>OX244028.2:58665985-61065985 GCA_945859785.2 Tridacna gigas
ATAAGGAGATATTTTTGTCCGGAAAACAAATTTGAAATAGCAACATTTAGATTTCGACTATAGGCTTGAAAGTTTCATTTAACTTGTTTAGCAAGTTAAGGGTTAATAGGGGCGAACTGTGTTGACGTTTATTTTGGAGAATCGGACAGGGTGAGGGTTGCAGACCGGTACCGAATGGTTTAGCCAATCAGAAATTCCATTAATATCTAGAATATGACTTGGAATAAAATTAGAAGAAGTAGGTGTGGAATAAAATTAGAAGTAGTAGGTGAACATCACCCTTCCCCCACGACATTGTTAAAATGATGACCAACTAAGTGACCAACCGATACCGAAAGAACTAAAATGATGAATCTATGAATCTGATAACCCCCACCCTTTTGTTCCGTGCATGATCGAATGATTTAGACGATCAAAAATGCTGTTAATTTCTAAATCTAGAATAGGACTTGGAATGAAATATGAAGTAGTAGATGAACATTAAACCCCCCCCCCCCCCCACGACATTGTGAACCGATTCCGAAAGAACCCAAATGATCAATCTATGGATTTAATAACCCCGCCCTTTCGCCCCATTCCCCCCCCCCCCCCCCCCGCCAAGAATGCTGCACGCCGTATGCATACTCATATAGATAAATGTCGAGTCATACAGCTGTTAAAACTACTTTGGGCGAATGTCACATTTCTGTGAACAGAAATAGACAAAATGTAAATATATTCAAACGCAGTATTCATGCCAAGTCACATAGCAGAGTTAAATTGTTACATAGAATGTTTGCCGATAAAAGAAGAAGCATTTCGAACAGGCTTGATGGATTAGATATGGGCAGCTTTCACGTGCTTGTAGTCAAAATGAGGCTATTCTTTGATAGCTGAATTATGCGGTACATTTGATTTGTCATTAATCTTACATGCATTTGATATAAACGATGAACTGACCTCGTAATGATGTCAAAATTTTAGTTATCATTTAGCTTTCTGTGCATTTTTTCCCGAATTGTGTATCATTTGAAGATAGATTCTTTAATCACTAAATGGCACAGTATCTAATGACCGACTGTCCGGAATTATGGAACAGTACTTGAAGGAGACATACCTACCCCCAACATCACGTTACTCGTAATAAATGGGGTTTAATGCATCTGCAAAACGTTTCGACCATGTCAGCCTGCGCAGTCCGCGCAGGCTGACATGGGTTGAAACTTTTTGCTGTTTGTGAGTTTTCTGTATGTCCATGGACCATTCTTCCTCATGATTCAGTCAGTTGATAGACAACATGGATTTTATGGATCCATAATTATATGATGAAATGCTTGGTATAACACATCACGGAGATGCATGGAACCCCTTTTTGCCAGAGTATGGCCCGACTGTTTTCTTCCTTTTCCACAATCAAACCTTACCTCATATTAATTATTCACAAATCACAAACGTATATGATTTAAATGAATGAATGGTGTTTTATGCCTCCTTCAGTCATGATCTAAAATCGTCTGTTGTATAAAGATTTTTTGTGGGGATATCTACGAAAACTAATTAACGTAACGTATAAGTCAATGCTAGACGTTTTAACCCGTGTAGTGTTAGGGTTGAAAACCCCTATAAAGCTTAAGGCAGTATTAAATTTGGCCATACCAACAATTAAAGCGATATGTAATACCGTGCTTTCATATAATTTCGTCGGTATAGCGATATATAATACCTCAAAAACAACGATCAGTTCTTCTCATTACCAAACGACAAAATTTTAGACATGTCCAAAATAAAATCAGTTGTAGACGACAATTTAATTGTGACTCAAACGATGAGGTGGGGCTGTGAGAGAATAAAAACATTGTGTTTTCAGGAGAAAATGCTAGTTCTCCTTTTCCCACAACGTTTTCAAAGACCCTTTAGGAAAGCCAAAAATCGAAGCTGTTTGAGGGCAAAATCAGTTAAGATGCACTGTTGCCTATATACGAGATGGAATAACATTGGTGCCGCACTAAAGGCACCGTAGCTGCCAAACGTAAACAATCCCGGTGTTAAAATGCATTTAGATCTAAATCATACCATGTAGAATATGGAAATTACTGTGAAGAAGAAATCTGTTTTTGTAAGTCGGTCCAAGGCTTAGTCGCTGGCAGAGAAATGAATTTCAAAACTAGGTCAAAAATTGCCAGATCTTTTGTTTACCTTTTGCCAGAATTTAAAATTCCTTTATTTTCTGCCAATAACTAGCTTTTGGATGGAACACAAAATAAAAGATTGTCATCTTCACAATATTCTCAATACTTTTAAAAGGCATAATATTAATTTAAATCCATTATAACACCTGCATGGTTTTTGGCAGCTTTTGGGCCTTTAACTTTAACCATCCCTTTCATTATATACAAAAGCGCTCTTTTCTAGTCAAATTCCATATTTTCAAAGCAGTTTACTTGTAATCATATTGGCTGCTTGACAAGAGCGGAGCCTGATAGCTCAGTTGATAATGTACAGGCCTTGACACCAAAGGGTCGCTGGTTCAATTTTCCAGCTCGACCAATTTTTTTCCGAGGACTGATGATCGTCTTTTCGATAGAATTCATTCCTCTCTCACGGCTGATCATTTTCTCGACAATGTTTTTGTGGGGAAGCAGCCAGTACATTGCGAAGTACTGGTAGAAGAAGTTCAATTAAAGCATGGATAGATGCTGGCCGCCTCGATATAACTGAAATAGTGTTGGAAACGGCGTTAAAATCATACAGACACACAGACACACTGACTGGCAAACCCTTGACTAGCGCATGAACATGTGAGTCAAAAACAAAGCAGAAAGGGCATTGTCATGGTTACAACCATGCAGGTGGAGAGTGGAGAACTTTGTAAGAAAGAAGAAATTGCGCGTCATATCAGTTGCTTATTTTCTGACGATACTTTTAATGTCCGTTAACCTTTTGCCAAACTATTCCGATGTTAAATTGACCCTTATTGAATAGATTATTTTTAAACTTTGTGTGAAGAGGAGAAAATGCTGGTAAGCAGCATCTTCTCCTATTGCTACAATGATTTTCAACATTTTACAGACAGAAACCCTTTTTTGAGACACATTTTATTTGTGCGTTTGCACATACTTCAATCTGATCGAGTCTAAAATCGTGTTATTTGGGTTAAGGGCTACCTAAACGGGAGGTGAAGTAGAAAGTCATGTTGGCGAGGTAATTTGGTAAACGAGTTCACGAGAAAACCTGCAATGACGGGCAGAGTTATTTGATCTTTTTTCATTGACGTTTTTGTAGTGATTCTTTTGATTACAGTGTAATCTCTTCCCTCGAGTTTTTTTTTCTGCAGGCTGGAAATTGTCAATAGTGGTTTATTTTCCCAGAACTCAGAAAAATCAGCAGAGGGTGGGATAATGTCAATTAAATGTTCAAGTACTCTGAAAAAGAACGGAGGGTGGGAAAATGATAAAGAATATTTTCCATGTGCTCTGAAAAGTACGGAGGGTAGGAACTGGACAAAGAATATTTTTCAGGTGCTCTGAAAAGCAACAGGGGGCCTATGAAACAGAAAGATGGGTGGGGTAAAGACAAACAATGCTTTTCATGTAAGTCACAGAGAGTGGGTCAAGGACAAAAAGAATTTGCTAGGTGCTCTGGAAAAACAATAGAGGGTAGGGGTAAGGGCAGATAATATGTATACTAACCATTAGAGCGCCGAATAAACCTATTAGCTATTTTCATCCAAGAAATATGACCCAGATGATTGCGATTTCATGGTTGCCTTTGTCTGTAGTGTTTAAGCAAAGCAAACAGTGTAGATCAAAGATTAGGCTGCACCTTATTGTCTTTTTTTTTCCCATACTCGTGCATGTATTTATAATTAATGTGCTTGACGATGAAATTTGTGTGTTCAAGTCGGATTTTATGAATGAAGGTTCTGTTCTGTTCTGTTCAAGTCTGGTTTAAGTGCTTGTAACTCCAAAAGATTACCGTGACATATTTCCCTTTGGAGAAGTCTGGACCAGACAAAGGAAGCAGGGTAAGGCAAATCAAGTCCGGCGGTCGCCATAGTCTCATCTCTGCCATCAGAAGGAAAGTGCAAAGGTTTGGTTATCTATCCAGGCACTAACCATAACACGAGCAGCTTAACTATCACGAAATCAAAGTACTGAAAGTACTGACAGACTAGCGAATTTGATTGATTGATTGTTTGTATGGTGTTTAACCCTGTTTTCAACATTATTTCAGTTATGATGCAGTGGACAGTGCACATATTCGTGCTTTCCTGGAGTTTCTTTTACCAGTACTCTGCACAATATTCTTTCCAAGACACTGGCTGCTTTCCCACATTTATAACCATCGTCGAAACGTGAGAGAGAAATGAATCCTGCCACAATGACTATCATCATTCCTCGGAAAGAAATTTGCCGAGTCGGGGATCGAACCAGAGACCTCCTGTTCCAAAGTCCTGTACACTACCGACTGAGCTGCTGGGGCTGTGGGTGCTATTGGTTAACTGTAATCCAGTTTAAGTTTAACCCTTAACCTGCTAAAAATGTTAAACGAAACTTTCAAGCCGATGGTAAACACCTGAATATTGCTATTTCAGAGTTACATTTTGGAGAAATTAATATATCCTCTTATCAAACAATGTAGATCCACGATCAGACTGCATGCTCTGCACAGTCTGATCTTAATCCACACTGTCCGCAAAACGTCATTGAGTTGCGGTAGTGCTGGTAAAAAAAACTCCAGGAAAGCATGGATAGGTGCTCTGGCCGCCGCAATACCACTGAAATAATGTTGAAAACGGAGTTAAATACCATGCAGTCATTTAGTCAATCTCCAATAGCACAAGATGTAGTTAACTATTTAACTCTCTTTACAAACGAAAAATTTTACGCCAGTCCAAAGTCAAGGCTGTTGCAGACCATAAATTAAAAGTGGCTGAACTGATGAAACCTGATTCCAAAAGGGTAGAAAACAAGGTGGAAAAAGGAGAAAATGATGGTTACCAGCATTTCTTCTTTTCCCGCAATGTTTTCAAAGGGATTTTCCCCAATATAGTTAAAACTTGGAATTGTTTGGTAAAGGGTTAATATTCACGACTAGAATAACAGTTTAACATAACAGTATAACTGTACACAATGATCTAAATAATGAATGACTGAAGGAATGACAAGGGTTCCCTGTCCAGTGAGGGTTAATGTAATTGGGATTTGCTACAAGTTACCTCGGTGTATCTATTAATAGATTCATTTATAATGTTACAGTGGTGTAGGTAAAAGTGATTCTCTCAGACTCTGCTTTGCATAGGTCACTTGATTTACATATAAGCAAAGATCTTGTACCTTGTAAATGACATCTTGTTCAGTTTATTACTTTGTAAAAGGACATGTTCAAACTGGAGTGGTAGAGATTTAACGGTTTTTGTCAAAATTGTCATATATAACAGAATTAAGATTTCTAACAGAAAGAAGTATTTTTCTGTTAGGCAGTATTTGGCAACTGTGGGTTTTTTTGTTTACTTTGACGCTAGGTCAATCTTGATGCCTATAGACTAGCTTCGCTAGTCTAAAAAAGCAAACACCAAAGTGCATCGCTATAAACTCTAGCTCTGACACAAGGCTCCCTCTAAGTGCTATAACCTATATATAACCTCTTTCTTCAACAAAGTGCCTTTACAGGATAATTTGTTATCTCTGTAGATAAAGACCACATTTTTTTTGTGCTGCAGTCTATCAGTTTAAAATTCAGGGAAAACGGGCAAATATCGTGGCAATTAACTCCTTTTACCATATGAGCCATGCTGTGTGAAAAGGGGGCTTAATGCATTTGCGAAAAGTATCGACCCATGTCAGCCTGCGCAGTTTGCGCAGGCTGACATCGGCCGAAACTTTTTTTCAATTTTCCGCACGTCAAAGGATAATTCTATCTCTTGATTCAGTCGTTTGTTTGAACAAAATGGATTTTATGGATCCATAATTGGGTGATTTCTTGCTTGGAATAATGCATTACGGAGATGCATTAAGCCCATTTTTATCAGAGCACGGATCGTATCTTTTTTTTACTTCTATGTTTTGATATATCAGACTTTGCTTCATGTCGATTATAACTTTTTACATCGAAGTAGTAAATAGAATCGGTACCAAACCACAATATTCTATATTTGTATACATGTACTCGTTCATGTACACGTATCTAAAAGGGTTTTCAGACGAAAAATCAAAGGTAGTTCAAATTAAGGGATTTGTCTGTGAATTGGTTAAAAACATGACTGGAAATGAAAAAAGAAAATAATAATTATGCTGGCTACCTTTTTTTCCAAAAGGCTTCCCCGTTAGAGTAGCTTAAATAGGTAATTGTTTGGTAAGGGTTTTCGATACTTCAAATAAATTTCACAGTGCTTAAGTATCAGGGCGCGAAAACTATCATATATTCTGCCTCGTATAAATGCTTCGACGTAACCGCTGTCTAGACTTTCACAGGCATAACAATATCTAGTACATTATCGAAATTAAATCACTACGCGGATGATTAGGTTCCGGAAATATCCCTTTCGATACACTATGCTAATTTAATCGACGTGTCTATTGTACACTCCCTGATGTCTTCAACGACTTAAATCGTTTCTAATCTATTTTGGTATTTTGACAACACCAAGGACGAAATCTATTAAAACAAACTGAGAAAAGGAGAAAATGCTGGTAATCGGCGTGACTAATGTACACTCCCTGATGTCTTCAACGATTCAAATCCTTTCTAATCTATATGGTATTTTGACAACACCAAGGACGAAATCTATTAAAACAATCTAAGAAAACGAGAAAATGTTGGTAACCAGCATTTTCTCCTTTTTCCAACACTGTTTTCTATCATTTCAAGATATATTCCTTCATTTAAAAGACATTTATTTAAAAAAAATTAAGTCGCCACATACTTTTACTTTCGAACTGTCTAAAATTTTGTCGTCTGGTAAAGAGTTCATAAAATGGTATTTATCACATTAAACTTCCTCCTGCAGTGTGTTAAGGACAGATGCCACAGTTTTTTTCCGGCATGGACAGAGATTTTTTTTTTTGTTTTCTCTCAGATGATGATATACTCGTAACGTATGCGAAGTAAAGATAAAAGAAAATGACATGTTGCGATGCAACGTACTAAGATACAGTTCTTCTAAGGAGATAACTCTCTGTCAAAATTACAGAAAATAGGCTTTAATTTCAAACCTAAAAAGAGATTCTTAACCCTTTCAGCGCCATAGGCGAAAACGAGGCCTTTTGCGGACGGCATAGATCAAGATCAGACTGCACAGAACGTGCAGTCTGATCTTGGATCTATACCGTCCGCTTGTTTAGTCAAGCCTTTGAAATAAAAACCTTTCTGACTTTCAGAAGATAGTATTTTCAGCGGTCGAAAGATGTCAAGTGTATATATTTGGCAGTGAAAGAGTTAAAGTAACTACTATTGCTCAAATGAGTGATTATTCTTAGAAATATGGTGTTTGCTAATAGTAAAAAGCATCAAGGGAAAGAATTAAGGCATTAGACAGATCACGGTAGCAATTAGAAATGATCTTACGTGTCAACAAATGCTTATTTTCTGATCAATTTCCTGTAATATGAAAAAAAAAAAAAAAATTCAATGGACATTTTTTTTTTAATTTTACACAGAAATGGTGCTTTGTAATGTCTTAAAAATAATATCTCTCTGTGATTCTGTCATACTAATCCAGTGGAATATAATAGAGTATACAAAAAAGAAACATGCGCAAACCGTTAAAAATGGAAAGCTGTGGCATATGTGCTTAAACCAATGACTTATTTTTGATAATGCACTAGTGTATTATCCTACTTCTAATCGGTTTTTAGTCATGAGCGCGGGAAGCAGGAGAAACCAGCCACAGCACATGCCGGAATTAGTACTACTGCGCCGTTTTATGGAAATCTGACGTAATTGTTGCTAAGACTTATACGCGTGAAGGTTTTTTTTTATTTCCATGTTTTATAAAAACCAAGAAATGCACCGAATTTTTTTTTATCAACAAAATTGAGGAAATATGTGAACTTACCTCCCTCTAGAAAAAAGTCAACAAAATTGCGGAAATAGGTGGACTTACCCCTCTAGAAACTGTTTCATTCTACTTTTGGTGTAGGAGTCAAAGAGCTATCTACTTGCGTATGTACACATTTGAAACCGAACTACAACTGTAAACATGGACCCATGAATGGTTTACAGGTTTAAGGCCAAAGCCACAGTACCCTTCTACCGAAACATGCCCCTGCTCGTCACAGCTTGGCCGATTCTGTAACTCTATCTAACCTCGTCCGTATCGAGAGCGTCGATACCGAATCTACTTTCAATAACAGGATCCGTATTCACCAACCATTTTTAGGAAGGTTCTTATTCTTCAAGATTTTCTAAATTGAAAGTAGCACAATTTCTGATCGGCCAAATGGTTTAGCTAATCAAAAGTTGTGTAACATATACTTCAGATTTGGAAAATTCAGGAGAATAACACTGAAACGTTCTCAAGAATGATTGGTGAATACGTGCCCTGGATTTTCATGGCGGCGCCCTTGAATTTATTCTTATCAGCGACGGCAACAACTTTAGAAAAATTATTTACAGTTATCAGTCTGTCAGAAAAAAATCCAATAAAACTGATAAATATCCTTGAACAAATGAAATTAAAAACATATATGTATATCAATATTGATTTCAATTGAAAGCTGTGACTCGTGTACTTTAAGTGGAGTTTTATGCTTCTTAGAGCAGTAAAGCGCCCTATATCCGTCGAAGAAATGTAAGATGTAGGTACATGATCATGTCACCTATCGTAATGCAGCCCAGGCATTTGATCAACGGATCATCCGAACGTTGCCAAATGAGCCGAGGGATTTGATCAACGGATCACCCGAACGTTGCCGAATGAGTCGAGGGATCTGATCAACGGATTACCCGAACGTTGCCGAATGACCCGAGGGATTGATCTACGGATTACCTGAGGATTGTGGAATGGCTTCTGCAGGGATTGAACCCGGAACACATCGGCTACAACCGTACGCTTTGAAAGCACAGGCGGAAGACCCTGACTTTTGGACCCAACAATAAGGCATTGTTTAGTCGGAGAAATGCGTTCGGGAAAGACCTATTGTAAGCATTTTTTGTAATACTTGGAGGACCTAGATGAAAGAAAGAATCTTTGTGGTGTATTGAGAGGCTTAAAAAGGAAATCTGGAACGGTTGAAATGAGAAATGCTTAGAAAAGACAAGCATTTGGCATCTCGGGTAAAGAGCCTTGGTTCTGTAAAGACATTTTGATTTCCTTTGCGTTGTGTCAACTTTCAAATTCAGAAAATTCTTGGGAAATAAGAGTAAAACTGTTTTTTTTTTAAGAATGATTTGTAAAAGCAGGCACAGGATTTACTAGTAACTGCAATCGCATTGTAACATTAAAACCGCAAGTCTCGGAACGATCATTCCTTCCTTGGTCAACAAGTCGAAAAGTTTCAAAGTAAAGGCAATAAAGCATTTTTTTTTTTTCTTTTACGTATACAAAACGTCTTAAATAAAAAAAAATGTTTTTATTAGGACTCTTGGAAAAATTAAAATAATTGTCAGAGCAAAGAGAAATTGCTGTTGCGAATATTTACATTATGTCGTATTTAAGTCGAAAAACATAACGGTCTTCGCGGCATTCATGCCTCCCACTGTCCAAGCATGTGCTCTGACCTTGTTGCTATCGGGATGGTCGAAGCACTATATGGCTTAAACGAAGTCAGAAAACAAATCTCCGTGTCAAAAAAATGGCTCTTTAATCCGAAATGTTTGATTGTCTGACACAATTGTCAATATATGCTTTTAGGCAAAGACGCTAACATGTTATCATAATCCTTTTTTCCCCAAAACAGCTTGTTGAGAACATCTAATTGAGAGTTTTGTAAGATTCTCTCGTTTCATCGGCTTTATCTGTAACACAACAAGCCAACTTTACATTTATTAAATTCAAAATTTTAAACTTCTGGGCCTTGTGGGAATCAGAAAGAAAAAAAAACTGTTGTTGTTATTGTTGTTGTTGTTGTTGTTGTTGTTTTCCTCCATATAAAAGTATTGTTTATCGTTTTCACTGCCACGACGACCTGAACCCTTTACCACCAAATCCCAAGTCCTAAGGACTCTGGGGGAAGAGACTTGAAAACATTATGGGAAAAGGAGAAAATGCTGGTAAGCAACATTTTCTCCTTTTTCCACAATGTTTTCTACCCTTTCAAAGAAAAAGTCCATCATTTGTGACACATTCAGTTAATCGTCTACGAAAGTTTTTAATTCAAATGAGTTTAAAATTTTATTATCTGGTAAAGGGTAATCATTTTTTTACACAAAACGTGGAGTTTGATATCGGTTCTACATCTGCCAGCTGATGCTGAACTCTGATAAAAGAAGACACACACACACACACACATACATTTCCTATACATATTTTCGCTACTCCGATAGAGTTAACTCTTTTTGAACACTCTTCTGCATATTTGACAAGAAAGTGAACATGGCTCGCGAGACAACGCGATGTCATTAGGTCAGATATGGTGCCCGTAGCGTAGACAAAACATGGACTTACCCATAACGAGAAATTTAAGCCTGAGTACCCTTATACGGCACTCACGGGTGGTAATGAGTAAAACTAGCTCCAAAAATAGTCACTGAAGTTTTGTTTCATCGACACATCCGGGTACTCTGGGGCTAGCACCATCGAGTGAAAAAGGGTAAACAAAAGTGGGTAATGAAGATTTTTATCAATATTTATTTTTTTTTTATTAGCGATCTACTGAAAAATCCGGCAATGCTAACGCGTGTAGATATGATTTAACTTTATTCCTCGTTAGGCTTGGCCGGAGAAATATGCAGGTTTGAATACAATTTTGGCAGAACTTTAAAGCACCGAACTGAAATTCCACAAATTTCTCTCAACACAGCGATTTCGGTCCTGGATTTGTTCATTTTCCGTCAATTCTATACCCTTCAGACCCCGTGAAGCACCATCCCTGATAAAAACCAAGCATGAAAAATAATAAATAAAGAATAAATTACCGGTGGAGAAATCGTTTAAAGTACCCGGATGTGTCGATGGAACAAAATTCCATGGACTCTTTTCGGAGCTAGTTCCACTGATTACCACCCGTGGCACTGCATTGCCATGGAATATGGCTCCGTTAGTAAAGATATTTACATTTGATTGTATTTCGTTTATGTTGCCATTGTTTTTAGCTCACTTGAGCTCAAGGTGAGCTTTTGCTATCGTGTTGTGTCCGGCGTCCGTCGTTCGTCGTCCGTCAACCGTTGTGTGGTCGTCAACATTTACCTGGTATGCACTAGAGGCCATATTTTCCATCAGGTACTCATAAAAGTTGATCAGAATGTTTGTCTTGATACGCCTGAAACTTGGTCAGAATGTTTGTCTCGATGAAATCTCGGACCAGTTCGAAATTGGGTCATGTTGGATAAAAAGTAGGTCACTGGGCTAAATTTTAGATAAACTTTGTGTACACTCTAGAGACTAAATTTTCAGCCTGATACTCATGAAACTTGGTCTGAATGTTTGTGTTGATAATATCTTGGACTTTTATGAAATTGGGTCACATCAGATCAAAAAGTAGGTCACTGGGCCAAATCTCAGAAAAACCTTGTGCGCGCTCTAGAGCTCACGTTTTCAACCTGGTACTCATGGAACTTGGTCAGAATATTTGTCTTGATGATATCTTAGACGAATTGGAAATTGAGTCATGTCAGGTCAAAAAGTAGGTCATTTACACTCATCTGTTTTACATCCTGTAAACCAGGATCGCTTCAGCTTTACCAACCATCGATGACTTTACTCAGGTGAGCGCTTTTGGGCCAATGGCCCTCTTGTTTTGTTAACGCGTGGTTTCCAGTCGTAGGTTTTTAACCCTTATCCTACTAAATAAATTAAATCAAACTTCCAAGCCGATAGTAAAAACAGAAATTTTGCTATTTCAAAACTATTTATGGGGGGGGGGGAAATATATCCTCATCGGATAGTGTAGATTCAAGATCTGTGCAGTCTGATCTTGATCTACACAATCCGCAAAAGGTCAGTAAGTCGAGTTCAGCAGCCTAAGGGTTAAATGCCCCTTTAACTTGATGACATCAATGAGATATGACAAATGGGAGTAAGTAGTATTGCTGTGGGATTCTACTTTTAAAAATATATATATTTAAGTGGCATGAGAGATTAGCAGAAAAGAATAAAAACTTAATTTATCTTTCAACTAACCGGATATCCATGTAGATCTAATAACACCCATGCGATATTTTTCTTTTTTTTTTTATATACCACGGATATTTATAGATTTTTGATATACCACGGATATTTATAGAACACTAAGTTCCACTGACTCCGCCCCCTATCACCATTTATGAATGAAATGCATTCCAAAAATATTAACGATTACTACAGAAAGCCCGCGAAAAAAGAACGATGTCATAGCACGCGCGCTACTTTCCGATGATCTGCCTACGTAATTCCTGCCCGTGACGTCATTTGAATGCTCGTTTACCGCGTCTTCTCAAATAGAATAATCCCAAGCGATCTCAATCGCAATTTTCGGACGTTTAATTACTACGATAAAGTACTATGTATGTGGGTAGTGTAATTTTAAAATGGGAGTTCCGACATAAATAAACTTTTAAAACTTTTAAAATGTATTTGTCAGCAACATTTTTCACATCTTTTCACAATGAGTACAAATCATAGGTTAAAAAATAAATAGAATACGTACATAGTGTTGTCGTAGATCAAAAATATCTAACTCGGTTGTGAGAATTGATAATTGTCTCGCCAAGGCTCGACAATTATCAAGTCTCCCAACCTCGTTAGATATTTTTGATCTACGACAACACTGTACGTATTCTCTATATCTCGACCAGAGTAGATTTATTTTCTTGAAGGACATCTAGATAATGCCACTTTAAAATATCTTTTTCTAAGAAACAGGAGGCAAAGTGTTGTACCAAAACTCTGGTGCGTTGTGCCTATGGTATAGATGAGAGTTTCATTAAAAAAGTTAGCAAGCTGAAGCTCCAATGTAACGTTAGACTTGAAAATAAAAAGCTTAAGCTTACATATAAAAAAGGAAAACTTAATGGTATGACTCGTTAGAAGCAAGGTATGCCGCTTTGACAATGTTTTGAAAATATTTATTCCCCAAATTCCATAAAAAGATACCTTCACGAGAAATAGATTGACGTAGGAATTAATCTTTCTTCATGCAGAACATAATATTCTTTGTGGATCCAAGCAGAGTCAACTCTTGCTTATAACGCCTATTGTTCACCTTAATTCTCCGCTAGCAGTTCTTTGGTATCCTAGATATATGAACTGTTAGCTTGCTAAGCGGGACTCGAGGACCTCTTGCGGACGGTGTAGAACAGACCAGACTGCACAGATTGTGCAGTCTGGTCTTGGATCTATATTGTCCGATAAGGAGTTAATTATCTTGCCAAAATTACTTTTAAATATCAAAATTTGGGTTTCTACTATTGGCTTTAAAGTTTCATTTAGCAGGTTAAGGGTTAAAGAAAGTGGTTTTGAAAAAAAGAACACGGACTGAGGGGAAATGATAAAAATCGTACATGGCTGTAGATATATAGGTCAATGATAAAAAACATTGGG
This sequence comes from Tridacna gigas, assembly GCA_945859785.2. NCBI lineage: Eukaryota > Metazoa > Mollusca > Bivalvia > Cardiida > Cardiidae > Tridacna > Tridacna gigas. Next base: position 58,679,643 of record OX244028.2, read on the forward strand.
CGAGTACTTTATGCCAAATACAACCTTCTTCCAAGACTGCATTTTATTTGTAAGTGGTTCATAAAAGCCAAATGGGCGAAACGTTCCGTAAAGTTGTTTGATCATCTGATATATAGGCCTTTTGGCATTGTTAAACAACAAAAATCTGAATACTTTTCAGTATTATCATTATTATTATTATTCAAATTTAACATTTATTTTGAGGGATTTTTTGTGTGCAGCGCACAAAAGAAGGTTCGTGAAGTTGGCAGCCTAGCGGCGTGAAGTTGGCAGCCAAGCAGCCTAGCAGCCCAGCAGCCTATTTTTTTTTTTTTTTTTTATTTCTTAGTGATTTTTATATTGACCTGAACTTTTATATAGGACCGTTTACAACCAATGAAACTAAACTTCAAGAGATATGATCCCGATATTAGGTTGCCTCGGATGATTCAATTTCTTAAAATTATTTCGACAATAATGTCGCTAAACAAGGTTTGCATGTATCAAAATAATCTTTACAACGATTGGAACGTAAAAGTTAAAAAAGTTTGGGTTGTTGTCAATTTAGGCTGCTGGCAGTCTAGCAGCCTAGCAGCGTGAAGTTGGCAGCCCAGCAGCCTAGCAGCCGGTACCTTAACCCGTGAGAAGTGTTCACGAAATCCGGTGAGTAGTATTCACTTTTCAAGTGAGAAGTGTTCATGAATTTCGATGAGTAATACTCTCTCAAACGATGAGTATTACTCACAAAACGTACTGAATACTTAACCGGTGAGAAGTATTCGCGAAATCCGGTGAGTAATGTTCACTCAAACGATGAGAAGTATTCACGAAAGTAATGTTGATGTATAGATATAGGAACCGTTATCGCCTCAGGTATAAATAACTTTTTAATCGGCTAAATTTTCAAGCATTGATTGCCGTATTTTTTCTTCACCTTTAACTTCTTACCTCGTCAAAAGTTTACTCGTGTTTTTACGTTTCAAAAGATCAAGTAAATGGGCCATGCTCTGGCAAAAGGGGGCTTAAGGCATCTCCGTGATGAAAGTCATCACAAATATATGGATCAATAAAACCATTTTGTCTAACCGCCTGATTCATGAAGTGCACCGGTCCTTTGATATGCAGTATTTTGACCAATAGCGAAAGGCTTCGGCCCAGATCAGCCTGCGCAGTCCGCGCAGGCTGATCTGGTTCGATTCTTTTCACGGATGCATTAAGCCCCCTTTTCACAGAGCATGGCTCAAATACAAATTTTACTTTTTTTTTTCGCTGCAAACTGCAGATGTGATTGGGTTGTATTGAAGCATCTACTTACGATAGCTGCACATCAAAGATGAGGCCATATATTCGATGCAGGCTGATACCGATCCATACCATCCGTCAGTTAAAGCTACGGTGATGAAGATATTTACCCTGAGCCTGTTAAATAACTTAAATGAAACTTTCAAACAGCTAGTAAAAAGCCGAATGATGCTATTTCTAAGTTACATTGGGGGCAAAAAACTCCTAATAGGACAGTATAGATCCGAGATCAGACTGCAGATCTGTAGAGTCTGATCTTGATCTACGCTGTCTGCAAAAGGTCCTTAACCCTTTACCAAACAAGCCTTGGTTTTCACGTGTCTGCAGCACAAGTCTTTTGAAAACACTGTGGGAAAAGGAGAAATTGCTCGTAACGAGCAATTTCTCCTTTTCTCACAGTGTTTTCTACCCTTTTTGAGAACTTTCTGCCATTTTCATGAAATTTAAAATTGTCGTCTGCAAACTCATTCAGTTTGGACCAGTCCAAAATTTGTCGTTTGGGAAAGGGTTATGTCGCGCTTTGCAGCCTAGGGGTTAAACAAATAAAGCAGATAAAACAAACATGCTCAGTCAAAACCCTTCAGCTGCTAAATAAATTAAACTAAAGATTACCAGCCAATGGTAAAAACCCATAGTTTACGATTTAAAAATTTTGTTCGTCGGCGAATATCTCTCCGTATTGGACGGTGTAGATTCAAGATCAGATTGCACGTTCTGTGCAGTCATGACTTCATCTACACTGTCCGCAAAAACCCACAAAGTCGCGCTTACCAGCCTAAGCTTCAATTAATAGACGACAAAAATGCTGCAAATCCCAGGATATTTTTATCCAAATATCGGTCAGATTTTAGATCAGACTGCAAGTTCTTTGCAGACTGATCTTGATCTATACTATACGAAATAACACCGTCGGTTAAGCCAGTTGCAAAAGATCCCCTCTGCAGAGGCCCGGTGGCTTTGGGGCTATTAATGCCTAGTAATAGCAATCCTGGGGTAGCAGGTTCGATTACCTAGCTTAGTAAAAGTTCTGGCCAAGGACTCATGACATAAATTACTTCCTATAGACAAAATTCTTCATCTTGTATCAGGCAACTTTCGAAAACACTGTGGCAAAAGAAGAATTTGTTCGTAAAGATGGACAAAATGTTTTGCATTCGCAGGGGCGTAACAAGAGGTTTAGGTTTATTACACACTCCAGATAGGGAGTGCTGATTAGTTCTTACGTTTCTAAGCGCGACTCATTGCGCGGAAAGCTACTTACAGTGTAAATCAAGATCAGACTGCACAGAATGTGCAGTCTGATCTCGTTCCACACGGCCTTATACTATCCCACTTTGGGCTCCCCTTATGTCTAGGTCTATGACTTTAATTATAGCGCAATCTCCGGAGATTTTTTTCCACAAATTATTTAAACTCTGAACAAATTTCAGGACAGCCCAAAATAATAAATTAAAGGAGCAGGGTTTAGCCATTATATTTATTCAGCAATGATAAGAACCAGGCGTATAGCAAGGCGGTAGCCCGGCCTTCAACATTTATCATAAAAGCATCAAATACGCGAAATACGCCTTCTCGATCAAAGTTTAGGTTATCGTCGATTTCTCAAAGTTACGACTTCTTCAGCAATTTTAACATCACAGGTTACATCAGATGTTTTATGGATAATGTAGATCAAAATCGGACTGCACAAAACTTGCAGACTGATCTTGGATAGATGGCTGGCAAATCATGCATGAGAAATTATTGACAAATAAAACACTTGATTGACCTTTTTTTTCCCCATATTTCCCACACTGTAGGACCGGAAGTGTACGGTATTTGGGATTGTATGTGACTTGGGATTCTCTACAGTAGCGGTATGTCACTTGGATGTGAAAATTTGTGATCACATGCCAAGTCAAGCTGGTGATTTTGTTTTGATAGTTATTATAAAATCTTCATATCCAATTATTTGTCTGTTATGTATAGACTATATGAGGAGCACGTATATGCGCTGTGAATCTTCCATAGATCCATGGGGATGCCTGGATCATTTTCAGCTAGAGGACACAACAGAAATGCAATAAATCTTTATAAATCGATTTCATTTCTCTGCGATCATCATGTGGGTCAACACACTGGGTCAGTGCAAACAAGATTTTGTTGTAAAGTGACGAAATTCCTTTTATAAGAACGAAATAAGTTTTAAAACCGATCTAAGTCACTGTACAAAGTCGTCTCAGGTGACTGTACAAATCTAAAACATTGTTTTTCCAAGTCACTCTACAAAAGTTATTGAAGCACTGAAGCAGTTCGATATTTCCCTCGCTTTTGATGTCACATCTTGGAACTCATCGATAAAAAGAGAAAGCGTGTACATGAACAGACCTTTTTATCGGGAAAGAACATTCTCATATGTGTTAATGGTGTAATGCTGGTATTTTTTGTGGTCAGAAATCATTTCAATTTTTGCACGTCAAGATGATTAACACTTAAGCTGCTGAATAAATGAAATGCAAATTTCTACACAATACTAAAAGCCCAAAACATTGCGATTTCAAAGTTGATTTCACCGGAAAGAAAATACCGTATCGGACAGTGTAGATCAAAGATCAGACTGCACGTTCTGTGCAGTCTGATCTTGATCTACACAGTCCGCAAAAGGTCAGTGGGTCGCGATTAGCAGCTTAAGGGTTAAAACATTCCCACTGCTTTAAGGAGGTTGCACATCGCACGCTCATGTGCCTGGTATGTTCTATGTATATCAAAAGTACAACTGGATGAGAATATCTTAAATGAACTACATGTATTAAAATAAACAAAAAAAAAGACATGAGCTTGACCCTCCGTGTAAACACAGTTTTTTAGCTTCAAGTGGCATACAGCCACTGTGCAGATTCCCAAGTCACATACAATCCCAAACACTGTACACTTCCGGTCCTACCCTGTGAGCAAGTCATCACATAATAATGGATCCATAAAATCTATTTTGTCTAACAACCGGCTAAATCATGAAATGCCTTAAATGACATGCAGAAAATTTACCAATGGCAAAAAGGATCGACCAGGTCAGCCTGCGATCCATTAAACCCCCTTTTCACAAGGCATGGCTCATATTTTGTTTTCCGATAATTTTAAACCAATGAAAACCTCAATAAAAATCTCGGCGCATCATGTATTACAGATTATCAAGGGTTTTATTATATATATCATCCCGTTGTTATTCTACCGTACATAACACGTAATTATTGGGAATATCCTAATTTCTCTTGAACTTAACAGCGGTAAAAGACTCTGGGCGGAACAACAATATAAGCACGTGACAGCCGCCATATTTAATCTACAAGCGCGAACTGAACAACAATACATACACGTGACAGCTTCCATATTTAATCTATCAGAGTCAATTGGGACGTTTTGTACGTTTTTGTCAGGAAGTTCAATACTGCCATTCAGGGCAAAAACTTATTGAGACGTGCCCACTGTTTTTTTCTTTCCGCGGTTTCATCTTTTTACCTCTTCACCAGACGACACAATTTTTGATATATCCATATTAACCCTGTATCGCACAATGCCGCCTTTTAACGCCCCTGGGAAAGAAGCCTTTTGAAAACATTGTGGGAAAAGGAGAAAATGCTGGTAACCAGTATTTTCTCCTTTTGCCACAATGTCTTCTACCCTATCAAGAGAAAATTGCACCATTTGAGCCACACTGAAATTGTCGTCTGCAAATGCTTTCAATTTGGACAAGGCTAAAATTTTGTCGTCTGGTAAAGGGATAAAGGCATTTGAGCCATGCCCTGTGAAAAACGGGGTTTACTGCATCTCCGTGACGCATAATACGAAGCAAGACATTATATAATTATGAATTCATAATAGCCACTTTTTTTTTTTAACCCTTACCCTGCTGAATAAAAGAAATGAATCTTTATAGTAGATAGTAGAAGCCCAAAACTTTCTTGTTTCAATGGTATTTTTGGAGGAAAGATATCTTCTTATCGGACAGTGTAGATCAAAGATCAGACTGCACGTTCTGTGCAGTCTGATCTTGATCTACGCTGTCCGTAAAAGGTCGGTGGGTCGCGATAAGCAGCCTGAGGGTTAACAACTGAATCATGAGGTAGAAAGGTCCATTGACACGTAGAAAATTGACCAATAGCGAAAAGTTTCGGCCCAGGTCAGCCTGCGCGGTCGATACTTTTCGCAGATGTATTAAGCCCCCTTTTCACAGAGCATTGCTCACTTACAGACTACAAATTGTTCATGATTCGAGCGAGAAAATTAGTCCTTAAATCATGACCAAACGACCATATTGTAGACTGGTCCAAATTACATTTTAAGGCATTTGCAAACGACAATTCAAAATTTAATCAAATTATGAGAGTTGACTTTAAAAGAGAAGCAGACATTGTGAGAAAAGAAAAAAATGCTGGTTACCAGCATTTTCTCCTCTTCGCACGATGTTTACAAAAGACTTCTACTCGAGGGTCGTCAAAACACGGGATCGTTTGGCAAAGGCTTAATTAGGAAGGAAAAAAATGTGGGAAGATGCAAACTGTCTTTAGCAAAACAGTTTTTTTTAACATATTTTTCAATGATCTTTGAAAGCCGTCTGCTGCATTTTTGTTTTAGAGGGCAACTTTGATTCATACTAGTATTCATGGCAACGACAGGACGAACGTTCTTTATCTATCTTTACTCTCAAAGCAACTGCTAAATGACTAGTTTTAATTCTTTTTTTTTTACCAATGTGCTATTTAGGGGATGAAAATAATATAGAAACGACTGTAAAAGCTTTCTAGGTAAAAATTAATCATAATATCACAATATTGGGTTTAGCCTCACGGGTGCAAAAAAAAAATCAAAGTACTGAAAGTACTGACAGACTAGCGAATTTGATTGATTGATTGATTGTATGGTGTTTTCAACATTATTTCAGTTATGTAGCGGTGGCCAGTGCACATATCCATGCTCTCCTGGTGTTTCTTTTACCAGTACTCCTCGCAGTATTCTTTCCAAGCCACTGGCTACTTTCCCACACAACCATCGACGAAACGTGAGAGGAAAATGAATCCTGTCGCAATGACCATCATCAGTCCTCGAAAAGAAATTTTCCGAGTCGGGGTTCGAACCAGCTACCTCCTATTCTCAAGTCCTGTACGCTACCGACTGAGCTGCCGGGGCTATGCGTGCTATTGGTTAACTATAATCCAGGTTAAGTTTAACCCTTAACCTGCTGCCACATGTTAAATGAAACTTACAAGTCGATGGTAAACACCTGAATATTGCTATTTCAGAGTTACAATTTGGAGAAAATAAATCCTCTTATCTGACAGTGTAGATCCAAGATCAGACTGCACGCTCTGTGCAGTCTGTAATCCACACTGTCCGCAAAAAGTCATTGAATCACGGTAGTGCTGGTAAAAGAAACTGCAGGAGAGCATGGATAGGTGCTCCGGCCTCCGCGATATCACTAAAGTAATGTTGAAAACGGCATTAAACACCATGCAATCAATAAGTCAATATCCAGTAGCACAAGATGTAGTTTACTATCTAACTCTCTTGACAAAATGAAAATTTTACACTTGCCCAAATTCAAAGCTGTTGCAGACCATAGATTAAATGTGGTTGAACTGATGAAACCTGATTCCAAACGGGCAGAAAACAATGTGAGAAACAGAGAAAATGATGGTTACCAGCAGTTTCTCCTTTTCCTGCAATGTTTTCATAGGTATTCTTCCCCACTATCGTTAAAATTTGTGATTGTTTGGTAAAGGGTTAAGACATTGAATAGCAGTTTAGCATGACAGTTTAACGGTACACAATGGTCTAAATAATGAATGAATGAAAGAATGACAAGGGTTCCCTGTCCAGTGAGGGTTAATATAGCTGGGATTTGCTACAAGTTACCTAGGTGTATCTATTAATAGATTCATTCATAATGTTACAGTGGTGTAGGAATAAGTGATTCTCTGCTTTGCATAGGTCACTTAATTATCATATAAGCAAAGATCTTGCACCTTATAAAAGATATCCTGTTCAGTTTATTACTTTGTAAGACGAAATATTCAAATTTGAGTGTTAGAGATTTAGTAGTTTTTGTCAAAATTGTCATATATAACAGAATTAAACATTTCTAACAGAAAGAAGTATGTTCAGTGAGGCAGTATTTGGCAACTGTGGGGTTTTTTGTTTACTTTGACTCTAGGTCAGTCTTAATGCCTATAGACTAGCTTCGCTAGTCTAAAAACGGTCAATGTTTTAAACGTGGTATATAGCAGACCTCCAGACAAAAGGGAGTGATAGTATTCTAAATACCTTATTTCTCTTCCAAACCCTATGTTGTGGGTACTCATTAGAATTGTCTCGATGAGACGATTCAAATGAGTACCCAGTTTTCAGTTTTGAAATCAAAATCACTACCTCTGTCTGGAGCTCTGGTATAGAGCTTTCCTATCGGTACTGGTAACTCTGTTAGTAACAAAGTAATAAGCTTTATCAAAAAAATAACAAAATATGTCTCTGCCATGGGCTTAACTCTTCACCAAACGACAAAATTTTGGAATGGACCAAACTGAAAGCATTTGCAGACGACAAATTAAATGTTGATAAAATTAAGATTTCTGCCTGTGATAGGTTAGAAAACATTGTGGGAAAAGGAGAAAATGCTAGTTACCAGCACTTTCTCCTTTTACCACAATGTTTTCAAAAGGCTTCTATTTCAGGATCGTTAAAAGTCGGGATTGTGTGGTAAAGGGTTAAGAAGTCATAATTGGTAAACTGACATGTTCATTAAACCACGGTTAAAAATTTCGCCATCTTTAATTACATAAGCTGTCATAAAGCGTCTGCGTTTGAAGATATCAGACATCATATGATTTATTTTGGCATAAATGACAGACATATTAGCATTGCGTCATTTCCCATGGAAGCCGGCGAAACAAATTTGCTAAAATAAAGAATTTTTAGCATTGTTCAATAAGAGAGTAAGTCATTTAGAGCTACTGTTTTTCGCCGTATCGATAGATCTGGGTTTTTTTTTTTCTGCCTTTTACAAACGTCTTCGAGTTTATTCAAAGGCAAATTCGTACAAGATTTGTAGAGCCGCCTTCAGAACACAACGGCCTCGCCAAGCGAAAGTTCATTAAATAGACTGATCGCTTTACGTGTCAATAATTTCATGCTGACTTGTTATACTTGTAAAGTTCCCCACCCCCCTCTCTCTCTCTCAGGTATACAATTTTTTCTACTTCAGTTCATAACCACTGTTAACTTAAACATTTTTTTTTTTTGCACGGTAAGGGCCGTTTTCTAATGCTGTTGTAACAACTTGTACCTCCCCACCCCTTTCATGTTATTTGAGGGAAATTAACATGTTTAAGCTAAAGATCATAAAGAAGCAAATTACTGAGTCATCAAACAATTCATAAAAATGGTTCAACCTCAGATGTCACTGACATAAACTTTTCCGGTGACATATCAAATCAAAGTGCTGTAAGCACTGTAATCGGTCGACAAAGAATAACTACAGTGGTTCGAAATCACAAATCAAATGGTAGATGTTTGAACTATGTATGGGACAAAAAATCCTACACAGTTACAAATGAGCCACGTAGGATCCCACTTTTTTAAACTGTCTTTTACAAATTAGTAGTTTAACGATTGGTTAAAATATAAGCTATATTTGCCAGCCGACAGCAATAGAACATAAAAAATATGTGACAATTCTGATCAGCAATATACATTATCAAGTTTTAGATATCACCCATAATGAACAATCAACCCTTTTAAAGAGTGAAAAAATACATATATTCTTTTCTGTAACTTTGGCAACTTTGGTAACTGTATTGTACCATATAAAAGCCGTATAAAATATGCCTGCATTATAACTTTGGAACTGTTTACTTTTGGCTGCTTGTGGGCCTTTCATTTTTCCATTTTTAACAAGACATCGTATTCATCTTGACAAACTGTCCTACCTATTTTTAGCGGGCCAAATCGTCCAGTCCAAACGTCTGCTGGCAAATTTCTCCTACAATATACTTTTAAAGAATGTAGATACGCAATAGCTCCCTAACCGTCAACTCTTTACCAAATGATAAAATTTTAGACTTGTCCAAATCAAAAGCATCAGCACATGACGAGTTAAATGTAGACCAAATGACGATTTGAATCGTTGAAAGGGTAAAAAAAACATGGGAAAAGGAGAAAATGGTAACCGCATTTTCCCCTTTTCTTACAATGTTTTCACCTTCTTTCTCATGGGCATAAAAAAAGATAGTTGGGTTAAGAGTTAAAACACCTAGTTAATCGACTAGCCTTTTACAGTCAGGAAAACAATATCAAACATTAGGCTACAATTTCATGGTCGTTTTTTTTTTTTCCCCATATACATCCCAAATAAACAGACAATTAGATCTAAGATATGAACGTCTGTGATATTGAATTGCATTGCGTTCAAAGGACAGTCTGATCTTTATCTTTTATTGTCTTCAAAAGCGACTTTACTTGTCCATAGCCAACAAAGGTAATTGTATTTGAGTCATTCTAATCAGCAAGAGCATAACTGCGGTAGCCTTGATCTCGTTATCTGAAATGTGGAAAGGATAAGAATCGACCAATATGGAATAGCTGACGAGACAAATATGTTGCTGAGAGTTGCCCCTTAGAGCGCTAAATTGTTATAATTGACATGTCAAGCTTGGAAAAGCAGCCTAAATATTGCAGGACCATTGCTGTCTTGAGTAGAATAACTCGAAAACTGGCATGACAGATCCAAGATCTGACTGCATGTTCTTAGCGGTCTGGTCTGAATCTGCATTCTCTGCAAAGACTTTTTCCCTGGTCCGTTGATTCAGATATGGAGAATATAACAGTAAGTGAGCTTATTTGTGTTACAGTTTCAGGGTTTTTTATCCTCGATGAAAATGTTCTATTTGACAAATGTTTGAAAATCTTTCAAACGGGTGAAAAACGCTGTGGAAAAAAGAGAATATGCTGAATACATGCACTTTCTCCCACTATATTTTCAAAGCCCAACAGGATTGTTTGGTCAAGGGTTAACAGACTGATTCTAGTCTGTAGAAACTCACCAAGAAGAAACATATAAGTGACTGTGTAAAATGGTAGTGCCCCAGCTGAGAAGGAGAAAGAGAAGCTGTGAAAACAATTTAACCCTTATCCAGCTGAAACATTGAAATGAAATTTCAAACCGGTAGTAAAACCCGAATAAGTCTATGTCAAACTTATTCTTTTTTGGAAAAGGAAATATCTCCTTATCGAACAGTGTAGATCCAAGATCAGACTGCACGTGCTGTGCAGTCTGATCTTGATCTATACTATCCGCATGAAGGTCAGTGAGTCGCACTTAGCAGCCTAAGGGATAATACATCATACGCTGAAAGATGTGTAATCAGTCAGTATTGTGAATGGACAGTCTGGGTACTTAAGTTGCAAGCGGTGAATCGCCTATCCATTCTGAAAATGTCTACGTAATGGCCTCTCCGCATGGACCATAACCTTTACACAACTCTATACCCTTTGTCCCCACAGCTTCACACGTATCGCCTCACATATACGATCCCTGCATTAAACGACCAACGGCCGGTTACTACTTTAAACTTACGGCTGTCACCAGTTGCATTTACATCAGTTTTCTCTTAGGCAGAGCAATCTAAATTTTCAAATTCTTTTAAAGCAATGTTTCGTTACAAACTCCTTTCTGTTGCGATTTTATTCCTCTCAAGACCAAAATGACCTATCATCTTTTCAACACCTGCTACATATACGGAGAGCACTCGTCACAACTCGGCCGATCCCGTAACTACGTAAGTAGATGATAAAATGCCCGATCTGGCTCATCCCGCTCATCCCCCTTAAGAAACGTGCGCGCGCTTAAAAAAATTATCCGTGGTTAAGTGAGCCAGCAATTTTAAGTTACGCATGCAATTATGCATTTGCCCATTGCTTAACAAATTCAACCACGCTTATGGTTAGACAATGCATTTATGTAATCCAACCGCGCTTAAGTTTGTGGCTAACCCTTAACAAATCCAACCACGCTTAAGCATATGGATAGCCCTTATATAACAACAATATAATTAACAATTTTATGTAACATTAACATGCTCATAAAATTAAGTCATATATCACTTATGTAACCCACCCACCTAAGTTCAGCAAACAAAATAGCATAACCTTTTTATTAAACGTTTTTCAGTTAAATTCAATTTGTTTTTTTAAATTTTAAAAAATAAAAAAAATTAAAAAAATTAAAAAAAATAAAATAAAAAAAAAATAAAAAAAAAAAATAAAAAATATTTTTTTTTTTTTTTTTTTTTTAAATTTGAATTTTTGTTTGTTAAGTTACATAAATGATATGTAAAAATGAGCGTGTTAAACAAAATTTCATATATCTTTAAAGAAAAGTTGGAAGAAACTTTAAAAGATAAAAAAGATTTTTATAAATTTAATGGATTAATGTATGAAAAAAAATTAAAATCATCAGAAAATGATATAAATTATAATTATGTTTTAACTAAGCTAGATGCAAAATTATTATATATATTTAGTAGAGCAAAAAAAGAGTTTCCTAGAAATGCAACAGAATGCGTTAAATTAGGTGTATTTATTGATTGGCTTTATAATGATAGTTTTTGTATGAGATATTTTAAAACATTTTCTTTAATAAATAATAATATTTTAAGAAAATATCATAGTTTTGTTGAAAATGTACTTAATTATGGTAATTGTTTTTTAAAAAGAGATACACTATATCTCTTATAGTTTATGAAAAATATTATCGAGATGAAGAAGATGATGAAGAAAGTGATGAAGAGGAAGAACAACCAAGAGAATTAACTGAAAATGAACAAGAATTGCTAGATGATTATAATCGACAAGAAGAACTAGGTGCAAGACAAGAACTACTAGAAATTCAACAAAATGAACAAGATGCAAGAGATGAATTATTATTTAGTATAGTTACTAGATTAAGAGAGGAAGACCAACAAGAAGAGGAAAACCAAAGAACAAGGCAAGATACCACAAGAATTAGTAATGAGTCAGCTGTAAATCTTACTGATGAGCAATTTAACAATTTTTGGGAAGAAAATGAAGAAAATTTTACAAGTGGTGAATATAGTATTACATATTCTGGATTAGGTATTGAAAGAATTGAAAGGATAGAAGAACCAACAAACACAAACACAAAAGAAACCTTTTATGAAGAAAAATGTGCTATCTGTCTTGATGAAAACGTAAAACCTAATATTTTGTTTTGTAGCTGTGGTCATATATGTATATGTGAAAAGTGTGATATCCTTTATAAAAATAAAAAATGTCCATTATGTAAGGTAGAAAGTGAAATTAGAAGAAAGATAATTTTTTAAATTTAAAAAAATAAAAATTTTTTTAAAGTAAATTTATAACTTTTAAAAAAGTTACAAATTTAACAGGAATATCGGGGGACGTATTTATCCGAGGATAAATTCTGTGAACCCCAAACACAGAGAGTCTTAAACTTTGATATTCCTGTCTTAGCTAATGTTGAAAATGATACTACCATGATATAACCATTTTTTCATGCCTCCTCACCGAAAACGAAAGAGGAAGTTATTTAGTGCACAACCCTTTAACTTTTGCTTAACACACCAAAAACTGAAAATGGTAGTACATTATAATATTAACAAACATTTTTACCCTGTTTTTTTTCAAAAAATGTTTAACTTGTACAATAATTGTATAAAATACTTATTGTTTTTAAACAGCAGCCTTACAACATTGTGATATGGTATTAACTTACGGGTTGATAGACCGCGCCAGAGGTTACCGTGTTATTAGTAATTTTTTTTTACAACAAGGAAGTAAGGCTACTTTATCATCATAATAAAAATTATATTTTATACAATTACCATATACAGTTCATTTTTAGAAAAAACAGCAAAAAAAATTATTAATATCATAACATACTACCACCTCCCTCAAAAGTCCAGTCTAAAGTGATATTATATGCGAATACACATTACAAAATATTGGAAAAAGTTGTGAAATACTATACCACGTGATATTGGTTTGGGTGTAAATAAACCCTTTTTTAAATATTTAACCCTTTACTGGGTTAAATATTTTTTTACAAGTCCAACTCTATCAGTATCGACACATGTGCGTTTTTCGCGTTGGAGTTGTTGGACCTTGTTATAAAGTTTATAGTGTCACATTGTTTTACTTCTAAAGGCTGAGGAAAAACTATGCAACTACAACCCTCTCCCTCCTTTTTCACTATGGAGTAGTCAGCCTTTTCGACTCCGTTTAAGACTATGTTAATTTTTGCCTCTTCTTTTAGGTTACCGCCAACTGTAACGACCTTTAAAGACCCCCTTATAATTCTGCCTGAGGCTGCCATGCAATAGCCTCCTAATTCATGATGTATTCCCGTGCTTCCATTACCGAAAGAAAACTCGCAATTACCATTTTTTAATCCTCCTTGTTGCTCAGCATGAACGCTTATAATGGGTTTAAAGCCTATTTTTCCATCCACGTAGGATTTTGTCGCTAAATCTCTCTCTTCTACCGGAGTTGCGGCGTTTTTAAGAGAAAAACCTTGGAGATTTATGTTAGCCATTGCTGAGAAACTTCCATCCGGATTTTTTTACAATAGCACCACCGTTATCGACATAATTTTTATTGGCAGCGGCGGCCCGATCTATAGGATTTGGTAATCCGGTAATCGAGTGGCCGCTCATATCTATTTCACCAGCCATTGAAAAAGATCCGTCTTGGTTTTTTGTCAAAGCTTTTTCACCTGCGGTAGCCGCCTCAACGATGGTATCTACATAACCCTTAGTAGCCGCATGGCAATCTTCAATAGGTGGAGCAACAAAATGTAATCTTTTATTTCCCATTGACATCGGACCTACGGCTGTGTAAAAACCATTAGCGCTATTAAACCTAAATGGTATTTCCTTTTTATACATACGCCTTTGTTGCCACATCATTAGGTTCAGCCGGCGCAATCACATTTATTAATCCATAATTCCTCATATCTATATTTCCTGTAGCAACAAATCTCCCATCTTCACGTTTAACAATGACACTTTCTCTACTAACCTTATCCACATAACTTTTAGTAGCGGCTTCATTCGACTCTGCAGGATCGCCTAAGTTTTTTATTTTATTAAAACCCATGTTTAAATACCCCGTCATATGGTATCCTCCGTTTTCATCCAACAGTCCTGAGTTGCCATCAACATAACTCTTAGTTGCAACATCCTCAGGATTTACTGGATTACTAACCCTTGTTAATGTGTTGCCATTCATATTTATAGAACCGGTAACGGTGGTTGTTCCATCTTTACGTAAAAAATTATTACTTATGTAAGCAAGTGACACACCATCACCGCTTGTTTTAACATCATCCATTCTTCCAAATTTATCAACGGGCATTGTTTTTAATATTACTAAAAAAGTTTATTTAAAACATCTTGAAATTTATTATCATCGCATAACTCTTTAAGAATAAATAAACATAAATGACCGCAAAACACTTCCCCTGCATGTTGTAATTGGTCTGTATTGTAGTGTATTGGTGTTTTTAAATAATCTATAATTTCATTAGGTGGTTGAATACCATAACTATCAAAATAATTTTTTTTTTACCATCTTTAAACCATGCAACCCAATGAGTACCAGGACCGCCGGAGTCATCAAGGTTTAATATACCGCATTCATTTTTTTTTTTTTTTTTTTTTTTTTTTGTTTTGTTTTTTGGTAGGGTATCTCTTAAAAATGTTCCTCTAAAATTTTTTAATTTTAATTTTTTTGCAGCATCATTTAGTTCAAAATTACTTAAAGGTTTATTTTTTAAAGTTACATTATCAATTTTTATATCTTTCATTTTTTTATATATTTAAATATTTATAATAGCACTATTATCAACCCATGAATTAAACTCATCAGAATAACCTTTCCACTTTACAAGAGATTTCTTTTTTCCCTTTTTAATAACCTTTTCTATCCTATACAACTCTTGTCTTGTTTTTTGTAGTTCAGGTTCATAAAAGGTACCTTTTATTTCTTCTCCATTTAAATCTTCAATTTTATATGTTACAGGTGATGTATGTTTTACTTCTGAAACTGTAAAAACCTCTTCAGTCCATCTTGTGGTATAACCTTTTTCAAAAGTCTTTTTCTTTTTACTTATCCTTACTTTGTCTCCAACAGAAAACTTTGGTTCGATATCTTCTTTTACTTGATTATAATCAGGATACAATGTTCTCCAAACTTTATTTTCATTCTTTTTCTTACTTGCTTCCGTTGGTGTCATCTTAATAGAAGAATGTCTCGTGTTATTATATTCTTTAACAAGATTTGGTAACACGTTAATATAAACATTTGTTGAGTGAGCAGAGAAATACTTCCACATTTTTTCTTTCATTGTTCTAATCCATCTCTCAACAACGCTTGATTTTTCCTCGTTTTCAGTGGAATACAATTCAATCAAATCTTTAACTTCTTTGTTATAAAACTCTTTACCTTTATCCACCCACATTTTCTCAGGTTTTCTTTCCTTAAAAATACTCTTCAATGCAACAGAAACAGATTTTCCTGTTTTGTCTTTTAATGGTATCAGCCACCCGTATTTTGAAAAGATGTCAATGACAGGAAGAAGATATTTTACACCACGATTAAGTTTAGAAAATGTTTGCATATCTACTAAATCTGCAGCCCATATCCTATCAATACCATTTACTCTAACTCTCCTTTTCTTAAATTTTCTTTTTACAGGTTTATGTAATTCTTCTGCTAGCGTTATATTTTGGTCATTTTTTTTTTAATTCCCATACCAAATTTTTTTTTTTGTTCCAATTAATGAAGAAACCAATCCTCTTTCCATTTTTTCCCTAATTGTTGGATTATAGATACCTTTTAACTCTTTAAGCATATTTTTATCACAAATAGCATTTCTTGTAGCAGTAGCAGTGTCATCATGTTTAAGGTAACAAATATCATGATGATATGCAGCACGATCAACACGATTAACAGGCTTTGACCATTTTTTAGGTGTTAAATCGGGATTTAATCTTTTTTTTAATTTGGTGCCTGGGCCAGTAAAATTATGACCAGGTAAATGCATTTCAACAGGTAAGTTATTGATAACCTTGTTTAACAACGAACCACCCTCTTTATCTATTTTAATAAACTGAGTTTTAGTTGTTCCACATTCAACACATTTACCCTTTTTCATATTTCTACCATTTTTACTTATTGTATGTTCAATATCAGCTGTTTCAGTTTGTTTTTTACACTTAACACAATACATTTTTTTTATATTAATTTTTTTTTTTTTTTCAATATAAAATATGGAGATTGTTAATTTATCATGGAATGAAGCGTTAGCAAAAAGATTTAACCACCCCCTTTTACCAAGAAGTATTAGAGGTTTAATAGTAGGTAAATCAGGATGCGGTAAAACTACACTTTTACTTAACCTTTTGTTAAGACCTGATTGGTTAGATTATAACAACTTATGCGTTTTTGGTAAAAGTTTGTTTCAACCAGAATATTGCATACTTAAAAAAGCTTTTGAAGAAAAAATACCAAAAGAATATTTATTAAGGTTGTTTTCACTTAAAAATGAAGTTCAAAACTTTGATGTTTCACCAACAGCGTTAGTTGAAGAATGGAGCAAAACAATTAAAGAAAAATCTGATATTAACTGTGAATTTTTTGAAAATGCTTGTGATGTACCTGACCCAAGAGATTTAAACGGGCAAAACAAAAATTTAATGATTTTTGACGATTTACTTTTAGAAAGACAAAACAAATGTGAAAGCTATTATGTCCGCGGAAGACATAGTAATGCAGACTGTTTTTATCTATCACAAAATTATTTTAGATTACCCCGTCAAACTATTAGAGAGAATGCAAATTTTATATGTTTGTTTAGGCAAGACTTAAAAAATCTTAATCATATTTTTAGCGACCATGTAGGGGATGATATGACAAAAACCGAGTTTGTTAATTTTTGTAAAAATTGTTGGGAAAGACCACATGGTTTTGTTATAATTGATTTAACCAATGATAAAAACAATGGTAAATATAGAAATGGATTTGACAACTTTTATATACCACAAAATTACAACAACTATTATTAAAAATTGAAAAAACTTAAGAAGATTTTAAGTATAATTATAAAAAAGATGGCATGCTATAGTAGTATTTATGGTCTTACCATTAATAAAATTAATAATACAAACTTAAAAGATCAGTTATCAAATATTAAAAAAGTATCAGAAGAAGCAATAAAAAACGCTGAAGATACAACGGAACGAAATTGTAGAAAAAAAGTTGATTCTCTTAATCTAAAAAAGAAGTTTGAACTTTTTGTAAAAAGCAAAAAAAAACTTAAGTGAAAAAGAAAAATATATACTTTTTATTAAAAATCATATTACAGAATTACTTTCACAAATAAATAAATGGGTAGAAATTTTTAGAAGTGAAGAACTAAATAAAACTAATAAAAAACATAGAGAAAATATAAAAAAAATAATTCGAATTAAAGATATGATAAATGAAATAGATTTAATTTTTGATCATGGTTTAACTAAAAAATATAGGGGGGGGGGGGTTATCAAATGAAAAAAACTTGAAATAATGAAGTTAATAGACTAAATTAAAAATATATGTTTGTTTTAAAATATATTTTTAGTAAATATAAAATGGAAGAATTGCTTGAAAAAATCGTAAAAAACACTGACCATAAAACATCATTTCAAATTATAGTAAGTGACAACAAAACAGAGTTTAACAAAAGATTTACTCCGCCACTTCAATTAGAGCAGGATAAAAAATATGAAATAGCATTGGTTAATCTTGAAACTTATTATATTCATTTCCTAATATTGATAAAAACAACGGTACTTTTGTTTATTCCCCAGACAATGGTGTAACGTGGGTAAAACTAAAAATACCTGAAGGTTCCTATGATTTAGTTGATATTAATGATGTAATACAACAAGAAATGAGGAAAAAAGGTCATTATGACGCAGTTAATGAAGAATATTATATTAATATCTCTGCAAACACTAATACTTTAAAATCAGTTCTTATCGTAGAAAACGGTTATCAGGTAGATTTTAACCAAAATAGAAGTATCGGAAAAGTATTAGGATTTAATAAAGCAAAATATCTACAAGGATTTCACGAATCTGAAAAAGTAGTAAATATTTTAAGTATTAATAGCTTACTTGTTAATATTGATTTAATTTCTGGTAGTTATGTTAATGGTTCTCAAAGAAATACAATTTATAGTTTTTTTCCTAATGTGTCACCTGGTTATAAAATAATAGAGTCACCAGTTAATTTAGTGTATCTTCCGCTAACATTAAATGAAATACATAACCTCAATGTGACAATTACTGACCAAGATGGAACGTTACTAAATCTTAGAGGGGAGACATTAACAATCAGATTTCATATTAGAGAAGCAAGATAAATAAAAAAATATGTTAATATAAAATGACAAACTACATTAACGCTAAAGTAAATATATCAGAAGGACAAAAGCAAAAGCTAAATCAGTTGTCCGGTAAGTATTCGTTTAAATTATGAAGATTTGCATGGTAACGATGTAATAGCATTAACCAAGTCACAAGTAAATAAACTTACTAAAGCTTATGAAGCTGGTAAGGGAACCACGATTAGAATGACAATTAAGCAACTTAAACACAACATGAAAGTAGAAGGCGGATTTTTACCTTTGTTAGCAGGATTAGCTTCATCAGTTCTACCTACATTAGCAAGGACTGTTTTACCAGCTATAGGAGTTGGTGCCCTATCTGAGTTAGCCTCTTCAGGCGTTCAAAAAGCAATGGGTAACGGTCTTTACCTTAAAAAAGGTGGTTGTGTATGCCAAGTAGAAACTGATGGTAAAGGTTTATATCTTGGACCGGCTAAAGGTAAAGGATTAGGTTCTGTTGGTGATGGATTGTATTTAAAACAAGGTGGCAGAATTTATGATGGAAAAGGTCTTCTTTTAGGACCTAATAGCCCATTTGGAAATATTCCTATATTAGGAGCAATATTATGAAATTAAAAATATGAATGTTTATAAATTTGGAGTTAAACCTAAAATGGTTCAACCGAAAACTATTTTTTGGAAACCTTTAAAAGTTAATTATCCACCTAAAAAGGTTAATCCTGTTCTTTGGGAAATATTTACTCAGCAACCTTTTGAACTAAAACCTGGTGAAACTAAGTCAATGGTATTAGGTTTTGGTTTTTTAATGAGTAGAGGAGTTGTTTTAACCTCATTGTCATACAACTTAAAATTTAAGCGTTTAAGTTTATCAAATGAAGTTATTCTTGAGGATACCGTAGTTGTTATCATTACAATTACTAACAACTCAAACGAAACAGTAAGAATTAAAGAAAATGATTTTTTGTGTCGTCTTTACTATTCTATTTAAAAAAAATAGTAGCAATTAATAAAATGGAACTTTCAGAAAAGATTTATCCAAACTTACCAGAAGCACGAAATATACCAAATGCACCATCATTAGAACCAATAATATCAGTAGGAGACAATGAGCAAAGTTTTAGACTTGGTAAAATTTCAGAGGTTCAAAAATATCTAGAGGAAGAGGTAAGGATAAGGGAAAACTTTGCTAAGAAATATTTAAAAATCTCTAAGTCAGTTGACAATGTAGAGGCTGGGTTAACAGTGGTAGCCTTGGAGCTGGCACAGGAGGTATAACCCTACTTTCAACAATAGTAGCAATCCCCGTAACGATTGGCCTGGAAATTGTTGCACTGTGTATGGGTCTCGGTGCTATGGTTGGTAAATTTGTGGTGAGAAGAACCAGAACCAAAAGCGAGAAACATCAGCAAATTAAAAATATAGCTGAAAGCAAGTTAAACACTCTCACCACTCACATATCAAAAGCTATAGCAGACAACAAAATAGATCATTCAGAATTTACTTTAATTATGGATGAATTGGAAAAATATAAGGTGATGAAGGAAGAGATACGAGTTAAGTCAAAGAAAAAAAGCAAGCTAGAGGAACAAGAAAGTTTAATCGAGAAGGGGAAACAGGAAGCACGGGAGGAATTCAGGAGACTAGTAGAAAGAAACAATGGAACCCATTAAGACTAAAACTAAAACCACCTAAGTTTAAATGTTCTTGTGCTTGTGAGGTGGGTAACACTAATTAATAAAACAAGATAAAAATTTTTTTTACTTAAAAAAATATGTTATTTTTAAAGATAGCTGACCCTGTAAAAAGGGACCAAATTGTAAAAGAATATCTCGCAACAAGAAAAAGAATTCGTGATAACCAACTTGCAGAGAACAGGAGACTAGTAGAAAGAAACAATGGAACCCATTAAGACTAAAACTAAGTTAAGTGTGGATCGGGTTTAAGAATTTTATAAGCAGTTGTGTTTATGAAATTACTTAAGGGTGGTCATGTGTGTTAAGCGTGGTTGGATTTGTTAAGGGTTAGCCACAAACTTAAGCGCAGTTGGATTACATAAATGCATTGTCTAACCATAAGCGTGGTTGAATTTGTTAAGCAATGGGCAAATGCATAATTGCATGCGTAACTTAAAATTGCTGGCTTTTTTTTAAGCGCGCGCACGTTTCTTAAGGGGGATGAGCGGGATGAGCCAGATCGGGCATTTTATCATCTACTTACGTATAACTATCAACGGATCACTCGAAATTTGCCGAATGATATAGACAGCAGACGACTACAAGATGTGTTCACATCACCCAATACACCTGATTCGCACTCGTTTCATTCATAAAGTTGCTGCCAATCACTGACCCTATTTCTTATAATTGTGTTGAAAGTAAACTGCTCCAGTTTTTGCTGGCCAGAGATTTTGATAATACTGTAATTATGACATACTTCAATCCTAAAGAAATTGTAACCGCCGTTTATTACATAATTTAAAAGTTATTATGGGATTACTTGACATTACTTAACGCCCGTTTACCGCTAATTACTATTCCTGCGCCTGTCTGGGTCAAAAGTGCGCTTATCTGGGTCAAAAGTAGTTTTTGTAATAAGGTCATCACAGCAGGTATAAGCGTTAAAACGCTGTAAGTAAAATCTGTTACGAGTTGCGGTTACATCACTTTGCCCTGAGCGGACGGGTTTCCGAAGTGTGCCATCTCTCTAATCGGTCTACCGACCGATTAAAAATGGTAACGACATGACATATATCGATTACTAGATCTACAATTACTTTATTTCCATCTTGGAAATGCCAATCATTTTAAAGATAGCCGTTTTTCAACGGAAAAAAAAATATTTCACTCTTGTTGCCATCTGATTTATCAATTAATTCATATTCATATTTTTACTAGATTAGCCCTTTACCCAGTGACAAAATTCTATGCTCATCCAAATTGAAAGCTTTTGCCGAGAAGATAAAAAATGTGAGCCAGTTGATAGGACTTGCTTTCGACAGGGTAGGAAAAAGAAAAGATGTGGTAAGAGAGAAAATGTGCATACCAGCAGTTTCCCCTTTTCCTACAATGTTTTCAGAAATGTTCTTCACCAGCGTCATTAAAACTCGGGATTGGTTGACAAAGGGTTAACCAGTAATCCAATCATGTATACTTCCACTGCAAATAGAACTAAATTGAACATACGCTTAACTCTTTACCAAACGACAGTACTTCAGAATGTTCCAAATTGAAAGCATTTGCAGACGACAATATAAATGCGACTGAAATTTTGAAATTTGTTTTGGGATGAGTAGAAAACATTGTGGGAAAAGGAGAACATGCTGGTTACCAGCATTTTCTCCTTTTCCCACGATGTTTTCAAAAGGCTGCTTTCTCAGAGTCGTTAAAAGTCAGGATTGTGTGGTAGAGTTAAACCCTGTACCAACAAGTCCCTTATTTTAAGTGGTATAAATATTGGGATCCGTTTGAAAAAAAAAAATGTGAAAAAAAAGAGACATTCTTTGCAACAACTTATCTGCGACTTACGAAGAAGTCATGCTCTTGTAAAAAATGTGGGGTCCCTATAAACTTAGAAACGGAACCGAAACGAAACGCAACGAAACGTAACGAAATGGAACGAAACGGAACGAAACGTTACGAAACGCAAGGAACGGAACCAAACCCAACGAAACGAAACGAAATAGAACAAAATGAAACAGAAGTAAAACCTTAATTAGTTTTTTTTTTTTTTTTTTTTAAATCATCTTCCTCTTGATTGCAATTAATGCAGATATGTAAATATTAAAATTTGATAGCAGTTGTACGCACGAAGATCGCGTTATTGCAATGAATCTGGATTATTGTTCAGTTTGTTATAGAAATAAATCATTAAAATGTTCTTCAATTATAGGGCAACTGTCAGTGAAGCAATTATGTCGCTGCTCAGTCAAAGCAGAGGGACAATATGAGGGCTTAGATTATTTTCCTTATTTTCAGGGCGCATTTAAATTTCATCCAATAACGATGAGAGGAGCACAATACCCGTAAGCAATACCGCCCTCACCATAACTGACCCCAGCCCCCAAAACGATCGTGTTGCAGTATGCAACAGTCAGCATAAAGTTCATTCCTGCATCGGAGCAATGGTACACGGCCATTAGCTCGAGACAATACAAACCTCAACTCATCAGAAAAAAATAATAATTGTCCGCCAACGCTGTCTTGTCCAGTTTATGTGTCCCAAGGCCAATTGCTCTCTATAATTGCGATGGCGGCGCGTCATAACCGACCGAACGAGCGGGCGACGTCTGAGCACACCGTTATCAGCTAAACAATTCCGGGGATAACAGCAGCTGTAACTGTTGCTCGTAGGTCTCGTAGGTACTGATTCACGATATATTGGTCTTAGGCTCGAGTCGTAACGCGCCGTCTGCCGCTACGTGTAAGTCTTTTGCACTTCAGGTTTGCGCAAATCGCCTCAGATGGTTGCTGACTGCTTGCGTGAATGCACCAACATGAACTGCAACCTCTGTAGAAGGTAGCCCAGCCTCCAGCATACATATGACTCTTTCTGGTAAATTTTCTTTAAGTCTTGGCATCGATATTTCTGATCAGTACGTGGACTGGATATGTCTATCCCTTACATCCACCGAAACTCAAACTTTGCCTTAAATAGCCACCAGGTCTTTTAGCTAGGAATTATCTGCCCAATTTTGCAAACTATGAATGGTTTTAAATATTACCACACGTGTATACATAACGTAAGTATGTACGTCTCAAAGGTAACCTTGAAAATTTTGCACATACTTTACCAAAGTTTCTTTTTTTGGTTTAGTATATGCAAAAACCTTTGGCCCCGGAGCAGCTGCGACATTGGCGGCCTTCGTTTGATAACGGTGTTTATCCGTAATTATAACATGTATTATCATTTTTTAAAACGTGAACATTGTGAGTTCCTTCGATTTTGGTGGAAAAGGTTTGGGTTCTAGTTTAGTCAGTTCCCGATTTTCTTAAAGTAACAATAGCTGCCAAAAGTAAACAAAGCAGGTATTGAAATACATTTAGATTAAAATCGTATCATTTAAAAGTATGGAAATTATTGTGAAAATGACAATCTGATATTGTACAGTCGTCAAGGTGGTAGTCGCTGGCAGAAAAGTTGCCAGGTTACTCCATCTTTTGTTTACATTTTTCCTGATTTTAAAATTCATTTTTCTGCCAGCGACTAACAACTGGAATTACCATTTATTAACAGATTGTCATCTTCACAATATTTTCCATACTTTTGATTTGGTATGATTTAAATTTAAATGTATTTTAACACCAGCATTGTGTTTTTGGCCGCTATTGGGCCTTTAACTCATATAATTTTCACATAGACCAGCAATTTAGCACAAGAAAAGTGAATCTTTTCCTCGATATTTTCAAAATAATGGATACTGTGTCAAAATTTTCTTTCATAGAAAATAATAACCTTACTGTTGTCGAGCGAATAATAATTATTATCCTTATTCGCTGTATGTCGTGCGGTAAGGTTTCTTACTCGCCAGACAGCGGTGTTGCAACCTACTTAACCCTTAGGCTGCTTAGCGCGACTCACCGACCTTTTGCAGACAGTGTAGATCAAGATCAGACTGCACAGAACGTGCAGTCTGATCTTGGATCTACACTGTCCGATAAGGGGATACTTTCTCCCTAAAATACCTTTGAAATTTATAGCAAAATTTGGGTTTTTACTATCGGCTTGAGAATGTATTTTCACGTATTTAGCAGGATAAGGGTTAACATTTTCAGATGACTTTAAGATAAGCTACTGCTTACAGTCAGACCCTGTGTGAATGTTCGGATTCATTGGTATACATGCTGTACATTTATTTGTAACAAAGTAATGCCTTTGAAACTGAACATGATTTCTTCTAGACTGAATTTATCTCCCTCTGCCAGTGTAGCCGTTCACCTTTAAAGCGGTTCTAACGAAAAGCCCTACCCATTTTCTCTTTTCAGACCTGAAGCCATCTCTTTATCTTACAGGTTCTGCCCAGACGTTCATTACATTGATTTATTATTATAAGGAAAATGTACAAATGAAAAACAAAATTCTGTGGGGACTCTACATACTGGCAAGGGTCGACTGAAAGCATCTTGAAGGGCATCGACTGAAAACCTCAAAGGTATTCACGGCATAACATGGTGATCATGCGAAATATGACGGCTACCTGCGAGAGTAATATAATATCAAAATGAAATTGATTAAATAATTGGATGATGTTTATGGCCGTTTTCAACATTATTTCAGATATATCACGGTGGTCAGTGCACCTATCTATGCTTTCCTGGAGTTTCTTTTGACAGTATATCTAATACACACAATATTCTTCCCAAGTCACTGGCTACTTACCCACATAACCATCGTCGAAACAATGGTCACTGTGATAGAGGAATGAATCCTGTGACTATCATCAATCCTTGGAAAGGAATTGGCCGAGCCGGGCATCGAACCAGCGACCCCCTGTTCTCAACTGAGCTACAGGGGCTGGGTACCAAAATGAAAGAAGAACAGAATAGAAAGAAAATATAATCCCATTTCCGTCCAAAATCTTGCATCAAATATGTTAGATTTTGCGCTACTTTCCCAATCACAGGTCCTTGTAAAGGATTGTCGTTTAGATCAACTAATTCTGATTCTGACTAAATTTTCAACCCGGCAAATCACGCATGAGATGACTCAAAATTTCAGTTGCTTCTGTGTGCTCTCCACATAAAATGTGGGATAATCTAAGAAGAATGATACAAAAGAAATATGATAGATTGAGAAAAAAAAGTAGTAGAATAAAACTAACTTTGCTACATTTCATGCTATTTCGTTCTGTTTCATTCGATTTCGTTTCGTTTCGTTGGGTCTGGTTCCGTTTTGTTTCGTTTCGTTGGGTTTGGTTCCGTTTCGTTTCCGTTTCGTTTTGTTGCGTTTCGTACCGTTTCGTAACGTTTCGTTCCGCCTTGTTGCGTTTCCTTCCGTTTCGTTGCGTTTCGGTTCCGTTCCTAAGTTTACAGGGACCCAAAAATGTAGCGACATATGTAAGCCTACGCAATCTGCGCAGGCTAATATGGATCGAAAGTTTTTGCTACTCGTCATTTTTTCTGCATGTCCACTCCTGGGACTCTTCTACCTCGTGATTCAGTCTGTTTTAGACAAAATGGATTTTATTGATCCATTATTAGGTGCTGACTTGCTAGGTGTAATGCGTTACGAAGATGTCGAAGACAATGGCACTATGAATTCAATTCGGCATATTGAAAATCATGTATCGTAGTTTGTGCAAAACCGAAGGAAGTGAACCAAATTAAACTCAATTTTTCTAAGAGAAAATAAGTGTTTCGATAGCACTCAAATATGAAATTAAAAACGGCGTATTAAAATAAACTGGATTAGGCTATCGATCATGAAAATACTTCATTTCTTTATCGAAATTAGCGTGATCCATCATGGCTTTCTATTGGCATAATGATACACACAATCTTTGTCTCCTGACCGCCCAATTCTGTGCTTGTTCGTCCCAAAACCAGTTCGTTCCTGGACATATTCGTCCCACGGCTCGTTCGCCCGTGCTTGTTCGTCCCACAAGATCGCACACAACTCTATCGGATTGAGCATGACTATATAATAGATTTACTTTCGAATATTTTGAAGCTATTTCTATTGTTTACTTTTCAAATTACTAATTCAACACAATGGCTCCCTTGACAAATGCCACACCAGTGATTTCAACGCTTTGATTGTTGGAGGGTTTTATTTAGCATAAAGTATACACGCCCATTGGTTTGATCACTGACCTGTATATCTACAGGCACGTAAGATGATTTTTTTTTCTCCATACATAACGCCGTCAACACCCCTCCACCAATGACGTTTATCACTGATATATGGGCCACGCTCAGGCCAAAGGGGGCTTAATGCCTCTCCGTAATGGATGATTCCAAGTAAGTCTTCATGTCATCATGGATCCATAAAATCCATTTTGTCGAACAACTGTCTAAATTATGAGGTAGACTGGTCTTTTGATATACAGAAAATTGACAAATAGCGAAAAGTTTCGGCCCAGGTCAGCCTGTGCGGACTGCGCAGGCTGACCTGGATCGATTCTTTTCGCAGATGCATGAAGTCCCCTTTTCACAGAGCATGGCTCATATCTTAGAATCCAGAAGACATACTAGTAGACCATGAAACTTGAACTATTCACGTTACAAGTGTAGATCGGGGTAATCAAATGCCCAGTATTAGTGTTATCTAAGCCAGGGCTCTCCAAATGTACTCCGGGGTCCTGCGCGGCTCAGTGTTAAAGTGTGGGACCCGTAATTTGGAGACCCCGGATTTGAGCCTCACAGAAGTTTTCGTGGGAGTTTTCTCGGGCAAGACACTGAACAGATCCTGGTACCGGTGAAACCCAGGCATGCATGAACAAGAGAGCTGTCGCCGTGATGTGACTGAAATAAAGTTGAAAACGGTGTTAAACACCATTCAGTCAATCAATCAATCAATCAATCAATCAACCAAATGTAAAGATGTCAATTTCTGTTTTTTTTAATTGTATCAAAGTCCCCAGAATATTCCAACATTTTTTTTCAACCTTAGCTATACAAATGTAACAATGAAACGGTACTCTTTGTCTATCAACCGTGGTCCTTTAATGTTATAGTGTTTAACGCCGTTTTCAACATTATTTCGGTTACATCGCGGCGGCCAATACAGCTATCCATGCTTTCCTGAAGTTTCTTTTACCAGTACTCCGCACAATATTCTTTCCAAGCCACTGGCTGCTTTCCCACTTAACCATCGTGGAAACAATGGTCAGCGGTGAGAGAGGAGTGAATCCTGTCGCAATAACTATCATCAGTCGCCGGAAAGAAATTTGCCTAGCCGGGGATCGAACCAGCGACCTCCTGTTCTTAAGTCCTGTACGCTATCGACTGAAATATCGTGGCTTGGCGTGGTCCTTTAAACGTACCGGAAATACAACCCAAATTCCATTTCTTTTCTCAACCGAGTTCGCCGAATGGACCAAGAATCCACCATACTTACCTTGCCTTTTCTAAACCAGGATCTTCAAAGTTTATAAGAAATCCCAAATAAACTCCATGTCCTTTATTTATACTGTTTAGTTTTTATTTATTAGGTCTGTAAAAAAAATCCAAAATACTGGTCTTTTCTCAACCGTGGCCCTACAAAGTTACCAAACATATTTACCTTTCCTCTTAACCTGGGTAATCTAAATGTACATATATCAGAAACCCGCAGGATTTGTTGTATCTCATACAATGCCCTCCAAATATTCCAGAAATCCTGAATACAGGTGATTTCTGATCTGGGGTCCTAGGGGTTCTGCACGGTTCAGTGGTTAAGTGAAGGACTCGTAACATTGAGGCTCCGAGTTCGGGGCTCACTGGAAGAACTGGGTTTTTCGTTGGGTGTTCTTGGGTAAGAAACTTCAGAGCCCTAGCCTGGTAACGATGAAACCCAGGACATACATGAATATCGCCGTGACATAATTGAAATTATGTTGAGTGGCGTAAAACACTATTCAATCAATCAGTGTATCAATCAATCAATCAATCAATCTACTGCGGTCCTTCGAATGTGAAAGAAATCCGCAATACTAGTAATACTCCCTCATGGTCTTTCAAGTGTACAAAATTTCCCCAAAACCTCTTTTTTCTCGTCCGAGGTCCTCATTTACAACACAGAATATATTATTCATTCGCGAATCATGTATACATAAAATGGCGGGTCTGTGAGGTGAAGATCATATATGAGCTATGCTCTGTGAAAAGGGGGCTTAATGGATCTGTGCACAATATCGATCCAGGTCAGCCTGCGCAGTCCGCACAGGCTGACCTGGGCCGAAACTTTTCGCTATTGGTCAATTTTCTGCATGTCCAAGGACCAGTCTACTTTATCATACAGTCGGCTATTAGAGAAAATGGATTTTATGGGTCCCTAATTATGTAATGACTTGCTTGGTATCATGGATCACGGGGATGCATTAAACCCCCTTTTGCCAGAGCATGGCTCATATGTTTTGTTAAAAAAAAAAAAGAAGAGGTAATTAGATTTCTATCACAGAGCCACCTTTGTAATCAGTGTAATAATGCCATTATGAATTTTCTTCTTTACACACGTTTGAGGTAAGCATTTTTCTTTTTTCATAGAAATTGTCACGTGTACATGTATAGTTTTGCGTATTCTGACCTATAATTTGCGAGATACCGTTATGTGATTAAAAAATCCGACATTCGGTAGGTTTTGAGGTAAAATTTTGTCGAACGCATCTACAAAAATGTCATTGACTTCGTCAGAGACTCGCTTAACCCTTTACCGCACAAAGCCGCCTTTTAACGCCCTTGGGAAAGAAGTCTTTCGAAAACATTGTGGGAAAAAGAGAAAATGCTGGTAACCAGCATTTTCTCCTTTTCCCACAATGTTTTCTACCCTATCTAGAGAAAATTGCACCATTTGAGCCACACTGAAATTGTCGTCTGCAAATGCTTTCATTTTCGACAAGGCTAAAATTCTGTCGTCTGGTAAAGGGTTAACACCATTTGTTCCCTTAACTTTCAAACAAAATCTAATATCAAACGTCAACTGATGTCAGGTCCTATATGTTTTGTAACATGAAAGTTTGGCGACTGACCTACATAACTAGGCACGCTGGTTTTCACTGTCTGCTTTTTTTGATTACATATAAGTTTCCAAGTACAGATGCTTCACATCGGGATCACCAGTAAGTCTTTGGTAATTCTATTATTTCGCAGAGTTACCGGGGATGTCGTCTTACTTTCCAACAATTCTTAATCAGGTTATAGATATTTATACTTGTCCGGGTTCAAACACAACTGCAGACGATAAGCTTAATAAGCGTAGAAAACATTACTGGTTACCAGCATTTTCTCCTTTTCCTCACAATGATTTTAAAAACCTTTCTCTTCAGGGTCATAAAATATACAATTGTTTGGAAAGGGTTTAGGACAAATCGTAACGATTTTTACCCATTTGGGACACAAACTCTAGTTTTGCGTGTTGCCGTTATATTTGTTATATTATTGAGTACGTAGGATTGGGTTTTGTTTGGACACTAATTAAGATGATCACGTGATACTTATCAACAGATATACAGGATACAATGATCTTTGTAAACGCAGAATGAAATAACTGGGTCCGTCGTCACCATCCAACAACAATGGAGGGAGTATTCGGATTTTTAAAATCTCAGCCAAAATTTAAAAAAAAAATGATGCATCGTAGAATAAAGTAAAGCCATTGCTTACGAACCTTCAGTAAAGAAGAGAGACAAAGGTAAGAAAAAAGTAATGCTATTCCCTTATTTGGGATACGTAACCTCCTAAGATATTTTTATATTTTGCGCCTGAATAAGAATTTCGAAGAGGTTTGATCAATAACACGTGTCAACCATGTTGGCTCGTATTCAGATAAGTATGCTGACGTCGTCATATTTGATCTCATAACACTCGACGGAGTTCTCGATTGCAAAGCGACTAAACCGTAATTAGTCCGCCAAATTTGAACTTTTTTATTGTATGTTACTGTTCAGTTTCTTCACGTTTTAAGAGAAACGTACATTTCTTTCTGGTATTTATCAGCGTCAAACACAAGTTTCTAATTTGCAGCAAAAAGTCTTATTCAAAGTAAGGCAGTTTATTATTGGCTAATCCAGACGGTTTATCCTATCAGAAATTGTGTTACGAGGCCCATTTAAAAAGTTCTGATAATGGGCACAACACTCTAGGTAGATTTTTATGAACTATACATGTACCGAAAGCTCCGTTTTTGCCGCGCACGAATGTGCTCAAATTTGCACGTGCTACGCGAGACGCTATTGTAATTCAGCGCTTTGAATTAGATAGGGTTTTACGCATTGGTGCATAAAGCAGACGTCAGTGCAAAGATAGCTATAGAGGAGCAAAGGGTCTATGTGAAAATACGGTCTCTGCTTAACTGTTCGGCGCAAGATACCAAAGCTGATTTAGATAAAGTTTATGGAAATGATGCTCTTTCGTATCCTACGGTTGCCAGATGGTCAGCTCTTTTTAAAGATGGTAGACAATCTGTTGAAGATGACCCTCGGTCGGGACGTCCATTGACGGCACTTTGTGAAGAGGACGTCACTGCCGTTAGGAATGCAGTTGAAGAGGATGCTCGTTATACTGTTGAAGAGTTAGCCGACATATGTGGCCGTAGTTCGGGGGCAGTTTTTACAATTTTGAAGGAAAAGCTGAAACTCCAGAAGATATGCGCCAGATGGATCCCCAATTTATTGACGGACCACCAGAAGCAGGAGCGCGTAAGAATAGCCACTGAACTACTTGCAGTGTATGAGAACTGTGACAATAGGCGACTGTTTGACATCGTTACTGGTGATGAAACTTGGGTATCGTTCTTTGAGCCTGATGGAAAAGAAAATAACAAAGTTTGGGTAGGGAAAAATGGAGAAAGGCCCCAGATTGCTAGACGTTCTCGAAGTGTCAGGCGCGTTTTGTATGCACTATTTTTTTGATGCGCGTGGAATGGTGCTTCAGTTCCCTGTCCCAAAACACACCACGGTCACAGGAAAGATGTACGCTGAAAGTATTTTGCCTGCCATTGTTAACCACTATTTGGCAGCCCGCCCACGAACCGGAGTGCGAGGACTTAAACTTCTCCATGACAACGCCCCCGCCCACAAGTCAGCCGTTGTTACGGACTACCTACAGACATGTGGACTCTATACTTTGCCACACCCACCTTACGGCCCAGACCTTGCTCCCTGTGATTTCTGGTTGAATCTCCATATCAAAAAGTGCTTCAGAGGTCGCAAGTTTGAGACCCGCATGGCTGTTGGTCATTCCTTATATCAATGCACTAACACTATCCCTAAATCTGACTATAAAAAAGCGTTTTCTGACTGGATCAGACGCCTGAAAAAGTGTGTACAAGTCCACGGGGAATACTACGAGGGACTGGAGTAGACAATTTCCATCAGGTAAAAGTTATATTAGAAGTCCGCACGCATTATCAGAACTTTTCAAATGGCCCTCGTACTTTCTTAATTCAGAGTTAGTCTACAACTGGTATTCAAAATGCTTGGAGGATACGGGCCCGAAATCTTTCCCCCAAACTTGCGATCCATTTGAAGCACGCCAAGAGCACGGAGGGACCCAAATCTTACAAGTCCGTTATTGTTTTCCCGTCATACCTTTTGTCAAACCACAGAAACGGTAACATTTTGCAAATGGGATATATACTGGAGCTAAACGATCCAGAAAGTACTGGGTCGGTATTCACCAACCATTCTTAGTCTTATTCTCCAGAACTTTCTAAATTTGAAAGTAACACAACCCCTGATTGGCTAAACCATTTGGTTTAGGCAATCAGAGGTTGTGTTACTTTCAAATGTATAAAATCTTGGAAAATAAGACTAAGAATGTTCTGGAAAAGTAGTGTGAATAAGCAAACACTTTTTTCTGGGTTAAACTGATAAATCACATATTCTACATATCCTTCATTGTCCTCTCGAATCACCTTTGGTCAATCGACAGAAGTAACAGTCTGCGAATGATAAATGTTTCGGGGCGAAATGGTCCCCGAGAGAACTTGAAAGGGAGAGTGAAGAAGCCAGAAGTTTCTTCTGGGTCCGTATTCACCAAAACATTCTTAAGAACATTCTCAGTCTTATTCTCTAGCACTTTCTAAATTTGAAAGAAACACAACCTCTGATTGGCTAAACTATTTGGTTTAGCCAATCAGAAGTTGCGTTACTTTCAAATTTAGAAGTTTCAGACATCAAGACTAAGAATGATCTTAACAATGGTTGCTGAAGACGGACCCAGGGTTTAACTGCTAAACCACGGAACCTACATATCCGTCATGTCCTCCCCGTTGTCTGCGCATGTCATATTCTTCGAAGATTTTACCTGTCTGCTATGGCGCATCACTGGACAAATAAAGGACAAATATTAATACGCGGTGCGCAGATTATGCCGCTTAAAAAGTACAGGCGGAAAACTGCAATAAATAGTACGTCAGTGGAAAAATCAAGCCAGTTTTTCGCTACAAATTTCTTGAACAACAAAATGATTTCAAACGGGGATTTTTTTTTAATACCAACTGTTTACTGCAA
This sequence comes from Tridacna gigas, assembly GCA_945859785.2. Lineage (NCBI taxonomy): Eukaryota > Metazoa > Mollusca > Bivalvia > Cardiida > Cardiidae > Tridacna > Tridacna gigas. The sequence continues at coordinate 58,712,528 of OX244028.2, forward strand.
ATCTTTGTAGACAGTTCCTAAATAAAGACATGGGGAAAACCGGGATTTGTGCAACAGACTGACAACAAAAATAACGTCCCCACCTTGCTGGGCTTATACCCGAGATTTTTCCCAAGCTTAAATGGCTGGTGCATAGGTTTATATGCTAGCTAACCATGGCTGGATGAATCGGTATGTTCTAGAGAGTAAACGTATATTTTGTTTTGAAATTTCGTTGCATTGACTGCTGCCTTGAAAAATAGTCCGGTTCTGTACCGAGAATGCCCATACCAGATAGGTTATGTATTTGAAAAATGCCGCCTAGCGGAAGAGAATGTGTCCTCCCATAAGGTCAATCAGGAGAAGAGGCAACATTCTGCGAATGGGAAATGTTGTGAGGCGAAATTATCCAGGTAGAACTGGAAGGAGGTGTGTGAATCGTGCCAAAACTTTATTCTGGTTTGAATTGCTTAACCGTGTTAAACAAAATCTGCTCTTTTCTTTTTTCCGAATCAGCAGAACCACGTTAGCCGAGTCAATAGTATACATGCAGGCATACATGACTTTTCCAACAGGTGTTGCAAATTCGAACCCTAAATAGTTCATGGGGGTTACTGGTTCGAATCACCACCTCGGCTAATTTCTGTCCAAGGATTGGTGATAGTCATTGTGACAGGATTCTCTCTCTCTCTCTCTCTCTCTCTCTCCGCTGATCATTTTTTTCCGTCTATCGTGGTTATCAGAGAAACCAGCCAGTGGCATTTTCTCCTTTTCCCGTAATGTTTTCAAAAGCGTTCTTCCTCAGTGTCCTTCAAACATGGGATTCCTGTTGCAAGATTTAAACAAGGTTATTCCAACGATAATGACTTTTGCGTGTCAGTTACATAACAGCCGGCACCAGCCGAAGATGTTTTTGTAATAACTCATACAGGACTTCGCAATGCACGCGATAAAGTGATTATAGTCTCGGGTCCGTAACGTGTATGCAACTTTGATGCATATTAACCCATTAGGCTGCTAGGCGCGACTCATTGACCTTTTGCGGACAGCGTAGATCAAGATCAGACTGCACAGATCGTGCAGTCTGATCTTGAATCTACACTGTCCGATAAGGAGATATCTTTCCTCCAAAATTACCTTTGAATTATGGAAAATTTGGGTTTATATTATCGATTTGAAAGTTTCATTTCCGTTATTTAGCAGGAAAAATGTTAATATAAATAAAGGTGGTATGAATAGAAAAAAATGGTTAAACAACACTGAGTCTCTATAGATAACAACCTTACACTAGATAGTGGGGCCTTTTATGGATCTGCAGTTTAGGCGTTGCCTTTGTAACAAGAAATGTCTTTTAAAAAAAAAAGATAGACAACACAAAAGATACTGGAATGAGAATACATGTGTTGAAACTCTTTATGGTTTCAGTATAAAAAGAAATAATGAAAAGTAATCTCGCCAACATCAGTCTCTTTTTCCTCATTGTTTTGCGAATTGCTGAAAGGTGAATTTTTTAACTAGATATGAGCCGTTATCTGTGAAAAAGTGGGCTTGGCAGCCTGCGCAGGACCGCGCAGGCTGACCTGGACCGAAACTTTTCGCTGTCGGTCAATTTTCTGTATGTTAAAGGACCAGTTTACCTCATGATCAAGTGATAAGATTTATCTCTAAAACTGTAGAAAACATTGTGGGGAAAAGGCTGGTTACCAATATTTTTTTCCAAAACCACAGGCTGCTTTCCGACATAACCATCTTCGAAACAATGATCGGCGGTGAGAGAGGAATGAGTCATGTTGCAATGACTATCATCAATCCTGGGAAAGAAATTCGTCGAGCAGAGGATCGAATCAGCGACCCCTTGTCTCAAGTCCAGTACGCTACCGACTGCGCTACCGGGGCTCGGCTAACACTTACGAGGAAGATAGGATGCCGGTAGCAAAAGGTGTTGATTCAGGTGAGCCAGTATGGACTGCGCAGGCTGACCTGAATCGATACTTTTTGCAGATGCATTAAGCCTCCTTTTCCCGTATAAGGGAATGCATCTGTTTAGCCTTATAGGCAAGATTAGGAGCCTTTATAAACTTTCAAGTACGAGGACGCATCTTTCCCTGGTACAGGTATGATTAGAAATTTTCTTGCAATATTTAACCATCTTTTATTCTGCCAGTGGTATAGAAAAAGACGGAGACGATCAGAACCTTACGAGTGTCGTGTGCACCCCAAAAACTGAACCATCTTCCACACAATCCCGAGTTTAAACGACCCAGATGAAAAAAGCTTTTGAAAAGCAATGTAGGAAAACGAGAAACCATCCTTTTCTCTTTTTCCAACAATGTTTTCTACCCTTTCACAGCCGAAAAGCATAATTCCAGCCACATCTAAAGTGTCGTCTGCAAATGCTATCAATTTGGATGACTGCGAATTTTTGTGATTTGGTAAAGAGTCAAAGAGCTATTTCTTTTGAAAAAAAAAGCAAAGCTTCTCGTGGATATATTAATCAAACCTGACGTGTTAGTGTGATAATACATTTTATGTCACATACGATACATTCCGTTTCGTAACCCGTCCCTCGTGACTAACAGGTTATTGACACTCGAGAGAAATGCTACGAAATTGGACTGGTATAAACACGGAATATTATGTTATAGTAACTTTCCTAGTGCTTGTATTTAATTCGAGCAGCGTGAAATTTGATATCGCACTTGACCGAAGGTCGAGGGAGATGTCAAAATTTTCTTACGCAGCGATAATATTCCTATTATCATATACCAACAACTTTCAATGAAAAAAAAAAATGCTATTAAATTTTCATTGGTAAAGTAATAAACAAAAGAAACAAACAATGGTATAGTAGCTAGTAAGTTTATTTTTATGAATGGCGGATAAATATCATAGCGTAAATTTTGACCAATCAAATCGCAAATCGATGTATGTTTTCCGCTTGTGAATTACGTCATCAATGCCATATTTGGAATCGTATTTCACGATGTGTAGACACGGATTTTTTTTTTGTCGCGTGTGTTATTTTATCCGCGTGCGACGCATGTATTAGAGCCAGAAAAAAAAAGAAATCAGGTACATAATAATTACGGAATATTATATTTAATTCAAGCAGCGTGAGAGAATTTGATATCGCGCGAGACCGAAGGTCGAGTGAGATGTCAAAAATTTCTTACGCAGCGAGAAGTAAATACAAGCACCAGGAAAGTTACAACATAACATTTATTTTATTATATACCTAAAACTTTCAACAACAAAAATTTGCAGTTCTTGACATTTTATTCGTAAACTGATAAACAAAATAAAACAAACAATGGTATAGTATTTAGTGACGTCATTTTCATGAATGGCGGATAAATATCATACCGTAAATTTTGACCAATCAAATCGCACCATGTGGGTCAGATATTCTAATTTCAAACGTCTAAAATTCAGTCTGAAATGACACAAAAGCATTTAAATGCAACAATATAGTCCAAAACTTTCAGTATTTATCAATAAACCATGTTCAACTTGTAAAATAGTGAATCATTAACACTTTTCCGATAAATTTTATAGTCTACTTCGAAAAAACTCGACAAAATAGTCCCTCTTTTTGTCTATATTCCAAACTTCTCACAATGCAAAACCAGGGAACTGCCGAAAAATGCCAAACTAAGTTGAAACTCAAACCACGCCGTCTTCTTCAATCTTTATGGCCTTCCTCTGCTCTTATTTCTGCGGCTAAAAACACTGCGGCTAAAAACACTTGGGGTCAAAACTGTGGAACAAAGAAGGGAAGGTCATGACCTCCTGATTCAAAGACAAATTAAGTTCTTCTTGTCATAACTCTTACACCTTGTAATGGGTGTAATGATGTTCCACTCGTTGCATCAACGTTGCATTCAACACCAACCTTTCCCCCATTATTTCTGATTTTCGCCATGGTCAATTCAAAACAGACTGTTTACATGTACCCGTAGCATTACGATGGGTGATATGTACCTGTACCTTACATTTCTTCGCCGGAAATAGACCGCTTTACTGCTCTAAGAATCATACGACTCCACTAAAAATGCATGAATCACTTTTTTTTTTTTTAATCAAAATTATTAAAATACATTTCTGTTAATAAATTGTGGTTTATTTTATTTATTTAACGATTTATCAATTTCGATGAAAGTTTCGGTGACACATTGATAAATGTAAATAACTTTACAGCAATTGTGGTTATCTTTGAAACGAATAATTCCATTGGTGCCGCCATGTTTAAGCTTTAACCCATTTCATCTTTATTTGTAAAACTATAATGATGCTTGTACCTTCATGCCAAATGTTGTCCCGAACAGTTGCTTTGTTGCCTAGATTACGACTGATAGTAAATGAATTTCGTGAGTTTGAAACAATCAAAGAAATCCGTGTAATCGTTTCCGGTTTTACATCGAAGATTTCCTATGTGGTTGTCCGTAATGCCCGCAGGATATCATATTGCATGAGAATTACACATTGTTTCACGTGACTATATTTAACCTTCGCCTTGTGTTTAACGAGGTAAGCACGGATACTAAAAAGCGTGGAAGAAGAAATTGTATGCAAAGTACATCGTATCCGCCATTCTTTAGCGATTCGATCGTAAACCAGTTTTCTACTGACCAAGATTGGGTTCTTTTTTTTTTTAAGCTTTATTTGCCACGTCAATCGGTGTGTGAGGGTCGTAGCCATCCCCCAACATACCTTGCAAATCAATGTTAGTAAATATTTTGTTAGTAGTACAAAAAGGAAAAGTAAAAAAAAAAGATTCGGTTCTTCGGACAAATCTTTCGAGTTTCTTTATTCCTTTAAACCATATATGCCAAGCCCCCGTAGCTCAGTCGGTAGCGTGTAGGACTTGAGAACAGGAGGTCGCTGGTTCGATCCACGGCTTGGCCAATTTCTTTCCGAGGATTAATGATAGCCATTGCGACAGGATTCATTCCTCTCTCACCGCTGACCAGTGTTTCGACGATGGTTATGTGGGAAAGCAGTCAGTGGCTTGGAAAGAATATTGTGCGGAGTACTGATAAAAGAAACTCCAGGAAAGCATAGATAGGTGCACTGGCCGCCGTGATATAACTGAAATAATGTTGAAAACGGCGTTAAACACTATTCAATCAATCAATCAATCATTAAACACTATATATCTGTAATTTATCTTTTTTTTTTTACATCACTAACCAAATGGTTTACCATTTTATAGGGTATCAAATTTAAAAGCGTTTTTTTTTTTTCTCTGGTTGTAACGTTGTATCATTCATACGGACGAAGTTAGGTGTAATCAGAGAATCGGCCGAGTTGTCAAGAGGGTGTTGCAAGGCAACAGAGCTACGCGAAGGGGCTGTGTATTGATAGTTTTTGTCAAACTTGGTGCCTTAGTTGTTAATCAACAAGACATCTTTGAATAAGTAGACTTGCTTCAAATGGTATTTTCCTATGGAAATTATATCTTTTACGATGCTTATTTTTCATGTGAATAATATATGGGACGACAAAGTTGTCTCAAACGGATCTTGAACCGAATTCTTGACCAGAAATTGACATATTTTTTGTACACCGTGCACATCTACTTTTATATGCTGCATACTTCCAGCCTGGATCAAATCGGTGAGATTTTTTAAACACGTCTCGTTACGATCTCCTTTTACGGTCTGTGCAGGTCTTTGGCTATAAAGTGTTAATCCATTCCGAAATTATTTTGGACAGAGTAACGTCAGAATAATATGAAAAAATATATGAGCCATGCTGTAGCAAAAATGGGCTTATTGCGTCTCGATGATGCATTATACAAATCAAACCATCACATGGTTATGGAACCGTAAAAGCCACATCTTTAAATAATCGACTCATCATGGGGTAGGCTGGTCCTGGGATATACAGAAAATTGACCCATAGCGAAAAGTTTCGGCCCATTCCGCGCAGGCTGACCTGGGTCGATACGTTTTGCTTTTGATAAATTTTCTACATGTTACCGGAAAAGTGTACCTCATATTTCAGTCGGTTGTTAAACAAAATGGATTCTTACGGATTAACAATAATGTCATGTCTTGCTTGGTGTCATGCATCACGGAGATGCATTTAACTCCCTTTTTCCAGAGCATTGCTCACAGGTTTTCAATATGAACGACTTAAAAGAACAGAACAGAAAAAAGTACTGTTCTGACTCAAAAGATTTTCCGTCAGGTCCAGACTTTAACTTCCGTCATGGAATCTTCACCACACACGCCCTGTAATATGGAAATTATCTAATAAAATGAATGATTATGCAAATTAAGTTTTATTTCCTTTCTGTTCCTGAATCCCTGAGGAATGTCACAGTCCTTCGTTAGGGCAAACAATAAAACAATGAAATAAACAAGGTAATTCATCACTTTTGGGAAAATATTCGCAATGTAATTTGTTTGTTTGTTTGTTTGTTTGTTTGTTCGTTCGTTCGTTCGTTCGTTCGTTCGTTCGTTCGTTCGTTCGTTTAAGGTCGTCTTTGTTTGTTTGTTTGTTCGTTCGTTCGTTCGTTCGTTTAAGGTCGTCTTCAACACGATTTTTTTTATCAGAACATTATTTTTATCGCTGTAAGTAACATAACAAATATATATAGAAAAAAGCAGTCGTATAAAGGTTAACAGCGAGAAACAGGTACTCTTTCGTCTATCGATATTGTTACTAATTTAGTTCTAAAAGGCAAAAACATCCATTTTTCAATCAAGAAACGACAAATCAGTATCTTTCTTTTGTACAATCAAAATAGGACCCCACGTTTAGTACAGTCCAAGTTCCATTCAAACGCCCCACAAAATATAATTGAGCCATGCTCTGTGAAAAAAAGAGCTTAATTGCATCAGCAAAAAATATCGACTCATGTCAGCCTGCGCAGTTGGCGCAGGCTGACTTTGGGTCGAAACTTTTTGCCTTTGGTCTTTTTCATGTTCATGGGCCATTGTAACCCATAATTCAGTCGGCAGATAGACAAAATGAATTACATGTCTTTGGGTCCATAATTATGTGATGACTGGCTTGTTGTAATAAATCATTGAGATGCATTAAACCCCGTTTTCACAGAACATGGCTAAATTTCAATTAAGGCAGTCTTATCTAGCGCAAGGCAGGTACATGTAATATCAAATATTCAAGCAATGAGAGACACAGAAATAAATGCCTTTCAAGGCTTATTTTAGTTGGAAAGTTTCAACAAACAGGGCAGAGTAGAATACGTTTTATCATGTTAGCCAGTGCACCTAAATGTATTTTTGCATTCCTGGAGTTTCTATCAAAAGTAATAACCGCTATACCGCTTGCCGTGATCCCAACATATAAAAGAAGAGACTGTGTTCAACACTGAAAGAGCAATGTTTTTATTTCGCAATGTCTAACATCAATCCCCAAAATACTTTTGACTCAGTTGGGATTCCAACTTAAAACCCACTCGATTTCTACCGCTGCCCGTTGCCACTTAAGAAATGGAGCTCGTAACCCGTCTGTCTTTTTTTAAGAGAGTCAGAAACATTCTATAAGCAAGATAGTTCATCGCCATAGGGAAACTAGATAAAGTGTGTGATGTAAGATTGTGGTACATGATTTATCTTTATTGCACTTTTGTATCCATTTTCTTGTTTGTCGAGAAATCAAAACGTTTAACGGTGAGATATCCATTCTTCGATAAGCTATAACTCGAATGAAAAATGAATGTAAATGTGGTGTTTTTTTTTTTTCAGTTTTATAACTGCGCTACTCACTTACGCATATTTTTCCTGGGTTACACCAGCGCTAGATTAGGGCTATGAAGCGCTTCTACCCAGGGACACGCCCACTTGACCAGCGTCACCGGAGCGCTTCTACCCAGGGACACGGCCACGTGACCAGCGGCACCGGCCGGGACTCAACCAGGGATCTCTGAATACAAATCAAACTCTTAGCTCTTTATTAAATGACTAAATCTTAAATTTGGCCAAAATCGGGAGCATTTAGACTTGAAGGAATTGAAATCATTTGCAGACGGCATATTGAATGAAGCTCAATTGGTCAGTTGGTGAAATTTGTCTTGGAAAGGATACTCGTGGACGGGGTCGTGCGGTAGATCGTCGGCCTCGCAACCATAACGTCCAGATTCGATTTCTGGCAGTGGATGTCAGTTTTGGGAGTGTCGATTGGCTTACTCATTCGGTGCGAGTACTGGTGTAGTTCCGAGGAAGCAGAATGTAGCAGTAGTTGCAAGAACTTGTTTCCCAATCGATGGAAAATGGATAATTACATTTAAACTACACGTGGGCGAGGTCTCCCTGAATTTAAATGTACAAATGCATTGTAAGTCGCTGTGCTGTAGGGCATCGAAGACGCGTTGAAAAAAATGCAAACAAGCTGCATTTTTTCAGCATAGCCAAATAGTCTGGCTATTGACCTAAGTCTTGGTATTGACTCGAATTAATAAATAGTAATTTGCGATTGGTCAAAAATAAAAATATAACAAGCTTATTCGCGAGCCCCTGCAAGCCTATTTACGGGCATTTATGACACGGATGTTCAAGCGCCACTATCTCTAATCGATACACAGAACGCTAATGAATTCACATCATAGCATATTAATATGATAGGCGATAATCCTTTCTTGTTCTCGATTGGTCTTTTATACGTTATCCTACAACCCATCACTGTACAGTCGAAATGTACAGTACTTTCAAGAATACCAATTTAAGCAGCAGTTGCTTCTTTACCAACGATGAGATGCAATAATTTGTTATCTTGCAAAAAAAAAAAAAAAAAAATGCATTGGGCCATGCTCTGTGAAATGAGGACTTAATGCAGCTACGAAAAGTATCGACCCAGGTGAGCCTGCGCAGTCCGCGCAGGCTGACCTTTGTCGAAACATGTCGCTATTGGTCAGTTTTATGTACGTCAAAGGAACTGATTCAGTCAGTTGTTTGACAAAAAAAGATTTTATGGATCCATCATTATGTGATGACTTACTTGATATAATGCATCACGGAGATGCATTAAGTTTCATTTTGCCAGAGGAAGGCTCATTTCTAACTGAAATTTTCAGTTTTCATTTTGAACCACAATTTTCAAATTTGCGTACTTCTTTTTGCCTACTATCTTTTCCCCTATCAAGATTCTTGTTTTAAACCCCCCCCCCCCCCCTTCCCGCCCCTAGTTTACACATGTTTCAAGGGAAACAACTGTATCATGAAGTTTATAGTTTCCTGATATTGTTTTGGACAATTATCTCCCTTCATTCATAAAATATCGTCATCTTTATAATGCGCCATGCTCTGTGAAAAAAGGGTTAAATGTATCTGAAAAAAATGTATCGACCAAAGTCAGCCTGTTCAGGCCGCGAACATGTAGAAAGGTAAATTTTCTGCTTGTCAAAGGACCATACCACCACATGATTCAGTCAGTTGTTAGACAAAATGGACTTCATGGACCCATAACTGTGTGATGACTTGCTTGGTACAATGCATTACGAAGATACGTTGTTTATTTTTCTAATCACAATACTTTTCAACTTATTTCTTTCCTATATGTCTTTTTTGTAATATCTTGATAGTACCTCCATGTACCACGTTGTTTTTGTATATTGTAGTGCAACTGACGATGTACTTTGTACAAGTCAAAATAAAATTCTGTTCTGTTCTGTTAACCCAGAGGGTCGCTCATATATTATGTATTTTCTATTTAAACCTTGCCAAAGAAACATGCACCATTTCAGGCTCCTGCGTGGTTTAAACTCGGCTGACGTGTTTTGTGGATTTCACCTGCACTAGGCGAGAGGCTCGGTAATGCATTGTTAAAGGACACCTTAATGAGATCCAATCCGACATCGGGGATCTAAGCAAGAACATATGAATTATAAACCTAAGGTTTTTAACTCTTTGCCAAAAAGACAAAAATTTTAGACTTGTCCAAATATAAAGCATATGTCGACAACAAAATGAATGTGGTTCAAATGATGGCATTTGACTTTGATGGCATTTAACTTTTAAAAGGGTAGAAAACATCTTGGTGAAAGAAGAAAACCCTGGCTTAACCCTTTACTAGACGGCAATATTTAAGTCGTGTCTTAATTGAAAGCATTTCTTTACGACATATAAACTATGACTAAAATGAAAGGGATCGTCTTCAAAAAAGTAGAAAACATGGTGGGGAAAGTAAAACATGCAGCCTCTTCTCCTTTTCCCAAAATGCTTCAAAGGCCTTTTTCATAAGGGTCGTTAAACGCTTGGGATCATTTTAAATGCTCTATCAATAAATCCTGATAAGTTAGAATCAAAACACAAATATATGTGTCCTGCTATGTGAAAAGGGGGCTTAATGCATCTGCGAAAAGTATCGACCCAGGTCGGCCTGCGCCGTCCGCGCAGGCTGACCTGGGCCGAAACTTTTCGCTATCGGTCAATTTTATCTATGTCGAAGGAAAAGTCTACCTTACGATAGTCGGTCTTTAGACAAAATGGATTTTATGGATCCATAATTATATCACGACTGGCTTGGTATTATGCGTCACGGAGATGCATTAAGCCCCCTTTTGTCTGAGCATGACTTACATGTAACGCCCTAGATAACAGATGACAAAATTAAGACTTTTCCAAAATCAAATTCAAGGCATCTGAAAACGTGGATTAATATGATTTTTTTTTTTTTTTTTTCCTTCTTTGAAAGGATGGAAAAAATGTGGGAAAGAAAAAAAGAAAATACTGGTTACCAGCAATTACTACCCAGCATTTTCCACTTTTACCAAAATGTTTTCAAAAGTCCTCCTCCTTAGTTTCGTTCGAGAACGGGCTCGTTTGGTATAAAAGAGGTAAGCACTCGTAAGGTCATGCCAATAACCATGATAAGATAAGTCTGTTCCTCTTTTAACAACAATTGCAGCGATCTCAATTGAACATCCGAACCATCCCCAGTAGGAAACTGTGAGTCAGGAACGGTAAGGCTTGTATTTCTTTTTTATTTATTTGTTTGTTTCTTGGTTGATGTTTATTGTTTAAAGGAACCTGTATAGATTTTTTCCATAAATCAAAAATCTCGTTAAACCCTGATAAATACGACCAAGTACATTGGAGCCATGCTCTGGCAAAAAGGGGTATAATGCATCTCTATGATGCATTATACCAAGTAAGAATAGAATGACGATCCATAAAATCCATTTAGTCTAACAGCTGACTGGATCTGGAAGTCAATTTGTCCTTCAACATGTAGAAAATTTACAAAAAGTTTCGATCTATGTCTGCCTGCGCGGTCGGAATGATACTCTTTTGTCGGTGCATTTATCCCCCTTTTCACAGAGCATGACTCATTTTCTTTGCAAGAGTGAACAAAATGTACTGATAAATTCAGAAAAAAAGTAAAATCTTTGCGTTGAAATAACAGGTTAGTTTATTAATCGATAATCCCATCTAGTTTTGTGAGATCAGATATGACGTCATCGTACTGACTTGAATACGAATCCACGTAATTGATGCATGTTATTGCTCGTGTGACAGTCCTACAAGTCTTTGCGAAACTGGTGCGAAATCCAAAAAAACCAAAGAGGCTAAGTAGCCTATTAAGGAAATATCATTTGAAAAAAATATTTGAGCCATGCTCTATGAAAAGCGGGCTTAATGCATCTCCGTAATGCATTATACAAAGCAAGACATTACCTAATTATGGATCCATAAAATCCATTTTGTCAAACAACCGACTGAATCATAGGGTAGAATTATCTCTTGACATGGAGAAAATTTAAGGATGGCGAAAAGTTTCGGCCCATGTCAGCCTGCGCGGACTGCGCAGGCTGACCTGGGTCGATACTTTTCGCAAATGCATTAAGCCCCTTTTTCACAGAGCATGGCTCATTTATTTTGTTTCTTTAATCCTTCTTCTTCACTGATAGCTTGCTAGTTATTGCCTTACTTTTTTTCAGTGATTAATCATTTTTTGAAGTTGAGAAGTTTAAAAATGTGTATAGCTCTTTTTAACAATATTTCATCTTCATCGCAGTGATATTTTATCTACATCGCAGTGCCGTTACACGTACTTTTGCTTTCCTGGAGTTTCTTTTACCAATTCTTCGCTCAAAATTCTTTCTAAACCACCGGCTGCTCTCCCACTAGAACATCGCAGAGAAAATGTTCAGCCTTGAGAAAGGACTGAATCCTTTTGCAAAGACTACTTCCAATCTACGAAAAGAATGTGACCGATCCGGGATTCTAACCTGCAACATTAAATCTGTATGTTACGGACTGATTTTAGTGTAATCTGAGAAAATATAGGATCTCACTTAATTTGGCTTTTGAGATAAACTTTCATCAACCAGTCTAGAAAAAATGTTATTAAACGAGCCTCTGGCAAGCTTAATAATATTTAGTCGACAAGTTTAATAGATTTGTATCACAAGAGCCATCAAATGTCATGTTTTGTTGTTGTTGTTGTTGTTGTTGTTTTTAATCACATAAAGAAATATCGCAATTTTTAGGACAAATTATGCAAAACCATGCATGCACATGTAGTAATTTTCATAAAGAAACTCCGTTTCACTTCTCTGAAAGAAATACATAAATTAAAGTCACATATGAGGTCACACACTGTTTATGTCAAACGTGTGTACGACAAGAAAATTCGTAATGGAAATATTACGCTGTAAACAAGGGAGGTTATGTGATATAGCTCTCACTCGATAAACCTTTCATTATCAGTTTATATTATTGTTTATGTTTGGGATAACAGGTTTAAAATCACGTACCGTGACGAGATAATTTTTTTAAACCGAACTCGATAACGTTTATATTATCTCGTCACGGTTCATGATTTTAAACATGTATTCCCCAAAAACAAACAATAATATAAACTGTTAATGAAAGGTTTATCAAGTTAGAGTTATAAATGCAAATACGTGTAATGTATGTGGTAGATGATAATGGATAACTGAAATGATTGTAACACAATGCAAAACAAACTCTGATCACTATAGACTGTTCATGTCACTAGCTGAAATTCCTACCGAACAAGCAAAAAAAAATCATTGCATGAAAATATCAATTGAATAATCATGATCTTGATATCTTTCTTAGCATTTTCTCCATTTGCCACAATGTCTTTGTAGGTCATACCTCAAAATTTGTCTGGTTGGTTGGGAGTATATTTCTAAAAGGTAATATTGAGGCCTAGCCTGTTTATGGTAAATCAGGACCATGCATGGTATAAGTTATTTGTGGTGTACGAAGGAGGTAAATTTTATTATCATTTTTTTTTTTTTTATTATTATTATTTTATGGAAATGGCTACATCATCTACTACAGTAACGGTAAGTGTGTTTGTATTATTTACTGGGCCCGGTAGCTCAGTCGGTTACATACAGGGCAAGAAATTAGGGGCCGTAAAACCTGTTTTGTATATAGAGTATTATTGCATTTTTAACGTAGGTTTCCGGGCCGTTATATTAAGCATGTATCATTGGGGGAAAATGCGAGCGTTAACGGTATAAACGGGTATTACTCAGTAAATTCACCCGCCGCTAACACCCGGCTTTGTACTTTCAAAATCCTCGATCCGGGAACGCGAAAACTTACGTTTGTGCTTGTCGGACTCCCACAAAGCTGTAGGAACTTGTACTATATTAGGTCCTTTTTATGAAGCTTGTCTTTGATTATTTTAGTGCACCATGAACGAAACCTTACGCAGAATCTTAGTTTTATCGAGATCTTAACAAAAACACTCATGATGTACTCTACACCAACGACATCCCACCTACTTTCTCAAAGTGGCCGCCAATTCTTTGGCTTGATATGTCCCTTTGTCGTCTATCAGTTACATACATCCACTCATAAATCCTAGTTGTAATCCATCCAAACCCGTGCAAAGTAATCCCACAAAAGTCCACCTTGTATTTAATACCATAAGAAGTAAATTAACGCGAGAGATCAAAACAATGGCATCAGACTATATGGTCCTTTAAGTACTATGCATAACAAAACATCTTTGCCGAATTCCGGAAATGACCGGTATAAGTCCAGTACATTTAAAGTCCATTTCTATGCTCTTCTATGGAAATATTTTTTGCTTTCGTTGCAAACTATTGCTAAAATACATTTACTTTATTAAATAATAACGTCAATTCACGTTTTCTTCGGTCGCTAACATTCGCAGAGACCCTCAAAATGGTTGAACGCCCTCGTGCTTCTCGGGCGTTAAATCATTTTTTTTTTTTTTTTTGTGGGGGGGGGGGGGCTCTGCGAATGTTAACTATCGAAGAAAGAACGTTTGGGATAAGCATTGTGTGACGTCATGTCACATACGACGTCACACAAACGTTGGTAAGATAATATAAGACCTGACCTGAGTTGGCATGTGAGATAAATTTTTATTAAACGAGTCTAGAAAATGTTATAAGGCCAGCCTCTGGCGAGCTTAATAACATTTTTTGTGGACGAGTTTAATTAAGTTTAACTTCAAAAGCTAATGAATGTCAGATTCTTTCTATCACATGTATAACGATATTTCACAAATTATAAGTCAGAATATGCAAAACTATCTATGCGAACGCCTTAAAAAAAAAAAACATTCAGTTCTCTGAAAACGCGCAAATTAACGTCACACAATACTGATATCAAACGTGTGTAAGATGAAGAAAGTCGTTATATTGCATTGAAAATGAGGCACGTTATGTGATAAAAGAAGAGTCGTAATGGCTATATCACATCCAAGATCAAGTTGGGCCGTGATAAAATATCGAAAGGAACAGGACGACTCTAGATCTTAGGGAGATAACTATAGGGTCTGACTAAGGAAAGGCTTTCGGAGACAAACACAGAATAATTTATACATAATTTTCTAAAGTTCGGAAATCTTGAAGATTTTTCACTTTTTCTTGCAGGTATTATTTACAATATTGGTCGGTAACAGCTTGTCCTTCATTTTGGATGAATCACAGCCATGTCCGTCAGACAAACCTTGTTTTTGTAATTATGACGAAATCTATTGCGAGGGATTTCATCTGGCCACATTTCCGACATTCAGACCTCTAAACATTCCAAGTGGTCATTTTGCGGTCAATCTGGCAGATAACGCTTTGGTCACCATCCCACCCAGGGCTTTTGTGAATCTGAAACCAAAAAGTGACTCGGAGCTAGACTTATTCATCCCAGGTAACGAGCTCACCTCGATCGCCATGGATGCATTTTACGGCATTGCCGATAGGGTGTTGTTCCTTTATCTAGACGAAAACAACTTCACGTCTATTCCCGAGGCAGTGGGGAAGCTCACGAGCATTCAGGAACTCTCTATATCTAACAATCCAATCAATTCTTTAAGTGCTACAATACTGAAAGCGATTGGGCAATCGTTAGAAAATTTCTATATAACTATGTGTCTTTTTAAAGAATGGCCTGGTGAGCTACAGTTTCTGAAAGTATTGAAAAAACTTTATGTTAGCGAGGTACCAGAGCTAAGGACCGGTGCATTTCTGGGATTCAAGGACAGCCTTACTCTTCTTTTTATAGAAACATCAAACTTTTCCAGTGTTCCGAGGCCAGTTTGCAATTTACCAAATCTGCAAACCTTTGCGCTTGTCGATAATGGCCAACTGATAACTGATTCATTTTTCGTAAAATGTCCACAAGAAATGACATCTGTCACCAAGATTGTCTTGTCCGATAACCGTATAACAACAATACCAAACGTTGTAACAATGTTCCCTTCAGTTCGAGATCTAGACCTTTCATACAACAGTTTATTCAGTATAGCAGAAAGCAGTATCCAACCTTACCTTAGCCTCACTGATCTGAACCTTGATGCCAATAATTTTGTCAGAATTTCGGTTGCTCTCGGCAAACTTTCACAATTACGATCATTAAGCATTGAAAACAACCTGATTGGCACCATCGGTGACAAAGATTTGCAGCATTTCTCGCAGCTTATCTATCTAAGTCTGGCCGGAAATCCACTTGAAACCATATCTGGGCAAGCCTTTGCCAATACGGTAAACCTTCAGGAGCTGCACCTACAAGGCACAAAGCTACAACTTCTACCTAACTCACTAACAGGCTTGAGTCATCTCCAGTCTTTAAATCTGGAGCAAAACCCAACTGCTTGTAATTGTACCTTGGCTGCCTTAAAGTCATGGGACGTCAGTCAGGTCGACGTCACCGGAAATTGTGAATCGGAATCTTTTGATATCAAGACGTTTATCATGACTAAACTAGTTCAATGTCAATGATTATCTGTTGCTGCTGTTTCCATGGCAATATTGGTCATAGTTCTGTCTCATTAACAAACTAGCATTTGTTTTAATGTTGTTGTTATTTTCCCATCTATTTTTTTCTGTAATCTTTGTGTGGTTGTTGAATTTTATTTATTTATTTTTTTTTTTTTTGACTCTTTGTCAGACAACAAAAAAAAATTGTAGACTTGTCTATACTGAAACATTTGCAGACAACAACTAAATGTGATTTAAACGGTGAGAGTTGTGTCTGAAAAGGTAGAAAACATGGTGAGACAAGAAGAAAATGCTAGTGACCAGCATTTTCTCGTTTTCCCACAATGTTTTCTAAAGCCAACTAGCAACGGGCTAATAGCCCGATCTGTGACTCGACCTCAAATCCTTGTGGGGATGTCTGTCTGTCTGTCTGTCTGTCTGTCCGCCCCTCTCCCTCTCTCTCTCTCTCTCTCTCTCTCTCTCTGGTTCGTCTGCCCTGTTTGCCCTTTATGTTCCGTTATGTCATGTTTGTAAATTTCATGTATTTTTTTTATCCGACTAATAACTTATCTGCATGAATCTGTTTCACTCGATACGTACGTGATGTATGGAACATTTTATAAAATTGTCTTGTCCAATAACCGTTTAACAACAGTACCAAACGTAGTAACAATGTTCCCTGCAGTTCGAGATCTAGACCTTTCATACAACAGTTTATCCAGTATTATCTGTTATGTAAGTACTCTCTCGACCGCCCGGGACCGCAATAGGTGCAACGTTAAGTTCAAAAGAACCAAAGTGACCGATTGACTGATGTTTCACGTAGCTTTCTACGTTATTTCGTCCATATTTCATGTTTATCCTGGATTTCACCAGTACAAGGCTAGGGTTCTGAAGTTTCTTGCCCATGGACACCCCCACGAAAGACTCGTTGCTTCGAGCGAGGATCGAACTGTTGGCTTCCAGGTTACGAGTCGTACACTTTACTACCACAGTCATGCAGGAAACTGCAAAACAACTGTTTCCCGGCCCTCCCCCCGCAGGCATTACCAGCATTTTCTGCTTTTCCCAGATATTTTGAAAACTCATGATCCTTTACGTCGTTAGAACAGGGGATTACTGGTAAAGAACCTGGATCCGTGTTCAACAACCATCCTTAAGGTAAGACCTGTGTAATGGAAAACAGCTATTTCCACTAAAATATCATCCTGCAAAATTAGCTATAATTAAAAATGAGTATTATTGAACTACTTTCACCTTTTCATTTTTTCCATTTTTTCCTTTTTTGAATTATCATTTATAAATTCAAAACCGCTATATTCTCAATTGAAAAAGAGATAATAATTACCTCCCTTTTTAGAAAACAAACAAAAGTATCAAAAAAAAGTTTCAAGATAGACATAAACGGAATTTCTGATCCATTAGAAATGTGCAAAAATATTATTTCGGCATAAATCCTTATTTATCCTTATTTAACTACCAATTAGAATTTTTGCCCAATGTTCACCGGAAGTGCATTACACAGGTCTTACCTTAAAAACATTTTTAGTCCTATTCCCATGCATTTTCTAAATTTAGACGCAACACAACTTCTGATTGGCTGAACCAATCAGATGTTGTGTTACTTACAATTTGAGAAAATCTCAGAGAATAAGAATGTTCTTAAGACTGGTTGGTGTATACGGACCCTGTTTTGATCCCAGGTCAGGGCAATAGTCATTAGGGAGTATGTTTAAGCTAGGCACTGTTTCACCTCAGACTAGCATTGCTGAAATTTACTTTAGATTTCTAATCGAAAAGCATATAAGCAATTCTCTAGGAAAAGGGGTTCAATGCATCTCCGTGATGCATGATACATAACCAAATCAACACATACAGGTAGTTATGGAATCATCAAATCCATCTGTCGAACAATTTACTGAACCATAAGGTAGACTGGCCGTTTGACATGCACTAAACTAGCCATTAGCAAAAACTTTCGACCCAGGTCAGCCTGCACAGTTTGTGCAGGCTGACCTGGTCGATAGTTTTTGCAGATGCATTGAACCCCCTTTTCACAGAGCATGGCTCATATGTTTTTATGTAGACTGGACCTGTTCTATGCCGCTTTCCAAATCATATTATGATAGAATGGGCTGATCGCGTGGTTTTTAACAATCTCCACCCTATATAACCTACTATATGTATGTAAGACAAAGTAACCAATTGTTTTACCTGCCGAACACCACATCCAAATGTCAGTATTTTCAAAATATTTCTAATCTGTAAAGGAAAATGTTGTTACTTTCATCGTGTTTTGCGATAATTGATCTTTAGTCTGGAATAAAGAACGAAACTAATGGATTAATATTAAATGATAAAAGTCGTTGGAAGCGGGCAAGTTCTTTCTCTTAGTACAGTGAAACGGAAATCTAGATTTTAATACCGCAGTGAATATATTGAATTATCTGATTGGTCAATGAAATTTGAATATCAGCTTTGAAATAACGTCGTGATGGTAAAAAAAAGTTTTGATCAATTTGAAAAAGGTAACGATCTTTTCAGTCCTATTTTAAAAACAAGTGAAATTTTTAAGTGCCTTTGACGAAATTCGCCAAAAAAAGTTAAATTCGTTGAATAAATTAGTACATTAACCTATTACCTTAACTCTTTACCAGACGGTAGAATTTTTGACTCGCTTAACTCTTTACCAAACAACAAAAATTTAACAACAAACAATGTGACACAAAAATTGAAATTTGGTTTTGGAAGGACAGAAAACGTTGTGGGAAAAGGAGAAAATGCTGGTTACCAGCATTTTCTCCTTTTCCAACAATGTTTTCAAAAGGCCTTTTCTTTAGGGTCGTTAAAACTCGGAATTGTGTGGTAAAGGGTTAAATTGAAAGCATTTTCAGACGACAATTTAAGTATGACTTATATTATGGGGTTTGTTTACTGAAACGGTAGAAAACATTGTGGTAAAAAGGAGAAAATGCTGGTCACCTCAATGTTTTTGAAAGCCGTCTTTTTCAGGGTCGTTCAAAATACGGGATGGAGTGGCAACGAGTCAAATAAATTTGCTGCAAAATACCTTCAGAGTATTAACCCTTAAGCTGCTAAGCGCGACTCACTGACCTTTAGCGGACAGTGTAGATCAAGATCAGACTGCACAGAACATGCAGTCTGATCTTTGATCTACACTGCCCGATGTGTTGTTTTCTTTCCGGTTAAATCAAATTTTAAATCGCAATATTTGGGGTTTTACCATTGAGTGGAAATTTTCGTTTCTTCTATTTAGCAGTTTAAGGCTTAATAACCAACATCAGAGTTAGATCTAATTTATCATTACATTTCAAAACAAGAAAGGAAAATAAGAGAAATTGCTTTTACGATAACTTTTGCATTTTGTCACAATATTTCTAAGACTGTTCTCGAGATAACGGGTTTCAGTAGGAAACAACATGAAGAAGGTCGGTAGACAGGCTGACATACATGTAGTTGATAATGTGTAAAGATGTAATAAACATGGGCGGTGACTGGACATTTATCAACGCCACTGCATCCTTTCTGCCAGCCTTATGTGTTGCAATTTTCTTCAGAAACAGAAACATTTTATTAAAAGCCCAAGTATCTGTTTAACATGTTACGTTATCTGTGCGAAAATACCAGTTTTGATCATAAGTGAACATTACAGGCTATTTTACCCAAATCTTTCGCAAAGGACACAAAGGGTAAAGTGCCAAATATCTCAGTCTTTAGTTCAGTGAAAAACAAAGATCAGCAGGGCTGGTATTCATCAGTCACTCTTAGTGTCATTCTAAGATTTAGATAGTAACGCAACTTTTGCTTTGAATCTAGAAAAATCTTGAGAATAAGACAAAAAAGGATAGAAAATTCTTGAGAAAGAGACAGAGAATGGCTACTGGATGCAAGCTCTGATTGCAGTTTTTCTGAAGTCTAATCTTGATCTGTAGTCTGATCAAAATCGCCTAAATTCGCGTACTAGTTACACTTTATAAGGTGAGATACTATAGTTATGTCTCGAAAAAAGTGTATTTGTGTATTTTTACACACCGAAAAAAGAATGCGAAGCAAAACCCAATATGGGCACTCGAGGAGACATTCTGGTTGGTTATGCGGACAATCTGTTTATTTGTTTGGTTTTTAACTCCGTTTTCAACATCATTTCAGTTATATCGTGATAGCCAGTGCACCTATCAATGCCCTTGCGGAGTTTCTTTTACCGGAACTTCGCGGAATATTCTTCCTAAGCCAACGGCTGGATTCCCACATAAGCATCGTCGAAACAATGATGAGCAGTGAGAAAGGATTGAATCCTGTCGCAATGACTATCGTCAATCGTTGGAAAGAAACTGGCTGAGCAACAGCTAGAAACGGTGACCTCCTGGTTTCCAGTCCTATACGCTGCCGACTGTGCTACTGGGGCTGTCTGAAAACGAAGAGAACGTCATAGGAATAACGAGGAAAATGCAAAATACCAGCATTTTCTTTTTTGCCATAAGGTTTTTTAAGGCCTTCTTGCTTTAGTTAGAAAATCATGGGATTGTTTACTAAAGAGTTAAAGGTTATATTCGCTGGAGGGCAGGCCGATACACTATCATGAATCAATTAATCACTAATTACAAAAAAACAATGCTGAAATGACAGGTTAATGTTCACTTACATGGGCAAATAACATAGAACAGCGAGCCAATGGTCAACACGCCAACATTCGTGTATCTCCGACCCTTTCCGAAAACACACGAACGTTCGCGAAAGGGACCGTGATCATCAATTCTTCTGAACTTAATTATAGTCATAATTTCGGCTAACCGTCTGATTGGCTGATGCAGAATATTTCAGCCAATCGGGTGGCTAGTACTTATTGAAGAAAGATTGAATTAGAACAACATTTAGTGTGGTTGGTAGAATATGGCTGTATTTTTTTTTTTGGCCGAGTCGTAATTTGATGCCTAATGTTACGGAAATAGCCGATACATTTTACGATATTCTTTTGTACATTACTTTCTGGGAAGTCGTATAATATGACAATTCATCATTCCCATCAAATATATCATTAATTAGGTTACGAAAATTCTTGTGTTAGGTTTGGTGGTGTTATTACGGTATTTACAATTGGTTTTCGGGTTGACGCCTATACATATTTCTTTGCGACATTTTGTGTTTTGTTTTGATAAAGTGGAAAAATTGTTGTCTTTTTGTTTGATGTATAAGAATTCTCAACATAAACCTTGACTAACATGTTAAAGTTTCAGTCCTAAAATTTGGCTGACACGTTAAAGAATATGTGTTGAAGCAACTCAAGGGATATATTCTTCTTTCACAGTACAGTGTAGGAAAAACATTGGCTTTGGGCGGTTGCAAGAATAAAAAGATAAGAGTTTTTTTGTATTCCAAGGAATCCTATATCAAGGGGAAAAGTACACCAAAGCGAAAAAGATGGTGAGTTATATTTATTTCGGTTGTTCTTATCATTTCAGTCAGATGTAGTTCAAGTATTTTATAGTTTTGTTGCAGACAAAATCAACGGATGTTTCTAGAATTTGTTTGTCAAACCTTAAAAAACTTTGAATAGAATTTAGTTACATAGTCACATGTATTATACATGTAATTACATATCGACTTGGAATATTGTTTCAGCATTTTTGACTGTGATTTATACAGATCGGAAGCGAAAAAGTTTAGAAATGCGTGATATATATATATATATATTTTTTTTTTTTTTTTTTACCAAATAAAACCGTACTATCTCCTTTCAGGAAGATGTTTTTTTTTTTTAACTAAATGTTTAAGCAGTATTTTAGGTCTTTACCAGACGACAAAATTTTAGATGTTTCCAAATTGAAAGCGTTAGCAGACGAAAAATTAAAGTTTGTGAAATTGATGGTATTGGTATGTAAAAGTGTAAAAAAAACATTGTGGGGAAGGAGGAGAAAATACTGGAAACCTGACTGTTGCCTCCTTTCTCTTCATCCCAGCATGTACTCCTTTTTTCAACAATGCTTTCTAAAGCTTTCTCTGTTATGGTCGTTAAAACTCGAGACAGTATGGTAAAGGGTTATTTATGTCCTGGTGGCTGGCAAAGTTTATATTCAGTGATAAAACCTTTTGGGTAAAGAAGTATTTGCTTTTAACAAGTAATCTCGTCTTTTCTCAAAGTGTACTCTAAATACTTGGTTAACTCTTTACCAAACGACAAAATTTTGGACTCGACCAAATTGAAAGCATTTGCAGACGACAAAATAAATGTAGTCCCAATGATGTTTTCTGTCTTTGATAGGATAGAAAACATTGTGGGAAAAGGAGAAAATGCTAGTTACCAGCATTTTCTCCTTTTCCCACAATGTTTTCCAAAGCCTTCTTCTTTAGGGCCGTTAAAACTCCGGATTGTGTGATAAAGGGTTGAAATTGCTGCTTTCTTTCCACAAGATAAGTGGCCTTTGTGTAACTTGTCCCAAGTTTCTTTTGAACCTCTTAGAGTATCTTAGAATATTAATGAAGGGTTAAATAAAAGCCAAACAAATCCAAATACTGAAGTCGTTCTTATCGCAACGATTTTCATTAAATGACCTGGGATAACGCCAATAAGTTTAAGTCAGATTCCTGGACAGGAATCCTGGCTGTTGCTTTTTTTTTTTTTTTTTTTATTCTAGCATGTTCTACTTTTTCAACTATGTTTTCAAAAGCTGTCGCTGTTAGTGTCGTTAAAGCTCGGGGTTGTGAGGTAAAGGGTTAACAAATGCAACTGAAAAAGAAGTAAGAAAAATTATACATGCATATGTATATTTTCTGAATAACATTTAAAATAGGGTGAGGGGCGTAAGGGGCAATAGTTTCAAGTGAGCATCTGCTTCTTTTCCTATATTCCGTTAAAGGCTTTCAACGTATGAAGCCGTTAAAGTTGATGACTATTTGTAAAGAGACTGCTTAATTATTTGTTAATAAATTTCTATCACATCCAGGCTATATGTCTTCGGCGTCAGTCAAAAGGTGAAAATGACGTAATATTAATGTCGTTAATAACATTGTTACGTCAGTAACGTCGTTTGCGTGTCACCAGGTTAATTGTATGTAAGCGTTTGAGAGGTTTTGATGTTTTAATTAGTTATATCTGATTTTTACGTTAATTTAGTGGTAAGGATTTATTTATTTATTTATTTATTTATTTATGTATTTATTGTCTATTTATGTATTGTTTATTTAATCTATTGTTTAATTACCTATCTTCATATTTATCTTTCTTTTTTTTTTCATTATTCATTTATTTTTTTCATTACTTAGTTATTTATTATCTATTATTTCATGAAGCTAAATAGTTGTTTTACACAAATGATAAACTCCAAAGGAGAATACCAGGCATCCTTTGCAAGCGTCAATAATTTCCGTAGAATATTCCAGCTGCCTTTTAACCCTTACCCTGCTAAATAAGTTATATGAAACTTTCAAGTCGATAGTTAAAAACCCAAAATGTTGCTATTTCAAAGTTGTTTTGTTGTTTATCTCCTTATCGGACAGTGTGGATTCAAGATCAGAATGCACATTCAGTGCAGTCTGATCTTAATCTACACTGCCTGGAAATCTTTGTCAGCAGTTTTTTTAAGGAGGCGTATGATTACAGCAGTTTGACCAAATACGGCACATTTTTTCTATCTCAAACATGTTTAAGATATGAGAATTCGTAATGGCTGTATTACATCTAAAATGAGGAAAATTTAATGATCAAATAGAGGTTTATTTAGCCAAGAGAAAACCTTTCTGACTTTAAATGGATTGTTTTCTGAACCTTAGAAAGTGATCCAATTCCTATATTTTGTGCTAAAAGAGTCATTATGATTGGACAAAAATGTGCATCAAAGTAGCACTTTATTGATTAAAAAAAACTATGATAAGCGACATAACATACTCGTAGATTTGTTAAATCGCCCTTTACTCGCGGAGAGTGTAGATCAAAATCAAAATTCTGTCTAACGGCTACATTATCTAATTAAGTTTTGCCCTATGAAAAGGTTGTTTAATGCATTTGCAAAAAGTATCGGCCCAAGTCGGCCTGTGCAATCCGCAGAGGCTGATCTGGATCAATACTTTTTGCTATCGGTAGATCTTCTGGACGTCAAAGGAACAGTCTACCTCATGATTTTAGTCGGATTCAGTTTAGACAAAATTGATCCTTATTATGTGACGACTTGTTTGGTATATTTACATTACAATGATACATTAAACCTCCTTTCCCCAGAGCGCCGCTACCTTGCTTCTTAGTTAAAAAGTCAATGCAGAAAAATGAATGAATGTAAGAAAGCTTCTATATCAATTTTCTATGCAGTTACAACGGTAAAAATTCCAAAACAACCATCATCATCATCAGCATCATCACCATCACTCTCGGCATTGTTCTTGATGTAGTTTTTTAGCATACTTCCTTGTTTATTTCCAGGTGCTTTTGAGCCAGTTCGTCCACCTTGTTTTAGCTTGTTTAACTATACAGTGCACTGGAGTCAGAGGAGGTATATAGATTCTGATATGAGTTGGTGTTTGGGATAAAACTTTATTAAACGAGTCTATAAAAGCGTTATCAAGTAATTATCAACTAAGCATTTTGCGAGCTTAATAAGTGAAAAATATTTTGCCGACGAGTTTAATAAATCTTTATCACAAAAGCCAACGAATTACAGATTCTTTTTATCATATAACTGTAGTTAGTTCATAATGTGTTAAAACATATATGCCTTCATGTGTCTATGTGTATCGAAATTCACATGAAGCCTATTCGCGTATATGACAGGTGTGTACATCATAGACGAAAAATAGTTCCATGGAAACTTGCATGTAATAATTTTGTTTTACATCTTGATATGATAAAATTCGAATCTCTGTCCCGATTATCAATTTTGACCGTATGAGGCATATAATTACAGAGCATTGACTAAAATCGGCTCTATTAGCATATGTCAAACGTGTGTAAGGTATGAAAATTCGCAATGGCTGTATTACACTGAAAATAAGGGTAGTTTTGTAAAAAGGTATAGATCTTATGGCCATAAGACTCTATCCTGTCATAGGTGACCATTGGTGAATTTTGCGGAGGGCGTGCTTAAAATTAGCCTGGGCATGCATGCATTCAGATTTTGGTCTACGCTCTTCATTACTCTCATAATGATTTTTGGACTTAAAAACGTTATCAGATACCCGAAAACTAAACCCAGTCTATTTTTGTGATAGGCAATAATATTTATTCGAAAGAAAAGAGATTAAATATTAACACTGCATGCAATGCGAAATAGACATTCCCAGTAAATAAAAAAGACACGAACATTGTAAGAAAATCAATATTTTTTGGTCCGATTTTTTTTTTCCAAGAAATTCCAGATGTGTAGATGAACGTCAGACAGACATTCTATGGTTCTCTTTCCCAAACGATAAAATTTTGGACTCAACCAAATTGAAAGCATTCGCAGAAAACGAATGGAGTGTTGTAGCTCAAAAGGTGATTTCTGTCTTTGGTATGGTAGAAAACATTGTGGGAAAAGGAGAAAATGCTGGTTACCAGCATTTTCTCCTTTTCCCACAATATTTTCAAAAGCCTTCTCTTTCAGGACTGTAAAAACGCTGGATTGTGTGGCAAGGGTTAGAATGTTTCAAGGTGTACACAAAGGAATATAAATGTTATTTGTTAAAATAAGAGTGACAGACGCATATAAGCAAATATTCTTCAATTTGACATGATACCAGAAATAAAGATACGATCAATCGGGGAGGTCATCAGACCTCTTCAACAGTGGTGAGTTTAAAAAGCAGACTGCCTCAGATATTGCTGTCTAAATCCATGTTTTTTTTTTTACGAAATTGCTCTGATACACAGTCTGTTTCGTCATGGTTTTATAAATAAACCGAAACAAAAAAAAAAAACTGAAATAGGAAATAGACGTGGTTTGTTTTTATATGACGATTTCCAAAAAAAGATTTGTTTTAACGATTTGATTGCAGATGATCTCTCCAATAGTTGTAATTTTTCATTAAACAAATAAAGCCAATCGGGGGAAAATCGTTAAAAATGAGAACACCGCGGGAAAAGATCACGCGACTTGAAAACGCGGGAAGGTCACTTGTCTGTCATGTAATGCAGAGATTTCTACGCAGCGGCAATTATATAATGCCTTACTTGTTTGTTTACGTGTACCAATTAGTTTAAACATATTTTATTGCCATCTATATACAAATCATACAACATACATAGTTTACACAAATAGAGATACAAATCAGGCAAAAGGGTCTGGCCACAAGTTCTCACAACTTAGATTCGGCCATTCCCTTTAAATAATTTACAAGCTATGAGAGTCTTCTAGAAGTCTAAAATTGTTATAAGTATTTATTTCTGTACTTTTCTCTCGAAAAAGAAGACAATTATGTTCCAGCTATGCAATAAATCATTTCAAGTGTTAGTTATTAAGAATTTACATGTTTAAGGATGGAGAAGTGTAGAATACTTGGTTGTCAAGTCAGTTAAATGGACGAGAGTGATTCGAGACAGGGGTGGTAAAATGACTTACAGGCTATAAGACGTTTATGCAAATCTCTCTGAAGCTTTAATGTAGGATTGCACGGCGAGAAAAATAGTGGAATTGTCTTCTAATCTGAGATTTTCAGATCCAAAAAGTAATAAATTTTCATTTAAAGGATGAAAGCTGCGAAGTTCATGAAAAAGTTGTCGTCTCGGAATTGTGTACAGGGTGCACTGGAAAAAGTAGTGCTCAGCGTCTTCAATGGCGTATCCACAACTACAAGCGCAATCCGAGCAAATATGGTTGGAAAAGAGGTCATACTTCAGATCACTGCATTTGTTACGAATTCTTGTGTGAATTACGGATAATTTACGTTGACCAACAAAGAAATACTTTGGAACTACTGGTGCTGCTAATCTTCCTAGGATATAGGATTTAAATGATGATAAAGATTGTAAAGACTTCACATCGTCCGGAAGTTCGTTCCAAAGAGAAACTGCAGATGGTATGAATGATCTGGCCAATAATTCTGTTCGACAAGCAATCGAGTCGATTTGGTGAATATTGCGTAATGAGTAAATTGTTCTTGTGCTTACGTTTCTTGGGAAAATTTCATAAAGATAGTCAGGAGTTAAACCATTGATTATTTTGTAAATAAGAATGAGTTTTTGATATTTTCGCCTGTTCTCTAGGGTTAACCATCCAATTTCCTTATATATATTATTTATGGACGCAGATCTCGTTATACCTGTGACTATTCTGGCGGCTTCGATTTGGATTTTTTCGAGATTTTCTTTTTCGCGCTTGGTGCAGTTGTCCCAGACTACGGAGGCATATTCGAGGACAGGACGTAGGAACGAAACGTAAATTTGATTTAAGGAATCTCTTTTCAGTCTGAATTTCAGAGTTCTCATCATTCCAAGAAGTTTGGATGCGGATTGACAAAGATTATTAATGTGTGTTTTCCATTTTCCATTGCTGCTTAATGTTAGTCCTAAATGTTTATGGTTGTCAACGAAGCTGATTCTGACGTCATCAAAAATCAAATTTGGAAGCTGAACATTCCTGTTGTTAGAAAAGACCATTGCCACTGTTTTAGATGGATTAAAAGTAACCAGCCATTGTTTAGCCCAGTGTGAAATCATGATCAAATCGTGGTTTAAAATACCTTCGATGTCGGCTGTGAATGAAGCAGAACAAGCTAGGGAGGTGTCATCAGCGAATAGCCTAGATATACTTAGAAGATTTTCCGAAATATCATTTACATATACAAGAAAAAGCAATGGACCGAGAACAGAGCCCTGTGGAACGCCCGCATTTAGTGACCTTGACCTTGACCTGGACGTATTAACAATGACCGACTGGCTGCGACAAGATAGGTAATCTTTGAACCAGGAAAGGAGAGGCCCACTGATTCCTAGTTGATTTAATTTAAAAATCAGACCTCTGTGCCACACTCTGTCGAATGCTTTTGATATATCACAAAACACCATACATAAATTTTGCCTAGAATCCAGGGAAGAAACAACTTGGTGATATATCTCAAGCAACTGATGGACAGTTGAGTGACCTTTTAGAAAGCCAGATTGCTTATCATATAATAGGCGGTTAAAGTACAAGTAATTGTAAACATACTTGTAAACACACCTTTCCATTAGCTTACCGACACAACTTAGCAGGGAAATGGGTCGATAATTACTAACTAAAGATTTGTCGCCCTTCTTAAATAAAGGGTTTACAATTGATTCTTTCCATTTATACGGAAACGTCCGTTCTTGAAGTGATTTATTAAATAATTTAGAAAGTGGTCTAGCAACACTCCTTTTGATATTCATCAGTAACCTATGGCTAATCAAATCATGACCTACTGCTTTATTCACGTTTAAAGTGCTAATGATACTCTCAATATCGTTACTAGAAATTTCAATGTTGTCCAGTCTGCTGTCAGTTTTCGATTCAAATTGTGGTAAAAATACTTGTGAATCATCGACAGTGGAGATAGATGAAAAATATTTGTTTAAACATTCTGCTTTTTCTTTGTCCGTGTAATGTAAAACTTCTCGATCGTTTTCGAAAGATTTTAGGATTGGTATTTTGTCGGAGGTTTTGTTCGAATTTACCAGTGATCTAAGATATTTCCAGTATTTCTGAGGACTGTTAACACGAGAATCAGACAGACATTCATCAAGGTGACTAAAGTAGCGTTGTTTAGCAAAACGTATTTGGTTGTTGACTCTGTTTCTCAGTACTTTGTATTTTTCCCAGTCGGAAGGAAGTCCTCGTTTTGTCACAGATTTTTTCTGTCTGTCACGTTTCCTGGTTAGTCGTCTTATGTCCGAGTCATACCAAGGTTTGTCGTTGGGTCTTATGGTGACTTCTTTTGAAGGAATACATCGAGACATCATATCAATTAACTTACTTGTAAAGCAGTCACATCCTTCATTTACGTCCAAAGTGTCTATAAATTCCCAGTTTTCCGTGTCAATTAGTCTATTTAGTTCATTAAAGTCAGCACGGCCGTAGTACCAAACTTTCCTTTTAGATGATAATTGTGGGAGTGTATTGAATTTTAACAAAACTGTCGTTGCTTTGTGATCGCTTATGTCTTTGTCAACGTCTAAAGTGTCCGCCAGAATTACTTTCGTAGGATCAGAAACTATTATAGGATCTATTAAGGTAGATGTATTTCTCGTGACGCGAGTAGGTTTTGTTATAACGTTAGTCAAGTTGTTTAGAGACATGATGTTTGATAATTTATTTTCGTTTGGGTTTAGTAAGTCTTGATTTAAATCTCCAACAACTATAACGTTTTCATTTGACTCATAAGCTCTTTCCAGTGTCAC
Organism: Tridacna gigas; assembly: GCA_945859785.2. Taxonomy (NCBI): domain Eukaryota; kingdom Metazoa; phylum Mollusca; class Bivalvia; order Cardiida; family Cardiidae; genus Tridacna; species Tridacna gigas. The sequence goes on from OX244028.2 coordinate 58,742,023, forward strand.
GTTGAAACGGTCCCAGAAGACCACTGGCGTGTTTGGAGATCGGTAGACAATACAAAGAAGAAAAGTCATTGCTCGATAATTGACCTCGACCCAAACGGAGTGAACTGAGCGATTTTCTAAGTCAGGCCTTCTTTTGGAATATAGGCAGTTTGATACGTACACTAAAAGTCCACCAGAATGTGAAGTAAAGTCTTTTCTGTACATTGTACTGTCATGTGTGTCTATAGTCAAATCAGAGTCTGAAATGTCAGCATCTAAATGACTTTCTGTAAAGCACATTATATCAAATTCAGACAAGAAGTTAGAGATATATTCAATCTTATTACGAATACTTCGTATGTTAAGGTGAACAATAGAAATACAATCATTATTGACATTGAATGAATCGGGATGAGGACCAGGATTGGTCTCTATATCACCTGATAGAAAAAGTAACATATATAAAAAAGTGGAAATAAACTGGCCAACAATAACCTTAAAAAGTAGGTTCAAGTACACAGGACATCTACTCTGGAAACAGTAGAGATACTCGAAGCAATCGACTATGACCCTAAACAGGTTTATGATAAAACGTAAACGTCTTTTACAGCCTTGTGTCTTTGCGTAGAAATTTCCGATAGCCGCGCGCCAAACGTCTATATCGTTACCTATGGCGGATCAAAACTATTGAAGTCTGATAGACGCTTAACCATCGAAAAAGTCTGAATGGTGTTACCATCAACACTGACCACCCGAGGAAACCGACTGACAACCAAGGTTCTATAACTAAAAAGAGAAATGTGAACAAAAGTGAAACAGAATAAAAGATAGAAAATAATACAAATAGAACAAAAGATCAAAGATAGTAAAGAAAATATCAGCATTGGGGTTCGAAAAATTGACCAGGAGGTGATATTGTCAAAAAGTGTTGAAGTGTTGTATAAGTGCACATCATAGTACACCTAGATTCCAATGTATTCTGCGATTAAACAAGCGTTACAGTTTGGTTATTTCAATGTTTTCTTGTCCTTAGTTAAAAGAAGTACTAAACAGTATTAGAAGCAGAGTATATAACCAGTCTGATCAGCGAACAATGCGCTAAGCGAACTGAAACTACGATCATTATTGTTTCAGAAAAATTGTAGGTTAACTTATGTTTGAATAAACTGCAGTCTGTTTACTTACATTATTTACAATTAGGAAAAAGTGACAATAAGTATCAGGCTCTAAGCCGAAGAATATCGTGCCAGCATGTGCAGCACAAATTGCGCAGCCCGCACCGGGCCGACCCTCATCGTGGTTCGTAGAATATTGCAAAACTGATATGTGATTAACTAAAAACAATAGAAAAAGTAAAGTGCAAAATTAACAACTAGAAGCAGAAAAAACAATTAATATCAGGCTCTATGGTGAGGAGTATCGAACCGGCCCGGCCAGCGAACCAAGCGCTTACACAGTCATTCCGCCACTCTTTGATATTACTCAGGATTGCACAATCCCTATTGTTTGAAATGAAAATTACAAAGCGTCCTGAGTTACATAAGAATAAAGGTCGAAAATATAAGAAAGAGAGTCGTTGGTGAAGTATCGAACCTGTTCGTGCAAAGCGCGGCCCGTACTAGGCTGATCTCTATTGTTTTACAAGGAAATTACAAAATGTTCTGTCTTACACAGGAAGAAGAAGGTAAAAAGCAAATAAGAAAAATAACACCGATCTTTTAACTCGCACTTGGAGAGAATCGGTCCAGACTGAGCAACGCACAACGCGCAGCCCGCACTGAATCGACCCTCATTATGGCTCACGGAAAACTGCGACGAATTCTGTGGTAGATGGAAAAATTACAAAGTTCACAATTAAAGAAAAAGAAATAACAGAAATTGTCTAGCACAGGTGTGAAGGGTATCGAACCAGCTTGATCCGCCAACCAAGGGCACAACAAACTGGACCGACGCCTACCGTTGTACATAAAAGATTGCATGATATTTCCTGGTAACAGAAAATACAGTGTATTATTCATAACACCTGGAGGCGCATGAGAAGAGTATGTTCATAAAAGTTTGCTATTCATCTTACGAGTTGAAAGAAAAAAAAGTTCAATATTTACAACATTTACAAGTGAGCAAAGTGATATATCAAGGGGCTAGAAGATAATCATCGTCCAACTCATTGAGGTTACACAAATTTGCAAGGTAAAATGTGTTTTGAAGAAAATATAGATTTAATTATCAACATTTACCGGCAAATCAAAAGGATGCGTTCATAGATGGCTTCAGTTACTCTTACGGGTGGATAAAATGCAATATGTTAATTTACAACATTTACAAATGAAGACAATGGAATAGCAATAAGCATATGACTCAAAGGCCAGAGAATACTTGACAACTGGAAAAAAAAAAGCTGCGAGTTACAGCTTAATCGATGGTACAGAGTACTGAGCCGATCGGGCGAAACACAATATGCACCCTCCCTACCGGACTGACGCTTATCGAGCATGATACATAGAAAAATGAACTGTATCTGAATTAAATGCAAAGTTACAACATTGGCAAGAGAGAAAAATAAACAAGGATCATCTAAGTCAAGGGCGTTGAGTATCGAGCCAAGCCGATAATCGACCCATGCCCACAGAATCGAACTAACGGACGTTTGAATACATGGACGACTGCAAGTCATCTCCTGACCAAGAGCAGATTTTGAAACTACATAATCATGGATAAGGAGAAAACAAACAAACGAACAAACAAACAAACAAACAAAATATAAGCAACGACAAATAACAATCGGTCTTTAACTCTAGGTTGACGGGTATCAAACCTATCCGCCTAGTGCATCAAATGCCTAGTTAGTAAGCTTTTTAACCCGACATTGTAGACGGGTCAAATAATCAACTGTTGGCTCTACACCAAAGGATAAAAAATTTTGACTCGACCATATTGAAAACATTTGGATATAACATACTGTATGTAGCATAACTAATGACTTCTGTCTCTGATAGGGTAGAAACATTGTGGGGAGATGAGAAAGCGCTGGCTACCAGCACCCTCTCCACTATCCACAATGCATTTAGATATGACATACTGTATGTAGCTCAACTAATGACTTCTGTCTCTGATAGGGTAAAAACATTGTGGGGAGATGAGAAAGCGCTGGCTACCAGCACCCCCTCCAATATCCACAATGCATTTAGATATGACATATAGTATGTAGCTCAACTAATGACTTCTGTCTCTGATAGGGTAAAAACATTGTGGGAAGATGTGAGAGCGCTGGCTACCAGCACCCCCTCCAGTACCCCCAATGCATTTAGATATGACATATCGTATGTAGCTCAACTAATGACTTAATGACTTCTGTCTCTGGTAGGGTAAAAAACATTGTGGGGAGATGAGAAAGCGCTGGCTACCAGCACCCCCTCTCCCCTATCCACAATGCATTTAGATATGACATACTGTATGTAACTCAACTAATGACTTCTGTCTCTGATAGGGTAAAAACATTGTGGTAAGATGAGAAAGCGCTGGCTACCAGCATCCTCTCTACTACCCACAATGCATTTAGATATGACATATTGTATGTAGCTCAACTAATGACTTAATGACTTCTGTCTCTGATAGGGTAAAAACATTGTGGGGAGATGAGAAAGCGCTGGCTACCAGCACACTTTCCGCTATCCACAATGCATTTAGATATAACATATTGTATGTAGCTCAAGTAATGACTTCTGTCTCTGATAGGGTAAAAACATTGTGGGGAGATTAGAGAGCGCTGGCTACCAGCAACCCCCCCCCCCCCCCCCCCCCCCCACTATCCACAATGCATTTAGATATAACATACTGTATGTAGCTCAACTAATGACTTCTGTCTCTGATAGGGTAAAAACATTGTAGGGAGATGAGAAAGCGCTGGCTACCAGCACTTTCTCTACTATCCACAATGCATTTAGATTTGACATATTGAATGTAGCTTAACTAATGACTTCTGTCTCTGATACGGTAAAAAACATTGTGGGGATGTAACCGAATGACAGAAATTATCATTGAAAGGATGGAGGAATTGCGGATAAAGGAAAAAAAAAAAAAAAATGCCGACCACCAGCAGCTTTTTGTCCTCCATCCACAATACCCACACAGTCCATCTTCTTAAGGGTCGTTAGACCTATTGGGATTGTTAAGTAAAGGGTTTAAATCGACATCTCAGTGACTGTAGTTTGTTGATACAGCAAGTGTAACAGTATATAGTAAGTAGAAAGTATGTACTGTTTGTACAGGTAAGTATACTGTATATAAAAGTTTAAGATGATGGAGATTTTCCTTTGAACTTCTCCAGATCGGCGAAAGTCTCCACTCTGTATATTCTCGAGTCCACGTCTTTCACCAAAATTACTCCGTCTTTTGTCCACGTACTCAGAATAACTTTGTCCTTGCCAACTTCCTAGTGCTATAAAATATTTTGTCTCTACGTGTACCAATATAATATATTGAAACTAAAAGCCAATAAAAAATTCGAAAACATTTATGCCAACTTGTCAAGGTTCACAAACCATTTTAAAATGTATTGTTAGTCTAGATTTAAATTTGGCAATTAATTACAATTTGGTTTGGCCGATCAAAAACTGTGTTAATTTCAAGTTCAGACAACTCTTTTGAACTGTACTAAAAATACAATTTAGATGGATGGTGAATCCGAGCCTAGTCCGGAAGATGATGTGCAAAGCATTTCCAACATTAAGTATCATGTCTCATTATAGCTTGGCGGCATTCATCAGTTACAATGTAACTAAAGTGACAGAAAACAAGTTTGCCTCTTCAAAACAAAGTCAAACTGGCCACAAAATTCGCAATGTTTTGGAATCCCTTGGTGGCTGAGACAGTCCACATTTAGTTTTGTTGATCTGTTTCAATTCTTGTTTGGGAATAAGTGCATGTACTCTTGCACCTACATGTAAAGTTACCATTTCTCATGTCTCTGTATTTTATAGGGCCATTAGCTGTACACGAGACATGCACGACGTCAACAGACTGTCCTCTAGACGCCACCTGTAGGCCCACTTCCTGTGACGGGTTCACGTGTTTGTGTAACAATGGATTTGTGGCCAGCGAGGACCGCTCAGCATGTGTCAAAGGTAAACATTTTTGTTTCTAATGGGTTCAATAAAAAACAAAATTGTAAATATTTTTCATTATAGATTGATAAAATAATCTTATTTGTGGCCTAATTTATCATATTTGTCTTTAAAAGGATTGAAAACATTGAGGAAAAAGGAGAAAATGCTGGTTACCAGCATTTTCTCCTTTCCCTACAATAATTTCTATAGCCTTCTTCTTCAGGGTCGTTACAACACGTGATTGTTCGGTACAGGATTAAGACACATTCGGCATACCTAGGTTGATCCGATGATCAAATCCCACGGCTGTATCACGCAGCTTGATATGCATCTACAAAGTAATTTTCATCGCCGGAAGTACATTCTTTTACTTTTATTGAAATTGTAAGGCTCCTCTTAAAAAATAACACATGAGTCACAATTTTCAGTAGATATCTTTCTAAGAATATTTCCGTTGGCAAACAGTCTGTACATTCAATTTTTAGCGTGGCTCATCAATTCCGTTGGGAGCTTTCATCGACAGATTGATAGATGGGAAAAACTTCACCGTGGTTGTTCATGTCGTTGCTAAGCGATACACACGGGCACCACCATGTTTAAGATCATGTGATTGGTAATTCAAAATGGAAGCCTTCTTTATACGGACGAGGTTAGATGTACATGTAGATACGGAATCGGCCGAGTTGTGACGAGTGGGTCAAAACACCCAGGCATATTTGATTAAATTTTTATCGTTACTCCGTTCACGTGAGGTAGATAAGTTATTGGTATAAAAGTTTCAAAAAGTTCGCTACATCGCCCTTTTACATCAATTTGCAGCTTCCAGAGTTGGGGAGCCGTGCGAAACAAACAAAACAAGATGTCTTTCCGAGTATGCCGAATGTGTAGCTGGTACCTGTGAATGCGTACAAGGCTTTGTCCCGACGAAGGATGGCAGGTGTAAAATGCCGGGAACTAATTTCGTTGGAGAGACTTGTGGGATGTGCGAATTTCCGGCCAGGTGCATCAATAGTATGTGTAAATGCGCAGGGGAATATAGATCCCTGACGACGGAAGAATTTTGGGTGGATCCGCTTAGTACCCTGCAGTGTAGACCTTTTGACTACAATTTGGGTAATAAATGATTTTCTTTTAAATAACACTATCAAACGTTATGGTTATCATTCGAGAATTCTTCCACAAATATATTGCTACAGTATTGTGGGGTTCGAATCTCGTGACGAGCGAGGCAAACCTTTGGAACGACCAACATTACAATGTCAGTACCTGTTAAGGTTTCCGGTTAGTTATTTTCGAGAGTGATTAACATAAGTTGTGAGAACCTGTTTCACGATCGAGATAAAATAGATATATTGAAATTCCCTTTTACCGCAGATCGCTGATTTATGTAAGGAAAAAGCAAATTTTTATGAATTTTACAAATAATGCTTAATACATTACGTGGCACATCATTCACGAAATTTGAAAAATTATTCTTGACGAATAATATCTCCTTTTACCCCGATTCTTTCACAAAAGTTTCTATGGACATCATTTAGAGCTCAAAGAATCTTTTTTTCTTATTTACAATTGTATCTCTTTTCTCTGTAGACATGTGTAATGGAACATTTATAGACCCTTCCCTGAAGCCGGATATAGTTCCGACAGAGAGACCGGTACAGTCCGTGCCCGGTGTTATAGCGTCCAATGACTGGTCCCTGATCATGCCAGAAAAATCAGTTCATGACAGCTGTTCTTCCCACAGTCAATGTCCAGGTAGAGTTGTTTCTTTTTTTCTTTTTTTTTTTTTAATCGGGCCTTCGGACAGAATGAATAAAGTTCGAAACATGGATACATAAAAAAGTAACGTGCTAAAACTAACTATTATTTGTCAAGCTTTTACATAAAGCTTATAATACTTGTTACATTCCAATACGAAAAAATGGGCTGTTTTACCAACTTGATTGTTTCGAACTTGAAGGAATGACAAACTTTTATATTGTGCTGAAAAGCGAGTTATGGCATTATTTTACCTGGTGTTGGGACATCAATTTGTTAAACAGTAAAGTTTTTCTTTATCAAGATGTCTCCCCATTCGAAAAAGCCAGCCAATATTTTATGAATGAGAGTTTTTTGCCTCGCAAATTTACTTACCGTGGCCTGAAATTTCGGTAACCGTTTGTTTGTTTGTTTGTTTGTTTAAATGACTTTTGTGTTCATGTGCGACCAAACTCAACGCTCGATATTTGTTTGCGAATTCTAGACCGCCAACTCTGTAACCGGATGCCGTAACCACAATTAAGGTCACTGATATTGCTTTGTGGAGGTATATAGCGTATTGTTTTACTTTTTTGCAGAAAATGCAAGATGCAGACCAAATTCATGCGACGGTTTCCTATGCTTATGCAATATAGGTTATATTTCGAATGCAGATAGGCTGCAGTGTGTGCCAGGTATATTTATTTATCTGAATGTATAATTATTCAGCTGTAGTATGTCACTTTCAAACAATGTTTCATTTTCGGTCCTACAAAGACGACGAAAACCATTGCATATCTGTCCTTGTTTTCAGTGTAAAATAGCTGATACGAAATTTCATATCAGAGAAGCATTATGTTACATTAACGATTCAAGCCGTCATTTAGAAGTTAAAGTTGCTGTTCGATTCCCATCGAATTCGATGGTTGCGGATAAGAGTTGGATCATATGTAAGCGTCTTTAAACTACTATTCATTCATCATGGGCTCATTTTCCTGTGAAAGGAGTGAGTCAGTTCAACAAAACGAAAATGTTTGTTTTCACGTAGTGTGTAGTATGAACTATATCTGTTATAATCTGAGATGGATGTTATCTTACAAGGACATTAAAACAGATTTTGTTTCGCAAGTTCTTCAGACAATCTTTACAAAGATTGGTAATTTGATCGAAACACATGTAGAAAACACGAGGAGTTTAGTTACCGAGTTTTTCGTATTTCTTTCTGTAACATTTCATATCCCATTAGTAACGGTATCGCTGTTATTGCATAACTAGGCACAATCACGTGCTTAACGCGACAATATATCGGCTAGCCCATTAGTCAGTTAGTGGTGTCGGCGAAAATGGCTTTGAAGGTCGTGGGTTTAAGTCCCAAGCCATTTTAAAGCATTTTTAAATCAGCTGAAGGTAAAAAGTCACGTCCTTACGATTATTTCTTACAAAATATCAACTTTTCACCCCGAAAGAAATCCGGGTCAAAGCCTGTTTTAACGTCCCTTTTAAGCCAAATTAGATCAGATCCGCGATATATCAAATATAAACAACACTGTTTTTCATTCGTAACTCAAATACCCATATGATTTTTCAGCCGTGAAAACCGGCGATGTTTGCAATCGACGAATAGACCAATGTCTATCCCCGTTTGCCTCCTGTATTGCTGGTATTTGTAAATGCGACCAGTACTCTTCGTCGACGATTGACGGAAGATGCCGAGTGTCACGGCGTCATTTCATCGGTGAAAACTGCCGAAGCAACGAGGAATGCGAATACCCAGGCACATGTCAGGACGGTTACTGCGCATGCGTGTCTCCGAATCGTCCCCTTACGAATGAAGAATTTTGGATTGACCCCACGCTTGATATTCAGTGTCGACCCAGGGAATATTCCGTTTGTAAGTTCAGTTTATTTTTCTGTTTTCTTAACACGCCTTAAGATCCATGCTTCCTAAGTCTTTGATGATATTTGAGTCATGTTTATCCCATTATTGACTGATAAATGCGTTAATTTGTATCAAGTGATATTAAGTTCGTCCTTGCTTCTTGTGCAGTTTGACTGGATGTATCTTTGGGCATAAGCATTGCAGACACAGAGCTAGTGCTGTCAAACCCTGGAAACAGATTTAGAAGAACCTGTTGCCTTAATATAAATAAAGCGTTGTTTAAATCTTTACCAAACGAGTAACTTTTAGACTTGTCCAAATTGAAAGCATTTGCAGCTTGAATTTGCTCTTGAAAATGGAGAGAATACTGTGTGAAAAGGAGAAAATGGTAACAAGAATTTTCTCTTTTTCCCATCATGTTTTTAAAAAATCTTTTTCTATGGGTCTTTAAAACTCGGGATTGTTCGGTAAATGGGTTAGACAATCAGTAAACACAATTCGTGAATCAAATTAAATTATGGCACTTTATAAACCTGTTCGATTTCGAAAGAAAATGGCAGTCTCTCTGTCTCCAAGAGTAAAGTTTCTTTCCGTACTTCATCACTTACCGCAAAGAAGTTACTTTGAAGGTTATAAAAATCTTCTATTTTTGGAAATTATAAAAGAAGAACATGTTCTTTATATAACTTAAATGTGAATTAGCCTTTAAAAGGCTATTGCAAAATACCTCTCGTCGGAACTAAATGACGTATTACAGCTTGTGACTAAAAACAGATCAACAATGTTCTACTAAATAAATTGTTGGCTTTAAATGGAAATCTATAACATCGTTCTTGAGGCACATCTGCGCCTTTACTTTGTTAAAGGTCAAATTCAACTAAATTCCAGCTCATCTTGTCGATACTCACATTCTGTCTTCCTCAAATAATAATAATAATAAGAAGAAGAACGACAGGAAGAGGAACAAGAAGAAGATAGAAAAAAGGGCTTTGGTTCCAGTGCTTTCAGTGCTTTGATTATCTCTTATTCCAGGGAAATGTAACGGCAGTGTGATACAAGTTCCCCCACAATTCCACAGTGACATTCCGATCGACATTGAGATTGAGTTAACATGTAAGAAATGTTTAAATTCTCTATATAAATGTACACATACTACATAAACTACTCGAAGTTTGCTAAGTACCAAATAATATTTTGGTATGTACATACATATAGTTTATGTAGCCGTTGCATTCATTCTTATATTGTTTCATGTAAAAGCCAAATAAGTCTTTTCTTTTTATAATAAGACAAAGTTATTCCTAGTTACAGTTTCAAATGTTTTGTAAATTTAAGTTCAGAATTACAATTAAAAATAGAGCTATTGATAAAGTATGAAATTAGAAGGTACAACGATGCACCCTGACATAGGATTAACCCTTAGTCTGCTGAGCGCGACTCAAGGACCTTTTGCGGACAGTGTAGATCAAGATCAGGCTGCACAGAACGTGCAGTCTGATCTTGGATCTACACTTTCCGATAAAGCGATAACCTTTTCCCCAAAAGATTACTTTGAAATAACAATATTTGCATTTTTATTGTTGGATTGAAAGTTTCATTTCACTTATGTAGTAGGTTAAGGGTTAATTATATCACTGCCAATTGCGATTAAGATAACTGTAAACGGTGTAAACCAGGATCTTACAGTACATAACGTTAAAGATACGAGTTACTGTTACTCGTACTGTTAAAAGCGGAGTAATACCCCATTAAGACACACAAGCCTTCTGTTGTTGCAGATACCAAGGACCACAAAGTAAACGAAGGCGAAGAACATATTGAACTAAATCCCAGTATAATTGTCGACGACCACAAAGAAGGTAGAGTAAAACCTTAATTTCAAGACATTTTTTTCTCCTCGCTGCAGACTTTTTTTAAATATTGTGGCAAAAGGAGACAGTACTCGTCACTGTTCCATCCCTTTCTATAAATTGTCCATTCAGCCATAACTGAGTCATGCTCTGACAAAAGGGAGTTTAATGCATCTCCGTGATGCATATTAATATGCAAGTCATCACGTAATATGGATCCATGAAATCCATTTAGTCTAGCAATCGACTTGTTCCTGGAGAAGACTGGTCTATGTCATGCAAAATAATTTACACAAAGCAAAAAGTTTCGACTCATGTCAGCCTGCACGGACTGCGCAGGCTGAGATGGGTCGATACTTTTTGCAGATGCGTTAAGCCCCCTTTTCACAGAGCATGGCCCAATTCTCTTAGAAATGACCCATGCTCTGTGAAAAGGTGGTTACTGCATCTGCTGAAAGTATCGACCCAGGTCAGCCTCCGCTGTCCGCGCAGGCTTGTTTGGACCGAAACTTTTCGCCACCGATCAATTTTCTGTATGTCCAAGGTCCAGTTTACCTCAGTAGTAAAGGAGGGTAGACCTCGGACTCGGTCCGAGGTCTACCCTCCCTGAGTCCGAGGTCTACCCTCCCGGGTCCTTAGTCTAACCGCCATGGCGGTTAGACCTCGGACTCGGGGGCCGCATCACCGGTGATTTGGCGGTAATTCGGCTTCCGCGCGTAGAAATACAATAATGAATAGTCCGCTACTTGGATAAAAGTAGTTCCGGCAGGCGGTTCAGGCAGAGACCCTCGTTGGACTTAGTCTTTTTTTGGAGAGTTGTTCTTTCTTTCTATTACCGTCGGACTTAGTCTTTTTTCCACAATTTGATTAAAAGTAGTTCCACCTAATGTAAACAAACGTTTTGATTGGTCGAGACGTGTTCCCGCCAAAATTCAAATTGGAGGTGAATCACACCACAGATTTGCCCTATACTGCCTACCCTAGGGTAGGCACTATGGGGCAAAATGGTCATGTGACGTCACAGGTTGGACTTAGTCTTTTCTCCGACTTCGTTCGCCTTAGGCTTTCTCTATCATCGTGTTGGACTTAGTCTTTTTTCCACGATATAGGCTATATGTCGAAAGAGGAGTGAAGAGGAGGAAAGGAGGAGAATGGAGGAGGTAAAGAGGAGGATGGAGGAGTGAAGAGGAGGTAAAGAGGAGTGAAGAGGAGGCACCTCTCTAGGCATGGGGACAAGGTTGTCCCCCATACTACGGCTTTTCTATCATGTTGGTCTTAGTCTTTTCCCCACGATGGGGGCTATATGCCATCTCACGCTGGCTCAGTCAAACACCTTGTTCGACTTAGTCTTTTCTGGAGAGCTGTTCTTTCTCTCTATTAGGATAAAGTTGGGGTTGGACTTAGTCTTTTTCTTCGCCTTTGTTCGCCTCAGACTTTTCTCTAACACCGTTGGACTTAGTCTTTTCTCCACGATATGGGTTATATACCCTCCTCAGCTTGATTCAGGCAGGGGGGTCTGTTGGATTTGGTCTTTTTCTCTAGCTTCGATCGTTTCTGTAGGACTTAGCCATTTCTCTGCCTCCGTAGGACTTAGTCTTTTTTCCACGATATGGGATATATCCCTCCTCACACTGGTTCAGATAGAGACCGTCGTTCACCTTGGTCTTTCTCAATCATCGTTCGCCTCAGCCTTTCTCTATCACCGTGTTGGCCTTAGTTTTTCCCCCGGCTTCGTTCGGCTTGGTCTTTCTCTACCATTGTGTTGGACTTAGTCTTTTCTCCACGATATGGGTTATATACCCTCCTCAGCTTGGGCCAAGGCAGAGATCCTCGTTGGACTTAGTCTTTTTTCCACGATATGGGTTATTTTCCCTCCTCATGCTGGTTCAGCCAGAGATCACCGTTGGACTTAGGCTTTTCTCTGCTTTCGTTGGACTTATTCTTTTTTCCCACGATATGGACGATATACCGACTCAGACTGGTTCAGCCAAAGGCCACTGTTGGACTTAGTCTTTTCCCCGTTTTCGTTCAACTTAACCATTTCTCTGCTTTCGTTCGATTTAGTCTTTCTCTACCATAGTTGGACTTAGTCTTTTCCCCCCACGATATGAGCTATATACCGTATCATGGCTGAATTAGTCAGACAAGATTTGTCTCCCTTTGTGCTATACGCTATCTTCTGAGTTGGCCAGAGACGGTTTATAGCACAAATCCATACCATACAAAACGTCATGTTGGACTTAGTCTTTTTCTCTGACTCCTACCAGCATGATCTTTGGACATTGTCTGGTGGCCTCAGTCTTTAAGTAGCTTTAGGGTTAAAGAGCATATTGCTTTGTAGCTTGTCTATATGATCTGTTTGAATTGTGCTATACGCCAGCTCAGAATCGCTCAGAGGTGTTTTATAGTACGAAATCCTGATCGTTGTACACCTTTTGGTGGGCATACAAGTGGACTCAGTTTTTTAAGTAGCTTTAGGGTTAAAAGACCCTGCTGGTCTTAGTCTTTTTTTGAGTTATTTCATTTTGGAGTCGGAAAAGAGGAGGCTAGCGGAGTGAAGGGGAGGCTAGCGGAGTGAAGAGGATTCAGGTTTTTAGGTGATGATCAGCTTCGAGGAGTCGGATTACAGATCGCAAGAAGGGGTGTGTAAAAAAAGAAAAACAGATGTGTGTTATAGATATTATTTTTATTACGATTTAAATTGAAACAGTAAAAGACTCGAATATAATGTCATTGGTTTATCTCTTTAAAATAGGAGTTAAATTCTGGTATGGCCACTTTATCACTTTTTCCTGGTTATTGTCAATTGCTTCCACTGGCGGAGGACCAAAATCATCGAGGATGGAATCCAAGAAATATTTGCGTTTGCTTATGGTATATTTCCAAGCTTCGTCTCTAGTGAAATTCTCCGTATTCATCAGATCGCTAGCTTTTTTGCGCATACTCTTGTATACCGGATCCTTCCTCATTGCATTAAACCACACCATCCTACTCTTTAAGACGTTAACTAGTGCTTTCCGATAAGATGACCGTAAATCTTCGTATGCTTTGTGTCTTGCATCCATTATTCCTAAGCTGTTGTGTCGGGTAAGTTTAGAAACAGTCTCCTCAAAAGCCTCCTGACATTGCTCAGTTGCCTCTTGTATGAGAATATCCCATGGGCCGTATTTTGTCACTTGCTCGTCACTCTCTGATTCGCCACTCTCTGATTCGTCGGTGCTTTCGTAAGACTGTTGCTCATCACTCTCTGATTCGTCACTCTCTGATTTGTCAGTGCTCTCGTAAGTCTGTTGCTCCATATCCTCGGAATGTTCCATGTCAGAATCTTGGTCCTGGTGGTGAACGCTTCTTTTGTGACGGAGCATATTATCCCTCCATTTAAAATGTTTAGCGCATATATTGCATGTGTTCATGTCGATGGTCTGTGTGACACTGATGAGGAGGCGGAGGAGTCACCTCTAAAATACCGTTTGAGACGAACTGATTTTGGGAAAACGACTGTGAGTAAAACAGGGCTTTACTATCCACATAAGCTTCGTTTTTAACTATTTGTGAGATTTAAGTCAACAAAGCGACTGAAAGAGAATCTATGCTGAAAGCAGGAATACAAGAAGAAATTTTCAAAATTGGTTTACGTTGGCAGCACAAAACATCATTGAAAATCAAATTACCAAAAAAACAAAGAACCACGTACATGACAAAATATAGATCAGATATCGAACATTTAACAGACCCAAGAACATACAGATATGTTCATAGAGAAAAAACCCATGATGGAATTAACTCCATGCGAAAATCATGGATAAGATATGATCATAGAAATATATCCGAGTAAGTTAATATCAAACCAGAGAAAAGATAGAGGGTTCTAAACCTCCTCCTCATCACCTCATTGCTCAGTGGATAGCGCAGCCTCCCCGTACTCAATTCGGTAACAAATGTGCGATACCAAAGCTTTAACCCGTTATAGTTGTACATTTAACACTATGGATTTACATCCTACCAAACCCGATAATAAAATATACTCCCAGTACAATTTTAAGCGTCGATATAAAATTTCAATCATGGTACCAACACTACACGCGAAATACTGCAGTAGCGATAATATTATTAGAAATTCGCACCCTATATATACTCACTAGACGAGTCTATTATAACCAGCGGTTGAACTGTTGTACAATATCTCATTTGATTTCATTGCACTATACAGACAAATACTACCTGTTCACCCGTCACACATGGACTCGCCTGCAAGATAAACAATTCTACACCTAATCAGTTCGGTTTAAACCTTCAGAGAGAGTAGACGTATTTTACTATCGCTCTCCGCCACGCATTGGAAAATAGTAGACGATATTTGTTACTGAAATACACCCCAGTCTCAGCGATATAAAACGCTCTGGTAGTAATCAGTTCGGTTTTTGTTACCAGCCGATATAGCTCAGTAGGTAGAGCGTAGGACTCGTGAACACAATGTCCTACAGATTGTGGGTTCGTATCCCCGGCTGGCCAACTAAAAAAAATTACTAATAGTCTTTCGGATGAGACATTAAACCGAGGTCCCGTGTGACGGTGCTATACGGCGAGCACGTTAAAGAACCAGCCGAAGCTCTCAGTAGTTTCGACCTGTATCCTTGCACTATTCCCCCGTAACAACTAACCGTCTTCTGGGGGCGTCGCTCAGATGGGCAACCGGTAGCGACGATAAATAAACGGAAATAACCAACCAGTTCGGTTTAAACCTTCAGAGAGAGTAGACGTACTTTACTATCACTCTGCTGTTCATATTGGACAATACACTCCAGTCTCGGCGAAATAAAAACGCTCTGGTAGTATTATTTAAACTCAGACTAAAACATGCAGACGAAAAAAGCTATGTATATACCGAGGCGTGTCACTCTCGCTACACGCTGGTTATTCTATGACTTTAAACAATAAGGACGGGTTGAAAAAACAAAGGAAGACAATTTTGATAACGCCGGAGCCTGCTCCAAATAGATCGCTTAAAAACGTCGTCCCACCACTAACTACATGAATGTAAGACTACTTTTTTAAGTACTTTATAGAAGATCGTCTGCTACAAGCCATGTTACAAACTTATTCTCTCCTTCATCCACACAGAGGGTTTTTAAGACTACTCTTTCAAGTAAAATCAAACTTTGAGCCAGTCTTTGGCTGAACAAAGAACTGTTTCAAAGAACTGTTTCAAATACCGGTAGTAATTTTTCATACTCACAGTTTGTATATATATTTCGATATAGACTGAATTGCCTCATCATCGCTTTCATTATTGCTTGTACTGTCTGAAGAATCTATTTGAATAGGGTACTAACTAGGGTACTAGGCTTTTAGACCTTGTTTTAGTGTTGATGATAAGTCATCCTTTTAGACATGGTTTTAGGGGCTGATTATAAGTCAGATAATGACCCAGAACATATATCTTATGGAAATGATTTATTTTCACAGTTCAATGTTTCATTGTATATATTTCTGTACTTCAATGTTTCATTGTATATATTTCTGTACTTCAATGTTTCATTGTAATGATTATTGTACAAAATGTTTTAAATAAAAGATATAAAAACATATAGGACTTGACTTTGTTTTTAACAATTTGTTTTTGACAATTTGAAAGATAGAACTTTCTTGGTCTTGGCTAGCCCACTCACCTGGTTAGGTCTGAAAAGGCTGTAGCTTCCTTCACTTCCCTCCCGAACTTCCATCAAATAACCCACAACAGAACCCGGACAAGTACTACTAAGTACTTCCAAAAAAAGACTCACTATGAGCAACTTCATTGTGGAAATGATATGTTCTATAGAGAAATTCGCTGGTTTTATAGCCTGGTAGGGGGATTGACCTACTTTGATACAGAATTAAAGAGTACGAACGTGGGCGAGACCATATAGATAGATCATAACGTACTGTATGATTTATCTACAATGTCTATGTGAATGAGATCTCCAAAAATGTAACGAAACTAACGATTGGTTAACGTTAATTCCGCTAAAATTAAGAGCACGAACGTGGGCGGAAGCATGTAGATAGAACATCACGTTCTATTTCAAATAGAATATAGTAATTATCTACAATGCCTAATCGAAGATGGAGAAAAGAACCAAATCCAACGATCCTAGAGAAAGCTATATCGTGAAAAAAAACTAAGTCCAACGATACTCTCTGCCTGACCCAGCGTAAGTAGGGAATATAGTCTATATCGTGGAAAAAAGACTAAGTCCAACACGGTGATAGAGAAAGGTCGAGGCGAACAAAGTCGGAAAAAGACTAAGTCCAACACGGTGATAGAGAAAGATCGAGGCGAACAAAGTCGGAAAAAAGACTAAGTCCAACGATACTCTCTGCCTGGACCAGTCTGAACCATCTACCTGAGCCAGATTGTTTACATTAGCCGGAACTACTTTTTAATCAAAGGTCTCTGGCTGAACCATCCTGTGGTGTGATTCACCTCCAATTTGAATTTTGGCGGGAAAACGTCTCGACCAATCAAAACGTTTGTTTACATTAGGTGGAACTACTTTTAATCAAATTGTGGAAAAAAGACTAAGTCCGACGGTAATAGAGAGAAAGAACAACTCTCCAAAAAAAGACTAAGTCCAACGAGGGTCTCTGCCTGAATGGGTCACGTGATAATGGCGGCATCGGTCATGTTTAAATTCTCGGGTCGAAATAAGGATTTTTAAGTGATTTTTCGGCGTTAAACTGGATTAATTTTGGATTAATGATGTTGCGATAATACTTATGATGTCATGTAAGGGTGAAGATCAGACCAGAGAGAACATAAAAAAGGGAAAGAGGAAAAATAGAAGTAGTAGTGATAGTGATAGTGAATACAATAAAGATTTTAAGGTACACAAGCAGAGAGGCCCGTCAGAGGAGTTTGAGAAAGGTACTTTAGTAAGCGAGATTCTTTGTGAGACCCATTCAGTTCTGTATAATGAAAACAGTGATGAAATATCTGAAAATTTGAGCGATAGTACACTTGGCATTGATATTCTTTTTGGTCAAAATCAATATCAGAATCATAATCAAGAACCCAACCAGTCTAGCAGCTTTAGTTGCAATCATTGTGGTGAAAGTAAAAATACTTCTGAAATAAGTGGTCATAACATAACAATGTCAGAAATACGAGGTCAACGTCAGGGTCAAGGTCAAGGTCAGGACACAGAAAATGTTAAAAAGAAAAATAGAAGAACAGACACTCATGTCGTGCCAACAGAGCCAACAAACAGAGACCTTATGAACTGCCTTCAAGAAATAAATGGCCGTATTAACATGGTTGAGAAAAAACTTGAGGTGATTGACCAATTAGAAAAGAAACTAGGAAATTTCGAGAGCGAGTTGAAAAATTTGTGGATTACACTGGAAGATCGTAACAAACAAGTTGAACAGAGGGTGATGAGAGTAGAAGACAGAATAGACGAATCTGATATTAGCTCCACTATGATGACAAGTCGACTTGCCCAACTTGAAAAAGAGAAAGAGAACTTAAAAGACGATCTTGTTTATCTAAAGTCACAATCAATGAGGAATAATCTTGTTTTTGTTGGTATTACAGAAGAGAGTACCATAGAAGGTCCGGATCAGACTGAGAGTAAATTAAGAAACCACCTTGCAAATATTATGAAATTATCAGATGAATTTGCTAAAACTGTAAAATTTGAGCGTGTACATCGTTCACCAAGCGAACGAAAACAGGGTAGAAATAGATCCATCATTGCCAAGTTCACTTATTTTAAAGACAGGGAAACGGTTCGAAGACAGTGGAAGGAGCTCGAAGGAACCCCTTACAAAGTTTTCGAACAGTTTCCACCGGAAGTAGTTAATAAAAGGAAAAAACTTGTAGCCAAAGTGAAAGATGCAAGAAAACAAGGTAGTAGAAGCTGGATCGTATATGATACTCTCTATGTTGATGGTAAGGCTATAAGGGAATGAGACATTGCAGGGGATGAACTGTCAGTGTTAGCTTGGAATGTTAATGGATTAAGCAGTGTCAAAAAGAACAGTCCAGAGTTTGTTGACATTATTTCAAATTATGATATTTGTTTTCTTTTTGAAACTTGGACTCATGCCAAAAGCGATGTAAATTTGTCTGGATATATTTCTCATAATCTGTTTCGTAAATTTCAGAACAAGAATGCACGTAGATGCAGCGGCGGTGTAGTTGTTTGTTATAAAGAACATTTGAAAAGTGGTATAAGAATTGTAAAAAACGTACATGACACAATTATTTGGGTTAAAGTAGACAAAAACTTTTTTGATCTAGAAAAAGATGTGTATATTTGTGGCTCTTACATTTGGGGTGACGAATCACCAGCGTATAATGTATTTGATGTTGACTTGTTTTCGTTATTAGAAGAAGGCATTTCATTTTACAGAGAAAAGGGTGATGTTTTTATCGCCGGAGATTTTAACGCCCGTGTAGGGAACAGATTTGACTTTATAGTACATGACGATTATAATGCGTTCTGTGATGAAGATAATTATTTAATAGAGCATCCCCCTGTCAGAGCCTCAGTCGATAGTATTCACAATAGTCACGGATTTAAACTGCTTGATTTGTGTAAATCAACATCGATACGCATTGTTAACGGTCGAATTGGAGATTCGAATCACCACACATTTTATTCGCATAACGGTTGTTCCGTAATTGATTACCTTTTAGCCCACGAGGAAATTTTTTCTTTGTTAAAACAGTTCGGTGTCGGAACATTTAACGAATGGAGTGACCATGCGCCACTACATTTTTCATTATACTGCAAGAATACTGCTAGAGATAAATGTTCCTATACTGAAACTAAATACAAATGGAATAGCAATTTGACAGCTCAGTTCCGTTCTATTGTCATTGCAAATTTGCCTAATTTTAATTCTATCGTAAACAGTATTAGTACAAATGCACCAGACACTGTGAACAGTGCAGTGGACCAGTTTAGCGGGACACTTCATTCGATATCGCATTCTTTGTTTTCAAAATGTGTTACAACCACTGATTCGACATACTTTGTGAACGATACTTGTCAGAAAAATGCTGAATGGTTTGATGCGGAATGTTCGTCTGCTCGCCGATCATATTTAGATGCATTACGCTCTTTTAATTTAGTTAAAAATGAAGAGAATCGGTCTGTATTATGTAGTCATAGAAAACTGTATAAAGATCTGGTAAAATACAAAAAAGGTCAACATTATAAACAGAAAATTAAACAAATAGAGCAATTACGCAATAGTAAGCCAAAAGAGTTTTGGAATTATTTTAAGCCAAAATCAAGCAACAGCAAACACGATATTTCATTAGAAGAATTTAGAGATTTTTTCCAAAAAATATCGAATGAAAACAGTAATTTTATGAATAACGACGTAGAAGATTTTTGCAATAATTATGATTTTGATAACGTCGATGATTCTTTCCCAGAACTAGATGAACTAATAACCATTTCCGAAGTTCAAAAAGCTATACAATCACTTAAACGAGGTAAAACTGTCGGCAATGATTTTCTGATGAATGAATGTTTCATTGAAACCAGTGATATTCTGTCGGGTCACCTGTGCGACATTTTTAATGCAATACTTAATACAGGCATTTATCCTAAACAGTGGAGTGAAGGTATCATTATACCTTTACACAAGAAAGGAAGCGTTGATGACGTAAACAATTACCGTGGCATAACTCTCCTAAGTTGTTTTTCTAAGCTATTTACATCCATCCTTAACAAACGTATTGAACGTTTCTGTGAAAATAATAACACAATATCTGATGCACAATTCGGATTTCGTAAAGGTCGTTCAACTGTGGACGCAATCTTCACTTTACTATCACTGGTTCAACACCGATTAAATAAGAAAGAACGACTTTATGTTGCGTTTATAGATATGATGAAGTGTTTTGACACAATATACAGAGATGGTTTATGGTTAAAACTATTCCAGTCCGGCATTAAAGGTAGAGTCTTAAGAGTTCTTAGGAATATGTATGAACAGGTAAAATCTTGTGTAAAATTGCGCTCTTCGTATTCAGATTTTTTTCATTATGCAATCGGTCTACGACAAGGGAAGTTATGTCTCCCATATTATTTTCGCTGTTTGTCGAAGATCTTGAGCTATTTCTTCAAAAAGACGCCAACTGTGGCCTGAATATTAACGATATTGTTTTTATTTTACTTTTGTTTGCTGACGATATGGCTGTTATAGGTAAATCCCCACAAGAATTGCAGCAGCATTTGAATTTTTTGCACGAGTATTGTGACAAATGGGGTCTTAAAGTCAACACTTCCAAAACAAAAATCGTTGTATTTCGTAAAAGGGGTCGACCAACCGAGGTAGAAAAGTGGAGCTATGCAGGTCAAAATATTGAAGTTGTTGACAATTTTAACTACTTAGGCGTAGTTTTCAACTATACAGGTTCATTTGTACTAAATCAAGCACATTTAACAGGCAAAGCACTGAAAGCCCTGCATTTTCTAATATGCAAATGTCGAGAATTCGATCTTAATCCCAAAATTCTATGTCAATTATTTGATGCCTTTGTAGGATCGGTACTTAGTTATGCTTGTGAGATTTGGGGTTACACTAAATCTAAAGATATTGAGCGTATACATTTGAAATTCTGCAAAGAATTATTGCAGGTCAAAAGTAGTACGTGTAATGCAACTGTTTACGGTGAACTGGGTCGTTTCCCTTTATTTATCAATAGATATGTCCGTATCATCAAGTATTGGTTTAAGATTGTTAATACAGACAATATTTTACAGAAAACAATTTACGAATGTGCTCTACAGGACAGTTTTAATGGCTTATCGAATTGGGTGAAAAATGTTAAGTCTTTGCTCGATACATATGGATTTTCAAATATTTTCACATCGTATCATTCGGTTAATGTAAAAAGCTTCCTACATGATTTCAAAGAAAGAGTACTAGACTCGTTTATTACTGACTGGTTCAGGTCTGTCAATACAAGCACGGTTTTAGATATGTATAAATACTTTAAAACTTCATTTGAGTACGAATACTACTTAAATATCATTCCAAAGTCATATAGATTATATTTCATTCGTTTACGCACATCTAGTCACCCTTTAAGAATACAAACAGGCAGACACGGTAGGAACTCTATACCGCGTCAGATTCGCTATTGCCAATGTTGTGGAGAAAATGATATAGAAGATGAATTTCATTTTATTTGTGTTTGTAAAAGTTTTATTGCATTGAGAAAAAAATATATTAAACCTAGCTATTACTTACATCCATCTGTGTTCAAATATCATAGTCTTCTATGCTCAAGAGATAAATTCGAACTCATTAATCTTTGTAAATTCATTAAGGAAGCATTGACTCTTAGAATAGTATTTTAAACATTATCCTGTAATCTATTACTTTATCATTATTCTTGTTCGTCCTCTTTCGATTTATGATATTTTTGTCAAATGATCCATTTTCGAAACAAATCTGAAACACTACTATCATGTACATGTTCGCCATGGTGTGCGTGCGTTTGTGTGGGTGGGGTTGTGTGGATGGGTGGGTGGGTGTAGATGCGGGTGTGGGTGTGTGGGTGTGCTTCCTATTTTCTTTTTTTTCTCTCCCTTTTCCCTTTTCCCTTTTTTCCTTTTCCTTTTCCTTTTCTTTTCCTTTTCTTTTGTTATTTTCAGGTTTATATTTGTTCACGTGACTAAATTCATTTTATGTATATGTGCTGTGACAATGTACAACTTGTATACGTCAAAAAATAAATGTCTGTCTGTCTGTCTGTCTGTCTGCCTGAACCGCCTGCCGGAACTACTTTTATCCAAGTAGCGGACTATTTATTATTGTATTTCTACGCGCGGAAGCCGAATTACCGCCAAATCACCGGTGATGCGGCTCCCGAGTCCGAGGTCTAACCGCCATGGCGGTTAGACTAAGGACCCGGGAGGGTAGACCTCGGACTCAGGGAGGGTAGACCTCGGACCGAGTCCGAGGTCTACCCTCCTTTACTACTTACCTTATGATTCGGTCAGTTGTTAAACAAAATGGACTTTATGGATCCATGATCATGTGATGACTTGCTTGTCTTACGAACATGAAAGTGCGCAACAAATGCATAGCTCAAATACAAACCGCTCCGGCTTGGATTCGAACCCATGTGACAAATATCCTCATTTATTGAGGTTTAAAAGAGCAATACTCTAACCTCTGAGCTAAAGAGAATTCTCCCTAACAAAGTTGTCAGGTATTGATTTTATACGGGAAGAAGCTATGCTGTAAGGAAGGAGTGATCTCCCGTAACACACCGCATCTTAAGAGAATCCATAATTTTGATGACGAAAAGCCTTGTTAGGCAGGAAGCCTATTATTTTAGACAACAAATGGCTCAGTGGCCAATATCGAACGAGCCCCCATCTTACCAACATGAAAGTTCGCAACAAATGCATAGCTCAAATACAAACCGCACCGGCTTGGAGTCGAACCCGTGCGGCAAATATCCTCATTTATTGAGGTCTAAAAGAGCAATACTCTAACCCCTGAGCTAAAGAGAATTCTCCCTAACAAAGTTGTCAGGTAATGATTTTATACGGGAAGAAGCTATGCTGTAAGGAAGAAGTGGTCTACCGTAACACTTAGTATCATGTATCACAGAGATGCATTTAGCCCCATTTTGTACAAAAATTGTTAGACTAGCAATTCAACGATTAACTATTTTAGTACAAAAAATATAAAGTCGACCTCTTTCGACGGCTAAAAAAATATAACCCAGTGAAATTCAGAAAGATTTTTATCTCATAGGCTTGACTAAACAAGCGGATGGCATAGATCAAAGATCAGACTGCATATTATGTACAGTCTGATCTTCATCCATGCAGTCCGCAGAAAGTATCTGTTTTCACCTGCAGTGCTTAAGGGTTTATAGGTACATTTCAAATTTCAGACATTTCAGTCTCGTTAAATTTGTTCCAGTTTTATGAAACCAGTGCCTTTCTATTTCCTGTCTCCTCCGGGGTACCTTTCACTATACTGTGTAAATTTACGCAAATTTTGGGTGATAAAGTATACACACATACGATGCTTGCTTTACCCAAAGGTATGAACTGTTGTAAAATGATGCAAGAATTTACTCATATCATAAAGTTATGCAGGTCAGTGAAACATTTATTAGACTTGATGCTTGCTTAAACTGCGTTCGCAAATTTCCTGCGCATGCAGTTTAGAGAAAGGTAATTCTATTTCATATTTTTATAACTTTGCTCATATGGGAGTGCAAACAAAATCATGCTGTGCTTATTTTTGGCGAAGAAAATCCAAAAAACGCTTGGACAGATGCAGTGAACTCAATGATATAACTGAAACACAACCGAAATGCCGTTAAAGACCAAACTAATTGAGCCATGCTCTGTGAAAAAGGGGCTTAATCCATCTGCAGAAAGTATCGTTCCATATCAGCCTACCCAGTTCGCGCAGGTGGATATGGGTCCAAACCTTTTGCTATATGTAAATTTTCTGCATGGCAAAGGACCATTCTGCCTCATGATTCAGGCAGTTGCTGGATTTTATGGTTTCATAATTATGCAATGACGTGTTTGGTATAATGCATAACGGGAGATGCATTAAACCCCCGTTTTGCCAGAGCATGGCCCACTTACTATTCTTTCTATTCCTCAGATGAAGACGGACTGGTACCACTGCACATTATCGGGTTCCTGGCGGCGGCAGTTTTCGCACTGTTGATAGCATTTATATTTAAAACAAAGAGGAGGAGGTGAGAATATAGGATCTGATATGAGTTGGCATTTAAGATAAAACTTTATTAACCCTTAATCCCCGAAGTGCGACTCACTGGTATTTTGCGGACAGTGTAGATTAAGATCAGACTACACAGAACGTGCAGTCTGATCTTGAATCTACACTGTCCGATAAGGGGATATTGTTCTAAAAAAATAATGTTGCAAAAACATTATTCGGGTTTTTCCCACCGTCTCGAGAGCATCATTTAACTTATTTAGCAGGATAAGGGTTTAAAGAGTCTGGGAAAAAAGTTATTAAGCGATACCCTGGCAAGTTTAAAAATATTTTTTGACAACGAGTTCAATGAAAATGTCACCCCAAATGCCTACGCACGTCGGATTCTTTTTATCACATAAATGTATCTCAATAATTATTATTCATAATGTGTTGAAAACATAGGCCTACATGCACGTGTGCATTGAAATCAACAACTCACCGTCCGAGCTGTGGTAGCGAAGTCGGTATAATGCAGGACTTGAGACCAGGGGGTCGCTGGTTCGATCCCCAGCTCGGCTATTTTCTTTCCGAGGATTGATGATAGTCATTGCGATAGGATTTATTCTTCTCTCACCACTGATCATTAATTCGACGTTATGTAGGAAAGCAGCCACTGGCTTGGGAAGAATATTGTGCGAAGAACTGGTAAAAGAACCACTAAGAAAGCGTGAATGGATGCACTGCCCGCCGCGATATATAACTGAAATAATTTTGAAAATGGCGTTAAACACCATACAGTCAATCAATCAATCAATCAATCAAACAAACCATCATTGAAGTATCATAGAATAGCGCCGTCTGTAGAATTCTTCTCTGGCAGAAAAAAATAATTCTAATCTCATTCATGATACGGTCAATAAACCAAATCTCCATGTTTGGCCACTATCCCTTAGACTCTTTCTTAGTCAAAGTTACATCCGAATTCAATTTTATTATTTTGAATTTCAGGGCCATCAAACGCGATGTTTCTGTCACAAGAACCAACATAATGGCGAATAAAGACCTCATGAGCGAAGAAGAGATGTCGGCTGCTACGCAACAGACTCGCAACGACATGACGATGACGTCAAAACCTATCGCAATGGCGACACAAATGCAGGTGCCCGTCACGCACCTGCCACGTGCTAATGTTTCCATTTACGACAAAAATGGCTGGCACCATGCCGAGTTGTTAAACGACAGCACAACTGATATATACCCAGACTCTAATACCACAACACGCAGCACTGGTCCGTTCATCATTGACAACCAGAAAAACGGAATGGGGCATGGCGAGATACCGAAAGGAGTTATTGCCCCTTATGATTCGTTAAACCGGTCCAGGACCCAGCTACTCGTGGACGGGACCCGAAATGGACCTTACATTGTAGATGGACAGAGGAACGGCCATATGGGCGGCACTCTGCCTCAGGGGTATCGTAATGGGCTTTACGCCAACGAAGCTTGGCGTCCGGAATATCAGAGCGATAATGACGTTGACCTTGTAATGTTCTAAATGGTAACAATTCGGATGCAAAGGATCACGGGCAATGTAACAATAATGATTAAACATCCGTTGTTTATTTGAAGAGTGTAGATCGGGATTAGCTTGCTTAGAGACTACGTCCCGATCTTTTACCTACTCTTTCGGATGCCTTCCGCGATATTGACTAAAACTTCATAAATTGTCTTCTGAATGACTGAAAAAGTAATTTTGTTACAGTTTATGGGTGAACCACTATCCAGCTATATATTGTCGGTACCCAACATTTACTTCTTTTTCCAACAATGTTTTTAATTGTTTTCTCTAATTGTTCTTAAAACACGGCATTGCTTTGTAAAGGATTAATAATGACTAGTATTGTAAACTTCTTCATTGGCTTCAACTCTTTACCAGACGATTGAAATTGTATACTCCTACCAAGTGAAAGCGTTTGAGTCACGCTCTGGCTCAAGGGGGTTAAATTAATCCATAATGCATAACACCAAGCAAGTCATCCCATAATGATAGCTCCATAAGTTCCATTTTGTATATATATGTCCTCTGACATACAGAAAATTGCACAAGTAGCAAAAAGTTTCGACCCAGGTCAGCCTGCGCGGACTGCGCAGGCTGACCTAAGTCGATATTTTTTTTGCAGATGCATTAAGAACTCTTCTTATAAAGCCTAATTTAGAGATGCCATCATAAGCATACGATTTTGCGTCAAGAGGGTAGAAAACATTGTTGGAAAAAGAGAAGATGTTGTTAACGGCATTTTTCCTTTTCCAACAATGTTTTCCAAAACCGTCGTCTTCAGAATCGCAAAAAGTGCGGGATGGCATAGTGATGGCAGGATGAGGTTAAATTAATCTCTTTTTTTTTTCCATTGTTTTCGAAAAAACATACAGAAATAATTTTTACTTAACATATTGTTCTGGAGCTGGAGAGAGAGAGAGAGGGGGAGAGGGAGGGGGGTTGTTTTATATGGTCCTTAACACCACCGGCGGCCCGCGCACCTATCCATGCTTTCCTGGAGGTTCTCTTACCAGTGCTTTGATAAGTGGTAAGCGAGAAATGAAACCTGTCACAATCAATCAATGACACGGCTATCATTAATCCTCGAAAAGACTTGGCGACGATTTCAAAGTAATATTCAATGTCAATAAAGGGTGTAAGAAAAATGAGTCACGCTCTGACAAAAGGGGGCTTAATGCATCTCTGTGATGCATGAAACCGTGCAAGTCATTACAGTATCATGGATCCATAAAATCCAGGTTGTCTAACAACCGAATGAATCATGAGGTACACTGGTCCCTTGGCATGCAGAAAATCGACCAAAAGCAAAAATTTTCGGCCCAGGTCAGCCTGCGCGGACTGCGCAAGCTGACATGGGTCGATACTTTTTGCAGATGCAGTAAGCCCTTTTTTTCACAGAGCACGGCTCAAATGCTTTTTAGCTGATCGGTAATTTAGCGACAAAATATGAAAGGAAAAAAGGTGTAAAGTGGAACTACTTATAAGGTTGACAACACTTCGCAGATCGGCAAGTGCTCCCAACCGATACAGGCCAAAAAATACATGGTCAGTGGGCGAGACTTTGAATAAAACGGATGACAGGAAGTTAGGTTTTGAATCGTTCGACCCCCAACTAAATGATTCATGCTATTCAATTCGAATGCCCTTTCTATTAAGAAGGCTTCCATGATTCAAAATGATACTTTGCATATGTTGAGACTATCAATTGTTAACGTAAAAGTTATGAAAAGTCCTGACATAACTGAACAAACCTGAGAGACAACTTTTTCGGAGGCATCTGGCACCAGTTGTATAAAACAAGCAAAGCAAACTAACAAAATGTCCTCTCTACATACGGTTGTTGAACATGGTAAAAGAATTCTGTTTGGCGATTTTTGAGTTAACTGATTTAAAAACCGTTACAGTGGCAAAGTGGGGGAAAATAAAAGCAAAGAAGGACAACAAGCAGTTCTGCTTTGTTCAGTCAATGTTTTTTTTTTGTGTGTGTGTGTGTGGGGGGGGGGGGGGGTGTCCTTCTTGCGCATAACACCTCAGAGCCCTAGCTTAGTAGTAGCGAAACCCAGTACATAGGTGGACATGCGTACGCTGTCGGCGTGAAATGACAGACATAGTGCTGAATGCAACGTGAAACACCATTCTATCAATCAAGCAGTCTGAGGACGTTGGTTTAACACTGGTTTTGGGGGAGCCTGAAAAGTTCAGTCAATTGTGTCACACGATTTTGCTCATAGAGAGAGACGGTCCGTTGCATTACCCTTTATAAAGTATACGGCTAGCCAGGCTCGAGCCAGCGATAAATCCTCAATTGGCATATTGTGACTTGTGATGATATGGTTGTCCCTAAAATGAGGGCAACAATAACAGAGACCGGAATCTGATAATGGGTTTCGATGATCACTCACTCGTGTAAAGCTCTTAAGTGGATGCAAAAACATAAATTTGAAACATGATGCTAATAATTTTTCATAATGTGAACAAAAAGTTGAGGATATTTCATTCAACGGGAAAAAATTGAAGAAAGATGTTAACTTTGCCCTTTTATCTTGATATATGCATGTAAACTCTGTAGCAATATATATCTCAAAATCCGTTGAATGTCAGATTCTTATCACATAACGATATATCATAAGTTATAGGTTAGTTTGTTTGTATTGGGAGTTTAATACCATTTTACAAGCTCAGGTCATATCATGGCGGTTAGTGACGCACCCATGTGTTTCCTGGCTTTCTCACACCAGTACTGACACAACTTTCTTTCCAAAACCATTGACTACTTTTCTCACATGCATCAGAGGTGAGAGGCGAAATTCGCCGGAAAGCAAGTCTGCCTCCACCGGGTATCGAACTCGCAACCACCTGGTCACGCGTCAGATACGCTAACCACTGAGCTACCCGGGCGGGCGAGTTATAGGTTAGAAGATGCAAAATTATACATGCACAAGTGGTAATTTCTATGAATAAAAGTCGATTCACATCTCTGAAAGAACTATGTATAAAGAGATATCACATATGATGTGACACGTGACACTGCTCAACTCAAGGGTGAACAAGAGAAGAAAATTCATGATGGGTATATCGCACTGACAACAAGGGAGGCCATGTGAGAAACACAATTTCTACATGAAATGTATAACAAAAGAGGAGGGAAAAAAAGTGTTGTGGCTGAAGACGGTTCCTGCCCACTAGGACGACCAAAGCTAAACATACTTTCAGACCTGCCGCCTAACCGACTGAGCTAGCACGGCAGTCGAATTCTACCTAACAAAAATATATGTTAATATACCCTCACGTAATTAAAGTACATGTACCTTCATGAACCCAAGGCAATGGGGTGTTTGTGGTAAAATCCTCTTTACGACTCTCTAGAACCAAAGCCAAATACTTGTGACACATAGAAACATACAAAAGTAAACATGCAAAAGTAAGTGGCCACCGTGATATGATCGAAATCTTCTTGTAAAACGGCGTGAAACAGTACTCAGTCGGATTGGCAGAAACTCAAGCCACTGTGACAGCGTGGTATAACTAGAAACTACAAAATATAACAGACGACGTTTACAATCAAATAGAAAGGTCAGACAATAAAACACAAAATGAAGAAGAAATACCCTCTGCTTTATTTCACCAAATGAAAAAAAAAAAAAGTCGAAATTCAAACGAGAAGAAAAAAAAAGCTCTACCTGAGCCAATGAGTGACATCGAACCAAAGTTTATAAAATGGATAGCTTTCTTTTCATATTTCATCCTAAAATGATTCTAACAAATTATTAAAAAAAAAAAAATTAAATATTCAGCTACAGTTGTGGCTTCAAAAAACGATACACTTTTTTGTCCCTACAAAGAAAGTACAAAAAATACATACGAATAAGGACTACCAGTCCGAGTGTATACATTATTGTCTGTCAGACTCACAGAAAAATACAATATACACGTTACTGAATACATTTCTTGCACTACCACAGAGTAGTTCTAGCGCTCTGCGCTTACTTTTTAAGAACAGGGATGAAAATGGTTTTTTGAGAGGCAAAACTGTAATGTTTTCATTCATTATCATACTGTAAAGTAATGTCTGGAGTGCCTAATAAACATCTAATCCGAGTTTCGAAAGAGGACATTGCATCCTTATTCATGGCTTTTTGACGTTTGTCTTGTTTAAAAGTTATTCTTCTCTTACTTGGGAAGTCTATAAGCAATCGTTGTCACTGTAAATGGATACAAACAGTTCCAGAATAGAGAACTATTAGCTCGCTACCTTGTAACACTAAAGGTATTTAATCTATTCAGAGTTTTTCAATAGGCTGAATAGTATGAATATTTTGAAACTTTTGGAGTTAAAACACTTGTAAGAACGTAGAAATGTATATGAAAATGGATTATGGTATAAAAATCTTCCTAAATCATTGATTGAATCATTGTTTAATATCAACAAATCATTTTTGTTAACTAGTAAAATGAAAAACACAAAACCTGAACACTGTTTTAAAATGATTAAATTTGGAAACCAATTTCATTATCTCTTATACGCTGAAGTAAAATATAAATCACTGATCAATTATGCCTTCTTGACTGATTATAAAACTAAGTACATATGAGACTAAGATTAAGGCCAAGTAGTAGCAAAATGTAAACAAATATAAACGATTCTGCGTGTAAGATACAGGTAGATTTCAGTCATAACATTTAAGTATGGCGATTACCATCAGACTGATGATCTGTTAAAGTGCGGTTGGTGACGGTTCCAGTCACTGACAGAACAATGAATAACAAAACCAGGATTAATGCTGCCAACATTAATTCTAATTTTAATATTTACTGTTCTGTTAGTGAATGGAACCTCGGCCAACCGCACTTGGTTAGACTTACAATAACGGTCATACTTATACTTGGGATGAATGAGATTAACATGTACTGTATTTTTATTATATGCACAGAAATGAATTTGGCCACTATTGGGCATTTAATAGTTAAATGTGAATCTGCATCGTCCTGTTGTAATGGATTATTACTGCATTCTTTCTTTCTAAAACCATGTCCTTGTAACTGATGATAAAAATTTCACAATTACATTTTCCATAAATTACATAAAAGCAGTTCTAACTATCGATTCAGAAGTCAACAACAGGGCCTTATCAACATTGTGTCCTTTTTATGGTATTTAAAACGAAAAAAAAAGTTAAAGAACTAAAAAGGTAGCAATATGAAGTATGTGATATAAGCTTAACTGTCATAAAAGGGTCTGCCTCTTTGATAATTTTTTGCTGGAAAAAAAATTCCTGTATCCAAGTAGCTTGAATAAGCATTCAAAAGGAAAAATAGCACTGTCTAAATGCTGCCAAATTCTGAACAAAACTTCTAGTTTACAATTTCTAAATTTTACAAATTACAAAAAAAAGTAAAGGATGCAATATAAACCGAATAGTATGTTGTAGTAACTTTCCTTGTACTTGTATTTGATTCGAGCAGCATGCGAAAATTTGATATCACGTAAGACCAAAGGTTGAGCGAGATGTCAAAATTGTCTTATGCAGCCAGTAGTAAATACAAGCATCAGGAAAGTTACTACAACATAATATTCCTTTTGTTATATACCTACAAAATTTTGTAGTTATCGACATTTTATTCGTAAATTGGTATACTAAATAAAACGAACAATGGTGTAGTGGCTAGTGACTTCGTTTGTATGAATGGCGGATAAATAGTGTAAATTTTGACCAATCAAATTGCATACGTTTTCTGAGCGTAGTTACGTCATCATACCATAGTTGGAACCAAATTTAAAACTGTGTAGATACGGGCGGATTTTTTTCAGTCACGTATAACATTTTTTCCGTGTGCGACGCATATACTCAAGACGGAAAATTTTCAGGTATATAATAAAAGTTTATATTTTCCCAACACTAAGAATGATGTACGCTTATGACAAAGGTTTGGTCTTTTTTCTGTCAACTTGTATTTACAATCTTGCATTCACCGCTACATTATTTTATTAAAAAAAAAAAAAAAAAAGTAGTAAGTTGTACTTGACTTATATGCTTCACAAATATATTCACAGCATACATAATGGTGACATCATCATTATTTACACAAAACACAATGAGTTTGCATAGTATAATGGTAAAACAATGAAGACTTTTTTAACACAACTGTAGCTTCACATGTCATCTTGTTTTAGTCCAATCAATTGATATCCAAACTGTCAATAAGCAGAGGTTGGAATATGTTTAAGACGAGTGAGAAGACTATTGCTGTACTTGTTATTCACTTCATCTTCTCCAAATCGAGAACCAAATATGACACACAGCTCAATAAACTATTACAATATACTTTCAGCATTCAGCAACTTCCTGTTTGCATTTTTAAGCTCCAAGTCATTAAGCCTGTCATTGTGTTACAGTCCTCAACTGTTCTCAAAATATAGATTATAAGGCTTCCAAAATATTTTTTTAAAGCGATGGTTACAAAGGGTTTTGATGTTTTTTTCTTTATACTATGCAAATTCATTTTCATTCCACACACAAAAATCAGCCCTATTCTTCTTATTCAATTAATTTCAAGAATTAACAACATATTCAGCAGTAATTTGGTCCCGCTAGTTTTCATTGAGAAATTAAACTATAAAAAGATGAATTGGTCCTTATTAAAAAAACTCTAATGTGCTAAACAGGTAAGCTATAGTTCTAGTTTCTCAAAGATAAAAACAAAAAGGGCCACGACAGTCCTGTCTCCCCTCACTTCCATATAGATAAATGGGCCATAATTTGCATAAACAGAAGCATTAATCTGTATGAAGTCTGTACTGCAACAAATTTATAGAGAATATCAGCAAAGCCTGATAAATTTGTCTTTCTCCCTTCAATTATGATGTTAACCCTTAGGCTGCTTAGTGCAACCCAAGGACCTTTAGTGGACAGTGTAGATCAAGATCAGACTGCACAGAACATGCAGCCTGATCTTGGATCTACTCTGTCCGATAAGAAGATATTTTTCCCCAAAAAAATAACTCTAAATAAGCAAGATTTAGGTTTGTACTATCAGCTTGAAAGTTTCATTTAACTTATTTAGCAGGTTAAGGGTTAAACAATACAGAGTCTACCCAAGGATCATTCAAATCAAATATTAATGAAGTCCTGTAAACAATTTTTTGACAAACTTTCTAATAGTTTTGCAGCACACTTTTTTTCCCATGGTTTGTGTTTGTTTTTTGGGCTAAAAAATACAATGGTACAAACCTGGCTTCATATAAAATATTTCACACATCTAAGGGTAACCTTATATGTCAAAATAATGCCATAAAAATTCGTTAATTTCTATCCAGAAAACTTAAAATCATAAGATACCATCCAGGTTAGTGTAGCATGATAATCAAGGGCCTAAACGGTGATAAAAATTTCCGTCTGAAACAAGAGTTATTTCCCTTGATCATAATAAACTTCACAGCTTGTTATGAAGTAAAAATGTGTAAAGCCAAATGCTGCCATCAATGATACAAATCTTTTTAAGAAATCTAAAAGCTTCAACTAAGGATCATATATTCCAATTTGCAGATGGTTCCAACCTTCGGTTTTGAAGAATACTTTTTTTGCAAAATAGTTAAATATTTTTGAGTTTTGTAGACATGGCAACCATAGTTCTGGATGTGTTTTTTTTAATGGGATTCCCAGAAGAACCATGACAGGATTATCTCTGTGAAGTTTGGTTCAAAATGGCCCAAGAGATTCAGAAGAGATGTTTGTTTGAAATAAAATTAACACATGAATGTATGCATGCATGTATGCACACAAACAAGCACGACAGACACTGGACTATGAGAGTAAGTCAGAGCCTAAAAAAGCTGTATGCTTCCCTATTTCAAAAGGAGTTTGAGTGAAAAGTTGTCATCACCAAAATAATAATGGAACACTTTTTGCAATTTTCATTAAAAAAAAAAATGTTAAGGGCAAGGCAGGAAAATGAGAAAAAAGAACAATCTAAAGGCAAACAGGAAGACAGACAGTAATAAGGACAAAGAAAATAAGAAACAGTAAGATTAAAATAAAGACACTAAACTTGACAGAATTTGGTGGACACAGAAGTCAGATACATATAAAAACTAGAGGCCCTTGAGGGCATGAATCGCTCTACTGGCAGTGATTTTGCTTTTTTGCAAGCATACATTATGAATTCATGATGCAAAAAGGAAACGGACAGACCCCCCACACACAAAAAAAGGGGGTTGTTGTTGCAACTTGGCTTGAATCCACTAAGAAAGCACAAGCAGGCATGCTGAATTGAACAAATAGTGAGAAAAAAAAATTGAAATACAATTTCTCACAACCAACTGTTTGGAATCCAGCCGAATTTGATAGGGTTTCAGTACTTATTGTATTAAACAATCCCTGCAAGTTTCAAAGAAATGCGACTAATAACGTGGATTGTGTTGAGTAAACAATACTAAGTCTTCAAATGCCTGCTTTTCCTGAACTAATTGCTAAATTTTCTTCATTTTAATAGGGTTCAATCACTTGATGACACAAATGATCTTTGCAAGATTCCAAAGAATTGGATCTAAAATGCGGACTTAACTGCGTAAATAAGAAATAGAAATTTTCAACTTCAAATGGCTCCTTTTCCCATACTGACTGTGGAATATTTTTCAAAATCAATAGGGTTCAAGCTATTGATAACAAAAAGCAACTGTGCAAGTTTCATGAAAATTCGACCACAAATGCCGAGTCATTGTACACAGCGTAAACAAGAAATGTAAATTTTCAAATTTAAATGGCTACTTCTCCCATACCGATTGTCAAATTTTTGTCAAAATCAATAGGGTTCAAGCTTTTGACGATACAAAAGCATCTGTGCAAGTTTCATGAAAATCCAATTGTAAATGCTGACTTTAACCCTTAAACAAGAAATGTGAATTTTGAACCTTAAATGGCTACTTTTTCCATACTGATTGTCAGTTTTTTTTTATCAAAATCAATACGGTTCAAGCTATTGATGAGATAAACAAACGGTGCAAGTTTCACGAAAATCCAATCACAAATGTTGACTAAAACACATAAACAAGAAAAGGAAATTTTTAACTTCAAATGGTTA
Source organism: Tridacna gigas (assembly GCA_945859785.2). Taxonomy (NCBI): domain Eukaryota; kingdom Metazoa; phylum Mollusca; class Bivalvia; order Cardiida; family Cardiidae; genus Tridacna; species Tridacna gigas. The sequence goes on from OX244028.2 coordinate 58,776,919, forward strand.
CCTTTCCCATAGTGATTCTCAGATTTTTTTCAAAATCAATAGGATTCAAGCTATTGATGAGATAAACGAACTGTGAAAGTTTCATGAAAATCTGACCACAAATGCGGACTTTATCGTATAAACAAGAAAAAGACTGATTGAAATGTTGAACTTAAAATGGCTTCTTTTCTCACACTGATTGTCAGATTTTTTTCAAAATCGATAGAATTCAAACCATTGATGAGATAAACAAACTGTGCAAGTTTCACGAAAATCCAACCACAAAGGTAGACTACAACACATAAACAACAAAAGGAAAACTCTGAACTTCAAATGGCTACTTTTTCCATACTGATCGTCAGATTTCTTTCAAAATCAATAGGATTCAAACTATTGATGAGATAAACAACCTGTGTAATTTTCACGAAAATCTGACCACAACTGCAGACTTCATCGTGTAAACAAGAAATTTAAATGTTTAATTTCACATGGCTACTTTTCTCATACTGACTGTCAGATTTCAATAGGGTTGAAGCTAGTGATGAGATAAACAAACTGTGCACAAACATCCGATTACAACTGCAGACTTAATCGCGTAAACAGGAAATGTAAATTTTGAACTTTAAATGGCTACTTTTCCCACACAAATTGTCAGATTTTTTTCAAAATCAATAGGATTCAAGCTATTGATGAGATAAACAAACTGTGTAAGTTTCACAAAAAACCAACCACAAATGTGGACTTTATCGTGTAAACAAGAAAAAGACCAACAGATGGACAAACTGACAGATGATGAAAACCATGCTATGACATAAGCTCTGCTGGCTTACAGCCAGTAGAGCTAAAACCAGCATGTATACAGAACATATTTATCTGAAGTAAGCAGCGGAAAGATTGGAAAAAAAACAGAAGTTAAAAGGTAGAACCAAATAAGAGGACACTAAAGAAATGTGAGACTAGGGCAAGAAGAAGAAAATGAAAGACTAGAAAAAGTACAATACAAAAGACAAATATAATGCAAACATGTTATAAACATAAAACTCAAAAACACAAATACACTAAACTAGAAAAAAATAAGCATACAACTAAAAGCTTTTTTTGTGTACAGAGTATTTTTTGTAATTTTTATCTCTGAATTTTCTCTACTTTTTACCTACATGTAACAACAAAAATTATGGAATAGAAAATTTGAACTAAATGAAAATAAACAAAGATAATCAAAATGCAACTGTAGCAAAACTGATGCATTGCTTATGAAAATAAAACAATAAATATAAAATAAACAGCACAATCATAGAAACTGAGAGGTTTTTACCCCCTACTTTACAATAAACAGTTCCTTTTTGCTGACAAATGAAAAGCAATCTGAGTATCAGGAAAACTGATAGATTTCTTTCTTTGCAAGTATAATAACTGAGATGCAATTCTCTAGGTAACTCTTTCAGTGATATATATATATATATATATAAAACTGCTTTCAACTTTTGAAAACACAATCCACTGAACCCAGAAGGATGGATGGATATATATATATATATATATATATAAAACTGCTTTCAACTTTTGAAAACACAATCCACTGAACCCAGAAGGATCTATTTGGATCACAAAAGCTGATGGTAGAGATCCAAGATCAGATAACATGATCCTGGTATTTGCCACTTACAGAAGCTCTTTTCGCCTCTCTCACTACTTAAAATGTGAAACTATGAAGGTTGCAGTTTTTTAAAAATAGTTAAAATTCCAGTATTTATCTAGTTATGTTTGCCAATATATCTCTAAAAACTTAAGATTCCAATGATGTTAGCAATAAGATGATTTCACAAGAAGTCCTACATTGCTCACCCGAGTTACCAAGAGAGAGAGAGAACACAAAATCAAAGTGTAACAAACAGTAATAAAAGGGGGAAAAAAAGAAAGGCAGAAAGAAAGACAATAGGAAGGAAGGAAAGAAGGAAGGAAGCACTGAAGTAAGCAAGGAAAGAAAGGAGGGAGGAGAGGAAGAAGCAAGCAAGGGAGGGAGAAAGAAAGAAAAAAAGAAAGAAGGAAAGAATAAGACACAAAGACTGAAAGAAAGCCTTTAAGAAAGAAAGCCTTAAAGAAAGAAAGCTTAAAGAAAGAAAGAAAGCCTTAAAGAAAGTTTTAAAGAAAGAAAGAAAGGAAGCCTTAAAGAAAGAAAGAAAGAAAGAAAGAAGGAAAGAAAAATATTGTGGCAATTAAAAAACTGTACATTGAAACTGTTAGTCAGGACTGAAGGAAGGGAGGAAGAAAGGAACTTAAAAACATAGGGTTCTTTGCAAGTCTGTTATTTAACCTTTCAGAGTCATTGGCAAAATTCTTGAGCCTTTGAGAATGGTATAGATCAAGGTCGGGCTGAACAGACATGCAGTCTGATCTTTAGATCAATATCGTCTCGTTGTTTTGTCCAGACAATTGAATAACGTTTTCTGAGGTTCAGTGGTTTGCCATCAAGAGGTCAAGTTTACAAAATAATCGCTGAAAAAGTAATTTTAGCTGTTGATTAGAAATTACAATTTACATGTTTTGGTTTTGTTCCCTGTCGGGAGACCTACAGTTGTAGGCACAAAAATGTGTCTATTAGCAACCCATATGATCCTCAGCCTAATACTTAGGAAAAATCAACTCAAGGTATAATTTATTAACTATTCACCACACAATCCCGAGTTTTAATGACCCTGAGAAAATGGCTTTTTGAAAATCTCATGGGAAAAAAAAAAAGTGCCGGTATCCAGCATTTTCTCCTTTGCCCATAAGGTTTTCTACACTTTCAGGGATGATTGCCATATCCATCATATCAGCTACATTTACTTCATCATCTGCAAATGCTTTCAATTTCAACAAGTCTAAATTCTATCATTTGGTACAGAGTTAAATGGTGTTTTAGAAAGCTTTCAATATTTTAAGTCATATTATGCCTGCAACTCACTTATTCATGTATGTCCCAGGAAAACTCTAGGCCTTTGAGTGGGGTCATACCTGAAGCCTCCAGATTATAAATCCTACACCTTCACATCTGAGCAACAGGGGACCCAAGCAAAGGCATAACAAAAATGTCAGCTGTAACCATAATATCACTGAAAGCTGATGGTTGCCACTCAAATAAACAAAGAAAAGGTCTCACAGAAACTGTTATTTGAAATAAGTCACTAATCGAAAGTCAAATATAGACACAATCTTCATTACAGCACTTTACCAAAACTGTCACATAGCATTTTGCATATTTGGGTATAAAGCAAATGAAAATAATTTTAAGTAATATTACACATATATACAGGATCAGATTATGGTACATGGGCATTGAGTACTTGGCACAACTGTACCATAAACACAAAGGCTACCACAGTTAAATAAAACTTTGCTGGTTATAAATTTCAAGTGTTCATTTAAGATCTTTTCTTTTCAAACTAATGAGGTCATTTACAAGCAACAAAATGACTTCAGGCATTTTTTGTCAACATATCCTTACAGAATTATGTGAAAATTTCTTGTCAACAAATTTTTACAGAATTTCATCTACACAATTTGTTAACATATTCAGGTCAATACAATTTTCATACAATTCCTAGTTTCAATGACCCCAAAGAAGAAGAAAACTTATGAAGATATTGTGGAAAAAGGAGCCAGCATGTTCTCCTTTTCCCACAATATTTTGTTTGGTTTTAGACATAAATTTCCAGTTTTGAGTCACATTCATCACATGCAAATGCTTTAAATTTGGAAAAGTGTTACATTGTGTTGTTTAGAAAAGGGATAAACATTTAATCAAACTATTGCCAATAAAATTTGTGGACACATTCTAATCAACTGCTATTTAACTCTTTACCAAACAACACAATTTTGGACCTGCCCAAATCAAAAGCATTTGCAGATGATATATTTGGTTAACACCATAGGATTTGCCATTCAAATGGTAAATAACATCATGGGAAAAAGAGAAAATCCTATTTCCAAGCATTCTCTCCTTTTCCCACTATGTTTCCAAAAGCTGTCATCCTCAGGGTCATACAAGGGTTCATGTGGTAAAGGATTAACCCTTTACCAAACAACAAATTTTTGACCTGGACCATATTCAAAGCATAAGCAGATGACAAATTAAACATTGCTAAAATGACTCTCTCTGTCTTTGATAGGGTAGAAAACATTGTGGGAAAAGGAGAAAATGCTGCTTACCAGCATTTTCTCTTTTTCCCACAATGTTTTCAAAGGCCCTCTCTTTCAGGGTCGTTAAAAGTCGGGATTTTGTGGTAAAGGATTGAAGACAACTACCTAACATAATTTACACTCACATATCACCTAAAACCAGAGCAAACAGTTTTAGTTAACTGTGGAAACCTAGCAATTTAGAAAGACAAATAAAACTGAAAGACAAAAAATTAGATGTGAAAGACATCAGTAAACCAACAATGTGTACAACTTCCTGCCTGGATTTGGCGACACCAATCTTCAAATCATCCAATGGATGTAAGCATGAAGTCAGCTGAAAAAGAATAATGTTGAAGCTTTCAACATAAACAAAATTGTGGACTTTGCTTAACTCAAAGCTTTTGTAGCTCAAATGGTAGAAATTGTATAGACAGGGTAGAAAACTTTGTGGCAAAAGTTTTCCAGCATTTTATTTCTTTTCCCAGGATTGTTTTCAAAAGTGTTCTACCTTAAGGTCTTTAAAAACTTTGGACTGCATGGTAAAGGGTTAAATGGCATTTTATGTTGCGTTCATTATTTCATATCATGGCAACAGCTCCCATCACTTTGAGTAAAGATCTAACCAGGGCCTCCAAATCACAAAATTATACACCTTCCCCACTTCACTACTGAGCCATTCCCTAAATGCTAAATACAAAACTTGCAAAACAATCCAGCTGGTTACCAGGATTTCCTCCCTTTTCCACAGTATTTCCAAAACCCTTCTTCATGGGGGGGGTGGGGGCATTAAAAAAAAAAGGGGGGTCATATCAATGCCTTCTTGTTTACAAAAATGTTAGGACAGGCATGTACGAGGTATGTCCGTAAAATTTGTGTACAACCCCCACTGCGGGAATTCTGGCACAGTTTCACAATCTTCAGTGTTTTTATATTTTTTTTTATCATAAATAATACTCTTACAGAGGATTTGCGGGATTGTTATGTCAAAAATAAGCAAGTTGTGGGTTCATTTTGTACTATGAGTAACAGCACCCAGGGCAGTTTGAAATAACACTCAAACTTAACTGCTGTGATTGCAGGTTTCTGTTTATAACTGGTCTCATGAAGGTCTCGGATCCAAATCAAATTTTAATCCGCGAATGATTATGACGTCGATGTCATTTCTGGAAAGTATCAATGTTGACGTCGAAGCCATTCAAATTTTATGCATGGAATCTGAGAAAGACTTTGATTCTGCTCTGTCAAAAATGGCAGACTTTAACGCCACGGAAAAAAGGATGATCATTAAATTGCGCACTACTTTAGGAAAATCTCTAGTAGACAGTATGAAAATATTATCAGATGCTACAGGAAAGCCATCCGTGTGCAGAACACTTGTTTACAAGTGGCACAAAAGATTTTCAGCAGGCAGAACTTCGACAGAAGGCGACGAAAGACCCGGACGGCCAGGGGTGATCAATGTGGGATTGGTAGACTTGCTGAGGGAGGATACAGATGAGGACATTAGAGTCAGTATCCGAGAACTAGTGGACGGATTTTGTGTCGGAAAAACCACTACTGATGTTATTTTAAAGGAAAGACTTAAAACGAACAAAGTTTGTGCAAGGTGGATTCCCAGAATTCTCACAGAAGAGAACAAAAGGAAAAGAGATTCTGCAGCTAGGAATTTTTTTGCATTGGTACCATTTGGAAGGAGACAAATTTTTGGACAGAATTGTAACGACTGATGAAACAATGATTAACTTATTTGATCCTGAAACAAAGTGTGAATCCTCGGTGTGGAAACGAAAATCTTCTCCCCTTCCACTGAAAGCAAGAGTCTCTAAATCTGTCAAACGAGTGATGTTCATATTCTTCATGGACCGGCAAGGGATGCTGTTGGTACCCGCAGTTCCAGAAGGCCAGTCTGTAAATGCCAGTTACTATTCAAAGGTATTTTTTGCTATTTAGTTTTCCTGTACATGTAGTTTATACAATTATAATTATTTAAATCCTTAAGCAGTTTCTAAATATAGACACTGTTGCAAGTATGAGCGCATCTGTATTTTCAGGTTATTAGGCGTGACCTTGTGAGAGCAGTGACATGAAAGCAGCCTGAAATTGAACTGGAGAAAATTATTTTTCATCAGGACAATGCTAAAAACTTGGAATTGTGTGGTAAAAAGTTAAATATATGTACATGTACTTACATATTACAAGAGACTACGGGTAGCATTCCTTACATTTACAAGAGACTTAGGGCAGCAGTACTTACATTTACGAGAGAGTAAGGGTAGCAGTCCTTACATTTAAAGAGACTAAGGGTAGTGGTACTTACATTTACATGAGACCTAGGGTAGCAGTACTTACATTTACATGAGACTAAGGGTAGCATGACCTTTGGTATTCCTGGACAGAGGTTTATGGTTCCTCATATGATCAGGCTCATGTTTCCAGTACCAGCAGGTTCTACAGAAGTACTTAAAACACTGAAGATCCCTGCAGAAATAGGGGCCCTGTTGTAGGTAACATAGGGAGCAGATACTGTCCTCCAGGTAGGGGTCTATCTGTATCTGTAAATTATAGGAAAATGTGGACAGTTTTAGTTTGTCAATTAACACTTTACCACATAATCCTGACTATTAATGACCTTGAGAAAAAAGATTTTTGAAATCATTCTGGGAAAAGGAGGAGAAAATGCTAGTTACCAGTATTTTCTCCTTTTCCCACAATGCTTTCTACCCTTTGAAAACAAATTTCATGTTTTAGGTAACATTTTAATTTGTTGTCTGCAAACCTGTTCTATTTGAAGTAGTCTATAATTTTGCCATTTGGTAAAGAGTCAATTTTGCAGGTGAAAGGGACTCACTTGTCATGGTTGTTTGGGGTCCCAGCTTACGATATTGGAATTCTATTGTGGACAAAATTAATTTGAAAGAAGAGAATATCTATTTCATGCTGACAGATTTCTTGTCACATATTCTTTCTAAAGCATTTTAAAGCATCTATACTGAAAGGCATATGATAATCAAACAGTGCTCACTAAACCATCTTGAGGATTGTTTTTTAAAGGATCCAGTAAGCCAGTAAATAAAAGCCGACTATCATTATAGAGCTCAGTATTTGTCTTTTATTCACATTTCAAATTTAAGTTATAGTGATAAAACTGGTTTTTGAATTAAATATTCAATTATGTGAATTGTGAATCATTATCTTTTTACAGCCAGCTAGAATCATTTATAAAATGGAATCAGACTTTCAAATACTGAGCTTTACAGGAAGAAAAAACAGATGGGCAGATATCAAATGGCTGTAAAAATGAGAAAAATTAGTTGGAAATTTGATTCGTCTTCTAAAATCTGCAATAACCATGATTGTTTGACAGAGTAGATAAAAGTGTTTTGGGGTCATGTATTCCACTAGCCCAATTTCAAAATGAAATTGCATACCATTGGATGCAGCAAAGAAAGGGCCTGGTTCACTAACCCCCATAATTTGCCCAAAATTTGTGAAAAAAGTAAACTATGAGAAATATCATCAATTCATTAATATTTATTCAAAACAACTTCTAAACTGTATAAAAAATGCTATTTTATTAATTTCAAATATTTTTGTGGGTGAGTAATTTCACGTTTTAGAACCCCCTATTTTCCAAAAAACAGGAAAATCATACCATTTTTGTCTAATTATATTAAAAATAAACTACCAGCGCAAGCGAGTACCACAAAATAACATGTATGTTTGTATTAACAATTAAGATACAAACAAAATGATATATGTCTCGTAGTGGTACTCAAATGCGCTCATGTTCTAATTTTAATAAATTGTATATGAGGCGTAGGCTTTGACGCCTATAAGTAGCCGCTATAAATCCAAACAGACAGCGCCATTTCGAGTTTGTGGGTCCAAAACTGTTGTTTTACGAATACATTATATGTGACATTGCTAGATGAGATGACAATTGCTACTTCAATCGATGCATTTCACTATATGACATTGTAAATAGTGATGAAAAGCGAAAATATTAAGGCGATGTACGAACTTTACCGAGTACGATTTTCGCCGGTCTCCAATGTAAACAATGCAGACGATACGCTCTTAGCGATGCAATCGGTACTTCAAACATCATTATAGACCCGCCAGCATTTTCCGAGTAAGTATAATATTTAAATCATGTTTAAAACTTGGGTCCCGAAAACTTTTTATCGTGACAAACTAATTATAGAATTCTTGTTGACACATATCGAAAAGGGTGGGCATATTTATCTGTATCCCGAAAAGATAAACAAAAAGATAAACGACCATTGAATACATTGTAAACTGTATTCGCTTTTGTTTTACAATATTTTTACCGCGAGTATTGAGAAAAATAATAAATAGATACATCCTGTTTAGAATTTGCAGGTACTTGAGAAAATTTTTCTTTTTTTTTTTTTGTCTGACAGGAGATAGTTCTATTTTTAGACATTAGGCTTAGTTATGTATACTTTATTTAATGACGACGATAGTGTAAGGTCATATGGTCAAATGGTACACATAGAGCGCTCAGATACTGAACGTCGTATGTTCAAAACCTCTTACATGCTATAATTTATATTGTAAATCTTTTTTTTTAAGTACCATATTTTTCATTAAATTTCGTGTTCAAAATATCATGACTATCCGAGTACAGCATATTGTCGTATAGAGAAAATTAACTTAATTAACTATTTAGACCATTTTAAACTTATTTTTCAGAATGGTGAAAAGCTACCTATGTACTGTTTGTCACAAACGAGTAAAACCAAATGATCATCGCCCTGTAACAGAAAAACTGAGAAAAATCCTGAAGAACCTGTTGCCTGCTTTGTCTGACACAGATGTTGTTTGTGGTTCTTGTCGAGTACGGTGTTATAAATGTACCAAGAGTCCGCCTAAACTGAAACCCACCTACAACAAAGAAGATGATCCAGACTATGACCCCCAACCATCGACGTCTAAACAGTTTTTAAGTCCATTATCCGTAAGTAAAACTGTTGTCATTGTAAAGAAAACATGAATTATAACACTTCTTTTGAACATGACCGATATTGATAGAAAAGCCGCATTTTATTCAATAATACAAATATTAATGCATCTTCAGGAGCAGTGTTTCCACATTTCGTATTCAGACGTTCAGCTAAAACCATGTACAATTTTGCTAACCTGTCTCTCCCGACAACGTATTTGTGGAAATTGTCTTGTAATTTTAGATTTGGTGGTAGAGGATGTTGCTTGTAACGAGCAATGTCTCTTGGCTACAATGTTATCTATATTGACGAAAAATATAAGCTATCATGCATCAATTATAAACTAAAGAAATGCAGCCTACACACAAATATATATTTAACTGTATATAAATGTAACTGTCTAGATAGTTATTGTAGAGTAATGAATCACACTACTTTTTTTTTTCTTTTCAGATCACACTTAAAATTCCCTCTACGAGTAGAAGCCACTCAAGATGTTTTGTGTGCAAAAGACCTGGTCCAAAGTTGGTTTGTTTGTCAGCAGATGGTCGCCTGTCAACTTTCTTAGTACACAATGTTGTTATACCTGCAGGATCCAGATGCTGTCCTCGTCACATCCATGAGGGAGGGCTGATCCATTCTGCTGTCACTAGCATTCAGACCAAGACAGATACTACAAAGCTTAACAGAACTGCTATCAACGACTTGCTCCAGAAAATGAGATCCTTATGTCTACAAATGAACAAATCTTTAAACTTTGATTCACTGAATGATTCAGATTACCCGTCCCTGACTCGACTGACTAAGTCTCAATTCGATGATGTATGTCGCCATCTTACTGACAAGGTAAAAAACTCACCAAGCCGGTCTTCAAGAACAAGCATTGGAATTTTCCTTGTAAAGCTTTGCTCTGGTATGTCTAACAGGCTATTATCTACTATATTTGGTATTACCAAGTCCAGTGTCCGTCGTGCAGTGTCCATTTATGCGTGGTTTTGTGCCTCTTTACCTCGGAATCGATAGCCTAACCAGGGAATCTGTTATCAGGGGCAATACCCGTGACCTAGCAAAGACCTTGTTTGGTACAGCTGACGACCAAGTAATCCTTGTCCTTGATGGGACTTACATTTACATTAATAAATCTAACAACTTTAAGTTTCAACGGAGAACATACTGCACACACAAGGGTCGTCCACTAGTTAAGCCCATGGTAGTTGTTACAACCACTGGCTATTTTGTAACTATAGTTGGACCCTATTTGTCAGACAGCAAAAACAATGATGCCTCAATACTGAACCACATGCTCATGTCAAATATAGAAGACATCAGATGCTTTTTGAAGGATGGCGATGTATTTGTTGTGGACCGGGGCTTTCGAGACTCTGTCAAATTACTAGAGGAACTTGGTATCCAGGCTGAAATGCCAAGTATTCTTTCGAAAGGGCATAGACAGATGTCTACAGAAGAAGCTAATTCAGGTCGACTGGTTACAAAGGTAAGATTCCTTAAGGCAAATAGTAAGAACAGTCACATGCATCTGAATCTTAACAACAACATTTACAAAAGCAACAACAATGGCAACTAAGGACTAATGTCAATCTTTAGTTTTCGCCTCAACTGTGAGTCAGAAAATCAAGCACTTCCAAAAATTGAATCAGTAGTTTCTTTTATTGTCATCGTTGCATAAAATAATGCAAAATATAAAACCGATTTGAATAATGGCGTGATAAAAAGAGTAATGATTAATGGTTGGATTGCTTTGTGCAAAATATGAAAAATGCTAATTTTCTTACATTGAAAATTGTCTACAAAAATGATATCTTTATATGTACATCTAGATCGAAAAGTAGATTGAATCATAAATAGATTTGAGTCAAAGATTAACGAAGTGTAATGCAAATAGTTTTTAGAATATATTTAAGAAAATGGCAACGCTCCATACAAGAAGCATAGTTTCATAGTTAAGTCTGTATTTATAGTTAATAAGCCAACATCCTGTCTGACATTTAACAAAAGTCATTCTGATAGCGTCGTATAGTTCTAGTTTTTTTCCATGGCGGTATTTATTTTCCCACAATCTCTCAACAAATAGCAGCGTCGGGATCAGGATTCAGGATAAACAATATTCAAATCTAAGACTCCTTAAATAATCATTATAATAAAATAAATGAATTAATGGTGAAATAAAACTGACTGAGAGTTGTGTTGTGTCCGTGGTCAGAAAGAAGAGCGTCGGTTTTACAATCAAGATGTCCCGAGTTCGATTCCAGGCAGCGGCTAATGATCCTGTACCTTCCATTGGTCACCACTCTTGGCGCAAGTACTGGTAGTTCCCAGGAAGCAGAATCGAAAAAAATTAGTTTAAATTTTGAGATTGTTTGAAAATCGATGTAAAATGAATGTATAGGCTAAGTTTAAACTAACTGATATTTTGGAAAGGATATATTAAATATACTCTGGCAAAAAAGGGCTTAATGAATCTCTGTAATCCATCACACCGTGCAACCTATCACTTACTTATGGATTCATAACAGCCACTTTTTGTAACAACTGAAGTAATCATGAGGAAGATTGGTTCTTGGACTAATAGTGAAAAGTTTCGGCCCAGGTTAACCTACGTGAACAGGCTGACCCAGGTCGATACTTTTCGCAGATGCTTTAAACCCCCTTTTCACAGGCCATGGTTCGTTTACTTATGAAGTAATTTCTGTTTATCAAACTGCAGATACGTTGGGTTGTCGAGTCAGCAAATGCGAGAATCAAAAGATTCAAGTACCTTGACCATGTTTTGCCAAACAGCCAGATTCCATTTATCGGCGATTTTGTTCGAATAGTGTGTGCCCTTTCGAACAAATATTTTCCACCCCTTAGCGCTACATCAGGCGATCAGGAGCTCGCAAAAGGAATGCTAGAACAGAGCAGGAAAGGAAATGAACTGAAGGATATGGTTGAGGAAAAAGGACTAGCAAGAAGAATTAAAATATGGCGGCCAGTGGATGAAGTGGAAATCGACACCTTTCCTCGCTTAACAGAAGATCAGCTTCGCGAGCTCACCTTTGGTGTGTATCAACTGCGCTTGAGCACAAGTTACATTCAAGAGCTCTTGGAGGGTAACTGTGAGATTCGTGTACATGTTGACGAACCAAGTTTGCTCTGTGTCAAGATACAAAGTCGTCACACATCGAGCAGGAAATACATGATGTGGATTCAGTTTAATGAATCCAACATACAGGCGTGGTACTGCCAATGCAAAGCTGGTTCGCGAGTTGTTGGAATGTGCTCTCATCTTGCAGCAATAGTTTGGTATTTATCTGCGGCAAGGTATGAAAACAGAGAAAAAATTGGTGTACGTGACTGGGCTGTCCATCTTGAAGACGCCGCTCCCAAACAAATCACAGATTCCAGTAGTGATAGTGACCAGTGAATTACGTGTTTACTTTTGCCAAAGACCGTTCATTGTCAGTAGTAACATGAACTTGTAATTCATACACCAGCAATTATACAAGTTTATGTAACTATTGCCTATGAATCCGTCATCACCGATTTCATGTACCAAACTATTGCTGCCAGTGTAAAATTGCTTAACTGTTTTTGTTAATGTGTTAATGTTTACTTCTTCACCAAACGACATACCTAATCATATATACTGGTCCAAATTAAAAGCATTTGCAGACAACAAAGTAAATATGACTTTAGAATTGAAAATTATTTTGGACAGGATATAAAACTTTGAGCGAAAAGCAGAAAATGCTTGTGACCAACATTTTCTCCTTTTCCCACAATGTTTTCAAAAGCTTTCTTTCCCAAGGTCGTGAAAATCCAAAGATTGTTTGGTAAAGGTTGATATTTTATGTCTAGTGTTTGTGCTCAAAATGAAACGGGGGGAATCGAATGTGACCATTGGCCAACGTCAAAATTGTCATAATGAAAAGACCTTGCAGACGTTTAAGTATATAACCATCATTCTTAACTCTTTACCATACAACAAAATTTTGTGCTTGACCAAACTGAAATCATTTGCAGGCAACAACATAAATGTGCCTGAAATAATAATGATTTCTGTATTTGAATTGGATAGAAGTTATTAAAGGAAAAAGGAGAAAATGCTGGTTACCAACATATTCTCCTTTTTCCACCATGTTTTCAAAATCCGTCTTCTTCTGGGTCGTGAAAAGTCGGCATTGTGTTGTAAAGGGTTAAATAGTGTTGGTCGCTGGATCGGAAGGATACACTGTGTGATCAGGAAAAAAGTGTTTGTTTTGACATGATTTTCTGTTTTTCACACAGGCATAACGTCGTGTTTTTTATTAGCGACGTCAATAATAACGTCGTTTCGTCGCGTTACGAAAGGCCTTGTTTTTCATTAAATTTCAATGTTCAGTTCAACTTTTTCACCAAAATAATGTCATTCTCAGGTTATACACATATCAATTGTATGATTATCAAAAAATAGTGACATTCTGAGGTTGGGCAAATTTTGGGGGTTAGTGAACCAGGCTCTTTTTGGGGATCCTGCTTCTCTATTCCTAGGTATGAGATGGACAAAATTGGCTTCCGTAAAAACTCTGAACGTGTTAGTTGGGTAATTTCAAAAAAATACATGGCATTCTGATCTAATCGCAGATTCCTGGGGGACACATTTAAAGGCTTGACCATTGAGCTGTTTGGGATCTCCAATATTTGCTCTAAAGACGCATATATTGTGACAGACTGACAGCATGACACATGCATGCTTTGTTGTCAGAAGTGTATGTATAAATAATGACTGTACCTTCTTTGTAAACTTTGGAGTCTTGATCTCGACAAATGCTGCCTGAACAGCCTTCATGTAGCTCCTGCGACTGCTGAAAGTGACACGACCACTCCCTGTTGAAAAAATGGTATACAGTTGTGTAGCACAAATTTCTGTTTTACACCTGCACTACAAGTGAATTTTTTTATTGATTGATTATCTTAATGGTACATTACACCACTATCAACTTCATTGCAGTCATATACCACAGCTTACTTACTCATGTGTGTCCAGGATTTTGCAAGTACAGGGCCAGTGGTTTATAGCGGCTTGCTTAAGGATACACCCAACAAACTCCTAGGGCCCAAAGTTATGACTGAACCCAGGTCCTACGGACAGCATCCTAAACCTTCACCTCACAAGAGGTCAAACTGTTTTGCTTAACCCTTTACCACACAATCCCAAGTTCTATCAACCCTAAGGAAAAGGACTTTTGAAAACACGGAGGGAAATGGAGAAAATGCTGGTAACAGGCACTTCCTCCTATTCCCACAAAGTTTTTCACCCATTCAAAGAAAGATTTTCTGATTTGTGCAACAATTAGTTTGTCATCTGCAAATAATTTCAACTTACGATATACCTAAAATACAAAGTTCCTAATGAGTTTGTTTGTATGGTCTTCAACGCCATTTTCAACACTTTTTCAGCTTATTGTGGTGGCTAAGTTACCCATCAAAGCTTTCCAAAAGTTTCTATTACCAGCTGGTTGCACTTTGCACAATATTCTTCCAAAGCCATTGACTGCTTTCCTGGGTTTTCCCTGACCGGCTGTTTCTTTGAGTTTAGTCTCTTATAAATCTTCTAAGTGTCCAATGAGATTTAAATATTTGCCTTTTTCATTCATTTTAACCCTTTACAATACAATACGGACTTAACAACCTAGAGTAAAAAGGTTTTTGAAAACATTGTGGGAAAAAGCATTTTCTCCTTTTCCCATGTTTTCTCCCCCATAAAAGACAAATTTCATATTTTGGGTAACATTTAATTTGTTGTCTGCAAACGCTTTCAATTTGGACAAGTCCAAAATTCTGTTGTTTGGTAAAAAGTTAAGGAGGGTAAATTGATTCCCACATACAAGATCCCAGAGAAAACCTTGCTTTTCCTCAAGAGTATAGTCCAAACAAAGTTCAGTGCAGAGAGAGAACGGAATTAATCCTGTTGCTATGACTATCACCTATCTTAGAAGAGAATTTAGCCAAACTTGGAATCAAGCCCTATATGTTACAGACTTAGCTACCAGGCCTTGTGCAGACAAGAGACAGGGTCTTCAGACAGTATCATAATATGGGGATAACTACAAAGATAAGGTAGTTTGGGTTGTTCTCCATCTTCATGGCTGCAAACCATCTATGAAATTTGATTTGACTATGTGCAATGAATAGGAGTTATCGTCTCCACCGATAAGATGATTGAAAAATGGTCCAATTTATACCTATTGGATATTTGTGTTTATCCGAATCAATCCCAGCATATACCACGTTTCCAAATAGGTCATTCATGATGACAGAGAGTGTTTCTGCAGAAATCATTCCATGTAAAGCTCCAACAAATATTGTCTTGTTTGCATCCAGTCTCTGGGAGGGTTGTCGTACATAGTTGCTGTCACTCAACATCCAAGGGATCACCTGAACCTATGGATGAAGTAAACCAATGAGAGGTGACTGACTAGCTCTTTACCAAATGACAAAATTTTGGACTCCCTCAAAATCCAAACCATTTCTAGACAAGGTAAATGAGGCTAAAATGGTAAAAAGTTTCCTTTGAAAGGCTAGAGAACATTGTGGGAAAAGGAGAAAATGTGGGTCACCTGCATTTTATCCTTTTCCTACAATGTTTCAAACGCCTTTACTCTCAAGGTCATTTAGACTCGGGACTGTGTGGTAACAGGTTAGACTATTCCATATTGAAAGCTTTTGCAGACGACAAATCAAACTTGGCTCAAACAATAGAATTGTCTCTGAAAAGGGAATCACTGTTTTTTCATACTAAGTCTATCACAATATCACACTCAAAACACTAGCTTCCATTGTTGCAGCACAGTCGAATTAGCATAAACGTGCCAATATCAGAGTGAAAAAGAATTTTGTTTTATAGGTATAGATCTACTGTCCCCTAAAAATAATTTTTGTCCTCCAAAATTTTCAGAAGGGGGTCCAAACGTCCCCAAAATCAAAATCCTAGATGCAACACTGGGGTAAGGAACCCACAACCACCAAGTCACAAGTCAGATATGCTAACCACTGAGGTACTGGGCTGGGCTTGCATTGTCACTAGGTCAGAAAAATATCCAAATAGCTATAATTTCTGTACATGTCAACAAATCATACTGAAAATTTGAAGATGCAAACTTTTCCAAGTAAGAAGGTTTCCATTAAAATTTGATTTTAAAACTTTAGAAGCAGACATCAAATTGGCTCTCCGGATGGCGGAAGAAACGGACAGCCTGATTTCGGTAAACACTCCCCAAACAACTTCAGTAGGAGGTGGGTTTTAAATAAGAGTCATGCTCTGTGAAAAGGGGGCTTAATGCATCTGCAAAAAGTGTTGACTCGGGTCAGTCTGCGCAGTCCACGCAGGCTGACCCGAGTTGAAACTTTTTGCTATTGGTCAATTTTCTGCATGTCTACATCATGATTTAGTTGGTTGTTAAACAAAACAGATTTAATGGCTCCATAGTAATGTGATTACTTGCTTGGTATATTGCATCAAAGAGTAACAATTAAAACCCCTTTCTCCAGAGCATGGCTCAACTTCAATTCAGTGTGAACAAATGGCCCTCAGCTTGCACTTACCTCTTTAGATCTCATCCTGCGGCTTGAGATGTTGTAGTAGTATTCCCCTGTACTATAATCATGGGTGCACTCCTGTAGCAAGGCTCTCACTGCTTTCTCCGACTCAAACAGCAAATACACGTAACCTACAAACCATACAAGAAAATCACAGTAGTGAAAGTAGTGTTTGTTTACTTGGTGTTAACTCTACTAAACAACACAATTGAAGACATTTGCATATGGTATCTTAAATGTGGCTTAATTGGTGATTTCTGTGTTTGAAATAGGAGAAAACATCGAGGGCAAAGGAGAAAATGCTGGCTACCAGCATTTTCTACTTTTCCCACAATGTTTTCAAAAGACATCTATCTCGGGGTCTCTATAACTCGGGATTGTTTAGTAAAGGGATAAACACTCTTTTCAACATTGTTTCAGTACAATTACTGTTGCCAGTGAACCTTTGTAACCCATGCTTTTCTTGTGTTTCTTTTGACCAGTACTTTGCACAACTCTGTTTTCAAGCAACTGGCTGCTTTCCCACTTTTAGATCATTGATGCATGATACAGCGATGATAGAAGGATGAATCCTGTTGCAATTAGAACTGTTGCAAAGCAGACAAATACCCCCACCAGTACCTTGTCACTGAAGCAGCAGAATCAGAAAATGGAAATGATTTTCAAAACAAAGATCACCGTGACTTTGACCATCGATCCATGTGACCCCAAAAGAATAAGGCACCTCCTTGGGTCATGCGCAACACTTAGTATAAAGATTCAAGGTCCTAGGTCGAACGGCTTTTGAGTCAGAACACGGAAACAAAAACAAGACGGAGGGATTGATGGACTGACAGACAGACAAACATAGTGAAACCAGTATACCCCCCTCTACTTCATAAGTAGGGGGAGTATAATGACTATCATCAATCCTTAGAAAGAATCTGGAAATCGAACCAGAGACCCCCAGGTTTCAAGCAGGCCTGCACGGTAACCACTGAGCTACTGAGCATGAAAACAACTTGTTCTGTATTCACTAGTACACAGAGCAGTATCGATCCAAGATCAGACAGCATGTTCTATGTAGTCTGATTATGGTCTACACCAGTGGGAAAAGGAACTAAAATTATGAACAGCCCTTCATAGATTAAAAGAAGCAGGCTGATATGTTAAAAGTCAGGATTGTGTGGTAAAGGGTTAAGACAAGTTTGTTTGCCTTGTTAGATATTGTGACAATAGTAAAAATTGTTTGTAATGTAATGTACCACTGTTTATTAACCCTTTTTTGCACAAGACAATATTTTAGTCTTGTCCGAAGTAAGAGCATAACATGCAGACGACAAATTTGATATTCAAAATATGGAAGTTGTCTTTCAAATGGTTACCAGCATTTCCTCTTTTTCCCACAAAGTTTTTCAAGTCTTCTCCCTCATGGTCCCTTAAAATACTGGGATTGTTTGGTAAAGAGTTTAACTTAAAGTTCAAAAGAAATTCTGCAATATTTGTTCTTTTATTATTCTGAACATAGACGATAAGTGAAATAATTCATGATCTAGTCTTATAACAAGCTAATTTCATTTTTAGACTAGCGAAGCTAGTCTATAGGCATCATGATTGACCCAGATTCAAAGTAATCAAAAAACCCCACAATTGCCAAATACTGCCTCACAGAAAATACCTCTTCCTGTTAGAAAGCTTAATCCTGTTATATATGACAATTTTGACAAAAACCACTTAACCTCTATCATTCCAATTTGAACATGTCTTCTTACAAAGTAATAGACTGAACAAGATGTCATTTATAAGGTACAAGATCTTTGCTTATATGTAAATTAAGTGACCTATGCAAAGCAGGCTATCATCACTTATTCATACACCAGTGTAACATTGTGAATGAATATAAAAATAGATACACCTAGGTTACTTGTAGCAAATCCCAGCTGCATTAACCCCCACTGGACAGGGAACCCTTGTCATTCCTACAGTCATTCATTATATAGATCATTGTGCACAGTTAAACTGTTATGTTATATTAACCCAATACCACACAATCCCAAGTTTTAATAACACTGGGGAAGAATACCCGGTAACCAGCATTTTCTCCTTTTCCCACATCGTTTTCTGCCCTTTTGGAATCTGTCTAAGGTTTCATCAATTCAGCCACATTTAATTTGTGGTCTGCAACCCCTTTGAATTTCATTTCATAAAGAGTTAAACAGTTAACTACATCTTGTGGTACTGGATATTGATTCATTGACTGTATGATGTTTAACGCCATTTTCAACATTATTTGGGGGATGTCATGGTGGCCAATTCACTTATTCATGCTTTCCTTGAGTTTCTTTTACCAGCACCACCGCGACTCAATGACCTTTTGTTGACAGAGTGGATTAAGATCAGACTGCACAGAATGTGCAGTCTGTTCTTGGATCTTCACTGTCCGATAAGAGGATATATTTTTCTCCAAAATGTAACTTTTAAATAGCAATATTTAGGTGTTTTCCACTGGCTTGAAAGTTTCATTCAATTTTTTCTAGCAGGTTAAGGGTTAAACTTAAACTGGACTATAGTTAACCAATAGCATGCATAGCCCCAGTAGCTCAGTTGGCTGCATACAGGACTTGAGAAAGGAGTCACTGGTTTGATCCCTGGCACAGCCAATTTCTTTCTGAGGATTGATGATGGTCATTGCGACAGGATTCATTCCTCTCTCAAGCTTCGATGATGGTTACCTGGGAAAGCAGCCTGTGGCTTGGAAAGAATATTGTGCAGAGCACTGGTAAAAGAAACTCCAGGAAAGCATGGATATGCCACCGCTACATAACTGAAATAATGTCGAAAATAGGGTTAAACACCATACGTTCATTCAATCATCAAATTCGCTAGTCTGTCAGTACTTTCAGTACTCTGATTTTTTAAGTAGTCTACAGGTCTATTTAGTCTACAGATCTATTTTATTTACTTTAAAGTCTATAGGTTCCCATCAATCTTATTTCTCCTGACAAAATTTATCTTCAATTCTAAACATTAACTTACCATCCCTGCCTGGCCACTCAATTTTGAAAGATCCAAATTTATTAAATGATGCCTGGAGACCAGCTGAGGAAGACAAAAAAGAAATAGTTCCTTTTAAAATATTCCTCCATTGAAAAGTTTCTACATCAAATAGTTCCTGAAGAAGGAGTCACTTGGAAACCCTGTCAGAAAAGGAGAACATGCTCATAATCAGCACTTCTTTTCTTTTCACACAATGTTTTCTACCATTTCAAAGACTGAAATCTTCTTTCAGGCAAAATTTACTGTGTTATCTGCAAATGCTTTCAATTTGGTGGAGTCCAAACTTTTGTTGTTCAGTAATATGTTGAATGGTTCCCAGAAAAAAATCCCTACATTAAATAGTTCCAGGAAAATAATTCTCACATGAAAAATTTGTCAGAAAATAGTCCCCACATTGAACAGTTCCAAGAAAATGATTCCCACATGAAAAAATTCTAAGAAAAGTTCCAACATGATACAGTTCTGAGAAAATGATTCCCACATGAAAAAATTCCCAGAAAAGAGTTCCCACATGTAACAGTTTTTAAAGTGACTGTCAAGTCCTTACTTTCTGCAAATAACATTTTTGTGTCCTGTAGACCCCAGATGAAAACATGAAAAATGATGATATTCCCCGTAACAAGCAATTTGTCGTTCAGTCACACTGCTTTCAAGTTTATTTATAAAAAACACACTTTAAAAGTACAGTACTTGATTAGATGTTCACAAAATCAGAGTAATTCAACTTTGATCCTACATTCATTATTCTAGTCATATTACTGCAGCAAGTTCACCTACATGTACCAAATGCATTCCTATTTTCAAGATGAAATACAAGGAAGCCATGAATACACTATGGAAAGCAAAAATATGATAGTTTCATGCCTGACAAGTAAATTCAGTAGTAACTTTTAACTACGTTACCTTCAGTGATGTCCCAGGGCACACCACCAAGAAATACTTTACAGGAGAAAGTTGTTGGATTTTTGTAATTCTTGGGTGGAATCTTACCACTCCATGTACAGCTTGCCTCACACATAGCTAGAAAAAAATCCAGATAAAAATTGAGTATTACAACAGTCTGCATTTCTGTGCTGCAGGATCACGTTAAGTTGTGTGTGTAAAGAAGTGGGTATTGGATGAGACCGAAGGCCAAATCTGATGTGAATCTCTTTACACAGGCAACTGGAACATATCAAAGCACACAGAAATGGTGTCTGTTGTAATGTTCCTTTTATTATATACCTGATCTTCTCTTGACTAAAGAAACATTGAAAAATGGATCAAATAAAATTCTCAGAGCCATACATTTTTTGAGTTGTGATGGAAAACACCAAATATGGATCTACAGAAGTTGTCCTGTAACACAATGAATTCTACACAGAGTACATGCATGATAAGGAAAAAGCTATACAATGTACATCGGTGATAAAGAAAACATATTCTGGTATGTTGTAAACATGTTTTGGATAATGTCCGTATAGCAGTCAGATCATCAAGTATATAATCAGAATTATTATAAACTATTGCTGAAAAGGAAAAAAAAATCACCCTGATTTCTATCCTTCCAAAGACAAATTCCATAATATAAGCCACATTTGTAATCTGCTAATACTTGAATTATTGACAAGTCTAAAATCAACAGTATATACCACCACTTTTAACTGTATATCACAGAATGCTGCTCAGGGTATTTCAGAGAGACGGGATAATTGTCCCATAGACTTGCAGAAATAGAGAACACTTTTAACTCTTTCACAAACATAAACCAAGTTCTAAAGGTCCTCAGGAAAATGCCTTTTGAAAACATTGAAAACATTGTGGAAAGGAGAAAATGCTGGTACCTGGCATTAAATTTTCTCCTTTTCCCACTTTGTATTCTACCCTATCAAAGACAAATTCAGTTATTTGACTGAAATTTAAATTGTCGCTGGGAAATGCTTTCAATTTGGACAATTCTAAATATTTTCTTGTATGGTAAAGAGTTAAAATTAATAAGATGAAGGCACTCAAGAATACCTCTTATATAAATTGGAAAGAGACAACGTCCAATCTGTGTACATTTGTCATGGGACATTTTTTTAAGTCAAAGGAACAATGTCCCAGAATCCCACCCTTGGCAGAACAGTGCACATTAATGGTCAGTGACAGCACACCAAAATCTTCCACAGCTAGAGCTGGGCAAAAATGCTATCCCAAAGGACAATCCAACCATAATACAAGAACACCACATGCAGGTCCCAACACTCAGCTGTGGTTGCTCAATGATTTTCAGTGAAAATTCTAAGTTGAAAAAGGGGCTAACTGTATCAAAAACACTTTGTGATAGTTACCTGCATTTGCTGTACAGGTTCTGCTTTTAATAGCTGACAACTTGTCAAAGTTTAAAGTGTCGGTCTTCAGTAATAACAGAGGTATTATAAACTGTCAAGTTTTTGCATGATGCAGCCACCACAGAAATGATGCCAGGGCTATGACAATACCTTGATATTTTCTCCAGAAGCAGCAAAGCTGAAAATGCAGCAATATTTTTAAAACAATGCCCCACCCTCAATTTTCTAGAAATACAGAAGTTATAGAACCAAAACGTACCATTACCTGCAGCGCTGCGATGAAGACGAGCAGCCCTGTCAATTGCGTAAGGATCCAAGTTGGCTATCACATATGGTCTCATCACTTGGCCTGGTGCTCTGTTTGCTGAAAATGATTCAACCCTTTACCACACAATCCCAAGTTTTAATGACCCTGAGGAAAAAGTCCATTGAAAATATTATGGGAAAAGGAGAAAATGCCGGTAACCAGAATTTTCTCCTTTTCCAACAATGTTTTCTTCTCTTTCAGACACAGGTTCCATCATTTGACCCACATTATTTTGTCATCAGGTCCATATTCACCAACCATTCTTGACCCATTAATGCACAATGCAGACTTTTAACAACCATGAGAAAAAAGGCCTTAGAAAACATTGTGGGAAAAGGAGAAAATACTGGTGACCAGCATTTTCTCCTTTTTCCACAATGTTTTCTACCCTATGAAAGACAAATTTTATGTTTTGAGTAACATCTGACTTTTGCGTGCTTTCAATTTGGACAAGGCTAAAATTTTGTCATCTGGTAAAGAGTTAAAGAATATTCTTAGTCTTATACAGAAGAATTTTCTAGATTTGAAAGTAACACAACTTCTGATTGGCTAAACTATTTAGTTTAGCCAATCACAGGTTGCGTTCTTTTTTTTTTATTTAAATTTAGAAAATTCTTGAAAATTAGACAAAGAATACTCTTAAGAATGGTTGGTGAATTTGGACTGTATGCTTTTAATTTGGACCAGTCTACAATTTTGCCTTTTGGTAAAGGGTTAATCCTTTTTATGGTATTTAACTCCTTAGCAGACAAAAATTTTCAGAAATGTCCAATTTGAAGACATTCACAGATGATAAACATAGTGGGGCTCAAAAGCTGGTAACCAGCATTTTTCCCCCCACAATATTTGAAACCTGTCTTTGAAAGATCAGAAAATATGGTGGGAAAGATAAAAACAAGAGGGCCATGATGGCCCTGTGGTCACTCATCTGAGCTTTTTGTCCGAACATGACCCATTCCCAGATGACATAATATGCATTCTTATACAATTTCATTAGCACTGGACTGAAAATGTGGCCTCTAGAAGGTACACAAGGTTTTTCAAAGATTTGTCTCCATGACCTAGTTTTTGACCCAATGTGAGCTATTTTCAAACTCATCAATGGAATCATCAAGACAAACATTCTGACTAATTTTCATGAGCATGGGACTGAAAATGTGGCCTCCAGAGCCACTACAAGGTTCTTTAAAGATTAAGCCCAGTGACCTACTTATTGACATAAAACAACCTGTTTTTGAATATCATCAGACAAACATTCTGACCAACTCTCATGAGTATTGGATTACAAATGAGGCCTCTAGAGTGTACACGTTTTTTTTTTTTTTTTTTAAGATTACACCTGGTCACTTAGTTTTTGACCAGACATGACCCATTTTCACATGCATCTGAGATAATATCAAAACAAACATTCTGAACAACTTCTGTGACTACTGAACTGAAGGTTTTTCAGAGATTTGATCCGGTGACCTATCTTTTGACCTGCTATGTTCCATTTTCAAAAAAAAAAAAGAAATCATCAAGACAAACATTCTGACTACTTTTCATGAGTATTGGAATGGAAATTTGGCCTCTACAGTGAACACAAGGTTTTCGAAAGATTTGACCTGGTGACCTAGTTTTTGACCAGGTTTGACCCATTTTCAAACTAGTCTGAGATCATCAAGACAAATATTGTGAAAAACTTTCAAAAGTATTGGACTAAAAATGTGATCTGTAGAGCATACAGAAGGTTTTTCAAAGATTTGATCCAGTGACCTAGTTTTTGACCTGATATAATCCTTTTTCTAACTCATCAAAGAAATCATCAAGACAAACATTCTGACCAACTTTCAAGAGTATTGAACTGAAAATGTGGCCTCTCAAGCGTACACAAGGTTTTTCAAAGATTTGACCTAGTGACCTAGTTTTTGATCCAGACAAACATTCTAAATAAGTTTCATGAGTATCAGACAGAAAATGTGGCCTCCAGAGCATACACAAGGTTTTTCATAGATTTGACCTAGCAACCTAATTTTTGACCAGACATGACCTATTTTCAAAGACCTTTGAGATACTATCAAGACAAACGTTCTGACTAAGTTTCATGAGTATCTGAATGCAAATGTGGCCTCTAAAGTGTTCAAAAGGTTTTTTATAGATTTAACTGAGAGACTTTTTTTTACCCGACATAACTCATTTTTGAAATGAGATATCAAGACAAACACTCTGACCAGGTTACATGAGTATCAGACTTCAAATGTAGCATCTAGAGCATACACAAGGTAAAAGATAACAGCATGATCACAAAATCTCACCTTGAGCACTTCGTGCTCAGGTGAGCTAACAAGAATACCACATGCGGCTGCCAATGCTCGGCTGCAGATGCTTGACTTTGAGTGAAAACCTCTTAGTCAAAAACGGGGCATAACTGAATCAATACTTTGATGGTTATCTGCCCTTGCTGTATAGGTTCCACTTTTGACAGTTAACAACTTGTCCAGTAAATATCTTCAGTAATAACAGACATTATAAAATGTCAAAGTTATCACATGACAATGAAGACGAAGGCAACAACACCAGGGCTACGTCAATACCTAGACGTTTTCTTCGAAACCAGCTGAGCTAAAAATGCTGGCTACCTGCATTTTCTTCAATGTTTTTAAAAGCTTTTTTCCGGATTCATAGCTCCTTACCAAACAACAAAATTTTGGACATGTCCATATATACAGCATTTGCAAAGGTTGAATTAAAGAAACATAGTTGATTTGGTTTCTTAAAGGTGGAAAACATTGTAGGAAAAGGAGAAAATGCTGATTACCAGCATTTTCTCCTTTTCACACAATGGTTTAAAAAGCATTTTTTCTCCAGGTCATTTTAACACGAGATTGTCTGGTAAAGGTTAAAACAGGTGAATGCATAGTACAGGGTTAAAGCTACTTTCATTCAAATTTTGAGCAATTTCTTTGTTTGTATGGTGTTTAAACTCTTTACACACAACAAAATTTTAGACTGTCTTGTCCAACTTCAAAGCATCTGCAGACGACAAATTTAATGTGCCCGAAATGCTGAATTTGTATTGAAAGGGAAGAAAACATTGTGGTAAAAGGAGAAAATACTGGTTACCAGCATTTTCTCCTTTTTCCACAATGTTTTCAAAAGCCTTCCTTTTTAGGGTCTTAAAACTTGGGATCTTGTGGTAAAGGATTAAAGAAATTTTCAAAATTATCGTTGTTATATCCCCAGACCAGTTCACTTATCCATACTTTCCTGGAATATTTTTTGCCAGTACTTTGCATAATATTCTTCAACAGCCATTGGCTGCTTTCCCACATCAAAACAACACCATTATAGTGGAATGAATTCTCTTGCTAGGCCATCATCAATCCTCAAAAAAAAAAAATTGCCAAGCTGGGGATTGATGCCAGCAGCCCCGTGGTTTCAAGTCTTGTATTTTACCAACTGTGCTACTGGATTCAACTTTGACCAGTAATATCATGTTTTTCAAAAATATGCAAATTACATCTTGAATATCTACATTTTTTTGTGGATAGTTGTATAAGATTCCTTGACGACAACAGCAAACATGGTAAGTTTGCTATACAAATGTACAGACAGACTGATTCCACTTTAGCCCCGAAAATGTTTATAACAGAAGTTTAATTAACCTCTTACCAAACTATCTCAGACTTTAGTTTTGCAGGGTATGATAAATAGTGAACATGGGAGAGCAGGGCAGCCATTTCTACCATTCTGAATGCTAGAATTAGAATGACATTTATCTGGCTAGTAAATTCAAATCAAATTCTATATTCAACAAAGGGGACAATCACATGTTTTTTTTTTGAAAAACTGCATGAAAATGCTGTTATTTTATCAAAATTTCACCATTTTTCCATGTACAGTATCAAAACAAATACCCTGTCATTATCCCCAAGTTTAACTATTTACCAAATGACAAAATTTAAATTTAGACTTGTGCAAATTGAAAAAATTTGTAGACAATAAAATAAATGTGGCTTCAATTCAATTCAATTTTGTTCATGGCAGTGTAGACAACATTGTGAGAAAAGGACTAAAATGCTGGTTACCAGCATTTACTCCTTTTCTCTCAATGTTTTCAAAAGCCTTTTTTCTCAGATTCATTAAAACCTGGGACTGTTTGGTAAAGGGTAAAGTAACAAAGAGCATAAACTCCTTACCTACAACAGCATCAGTATTAGCTGTAACAGCCAATTGGTTGGACGGCTGCAAAGCCAACTGATTGGCTGCTTGTGTAACAGACAAAAGTTGCTGTTGCTGCTGCTGCTGCTGCTGCTGTTGTTGTTGTTGTTGCTGTTGAGCCTGATAGGTCATTAAACTTTGTTGTGCTTGTTGTTGTTGTTGTTGTTGAACTTGCTGAGCCTGTTGTTGTTGTTTTTGTTGGACCTGATGTTGGAGTGAGGCTTGCTGATGTTGTTGTTGTTGCTGCTGTGCTGTATAGAGCTGTTTGGAAAGGTCATTGATGGGGGAGTTAGCTTCTCGCTTGGACAGCTTTAGAACATTCTGAAATCAAAGTCAAACAACTGATATTACATTTTATATAGCATTATACCATTTGATTGATTAAATGGTACGTTTACGTTGCTTTCAACATTATTTCAGTCATATCACAGAGACAGCTAACATATTAGTTTACCTCCTGAGTTGCACCAGTACTAGGCTAAGCCTCTTAAGGGTCTTGCATAAGGACACTCCTAAGAAAAACCCAGTGCTTCTAGTGAGGATCGAACCTGGGTATTCCAGGTTACAAGTCCTTCATTTACCACTGAGCCACACAGGACTTTAGCAAATCTTTCAAGGCCTTGTACAATCTTTGGCATACACATTTATTTCTTCACTAGACAACAAAATTTTAGGCCTGTCCAGAACAAAAGCAAAAAAAAATTGCAGTTGGCAAACAAACTATGACTTTAAAATGATGGGATTTCTCTTTGAAAGGTTTGGTTTGGTTTGTATTGGAGTTTAACGCCATTTTAACAGCTTAGGTCATATCATGGCGGTCAGTGATGCACCTATGTGCTTCCTGGCTTTCTCATACCACTACTGACACAACTTTCTTTCCAAAGCCACTGACTACTTTTCTCACATGCATCAGAGGTGAGAGGCGAAAAATCGCCGGAAAGAAAGTTTGCCTCAACCGGGTATTGAACTCACAACCACCAGGTCACGTGTCCGACATGCTAACCACCGAGCTACCCGGGCGGGCTCTCTTTGAAAGGCTTGAAAACAATGTGTAAAAAGAAGAAAATGCAGGTTACCAGCACTTTCTCCTTTTCCAATGAAGTTTTTAAACTCTGTATACTTCAGGCTCTTTAACTGTGTAAGATACAACAAAATTTTAAACTTGGGCAACTTGAAAGCATTTGCAGACAACAAATTAAGTGCTGCTAAAATGATGGGATTTGCTCTTGAAAATGGAGAAAACATTGTGGGGAAAGGAGAAAATGCTTTAACAAGCATTTTCTCCTTAGCC
Organism: Tridacna gigas; assembly: GCA_945859785.2. Classification (NCBI taxonomy): domain Eukaryota; kingdom Metazoa; phylum Mollusca; class Bivalvia; order Cardiida; family Cardiidae; genus Tridacna; species Tridacna gigas. The sequence continues at coordinate 58,804,753 of OX244028.2, forward strand.
CACTATGTTTTCAAAAGGCCTCTTTCTTACGGTTAATAATACTTGACATTGTACAGTGAAGGGTAAACACACAAGATTCTTTAGAAACAGGTTAACTCTTTACCAAACGACAAAATTTCAGACTTGCCCAAATTGAAAACATTTGCAGACAACAAAGTAAATGTGGCTCAAAAATTGAAATTTGTTTTTAGAAGGGTAGAAAACATTTTGGGAAAAGGAGAAAATGCTCTTTACCAGCATTTTCTCCTTTTCCCACATTGTTTCTAAAGCTTTCTCCCTCAAGGTCGTTAAAAGTCGGGATTGTGCGGAACAGGGTAAATCACTAAAACAGCTGTGAGAATACCATCATGTCTATGAGAGCTGCTTCAGATCCCTCACTGCTGTGTCCACTCGTGTCCGAGTCATATGGCGATGTGCTGCGGGTTTTCTGTCGCGTTCCTGAAGACATCAAACCAAATATCTGTTCTATAGGGGACAGGGTCTCATTAAGAGGGGTAGAGGGAGTCCCTGGGGTTCCAGTGCTGGAATCATAGTCGCTGAAATGTACAACATGAAATATGAATATAAGCCACCCCACCGGCAAAAGGGGATTTACCTCTTTACCACACGAGAAAAATGTAGACCAGTCCAAATTGAGAGCATCTGCAGATGAAATTTTAAATGTGACTCAAATGAGGAATTTTGCCTTCGCTATATTAGAAAACATTGTGGGAAAAGAAGAAAATGCTGGTTACAAGCATTTTCTCCTTTTCCCACAATGTTTTCAAAAGGTTTCTTCATCAGGGTCGTAAAAAGTCGGGATTGTGTGGTAAAGAATTAATGCATCTCTGTGATGCATTACACCATGCAGGCATTATACCAAGCAGGTCACCTCATAATTATGGATCCATATAATCCATTGTATGAACATGAGGTGGGATAGCCCTTGGAAATTTTACTGTTAACAGAAAGTTTTGATTCATGTCAGCCTGCTCGGACTGCACAGACTGACATGGGTCGATATTTTTTGCTGACTCAATAAACCCCCTTTTCACATAGCATGGCTCATATCTATCACATAAAGCTCCTCATGAAGTGTATTAACTCTTTACCAAACGACAAAATTACAGACTGATCCAAACTGAAAGCATTTGCAGACAACAAATTAAATGTTGCCCAAATTATGAAATTTGTCCTTGAAAGGTTAGAAAACATTGTGAGAAAAGGAGACAATGCTGGTAACCAGCATTTGCTCCTTTTCCCACAATGTTTTCAAAAGACCCTTTCCTTGGGGTCGTTAAAAGTCGGGATTGTGTGGTAAAGGGTTAAACCCTTGACTTATTTTTGATAATTAACTAGTGTATTGTTGTTTGTTTTTGTGCATGTCCTGATTTGTGCCAATTTGTAGTTTCAAACAAGCATTCTGATAGTATTGCATAGCAATACACAGTCCCCGACCGGCCGTATGTATCGCTGGCATGTCAGTGAAATTTTTAAAGTCCAAGGCCCGTAAATGCATCAAAAAGCAGTGGAGCAGGACGAAACTCGAACTTGATGTGTAAGTCATGGTGGTTGATGTACACACCAAAAATCAGCTCTCTATGTAGCAGCGTTTAGAAAAAAAGTGCAGAAAAATGTTTTATCAGTGAAATTTTGTAAGTCCAAGGCCCATAAATGTGTCAAAAAGCAGTGGAGTGGGACAAAACTCGAACTTGATGTGTAAGTCATAGTGGTTGATATACACACAAAAAATCAGCTCTTATGTAGCAGCGTTTAGAAAAAAAGTGCGGAAAAATGTTTTATCAGTGAAATTTTGTAAGTCCAAGGCCCGTAAATGCATCAAAAAGCAGTGGAGCGGGACGAAGCTCGAACTTGATCTGTAAGTAATGGTGGTTGACTTACACAGCAAAAGTCAGGTGAATATCTACCAGCATTTAGAAAAAAAAGTCCGGAAAACTGATTTATCAGTGAAATTTTGTAAGTCCAAGGCCCGTAAACCCGTGAAAAACCCGTGGACTGGAACGAAAGTCGAACTTGATCTGTAAGTCATGGTGGTTGAGTTACACAGCAAATCTGAGATCAATACCTACCAGTGTTTAGGAAAAAAGTCCGGTAAACTGATTTATCAGTGAAATTTTGTAAGTCCATTTAGAGGCCCATAAATCTGTGAGAAACCAGTGGACTGGAACGAAAGTTGAACTCGATCTGTAAGTGATGGTGGGTGACTTACACACCAAAACTCAGCTCAATATGTACCAGCGTTTAGAAAAAAAGTCCGGAAAACTGAATTGCCGGACTGACGGACAGATGGACAGATGGACAGACGGACAGACAGAGTGCAAACCTAAAGTCCCCTTTGGCTTCGCCGGTATGGGACTAATAAGCGTGTGAACCCTGGCAAAACCAACCTACAACACATGCCAATTTTGCACTTACTATTTTGTAGGAAAATGCTGCAAAAAGGTATAGGCATGGAAAGTTTTATAATTTTCAAATTCAATAAGTACAAATTCAATAACAATAGAAAATGCTGCAAAACTGATTTTCACCAAAGGAATTGTGGAAATATTTTGAAATGCATGTTCCAGCTGAAATATAAAATTGGGGACATACCTAAAGTCTGATGTGCCCGGGGAGCCCCTAATGGCCCTCGACTGTTTCTGTGGGGTCTCATTATTGACTGCAGCTTTGGCTAAGGCCATCATGCTCTCAATTTTGTACTGGGTGGAGTTTGTGTCTACCAGTGGTTTACTGTATTGAGTGTTGTACAAGTCTGAAGTTCTCTGCTGGTAGAAAGCTGTCACGAAAATTAAAATTCAGAACTTAAACTATTTACTAAGCAATCTTGAATTTTAAAGAACCCCAGGAATGGAATGTTTGAAAGCATGGCTGGTAAGGGAAAAATGCTTACATTAACCCTTTACCAAATAATCCAAACTTTTAACAACCCTGAGAAAGCAGCTGGTAATCAGCATTTTCTCCATTTCGCACAATGTTTTCTACCCTTCTCAAAACAAATTTCCATTTTTCAAATACCTTTATTTTGTCGTCTGCAAATGCTTTCAGTTTGGACAGGTGTAAAATTCTGTTGTTTGGTAAAGGGTTAAATTAGCATTTTGTCCTATTTCCATAGGATTTTCTACTTTTCATAACTCATTACCAAACAACGAAATTTTAGACTTGTCCAAATTGAAAACATTTGCAGATGACAAATTTAATCTTATCCACATGTGAATTGCCTTGGGAAGGGTAGAAAACATTGTAGAAAAAAAAGAAAATGCTGCTTACCAGCATTTTGTCCTTTTTCCACAATGTTTTCAAAAGCTTTCTTTCTAAGACTTGTTATAATTTGGCATTGAGTGGTAACGGGTTAAAGCAACTTCCAACTTGTTTTCACTACATGTAATATGTCATCTGCCAATACAGTCTAAATTTTTTTCATCTGGGAAAGCATAACCCTTAGAGCACCAAATAAACCTATCATACATTTTCATCCTAGAAACAGACCCAAAAAATTGCAAGTTCATAGTTGTTTTTGTCTACAGTGTTTCAGTGAAGCAGACAGTGTAGATCAAAGATCAGGCTGCATGTTTTGTGCAGCCTGATCTTGATCTATACTCGCAGCAAAGGCACTTTAAAGATTGAGCAAAACATCAGTTCCTTAAGAAAATGGTGCTGATAAGAAGAGCACTATATGCTTGTACCAATGCTTAGCTACAACTGCCTTACTGGGGAAAAATTTACGTCAAAATGGGACATGACTGTGTCAAAAATATGTTGATGGTTACCTGCCCTTTAAGTTTGTCTTCCCCCATTTGATAGATCTAGCCTCAATTTAACCCTTAAATCATCTTTCACAACAATAGTTGTCTTTGCGGCCAGTATAGATCAAGATCGGACTGCACAAAGCATGTTGGATCAAACCAGTAAGCCCCTATTCTGAAGTCCTATCTATGGATACTATCTACTGCACTACAGGTAGGAAGTTAAAGCAGCATGAAATACCATTCAATATTGTAAAATATGGCAAAAGTTAAAATACAATGGAGTCACCAACCTTCTTTGGTTTGTTGTACAAATGCTTCAGGTTTATAGTGTGACTGATAGGGGTCATGCTTATACTGCAATCCGGTTGGGAAATGGTCTGGCTTGTATTGGGAATATGGCTGACTGCCACCATATTGTTGACCAGTTGATGGGTAGAACATCTGAAAACCTGCCAAACCGAGTGTTGAACCTGGATATTCTTTCATATGCAGACAGTGTAGAACAGGCAGTATTATCTTGTATCTAAACTGTCTGCTGTTTTGTCAGACATTCTGACAAAAACAGCTTTAACCCTTAGAGCACATATCACAACTACAGTTGCCTTTGTGACTAGTGTAGATAAAGATCAGATGGGATAAAATGTGCAGTCTGATCTTTGATCCACACTGTCCCTTTTGCTGAACACTACTGACAAAATAAACTATCATGATATTGTAATTATTTGGGTTTTACCAGGCTGAAAATGTCTGTTGGGGTTATTCGCTGCTTTAAGGGTTAAAACTGCAGTATCTGTATCTTTAGTAATGACTGACAAAGTCCATTATATTTATCTAGCAATACAATGGTTAACACTCCACCACAGTGCTTGCAAAAATCCAAAACAGTTGCAGATGACAAATTAAACGTGGCTCAAACAATGGGATTTGTCACTAAATGGGTAGAAAACATCGTGGAAAAAGGAATTTACCAGCACTAACAGTGTTTTCGAAACTATTCATAATACACACATTAAGGAGCATTTGTCTCACCTATTTTCAAACTAGAAGGTTGTCGAGCTTGCCATGTGGGGGTTAATCAAGAATCTCAGAAGCTGCACATGGAAAAAAAGTAACTAATCACTCAATGTACATCTATCCTATTTAAGACCCCTTTGTTTTCAAATTTGCATGAGAATAGGTGTACTCCCTATTCTTGAACAAGAAGAAGCTTAATCCATGACCTTCAAATATGACCTTGACCCTGAAACCACTGAAGTGAATAATTCAGAGAGACACTTATGATTCATTTAGAAGAAAAGTTGTCAAAAAGTTTACCATTTGACCATCAAGTATGAACTTGACCTTGGACCTACCTTAACAAATTTAGAAATGGCACATCTACTCATACTGGAGAACAATTTAACAAATTTATTTTGTAATGGAATTTAACGCCATTCTAACAGCTCCGGTCATATCATGGCGGTCAGTGACGCACCCATGTGTTTCCTGGCTTTCTCACATCAGTGCTGACACAACTTTCTTTCCAAAGCCACTGATTACTTTTCTCACATGCATCAGAGGTGAGAGGCGAAAGATCGCCGGATAGAAAGTTTGCCTCAACCGGGAATCGAACTCGCAACCATAAGGTCACGAGTCAGCTATGCTAACCACTGAGCTACCTGGGCAGGCAAAATTTATTTTGAAATCCATGCATATGTGTAGAAATTATGGCTCGAACAAGATCTATTTATGATAATTTTATTGTTTGACCTTAAAGTGTGACCTTGACCTTGGACCTATATGATCAAATACGTCAAATGGCACATCTACTCATTTTGAAATCCATCTAAATTGGAGAGTTATGGCTAAAACATGCTCTATTAATGACAATTTTATCGTTTGACCTTTCAATGTGACCTTGACCTTGGATCTACCTGAATGATTCAAATGACACTTTTGATAGTAAAGGAGAACACTTGTATAAAATTACTTTTAAATCCACTGATAAATGTAGAGGTTGTACCTCGGACAACCTCTATATATAGCCATTTTACCATTTTACCTATAAGGATGACCTTGACCTTGGACCTACATGAACAAATGTTTCAAATGGCTCTTCTACTGGTATAAGAGAACAATTTCGCAAAATTATCTTTAAATGCATCCATAAATATAGAAGTTACTGCTCCGAGAAGCTCCATTTATGATAAAAAAAATTATCATTTGACCTTCAACTATGCCCTTGACCTTGGACCTACCTGAACAACTTATTCAAATGGCTCTTCTACTGGTAAAGGTAAAACAATTGTGTCAAATAATTTTGAAATTGATCCATAAATGTAGAAGGTGTAGCTTGGACAAGCTCTACCATTTGACCTTCAAGTGTGACCTTGACCTTGGACCTACCAAAACAAATTTTTCAAATGGCACTTCTTCTCATAAAAGACAACAATTGCGCCAAATTATTTTGGAATTTAAAAGTAACACAACATCTTATTGGCTAAACCATTTTAGCCAATCAGAAATTATGTTACTTTCAAATTTACAAAATCTTGGAGAATAAGACTGAGAACGTTCTTATGAATGGTTGGTTGGTGAATGTGGACCCAGGGTTTCATCAGCACTAGGCCAGGGCTCTGAAGTGTCTTACCTGAAGGCACTATCATGAAAAGACTAGCACCTCAAGTAAGGATTCAACCTGGGGCCTCCAGGTTGCAATTCTTCCACCTTCACCATGCAGAGACATGCAGGAACATGTCTAAAAGTTTGAAAGGAAATAAGTGTGTATAATAAAAGTTTCATGGTAATACCTGGGTACACTGTAGATGTGTTGTTATACTGGTTATCATGGTAACTGGTACCTTGTTGACTGATGGGTCCCGGAATTACATGGGGCATCTGTGTCATTGTATCTGAAACAAAGTTTTTTCCACCAAATTATACCATTTTTTCAAGACCTGAGAAAGAGCTGAATTGCAACAATATGCTTTTTCCCACTGACAAGAATCATGTCTCTTTTATTTTATCCAACCTTTTACAAATAAGCTGATGCTCTAAATGCTTTTAAACCCTTTATCAGACATCTACATTTTAGATTTGTCCAAAATAAAAGTATTTTGCCGATGACAATTTTACTCTTCACCAAACAACAAGCTTTCAGACCATCCCAAATTGAAAGCAATTGCAGACGACAAATGAAACATTGGTCAAATGCTTCAGTTAGTCTTTGACCCTTTACAGCGCAATGCCGCCTTTTAACAACCCTGGGAAAGAAGCCTTTTGAAAACATTGTCGGAATTGGAGAAAATGCTGGTAACCAGCATTTTCTCCTTCTCCCACAAATGTTTTCTACCCTATCGAAAGAAAATTGCACCACTTGAGCCATACTGAAATTGTCATCTGCAAATACTTTCAGTTTTGGACAAGGCTAAAATTTTTTTTCTGGTAAAGGGTTAATCCATTACGTTTTCAAAAGCCTTTTTCCACAAGGAAAGAGCAATTATTTTTTTTATGACCGTTTCCGTAAATCTTAAAATGGGAATCTTATACATGTTTTGCCTTTTTTTATGATAACATACAGATGAAATCAAATTAAATTCTTTTCCAGATGACAGTAAATCAGACTTAAACAGACACAACCATCATTTGCACAGAGCAAAGTAAAGCCGCCTCAAATGATGGAAATTACCTTAAATAGCGTAGAAAATACTGCAGGGGAACCAACGAGAAAATGCTGGTTTTCTCCTTTTCCCACAATGCTTTAATAAGTTTTTTGGTCAGGGTCGTTAAAACTCAGGATTGCTTGGTATAGAAGTTTAAACAGGTACTTACGTTTAGCTTGCTCAGTATTCATGGCAGCCATATTGTTGAGTTCGAGTGTGTTATCCAACATGGCATTGATCCTTTTAAAAATATCCGACCCATTGCTGCCCACGTAGTTCGAGGAGCAACTGTTGGTGTAGTCATAGTCTTCTTTATTCAAATCTCTTGCCTGTAAATTATATACAATTCATGCTCTGTGAAAATGGGGGTTTAACTCTTTATCCAATAACAAAATCTCAGATTTCTCCGAACTGAAAGCATTTGCAGATGATAAACATGACTTAAACGGTGGGATTTGTCTTTTGACAGGTTACAAAACATGGTGGGAAAAGGAGAAGATAATGGTTACCAGCATTTTCTCTTTTTCCAACAATGTTTTCAAATGGCTTATTACTCAGGTTTCTTGAAAGTCAAGATTGTTTGAGTAAGGGATTAATGCATCCACAAAAAGTATTGTTCACAACAATGCATTAATCCTGTACCACACAATCCAGAGTTAAAACAACCAGCATTTTCTCTTTACCCACAATGTTTTCTACCATATCAAAGATAAATTCCATTGTTTTAGCTACATTTAAATTGTCATCTGCAAATGCTTTGGATATGGACAAGTCTTTATTTTGCTTGTGTGGTCAAGATTTAACCAACCCCCCCCCCCCGCTTTTCCAAGAGCACCACTCATACACATAATGCTGTTCTCTGCCAAGGTATGGATTCTGGTACAAATGTCCCATCATAATGCACACAGATAGGACATTATCCTTATCAAGTTTTTCTTTCATGACTATTTCTCTTATCAGAATCAAACTGCATGTGTCTCACGTTCTAATGTTGTGAATATCACGTGTCTTAGGATAATTATCTCCTCTCTGAATGTTCCTAGGCAGGAAACTGTACATCATACATGTGAAACCTTTATCATTTGCAGGGATAGAAAAATTCCATTTGTTTGTCATGTTTGTTTTAACCCTTAACCACACAATCCTAAGTTTTAAAAAAAACCCTGAAGAATAGGCCTTTTGAAACCAATGTTGGGAAAGGACTTAGGAGAAAATTCTAGTAACCAGCATTTTCTCATTTTCCACAGTGTTTTCTACCCTATCAAAGACAGACATCCTCATGGAAGTTACATTTAATTTGTCATCTGCAAATGCTTTCAATTTGGTCTAGTTCAATACTTTGTTGTTTGGTAAAAGGATAATGCCCTTTTTAACATTATTTCAGTTATCTTGCAGTGGCCAGTCCACATATCAATGCATTCCTAGAGTTTCCTTTTAACAATACTCAGTACAACATCCTTCCCAACCAAATAGCTGCTTTCCCACACAACCCATAGTTGAAACAATGTTCAGCTGTGAGAGAGGAATAATCCTGTCCCAATGACTGTCAACAGCCCTTGGAAAAAAATTGGCCAAGCTGGGGACTGAACCAGCCTGGTTTCAAGTCCTCTGTGCTACTGATTAAGCTACATTACATGTACCTGGCTGGGTTGTTTGTTTTGTCCCTGAGAAAATAAAATCCTAGTTAATTTTCAAGAATTGATTGATGTTTGGTGTGATTGTTAAAATTCAACATTTCTGGGGCTGTATCATGGCAACGGATCATAAATTTCATGGGTCTCAACAGTACTAGGCTTTGGCTCTGAAGTGACTTGCCAAGGGATACCACAGCAAAGCTACCAGTGTTCTACAAAGGGGAATTCCGGGATATTTTCCTAATTAATTGGGAAAAAATGCCCTATCAAAGTGCGAACCCTTTCAACTTTATCTGAGAAGTCTTGAGTGCCTTTTTCTCAGTCATCCCCTTACCAAACAATCCCAGCCTTTAACAAGGCTGAACAAGAAGCCTTTTGAAACCATTGTGGAAAAAGGAGAAAGTGATGGTAACCAGCATTTTCTTCTTTTTCCACAATTTCTTCTATGTTTCCTTAAACAAACTTCAATTTTTGAATCACACTCATTTTGTCATCTGCAAATGCCTTCAATCTGGAAAGGTCTAAAATTTTGTCATTCAGTACAGAGTTAAATGCAATGTCCTGTATATCATTAAGTGTATGGGACAATTGTCTCCTTTCTATATATCATTGGCAGAACACTAAAACCAGTGCCTTGGTTGATTGATTGATTGATTGATTGTATGGTGTTAACTCCATTTTCAACATTATTTCAGTTATATCTCACCGGCCAGTGCGCATATCCATGCTTTTCTGGAGTCCCTGTCACCAGTACTCCGCACAATGCTGCTTTCCCACGTAACCATCGTCGAAACAATGGTCAGCGGTGAGACTGGAATGAATCCTGTCACTATGACTATCATGTATGACTATCATACATCCTTGGAAAGAAATTGGCCGAGCCAGGGATCAAACCAGCTACCTCCTGTTCTCAAGTCCTGTACACTAATGATTTAGCTACCTGGCTCAGTCATTGAGGACTGAACCAAAGACTTGTAGATTATAAATAATCGAACACTTAAGCACTTGAGTCACTGGATCTAAATGCAGAGTTGAGCTGAATTTCATAGCTTTTGGAATGCAGCCTTTTAACTCTTTCCCAATGACAAAATTTTAAACTTTTCCAAATTAAAAGCTCTTGCAGCCAACAAAATATGAAAAAAAAAAAGCAACAAAATATGAAAAAAAAAAAGCAGACTGAAAAATTGAAATTTATGCATGTCAGAAAGGTTAGAAAATATTGTGGGGGAAAAGGAGAAAATGCTGGTTACCAGCATTTTGTCCTTTTCCCACAATATTTTCAAAGTCTTTTTTCCCAGGGTTATTATATTGAAAGTTGGGATTGTGTGGTAATGAGTCAAAACTTCTTTGAAAAGTATTTCAGTTGTTACAGTGCAGTGGCTCCCTTAACTCTTCACCAAACGACAAAATCTTAGGCTGGTCTAAACTGAAAGCATTTGCAGACAACAATTTCAATGTGGCTCAAATGATGGAATTTGTTTTAGATGCAGTAGAAAACATAGTGGGAAAAGGAGAAAATGCTGGTTACCAGCATTTTCTCCTTTTCCCACTTTGTTTTCAAAAGCTTTCTATGTTAGGGTCGTTAAAACTCGGGATTGTGTGGTAAAGGGTTAAACCCAATGTTTATCCTGGGTTCTATCAGTGTTTAGTTTTGGTGAAGACTTCAATGTTTTTAACCCTTTATGGAAACCCTGAGGTGCAGTTTGTAGCGTACAGGACTTGAAACCATCTGGGTGTCGCCAGGTCACTCGTCGTAATCCCCAGCTCGGCTAACTTCTTTCCCAGGATTGATGATAGTTATTGCAACAGGATTCATTCCCCTCTCACCACTGATCATTCTTTTCACAAAGGTTATATGTGAAAGCATCCAATGGCTTGGGAAGAATATTGTGCAAAGTACTTGTCTAAGTAATTCCTGGCAAGCATGGACTGGTGCACTGGCTGCTGTGTTATAACTGAAATAATGTTGAAAACTGCTTTAAACATCATATAAAGGCTTACGAGGCTAATCCAAAGTTCTGTTGTTCGATACAGAGATACTTTTACCCAAAAATAATCTTTGAAATAGCTACATCAGAGCTTTTACTATCGGCTTGAAAGTTTCATTTATTTAGCAGGTTAAGGGTTAATTAGTCTTCTCATTGTACCCGAGGACAATAGAATGATACCTGGCTAACATCTCACTACTTAATCACAAAGCAAACACATTTGAATATGTTCGAAGAATTGTTCATCCATTGCCAGTGGCTGTTGCAATAAAACAGGAATGGGGGTGAAAATTAAAATATGGCGGAATTAATCATGAAATTAACAGAGAAACTTACCAGAGTTGCCATTTTTGGAACGAGCAGACGTCAGTTGGTGCTCTATGGCTGCTGTCAAGTTGAGTTGTCAAATTTTCCCGAAATTTTTCGCTTCCACAACAGGGAAGACGCTTTTATTAACAAAAAAAGAAGAGATTATGCTTTTTCCTCCAATGCTCTCTTGAGGTGAATTCACCCTGTAGACCCAAAGGAATGCGACCTTGCCTTTGTTACTCACCAATGAATTGTTATTTCAACACATCAGCGTTTCTCATCATTTAAAAAGTGTGCAAATATGACGTCATAGATTTCCGGTCTTGTTCATTTCATCAAACGGGGCGCTAAGTAACTTTTGCGAAACAATAATGGGACTGACCATCACGTAAGGCTCATTAATATTAATGCAGGAGTATTTTACTTATATGAGAGTGAAAAATATGTCAGTTGCGAGTTCTACATTGAAATTATCTGACTCGGTTTTTTTTTTTTTTCGATTTTTTTTTTTTAATTGAACATCCATCGACAAAAAATCGAATTAACCATCCGAAATTCAAGGCAAGTCAACAAGGTCGATTTGGTGACCGTCGCGGCATCAATAAAAGTGATCCTCCTTCCCCCCCCCCCTTTTTTTTTTTAACTAATTAGTGCGTGACGCCATTTCGAATATGATGAATTTATGTTACGATGGCCGGTTCGTATTGCTATGCATTCCTGAAATTATTGCTCATGGTTGCTAGATGTATAATTTCCTAGCAACTGAATGTTCCACCCAGTCCAAATTCAGCGGTATTGAATCATGATCGACAAGATTATACCGGGACTCGGCTTCGGGATGGGTCCTAGATCTAGTTCAACGAGATTTAGCAGTCAGCGCATTCCACAATATTGGACAACGCATATAGAGATCAAAGATCAGACTGCATTTAAATGTATGAGAGAGAGAGAGAGGGAGAGAGAGATGGTAAGCAATTACAGCCAGGAATGAAGTAAAAATGAAGTCTAATGAGAGAAAGAGAGAGGGGGGTATAGCCAGGAATGTTTGTTTGTATTGGAGTTTAACGCCATTTTAACAGCTTAGGTCATATCTGGCGGTCAATGACGCACCCATGTGTTTCCTGGCTTTCTCACACCAGTACTGACACAACTTTCTTTCCAAAGCCGCTGACTACTTTTCTCACATGCATCAGAGGAGCGAGGCGAAAAATCGCCGGAAAGAAAGTTTGCCTCAACCGGCTGTCGAACTCACAACCACCAGGTCACGAGTCAGATACGCTAACCACTGAGCTACCCGGGCGGGCCAGCCAGGAATGAAGTTAACATGAAACCTCATAGTTTTTTCTACTTCGTATTTTTTCTTTGGCCTCTTTTTTTTTTCCCGGAAAAATACAAGTGCCAATCACAACTTACGACGTTTTTGCAAAAAAACGTAGATATCTAGATCAAGATCAGACTGCCTTTTGCTCACAACATAAATCAAGATCAGACTATAATTTTCTGGGCAATGTAGATCAAGATCAGACTGTCTTTTGCAGACAGTGTAGATCAAAATCAGACTGCACAAAACGTGCAATCTGATCTGTGATCTACACTGTCAGCAATTTTGTGAAATATTCTGCCCAAAAACGCACCTGAAAAAATTAAATTAGGCTGCCTTATTCATGTTGGAAAAGTGCATTTCGTTTGTTTAGCGCTTGAAAGGTTATTGTTGTTGCCCTGGTTTCCTGAGTTCCGCCTGTTTACACGCCGAGAGAGAGAGATGGATTTGATTGAAAACACAGCTGAATTGATATTGACTCTTTCGGCGTTAAAAAGGTGCAATTTGCAAAGTTGGCTTACAACTCTGAACTAAACAATCATGAGGTTTAACGACCCTAAAAAAGAAAGCTTTTGAAAACATTGTGGGAAAAGGAGAGGATGCTTGTTACCAGCATTTTCTCTTATTACAAAAATGTTTTCTACCCTACCAAAAGCAAATTTCAATTTTTGAGTCACATTTACATGTATCTTGTTGTCTGCAATAGCTTTAATCTGGACAAGACCTAAATGTTTGTCGTTTGGTAAAGAATTAAGTGTTAATGCTGATGCCCTGGGTCCGTATTCACCCACCATTCTTAAGAACGTTCTTAATCTTTTTCTCCAAGATTTTCTAAATTTGAAAGTGACACAACTTCTGATTGGCTAAACAAAATGGTTTAGCCCATCATAAGTTGTGTTACTTGCAAATTTAGAAAATTTTTGAAAATTAGACGAAGAATATTCCCAAGAATGGTTGGTGAATTTCCTGGCATCTGCCTGTTTACACAACTGCAGAGAGAGAGAGAGAGAGATTTGATTGAGAACACAACAGAAATAGAATTGATCTGGGTCTGCATTTACCAACCATTCTTAAGGACATTGTAAGTCTTATTCTCAAGAGTTTTCTAGATTCGAAACTTCTAATTGGCTAAACCAGTTGGTTTCAAATCTAGAATTAGACTTGAAATGAAATCAAGAATGGTTGGTGAATACGGACCCTGGACTGTTTATTTCCATGTCGGAAAAGTGCATTTCGTCTATTTGGCATTTTAATGTTGAGGTTCTTGTTTCCTGGCTTCCGCCTGTTTACACGCCGTGCGAGAGAGAGAAAGAAAGAGACAGAGACAGAAACAGACCGTTGAAAGCACAACTGAAATAGAATTCATTAGAATTTTTATTTCCATGTTGAAAAAATGCTTTTCGTCTATTTGTCGTTTTAACGGTTAATGTTGAGGTACTTGTTTCCTGTCTTCCGCCTGTTTACACGCCATGAGAGAGAGAGAGAGAGAGAGATGGAGGGAGGAAGAATTACAGACGAAAAAGAAATGACGTAAAACCGAAAGTGTCAGTCTAGTTTGCTTCCTAGAATTCCCGATTAATTGTTTCCCTTTTTGGCTGGTCGGGGCAAAGTCCTAGGAGAGGTATTAGATCGGTATATGTCGCTTGCAGATGTTCGACTGAAAGTCTATAGATAAACCTTACTTTGTAGGATGCATATGTCAAAAGCTTGCATGCGAGTAATTTTTGGATCACTGCATGCAAGGTCAAGGCCACTCTTACTAAAGGCGGAATAAGTGTTTCCATCCAATTACTGATATTTGATGAACATGAATAAATGAGCCATGCTCTGGCAAAGGGAGTTTAATGCATCTCCGTGACGCTTGATACCAAGCAAGTCATCCCATTATTATTGATCCATAAAATCTATTTTGTATAACAATGACTGAACCATGAGGTACACCGGTCCTTTAACATGCAGAAATTTTAGCAAAAGCAAAAGTTTCGCCTCTGGTCAGTCTGCGCGGACTGCGCAGGCTGACCTGGCGCGCTACTTATTACAGATGCATTAAGCGCCCCTTTTCAGACAGCATGACTCAAATGAAATGAAATTTGCTTGCGTAGGAAAGTTTTGTAAAGTGCTAGCTTAAAATTGGCTTTTCGGAAGAATGATCAATTCCTTTAAGTAGATGATGAGGCAACTGTAGATGACGAACAGCCACTTGTGAACATAACCACATTTAGCATTGCTAGGGCCGAGATAAGATATGACCTCTGTAATACTCCTAAACTAGGTCCCAGAGTACTTTGTCAGTAACAGACTTCAAACCAATGTAAATTAAACTCATTTCATGGCACCGCGACAAACCATAAAAATATCCTCAATGCATAGGTCAATGAAAGTTAAAACACATGATAAAGTAGAATCAGTGAATATTAATAGGCAAATCTTCAGCAAACTGAAACTAATTGTACAGAGTAGAGATGTAGATATGAACTACCTATGTAATCACAGCTGTAACAAATAGACCACCATCTATGGAACGCCATAGCTGTCATTTGTTAACATATTTTGAATTTTCTTGTTAAAACAAAGTTACCCATCCCTGAAATTTTGGCAAAGATATAGTTATCGGATTTGTCCGAATCGGCAACTCTGGGACCGGATTCATATTTCATGTTGTTGCTGTTAATTACAATCCCGACTAGATGTGGCCTATGATGTGGTCTGAAATTAAAAGCAGCATTTAGGTTAACTATTAACGCGTGTGAACAGCTATTTATGCAACAATGAGAAATAGAGTGCGAGTTAGTACATAAAATGCCTTTACATCGCTAAGTGCATCTTCGCAAGCCAAGGTGACGACTCACTACGGCGATCTTACCCCTTGGCTGATCTAGTCAAAATTTGTTAGCTTCGCGATACGTCGTGTAATCACTGGTTGTAGTCAGGACTGAAAGCACCAATCAAATAGCGCGTTACATTTGCTATCCAACATCAGCAGAATGTAAATAAAAATGACCACAGGAGAAAGTTATCGGATATGCTAGGAATTATAACGAAAAATATTTTCTTCAACATTCACTGTCACAAATCAATTAAATGAAGTTTTAGGATACATCCCAACACCAGATGATGGACTGTCAAAGTAAGTGTGCGGCTTTTGCTTCTCGAAACTTAACACGATTTCGAAAATAGATTTTGACTTGATAAATCGTTTGTCGAGTTTGCGATCTGAAATACAGTCAATTGTTGGCGAATTACGGAGAAAGCATGCTGAACAACCTATAATTCAACCAAACCTTGGTGGCCAATTATCAAGGACCCCCCGTTAAAACAACAATACCGAAGCCCTGAACAGATCATAGCCCAACACCTAGAAAAGTAAACAAGTCGTTGGCCATTGTCAACGAAATGCCGAAAGACTTATGTCATGCGACGTTTGATTGGTTTTCGATGACATAAATCTAGGGGTGATAACAATCAAAATCCAGTAGGTGGCGCGTCGCCGTGCTAACAAATTTCGACTCGATCAGCCAAGAGGTAAGATCCACGTAGTGATCGTCACCTTGGCTTGCGAAGATGCGCTAAGTGTATTTAATACCATATTTGCGAAGAATCGATGCTCATTCCACTCGTTGCGAACCGTCAATATTACATGTAATGTATGCAACAATAAGCACTTGTAAAATAATGTCATACTGGTCAATGTTGCCGTTTTGTCCTTTTAGAAAAAAAAAAAAAAAAAAATACAGTCTTCAGTATTTATTCTTAAGACACAAATCAATTTGATATAAGCCTCCGTCACACCAAACTAGTTCTTAGAACGTCTTATTCCGTCCTAACAAAATCGTAAAAGGGTTGCAGTCGGGATGGGACGCGTAATTTCGGCCTAAATATGCCTAAAGCCCCCATTACACCGAACTAGTTCTTAGAACGTCTTGCCCTGTCTTTAAAAATCGTAATACGGGTTGCGGTCGGGATAGAATGTGTCATTTCATTCGATTTGTAAGCGCACTGCCAACTGAATGCCCTCTGCACCACGTCGTTACACGTCCCTAATAGGATCGAAGTACGACAGGTCCATTTGTAGTACGTCTATCTCGTTTTAAGTACGTTGTCACTCCGTCTAATTACAAGACGAGGTGGACGGAAAAAATGAGCAGGCTCAAAGACATGTAGCACCCTTCCCGTCCTAGCCCGTCCATGAATTTCGTAGACAGATCGTAAAAGGTTGCTACCACGTCCACTCCGCTCGAACACAGTTTGGGTCCGTTTGACAACAATTTTCGGAAAGTAGTGAGAGCAAGTTCGGTGTAACGGGGGTAATAGGATCAGATTGGTGACTTTTTTAGGTCATAAAATCGTAACAAAAAGACAAGATTACAAAATTACGTCATTGTATTTGAGGTTTCGGCTGATAGTGCAGTGACGTCACTATCGACTACTTTAAGTGCGCCATTTGTATGGAAAGGTCACAGTATACCTTCAAACTGCGTCCGTAAATCAATATCTCTATGACAAAGAATTTGAATTTTATGAATTCTAGATATTACTTTTTTTGTATGTCAGCCAATGGAGGATTCGGGGAAGGGGTCCTGGCATATGGATTCCCCTGGAAAATTCCAAAAAAGGGTAACAACACAGACGAACTACTGATACTGATCGTTGTCTGCGCATACCATATTCTTCGAAGATGGACTTGTCTGATATGACGCATCACTGTCGGGTTTAAGATAATATTATTACGCTGTGTGTAAATTGCCGCTAAAAATAGCAAGCGTAAAATGGTTATTAGCAATACGTCTGTGGAAAAACCAAGCCAGTTTTTCGCTACAAATTTCTTAAAGATATGATAATTTTAAACGCGAAAAATATTTTCATATCATTGTTTACTGTAAATCTCTGTAAACAGTTTCTAAATATAGACATGCAGAAATAGAGGATTTGTGCAACAGACTGACAAAAAAAAGAAATAACGTCCCTACCATGCTGGGCATATATCGGGGCTATTTCCCAAGCTTATAGGGACTGTATTGATAAATGACTGGTGCATCAAGGTATTATGCTAGCTAACAATGGCTGGATGAGTCGTACCAAGTAGATTTTAGTGAGTAAACGTTCATTTTATTTTGAAATTCGCTGCATAGATTGCCACCTTGAAAAGTAGTCAGGTCACGTACTCAGAATGCCCAAATTAGATAGGTATGTATTTGAAACATGCCATCTAGCGGAAGATGATGCGGTGCTTATTATTCGTCCTTTAATGGAAGACAAACCACGCTTGTTACAAGAAGGCTCCTTTTCGTGTGTTGCACGCCATTTAGTATAGATGGCTATATAGAAAAGACTACAAAGCCTACAGCATTATCATGGATAGAAGAAAAAGAAAGTCAGAATATGCTACCAGTTGAGGAGTATCATTTATGTTAGTGATTGATTTTATGATTCTGCTTAGAAATATCTGCACGGATAGAACAAGGTGTAAAACTTTTGGATATGTTGCAAAAAAAAATGTAAGAACTGGTGTACTTGAAGTATAAATACACAGCCCTTGTAGTTGACAACTATCAAAATACAGAATCCATCAGGACAGGAGAGAGGCAATGAGACGAGGCAATGTACAGATGGGAGAGGTAAGAAATCCAACACGGGAAACATCTGTACAAAATTAAATAGGAAGATTCCTTTCAACCCCAGCCAAAAAGATTTATCTGGCGGATTTGTTGTTTATATTGGTGATGTTTTCAAAACGCTCCAAAATCCATTGTGTCTAACAACCGACTTAAAAGTGAGACAGACTGGTCCTTTGACATACAGAAAACTGACCGATAGCAAAAAGTTTCGGCCCAAGTCAGCCTGCGCAAACTGTGCAGGCTAACCTAGGTCGATACTTTTTTTGCAGATGCATTAAGCCCACTTCTCATAGAACATGGCTCATATAAAGGTGTAAACGCCAATATAAAACCCATGACTTCTAGTTGTCAATCCGAGAAAAAGGCACGCTCTATCATATGTTTTATGGCCGTATTGACAGAGAGTTGGGTTTTGCCGTGACAGCTGGGACAAAAATAACTTGTGACAGGTCACTGCTTCGAGACCTGTCGGGCAGAGGCCAGTCAAATCTTTTAGAGGACACTTTTATAAAGCAACCGGTCTATCTTAAGAGATCGATGTTTCAGTTTCTGTGAAAAATATATAAAACAGCATTTTACCTATGTTAAGTAAGCACCTGCCTCAAGCAAAATTTATATTTGAGCCCTGTGAAATGGGGGCTTTAATGCATCTGCAAAAAGTATCGACTCAGGTCAGCCTGCGCAGTTCGCGCAGGCTGACCTGTGTTGACGAAACTTTTTGCTATTAGTGAATTTTCTGCTTGTCAAAGGACAAGTTGTCCTCATAAATGCGTCGTTTGTTACAGAAAATGGATTTTGTGGAACCATAATCGTGTGATGACTTGCTTGGTATGATGCATTATGGAGATAAACCTTTACAACACAATCCCAACTTTTAACGACCCTGAGGAAGAAGCCTTTTCTCACAGTGTTTCTACCTTATCGAAGACATGTTTCACGGTTTGAGAGACATTTATTTAGTTGTCTGCAAAAGCTTTCAATTTGGACAAGGTTAAAAGTTTGACGTTTGGTGAGGAGTTAAGCCTCCCACCCCCCTTTTGCCAGAGCATGACTCAGTTAATTTCCAATTATCGCTCGCATGCTTGCCTAGCCGTATTATTTATACAGTGCTTTTGAGAATGACACGGACCAAAAGCACACTGCATAGAACATGCAGTCCGATCTTGGATCTATAGCGTCCGTTTGTTTAGTCATGCCTACAAGATGTGACATGAGTGGACATTTAAGATAAAATCTTATTAACGGAGTCGAGAAAAAATGTTATTAACCATTAGGCTGCTTATCGCGACACCCTGACCTTTTGCGGACAGCGTAGATCAAGATCAGACTGCACAAAACGTGCAGTCTGATCTTAGATCTACACTGTCCGATAAGGAGATACATTTCCTCCAAAAATCCCTTTGGAACAGGAAAGTTTTGGGCCTATACTATCGGCTTGAAAGTTTCATTTCTTTTATTCAGCAGAATAAGAGTTAAGCAAGTCTTTGGCGAGTCTTTCACGAGTTTAATGAAATTTTACCTCAAAAGCCAACTTATGTCAGATTCTTCTCATCATGTAACCTTATCTCAAGGGTTATAGTGCATGTGTGTTGAATTTCAAAACAAGCGTATTCGCTTCTTTGACAGGTTTATACATTATGGATGAAAAGTAGTTCTGAAAAGAATTAATTGATTAAATGATGTTTTACGCCGCTTTGAACATTATTTCAGTCATATCACGGCGACGGCTCACCTATTCATGTATTTTCTGAGTTTCACCAATACTAGGCTAGGGCTCTTAAGTATCTTGCCCAAGGACACTCCCACGAAAAGCTCAGAGGATCAGGCGGGGCTCGAGCCCGGGACCTCCAGGCTACGAGTCCCACACTTTACCACCGAGTCACGCAGGACCCTGAGTTCTGAAAAGAAACTTGCATTTTGAATTTTGTCTAAAGATAAAAAAAAAACAATGCAGCTTTATCACGATCACCAGTTTCGACAATATGAATTTTACAGAGAAATCTGTGTCGGCAATAGTTTAGAATGAGGCGTGTGATTACAGAGCTTTGACCAATTACGGCACTACTCGCTGATCTTATACGTCAGTTAGATTAGAGAATTTGTAATTTGGTGTTTTGCATTGAAAATAAGGGTAGTTATGGGGTATAAGAATCTGTCTGAGTTTTCTGTGAATTGTTTTATCAGCCGCTGAAAGAAGTTTAGTTTATGATACCAATTTCGCTCTAAGACAGAGAACAGAGCCATTCATGTTGAAAGCATTTGCAGAATACGGATGAGCCATGCTCTGTGAAAAAGGGGCTTAGTGCATCTGCAAATAGTATCAACCATGGACCCCTAACTACGTGATGTGTTGCTTGGTGTCATGCATCACTGAGATGCATTCAGCCCCCTTTTGCCCAATTTCATTGTGGATCAAATGATAGAAGCTCTCTGTGGAAACAGTAGAAAACATTGTGGAAAATGGCGAAAATGCTGGTTACCAACATTTTCTCCTTTTCCCACAATGTTTTCATGAGCCTTCTTTCTCAAGGTCGTTGAACATCTAGGCTCTATGGTGAAGGGTTAATACCCGCTTGACTTCTTTCAGCTTCTTTGACATATTCTGGCCAAGACAACACTGAAAATGTAATATTATATTCTTTTCCCTGATCGAGGGTGTCGCTTGTTCAGATTTCCAGCTTGGCCGATCTCTTTCCGAAGATTGCAACGGCATTCATTTCTCTCTCATCGCTGATCATTGTTTCTTCGACGGTTATGTGAGAAAGCAGCCAGCGGCTCGGAAAGAACACGGCGTTAAATACTATACAAACAAGCAAGCAATTGAGCGGCGCTCTGGCATAAGAGGGTTTGATGCATCTCCGTGATGGATTTACCAAGCAAGT
Source organism: Tridacna gigas (assembly GCA_945859785.2). NCBI lineage: Eukaryota > Metazoa > Mollusca > Bivalvia > Cardiida > Cardiidae > Tridacna > Tridacna gigas. The sequence goes on from OX244028.2 coordinate 58,825,889, forward strand.
CATCTCATAATTATGGATCCGTAAAACACTATTTGGCCGACTGAATAAATGATGCGAATTGGTCCTTGGCATACAGTAAATTATCCAATAGCTAAACGTCTCCATTCAGGTCAGCCAGCGCGGACTGCAAGACCAACCTGAATCGATTTAAGGTCCCTCTTTGCAGGGCATGGCTCATCTATTTGGCATTCTTGGTGTTAGTACCCTTTTCATGAGAGGTCTTCCATACTGAATATCCGCGAACTGTGTTAGGAGGGTTGTTCGAAAAGAACCAGGAAAAGAGTCAAGTAACATCTTTTTGATAACACTAAATTTCCTGTAAGATTCAATCAAAGACACTTAGGACAATTTGTTTCTTCATATGCTTTTGATACGAAAGACAAACTCCGCCCTCGGCGATGGCTGTGTGGGCGAGCTTCAGTGGCTAGGGTAAAATATTGTGCGAAAAACTGGTAAAACATCTTCAGGAAAGCATGAATAGGAGCACTCGTCGCAGGGATATAATTTGAGATAATGTTGAAAACAGCGTTAAGTACCATACAAACAATCGTATTTAGCCAAATTATACCGATCTAAATTCCTTAGTCACTAAGTTATTTCACACCCTAGTGATATCAGACTAAGTTCCCAGCACGTCAACTTAACACCGGACAACCGATAAGGACATGTTTCCATCTTTATGGTCTTGGCTATTTAAAACATTGTAGAAAAATGGAAAAATGCTGGTAACCAGCTTTGTCTCTTTTTTCTACCCTTTCACAAACAAATCACATTATTTGAGCGCAGTTCAATTAGTTAATGAATCTGCAAATGTTGTTAGTTTTGACACATTTTAGACTAGCGAAGCTAGTCTATAGGCATCAAGATTGACCTAGAGTCAAAGTAAACAAAAAAAAAAACCCACAGTTGCCAAATACTGCCTCACAGAAAAATACTTCTTTCTGTTATAAATCTTAATTCTGTTATATATGACAATTTTGACAAAAACCACTAAATCTCTACCACTCCATTTTGAACATGTCGTTTTACAAAGTAATAAACTGAACAAGATGTCATTTACAAGGTAAAGATCTTTGCTTGTATGTAAATTAAGTGACCTGTGCAAAGCGGAGAATCACTCTTTCCTACACCACTGTAACATTATAAATGAATCTATCTATAGACACACCTAGGTAACTTGTAGCAAACCCCAGTTACATTAACCCTCACTGGACAGGGAACTCTTGTCATTCCTTCAGTCATTTATTATTTAGATCAATGTGTACAGTTATACTGTTATGTTAAACTCTTATTCTAGTCTTGAATATTAACCCTTTACCAAACAATCCGAAGTTTTAATGATACTGAAGAAAATTCCTTTGAAAACATTGCGGGAAAAGGAGAAATGCTGGTAACCATCATTTTCTCCTTTTCCCACCTTGTTTTCTACCCTTTTGGGATCAGGTTTCATCAGTTCAGCCACTTTTAATTTATGGTCTGCAACAGCTTTGAATTTGGACTGGCGTAAAATTTTTCGTTTTGTAAAGAGAGTTAAACATCTTGTGTTATTGGATATTGACTAATTGATTGCATGGTGTTTAACGCCGTTTTCAACATTATTTCAGTGATATTGCGGCGGCCAGAGCACCTATCCAAGCTTTCCTGGAGTTTCTTTTACCAGCACTACCGCGACTCAATGACGTTTTGCAGACAGTGTGGATTAAGATCAGACTGCGCAGAGCATGCAGTCTGATCTTGGATCTACACTGTGCGATAAGAGGATATATTATTTTCTCCAAAATGTAACTTTGAAATAGCAATATTCAGGTGTTTACCATCGGCTTGAAAGTTTCGTTTACAATTTTTAGTAGGTTAAGGGTTAAACTTAAACTGGATTACAGTTAACCAATAGCACGCATAGCCCCAGCTGCTCAGTAGATAGTGTACAGGACTTGGGAACAGGAGGTCGCTGGTTCGATCCCCGACTCGGCAAATTTCTTTCCAAGGATTGATGATAGTCATTGTGACAGGATTCATTTCTCTCTCACGTTTCGACGATGGTTATAATATAAATGTGGGAAAGTAGCCAGTTGCTTGGAAAGAATATTGTGCAGAGTACTGGTAAAAGAAACTCCAGGAAAGCATGGATATGTGCACTGTCCACTGCTACATAACTGAAATAATGTTGAAAACGGGGTTAAACACCATACAAACAATCAATCAATCAAATTCGCTAGTCTGTCAGTACTTTCAGTACTTTGATTAAGTTTCGTCATCCGGTAAAGCGTCAACGGTAAATGTTGAACCACTGGTTTCCTGTCTCCCGCCTGACTACGCGCCTCTATACAGTTCTGTATTGTTGAATAATGATACTCTTTTTGATACCCGAGTGCGATCCGTTCTTATTTCAGCATCAGAAACCTGGGGTAGTCACGATGCAAGAGATGTAAAAGTTCTGCATACTTACTCTAGTCGTATAATTTTAAATGTCAGAAAATATACACCACTAATAACCTTATATGGTGAAATAGGTAGAATGCAACTTAGCGTAAATAAAAAGATCAAATGTACTAGACCCATATTCGTATGCAACCAGAAAACTCCCTCGTTAAAACACTCTGCTTATCACAGATTGTGGAAAATGGTTATACAGCGGGAATAACTGGGCCTAAACATAATAAAAGATGTTTTACGACAAAAAGGCTTCAGGTTAAATGTTCTTTTGCCGAAATAAGATAAATATCAATTTTCAAGAAATAAAACGGCGATTATTTTAATCCTACTCACAATCTGGGTCCGCTAATCTATACTCTTCTACAAGGTTGAATGTATTCAAACCATTTAAAGATACATTACCTTGACCTACAGTGTGAGCCTAAATATAAAGTTGCACTTTCCAGTTTCAGAACATTATCCCATGACCTCATTAATGAAAAACTTGCGTGTAGGTTCGATAATATCCCTTGTGAAGAACGTCTTTGTGCGAATTGCAGTGTGAGAATGGTCGAAAATGAGTATCAATTTTTATTAGTTTGCCCAAAGTATTCTCAAATACGTTAGAAATATATCAGCAGAATAAACAGTACGTGCCCATCTGTGGGCACTTTCTTTTCGTTAATGCTGTGTAAATCGAATAAAGCGATTAGAAACCTTTCAAAATATACATATATATATACTTCGCGAATAAATTAATCCTCCAGTTTTGTTTTAATTAGTATTGTCTGCTAGCATTTTTACTTTTTCCAAATACAAAAATCCGCTGAACACACATGAATGAATGTACTATGCCTTGCACAATGTGATTTTCAAACTATCGATTTTTATGACAGATGTTTTTGCCTTTGTATTGTTATGGCTAGAAACGATGATTAAAAGTGTTCAAGCTTGAATAAAGAGTAGTAGTAGTAGTAAAATAATGTGAGGCTATTATATATATACGATGCTAAATTCTGTTGAATGTGTTAACCACAGAAGCAGTCCATAGTTTGAACGAGGGGATAGCCGAATTCAAGTCAGTCGGGATAGCTCAAGTGATGGGCCGTGAGACTTGCAAGCATAAAATATCGGGACTATTGAAGATATGGGTGCGTGCCCCACACCTGGCACACTAAAAATGACTAATAGTCTTACTTATCAGACATTAAACCGAGGTCCCGTGTGACGGTACATCGAGCACGCTGAAGAACCTGGCATAAATTAGAATAAGTTTCGTCCTGTACCTTGCACTGTCCCCCGTAACATAATTATTAGCTTTCGCCCATAGAAGCAACCACTGGTAACGATAAATAAATGGAAAACCAATCGATCGAGCAGAGTACAAAGTATAGACTTGTTCTGCAGTGTCTGAGTCCAATGTAATTCATGGCAGTAGGCCTATTAGACCATGCATTAAATAACCTCTTTATTTCACACTTATGCATTGATTTTAATAACAAACATCTAGAATATAAAAAAATAATTTAAAAAAAAAACTTTGAAACAATAAAAAGAGAGGGAATATTATTCGAAAAATGGTGATCTATGACAAAGCATTTCGATAGACTACTCGCCCCTGCAAATATCAATAATCGGAACTCTTGAAAACTCCATATTCTTGACTCTGGCCCCGTTCTGAAAAATCCATATTCGGGAGTCTAATATGGATTCACTGAATATTGTTTACTAACGTGGTAGTATTATCTCATTCGACGTTATTTTGTAGGCGGTGCATTAACTTGATGTACGATATTACATGAGCGGTCATTTTTTTTTTTTAATTTGATTTTTATCTAACGAGTTATTCTAAACTGGACATTAAAAACGAGACTTTGCCGAATGACGAGTCAGAGAAAAAAAATAAAAAACGAACGCACATATGATATTCTGTTTACACACATACCATATCCGTCATTTCATATCTTGTCCAAAATAATGCCTATAGATGATTTTTCAGTATGTGGAAAACTTTACTCGAAAATGTACATGTAGATCCAAAATTGCAAAACTTATATGCAAGAGAAATATTTTTTGTCAGAACAACGAGGTTCGTATTTCCTTAAAACAAACTTGTCCCTTCAAGGCTGGGCTATTTTTATTCGAATGTTCATGAGATGGTATACCACTAGTGGAATGTAACAAAAGATATCTAACCGTTCGTTTTCAAGCCTGTGCTTCTGGATTTCACACATCGGCCAATTCCGTATCTATATCTAAGTTCGTCCGTATCGACGGAGTTTTCGTTTGAAATACTTTTAGTGACATGATGTTAAACATAGCTGTGCCTTGAAATTCTTATTATCAGCAACAAAACAACTACAGTCAATTACATTTATCAGTATATAATTGGATCCTGCTCTGGCAAAAGAAGGGTTAATACTTTGCCGTGATGCATTATACAGGAAAGTCATAACCTAGTTATGGATCCATGAATCCATTTTGTCTAACAAGCTGCTGAATTCTGGGTAGAATAGTCCTTGGACATAAAGAAAATTGACCAAAAGCAAAAAAAGTTTCGACTTATAAATGTCAGCCTGCACAGGCTGACATGAATCGATACTTTTTGCAGATGCATGAAGCCCCCTTTTCACAGAGCAGAACTCATTTGTCAATATGTAATCAAAATTTACATCGAAATTAAACATAGAACATTAAATGGTTTTTCATTTCGTAAGTTTAATGTTATGTTATTACAAGTTTCGTAATTTGTTCAATTAAAAAGTGTGACTCATATGTACGTTTTAGTGGAGTCTAGTAAGTCTTTAGTCTGGTACCCCGACGTACTTCAAGTGTAACGTGGTGTTAGGGGCAGATAACCCAGACTAGTAAGACTTATGATTCTTAGAGCAGTAAAACAGTGTTTCCGGTAAAGAAATGTAAGGCTTAGAACTTACCGATAAATTGCACAACGTAATGCAACGTAATACAGACGAGGAATTTGATCAACGGATCAACCGAGGTTTGCCGATTGTATATAAGGGTTTACAGTACATCGCTTACTCGTGAACCTGTCAGTAATAACTATAAAAGTGACGTAAAAAAAACGAGGACGGTATGTCACAATCAATTCAGCCGCTCATAATGATAGAAAACATACAGTATTGACAGGTAGTGTTTATGACGTGTTCATAGCCAATAATGTTTATCCCTACGTATGTAGAACTTCACCTCCGGTCTACTTTGGCAAGAAATTCGCAACTTTTTAAACATATACCGGTAAATGTTCTCCGTGACAAAACGAATCGTTTTATTTTACACTAGGCTAGTAGAAATATTGTGATAAGAGTTGTTCATGTGGTTTATTCTGTGACCTGTGGACTTGTCTAATTGAATCACCAATTTCATCCGAATTGTCAAGGTGATACATCTTATGACACTTCACTCTTTACCAGACGACAAAACTACAGATTTGTACAAAGTAAGAGCATTTGCAGACGACAAATTGAATATGGCCAAAATGATAGAATCTGGCCTTAGAAATCATAGAAAACATTGTGGGAAAAGAAGAAAATGCTGGTTATCAGCATTTTCTCCTTTTGCCTGCCTTGTTTTCAATAGCTTTCTTTCCCAGGGTCTCGAAAAACACGGTATTTTTCTGTAAAGTGTTAAACGGTTAATTTCCTTTTAATTACCTAATCATGTGACCAAAAAAATCGTACACTGTTCTCTCGTAGTAGGAGATAAGATATCTCGGGATCTTTTGTTCGCAAGTTTTGTTGGAGGTTTGAAGCACTGTTTAATTATCTTTGTTAGCATTAGTATAGCTGTTGTTGTTGATTTCTTGCCTTGGAAAGTTAAGTACAACACTAAAAAGGATGATTTAAAGGGAACGAAAAGAAAATCAAGCAGGGATGTTTGTCAAATCAAGCGATGACTTTCTTTTCGAAAACTTGGGAAACAGCCGGCTGTATTGCTTGTGAAATTTACCAAACATTTCGATAGAATTTTGTGAATTACTGAAATCAGAAATAACGGATTGTGAATTCATTCTTCAAGCTTTATTCATAAATCTGTATCATTGAAAGTGTATTTAATAACTTAGATAGAAAACAAATAGGCAATTTTAATTATGAATGACCTTTTTAGAAGAACTATTTTTATTGTTACGACCTTATGCATAATTATATCACACTGTGCCGCTCAAACTCGTACATCACAAAACACAAATAGGATATCAGACCGCGTGTTCCAAAATACCGTACTATCTAGGCGGCGAGTGCCCTCTAACGCCGCTAGAGTACAAACAAATAGTTCTCCACGAAGGTCAAATGGCGGACGAATCCGCGTTATAGATATAACAAACCCGTCACGGGTACCCAGCACTAACAGAATAGATCCAGTTATATCACAAAGACTGAGACAAATATCCGGGACACAGAGGGGTACAAATCGTGTTTTACCAACAGGGCAAACAGGGTCCCGGCAACTTGGAACACAACGGACGAGCAGTCGAGTTTCGCTGGTCCCTCGGAGACAGTCCTCTCAACGGATGACGATGGCGCGGCCGACGGGAACCAGGCAGGTACGAATTACGAGGCCAACATCGAGACAAATGGGTATAAGACGTACGAGTGCGAGACAAGGCTTTGGACGTGCCGCCAGTCCCGTAGTAAGTATTCAATTCCATGTTTTAACAACTCGAAGTAAAAGGCCTATGAAAGCATTGTGGGAAAATGAGAAAATGCTGATGACCATATAGGCCTCGTTTTATTTGTTTTATGCACAGGCTGTTTCTGTCCGTATAATGAAGACCTGATAGTTTAACATGGCAAATCTGTTGATCCCTAAAATTTGCAGCTCGTGCTTGGAAAATATTTTTGAGCCATGCACTGTGAAAAAGCGGTTAAATGCATCTGCAAAAGTATCGATTCAGGTCAGCCTCCGCGGCCCTCGCAGACTGACTTTGTTCGGAATTTCTTGCTATTGGTAAATTTTCTGCATGTCAAAGGACGAATCTCTCTCAAGGGTCAGTCGATTGTTATACAAAATGGATTTTAAGGGTCCGTAATTATGCGATTACTTGTTCGATATAATGGATCACGGAGATGTATTAAGCCCCCTTTTCCGAGAGCATGGCTCATCTGTAAAATATAGGTAGTAGACATCAACTTACGTGGAAAAAATTCCAGTCTGACAAAAGAAGGGAAATATCACTCGTCAAAATCACTGTCTCATTAAGCACAAGTGAAACTTCTAATCTGCTTCAAAACAAAAAAAAGTTGCCTACATGTGGCAATAATAAGGCTCTCTCTCTCTCTCTCTCTCTCATTTTCCGAGCGTTCTTCAATTTCTGACTTTTGTTCACCTTCTTACAGCGCCAAAGGACCCCCTTGGAATTTCGCCCAGGCCCACTGACCAGGGATCCTCGCACAGGTTTGGTCATACAACGTATTTCAGCTCAAAGGCGACGACCCGTCCCGAACCTGCGACCACTTGGACAAGTGCCAAGATGCCCAATCAACACTCAATACATGTGTCGTCCATTCCCGAGAAATGTGGACAGGAGACGGGCAAGAAGATGTGTCGGCAATTGTAGAACAGGACAATGTGTTGTCATATGTTTATGCACATGCTCATCACGAACCAGTCAGATTCGCAGACTTGTGAACAGACCTCAACAAAGAGCACAAGGTCAAAGGCGACGTCAAGGTCAAGGTCGCAGTGGTGTTTCGGGTCGTGCTGTTCGAACGCAAATACCTGCTGATTTGAATTTTACGATGGACAGTTCTGTTCTCGCACGACTGCTGGCAGAACCAGACTTGAACATGCTTGTAGGACCTGAGGGTATTAATCAGATCCTACGAGGGGAACCACCATCTTTATTACCCAGACGTGCCCGACAAGATATAGCCTTTCTCAATCAAACCAGTGTAATAACAAACAACACTGCTGCAATTGACATGGGTGTGCCAATTCCAGTTGGAATCACCCAATCACCTGTAATACCTAGCGACCCGTTGTTGGCAAACATGCTGACATCGGGAGAGAGTCTTAGAGAGATTGGCAGTGAAATTAGCACGGAACTCTTGGGGTCTTCCTTCCCATCACTTACAGGTGAGAAAGTATTTCCTCTTAGCTAAGTAACTTTTTACCAGACGACAAAATTTTAGACTGGTCCAAATTAAAAGCGTTTCGCAGACGACAACTTGCTGCATTGAGCTCCCTTTTGCCAGAGCATGGCTCATTTATTTTACATCATTTGTGAAACAACCTCTTACAACTAATATTAATCACTCTGGATGACAGCTCCCTGGAAACCTTAACCAGCACTCTCGCTTTGTTGTGGGAAGTTCCAAAGGTTGACCAGGTCGTATCGTTATATTCTCACACACACACACACACACACACACACACACACACACACACACATATATATATATATATATATATATATATATATATATATATATATATATATATATATATATATGAGCCATGCTCTGGCAAAAAGGGACTTAATGCATCTCCGTGATCCATGATACCAAGCAAGTCATTGCATAATTGTGGATCCATGACATCCATTTTGTATAACAACCGACTGGTTTATGAGGTACACTGGTCCTTTGACCTGCAGAAAATTGATCAATAGCGAAAAGTTTCGGCCCAGGTCAGCCTGCGCAGACTGCACAGGCTGACCTGGGTCGATACTTTTCGCAGATGCATTAAGCCCCCTTTTCACAGAGCATGGCTCATAGCATATACTACTTTTTTCAGAATTTCAAAGACCAGATGTTACAGTGCTGTCTAGGTTGAATGCCAATGGTAATACCGTTGTTCAACCACCTACAGGTATCTCTCTTTTTTTTCTTCTTTTTAACATGAGCCATGCCCTGTGAAAAGGGAGGTTATAAATAAAATGAATGTGCAAAAAGTATTGACCCAGGTCAGCCTGCACAGTCCTCGCAGGCTGACATGAGTCGAAATTTTTCGCTACTGGTAAATTTTCTGCATATCCAAGGATATTTTTTAATTACCGTGATTCAGCCGGTTGTTAGACAAAATGGATTGTATTGATCCATAATTATGTGATGACTTGCTTGGTATTATGCATGGCGAAGCTGCAGTCAATCCCCCTTTTGCCAGAGCATGACATCTATTTGTTTGTTGGCGTTTAGTTTTGACTGTTTAAACTTTTATCCAAAAGAGCCCGTGTTTTATACGACCGTTAGGAAAAAGACTGTTGAACGAATTGTGGGAAAGGACAAAATGCTGGCCATCAGCATTTCTACATCTCCCAACGATGTTTTCTACCTTTTCACAGACAAATCATTTCATTTGAACCACGCCAAATTCGTTGTCAGTAAATGCTTCCAGTATGGAAATTGTGTGGACACCCATACGAAAATATTGCTGCAAAAAGAGAAATTACTTGCTGAAGGCAAATCTCTCCTTGCTACAATGTTTTTAAACGACCCATGACTAAAGGCTTTGAACAACTTATTTATTTATTTATCTATTTTTCAAATGTTCTATTCATAGTTTCGTTCACTGTTGAAACACTCACTGAGCTACGTAGGACCCCGAATTGTCATCAAAACTCTTCCTGTGTCACAAAAAAGCTGGGTCTGTATTCATCAACCATTCTTAAGGATGGTCTTATTCGTATTCTGCAGAATTTTATAAATTTGAAAGTAACACGGCTTCTGAATCACAAAGATTTAGAAATCTTGGAGAATAAGACAAAGAACGTTCTTAAGAATGTTGATGAATACGGACACTGACCGTGTCGGACAGTATAGATCCAGGATCAGATTATCAGTTACGTGCAGTCCGATCTTGATTTACGTTGTCCATAGAACCATATCCATCTATATGTTGAACCTGTCGCTGGCATTGTGAAGTTACCACAGACTGTTACATTACTGAAACATGGTGGCAAACGACCTTGAAACAATATTGTAAAAAATGAAAAAATGGGCTTGAATTAAGGTTTAACTGAGCTGCCCCCAGGTCGGCTAAACGCGAATAAATGCGAATAAACGCGCGTTTGCAAATTTTGTAGATCAAAATCAGACTGCACAGAACGTTTGATCCCATCTTAGATCTCAACTACCCTACATGATGGAATTTTTGGGGGCAAAAGGAGCTTTGAATTTGTAATATTTGGTCTTTTATCATTGGCTGTAAATTTTCTTTGTATTTATCAAGCCATCTAACCATTTACCAAACATTCTAGAGCTTTATAGTCCCTTAGAAAGGAGCATTTTGAAACATTGTGGGAAAAGTTTAACAGCGTTATCTCCTTTTCCTAAACTGATTTCTAACTTGCAAGAGAAAAATCCTATCATTTAAACCGCGTTTGATTTGTCGTCTGCAAATGCTTTCAATTTGAACCAGTCTAAAAAATTGGTAAATAGTTATTGGTTGGGAAACCACCACACATTTGCAGTCGAGAACCTTTAAGTCTTTGCCACACAGGACGACACGAGGACCAAGGCTTTTGAAAGCATTGTGAGAACAGGAGAAAATGCTACCAAGCAACATTTTCTTCTTTTCCCGGATTTTTTAACCCGTTCCAGGGCAAATACCGTCACCTGTACTATAATTTATTTGTCGTCTGCAAATGTGTTCAAGTTGGACAACTCTGGAACTTCTGGTAAAGAGTTAAAAATAGCAAATGATCATGAGTAATGTTTGAATGCATGGATACGAGGACTTGGGACTAATTAAGATTGCCTAAATTTCAGGAACCAAAAAAAAAAGTCATTTTTATTTTTCATTCTTTGACAGCCTGACCTGTGCCGAAACTTTGTGCTACTGGTCCATTTCTCTGCATGTCAAAAGACTATTCTTCCCCCAGACTCAGTCATTTGTAAGACAAAATTCGACTTTATGTATCCATACTTATGCGATGACTTGCTTGATTTAAGAGTCACGGATATGCATTAAACCTCCTTTTGCCAGAGCATAGCCTATTATAAAAAGCTTCCATACCTGTTAAGGACGAGCAGGTCTTGGATAAATACTGTGCACACGGATAGCAGCCAAGTCCGGTAGCCAGGTCTGTAAGGCACAGGGCGTGAAACCCGGGGTTCGTTGGTTCGATGCTGAGCTTTGCCTAATTATCCCGGAGGATTGATGATAGTCATCACAAAACGATCTATTCTCTTTCACTGCTGTGTAAACGTTGTTGGTGTGGGAGAGCAGTCACTTGCTTTGGAAGAATATCGTGTGGTTAAAGAAACTCCAGGAACGCATGGATAGGTGTACTGGCCACTGCGATATAACTGAAATAATGTTTGAAGCGGCGTTAAACGTCGTACAAACAAACAAAACATACTGATCTCTGGACCCGTATTCGTCAACCATTCTTAATAGCGTTCTAAGTCTAGTTCTCGAGAATGTTCTAAGTTACAAAGTAACGCAATCTCTGATTGGCTAAAGCAGATTGTCGAGCCAATCAGAAATTGTATTACTTTCTTAAGCTACGGAGTCCGCTTCACGCTACACTAAATCTCGGCCAGTCGAAGGGTAAAAGGGTAAAAAATATTGTGCGAAGAATGGGAAAATGCTGAATATCGGCATTTTCTACATTTCCCACAATATCTTCAAGAACTGTCTTTGTCTTCTTTGGGATTATTTGGCAACGGACTAAAGTTCCTCATTGTCGTGTTTATGACGGATGAGATTCAAATGTGGCGGATGAGATTCAAATGTGGCGCCAATGGAATTCCGTAACAAACTGACCCGATGAATTGATCTGAAGAGTTAATGAAGCTCTGGTTACGCACGCCAATCCATATTTTTCTTTCAGCGTCCAGTCTAGATGCTAACTTTCTGGGTGCCATCTTGCAGATGCCCAGTCCAATATCGCTGTCACGTGATCTCCAAAACTCACGTGGCAAGACAAGTGTCGTTGTCGATCCGACACTTTTAGATTCAGGTGTTATAGAGCCTGTAAGAGGTTTTAATTCGCCCAGAAGTCGATTGAGGTCGATGAGGACACAAGCTCGAGTGCTAGAAAACTTTTTCGATGCCAGTAGCCCAATTGAATCGCTTTCTGATGTTTTTTCAGGTGGTAATGTCGAAACAGCTGCACTCCGAGATTCACGTCTAAATTTGAATGATATAATTAGTCCTGGAAGTGGGACAGGTGCTCTGTCACGTGACTCACAATTGCTCGGAAATGTAATGAGAACTTCTGGGAACCAAGAACCTTCAGAAGTTGCTATAATGGCGGCTATGATGCAATCACTAGGTGGCGCTGTGGACGCCATATCGGCTGCCAATGCAAGAAATAGTAGCGCTGCAACCAGTCGATCACGTGACATTTCTAGTTCAGGTATCGACGGGATGGCAGCCAATCAGTCAGCTGGAAATATGATTCAAAATTTTCTGAGAGGTACAGTCAAATCAACAGACCAGACCATGTCGATTCCGACCATCAACGAGTGCTTGGCACAAGGAAAGGAACTCTGGTGTGATCCGTTAGGAATATGGGAAAGCACTCCAGGTATAACTCGCTGGTGCTTAACAAACTGTCGATCGTTAAATCCGAGTGTTTGTGATGAAAATCGTTGTGAATGTAAGTGTGTGAATCCCGAAACATATCGTAGAAACTATATAAACCTTACGGGGAGTTCAATTTGAAATTTGATATTAGCTCTTTCTCCACAACATGAGTCAGTCGAATAGCTTTTAGAAGATAAAAGATACAGCTTGACTGCAATAGCAGATTTCTTGTGGTCATGATTAAAAACCAAGTGACTCACGATGTAGATCTAAGATCAAACTGCAAGTCCTATGGAACCTATTTTAATCTACCCTGCACCCAAAAGCTATTACAGTACTTATTCTGATTCAGACGTATTTTTTGGCCCTTTGGCAATCAACAAGTTAATGAATTTGACTTTTTTCGATGTCTTAACTCTCGACATGTTTTTTACTAATCCAATTTGAAAGCGTTTGAGGACGACAAATTGAATATGGATCAAACGCTGGAATTCCTTACTGAATGGGCCGTAAACATTGTGGCAACAGAAGTTAAAAAGCTGATTACCAGCATTTTCTCCTTTTCCTCAATGTTTTCAAAGGATTCTTCCTTCACGGTCGGTAAACCTAGGGATTGTGTGGTAAAGGATAAAGGTAGATTTCCATTCCAGTCGAAGATGGTTTTGCTTACAGTTTAGTATAGGGTAGCGGACAGTGTAGATCATAAATCAGACATTGCTCCTTGCCACTTTGACAATCGTTCCTGTAAGATTTTGATGATCAACTTGTATAGGTAGCCCTTATCCTGTGGAGTCTGCATGAGCAGCGCTCTGGTAAAAGGGGTTTAATGTATCTCCTTGATGCATGATACCATGCATAGAATCATATAATTATGGATCCATACATCTATTTTTTGAACAACTGACCGAATCATGAGTTAGACTGGCCCTTTAACATGCAGAAAATTGAACAATAGCAAAAGGTTTCGACCCAAGTCAACCTGCGCAGGCTGCGTAGAGTGACATGGTCTACACTTTTTGCAGATGCATTCAACCACCTTTTCACAGAGCATGGTTCCAATTGTTGACGATTACAAAAAAAAAAAGGATTCTGCAAAGTTTATTGGCTTAAACTGGGGTTTATATGAACAAAACTGCTGATAGGACAGCGGATAGTTTACAGCAAGATCAGACTGCACGTACATGTACGTACAGACTGATCTTGCTTCACACACTCCGCAAAATACATCTATGGTCGCCAACGGCAGGACAAGGGTTAATGTTAAATAAATACATGGGTTAATATAAAACTTAATAAGAACGGTACACGACATTTCGTCGAAAAGGTGTTTCGATGAAACCGATGTATGTTTTGACATACCTTTTGCTAAATTGCTAGATTTATTGCATGAAAGCTCTGTCTGGGAGCAATGTTTGAGCCACAATTCTTCTGGGTTACGGTAAGGGTCATAGCTAGGGATCGGTTTTGGCGAACGTGGTTTTCTACGAAATGTCGCAAATCTAAGTAAGAAAACATTCTACAGGAGGAAAAGACTGCTCGCGACGTTTCCTTTCCTCTTTTTCCACAATATTTTTAGAGTTTCTCTAAGCCTTACGAATGATTTTCAGACCAAAGTAAATTAAGTATCAGGGTATAAATCCTTAACGCTATCATCTTATATATCTTATTAACCCCTAGGCTGCTATGCACGACTCACTGACCTTTTGCGGGTAGTGTAGATCAAGATCAGACTGCACAGAACGTGCAGTCTGATCTTGGATCTACACTGTCCGATAAGAAGATACTTTTCCCCCAAAATACCTTTGAAATAACAATATTTGTTTTGTTTTTTTTTCTGTCGGCTTGAAAATTTCATTTCACTTATTTAGCAGGATAAGGGTTAAGACATTGATACCAATCCGTTAATTAGTTCAGTTTTATTGAACTATAAAGTTGAGCATTAATCAGTATCCCAATCAGCTGTACCAGACAAACACGACCATGAAGAACACTTCCGAAAATATTTAGGAAAACAAGAAAATGCTGGGTACCAGCATGTACTTTTTTCTTTTTCCAAAATATTTTCAAATGTCGCCCACTTCAAGGCCGTAAAAACGGTCGAGTGAATCATAAAGTATTAAATAAAGTTGCGAAGTGCAAGAACTATGTATTGTTTTCTTACTTGCTTAAGTCTTTGAATTAAAATTTTGTATGTAGTGTTGATGAAAGCATAGGCATCTGAAACTCCATTGGTCTATTACGGGATAACGAAATTTTCTTCAGCGGACACCGTTACTATAAATAGCACGTTGGCGACTTCCTCTATATTGTATATAATAAGGCAAGGTGTGCAACGACATCGAAGAAAAATTTTACCCCTGTCCCTTTCAGAGACAATATTTACCCGAAAACGGAAAAAAAAATAAACTTAGTTACCGTTGCAGATGGGTTCAAAAATGATTTTTCTCGGATACCCTGACCTTCAAAAGTTCAAAACGGCTCTTGCAATCAAGCTGCGCCAAAGTTTTTGACAAAGTTTCTTATCATATACAAAATAGAGGCAGTCGCCAATGTGATATTTGTAGTAACGGTGTAAATGAAAAATTGAGTATTCCGTGATATAATCCCTACAGGCGATGCACCAATGTGCAAATGTTCGATGATCAACCAAGGAAAGTTTTAGTGGTCGGGGACAGACCAATGGAGGCCTGTGATGAAAGTTTGTTGTGTTAGTCAATAGGGTGACTTTGTTGTATACGAGCTCGTACTACAGACAAAAATTTGATGTGTATCAGGTAATTAAATAAAAGTTCTGTGTGCTAAATAAAATGTTACGTATATCTCTTTTTTTTTACGTGTCTTAGTTCACTCGAAGACACTGGATTATCGCAATTTTGAGATTTTTTTCACGAAAACATCAAAGATAGCGGACTGTTTGGGGAGATGATCAGTTGACATATCCATTAAAGCTTGATCTTGGTCAACGCTGTATAAAAATAAATGTACAGTTTATGAAGTTTTCGTTTTCTATCCACACCCGTGTTTTATGTTTACATCTAAGACTATTTTCCTAATTCCAAAAGCTGTAGCCAATAGAAAGTCAAATGAAATATGATGGATTTTATGGATCTCTAAATATCTGATGACATGCTTGGTGTAATACATCATGGAGATCGATCGAACTCCTTTTTGCCAGCGCATGGCTCATATCAATAAATCGGAGAGTGTGTATAGAAGATCTATTTCATCTTCATAGACACTATACACCGTCCCGAAAAGCATTTGACATAGCGACTATGCATTTTAGAGTTAAAACATTGAAAATGAGATCACTAGTAAAATGAAATACTGGTAGCGTTTTAGCCCTTCGGCTACTGGGAAGAATTTCATGAAACTTGGAGTCTATCACTGACGTCCTCATGAACGGCTGCTTGACAGCGATCGCCTCATAAACTGGTCGCCTCATTCGGAAAACCTCGGGTGATATGTTCATCAAGTCCCTCGGCTGTATCACGTACCTTGATATGCACCTACACAGAACATCTCTTCGCCGGAAATACGCCGCTATACCTTTCTTTAAATTTTACAGTTCCTTTTAAAGAATAGCACATAAGTCACAATTCCCTATCGAAATCTTTCTAAATACATTTCCGTTTACCAGCGATCTGTACATTCAGCTTTTAATGTAGTTTATCAATTTCGTTGGAAGTAAATAATGTGTACACCATATAATGCTGGTCGATTGTAAATTTATGCAGAAGGTACAATAGACGCTAAAAACTACTGTGCACAAATGCTTTTGGTAATGTGCATATCACACTATGAAGGTTCATTGAAAGTGCTGTAGGGACAGAAAAAGGCCAAAATAATGTGCACGCCATACAATGGAGGTCACGTTTATGGAAGTAAGGAGAGAGGGGACTCAAGTAATGTGCACACCATATAATGCAGGTCGCTTGTACCTGCAGTGGGGACAGAAAACGCCAAATGAAAGTGCACACAACAGAACGAAGGTCCTGGGTACCACATTAAGGAGAGAAAGCGCCCTAAATAATGTGCACACCATAGAATGTAGGACACTGGTTACGTCAGTAAAACAAAAAGTGCTCTAAATAATGTGCACACCGTATAATGCAGATCACTGGTTACGACACGAAGGCTTGAAAACGCTCTATATAATTTGAACACCATATAATGCAGGTCCCTTGTAACTGCAGTAGGGACAGAAAATGCCAAACAACTGTGCACACCATCTAATGCAGGTCCCTGGCATGATACGTAAGTATAGGAGAGAAAATGCTCTAAATGCAAACCATATGATGAACGCTCCTGGTTACGGCACCAAGGAGAGAAAACGCCCTAAATTATGCACAGACCATAGAATGCAGGTCCTGGGCACGATACTTAAAGAAGAAAGCGCTCTTAATAATGTGCACACCATATAATGCATGTCCCTGGTTACGGCACCAAGGAGAGAAAACGCCCTAAATTATGTACACTCCATATAATGCAGGTCGTTGGTAACGTTAGTAGGGACAGAAAACGCATGAAATAATGTGCACACCATGTAATGCAGATCCATTGTTAAGATACTAAAGAGAGGAAACTCCCTTAATAATGTGCACACCATACGATGCAGATCACTAGTCAAGTTAGCCTGGATTACCTGCCCCTACCACTACGTTATCGGGTCAGGCAAAGCGCAAAAATGGAGGACCCCAAGGTGTCCTAAAGCGTACCCCTACATGCTTCCCCGTTTTCCCCAGTTTCATGTGATCCAGTTTGATCAGTTAAAAATGAGATCAATTTTGTCCAAAAATACATTACCGAATCTAAAATGTGCTGTTTGGGTATGGTTTAAATATAAATTCGACTATGAATCATTTTAAAAGTAGCCCTGTTTTCGGACGTGATATAGGTCCATAGACTCTTCGGATATTTCTGGTATGTAGTTTTTCTCGCTAAATAAGAACGACATGCAGAAAAATTCACTACCATGACTTTATTGCAAGCAATCTGTTTTGAATTCAGCCTATGATCCGATTTGATCGTGTGAAATAACAATATCCCGTCTCCTCTGCATATTACCAACGTGGGCCGCCATTATTGCGCTTTGCCTGACGTACTCTTGTAGTACGGCGGGGTACCAGACTATAGTCAAGTCATTTGATACAGAAAACGCTTTAAATAATGTACACACAAAGTATTCTGAGGACACTGGTTACTTTAGCAGAGATAGAAAATGCTCTAAATAATGTGCACACCATATAATGCAGGTCCCTGATTACGGCAGTAAGGAGAGAAAACGCCCTTAATTTTTGTGCACACCATTGAATGCAAATCCCTTGTAACTGCATTAGGGACAGAAACCCCCTTTCCCCCCTCCCCCGAATAATGCGCACACCATATAATGCAGGTCTCTATTCAAGTCAGTGGACAGAAAACTAAATAAAATAATGTGTACACCATATAATGCAGATCCCTGGTTATGATAGGAAAGAGAGAAAACTCCATCGGTGATATGCACACTATACATTGCAAGTCACTAGTAAAGTCGGAAGAGACAGAAACGCTCTTAAAAACATACACACCATATGATTCAGGTCTAAGCTGCTTCAGTAGGGTCGGAAACATCCCAAATAAAGTGCACACCATTGAATGCAGATCTAGGCTACTGCGATAAAGGCAGGAAACGCCCCAATACTGTGCACAACAGAGAATGCAGGCCTATCTGGACACACCAGAGAATGCTGGTCTATGTTATACGGCAAAGACAGAAAACACCCAAAGGACTGTGCACACCATAGAATGCAGTGCCCTTGTAACTGTACTATGGGAAGAAAGCCCTAAATTATGTGCACACCATACAGTGCATGTCTCTTGTAAATGCGGTAGGGATAAAACACGCCAAAAAACTAAACTGTGCACACCACAGAATGTAAGTCTATGGACATTCCCAATGACATTCCCGCCAAAACCCAGTGCTTCCAGTAAGGCTCGACTCCCGGGACACAAGGTTGCGAGTCCTACCCTTTTCCAATTATTCACAAAGGGCCAGGAGGTGCCAAAATCTGTGCACACCATATGATGCACGTCCCTTATATCTGCAGTAGGGACAGAAAACTCCCCAATAATGTGCACATCATGTAATACATACATACGTCGCACACGGACGAAATAGCACACGCAACAGAAAAAAATTCGTATCTACACAATGTCAAATACGGTTCCAGATATGGTATATTGACGTATCTCGCGAACGGAATGCGCATGCACTGATTGCAGTTTGATTTGTCAAAATATTACGCCATGATATTCATCCCCCGTCCACAAAAAAACGAAGTTCTTACCGACTAATCCATTATTTGTTTTATTTGTTTACCTTTTTCAATAAATTTCAATAATTGCAAACTTTTGTCGTTGAAAGTTGTAGGTATAAAATAAAAGGAATATTAGACATGTGCGACGGAAGAAAGAAACCATAGGACACAGAAAACGGATAAAAGTTGGGGTACGTATCAAAACAAACATGAAAATGAAGACAGAATTCAGGCCATACCATTTTTATTTCATGTTTATGTATATACCTGTCCCTGTTGTATGTGTTCACTCTTGCAGCAACAAACTCCAAGCAGTCTCAAAAGTCTTTGAACCTTTTTGAAATGAAGTATTCAAGCTGGTTCTGTCGGATAATTTCCTTTTGTCGTCGTTCAGCATCTTTTTACTCGGGATGTTGGACCAGGTTGATCCATTTCTTCAAATGAGGAGGACATTGCATCTCCATCCTGTATTTCTCCCATCTTCGCAAGTCAAGGATACTAAGGTAGTACCCTTGGCCACTCGCCTCTTTAAAAATCGAAACTCCCGCTGCGCCATTTCACTGGATGCGATCAAAACCCATCGCGTCCAATCAAACCATCTGTAACAAGAAATCTTCCGCAAAACAGAAAACAATAATGGCGGCGCCTGTCAAAAACGAAAGTTGTCGTGTTTGTGACGAAAATTTGCCAAAAAAGAGTAGACGATCGATATTTAATGAGTTTTTTAAAGTTCATGATCAATTATGTGAAATATTAGGACGGGTTCCACAGCCAAGAGATTGCGAATCATCGTATGTCTGATTAATTTCAGAAAATTGTGATGAATCCGAAAGCGGAGCCATATTTGATGCATAGCCTAACAAATTTTATTACGAGCATTTTGATTGGTCAGAAATAACATCAGCAAAGGTTAGGCAACTCGTGATATTCGATAGGTAGCGCAGCAGGAGTTTCGATTTTTAAAGAGGCGAGCGGCCAAGGGTAAGTAACGAACAAAGTGGAGTTAGTATCCTTGGCTTGCGAAGATTGTATTTCTCCCTGGTGCACCGCCTTTAGTTTGCTGAGCTGGACCCTGCAATTGTGTTAGGCTTGTTGTCGCTGTTTTTGAAGTTGCTGTTGCAGCTGCTGCTAAACTTTATCTTAATGATGCAGTTGTCATGGTAATGGTGGTAGCAGAGTGATGCTGGTGCTGTGAGCTCACGTTCCTGCACCAGTCGTCTTCCTAGGTTTTTGACATCTTCAACGGCATTCCTTTGTATGGAAAAAAACGTATTATAAAGAAAAATTAAGCCTTTAGAAAAAAAAAAAATCCATTGTTTTAACGTATCTGGATAAATGTATTTTATAACTACTGAGGGAGAAGGAGAAATTGCCTTTTGTAATTTGCCCACAATTTTGTCAACCATATGAAGTTTCAAAGAAAACCTCATCATGTTTGGGTCTTTTCAGTAACTATGAAGAATGAAAAAGTCTACAATTCGTCGTTTTGCAATAGGTTAATATAGTCTGTCCACCGTTGGTACAATATATCACTGTTGTTCAAATCAGTGCCCAGTAGTGTTATTGCATATATCCTATTCCTCATCTATTTTACTCATTCAGCCCTTAAAATATGGCCTAAGTCGGCCTGACTCTAACCCAAGTGACTTATATCTCTATGAAACATGCACTAACTAAAGCCGTGTATATTTCAAAGATACAATGTCAATCATCTATCATATAAAGATTTTCTTTTCAAAGTACGTATGAGAAATGGAGTATGTATATGTAAGACTAAAATGGTGTTGTTTTCCTTACCTTTAATCATTGCCTTGAATCGCATCTCCTATAACTTTCAATATATATGTTATTTTCGGCGTTTGAGGAATCGAATTAGACGAAAATTAATTTCCCTTGTAATAGTCTAAGCTCCGATAGGAGGCGTTCGTGTAGTGCACGAGTATAATGCTCGTGCGCGGGTTCTTCAGTTCAGAGTTGGAACCGACTGGGACCACACGTACAATTTTGTGTTTCGCTTCAATTTTTTCAATTTCTGCCACGTGTACATTTTTTACATTTTATTTCTTTATCGAATTATGAGTTTGGAAGAAGGTGTTTCACTGAATAGTGAGTTGAACAGTGACATAAGAACGCTTTTGGCAGAAGTTCGTGAACAGAGACGCGAATTACACTCTTTCAAAGAAGAATTGAGAGGAGACTGTTTGTCGGTAAAAGCAGACGTTAAGCGGCTTAAGAAAGAACAAGAGTTAAAGTGGCGATATGAAGGGAATAAGATTCAGCATGAATTCAACGCTTCTTTGTTGGACAATTTGAAGCAAGCTTTGTGGGCACTTGACAATTGTAAAACTGACTACGTGAATGAAATTTTAAAGGAGGCTTGTGAAACTTTGAAGAAAAGAAACAAACATGTCCGCATTGCTGACACGTCAGAAGCGGGATGGGAAACGGTGCGTCAGTATGAGCTTAATCCCGTCGCTAGCGACTCGGAGGACGAATCAAGGATCAACCGAGCCGAATCCCGAGCTCTTAAGAGGAAGAAGTCTCAGAAATCTAAGAAGTCGAAGCCTACTGCTACTTTCCCTTGTGATCATCGTACTTTTCCATCCGGAGCTTCGGGACAATTTCAGACTCAGACAGTGCATCAGCAGCCGTCCTTTCGTCCTTTTCAAGTCCCGGGAGGCACAAAAGCAATGTACGGAGCTTGTTTCTCCTGCGGAGAGACCGGTCACATGCGAAAGAACTGTCCCTACACCAGGACCTTCACACAGCAAGAACAATCAAAGGTGTAATGGGTTGGATATGGGGAATCCCACTGAATTTCCTAAAATAGACATAGAAGATGAGTATCCTATTTATAATTTTGAGTATGATAAAAATAGATTTACAGACGATTTCTTTGAATACGAGCAAGGTCAAAAAGAAATTATAGTTAAACACAGGCTGAGAGATCATATTGATTTTTGGAAGAGTATCAATGCCAATGATTTTATTATAGACACCATTTTTAATGGATAGAAAATTCCATTTTATTCTTTACCACCAGTTTCGTTTTCAAAGAACAACAAATCCGCTTTGTTAGAAAGCAAATTTGTTTCTGAAGCAATCAGAGATCTTTTAGATAGGGGTTTAGTTACAGAAAGCGAACATATTCCCACTGTTGTTAATCCTTTGACTGTTTCGATTCAGAGTAACGGTAAAAGGAGACTTATTCTTGATTTAAGATTAGTCAATATGCATATCTGGAAGCAGTCTGTGAAGTACGATGATATCAGAATTGCTTTATTATATTTAAAGCAAGGTTCGTGGATGATTAAGTTCGATATTCATTCAGCTTACCATTTTTTAGACATTTATCCTCCTCATACAGAGTTTTTAGGATTTTCATGGGTTGTAGATGGAGTAACCAAATTTTACAGATTTCTAGTTTTACCGTTTGGTTTAAGTTCAGCTCCATATATATTTACTAAGCTTACTAGGCCATTAATAGCTAAATGGCGGGGTGAAGGCAAGAGTGTACTGATGTTTTTAGATGATGGTTTTGGGACTGCAGACAATTTTATCGATACAGATCGGATTGCTCAAGAAATAAAGTTTGATTTATTGTCTGCTGGATTTATTCCAAAGGCAGATAAATCATGCTGGATCCCTACTCAGGAGTTACAGTGGTTAGGGACCTTGCTAAATTGTTTAGAATTTTACATTGAAATTCCAGAAAAAGAGGATAAAAAAGGCACTAGGAACTTTAGAGTATTTACTGTCTTTTAAGTTTGTACCAGTCAGAAAAGTAGCCAGTTTTGTGGGGCAGATAATTTCCATGTATATTGTAGTAGGTACAGTTTGCCAAATTATGACCAAGAGCCTGAGCATAAACATCACTAAAGCTATTTCTTGGAATTCTTACATTCAGTTATCCGACGAAAGTAAAGCCCAGCTTTTGTTTTGGAAGAAAAATTTATTTCAGTTGAACAAAAAGAGTTTAAAATGTATAAACACTTGTTCTAGAATTGTATATAGCGACGCCAGTAATTCAGGTTATGCTGGTTATGAGGTAAATACTTATAAAGGGATAGTACACGGTATGTGGGATTCACAGGAATCCGCCCAATCATCAACTTGGAGAGAGCTCTGTGCTGTATATAGAGTGCTGATCTCTCTTCAAGATGTTCTGAGGTGCCAAAGGGTAAAATGGTTTACTGACAACGCAAATGTGAGTAACATTGTGGCAAAAGGTTCTATGAAAGAAAATCTGCAGGAGTTGGCTTTCAGGATATATCAGTTCTGTTTTAAGAACTGTATTCATTTAGAGACTGAATGGCTACCCAGAGCAGAAAATGAAAAGGCTGATTATTTATCCAAAGTTATTGAAAGAGATGATTGGGGTATTTCAAACAGCATTGTACAGATTATAATTCAAAAGTGGGGTTGTTTAGACGTTGATTATTTTGCTTCAGTTCATAATGCAAAATTGCCACGTTTTTATTCCAGGTTTTGGTGTAGGGAGGCAATAGGTGTAGATGCATTCACCTATGATTGGGGTCATGGGCTTGGTCTATTCGTGCCTCCGATCATTTTAGTACCCAGAGTACTGGGTAAGATGAGTGCCTGTAAGGCGCGTGGAATTTTAATTGTTCCTGAATGGAGATCAGCTCCTTATTGGCCGATTTTATGTTCACAAACTAGTGAAAACTTTTGCACATTTGTAAAAGATTTCATCTTTTTACCGACAAGTAAGGATTATTATGTTCCATGTAAAAATGGTTCAGGCATTTTCGGAGTTGAAGATTTAAAATTCCGAATGCTAGCGCTATATATTGATTTTGGAAACACTGCATAAGGGAGAGTAATCCATGATCGATGTCTAAATGTTATGTAATAGTTATTTCCCTTTGCATAGAATGTTGCAATGGGATTAATCCTGGATGAGCATAGGCTATGTTTACTCATTTTTTTTTTCCCATTTCACATATGTTTTTTCAGAGATATGGACCGGAGCTGTTAGATTTGGAGTTGCCTGGGGCGTTGGCTGACAGGGTGTCTTCTTTACCACAGCTGCTTAAAGAGACGAGAGCTGATAATACTTTTTTGACGTATGAACGCGGATTTCAACGTTGGAGGAAATGGGCTGTATTAAATGGTCTAACAGTGGAGGATACCTTGCCTGCGAACGCATTCCATGTGGCTCTATATCTATCAGCTTTGATACAGTCCTGTAACACTCCTAGTCCAGTTGTGAATGCTTTTTATAGTATTAAACGGTTTCACGATATGTTCGATTATAAATCGCCTACAGATAGTAAGCTAGTATCTAATGTGTTCGATGCGGCAAGACGGAAACTTGCGAAGCCTGTAAATAAAAAAGAACCTATGACTATTGATATTTTAAATAAAGTGTATAATGGGCTTTACATTGAAGGAAATGTTTTGAATCAAAGAACTATTTGTATTTGTTTATTGGCTTTTGCTGGGTTTTTAAGAAGTTCAGAGGTTTTGAATTTGAAAAGAAATGACATTATGTTTTTTGATAGTTATATTAGTATTTTCATAGAATCCAGTAAAACGGATAAATTCAGAGAGGGTGCCTGGGTGTTTATTGCTAGAACAGGAACAGTTTTGTGTCCTGTACTTAATTTAAAGAAGTATCTTAAGTGGGCTAAGCTAGAGGACGAGTCCGAACTATATTTATTTGCACAGTTAAGTGCAACTAAAAAGGGTTATAAATTGAGGAATAGTAATAAGCCATTATCGTACAGCAATTTCCGTACCCTGTTCTTGAGAGCTCTGAAGCCTTTTGTTGAAGATGTGGATAAATTTTGTTTGCATTCTTTACGAGCCGGCGGTGCGTCCGCTGCAGCTAATAATGGCATTCCTGATAGACTCTTTAAACGCCATGGTAGATGGCTTAGTGAGTCTGCCAAGGATGGCTATGTTAAAAGTTCTATAGAAGAAAAGTTAAGGGTTTCTGAATCACTGGGCTTATAAGCTATTTCATATTACTAAAGTGTTTGAATTAAGTGTATTCATTTCTCTGCTTACATGGACTGTAATGTTAACAGACCCGTTCTTTTAGTTTCAGTCGGTCAACGATTCCAACTGTTATACCAAAAAATATATAAGTGTTGTATTGATTGTAAGAGGAGTGTGAGTTTGCAAGGGAAATGTTATTTTCGGCGTTTGAGGAATCGAATTAGACGAAAATTAATTTCCCTTGTAATAGTCTAAGCTCCGATAGGAGGCGTTCGTGTAGTGCACGAGTATAATGCTCGTGCGCGGGTTCTTCAGTTCAGAGTTGGAACCGACTGGGACCACACGTACAATTTTGTTTAGTTCATGTTATGTATATAGTTGGACACAAAGTACTGCGTTAAGCGTTCAGAGTATCGTGAGTCAGGCGTGGCTGCCTTTAGAATTGCTGGCGAGGTGTTAGTCCTTGTCATGGCGCTTGCCATATTGTGTTTTAGAGTACCACAATGTAGTGGGTAAAGGCGTGGCTACCTTTAGAATTGCTGGCGAGGTGTTAGTTCTCGTCATGGCGCTTGCCAGATTGTGTTTCATAGTACTATGTTGTTGGTATGTTGTTCATGGAGTTCGCCATGGTGTGTTTAGAAGAAACTATCGCGATTGTACGCTGTATTTAATTGTTTTGCTATGTAATGTTGTTGTTAAAAATGGTAGATTAAACGGTCATCAGTCGGTCAACGATTCCAACTGTTATACCAAAAAATATATAAGTGTTGTATTGATTGTAAGAGGAGTGTGAGTTTGCAAGGGAATCCCTATTTTTGTCGACTTTCTCTAAGTTGTTTGTAAGTACCGTGCTCATAAACAGTCCTTGCTTCAGCTAGCAGCTATCCTAAATTAGCCTTGACTTTACATCCAATACATATGCCCATTTATTGAGAAGACATACGTATGCTCTTAGAATTAAGAGCAATTTCTCTTTCTTAACTCTAAGATTTCTCCGTCTTCTGATAGCTACGTTTTATTTAAGCAAACGATGCATACTTATCCTCTGTGCAGCATTTATAACTGCATTCAATTTAATCAGCAAAAATAGAGCATGCGTGGCCTAAAACATTTCCTGAAATTGATACGACGACAGCTGGGTAATTCCACAGCATGAAATTGATATTACGTGTTTTCAAAGCTGTTCAGATTAAGGAAAAATACATATGAGCCATGCTCTGGCAAAAGAAGGTTGCATCTCCGTGATGCATTATACCAAGGTCTAACAACCGACTGAATAATGAGGTAGACTAGTCCTTAGACAAGTAGAAAATTGACCAATAGCAAAAGGATTCGTTTCATTTTAGCCTGCACAGACATCGCATGCTGACCAGGGTCGTTCCTTTTTTACGGATACATTTAACTCTCTTCTTGCCTATAAACATACAGAGAATCATACATGAGCGTTTATGTATTATCATTTTTATCAAACGAGATGACTAAAATAATATACTGCGAGCCTTGGAGAGCGTCATATACACTTTTGTGAACTCGTTTGATAAAAAATGATAATACATAGGCGCTCATGAGTGATTCTATTTATCAAATAAAAAGAAAAATGTCAGATAAGCAAGTACCCTGCATTATCGCCTTTAGCCTATATACCCTTCACGGGTCCATTTTACAGATGTAGTTCAGTTTGAAAAATATACATACACAAGAAGACATTTACACCGAAAGTAGATAGTTGATAGGAGTAATCGAAAGATTTTCACTATTTAGTTGATTTTATATACAAGTAGCTTTCGCTGCATTTCTTGATGTTATTAAACCTGACAATCACAAAACTTTCCGAATACGTCTTAGCAAAGCTGACGTCATTTTCCCACAAAATGGCAAACTGGTACAAATACCGGCACGTGCTGTGATTGGTTTCATTGGCTTCATGTGCTCACAACTACAAATTAACCAGAACCGGGACCCAAAGAGCGATAGTTCACTAGTTAGTGTATTATCGAAAATAAGCCGTGGACTTAATAATCTGCTGGGGAAGTTTTATGTGATAGATCACAATTGTTAATGAAAATGCGTGTGTATTGTTTAGTTGAGAGAGAGACAAGAGAAGTGTGAAAAGTTAAAGATAAACAGGATCTCATGTTACTAGTATACCTAAACGTTGATATTGTGATGTAATTTCAGTATGTTTGGTTCAAAGATAAAATTGGCTTGGCCTTATCTTTTTATGTTCTGTCTTGTTTGTTTTAATAAGTCCCCGTTTTATCCGTGATTCGTTTTCCTTTTCGGTTTCCTTTCTCTCTCGCACATGTATTTTATGTTGAAGTAACTTTCCTGGTGCTTGTATTTACCAGTACTTCCTCGCAGCGACCTTCGGTCTCGCACGATATCAAATTTTCTCACGCTGCTCGAATCAAATACAAGGAATAGCCTATATTCGTGTTCTGAAGTTGCTTTTGTTTCTGGATTTGTCTTTATTGAATAAAAATTTTGGCTTTTGTAAAATCAATGAAATGTCTGATATCTTCGCTTGCCAATCCAGTTACTCGTGACTAAAAAATAAAGTAATTCAAGTATTGAATTCATTTGAGCCAATCACTGGCAAAAGAGGGTTTTGTGTGCCTCCATGCTGCCAAGCAGGTCATCACATAATCATACATCTAGAGAATCCATTATGTCTAACAATCGACTGAATCCTGAGATAAAATGGTCCATGGACATGCAGAAAATTTACCAATAGTAAAATGTTTTACCCACGTGTGCCTGCGCGGGCTGCGCAGTCTGACCTGAGTCGACACTTTTTGCAGATGCATTAAATACCCTTTTCACAAAACAGTGCTCATTTACATTTTATGCCACTTTCAGCTTCTGTCATTGTACTGATAAAATTGTGAATTATTTGTACATGCGGTACGTGCAAGACATACTGCCGTAATCTGTCAACCTGCATGTATTTATCTCAGCTCTTTACCAAGCGACAAAATTTGAAACCCGTCAAAATTGAAAGCTTATTGCAGACGACAAATAATACATGGCCCAAATTGTGAAGTTTGTTTCTGAAAGGCTAGAAAAGATTGTTGGAAAAAGACAAAATGCTGGTTACCAGCATTTTCTCTTGTTCCCAGAATGTTCTCATACGGCTTCTTACTGAAGGTCACTAATACTCGGGAATGTGTGGTAAAGGAGTAACAGGATTTTCTAGTCGTGTTTGCATATTAGCTTAACGCTTGTTCTTTTCCATCGTTTACCAAAAATTCCCGTTCTTGTGGAGAAAGGTCCGAAAAGTTTGGAAATATTGTGGGAATCCGTTTCGAAAAACTTTTCTAGAACCTTCCAAAGACAAATAGCATCAACTTGAGCAACATATGATTTGTCGTTTGCAAATGTCTTCAAATAGGACAGGTCTAACATCTTATCGTCAGCTGAAAATTCAAACTCATTGTTTGGTTAAACGTTTACACACATTTTTTTTTTTTGTAAATCAAAGAAAGTTGATATTTGCATGAAAGTAAGGAAAGGGAACAGTCTCTCCTTTTTTTTTTTTTTTTTTGCCTGGAGGGGAGGGGGCATGCGGCAAAGCTCGGATGGTCCGTTGATCAAGTCCCTAGGCTGTATCACGGAGCTTGATATGCACCTACATGGTGCACTTCTTCGCCGGAAATACACTGCTTTACAGTTCTAGATGGTAATACTCCACTTAGAAAAAGAAAACACGAGTCACAGTTTTCTATCAGAATCTTTCTAAATACGTTTCCGTCGATCAACAGTTTGTACATTCATTTTCTAACTTTGTCTATCAATTTCGTTGGCATTTTTTCAGCGACAGGTTGTTCATTACTGTGGCTATTGTTGCCGTTGCTTATCGATTAACATGGGTGTCGTCATGTGACTTACAGTACTTCAAAATGAGGATCCCCTCGGTACAGACGAGGGTAGATGTAGGTATGGAGCTGTGACGAGTGGGAAGTGGAGGAAAGGGATGTAGGGTGTAAACTAGCGGCCCGTTATCGCCCATGTTTTCGCCTATGGCGCCGAAAGGGTTAACGACCCCAATGAAGAAAGATTTTGAAAACATCTGTCCCTCTTTCCATTCTTTCAATTATCAGTAATATAATCAGAGTACTGAGTTATATTAAGCAAAAGGAAAACGCTTCGCCTGATGATTTTAAAATGTAAGTCTAAGAAAAGTTTCAATTTTCAGTTAAGGGAAATGGTTGTCTGATGATTTTAAAATGCTGTCAATATTAACAAACTTGTTAATATCATTGACGGTACATGTAGTTTGTTTTATCTTATAATATACTGAAGACAACGGGTGGTCGAGAGAGTTACAGTGGCAACCAAACACACATCCTGTAAGTTAACAGTTTACCAACATACCCTTTGAAATGACAAATGTAGTAATCTACTAAATATGGCAAAGTAAAAAAATGTTTTAATTAACAGAAGTTGCCTTTTGAGGTGAACTTCCAAACCAGTACAGAACAGAACTTAATCTGTTTCATAATTCAAATCTTCACTGTATTTTCAGTAAGAAATACATGTACATTTAAATGTGCTGATTTAAGTAGCACACGGTTTGAATCCAAGAATAAACTGCATGTTTTGTTGTTGTTGTTGTTTTTGTTTTTTGTATGTGTGTGTGTGTTTTTTTTTTACCCTGATTTGTATAGATCTACACATTCAGCATTTTTCACGCACCAAGGATCAATGTTAACGTCGAACTGAAACATTGATAACGAATGCCCCCATTTGGATGTGCAAAAGTTAGAACAGAACAGAACAATCCTTTTTATTCATAAGTTATTAAACAAGGTTACATATTTAAGTTAACGTTCTTTCTTAGTATTTCATAAATTTTTACCGTTGTTTTCCACTGTAAAACATTTTATGTCTCTCTCAGACAATTTCAGAGGGGGGAGGGGGGACCCCAACATTAATATTAATTAATCCATTGTGTAATGTAGCGTTGATCGAAACTCTTTTCTCATGTCCCATTCTCAATCATAATCCAAACTTGTAATCTCTGCGTATATCTCACGTAAGCCGTACACGATCGCAGAGCACATCTTTTAGACTTTTTCCTAAATTCAAGCGTTGTAAAAACACATTTATCGCACTTCTACAACATTAACAGTCGCTTATTTGGGAGCCGAAATAGCAGACAACAAGGCTGTGTATCGGGCCAAATAAATGCGATGACTTGATTAGTTAAATATCGATTTCCACGGATCCATGTATATACAGATTTCTGCTTGTAAAAATATGTGTACCATCAGTACTTTGATTTTGCTATTTTATCGGTAGGAGCGCTTTTCACTTCTGTTGTTTCCAGAAAATTAAAAAAAAAAAACCAACAAATTTTGGTATTCAAGGAAACATATTGTTTCATGCTTAATATTGTTTACCATTTATTCTCCTATTTGCGTTTTGACACAAATTGTAGACGTGCATTTGATCAATAGTATCGATGAAGACGACAACGATATCGTCACACATTTTATTTATCGTGCGCTTTTTTCCTTACCTAGTATTCCAAAATTAACAACAATGGAGGAAACTATATTTCCTACAACAAAGTGAATTTACCTCCGAGTTTATTTGTAAATAGGATGATTTTTATGTTAAAATAGGTCTTACGCTCATTTGTAGGTAGGTAAAAATTGTGAATGTCAGCATTTGAGTGTCTACGTGGACTAATGTTTCTTGCACTTATTGATTTTCCGCGAACGACCACTGTGTCGAATGGAAAATGTCAAGTGATAAAACCTTGTTTTGATTTCGTGACTGCACTAGTTCACCCTTCTTCTATATGACTAATACCACGCATAATGCACAATACATTTTTTTTGGTAGTTATTGTAGTATTTACATTTATGTTGCTGAAAATGAACTCTCGTTTAAGTCGGTGGCCTATATCAGCAGGTTATTGTCTCTTGTAACATTGATAGAATACGACCCATTTTACAAAATCGAACCAAAAGCCCCTCTTAAATACATATTAAATGTATAATTGTTATCATAATTTCCTTCTTTTCCAACACTTTTTTCAAAAGCCTGAAATTTGTGATCGTTTTGTAAAGGGTTAAAGTAAAGGGTACAACTAACAAGACAGTTCCATGAGAGTCTGACGAATCACTGAAATACCACCGAAATATCCCACTTTTTTTTTTAAATTTTTTATTTCAGACAACTGAAGTTGTAGTGTTTGACACAAATTGTAATCATATTGATGAAGAAGGGTTAGTTTAAAACCAAATGATGGAATAAAAACATGCCATTGAGGCCGGACCTGGAGAATGTGCACCAGAACATCCCACCCGTTCTGTCAATATCCACCAAAATAACCGCTCGACGTTGTAAAATTTGTTGATTCAGGGACTCTACATCCGCAATCTCACTATATTAGCCATACTTTTGTACAAGGTTATTGTGTCTGATTTTTATCCATAAGTATGCTAGCAAAAATAGATTTTGTCTGAAATTAAAAATCACCAAATCAGAAAACTGGCAGCCATTTTTAATCTGTGGTTGACGCATAACCAGGCTTAAATTGGTAAGACAATTATAATTCCGCTGATAAGATTATAAACAATAACCATATCATTTTAAAAATAACAATGACAAACTTACACATCAAATAAGTTGGATAAACCAAACCCCTTCAATTTATGATTGCATCACTTTAACAGAACAGAACCGAGCTACTTGTGTGTTTCAATGGATCAGAGACCTACATCATGCAATGTCTGATTTGGGTCTACCTCGTCCGCAAATGATTTTGTATGTGTGTATATCATTCAAAGAAATAATAAATTCATGTGATCATGTGATAACTGATTATTCTATAGTCTAGATTGGCGTAATCAAGATCGGGTATTTCAGTGTATAACAGACCAGACATGGGAGTGTTTCAGTGATTATTCTCAATCAATGATCAGAATATATTAACTTCATTCTTTTCAACAATAATTAAAACTTTGATTGAGGGCATTTTCAGTTAAAAAAAAAACGAAGAAAAATACTGCACACTAATATCAGTTATCTGAACTTACTAATGAAAAAATAGGGGTGTTTCGGTGGTATTTTGGTGATTGGTCTGACTGGTTCCCCGACACGGGAGTGAGACACGTAGACCCCTGACCATTTAGACCCCTTAAAATTTCAGATTTTGGGTTTCATCTAGATCCCATCGAGACACTTGGACCCCTTTGACCTGGAGACACTTGGACTCCCTTTTTGATATTTTAGATCCCAGTTTTTCTTGTTAATCAGCAATGTAACATTTGACTGTTTGATCATTTTAGGATAATTTTCCATATTTTAGTTTTTCATGTAGCTAAGTGGTCAGGTAAAATTTTGAAATATGTTGTTCATTTTACACATCTATAAATTAAAGTGTTGTTGTTCAATTCACACCTTTTCTACTTGTTTCATGATTAGCTGTGATTATATAATAGATGAATGGAGAAATGGATGAATTTTTTTTTCCATATTTTAGTAATTTATTTGAATTATTCTCCAGTAGTTAAGTTGTAATTTTGATATTGCTGTTCGACTTAACACATTTAAAATTTGAAAACTGATGTGCATTTTTAACATTTGTTTCTAGTTGTTTCATGACTGAATGGCTCTCTTTCAGTATAAGTGGATGGATTGATTATATTACTAATAATTGAAAGAATGGAAAAAGGGACAGATGGAAAGATAGAAGGGCTGATGGGTTCATAGAAATGTGGATAGATCTGTACCCAGATAGACAGACACAGTATTATGCTAAAAACATAGATTCAAATGGTGTAAAAGGGATATCCCTGTGCCTTAATTGATGGCCCTTATCTTATCTATCCCCAATCTAAGGTGTTAATTGGATCATGAAACATCCTTTCAGAAATCCCCGAACTCTAGTAGACAACAAAAATTTGGACTCTTTCATATCTAAAGCATTGGCACATAATAAATGAAATGTGGCTTAAATGGTGGGATCTCTTTTCTGAAAGACTGAAAACATTGTGGTAAAGGAAAAAATTAAGAAAAAAATGTTTATGGTGGTCTGTGTGGAAAATTCTGAGTGTTAATTTTACACACTGCTCAGGCTTAGTGAAATTTGTCTTTTCCCTTTGGAACTTATTAACAGCATTTTGTAAAGTATTTATATCATTTCTTGACCAACTGTCTACATCTTTACTTACAAAGCTTATTTATAATAATAATGTAATAAACTTTGAAATTTCCCAGATTGCATAAATAAAGAAATAGATTTAATTTTAATTAATTTAAACATATTTTATTTGCATATTCTTATGAAATGTACAGTACATAATAATTTACAAATAATTCAACATTTTTTCTGCAAAATGGATCAGAACGAAAGCAGAGCTTATAGTGTTCTTCTCCAAGAAATAGATTTATAGCTATGGACTTAAACTTATCAAGTTATGGTATTGTTAATTTACTGATACATCTAATGCTCCACATACCTGTAATTAGAAAAAAATAAATGAAAGGATAGAGCATACTTTGGAAGAAAGAACCAACTATGGAAGAAAGAATGTATAATATCTTTAAGGAAAAAGGGATCTAAGTGTCTCACTGAAATAGGGGTCTATGTGTCTCAGGGGTCTAAATGTCACCCAAATTTTAAGGGGTCTAAATGGTCAAGGGTGTATGTGTCCGACATCTCAAGACAGTTGCCGTATACTTTTGAAGACAGTTCCCAGACACTTTTGTTCCATGTCAGATAATGTCGATAAAAATGGTTGATGAAGGATTGTATGAATAAATGATGTTTTGTGATTGATTGAAAGATTGCACCTGTGATTGCCGAGCACATTTGCTCACCGCGAGAATGATTGTCTGTAATTTTCTATAATCACAGTGTGAAATGTCTATAATTTTCTACAACTCAGCTTTGTTTGACTGGACAGTTTGATGACCTTTCATTGCCAGATACCAAACAATTATCAAAATACAGGTTAACATTTTTCTCAATACTAGATGCAATAATACATGTATCTAAAAACAGAAGGATTATATGCACAGTTTTCAAGGTAAACGAAAAAGATACTCACATGTCCCCCCTCACTTGTCCCCCCCCTCTCTCTCTCTCTCGCTCTCTGTCTCTCCAGGGATTGTAAATCAGTCCCTGCTCTTTCTAAAATAATTCCAAAACACCAGAAGAAAAGCACACTCAAAAACATACAAATTATCAAAAAAAATTCAAAGGATTAACATGCAAATTTTTTTTTTCAAAGTCTCTTATTTTCAATTCACCCGTAAGATAAGTATACCCATCAATGTATGATAGAATTCTTCATTACAACATACAAATAATCTAATCACAAAACTTCAGTTATCCACAATATGTCAAATTTCTCATGATTATTACTAAATATTTGGACTACCCTGACTGCCTGATATCCACACTTCAGATTAACCCTTTACCAGACGACAAAATTTTAGCTTGTCCAAATTGAAAGTGTTTGCAGATGACAATTTCAGTGTGGCTCAAATGGTGTTGTTAAAAGCTGTTGTTAAAAGATGTGTCATCACTTTTTAATGATGTCAAGTGAATTTGTTCTCACTTATTGATAAGTAATTTATTTAACTCTCCTTACCAAATAATCCCGAGTTTTAGCAACCTTGAGGAAGAAGCTTTTGAAAACCATGTGAGAAAAGGTGAAAATGCTGGTAACCAGCATTTTCTCCTTTTCCCACAATGTTTTCAAAAAAGGCTTCTCTCTGAGAGGCATTAAAAGGTGGCATTGTGCGGGAAAGAGTTAATCATTGTCACTACATTCCTTCCCCTCCTAATTTTTAGCCTGAGTTCTTAACTCTTTATCAGGTAACAAAATTTTAGCCTTGTCCAAATTGAAAGCATTTGCTGGCGAAACAAAATGGTACTCAAAAACTAATATGACTTTCAAATGGTCCTGGGTAGACAATGCTGAAGCTGATGACCAACATTTTTCCTTTTCACAGGTTTTCAAAAGCCTTCATCTTAAGGTTGGTTAAACATTGGGATTGTTAGGTAAAGGGTTAAGACTTTTTTGGTCATTGCAACCACCTCTAAACCAATGAATTAAATCCCTTGAGGGAAAAAAAGTGGCAGGTACCACCTTACCAGATTCAATTCTGTGACTCTTGCTCACAGGGCAAGTCCTCTAACCCCTGACCTACCCAGAGAGGGCTAAAAATTGACCCTATCCATTATCTCTACAGTGAGTGTACACTTACATTTACAGAGTAAGTGTTGCTAAATTCAGAGTATATTTTTGTTGACAGTGATGGAATCAGAGGGCATGACTGTGACAGAGGAGGGTGAAACATCCTGGCAGACAAACGCAGTGGAGAACAAACCTACGGGTGTAAGTTTTTATATTACAGATCAGAGGCAACAAATAACTATTTCCCAAACAATGCAATACTTTTATTGTAAATACAGGCCTTTGGCCCAAAATACAGCTTTTCAAACATCTCTGATATATTTTTTGTCCATTTATACTTGATTACTCTTCACTTATTTAACCCTTAATCAAACCCTTTATGTTTTTGGGACCGACTGAAAGAGAGCTTTTGAAAACATTGCAGAAGAAGGATAAAATGCTTTTCTGACATTGTCCTTTACTTTCCAGAGACAGATCTCATCATTTGGCCACTTTGAAACAAGTTTTTGACTCTTCCAAATTGAAAGTGTTTCGTTTGTAGACTGCAACGTACATGTGTCTCACATGGTTCATTGGGGAATCATTCCATTTGTTATTGATAAAGTGGAAAATATTGTGGGTAAAAGAGAAAATGCTAGGTACTAGCATTTTCTTCATTTCCTACAATGTTTTCAAAAGCCTGTTCCACAGAGTTGAAAATTGGAATAGTTTGATTACTGATAATAACTACAGAATATATAGTTTTCTTCACCAGCACAAAGAAATTGCAGATGTTTACTCTTTACCAGATGACAAAATATAAGACCTATCCATATTGGAAGCATTTGCAGACAGCAAATTTAATGTGGCTATACCCTTTACTATACAATCCTGACTTTACACGATCCCAAGACATAAAGCTTTTTGAAAACATTTTGGTTAGAGGAAAAGATGCTGGTTACAAGCATTTTCCCCTTTTCCCTCAATATTTTTAAAGGCTGTCTTTTTCAGGGTGTTTAAAGCTGGGAATTGTTTGGTAATGGGGCAAATTGCATGGTGTCCTGTATTGTGAAGTATTATTTTATTTATTTACATGATCGGTTAAAAAATAGAAGAAATACCAGGGGAGAAAATACTTTCCATTTCAGGAGTCCAGTAAAGAACATATCATAGAAGAACCCTCTGGGGCTAGTTTTCCTGCTCTCTTGTCGACCGAAGGAGGTTCTAACAGCCAACCCACGGCAGATCCCCAGATACTGGAAGCATGTGCAGAGGCAGTTGTTCAGCAATCTTTGAATGGTCTGAATTTTTGTTTCATTTCTCTTCTGCGATTTACTGCCAGGCTCACTAATCAGTCACTGCCAAGCTCACTAAATCAGTCAATCACTAATGATTCATAGTTTAATGAAAGTTTACCAGTTACAAATGAAATGTTGTTAACAGTTTGAACAGCCTGATTCTTATGATGAATTGCATGCTAGGGTTGCAAGTTAAAATTCACCAATCCATTTCATTTGATCAAATCTGTACATAAGATGAAATATTTTCTTGTTTAATATCCGTCCATAGATAAAGAACATAATAAATGATAAATTTTGTTTATTTCACCATATCTTCCCATAATAATCAAGTAGTTTTGACCCTTGGATATTTCTGTTTGACTCTTGGAAATTTCATTTTGACTCTTGAAAATTTGAGCCCAGTAGTCAATGACTCTTGGGATTCAGAACCTAGTGAGAAGCCTGTCATAGTACATACATGAGCCCTACCTATGTCCTTTCTGCCCATGTGTTGGATAGACAATGAGTGGGGTTGTCTATCTGATATACATACAAGCATTAGCAAGTGTCTGTATCAGATAGACAACCCCACAGGGCCTTGTGTATGACTTAGACCATGTGGATTGACAAAGTGCTGTATCTCTGATATTAACCCTTTCCAAACGACAAATTTTGGACTGGTCCAAATTGAAAGAGTTTGCAGATGACAATTTTAAATATGATGAAAATGGCAGAAAGGTCTCAAAAAGGGTAGAAAACACTGTGGGGAAAAGGAGAAATTGCTCATTATGAGCAATTTCTCCTTTTCCCACAGTGTTTTGAAAAGACTTGTACTGCAGACACGTGAAAACCAGGGCTTGTTTGAGAAAGGGATAACAGACCAAAATTTAATACTGAGCGCTGATTGGCTAATTTATTGGAACCATGGCCTAATTGTCATTGTAGTAGACTGTCCATACATATAAGAGCGAAAGCGGTGCATTGACCAGCATTTTCTCCTGTTCCACTGTGCTTTCTCTCTCGGGGTCATTATAACTTGGGGTTGTGCTGTATAAGAATAAGTCTTTTAATCCCTTCCCCCTCCTCCCCCCCCCATCCAAAAAAATGGTGAATCTTGCATCAGTTTACCAGTTTGAGGGTTTCAAAATCTATCAAATACCTCAATGCTTGTTTATCCCTTACAGTGTATAGTAGTATATATTATGCGCAGTATCTAAAAGTGAAATCCAAATGTCACTTTTCTCTCTAGATATGGAGGAGGTAACTTCATCACTATGGGTATCACCAGGACAACAACTCAGTGTTGCAATGGAAACAAGTAATAAGACAGATACAGCTCCAGGTTTGTTTTTCTTTAATTGAGATATACACTTAAACCAATACTTTACAGGCTAATTTTTAGCTCTACTGGCTGTAAGCTAGCAGAGCTTATGTCATGGCATGGTTTCCGTCGTCTGTCCGTCAGTTAGTCTTTTTCTTGTTTACGTGATAAAGTCCGCATTTGTGGTCAGATTTTCGTGAAACTTGCAGAGTTTGTTTATCTCATCAATAGCTTGAAACCAAGTGATTTTGAAAAAAATCTGACAATCAGTGTAGGAAAAGCATCCATTTAAAGTTCAAAATTTAAATTTCTTGTTTATGCGATAAAGTCTGCATTTATGGTCGGATTTTCGTGAAACTTGCAGAGTTTGTTTATCTCATCAATAGCTTGAACCCTATTGATTTTTAAAAAATCTGACAATCAGTGTTGGAAAAGTAGCCATTTAAAGTTCAAAATTTAAATTTCTTGTTTATGTGATAAAGTCTGCAGTTGTGGTCGGATTTTCCTGAAACTTGCAGAGTTTGTTTATCTCATCAATAGCTTGAACCCTATTGATTTTTAAAAATCTGACAATCAGTGTTGGAAAAGTAGCCATTTAAAGTTTAAAATTTAAATTTCTAGTTTATGTGATAAAGTCTGCAGTTGTGATTGGATTTACGTGAAACTTGCAGAGTTTGTTTATCTCATCAATGGCTCGAACCCTATTGATTTTGAAGAAAATCTGACAATCAATGTAGCAAAAGTAGCCATTTAAAATTCAACATTTAAATTTCTTGTTTACACAATTTAGTCTGCAGTTGTGCTCGGATTTTTGTGAAACTTGCATAGATTGTTTATCTCATCAATAGCTTGAACCCTATTGATTTAAAAAAAAAATCTGACAATTAGTGTAGGAAAAGTAGCCATTTAAAGTTAAACATTTAAATTTCTTGTTTACGCGATAAAGTCTGCAGTTATGGTCGGAATTTTGTGAAACTTGCACAAATTGTTTTTCTCATCGAAAGCTTGAACCCTATTGATTTTGAAAAAAATCTGACAATCAGTGTAGCAAAAGTAGCCATTTAAAGTTCAACATTTAAATTTCTTTTTTACGTGATGAAGTCTGCAGTTGTTGTTGGAATTTTGTGAAACTTGCACAGATTGTTTATCTCATCGAAAGCTTGAACCCTATTGATTTTGAAAAAAATCTGACAATCAATGTAGGAAAAGTAGCCATTTAAAGTTCAACATTTCCTTTTTTTGTTTATGTGTTTTAGTCTATGTTTGTGGTCAGATTTTCGTGAAACTTGCACAGTTTATTTATCTCATCAATAGCTTGAACACTATTGATTTTGAAAAAAATCTGACAATCAGTATGGGAAAAGTAGCCATTTAAAGTTCAAAATGTTCATTTCTTGTTTACGCGATGAATTCAGCATT
The DNA here is from genome assembly GCA_945859785.2 of Tridacna gigas. Taxonomy (NCBI): domain Eukaryota; kingdom Metazoa; phylum Mollusca; class Bivalvia; order Cardiida; family Cardiidae; genus Tridacna; species Tridacna gigas. The sequence goes on from OX244028.2 coordinate 58,865,217, forward strand.
TGTAATTGGATTTTCATGAAACTTGCACAGTTGCTTTGTATCATCAAAAGGTTGAAAACTATTGATTTTGACAAAACTTTGACCATTAGTATGGGAAAAGGAGCCATTTAAATTAAAAAATTTACATTTCTTGTTTACGCCACGACTCGGCATTTGTGGTCGAATTTTCATTAAACTTGCACAGTTGCTTTATATTATCAATAGCTTTAGCTCAATCGATTTTGAAAAACATTCAACAAACAGTATGGGAAAAGGAGCCATTTAAAGTTGAAAATTTACATTTATCTTTTACGCAATGAAGTCCGCATTTTAGATACAATTCTTTTGAAACTTGCAAAGATTATTTGTGTCATCAAGGGATTGAACTCTAATAAAAATGAAGAAAATCTAGTAATCAGTTAAGGAAAAGCAGCCATTTGAAGACTAAGTATTGTTTACTCAATACAGTCCACATTATTAGTCCATTTCTTTGAAATTTGCAGGGATTGTTTAATACAGTGAGTACTGAAACCCTATCAAATTTGGCTGGATTTCAAACAGTTGGTTTTGAGAAATTGTACTTAATTTTTTTTCACTATTTGTTCAATTCAACATACTTGCGCTTTCTTAGTGGGTTCAAGCCCAGTTGCAACAATACCTCCGGTTTTTTTTTTTGGGGGGGGATGTTTGTCTTTATCTTTTTGCATCATAAATTCATAATGTATGCTAGAAAAGAAGCCAACTCACTGCCAGTAGAGCGATTTCAGGCCCTCAAGGGCCTCTAGTTTACTGTAAGTTAGTACATGCTCATATATTGGGATGAAAGGAAAGTATAACTTTTTAATGGTTAATAGTACGGAAAAATAGTGATGGAAAAGGAGTATTATTTTGTCACTCATTGAAAATAATAGCCCCCTTCACAATAGTTTCAAAAGCTAATACAGATTTCAGGGTCCTCCATGGCTCAGTGGTAAAGGTTAGGATTGGAAACCTGGAGGCCCAGGTATCCTCACTCAAAGCACTTTAGTAGCAGTGTCCTTTTTTAAGACACTTCAGAACCAAATCCTGGTGAAATCCAGGACATAGATGAATAAGAAAGCTCTCACTTATATATGACTGAAATAATGTCAAAACTGGTGTCAAATATCAATCAATCAATCGATTCATGTTTGACTGTATATTGTATTTATAGGAGTTGAATATCTTTTTAAGGCACATAAAATAAAGCTGTTTGTTGAGATGTTCTGAGTTTTTGTTCATTCTGTAGCATTCTAAGGATAAGCTTGGTACTGAATAACCTCATACTTAACAAACTCGAAGAAAGATGCTTTTTGAAAACAGCGGGAAAAATTAGAAAATGTCGGCATTTGCTCCTTTTCCCACAATGTTTTCTAGCCTTCCAAAGGCAAATTATATCATTTGAATGAAACTGTATCTTCTCATCTGCAAATGCTTTCAATACAGACAAGTTTAAAATTTTGTTGTTTTGTACAGAGTTGAGGACTGTATTTTTCAGACTGTAACCCTGTTGACTCTACACCATTACCTATACCAAATAATTCAGCAACTACGACCAGTCTGCCATTGCCATATTATAATGATGTTCTCTCAAGGAATATGAGTGAAGACTTTCGGAACTACATGACGCATCTGTCTCAGTTGTCACCGGACCATGACAGAACCCAGACGACGTTGTTTGATACAAGTAGTGGTGTACCCAGACTGCGACCACATCGAAGGTGGAGTGACAATGTCATTGACATGTATTCTTCTGACAGTGACGACAATGGCGAAACACACACATGTGACAAAGGCAGAAATGGGAAACCCGAGTATGGCGCCCAAGTGGATAATGGCCATGTAAGTGCACAGCCTGTATCGCATACCAGATTACGTCGAAATCCAAATTTTCCATACGAATCGCTTTTTTCTCCCAGGGTTGCATGGGGTGAAAGACCAAGAGAGGCATGGAGCGAACACCAAGATCAGTCCATGTATGATTCCTTGAATCCCTATGCACTGTTTAACCTGCCAAGATCTGATGCTGTGAAAAAGGACAGAAATTTAAGTAAGAGACGATCAACAGATATCAGTGGAAGAGAGAGGCATGGTTTAGAAGATTTAAACAGGGACTGTGCATCAAATTTCCATAGTCTGCATAGCTGTAGGGATTTAGGAATGGATAGAATGAATGAAAGAGAAATCTCTCCACCCACTGCTAATAGACTGAGATTGGAAAGTAGGTCTCATCCGTCTCTGTCTGAATTCAACAGACTGAGTCCTCAACCTTCCACAAGCTCTGGAGTTGTTGGAGCAGAAGGTGACAGAATGCGGGTTCTTAGTCATTCCAAAATATTTCACCCCTTTTCCTCTCAAGAAAGTATGGACACAAATAGTGACATAGAGGATTCCTCAGACACTGATGTAGACATTGTATCTGTAAATTATAAAAGTGCTGCTCCAGACAACAGAACTGGGCCATGTGTTGCTCCAGACAATAGAATTGTGACATGTGTAAATGATAATTCAATCATATGTGATGTGAAAAAATCTGCCAAGAATAAAACACACACATGTATCCAGGGTAATGTAGGAGTAGTACGTCCTAAAGCAATCAAGTTAGAATCTGGCCAGAAATTCTTAAAATCAAACACTGACAGTCATAGGGATGTCGAAATAATGGACTCATCCTTGGCTGATTCCTCTGAAAACTTGGCTGGAAATGTTGCTGCAAGAAACGTCTCTGATGCCCCTTCCATTCCTTCAACAAATAGTGATCTTCCAAGTTCTGAATCAAGAATATTGCATATGATACCTAATCAGCATGTAATCAAAGCCAATGATATGTCGCAGAACCCCCCATCTAATGTGATTTGTAACAATCCATTGCGACATGGGAAAATGCCTCATGCATCCTGCATGAAAAAATCACAAAAAGACATGCATAATTCAGTTATAAAGGGTTGTTCCCACAGTGACTTGATGGGGGCCTCTGCTTTGCCTAAAGGTGCTGCAGATAGAAGTAGAAGTATAGATCTCACTGTTGGGGATACAGATGATCACAATATAGAACTAGAAGCTAGTGGTGAGAGAGTGGATTCGCCAATAATAGCGGAGGTACAACTGCCATCAGCGTCTGATGATAGTGATATTGAGGTTGTGCGAATAGAAACTAATCGGTAAGTCTGCTTATATCATAAAAACTCATTAACCATTTTTGTTGCGGATACAGCCTTTAATTTTTACTGTATGACAAAATCCTGGAGTTCTCTAAATCGAAAACATTTGCAGATGACAAGGTAAATGTGTCTCAGATTATGGGATTTTTCTTTAGAAAATATTCTGGGAAAGGGAGAAAAGGCTTATTACCAGCATTTTCCTCTCTTCCCACATTGTTTTCAAGATCAGTCATTCTCGTAGTTGTTAAGACTTAGGATGGTGTGGTATAGGCTTAATGTTGCCTTGGTATTCAGCTGTTGAAAACATTTTGGGAAAAAAGGAGCACTTGCTTGTAACAAGTGTTAATCATAAAAGAAGTCATTTAACTCTTTACCAAATGACAAAATTTTAGTCTTGTCCAAAATGAAAGCATTTGCAGACAAGAGAATAAATGTGACTGAAAAACTGAAATTTGTTTCAGGAAGGGTAGAAAATATTGCGGGAAAAGGAGAAAATGCTGGTTACCAGCATTTTCTCCTTTTCCCTCAATGTTTGCAAAATGCCTTCCTCCTCAAGGTTGTTAAAAGTCGGAATTGTGTGGGAAAGGGTTAAAGATGCATTAGGATGCATCTAGAGAGAAAAAACACTGTTAAAGCTTGAAACTGTGTATAATCGCTCAGTTGTGTAGACAGAGATAAATTACCAATATACATGGTGTAAGAGATAGAAAAATACAAGGGATTTGTCCTCATATTTAACTGGAAATGACAACCGTGACTGCTGGGAAGGCCTTCAAAACATGAAATGCATTTTCTATCTATTGTGATCTGTGCAATCTTGCAGCCATCAGGGGCAACACTTGATATGAAGACACAAGAATGATTATAGTTTCGTAAAATAAGGATGGAATCTGTTAAAAGCTTCCTGAAAACTGCCTGAAAGCGAGTATAGATGTATCTTTATATGTGATGTTTTGCATAGGTTTCATTTTGGCATATCTAAAAGGAGTTGGGGCATAAATAACTTGACCCTTTGCCAGACAACAAAAATGTAGAGTCGTCAGCTTTTGAAAGGGTTCCAGACAACAAATTAGATGATGCTCAGATAATGGGTTTTGTCTTTAAAGTTGTAGGAAACATTGGTGGAAAAGGAAAATTCTCCAAGAGGGCATGGCAAATTAACCCTTTACCACACAATTCTGACTTTTAAGGACCCCCAAAGAGAAAGCTTTAGAAAACATTGTGGGAAAAGGATAAAATGCTGGTCACCAGCATTTTCTCCCTTTCCCATAATGTTTTCTACCCTAACAAGGGCAAATTTCATCATTTGAGCATCTTATAATTTGTTGTCTGCAAATCCTTTCAATTTGTACAAGTCTAAAATTTCATTGTGTGATATAGAGTTTATCTTACATTTAGGGTGTAGGTCAAGCGTAGAAATTATACCAGCCCATACTTTTTCCACAAAGGCACCTTAGCCCTTTAGCAAACACTCCAGAATTTAAATGATTCTGTGGGAGGTTTTCAAAAACATTGGGGGAGAAGGAGAAAATGCTGGTAACTAGCATTTTCTCACTTCCTACGATATTTTGTATCCTGTTAGAGAGTTTAAGCTCATGTGCACCAGTTCTGAATTTGTCATCTCAGGGCTGCTTGAAAATTTTGCTCATCCACCCATCATGACAAGTGAACAACTTTAGTTACAGATGAGCGTCTTTTTGCAATTATTTGTGTTTTCAGATAAGTGAAAAATAATGAGACATCACAGTTTTGAAATTATGGCAAAGGCAAATTAATGTAATTAATGAAGTCAAAATTTATATTCATGTAAAGAAAAAGACTTTTGAGAAGGTTGTGGGCAAAGGAGAAAATACTGGCAATTGAATGTGTCATTAGCAAAGGCTGTCAGTATAGACCAATAAAAAATTGTGTTGTTCAGGTAAATACCAGAGTTATGGTCACTCCAATGAAACTGTTAGTTGGAATTTGATACCCCGGAATTTGGCTGAACTGTTCACCAAACAACAAAATTTTAGACCTCCAATTTTGAAGTATATGCAGACGAGAAATTAAGTGTGACTTACAAATTGAAAATTGTTTTATGAATGGTAGAAAACTTTGTTGGAAATGGAGAAAATGATGGTTACCATCATTTCCTCTATTTTCCTCAATGTTTTCAAAAGACATCTTCCTCAGGGTCTTTAAAACTTGGGATTGAGTGTTAAAAGGTTAATGGTGTTTTCATTTGTAGTCCATCCCGCAGAAGACAAGAGTTAAGTGGTCGTGCCACAGTTGTGGTGGATCTGACAGAATCTGACGACTGTGAAGACACAAGTATGTCTCTCTCGACGTCTTCATCATCGAGCACAGATAACTACAATGTACAAGCTGCAGGAGAATCAAGTACAGCTCCGATTACTTGTAACCTTGGTCACCAATCATCAGGGAGTGACAAGATGAAGATGAAATCTGGGTTGACTGTACCCAATCAAGATAACGGTAGTGCTTCAGCTGAGCCTCCTTGGATACAGCCGTCCCGACCAGCCACAGAAATGACAACTCGACATATTTCTGCAGCGCAGACCCCGTCTCAGTTTGTTCCGTCTCAGCCAAGTCATACTTGCGTTTCAAGTCGGAGGTCAATGAGGGATGAAACAGGCTGCCCAAAGGTGTGGTTGATTTTACTGTTAATTTTACTGAAATTCTTTGTCAGACATTAACATATAGGTCAAACTCTGTGATGAGAAAGGGGATGGGGTGGGGGCCTAGTAGCGCAGTCAGAAGTGTAAAGGACTTGAAATTAGGGGGTTGGTTGGTTCATTTTCCCGCCTTAACAAATTTCTTCCTTGGATTGATGATAGTAGGATTGATGTGGTAGGATTCATTCCTCTCTCATTGCTAAAAGTAGCTCCAGGATAGGGCAGATAAGTGTACTGGCTTCCAAGATATATAATACTGTAATTTGCCAATGTATTCAGACACCCTAAAAGTTCGGAGACATTCAGAAATTTTCAAAAATTATTTATTTTGAGTCCGTACTTCGAATAGTCCGATAAGTAATTTTTCCTCAATATTCGGACAGTCTGTAACCTTGATTTTCCAAAAAAAACAGCCGGTTAACCCTTTCCCAAACGACAAATTTTGGACCGGTCCAAATTAAAAGAGTTTGCAGACGACAATTTTAAATTTGATGAAAATGGCAGAAAGGTCTCAAAAAGGGTAGAAAACATTGTGGGAAAAGGAGAAATTGCTCGTTACGAGCAATTTCTCCTTTTCCCACAGTGTTTTCAAAAGACTTGTACTGCAGACACATGAAAACCAGGGCTTGTTTGGGAAAGGGTTAATACTCATTTCTTTTAGATAATGTTTCTGATAATGACCAGCTGCATATTTGCACATGTCTGCATCACAGATATTCATCGTTATGCACATGAATCCCTGAAGAGCCGAGTAACTCGGCAGTTATTTTAAGTCCTGAAATAAGACAAAAACAAAAAATGAACACCAAGGTTGGTTTTGTCGAGAACTTCTCAACAAAATGAACAGTGTAGATTTGGATCATATATCAGACCAAACATTCTGCCTGGTGTGATCTTGATCTACGCAGGCTGCCAAAGCTACCAGTTTTGAAAGGTGCTTGCAGGGTTTAATGTTTGCTTTTTGATGTTGTGTTACCAGTTTTTCCTTTTATTGTAACATTCTCAAAAGGCACCTGCAGAAGCGTGAAAAGTTATTCCCTTAACTTTGTTGTCTTTACATAAGCAGTATCAAAGAATTATAGATACTACACGTCATTGTTCTTTTCTTTATTCATGGGTAATCCATTTATATATAAAACTAGATCTAATTAATTAATTATCGTATGCGTGCCTTTTTATTTTGGCTGCAAGGACTCTTTTTAACCCTTTACCACACAATTGCGAGTTTTAACAACCTTTTGAAAACATTGTAGGAAAAGGAGAAAATGCTGGTAACCAGCATTTTCTCCTTTTCCCACGATGTTTTCTATCCTTCCCAAAACAAAATTAAATTTTTGAGTCACTGAAGTTTGTTGTCTGCAAATTCTTTCAGTTTGGACTAGTCTAACATTTTGCTGTCTGGTAAAGAGTTAAAGAAAAAACAGACTTTTTTTACCTGCACAAATTATGTGACATGACTGTCCAGGTGTTCTGGAAATAACCATTACTAAATAGAAAAAGGTACTATCGGCTGGTGTAAAGTGAGCATGATTATGAGCTTACTGTGTGGTCATTATGTGTTGACTGGAGATCAGCCAGGTAGATCTATTTAGCATAGTGTGTACAAAAAACAGGAGCATTACAACGCTCTTGCTCTGGATAATTTGCATGTTATGTCATACCCCTCATCCAGATTTAACTGCACACATTTGTATACCCACGACAGGTGTGAAATCTTGTTGACAGATGGCTAGATATACATTTTTGGTCTGTCTAATTTACTCCGCTGATGGCAAGATGGGGGAGTTCAAAATGTTGGCAGATGGTGTAGATAGACATCAGATTATACAGAATGTGCAGTTTTTTCAAAGTTCTATACCACCTACTACTGAACTATGACTTTAGAAAGTTACTGCTTTTAGGTTAAAAAAGTTAAGAAAGTATTTAAAACACATGCTTTTAAGATGGACAACAAGCTGGAACTTTAGATATATTGCAATTTTGACCCCTTCATCACTGTTAGGTCCAAAAAGTTTGAGATATACTGCAGTTTTGACCCCTTCATTGGTGCTATAAATAGATCTAAACTTGTCAGATTTTAGCCTTATTATTTTGGACACACATTCTGACAATAAGGTAAAACCTATTATTTTGGCCACCCCCTTTTTTTCAAAATGATAATTTCCTAAAGATTTGGACACTAAAAAAATAATTATTTTTTTCTGTCAGAATACATTGGTGAATTACGGTATATAATAATGTTGAAAACAGTGTTAAAAACCATTCAAACAATGGGGGGGGGGGGGGTTAAAGAGAATAGGAGAGAGAGATAGAAGAAGGAGAAGCAAGAAAGAGAGAGGGGGGGGGTGGGGGTATTGGCTTATGATGATTTGATAATGAGGTCCTAATTCTGATCATGGGTTAGGGTTGTGACAAAAGCTTTGCAAAAGGCTATTTAATATGAAAGTTTGTCGTGAACATGACTGAACAGGGAAAAAAACCAACTGTAAATATTGTCACTCTCTGTGATACTGTTTCTGTACATTATACTGTTGCATGTATCCGTGCTTTAACAACCCAGGGAAAAAAAGAATTTAAAACATTGCAGGAAAAGAAGAAAATGCTGGTAACCAGCATTTTCTGCTTTTCCTGCAATTTTTACTACCCTTTCAAGACAGGTCCCGTAATCTAAGCCACATTTAATCTGTCTTCTTCAAAATGTGTGAAAGTTCTGTGACATTTTGCTGTATTGTAATAAGTTTTATAATGGGAAAAACTCAGCTTATCTTGATCTCTTATTTTACAGCACTCCCAGAAAGGGCACCATGGTTCCTGCATAGACAGACATGTTGGAAGCTGTATGCATGGCAACCATAGTCATACAAACCTTCCTGCCTCAAACGGCTGTCATCCCTCAAGTCATATACACACTATACAATCACCCCTCAGTCACCGTTTCCAAGGTCATCAGAGTCATGGAGGTCACAGTGGTCATGGAGTGTATTCCCATGGCAACCACCATGGTAGTCATGGTATCGGCAGTCATCAACATGGAGCACATGGACATATAGGCCACACAGCACACTCAACTTGCTCTGGTATGTAGACATTATATTTGTTGCCATGCTCTGGCAAAAAGGGTTTTAATGCATCTCCTTGATGCATTAAACCAAGCAAGTCATCACATAATTAGGGATCCATAAAATCCATTTTGTCTAAGAACCCAACTGAATCATGAAGTAGAAAGGTCCTTGGACATGCAAAAAATTCACATATAGTGAAATGATTTGACACAAGTCAGCCTGCACAGACTGAGCAGACTGACATGGTCAGCACTTTTTGATGATGCATAAAGTTTTTTAAAGGGCAGTGTAAATTAATTGATATCACATCCAAAGTTGAGTGCAGAATTATTCTGTGGTCTCACATAAAAAATACTAAACCCGTAAGCTAGAATTTTAGTCTATAGTATTTTTTGATGCTATAATGCTATAAACAAACAGAAGGGTTTTTTTGGGGAGGGGGGGGGGCTTGAGTGTTAACTTGCCAATGTGGCACAATAACTTATTAGGTACAGTAGGGATTTAATTTGCAGGTCTTACAGTATGTCGCAGCCTAGCTGCAACACTGTATGAAGAGTTTTGTTATATAATGACTTGTATTATTCTTACAGGAAGCTGTGGGCATAATCCGCACCCTCACTTACACCAGCCCACACCCCACCACCCTTCTCGGGCTCATATTCACCATCACCATTACCACCCAGCCCCCTTTCACATCCCACCCACCCCATTCCCACCCCTGCAAACGACACACCTGGTGCGCCCACCACAGATGCCCACACAGGACCCACAAAGACTGCTTGAGTTTGTACATCATATGGTGCCAACAAGAACCCAGATGCAGCATGCCCAGTTGGTTCAAGGGTCAAATCTTTTACAAGTGAGTTTTTAACTATTAGTCGCTGAGTCCATTAGCTAATTTGGTAACATACAAGGCTTAGGTTAAAAGGGGGTTTAGAATTCTCAGCTCTGTCAAATTTCATAGGATTGTTGATAGTCATCGTGACAGGAATTTTCCCTCTTTCAACGCTCACCAGTTTTTCAATGATGGTTTTCTGGGAAGCAGCCAGTTGTTTGGAAAGAATATTTTTTTTTTAGTACTGGTAAAAAAGTTCAGGAAAGCATGGATAGGTGCACTAGTCTCTGCAATATATTTGAACAAACTTTTAATATGGCATTAAACATGGTACAAACAAACTGCCTATCACTGAAGTTAGCCATACAAGACAACTGAGATTTAGACATGCTGGTGATGAAAACACAGGTTACGAATCAAATGTGGCTCAGATAATGGGATATGTGGGGGGGGGAAAGGGTGAGGAATGTTTCAGGAAAAGTAGCAATGCTATTTTTCGACATTTTTAGCTTGGCTGCTTTCAAAGAAAACTTCAAGGTATTGCTGTAGCCCTGGTGTTGTCCGCGTTGTTGTGCAAAAACTTCGACATTTTATAATATCTCTATTATTACTGAATCTATTTACATCAAACGTTGACAAGTTCTTATTGATTGAAAGGGGAACCTGTAAATCAAGGGCAGTTAACCATCAAAGGATTTTTGACAGTGTTATGCCCCTTTTTTGATTGAAATTTTCATTGAAAATTGAGTAACCATAGCCGAGCATTGGCGCCTGCATGAGGTGCTCTTGTTTCCTTTTCTTACAATGCTTTCCAAAGCCATCAACGAAAGAGTTGTACATATGTCGTTTTGTTTGTTAACACTTTCCCAAACAGTTTCTTGTAACTAGCATTTGTCCTTTTCTCACAATGTGTTCTACCCTTCCAAATACAGTTTCAAAACTTTGTGTCAAATTCACTGTGATCTGGAAAGGCTTTCATTTTAGACAATTCTAAAATTGTGTTGGATTTTACAGAGTTAAGGTAAAAATCAGCAGATGGTATTTGTATCAATCCAGGTTGAGTTTATACATTTGCTGCAGAAAGAGTTCATTCATCTTTTTCTTGCTTCATAGCTTCCCCCTCATACTGTCATTGACAACCCAAGCAACCCTGCTCAACATCAAACATCCTGCACCATTGATCCATCCAGAACACAGGGCAACCAGCATACCCCTGCTAATATTCATTTGGCTCAGAGGTAAGTCAGTATCACTCTCTAGGGAACCATTACTGTGTTTACTTCAGTAACAGGAGAGCGAGCATACTTCTACTAGTAAAGATTTGGCTCAGAGGTCAGTGTTACACCTAGGGAATTTTGACTGGGTTTAATTCTTGATTTCACGACTAGCCATCAGATCTGCTGAGAGGCCCTACAAGTTCTGAGCAGAGTTATCTTAATTTTCTCTGACTGTAAATAAAAGAATATCCCTGTACCAGGCAAGCTCTTCTTATGACCCTGAGGAAGAAGGCTTTTGAAAACATTTTAAGACGAGAAATAAAATGCTAGTAACCGGTTTTGAAAATTGATAAATAATCTATCAGGGATTGAACCAAGGATCTCTAGGTCTGTAGGCAAATGCTCTACCACGTCCCTATTAAAGCTAGCTCTACAGTAAGAACAGTATGAGACAGTATGAGTGTCCTGTGATACAAACACAATCTACATGCGTGTGTATCTATCTGTGGGATAGACAAGTATACTACACGATCCCCTGCTATATGAAGTTTTTTTTCTGCAGTTATCCACTTCAAGAACTGTTACTCTCTCAATTCCTTTGCTGCCCCATGGTGGGCACCAATGTAACAGCACTGATGATTAATCTACTAGGGCAGGGATTGAACAAGGTATCTGCTCTCCCACGTCACAACTAAAGCTAGCTCAAGGCAGGGGCAGAGATCAAACCAAGGTCCCTAGGCAAATAGTGGAAAAAGGGGAAAAAAATGTTAGTTAGTAGCATTTCTCCTTTTCTCACACAGTTTCATATAGCTTCAGAGCCCCAGATAGAGGGAGTTATTTTGATTTCAAAACTGAAAATATTAATTATTCTCCACTAAACCCTATGTTATGGGTACACATTAGAATCCTCTCATCGAGACGATTCTAATGAGTACCCAGAACATGGGGTTTGGAAGAGAAATAATGGATTTAGAATACCATCACTCTCTCTTATCTGGAGCTCTGAGCTTATTTCCCAGGGTCATTTATACAGTGATTGTTTGATAAAAGGCTGATTTTATCTGTTCCTATGTACAAATAAGAAAGGGTGGAAATTTGAAAAAGAATTTCTATGATTGTTTTTCAGTGCCCCTCAACCGGTTGTGAATCCCACTGGTCCTCAACATCAGCATCTCCACCATCATCTTCATCATTATCATCATGCTGGTGCCCCGCGTATACACCACTTTGCAGTACCTGGAATGCATTACGGGGTTCCAGTAATGGTAAATATTCAGGCTTCTTTATTTTATTGTGTTTTACATACACTTCATTTTCTTTAGGCCTTTACAAAACAACAAAATTTTACAAATGTCCAAGTTGAAAGCATATGCAGATGAAAAAATTAAATGTAGCTCAAAGGATGGAACCTGTCTCTGATTGGTTAAAAAACTAATGGAAAAAGGAGAAAATTTTGGTTGCTGACATTTTTGCCTTTTCCCACTGTTATTTTTAAAGACCTTTTTTCTTCAAGGTTGTTAATACTGAGGATTCTGCAGTTTGATCATGGATACTTCACTGTCCACAACATCATTTAAACTATCACCAGAGAGTCTTTTTATTATCCCCGGCCGAAGGTTGAGAGATATCGTTTTTGCGTTGTCCGTCTGTCTGTCCCTTTGTCAGTTCTCCAATCTGTCTGGACAGATATCTTCTAAAATGCTTGACAAAAATTGATGAAAGTTCATTCATGTGTTCCTTATGGTAGTATACCTTTAGAAATTTTTTTTTTTTTAGGTTACCCGACTACGAATAACTCAAGTGGAGCTTTTGTGATCGTGCTGTGTCCGTCATTTTCGTCCGTTGTTCGTCATCAACTTTTAGCTTGTGTGCACTCTATAGGCCACATTTTCAGTCAGATCCTCATGAAACTTGGTCAGAATGGTTGTCTTGATAAAATCTTGTACAGGTTCGAAATAGGGTCATGTGGGTTTGAAAACTAGGTCACCAGGTCAAATCAAATAAAAACCTTGTGTGCACTTTAGAGGCCACATTTTCAGTCAGATACTAATGAAATATGGTCAGAATCCTTGTCTTGATGATATCTTGGAAGAGTTTGAAACTGGGTCACCTCGGTTCAAAAACTAGGTCACCAGGTCAAATCTTGGAAAAACCTTGTGTGCGCTCTAGAGGACACATTTTCAGTCCGATACTCATGAAAGTTGGTCAGAGTGATTGTCTTGATGAGTTCCAAATTGGGTCATGTGGGGTCAAAAACTAGGTCACTAGGTCAAATCTTAGAAAACTCGTGTGTGCACTCTGGAGGCCACATTTTCCTTCCAATACTCATGAAACTTGGTCAGAATGTTTGTCTTGATGATTACTTGGACAAGTTTTAAATTGGGTGACGTAAGGTCAAAAGCTAGGTCACTAGGTCAAATCTTTGAAAAACAGTGTGTACGCATTAGAGGCCACATTTTTAGTCCAATACTCATGGAACTTGATCTGAATGTTTGTCTTGATTAAATCTTAGAGGAGTTTGAAAATGGGTCATGTCGGGTCAAAATCTAGGTCATAAGGTCAAATCTTGGAAAATCCTTGTGTACGCTCTAGAGGCCATATTTTCAGTCCAATACTCATGAAACCTGGTCAGAATGTTTGTCTTGATGATATCTTGTACGAGTTTGAAAATAGATCACATAGGGTCAAAAAGTGCTTCATCAGGGCAAATCTTAAAAGACGATGTGCACAGTACTGATGTAAAGTACAGCACAGTGTCATTTCAATATCATAGTATTTTTTAGCTCACTTGAGCACAACGTGCTCAAGGTGAGCATTTGGGGTTGTCCGATGTCTGAATGTTTGTCTTTATTTAATCTGGGAGGAGTTTGAAATTGGGTCACCTGGGGTCATAAACAAGGTCACAAGGTCAAATTAAAGAAATACCTTGTGGACACTTTAGAGGCCACATTTCTTACTCAATTGACCTGAAAATTGGTCAGAATGTTTGTCTTGATGAAATCTCGGATGAGTTTGAATTTGGGTCACTAGGGTCATAAATTAGGTCACTAGGTCAAATTAATAAAATACCTTGTGGGTACTCTAGAGGCCACATTTTTTGCTCCATTGACTTGAAAATTGGTCAGAATGTTTGTCTTAATTAAATCTTGAATGACTTTGAAATTGGGTCACCTGGGGTCTAGGTCTCTAGGTAAAATTAAAGAAATACCTTGTACGGCACAGTGTCATTTCAATATCAAAGTATTTTTTAGCTCACCTGAGCACAACATGCTCAAGGTGAGCATTTGTCGTACTCAATTGACCTGAAAATTGGTCAGCGTGTTTGTCTTGATGACATCTCAGATGAGTTCAAAATTGGGTCACCTAGGGCTATAAACAATGCCACTGGGTCCCATTTAAGAAATACCTTGTGGGCACTCAAGAGGCCACAATTCTAGCTAAAATGACCTAAAAAATTGGTCTTCATATTTGACTTGATGATATCTCAGATCAGTTAGAAATTGGATCTTATAGGGTCATAAACTAGGTCACTAGGTCAAGTTAAAGAAATGTATTGTGGGCGCTGTAGAGGCCACAATTTTCACTCAACTGACCTGAAAATTTGTCAGCATGTTTTACTTGATGATATCTTGAATTGATTTGAAATTGGGTCACATTGGGTCATAATCTAGGTCAATAGGTCAAATTACAGAAATACCTTGTGTGCACTCTAGAGGCGGCAATTCTTGCCAATTCACCTGAACCTTGATCAGCAAGTTTGTTTTGATATCTCGGATGAGTTTGAAATATGGTCACATAGGGTCATAAACTAGGTCACTAGGTCAGATTGAAGAAATACATTTTGGACACTCCAGAGGCCACATTTTCAGCTCAATTGACCTGACATTTGGTCAGAATGTACGACTTAATAATATCTCAGATGAGTTTTAAAAATTGGGTCATGACCCTGGAATGAAATTTCGCCTATTGACTCAGATGAGCAATCCAGGGCAGTCATGGCCCTCTTGTTTTATTTAATGCCGTATCATGGAGGCTTTTTTTGCGAGTGATATCATTTCAACTAAATAGCTTGTCTGAAACAGCTTGTTACCAAACAACGAAATTTTGGACTAATCCAAATTTAAAGCTTTTCGAAGAGACAGGTTAAATGTGGTCCAAATGGTGGCAGTTGTGAGTGAAAGTGTTCAAAACATAGAGGGAAAGGGATGAATAGTTTCAAAAGATTTTGTCTTCAAGATTGTTAAAAGTCTGCATTGTGAGACCTAAAATGTAGGACTCACAACTTTAAGGCCTTGGGTTTTCAAGCCTTGCTGGAAGCACTTGGTTTATTGCAGAAATATTCTTGGTCAAGACACTTCAAAGCCCAAATCTAGTATTGATGAAACCCAGGGCATGCTTAAATAAGTGAGATGTATCTGTGATATGACTGAAATAATGTTGAAAGTGCTGTAAAAGGCACTTCAATCAATTTGAAGTATGTGGTAAATTAGGGTGTTGACACTTGAAAAAGGTCAGATTTTTCATTTCTCTTGACTTAATAGTAATAACTTAACTTATTGCTGTACAAGGACAACTTTATTTATACCACTATAGTGACTGATGTCTGTGACAAGCAATTACTCATATTCTAACAATGATAACTCCCCTGCAGTGTTTTCAATACTGTTGTTATACAAAAAATTCTTTTCCTTTGAATGATAATTCTTTGTGTATGTAACACTTAAGGTAGGTCTTCAAACAGCCTGTACAATAATGAGTTAAAAACTTTATGTTTCAGAGACCTCTCACTGATTTTACATGGCCTGAATTTCCCACAAGGCCAGATTTCCCACAATTCCCTCCAATGCCTCCATCATTTGGAAATATGCCAAGAAATATTCAGATGCGATGGCAACTTGGGCGCATGATGTTTAATCCGCACAGACCACCAACTTATGAGGTGAGAATTATTCCTTAAACAAATTTTCCTTTTACAACCAACAGGAAAAAGGCTTTTGAAAGAAGGATTTGTTTTTCAGCATAATTTCAGTAATATGGATCAAGTGCATCTATCCATGCTTTTCTGGAATTTCACTGACCAGTACTTCTCAGAGCATCCCTTCCAAGCCACTGGCTGCTTTCCCACATGGATATTGTAGAACAGTGTTCAGCAGTTAGGAATAAATCCTGTCACAACAACTACTGGTACTATCAATCCAGGGAAAGAATTTTGCCATGCTTGGAATCCAACCAGCAACCCCTTGGTTTAACTCTTTACCAAACGGCAAAATTTTAGACTGGACCAAAATGAAAGCATTTGCAGACGACAAGTAAAGTGTAGCTTAAATGGTGATTTATGTATGGGATAGGGTAGAAAACATTGTGGGAAAAGGAGAAAATGCTGGTTACCAGCATTTTCTCCTTTTCCCATAATGTTTTCAAAAGGGTTCTTCCTCAGGTCGTTAAAATTCGGGATTGTGTGATAAAGGGTTAAAACCCAATGTGTAATCAACAGGGCTAGCTACCTGGCTTGGTTTGAAAGAAGAAACCGCTTTTAGAAAGCGAGTTGGAAAACCAAGAAAATGCTGGTCTTTCCCCAAATTGTTTTCTACTGATTCAAATACAAATCACATCATTTTAGCCACATTTACAGCATTGCCTACAAAAAATAAGGCTTTACATGAAGTGGATGAGTTGCCTCAAAGTTCTTGACATCCACCAATAATTGAGGCAGAGTCTAACTGCCTGGGATTCTTCAAGGTGTGTGGATCTATGATTTGTAACTGGTAAGCCCAGGGGTCTATCTTTGCAGAAGCCCATGATGGTGGAATTATGTGTTAGCTTGGCTTTTTGCCTCATCCTTTAGCCTGGTAACATGGGCAGCATAGTTGAGAATACCGTCACAGCAATATTCATGAAACACTGCTGACCCTTAGAGCAGTGAAGAAATGCATTGGACCTATTCACACAGGAAAAACAGCCAACACATTGCTATTTCATGGTTGTTTTGGCTGGAATGAGTAACAAACGAGTTGACACTGTAGGTCCAAGATCAGACTGTGCAGTCTGATCTTCATTCTACTTCGTCAAAGCAACTTCAGCTAGTTCCAGCATTTTAAAGGTTAAAAGCAGTGTGAAACACCATTGAATATAACTGACTGGTAAAATTGAGTTTGTTTAACTCTTCACCAGACGACAAAAAAGTAGATTAGCCAGAATTGAAAGCATTTGCCGACAACAAATGAAATATGTCTTTGACAAGGTTGAAAACATGGTGGTTAAAGGAGAAAATGCTGCTTACCAGCATTTTCTGCTTTTTCCATCGTGTTTTCAAAAGCTTTTATTCTTGGGCTCATTAAAACCCAGCATTGAGTGGGAAAGGGTTAACTCTTTACTTAGATTTAGTGTGTTGAATCTATCATCAATACTTTCTGTAACCTTTATGGCAAATGTAGAAAATTCTTCTGTCTCAATTTTTTCACTGCTATTGCCTATTCTTGCACATGATGAATTTATACCCACCAAATCATTTATTATAATGTCATGGAGGAAAATTGCAAGAAAAGAAAACTGCCTTTTTAGCTCACCTGAGCACAACGTGCTCAAGGGGAGCTTTTAGGATCACCCAGTGTCTGTCGTCAGTCGTTCGTCGTGCATCGTCAACAGTTCTTTAAACATCATCTCCTCCTAAACCACTGGGCCAATTTGGACCAGACTTGGCAGGAATGTTCCTTTGGAGATGCTCTTTAAAAATTGTTCACAAAATTTGATTCCATCAAAAACTCTGGTTCCCATGGCAATGAAATGGAATTTTCTAAGAAATTCTTTAAAAATCTTCTCTGATGAAACTGCAGGTCAGATTTTGAAATAATTTCACAGGAATGTTCCTTGGGTGACCCTTTTCAAAAACTGTTCGCGAAATTTTGATATGTCGAAAAACATGGCTCTGGTAAATGGGGGCTACTTGCACTTTACGGAAATGAAGAAATTCTTAAAAATTCTTCTTCTCTGAAATGGCTGGTCAGATTTTGAAATAATTTCACAGAGATGTTCCTTTGGTGACCCTTTTCAAAAATTGTTTGCGAAATTTTGATCCGTCAAGAAACATGGCTCTGGTGACTGGGGGCTACTTGCACTATTCGGCCATGAAGAAATTCTTAAAAATTCTTCTTCTCTGGAACTGCTGGTCAGATTTTGAAATAATTTCACAGGAATGTTCCTTTGGTGACCCTTTTCAAAAGTTATTCGCAAAATTTTGATCCGTCAAGAAACATGGCTCTGGTGACTGGGCGCTACTTGCACTATTCGGCCATGAAGAAATTCTTAAAAATTCTTCTTCTCTGAAATGGCTGGTCAGATTTTGAAATAATTTCACAGAGATGTTCCTTGGGTGACTCTTTTCAAAAGTTGTTTGCGAAATTTTGATCTGTCAAGAAACATGGCTCTGGTGACTGGGGGCTACTTGCACTATACAGATATGAAGAAATTCTTAAAAATTCTTCTTCTCTGAAACTGCAGGTCAGATTTTGAAATAATTTCACAGAGATGTTCCTTGGATGACCCTTCGCGAAATTTTGATCCGTCAAGAAACATGGCTCTGGTGAATGAGGGCTACTTGCACTATACGGAAATGAAGAAATTCTTAAAAATTTTTCTCCTCTGAAATGGCTTGTCACATTTTGAAATAATTTCATGGAGATGTTCCTTGGGTGACCCTTTTCATAAATTGTTTGTGAAATTTTGATCCGTCAAGAAACATGGCTCTGGTGACTGGGGTCAAATTAAAGCAATACCTTGTGGGCATTGTAGAGGCCACATTTTTTGCTCAATTGACTTGAAAATTTATCACAATGTTTGCCTTAATTAAATCTTGGATGAGATTGAAATTGGGTCATCTGGGGTCATATAGTAGGTCACTAGGTCAAATTAAATACCTTGTGGGCACTCTAGAGGCCACATTTTTTGTCTTGTTGATATCTTAGAGGATTTCAAAATTGGGTCACATAGGGTCATAAACAATGTCACTGGGTCACATTGAAGAAATACCTTGTGGGCACTCTAGAGGCCACAATTCTAGCTAAATTGACCTGAAAATTGGTCTACATATTTGACTTGATGATATCTCGGATCAGTTAGAAATTGGGTCTCATAGGGTCATAAACTAGGTCACTGGGTCAAATTAAAGAAATGTATTGTGGGCACTGTAGAGGCCACAGTTTTTGCTCAACTGACCTGAAAATTTGTCAGCATGTTTGACTTGATATCGTAAATGGATTTGAAATTGGGTCACATGGGGTCATAAAGTAGGTCACTAGGTCAAATTACAGAAATACCTTGTGGGCACTCTAGAGGTGACAGTTCTTGCCCAATTCACCTGAACCTTGGTCAACAAGTTTGTTTTGATGTCTTGGATGAGTTTGAAATATGGTCACATAGGGTCATAAACTAGGTCACTTGGTCAAATTGAAGAAAGACATTTTGGACACTCCGGAGGCCACATTTTCAGCTCAATTGACCTGACAATTGGTCAGAATGTTTGTCTTAATAATATCTCAGATGAGTTTTAAATTGGGTCATTATGACCCTGGAGTGGAATTTCGCCTAATGACTCAGGTGAGCGATCCAGGGCCATCATGGCCCGCTTGTTTACTTCATTCTTAATGAAAACAAAAAGGGGGAGTAGAACTTCTGTTGACAGGAATGATTATCCTTTTTTATTATACATGTATACCTATAAATGATCTGAGTAAAATACGGCGGTTGTCTAACTTCACAATACAACTTGACGGAAAATTTTTCTGTATCAGCCTAGTGCTGTGTGTACAGCATAATCATGTACATGGACTACTTCTGTGTAATAACGTTCAACCATTTATGTTCATGTCAAAGCTAGCATGACAAAGTACGGAAACCCCATTTATCAGTGTATCTGTAGATACTTCGATTGTTATTTGTCATATACTTTTTTCAAAAATCGTTTTTATGCAGAAATTGATTTTGTCCAATATCAATGGCTATTACATAAACATATGTTGTTTCGAAGGGGTATTTCCAAGTGCTAATGTACAGTACCATCGTGATTTCAGCATGGCGATTAATAATCACAAGCTTGACTGGCATCCTGCGTAAAAATAAAAAAAAAAGATGTGCTGTCCTTGACAGTGACAGTGAATAACAAACACTGACTACCTTTTCAATGTTAAAGAAATAGTTTTTAAGGCATTGTTGTTGTTAATTTTCTTGTAGCGACTCGAACAGCAACGCCATTTTTGAATGCATTCTGATTTATGCAGACTTACTGTAATATATGGATATTCAGCTGCCATTCATAAATATTGTACATATATTGTATGTACAATAAAATGTAGTCCTCAGATTTTTTTGGTTATTCCTATTGATTTTGTGATGTTTCTTTACAGTTAGAGTTCGGTCTTATCCGATACGCATCTCTTTACACACGCAACTGGACATGGTCCGACCACGCAGAAATGCAGACTGTTGTAATATTCCATATACATAACCCTGCCAAAAAAGCTGATCAATATTGTTTTGGCAATATCAATGTATTCGTCATCTCTGTCCACCCTATTGGGTCAGAGATTTCAGATCAATGCAGGTCCTCCAGGGAACAAGCTACAGGGCAATGTGGGTGAAGAGCGTGTCTTCAATGGCTCGACTTTGCCTTGTCAAGCTTGCAGAGCAAAAAATCTCCACTTTAAAATCTCCCGACCTGATTATATCTATGAAATGAAGGTTAATCTACGACTAAGGCAGACACCACCTATCCTTTACTATCTTGGTCAGTTAGACAAGAGAACAGAGTGTTATGATCTTTATCTGTCACTGACTCTCTAAATCCACCCCTTTATCTGATGAATCCCAGTTTTCTCACACAGGTATAGAGTCTGCTAATTTGCTTGAACGATGTCACAGGATCAGCAGTGATTCTCAAGACATGATGAACTCTTAATCACACAATCCCGAGTTTTACCAGCCCTAACATAATTGGCTTTTGAAAACATAGTAGGAAAAGGAGAAAATGCTGGTAACCAGCATTTTCTCCTTTTCTTATCATGTTTCCTACCCCTTAAGAAACAAATTTCATCATTTAAGTCACATCTAAATTGTCATCTGCAAGTGCTTTCAGTTTGGACCAGTGTAAAATTTTGTCATTTGGTAAAGAGTTAAGTGTAAAACAAAGCAAAATTGCGTCTTCTAACCACTGCAGATATTTGTTACAAATATTTTTTTTTATAGTTTACAATGGGGGATGGTAAACCAAATGAGCAAACAATCTTGAAAATAATCATTTGCCTTCCATGTGAATTATCGGCAACTCCTTAAGCCAGCAAAATCTACACCAATTGATTTTATAAGTGGTATACTTAAGGAAAGTGAAAAAAAATTAAGTCATGCTCTGTGAAACTGTGGTTTAATGCATCTGCAAACAGTATCGACCCATGTAAGCCTGCACAGTTCATTCAAGCCGACCTGGGATTGATACTTTTTGCCATTGGCTAGTTATCTGCATACATGTCAAAGGATCATTGTATGTCATAGTTCAGTCTGCTGTCATGCTTAGTGGATTTATATTATGTAGCAATGTATTACAAAGATATATGAAACACTGTTTTGCTAGAGTGCCACTCATTTTTTATGTGTGTTATATATTCATATATGATTGTTGAAAAATTATAATTGACTGGTTCTTTATGTTACAGGAATTGTTACATCTCGAGGAGAGACTTGGTAATGTGAATCGGGGAGCCAGTCAAGAAACTATAGAGCAATATACACTACCTCATAAATATAAGAAAGTAAGTGTCTTCACTGTTTACTTATTTACCCCATGTTTTGATGACCTGGAGGAGGCAGGATTTTGAAAACATTGTGGGAAAAGGAGAAAATGCTGGTAACCAGGATTTTCTCCTTTTCTCACCATGTTATTCTGTCTTTTGAAGGACAGCTTCCATCATTTTAGCCACATTTAATCTGTCATCTGCAAAATACTTACCTGCAGCAAATAACTTATTTTGTTTTGCTGCTCACAGCTTTGAGGCTTTTTGTTGAATTTCCATGATTACAACAAAGGTTTGTGAATCTGTGTTGGTCAGTGGTTGAAGTGATGAATTTAAGCTCAAGGGCTTCTTCTAACCCTAGGGTTGATACTTGCCTGAAGGGCTGCTTTATCATGGAGTTGTCCTTTGACAAGACACTGCTGAGTGCCAACTTAGTAGATATAAAATGTTGGAAACACTGGAAGAATTGCAATGATTTTATAACTTAAGTTCTTTTTAACCCTATTTAAACTATCCTATGTTTTAAAGACTACAAGGAAGAAGGCTTTTGAACATATTGTGAAGAAGAAATATTCGAGAGGAGAAAATATTGATATTCAACATTTTCTCCTTTTTCCACAGTTTTCTATCCTTTTTAACTTGTTGCCAAACAACAAAATGTTTGAAACTTCCAAATTGAAAGCATGTGCAGACATCAAATATGGCTCAAGTGATGAAATTTGTCCCTGACAGGATAGAAAACATCGTGCGAAAAGGAGAAAATGATGCTTACCAATGTTTTCAATAGCTTATTTCCTCAAGGTTGTTAAAACTCGGGAGTATGTGGTAAAGAGTTAAGACTAATTCTGCAATGGAGCCACATTTTATTTGTGATCTGCAAACATTTTGATATGGGCATGTCTAAATGAACCATGCTCTGTGAAAAGGGGGCTTAATGCATCTGCTAAAAGTATCGACTCAGGTCAGCCTGCAGGGACTGCGCAGGCTGACCTGAGTCGAAACTTTTCACTGTTGGTCAGTTTTCTGTATGTTAAAGTCATGATTCAGTTGGTTGAGAGACAAAATGGATTTTATGCATCCATAATTATGTGATGTCCTGCTTGTTATAATAAATCACGTAGATGTATTAAGCCCCCTATTGCCAGAGCATGGCTCAAATATTTGTCAGCTGTTAAAGAGTTAAAGCAGTGTTTACCCTTTACCACACAATCCCGAAGTTTAATGCCCTTTAGGAAGAAAACTACTGAAAACATTGTTTGAAAAGGAGAAAATGCTAGTTTCTCCTTTTTCCATGTTTTCTACCCTCTGGAAGACAAATTTCCTGTTTTGAAGAACATTTCATTTGTCGTCTGCAAACACTGTAATTGAACAAGTCTGTCATAAAGACAAATTCTATCAGTCTATTCACATTTAATTTGTTGTCTGTGAATACTTCAGATTTGGACAAGTCAAAATTATCTTTTTTTTGATAAAGAGTTAACCCTTTACCACACAATAACAACTTTTAACGACCCTGAGACAGAAGCCTTTTGAAAACATTGTGGAAAAAGGAGAATATGCTGGTAACCAGCATTTTGCCCTTTTCCCACAATGTTTTCTACCATTTCGTAGACAATTTTCTCCATTTGAGCCATATCGAAATTGTCGTCTGCAAAAGCTTTCAATTTGGACTAGCATTTTGTTTTTTTGGTAAAGAGTTAAATCAATTTATGATGATTTGATTTTTTGATTTTAACACAGATCAAGAAGGGGAGTGAGGAGGATCCAAATTACTTGGAGAAATGTACAATCTGTCTCAGCGAGTTTGAGGAGGGGGAGGATGTCAGGTAGGCAATTATTTCCTTACATTTATTAGCTTGGCTGTTTCTGAAGAAAACATTGAGGTATTTTCATAGCCCTGTTTTTGTTGTCTGTGTGTCATCTGCGTTGTTGTCTGCATTGTGCAAAAGCTTTGACATTCTGTAATATCTCTTTACTGAAATTGTTTATATCAAACTCAGGCTAGTTGTTAATTATCAAAAAGGGAACCCATACAACAGGTGCAGGTAACCATCAAAATGTTTTTGACACAGTTATGCCACTTTTTTGACTTACAGTTTCCACTGAAAATCAATCACTCTCTTAAAGCAGCCACAGCCAAGTTTTGGTGCCTGCATATGTTTCTGTTGTTTAATGAATCAGTAGAGCCCAGTACTTTAGACTGGAACACATAGGGCTTAGAACCAGGGAGTCTCTGGTCTCAGGTTAGCTAAACCTATTTCAGGGATTGATGATATTCATTGCAGTAGGATTCATTCATTTTTTATATCAATCTTCTGAACATAGTCAGTGTAAGAATCATAACTTGGAGACCTGTGCTGGAGTCACTGGAAGCACTGGTATTTTCATGGGAGCATCCTTTGGTAAGACAGTTCAGAGCCCAAGCTTAGTGCTGGTGAAATCCAGGACATACATGAATAAGCAAGCTGTCACCTTGATATGACTGATACATTGAAGGCGGCATAAAATACAATTCTGTCAATCTGAACATGGTTTCAGGGATGGTCATGTGGGAAAGGAGCCACTGGTTTGAAAAGAGTGTGTGTGAAGTACTGCCAGGAACACGTAGATAGATGCTCTGATCCAATTAATCTTGGAAATATAGTTAAATTTCACCAAACAAACAAAAATCAGTTCAATTTTAACATAGGTATACACATGAAAAAATCATGACAAAAGAGATATGGTTTGTTACAACCATTCTTCCTTACGATACAATAATGCTTTTAAAATGATCCACTGCAAGGTAAAAAATGTTAACTGATTGTTTTAATGTATTCAGTTGCCCAAACATTTTAAACTGTTTCCATAAAATGACTGAATATTGTTTGATATTGTGTATTATTTCAAACAGGGAAATACATGATTATTATTTCCCTTACAGGAGACTTCCATGCATGCACCTGTTTCACATAGTCTGTGTGGATCAGTGGTTGACCATGAATAAGAAATGTCCAATTTGTCGAGTAGACATAGAGATAGGTTCCAAGGAGCAGGCGGCAGAATCAACAAGCCTGGGATGAGCATCCGTCAGAATCTAAAAGTTAGGGTATTGGCTCGTAAATCTGGAGATAACACTTTACCAAACAATCCCAAGGTTTAACCCTTTACTACACAGTCTTGACTTTTAACAATTGAAGAATAAAGCTTTGAAAATATTGTGGGAAAAGGGAAAAAAACTGGCAACCAGCTTTTTCTCCTTTTCCCACAATGTTTTAAATTCTTCCATGGGTAAAACCAACAAAGTTAACCACATTTAATTTCATGTCTTGAATTGGATTTGGACATGTAAAATACATGTATTTGGTCATTTGGCAAAGACTTAATGTGAGGAAAAAACTTTTGAAAACATTTTTGGAAAAGGAGAAAATACTGGTTATCAGCATTTTCTCATTTCCCCACAATTTTTTTTGCCTTTCAGGTTCAAATCTTATCATTTGAACCACATTTGTGTTGTTGTATGTGAATGCTTTCAAATGTGACAAATCTAAAATTTTGTCAGCTTGTATAGAGTTAGTTCTTTAGCTGAGTTGTGTCCTTAAGCTTAAAGGTTTCCGATAGGGAGAAAATTAAAAATTAAGACTATTTTAGTAAGCCTTGTAACTTTTCTAGACTAGAATTGTAAAATTCAAATTTAAATCAATTTGTACATCACACATATATAACTTTGGATTTCTGTAATGTACAACTGAAAGGAATAACATGGTCACAAGACAACAAAACTGTTTTTAAAAGATGTGTCATCACTTTTTAATGATGTCGAGTGAATTTGTTCTCACTTATTCATAAGTAATCTATTTAACTCTCCTTACCAAACAATCCCGAGTTTCAGCAAACTTGAGGAAGAAGCTTTTGAAAACCATGTGAGAAAAGGAGAAAATGCTGGTTACCAGCATTTTCTCCTTTTCCCACAATGTTTTCTACCCTATTAAAGACAAATTCCATATGACCCACATTCAAATTGTCTTCTGCTTTCAATTTGGGCAAGTCTACATTTTGTCATGTGGGAAAAAATTATCTTGAAATTAGTGTTGGATAGAGTTTCATGTTATATTGCAGGCATTATCTTTCTGTGACTTTGTAGTTGCAACATAAATTGTATTTCTAGAGCTTTTATGGTTGAAATATCGTACAGAGAATCTGTTGGTGGAGATGGAATAATTTGACTATTCCCTGTACAATCTGATCTTGATCTACTTTTTAAGCCAAACCAACAAAAGCTTTGGTAGACGGTCTGAGGGCTTACTGATAAAATTTATCAGACTTTTTTACCATTGTTTTAACCATGTCTCTCATTTCTCAACATATACACTGCACTCTTTATTTTTTTTCCAAAATTTTAAAAACAGTATTCTTGTTAGCCTGGCTGCTTTTGAAAGGTACTGTCATTGTGATCCTAGTCTTGCAAGCTTTGACAATTTTCTGATATGTCTGCAAAGCCAGTTCTGGTTTAACTAATTACCATACAATCCTGAGTTTTAACGACTCTGGGAAAGACAGCTTCTGAAAACATCATGGGAAGAAGAGAAAATGCTGGTAACCAGCATTTTCTCCTTTTCCCACAATGTTTTCTTTTTATTCAAAGACCATTCTCATTATTTCATGCACATGTCCTGTGTCGTCTGCGAATACGTTCAGTTTGGACCAGTCTAAAATTTTGTTGTGTGGTAAAGAGTTAAAGAATGAGGATAGGCTAATTTTTTTCATGACGGAAAAGGTTTTATCAGAGCTCCAGATAGAGGGACTGATTTTGAATTCAAAATTGAAAATATTGATTACTTTCTACTAAACCCTATGTTGTGGGTACTCATTTGAATTGTCTCATTGAGACAATTCTAATGATTACCCACAACATAGGGTTTAGAGTAGACATAATGGATTTAGAAAACTATCACTCCCTGTTATCTGGAGGTTTGTTTTATTGTGTTACTAGTGAATTTGTTTCTATATATCGCTAAAAATAGAAGTGTGCTTTAGAGATATTTTTATCAATTATTTTATTAACTGTGTGAGACCTCATGTTTGACTTAATTTGTATCAGGGATGCTTGTAATGTATGATTACGCTATTGTAAGTAGGCTTAACTATATGTAAGAATGTTTTGTTGGAATTATCCACAGATTGCCTGTGAAAACATGGTAGCAAGTGAAGAAATTTCTTGTATCAAGTAATTTCTCCATTTACCACAATATTTTACTGCCTTTATCAGGATAAAAAGTATAAAAATCAGTAATATTTAATGTTTATTTCTTTAAATGTCTTTAACCCTGTCCCTAACAGTACCAAGCATGTTTTAACAACCTTGAAAGAGAAGGCAACCAGCATTTTCTCCTTATCTGACAATGTCTTCAATATTTTAAGAGACAAATCCCGTCATGTGGGCCATATTTAATTTGGGGTCTGTGAATGCTGTCAAATTGGACAAGTCTAAAATGGTGTTGTTTGGTAAATAGTTAACACTTAGAATGTGTTGTATAGTATTACAGTGATAGTGTGTCATCTTGTAAGATATTAAACCTTTACCACACAACAAAAAGCAGACTTGCTCAAATTGAAAAAAATTGTAGATGACAATTAAAATTGGCTCAAACAATGGACTTGTCTTTGGTTGGGTAGAAAACATTGTTGGAAAAGGAGAAAATGCTGGTTACCAGCATTATCTCCTTTTTCCACAATATTTTCAAGAGGCATATATGTCAGGGGCGTTCAAATTCGTGATTGTGTGATAAAGGGTTAAGCCAAATGGATTTTTAGCATACATCAGATAACACTGAAATAAATCTTTTGAACAACTAAACTACTTCCCTGAACTCTTTACCAAACAAAAAAATTTTAGATGGTTCAAATGCAGTTGACAGACTAGATATTGCACAAAATAGGAAATTTTTTTTTCTTTGAAAGGGTAAAAACCTTGTTGGAAAAGGAGAATGGTTACCAGCATTTTCTACTTTACCCACAATGTTTTCAAAAGTCCTTTTCCTTGGGGCTGTTTAACTCTTTACCAAATAACAAAATTTTAGACTCGTCCAAATTGAAAGCATTTGCAGACGACAAAATTAATGTGACTCAAAAATTGAAATATGTTTTGGGAAGGGTAGAAAACATTGTGGGAAAAGGAGAAAATGCTGGTTACCAGCATTTTCTCCTTTTCCCATTACATTTTCAAAAGGCTTCTTTCTTGGGGTCGTTTAAAGTTGTGATTGTGTGGTAAAGAATTAAACTCTGAATTGTGTAGTAAAGAGTCAGTGTACATCTACAGTAATACCAAAATTCATAATACCTTGCTGTTCTGTTGGGTTATTTGAGTATATAGTTGATTCCCATTTCTCAGTGAATTCTCATGTCTTCATGAATCTATGTTTTGCTAACAATATTTTGTTGCATACACTGTTTTTGTGCCTCCTTTAAATTTTGACAGATACAAACATTCCAGAAGATGCTCTCAATGCAGAAAAAATGTGTCAAAAATAAAATTGCAATTTAAAATGTCACATTCTATCTAAAACAGTCTTTTCCCCTCCATAATTCATGAGTTATCTGTACAACACAAACATTTATTTATTTTTTAGTTCCTGTGAATTTGAAGTATGACACAGAAAAAGCATATGTGATAAATAAAGAGGCTGTGACCTATGGGATTATCCCCAGGATGACGTCATTTGTCAACATTTGGAATGACTCGGTTTTTTTTGAAAATGATTCACAAAGTCACAAGAAAGCATTTGGTTGATTCCTGGTGGAAGTCATATTTTTAAGATAAATTTGCTATGAAAAACAGGTTAAATGTGCTTTTCCTTGGCCAAAAATGAATTCTGACTCTTAAGCCGTTAACTCTTTACCACACAGTCCTGAGTTTTAATTACTCTGAAGAAGAAAGCTTTTGAAAACATTGTGGGAAAAGAAGAAAATGGTGGTAACCAGCATTTTCTTCTTTGCCCAAAATGTTTTCAAGGATGTCAAAGATAGATACTGTCATTTGTGCTCCATTTTATTTGTCATCTGTGAACACTTTCAATTTGGGCTGGCCTAAATATTGTTGTGTGGTAAAGAGTTAACCAACAATCTCCAGTTTTAACAACCTTGATGAAAAGGCCTGTGGAAAAAATCATGGGGGAAAAAAGAAAATGGTTGTAACTAGCATTTTCTCCTTTTCCAACAATGATGTCCCCCTTGTCAAAGACCTCAGTTCACTTGTACTACTTTCATGCGTGTTGCCTGCAAAACCTTTCAATTTTGAGGAGTCTAAAATTTGATCTTTGGTAAAGTGTGTAATGATATAACCCTTTACCGCACAATGCCGCCTTTTAACGCCCTTGAAGAATTAGCCTTTTGAAAACATTGCGGGAAAAGGAGAAAATGCTGGTAACCAGCATTTTCTCCTATTCCCACAATGTTTTCTACCCTATCAAAGAAAAATTGCACCATGTGAGCCACATTGAAATTGTCATCTGCAAATGCTTTCAATTTGGACGAGGCTAAAATTTTGTCGACTGGTAAAGGGTTAAAGACTCACAGTTCAGTGTTTGCATAAATTGAAACATTCTGCTTGCATTGTTTTAAATGTCAAAAGAGAAAGTCATGTACTTTTTAGGAGACATATTTAGGTAGTTACATATTTCTCATTTTTTGTGTCCCCTTTACCACAGAATTCAGAGTTGAAGGAAATGGCCATTGGGAACATTGTAGGAAAAGGAGAAAATGCTGGTATCCTGCATTTTTTCTCCTTTTCACACATTTTAGTTTAACCAATGAAAGCAAAATCTTGTTATTTTAGCCATGTTTTATTTGTGATCTGCAAATGCCTTTATTTTGGACAAGTCTATCATTGTGTTGTTTGGTAAAGAGTTAGATATAACTTGTTTTTTTTAATTAACAAAGAAATTTGGTATGCTAGTTGTATTCTTTTTCTGACATAGTAGAAAGACTTATTTTTATGAAATGAGAGATGTATAATTTTAAATGATTTATTTTTGTAAATGTGCCAATTATATTATCCTCAAATTATCCAATTTGTGTTGTTCAATATAGCATAGTTATTTAAAAAAGAATAGTTATCTGGATAATAAGAGATAATGAGATAAGAGATTAGATACAAGAATAATTAGAAAGATAAAGATACATTTTTTGATAAAAAGATAATTACCTTAAGTACTTGAGAGTGTGCCATTACTTATGTGATGGAGATTAGCTATTGAATGATTGGGAAGAAATAGAGGTTATTTGAAGATATTTGTTGAAAAGATAACTTTCTTCGATAGTTATAAAGTAGCCAGTTAGCTATTTGATTGAGATTTGCTATTTGATGATTAGAAAAATATAGAAGTCATTTGATAAAAAGATTAGTTATCTCTGTGATTGGGGACAGAGGTAATATATTTGATAAAGACCTTTGGAAACATTGTGGGAAAAGGAGAAAATGCAACACATGCAAATGATAAATTAGGCATGGCTAAGGTGATAGCATTTATTTTGTCCTTTAGGACAGAAAACATACTTTTTATTATACTATATTCAAAGAGAAAAATTACTAATTATCACCAATTTTTGCTCTTATCCTTGACCAAACAAATTTTTGGTTTAACAACCGTAAGGAAAAAGGCTTTTTAAAACATTGTCGGAAAAAGAGAAAATGGTGGTAAACGGCATGTTCTCCTATTCCCATAATGTTTTCCATGCTTTTGAATGAGAATTCCATCTTCTGCAATTGCTTTCAATTGGACAAGTCTAAAAAAATTATTTTAACCCTTTGTGCGCCGAATAAACTCAGACACTTTCAGTTTAGAAGTTAGACCCAAGAAATTTCAGAAGGTTGCTTGTGTTCAGAATGTTTAAGCGAACAGTGTAGATCAAAGATCAAACTGCACATTTTGTGCAGTCTGATCTTGATCTACATTGGCCACAAAGGCAACTATGTTGTGGAAGGTGCTGTTAAGGTTAAGAGTTAAAACAGCGCGCTCAACAGCCTCCTTCTTCAGGCTTGTAAAACTGCAGTATTGTTACATGTACAGATAACTGAAAATGGAATATTGTTACATGCACAGGTAACTGTGAAAGGTATGAGCCTTATTTAACACTTTAATGTATAATTAAGACAAACATGGCGGGAAAAGGAGAAAATGCTGGTTACCAGCATTTTCTCCTTTTCCTACCATGTTTTCAAATCCTCATTCATCAGGGATATTAAAACATGATTGTTTGGTTAAATGTTAACTCATTACTACGGATAGAAGACTTGTTTTTAGCTCCACTGGCCGAAGGCCAGCGGGCTTATGTCATGGCCCGGTGTCCGTCGTGCGTCCGTCCGTCCGTCCGTCCATGCATCTGTCCGTGTGTTAACTTTTATTTCAAACATCTTCTTCTCTGAAACTACCCATCCAATTTTCATGAAACTTTACAGAAATGATCCTCTTCAGAATTTCTTGAAAGAATTTGATTCCTTCAAAAACTGGTTGCCATGGCAACAAAACTGAAAAATATTGGAAATCTTTAAAAATCTTCTTGTCTGAAACTATAAGGCATAGGGCTACCAAATTTGGCATGTAGCTTTATCTAGTAGACCTCTATCATGTTTCTTCAAATTTTAGCCCTGGGGTCAAAATTGGCCCCGCCGCAGGGGTCACAAGTTTTACATGGGCTTACATAGCGACAACTTAAGAAATCCTCCTGTACCTAGCCATAAGGCCTAGAGCTACCAAATTTTGCATTTAGCTTGATCTAGTGGGGGTCAACCAAAAGTGCCCAAATTACAGTCCTAGGGTCAATTTGGCCTCATGCTGGGGGGTGGGGGGGCGGAGGTTCACAAGATTTACATGGGCTTATATAGGGAAAACTTTTAAATCTTGGTGTACAAAGCCATAAGGCTTAGGGCTACCAAATTTTGCATAATTATAGCATTATCTAGTGGACAACTACAAAGAGGGCCCAAGTTACAGCCCTAGGATCAAGTTTGGCCCTGCACCAGGGGTCACAAGTTTTACATGGGTTTATGGAGTGAAAACTTCAGAAACCATCTAGTTACTAGCCATAAGGCCAAGAACTCCCAAATTTGGCATGTTATTCTTCTAATACGCATATTCCCTATTTAGTCCGACTGTAGCCCTGGGGTCAAAGTTTTATAAGGGCTTATATAGTAAAGACCTCTCGACAATCTTCTTGTTTCTAACCATAAAGATTAAAGGACTAACAAATTTGGCATGTTTTGAGCCTTGGGATCAAAATTTGTCACACTCCAGGGTTCACAAATTTTAGATAGGCTTACATAGTGAAAACTTAAGATATCTTTTTTTATCCTTAATGTAAGGCCTAGGGCTATAGAAATTTGGCATGCCGATTCATATTGTAGACTTCTACCAAGATTGTACCATCTTTTTCATTGAAACCACTCTTCCAATTTTGACCAAACTTTGCAGATATCATCTTTCCATGATGTTCTTCAGAATGTTTTCAAAGAATTAAGTTCTGTTGAAAGCTATGGTTGCTATGGCTACAAAACTGAAAAGTATTGAAAAACCTTTAAAAATCTTTTCCAAAAGCTTGTATTTACTAACGTCATTGTAGCTCATGAAAAAGATACTGCTTTTTAGCTCCACAGGCCTAAAGCCATCAAGCTTATCGTCTCTGAAACTGCTTCACCCAATAAGTCACAAGCTTTACATAGGCTAATATAGTGAGAACTTAAAAGGTCTTCTTGTTCCTTACCTTGAGTTACAGCTATAATATTGTATGAGTGTAATCTAAATAACCTCTTCCAAAGTTATTCAAGTTATGTCAGAATTAGTCCTATCTTGTGGGTCATAAACAGGTGCTTATAGTGTGAATATTCAAAAAATCTTTTTGCTCCTAACCGCAAACCCAAGGGCTTCCAAATCTGGATCACTTTTGATTTTTTTTGAAATTAGCCTTGCATCAGGGGTCTTATGTTTTACAGAGGCTTCATATGGATGAAACTTGAAAATCACCTTATTTATAACCATACAGCAGAGACTTGCATTACTTTGGCATGTGGCTTTATCTTGTGGACCTCTACCAGGGTTCAAGTAATTATAGCTCTGGGATCAGAAATGGCTTTGCCTTGCGGGTCTCAACTTTCACATGGGCTTTTACAGAGAAAACTTTGTAAGTCTTCATTTTGAAACCATTTGGCTCAGAATTGAAATGTTTAGTATTTATGGTTTATATTTATAAGCCAGTGGAGCGATACAGGGCCATCATGGCCCTCTTGTTTTTTTGGTCTTATGATCAACATATTCTCTGTAGTTTGATCTTTATCTTTGCTGATCATCAAAGCTACTTTTTTATCTTGTCTCTTTCTTTCCAACCCCCCTCCCTTCACCCCTCCACCACCACTTCCTTTGCAATGAAAGACCATCAGTGGGAAAGGGTTTCCATTTTTGTTTTGGATCAGTTTCATGGATTTGGGTCAATGATCAACATGTAATGTCTGTATAGTTTGATCATTATCTCTGCTGTTCATCGCAGCCACTACATTTATTTTCCTTCCCATGCCCCCTCCCTGTGACAATGAAAGACTTGTTTTAGGGAATGAGGTTTTAAGTTTTTTCTTTTTTGTTTTGGATCAGTTTTATGGATCTTGCTTTTAATGTGTTTTTGGTTGGTTTAAGAGTTAATTTAGTTGATAAAATTCATTTAGATTGATTTTTTTTTTACAAGTAGATATATCTAACCAAGCATTTTATTAACCTGCAGAATACCTGTTGTTTATAAAATTGGATATTGGCAAACTTAGTAGACTCAGATGAGGGTCTGTGTTCACCAGCCATTTGAAATTGCATTTTTAGTCTTCTTAGGGAGTTAAAAAGTAAAGCAATTTCAGATTGGCAGTACCAAATTAGATCGGCTAAATCAAATCAGATTGGCAGTACCAAATCAGATTGGGTAAGCATTTGGTTTGGTCAATCCGAGTTGGTACTGCCAGTCTATTGTTTTTTTTTCTAAATTAGAAAATTCTTGAGAATTGGACAAGAATGTTTGGGTGAATACCAGCCCAGATGCTGCACGACATGTATTCTGATATGGGTGGGCGAGAATTGCTGTTTAAATTGAGTTAACCCTTAAAGCACCTTTCACAAGTATAGTTGCCTTTGCGGCCAGTGTAGATCAAAGATCAGGCTGCACAAAACGTGCAGCCTGATCTTTGATCTACACTGTTCGCTTTGCTGAGCCACTGTAGACAAAAGTGAACATGAAATTGTAATTATTTGGGTTGTATTTCTAGGATGAAAATGTCTGATTGGTATATTCGGCGCTCTAAGGGTTAATATTTGGAAGTAAGAACCAAATGTACATGTATTGGCTATTAACCCTTTACCACACAGTCCCAAGTTTTAACAGCCCTGAGAAAAAAGCCTTTTGTAACCATTGTGGGAAAATGAGAAACTGCTGGTAACTAGCATTTTCTCCTTTTCCCACAATGTTTTCTAACCTTCCCGGAAGAAATTTCAGTTTTTCAGTCAAATTTATTTTGTGGTCTGCAAATGCTCTCAATTTGGACTAGTCCAAAATTTTGTTTTGTAAAGAGTTCAGGGAACACGGAGGCTGTATTCACTGTTTAGTACTATTTCTGGGTCTTTAGTCCAATTCTCAAGAATGTTCTTAATTTGAAAGTACCGTAATATGATCTCTGATTGGTGGCTAAACCAAATGGTTTAACCAGTCAGAAATTGTGTTACTTTCTAAATCTAGAATAAGACTTGGATTACAAATTAGAATGTTTGGTGAATACAGAAACTGATTATGAAGATTGTGTTACCTTTTACCTGTTATTTCACGTTTTCTATCTCTTTAGGGTCGGCTTTTTTTGCCTTGTTAAGGAGGTTGCTTCACCAGATGTTTGGTTAGACCGTATTTATCCCTTTACCAAACAACATAATTTTAGACTTGTCCAAATTGGAAGCCTTTGCAGACGACAAAATAGATGTGACTCAAAAATTGGAATTTGTTTTGGGAAGGTTAGAAAACGTGGGAAAAGGAGAAAATGCTGGTTACCAGCATTTTCTCCTTTTTCCACAGTGTTTTCAAAGGGCTTCTTCTTCTTCAGGGTCGTTAAAACCCGTGACTGTGTGGTAAAGACTTAAAGCACTTGCAGATGACAATTCACATTTGGTAGCACAAATATCAGGTTATGTTTTTGAAAAGGTAGAAAACAACTTGGGTAAAGGAGAAAATGTTGCTGGCCAGCATGTTCTCCCCTTTTCCCACAATTTTTGTACAGTTTGCTTTTTTAGGGTTGTTAAATCTTAGGATTGATTGCTAAAAGGTAAAAACTGAAACCTTGCCGTGTATACTTTGGCACCTGAGTGAATTGTTTTAATCCTTTTATCACACATTCTAGCATTTAAAGCATCCTTGGGAAGAAGGCTTTCGAAAACATTGTGGTTTAAGAGAAAATGCTGGTAACCAGAAAGACAAAGTGCCTCATTTGAGTCAACAATTATTTAATTGTTGCATGTAGATGCTTTCAGTTTAGTGTTATCAACAATTTTGCTGTTGCGTAAGGAGCCATCTTAACTCTTGACCACACAATTCTGAGTTTTAAGACTTTTGGAAACATTGTGGGAAAAGAAGAAAATGCTGGTAACCAGCGTTTTCTTCTTTTCCACAGCATATTCTACACTTCCAAAGAGGTATTTCAGATTTTGAGTCACATTCAATTTGTTGTCTGCAAATATTTTCATTTTGGACAGGTTTAAAATGTAGTTTGATAAAGAGTTAAAATCGCCAATTCAAATTCTATAGCTAAAAGCTGTCTCAACCAATCAGGTGTCTTGTTTTGGAATTTAGAACAAGTACTACTGTTACACTATTGCTGAATACCACACTGATGTCCCCCAAAATGGCCAATTGACTTACTAGATCATTAAAGGAACCTTTCCAAATGCAGGCTTTTGGTTGTTTTTTTTTGTAGTTTGGGTTACTTGCGTAATTCTTCCATCTTTTGATACTGGACCTTTCTTTTTATATAATAAGCTGTTTTTTTGTCAACATACATATTGTTTCTTCTTTCTTACTTTGTTTTGCTGGGTATCTTGGGTTAATTTAATAGCTTTAGTTCAGGGTAAGTTATGTAGGGGTTGTAAGTTGAAATGTCATAGAATAATTGTGCATTGTTTGGATTTGTAATATTAGTCAGTGGCCAAAAGTATTTCATTACGTTCTGAATTCCCGTTGACCTACATGCATTTTTCTGTGTGCAAGAAAATTAATTTTGCTGCTTCTGATTATGGAATGATAAGGAAAACTAATCTAGCTGTAGAAGCAAGATTATTGGAACTATTTACATTAATATGCTATCATTGTTCTTTGACTGACATCAGAGTTGTCGCTATTTGAAACCTGGTGATGTTCTTAAGTTAAATTTTGGCCCTTCTTGTTGATCTTAAAAACTTTCTTTAACTTTTTACAATGTAATCCCGAGTTTTAACAACCCTGGGGAGGAAGGCTTTTGGAAAATTATGGGAAAAGGAGAAAATGCTGGTAACCAGCATTTTCTCCTTTTCCCACAAAATGTTTTCTACTCAATTAGAAAAGAATTTCGTCATCTCAATTGTACTTATTTTGTCATCTGAAAATGCTTTGATTGTAGATGACTCTATGATTCTGTCGTGTGATAAAGAGTTAACTTTTTATCAAATGGCAAATTCATGACTCTTCCAATTTAAG
The DNA here is from genome assembly GCA_945859785.2 of Tridacna gigas. NCBI lineage: Eukaryota > Metazoa > Mollusca > Bivalvia > Cardiida > Cardiidae > Tridacna > Tridacna gigas. Next base: position 58,901,663 of record OX244028.2, read on the forward strand.
AGCATCTGCAGCGGACAAATCGGAAAGCGATACATATGTACTCGGTTTCTTTGACAGGGTAGGAAAGATTTTGGGAAAAGGAGAAAATGCTAGTTACCAGCATTTTTGTCCTTTTCCCACAATGTTTTGAAACGGCTTTTTCATCAGGGTCGTTAAAACAAAGTATTGCGTGGTTAAGGTTTAAAATGTTGATTACTTTGAAACAGCTACACTTTTGTTATTATATATCAAATCTGCAAATTTATTTCAATATCAAATTTACTTTGTTTTCATAAAAAATTTCGTGAGAGTAGATTCATGTTAACTCACAATAAATTAAAGAGTAAACTTAGAAATGTTAGTCTACCCTTTACCATATAATCCTGAGAAAAGGACTTAAAAACATGGTGGGAAAAGGAGAAAATGCTGGTTACCAGCATTTTCTCCCATTCCCACGTTTTCTACCCTTCCCAGAACAAATTTCAGCTTTTTAGTCACATTTATTTTGTCTTCTGTACATGTTTTCAATTTGGAACAATCTAGATTTTTGTCGTTTGGTAAAGAGTTAATGGGGAGTTGGTATTTGATCAAATATTTATGGTCACTGACTGTAGCTTCATAGAATTGGCAGAGGTATTCTGAATGAGTATTAGTGTGCCAAAACTCTTTCTGTGGATTGATGAAAGTCATTTGGACAGGATTCGTTATTCTATGGCTGCCATGATATTACCGAAATAATGTTGAAAACATTAACCCTTTACCATACAGTCCCAAGTTTTAAGGACCTTGAGAAAGAAGCCTTTTGAAAACATCGTGGGAAAAGCAGAAAATGCTGGTAACCAGCATTTTCTCCTTTTCCCACCATGTTTTCCACCATATGGAAGACATTTTACATCATTTGAGCCACATTGAAATTGTCTGCAAATGCTTTCAATTTGGACAAGTCTGGTAACCAGCATTTTCTCCTCTACCCACAATGTTTCCAGAGGCCTTTTTTCTTTGGGATCCTGATATCATGGGATTATTTTGTCACGGCTTTAAAGATGCTGTAATTTGGTGTATTAGATCGCTTCTTTCTTAATTGTTAATACCTGATTAACCCTGTACCACACGAGAAGCGTGTTTGAAAACATTGTAGAAAAAGACAAAAAAGCTGGTAACCAGCATTTTCTCCTTTTTCCCCCACAATGTTTTCTACCCTACAAAGGACAAACTTCATCATTTAGGCCACCTTTAATTTTTTGTCTGCAAATGCTTTGAATTTTGATCAGTCTGAAATTTTGTCATCTGGTAAAAGGTTTAACTCTTTACCAAACGACAATATTTTGGACCATTCCAAATTGAAAGCATTTGCAGACGACAAAAATGGGATTGAAAAAATAAAATTTGTTTTTGGAAGAGTAGAAAACATTGTGGGAAAAGGAGAAAATGCTGGTTACCAGCATTTTCTCCTTTTCCCACAATGTTTTCAAAAGCTTTCTTCAGCGTCATTAAAATTCGGGATTGTGTGGTAAATGGTTAAGTAGATTTTCTTTTCATTTAATACCATGCTCAGTGTTGTAACTTAGATAAGTATAAATTATTTGCTTTGAAAATTTTAACAATAAAAGTGACTAAGAGTTGGTTTGGAAAATAAACTGCTGTTGGCATGAACTAGAATGTGTCCAGTTTTATTTACTGTTAACTTTTTAGCAAATGACAAAGTTTTAGATAGGTCCAAATTGAGAACATTTGCATACAATAAAATTAATGTGACTCAAGATAGTGGAATTTGTTTTGGGAAAGAGAGAAAAAGTTGTAGGAAAAGGAAAAAATTCTGGTTACCAGCATTTTATCCTTTACCCACAATGTTTTCAAAAGCTTTCTTTCTCAGTGGCTGTCAAAAGTCAAGATTTTGTGGTAAAGTTTTAAAACTGGTTATTCCATCCTTTAAATGTTTGTCCTTTTAGAAGATCTAAAATAGCCTGTATGGTTACTGTTCGAATTCTAATTGACGACAATTATCAGCCCTGTTCAGACTGAAAGTATTTGTAGAAAAAGAAACTTTCAAGCCAATAGTAAAAACCCAAGTTATGTTAACAATATTCTGGGGGGAAAATATCTCCTAATTGGACAGTTCAGATCCAAGATCAGACTGCACATTCTGTGCAGTCTGATCTTGATCTGCACTGTCTGCAAAAGGTCCTAGAGTCCCGCTTAGCAGCCTTAAGGTTAAAGCCCCAATTGTGGCCAACAGTAAACAATTTAGGTGGTAAAATGCATTTGAATTTAAATCATATCATCTAAAAGAATGGAAATTATTGTTGCTGGCAGATAAATGAATTTTAAAACCAGGTAAAAAATAAACAAAGGATAGAGACCTGGCAACTTTTGACCCGGTCACTTAACTACTTCTAAAATTCATTTTTCTGCCAGCAACCAACACTTGGACTGACTGTACAATAACATATTGTTATCTTCACAATAATTACCATACTTTAAAATGCTATGAGTTAAATTTAAATGTATTTTAACACCCACATTGTTTACTTTTGGCTGCTATTGGGGCTTTAAAAGTGTAGAAAGCATTGTGAGAAAAGGCGAAAAATCTCGTTACCAGTAATTGGCAGCTTAACTCTTAACCACACAGTCCTGAGTTTCAATGACTCTTGAGAAAGAATGCTCTTGAAAACATGGTGAGAAAAGAAGGGAATACTAGTAAACAGCATTTTTTGCTTTTCCCACAGTGTTTTCTATCCTTTCTGATACAAATCCCATCAACTGAAGCACATTTAATTTTTCATCTGCAAGTGCTTGGAATTCGGACCACTCTAAAATTTTGTAGTTTGGTAACTCAAAATGTTTTAAAATGCTTTCTTCCTCAGGGTCATAAAAGCACAGTTTTGCTTGGTATCAAGCAATCACATTTTAATGACCCTGAGCACATACAAACCCTGGTGATAATTAATTAACATTTATGACCATGACTATGGGAAGCAAGGGCCCGAGTTTACCTTTTAACAAACCTAGTTTTGACGACACATGCCCTTAAAAAGTGTTTGAAAATCATTGTGGGGAGAAAAAGATACTTAATGTGCAGGGTTTTTCCTTCATTTTCTAATACAAGGTTTATTGGCCTCCTTTCAAGTGAATAAAAGAAGGCAAACAGTTGAATTTTGGGAGGTTATTAAGAAAATTTGGGCGTCCAAAGTCAAGGGACCAGGGGGGCGAGGCTAAAGCCCTTCAAAAAGGTAACCATTTTTTGCTTTTTCAACAATGATTGTTATCTTCTGAAAGACAGTTAACCCCTTACCACTCAACTCTGACGTTTAACGGCCCCGAGGAATACTGCTTTTGAAAACATAGTGGGAAATCGAGAAAATATCGGTAACCAGCATTTTCTCGTTTCGCAATGTCTTCTATACATCCAGAGACAAAAACCATCACTTCCAATTTGTTGTCTGCAAATGCTTTCAATTTAGGCAAGTCTAATATTTTGTCGTTTGGTAAAGAGCTACCACAAATCATATGAGCAAAATTGAATTTGTTTTCTGCAAAATTTTGAACTCTCGTCAGTCTAAAATTTTGTTTTCTGGTAAAGAGTTACGCTTTACCACATAACCAAACTCCTGAGATTAAACCTTAAGGAATGATGCTTTTGAAAACGGGTCACACTAAAATACGCCGCAACATGAATTTGAAAACATTTCAGAAATGAAAGCAGCTAGTCAGGAGCATTTTCCCACAATGAAGAGGCGATATAGAAAACAGTAAAAGAGTACAAATAACAATTCAAAATATCTTCATTTCAAGAAAAAAAGACTTTTACCTCATGCTGAAGTTTCTTTATGGAAATGGCTCTTGCGGAGTGTCTAGGTTTTTCTTCTCTCCGATTTGGACTTTCGAATCATGTTGGCACAGCATCAGGTTTCAATCATAACATAAAATTGCTATAACCATCTATCTTTGCTAGATTTGGAATTATTAAATACTGACTGTCCTCAAAGTGTTTCAGACCAGGGATCATATATAACTGTAATTTACGATCCTTGTTCAAACACAGTTTAGTTTATTTGTTGGCACAAATTCCATTGTTGCTGTCCGACCCCGGTTTAAACGTTGAATCCATAGTTTTCTCCTTTTTAATTCTCTTGGAAATTTGAACATACTAATTCTATGAATTCCCAAATCGTCGTTGCAGCCATAGGCTGTGTAAGTTGTCATTTTTTCGGCTTAAATTTCCATTTCACACTTGGATAACTGCGTCCGAATGTCAGCATCCCTAAGTAAAGGAAGAAGACTAAGTGCCGCTCTTGACGTCACACATGGACGGGAGAGCAAATCAGGGGAACTAAGTGATGCACCATTTTCAGGCCGTAAATCATCATGACAATTGAACCGTGGTTTATGGTATGTTACTGGGTAGTAATTGCGGAAATGTTTTACTGACATTATTTACATATTATTGAAGGGAAAATAAAGCCAAGTCAAAAAATCTTCGGATTTGCCCTTTAATGTCCGTCTAAACTTCTCAGTCTGACCACTTCTCCCCATTTTGAAATGAAAAACTCCCAATTCTCAGACTAGGGAGAAGTCACTTCTCCGCAAAGTCTGAGAGTTGGCAGAGGCCTGCTGAGGAATAGGATTTTGAAAACAATTTTGGGAAAAAGGGAAAATTCTCGTTTCCAGCATTTTCTTCTCTCTACACAACAATTTACCATGCTTTCAAAGATAAATGCTTCAAATTGAACAAGTTTTAATTTTTCGTCTGCAGATGCTTTCATTTTGGGCAAGTCTTTAAATTTTGTCATTTGGTAAAGAGTTAAATGCTCAAAGTATGTCATTTGGAACATGTCTATCATTTAGGTGATTGGTTGAAACACGTCTTATGCTGCTTTCAACATTATTTCAGTCATATCATGGCGCCAGCTCACATATCCATTTCAGTCTTAAGTTTCACCAGTACTAGGCCAGGGCTTTGAAATGTCTTGCCAAAGGACACTCCCACGAAAAATCCAGTGTTTCCAGTGAGGTCCAAACCTGGGCCCCAAGATAATGTGTCCTACACTTTTTACTAATGAGCCACGCAGGACCCTGCCTACTATTTAGACACAAATACAATGTTCCACATGGATTCCAAACAAGACAAGAAACTGCATAAATTCCAAAAATTTATATTATATTTTTTGTACAACAATCATAATTTGATACAATTATGAAAATAGCATAAATAATTGTCCATCATCCAATATAAATGAAGCAATAAAGAGGTGACAGGAAAAGCTATTGCAATTACTAGGCTTGAACCCGAAACCACAAAGCTTTAGATCTAGTGACTACTGGTAATCTCTTTTCTCTTCTATGAACAAATATGTAATAATAATTCCTAAACTTTCCTAGTTAACTCTTTACACAATGACAACATTTTCGACTCGTCAAAATTGAAAGCTTTTGCAGACAACAAATTAAAGGTGGCTCAAATGATGGAATTTGAAATTTTTAAAAGGATGATAAAAATAGTGGGAAAAAAAGAAGATGCCCTTTCAAAGACAGATTTCATGATCTTTGAAACATTCAATTTGTCAATTTGCAAATTCTTCCAATTTGGACCAGTCCAAAACTTTTTAGTTGGTGAAGAGTTAATACAGGACTAACTGAGATAACAATGCAGCATAAGAAAAAGTCATGACTGAGTTCTTCTTCTGCCTCGATGTTTCCAAAAGTGGTTTGCTCCAAGATGAAACAAGAGGGCCATGAGCTGCTCACCTGAACCATTGTGTCTGTGAGAATAATGATAAATTCAAAACAACAGAATTTCAAGACCATCAATCTGACGTAAAGTTTAAATCTTTACCAAACGACAAAATTTTGGACTGGTCCAAACTGAAAGCATTTGCAGACGACAAATCAAAATTTAACTGGATGGCAAGATTTGTCTGTGATAGGATACAAAACATTGTGGGAAAAGGAGAAAATGCTGGTTACCAGCATTTCTCCTTTTCCCACAATGTTTTCAAAAGGCTTCTTCCTCAGGGGCGTTAAAACATGGGATTGTGTGGTAGAGTTAAGAAACATTTTGCAGCAGATACAACTTTTAAATCACAATTTTCTAGATTGTAAAGAAAAAAATCCTAACCATGAAAAGTGTAGAAAATTTCGCCCCCAAAGTGCACACAAGGTATTTCTAAGATTCAAGCTAACAACCCATCATTTTAAAACAAGAGGGCCATGATGGGCCTGTATCGCTCCATTGGCTGAAATGTACACCAAACATTACAGTTCTAGGCCGAAAGGTTTTGAACAAGAAGACTGATAAGTTTCTCTATAAAAGCCCAAAGTGAAAAGTGTTACCCCCAGGGTGTGTCCCTTTTTGACCTATAATTACTATTTCAAGCTATGGGCCATGAGCTATTACTGATTGAATCCTGATAGAAGTCAACAAGATACAGCCACATACCAAATAATATAGGTCTAGGCTGTATGGTTATAAACAAGATTTTCAAACCTTTCTTATTAAATATAAGAAGGTTTATTTCGATTTGAATGATGGCTGAATTTTGAACAAATTTAGAGGAGATCCACTAGATGAAGCTTTATGTCAAATTTGGTAGCCCTGAGGCCTTACAGCTAAGAACAAGAAGATTTTCAGTATAACAACCCTTGTAAAACTTGTGACCCCTGGAATAGGGCCATTTTTGACCCAAGTGCTATAATTTGTAGTATCTTAGTAGAGGTCCATTAGGTGAAGCTAGATACCAAATTTTGTTGCCTTGAGCCATATGGTTTAGAACCACAAGATTTTTTAAAGTCTTCCTCATATAAGCCTAAGTAAAACTTGTGACTCCCAGGGCAGGGCCAATTTGGCCCCAGGGCTATAATTTGAAGAATCTTAGTAGAGGTCTATTAGATGAAGATACATGCCAAACTTGGTATCCCTGCGCATCATGGTAAGGAACCAGAAGATTTTAACTTTCGATCTGTAAGACCATGTAAAACTTGTGACTCAAGGGTAGGGCCAATTTTGGCCCCAGGGCTATAATTTGAATCTAAGAAAGCATCCAACAGAAAAGCTACATGCTAATTTTGGTATCCCTAGGCCATATGGTTTACAACAAGAAAAGATTTTTAAAGTTTTCCCTATATCAGCCCATGTAGAACGTGACCCCCAGGGTGGGGCCCATTTTGGCCTCAGGGCTATATTTTGAAGAAACTAAGTCAACGTCCATCAGATGAAGCCACATGCTAATTTTAGTAACATTGTGATCCCGGGCACAGGGCTAATTTTGGCCCCAGGGCTATAATTTGAAGAAATTAAGTAGAGGTCCATTAGACGAAGCTACGTCCCAAATTTGGTAGCCAAAGGCCTTACGGTTTTGGACAAGAGGATTTTTATATTCTTATATTAGCCCACGTAAAACTTGTGACCCTGGGACAGGGCCAATTTTGATCCGAGGGCTATAGTTTCAAGAAATTTTGGTAGAGGTCTATTAAATGAAGCTACATGCCAAATTTGGTAGCCCTAGGCCTTATGGTTTCTGACAAGAAGATTTTTAAAGATTTTCATTATTTTCCAGTTTTCTTGCCATGGCAACCAGCTTTCATTGGAATCAAATTCTTTGAAGGAAATTGCAGGATCATTTCTGTGAAGTTTCATCAAAATTGGATGGGTAGTTTCAGAGAAGATGTTTCAAAAAAAAAAGGGAACGCACACATGCGCTGATGGATGCACACACAATAAACACGGGGCAATGACATAAGCCAGCTGGCCGAAGCCTGCTGGCCTTTGGCCAGTGGAGCTAAATATGTGTAATATTGTTAGAATAGTTTGAAGATCTATCAAGACAAACTAAATGTTCAAGTTTCAAGAGCATTAGACTGCAATTCCGGTCTCGAGTGCATACAACATTTCTCTTATATCTGACATAGTGATCTACTTTGACCTGAGGCAACTTCTTTTCAAACATGTTCTGTTTTATCATTAAAAAAAAAAAACATTCTGGCCAGGTTTCATTAGCATCCCCCAGAGTGTACACAGTATATAACCTGACAACGCATGATCAAGAAAGCTCACCTTGAGCACACTGTGTCGCCTTGAGCACATTGTGCTTAGGTGTGCTAAATAGGTTTTTTACATTGCTTTTAATATCTGTTTTCAAACCAAGAAAATTATGCCAGCATATAACAAAAGTGGGATCTAATTGTATGATAAATAAACTTAACCATACTTAAAGCGGGAGGAAGATAAGCGTTTAACTCTGCTAGTTGACAAAATTATAGATTCATCCATGTTTGAAATTATCTGCAGGTGACAAATTAACGTTTTACCAAACAATCCCGAATTTGTCCACCCTGAGAAAGAAGCTTTTAGAAAACATTGAGGGAGAAGGAGAAAATGCTGGTAAGCAGCATTTTCTCCTTTTCCCGCTATGTTTTGTAACCATCACATAACAAGTTTCAATTTTTGAGTCATGTTAATTTTGTCGTCTGCAAATTCTTTCAATTTGGACAAGCCTAAAATTTTGTCGTTTGGTAAAAAGATAAATGTGGTCCTTTCATTTAGTGATTCATTTCTGAAAGGATGGAATTTTGTAGAATGGGGGAAAATGCTGGTTATTAACATTTTTCCTTCTTCCACATTATTTAAAAAAAGACATATCTGTTGGATCATTAAGACATTTGATCATTTAGTAAAGGCTTACCCCTTCACCACATAACAAAATTTTGTCTAATTTCAAAGCATTAATTCCGCAGACAAAAGTTATATAAAAGAATTTGTGAGTAAAAGGACTGAAAACATTGTGGGAAAAGGAGAAAATGGTGGATACCAGCATTTTCACCTTTTCCCACAATAGTTTTCAAAGCCTTCTCTTCAGGGTCGTTAAAACTCTGGACTGTGTGGTGAAAGGTTAAGCCCCAAATTGAACTCCTGAAATGCCAGGATCAATTATTCATCACAACATATAGCTTTCAAACTTGATCAAAACCTTGATCAAAACTGGAGATATTACTCAAAACAAGCAATAAGAAAATCAAAGCTGAAAAAAAAGTAGAAGAAAACAAAAGAATAAATAAGGCTGAGTAAACAAATTGTGTGGCAAGATTGAACTGAGACAAATAAGTTTCTGTGTATCATCTTTGAAATTTCCTGTGTATTGAGTTGTAATCACTGTGCCAAAGTACAGTCACTGAATATGCAAATGTCTCAGTTTAATTTTGTCAAACAATAACTTGAATCCCACTGAATTCATCATAATGGTACAAATAAACAAAGAAAGAGTGTTACTTAAAGGGGCCTTTTAACCCTTTCCCAAACAAGCCCTGGTTTTCACGTGTCTGCAGTACAAGTCTTTTGAAAACACTGTGGGAAAAGAAGAAATTGCTCGTAACGAGCAATTTCTCCTTTTCCAACAGCGTTTTCTACCCTTTTTGAGACCTTTCTGCCATTTTCATCAAATTTAAAATTGTCGTATGCAAACTCTTTCAATTTGGACCAGTCTAAAATTTGTCGTTTGGGAAAGGGTTAAGAGTTTTTGACATGAAACAAAATTTCCCGTAGAACACCAATATATACCACATGGTGTATTTTTTCTTTTCAAGAGTAAAGAGACTTGATGGTTATATTCGATAAAAGACTGGATGGTTATACTCTATAAAGAGGTGCAATTTTGACATTAAAATAACAAGACGATTGTTTTGCAATTGGTTGACTCTCCGTTGATTTTAAGGAGACAAACTTTGATGTCAATGAACTTCAATGAAATTATTTTCCAAATGAATGATGCATGTTATTAATCATGTGGCATTCTCGTAAGCATTTGAGAAATTCCAGGGCAAAATCCATGACCATCTTAACTCTTTACCACACAACAAATCTTTAGACCAGTCTAAAGTGAAAGCATTTGCAGACGACAAATAAAATAGGGCACAAACCTCAGTATCTGTCTGAGATCGTTGAAAACAATGTGGGAAAAGAAGAAAATGCTGGTTACCAGCATTTTCTTCTTTTCCCACAATGTTTTCAAAAGTCTTCTTCTTCCAGGTCGTTAAAACTCGGGACTGTGTGGTAAAGGGTTAAATGACTAAGTATTCAATAAAGTATATACCCTTATCTTTTTTTACACTTCTCTTTCTTATTTACTGATGATTTACCAATTAGCACCTTTATAAATTCAGTTCAGTAATAAAACTGTTTAAGTTTGACATGAAAAGAAAAATCTTTATATCCCCCTTTAAAATTGATTGCAACATTGTTTGAAGTTAGAAAAGCATCTTAAATACACATCTGCTGATTTTAGAGGAAATGCAATTTCTGTCAATGTCCATCATTCAAGGGTTCTAGTTTACACCTACATGCACCATATCTTTTCACTCTCTCTAGTCAGATTGAATGATGAAATGACCTAAATGCCCCCTTTTAAGCTTGATTGCAACAATGAAAAGAAGTCTGAAAAGCATTTCAAATACATTTTTGCTGATTTTTGTGGAAATGCAATTTCTGTTAATGTCCATCATTCAAGGTTCTAATTTTCACATACATGTATCATATCTTTTCACACTCTTTCTGGTCAGATTGAATCATGAAATGACTTATATATGTTGAAAGGACCCATACATTGTTACCCTAACTCTATACACCAAAATTTCTGACTTGTTCCAATTGAAAGCAAATTTTACAAATGAAAAAAAAAAAAAAAATCATTGTAACTCCAAGCCTGATTTCTTCATTGCAAATGGTAGAAAACATTGTAAAAAAAGAAAATACTGGTCAACAGCATTTTCTCCTTTTTTTTTTTTTTTTACAATGTTTTCAAAAGCTTTCTACTCTACAATCATTTACCCTTTCCCAAACAAGCCCTGGTTTTCACATGTCTGCCGTACAAGTCTTTTGAAAACACTGTGGGAAAAGGAGAAATTGCTCGTAACGAGCAATTTCTCCTTTTCCCACAGTGTTTTCTACCCTTTTTGATAACTTTTTGCCATTTTCATAAAATTTAAAATTGTTGTCTGCAAACTCTTTCAATTTGGACCAGTCCAAAATTTGTCGTTTGGGAAAGGGTTAAAAACTCGGGATGGTGTGACAAGGGGTTTAAGTAGAATTAATTCTTATTTACTGCTATATGCAATAATTTTTTATGTCCATGCAGCTCACAGTTTTTGAAAACACTGCTGGATAATGAGTATTTTCTTTTGACAAGTAATTCCTCCTTTCCCCACATTGTTTTCTTATCTTTCAAAAAAGGAGTTTCATTTCCTACAAAATTTCTCCTTTGTGTTACTTGGCAAAGCCGTGATAATTTAAAATATTGGCTTACACCCTAGTCCAGTTAAACCTTCCGCCATAACGCTAGAACTGATCTCCGCATGCGCAGTGCATCTCATTTAAGACTGAATATAAATTTTTTACGAAAAAGAATTCTAAAACAGCCTACACTGTTGTGTGTTAAACCTTTCCCAAGCAACAAATTTTAGACTATTTCAAATTCAAAACATCTGCAGACGACAAATTCAAAATTGCTACCAATGACCTTGAGCTCTCTGAGAGGGTAGAAAACACTGTGGGAAAAGGATAGAATACAGGCTCCCTGCATTTTCTCTTTTTCCCCACAATGTATTCAAAAGCCTTCTTTATCAGGGTCATGAAAACCTGTGATTGTTTGGTAAAAGGATAATTCATCACCTTCTTATAAAGTATTTTACTGGGTCCAGAGTGATATAATGACTTATAAACTGATGCTTTGGAAATCACTTGTACAAAAGAACATTCCTGTGCTCTAAATTTTACCAAGAAAATCCAAATTTGTTGTCTTAATTTCATTCCAAGTTGAATCCTTTTGAATCAAAATAATGTTCTGATAGCTTACACGGTCACTTTTGTCACCCAGGAATATTAATGAAATCATGATTTTAGCAGTCAAGTCTCCCTTGGCTACAAATGACAACACAAAAAAGACTACCCTGCCCCTTGAGTTTATAATTTTTATGAGGAAGTGTTAGAAGAGAGGCTGACCTGGATTCTTATTATATTTGTCATAGTGAGCTAAATCTCTACCAAACAATCCCAGGTTTTAACTCCTCTGATGAAAAAGGCTTTTGAAAACATTGTGAGAAAGGAGAAATGGATGATTACCAGGATTTTCTCCTTTTCCCCACAATGTTTTCTACCCTTTCAGAAACAAATCCTATCAGTTTAGCCACATGTATTTTGTCATCTTAAATGCTTCAAATGCTTTAGACAAATCTAAAATTTTGTTGTCGGGTAAAGGGTTAAGCTGTGAAGGATATATCAAAATACTAGCTACCTGTATTTTCAACTAGTTTCACAAATATGGTATCTCAGAAGCAGTTGCATATACCTCTTTACCAAAAGACAAAATATAAGACTCCTCCGCAGTAAAAACATTTTCAACAATGAATAAAATTTGGCCCGAATAATTGGGTTTATTGTTTAAAATATTCAAAGCTCTCATAGTTTGGCTAAGGGTAAACAGTAAGCCGGCCATTCAGCTTGTCTGAGGTCATTTGTAACTTCAATCTGACTTCCACTGGCTGTCTGTCTGTAGTAGTTTAATGTATTTTTGTTCTCTTTTACACTAACGTTTGTCCACCCCTTGCTAGAGGTAGGTCTGAAATGAAACAAACACACAGTATTATTTACTGATTATGAGACAAAGATATGGGCCATGCTATATAAAAAGGGGGTTTAATGCTTTTGTGAAAAGTAGTGACCCAGGTCAGCGAAACTTTTCGCTACTGGTCAATTTTCTGCATGTCAAAGGACCATTCTACCTCAGGATTCAGTCAGTTGTTGGATAAAATGGATTTTATGGATCCATAATTATGTGATGTCTTGCTTAGCGTGACGCATCATAGAGATGCATTAAGCCCCCTTTTGCCAGAGCATGGATCATATACATTTACTCAAATATCCTTTACTGAATATGTGATAAATTGATATACATAGATTAGGGATGGGACCAAATCATGAAATACCCAAATGTTCTAAAACAGCCAAATATTCAAATATAAAATTCATACTCAAATATCCTGCTTCAGGTTAAAACATGATCTTTGATTGTATGCTAAAGAAAAAAGAAACACTCTTATAAATAAAATGTACTATTATGACATTTTCTCAGTCATATCACTGCAACAGCTTGCATATTAATATGTTTTAATGTGTGTCCTGGGTTTCACAAGTACTAGGCTGGGGCTCTGAAGTCTCTTGCCCAAAGGACATCCCCACAGAAAACCCAGTGCTTCCACTGTGGCTCAAACACAAGGCCTTCTGGCTACAAGTTCAACACTTTATCGCTGAGCCATCAAAGACCCCCCTAATCCTCAGACTGTTTCAAAGTTATCACTGTCCCATCTTGCTCAGTTGTATTTTGTCGACTTAACTTTGTCAATGTATAATAGCAGTTTCTGCTGTTGTTGTTACTGACATTGTAGATGAAGACTCAAATAGTGAAAAAAAAAACCCATTTGAATGGCTATTTCTGTACTCGTTCCCATCCCTAATGTGAATGTAACAGTTCTATGGTTTAAGGACCCCAAGAAAGAAGTTTTTTGAAAACATTGTGGGAAAGGTAGAAAATGCTGGTTACCAGCATTTTCTCCTTTTCCCACAATGTTTTCCATCCTTTCAAATGCAAATCCCAATTATTTGAATTTTAATATGTCTTCTGCAAGTTCCTTCATTATGGAAAAGCCTTAACCTTTGTCCCGTGGTAAACAATTATGATCCTCTTCACTATCAATGTGAGATTCATTTCTCACTTTTCTTGTCTGAAAGTGTTTTACCAGTTTTCACTTTAACTCTTTACCATACCATAAGATTTTACTCTTATCTACATTGAAAGCTTTTGCAAAAGTGAAAACTACTACCACTAATAATGGCTTTTTGTAGTGAAAACTACTAACACAAGCACATGTACAGAAATGTGACCCACATATACCTAGTTAACCCGTTCCCAAACAACAAATTTTAGACTCTTCCAAATTCAAAACATTTGCTGACCACAAACTCAAAATTGGTACACACGAGCTCAAGTTCTCTGAAAACATTGCGAGAAAAGGAGAAAATGCTGGGGACCAGCATTCTCCATTTCCCACCATGTTTTCAAAAGCTTTGTTCCTCAGGGTTGTTAAAACTCAGAACTGTTTGATAAAAGGTTAAAGATCCTGTTGCTCTTCTGGAGTAAGGATTCCTTCACCCACAATGCTTCTGGTAACCATAGTAACTGGAGTAACAACGGGTATTGTTCATATATATATATATATATAAGGGAATGATGCACAATAACTACAAGGATCAGCTTATCAGGTACCATCATGCACAAAATCCTTCACCAAACTGTCCCATGGTTCAAAGATTGAGGAAGAAGCCTGTTGAAGACATGGAAGAAAAAATGCAACCAGCATTTTCTCCTTTTAGCACAATGTTTTCTACTCTTTCGAAGACAAATATCATTACTTGAGCTACATTTAACTTGTTGTCTGCAAAGGCTTTCAATTTGGAAAAGTTTAAAATTTTGTCATTTGGTAAAGGGTTAACTCTTAAGCACATGAGAAAAATGCAGACTTGTCCAAATTGAATGCATTTGCACACAACAAATTAAATGTGACTCAAGTGATGGAATTTGTCTTTGAAAGAGTAGGAAACATTGTGGGGGGGAAGGAAGAAATGCTGGTTACCAGCATTTTCTCCTTTTCCCATTATGTATTTAAAAGGCTGCTTCCTCAGGGTCATTTAAGGTCAGGATTGAGTGGTACAGGGTTAATTATAAACTCAATCCCCCACAGTAAACATTATCAGGAAATTCCAATCTTTACCTACAGGTAATAAATAGATAATCAACTGGTTGCAGATGATGTTAAAAATATGTCACAAGATCGGGGAGTGATGTGCTTCAAATAAAATAGTCGGAAAGGTGAGTTTTACTACATCACGCCCCATTGAGTTTATTGAAACAGATTCTCACCACATCACATCCAGTTCCAGTTGATTTATTACATACCATATATTCCATTGTTTTCTTACAGTTATAAAGAATCATACAAAAAGATGAAGAGAAAAAACAAATGTTTGGTTTGTTGAAGTGGGCATCTTTGTGTAATTTAATTTTCTCAATACATAGCAAATTACAAGTTTTGAAGCTTAAAGGCCAAACAGCTGCAAAGAAGACAACACAGGTGTTAAAATTCATTCGAATCTAATTCATACTTTTAGAAAGTATGGAAAATATTGTGAAGATGACAATCTGTTATTGTGTGGTTGCTCCAAGTGTTAGTCCCTGGCAGAAAAATGAATTTTAAAATCAGGCAAAAAGAAAACAAAAGATACAGTGACCTGGCAAGTTTTAACCTAGTTTTGAAATTAATTTCTCTGCCAGCGACAAACACTTGGACCCACCATACAATAACAGATTGTCATCTTCACAATAATTTCCATACTTTTACATCATATCATTTAAATTCAAATGCATTTTAACACCCGCTTTGTTTCCTCTTGGCAGCTATTGTCACTTTAATTTTAAATAGGAAATCATACCAGACAAACAGTAGTCATGCAACAAGAATCTGCATTCAAATTTGGAAAGAGATTAGGTTTTTATAACAAGACCAAGAAGTACCATTCTATAAAGATTTTGTAAATTTGTTGAGGGGTTCTGTGAATTCTTTTCTTTTGCAAACAAATTTGACTCCTTAAACATCCTTATAAAATGTAAATAAATGAACCCTTTACCGAAAAACCCTGGCTTTTAAAGACCAAGACGAAGAAGGTTCCTGAAAACATTGTGGGAAAAGGAGAAAATGCTGGCAACCAGCATTTTCTCTTTTTCCCACAATGTTTTCTTCCCTTTCAAAGACAAATGCCATTATACGAGTCACATCCTATTTCTTGTCTCCAAATGCATTCAATTTGAGGAAGTCTAAAATTTTGTTGTTGGTAAGAGCTAAGCCTTTATACATGAATTTATGGAATTTGCTGTGGCAAAATAAGACAGCGAGCAGTATCATTCCAGGATAAGATGGCAAATTTTGCGCAAAGTGATCTCATCCTATGCTGTCTGCAAAAGCTGATTCAATAAACTATAGCACTCAGAGAAAAAGAAAGACCCAGATGCTGCAATTTCAAAGAAAAGTTGATGGAAGATCAAACTGCACATTTTATACAAACTTGATCTCTACTATCCACAATAGAAGCTAGATAAGTGATTGCCGCTAAAAGCATTAATAACTCTAACAACAACATATTTGAACATCATGATGGCTGCTAAACTAGATAAAGAATCTTTTTAAAGATTATCATAAAGGATTATAAAAAATAAGCAGTGGATTGTAACCAGCTAATTTCATTGCATTATAAATTAAGTAATTTGTTTCCCTGTACAACGCAACATATATTTAGCTGTTTGATGCTGGATAAAAAATGTATAGATGACAGCACATAAATGATGTCTTAATCAACCGTCACATTTTCCAACAAAAATGCATTCAGAAGAATGTTAACAAGAGGGCCATTGGCCCTAAAGTGCTCACCTGAGTAAAGTCATCTACAGTTGATAAAGCTGAAGAGATCCTGGTTTTAATGATGAAAAACACAGGAATGTAAGTGACCTACTTTTTGAACCATGACTAAATTCCAAACTTGTCCAAGATATCATTAAAACATACACTCTGACCAAGTTTCATGAGTATCGGACTGAAAATGTTGCCTCTATGGTGCACACAAAGTTTTTCTAAGATTTGGTCCAGTGACCTACTTTTTGACCAGATGTGACCCACTTTGAAACTTGTCCAAGCTATCATCAAGACAAACTTTCTGACCAAGTTTCATGACAACCAGGCTGAAAATGTGGCCTCTAGAGTGCACACAAGGTTTATCTAAGATTTGACCATGTCACCTACTTTTGCCCTGACATGACCCACTTTAAAACTTGTCTGAGATATCAACAAGATAAACATTCTGACCAATCTTTATCAGTATAAGACTGAAAATGTGGCCTCTATGGAGCATCCAAGATTTTCCGAAGATTTGACACAACTTTTTGACCCAATATAACCCAATTTCAAACTTCTGAGATATCAAGACAGATAATCTGACCTAGTTTCATGAGTATCCAACTACAAATGTGGCCTCTAGAATGCACACAAGGTTTTTTTCTAAGATTTAGCCCAGTGACCTACTTTTTGACCGGACATGACCCAATTTCAAACCTGTCCCAGATATTATCAAGACAAACATTCTACCCAACTTTCATGGGTTTCAGGCTGAAAATGTGGCCACTAGAGGGCACACATTAGGTTTTTCTAAGATTTGGCCTAGGGACCTACTTTTCGACCCCACATGACCCACTTTTACACTTGTCCAAGATATCATTATGACAAACATTCTGACCAAGTTTCAAAAGTGTCAGGCTCAAAATGTGGCCTCTGGAGTGCACACAAGGTTTTTCTAAGATTTAGCCAAGAGACCTACTTTTTGACCCAACATGACCAAATTTCGAAAGTGTCTGAGATATCATCAAGACAAACATTCTGACCAAGTTTCATGAGTATATGAATGAAAATGTAGCGTCTAGAGTGCACAGAATGTTATTGTTGACGTCAGAATGACGCACATGTACAACGCATGCCGGACACCAGACACAGCATGATCACAAAAGCTTAACTTGAGCACTTCATGCTGAGGTGAGCTTAAAAGTGCATTTTTGACAATTCTTAGCGAATAAGAAAAATGAAAATTGTTTGTTTTGATGCAAGACGAAGATATAATTTCATATACAAACACAAAAATTCAATGGTAAACAACATTTTCTCCTTTTCTTACAACATTTTCAAAAGCTTTCTTCCTTCATAGTCATTAAAATACATGATTGTTTGGTTAAGTTCAATTTAATTAGGATTAAACCTTTACAACACAATCTCTTGTTTCAACAAGCTTTCAAGAGAAGGCTTTTTAAAACATTGTGGAAAAAGGAGAAAATGCTAGAGCATTTTTGCCTTTTCTCACAATGCTTTCTACACTGTCAAAGAACTTAGGTTCATTTGTATTACCATACTTTCTGATTTGTCTTCTGCAGATGCTTTTAACCCCTTCCCAAACGACAAATTTTAGCCTCTTCCAAATTGAAAGCATCTACAGACGACAAATTTGAAAGTGATACAAATGGACTTAAGTTTTTTTGACAGGGTAGAAAACAATGAAGGAAAGGGAGAAAATGCTGGTTACCAGCATTTTCTCCTTTTCCAACAATGTTTTCAAAAAGCTACTTCCTCAGGGACATGAAAACATGAGATTGCTTGGTAAAGGTTTAATTTGGAAGAGTCTAGAACCTGTTGTTTGGTTAAGAGTTAATTGAAGAGAATTATTATTTCTCAAGATGCCTTCCAAGTACAGACACCCGATCACTTGACATCAGGTAAATCAAGATGAGCATGCACTATGTTATATGCTGGTCTTTTCCTAAGAGGCTGAAATTATCTGAAATTACAGTATTTGATACACATTATTATACCTTATACTGGTTACCTGCATTTTCTCCTTTTCAAACAATGTTTTCTTCCCACTGGAAGACAGGGACGCGTCTAAAATTTTTGTCATTTTGTAAAGAGCTAACTCGGTTAATTTACTCACTAAGTGCATCATCTACAGTTACATTTAAATATTATCTTTTTGTAATGACAGTGAATATAACTGTTCAAGTTCTTTGGAAAAAAAGTTCTACTTTGGTCATAGTTCAATTAGTGCATCCTTACAATTTTTATGAACACTGTTTGCTATAACTACTTGACTAGAAATTTGAAGTTGACAAGGTATTGGCCATTACAATATAGTCTTTGTCAAACATTAAACCAGACATTGGCAATTACCTGAATAGTAATTGGCAGCTTCTTGACAAGGACATGGCTGTTACTTGTATAGCCACTGGCTGTTACTTGACAAGACAATGGCAGTTACCTGAATAGCCATTAGCAGTTACTTGACAAAACAATGGCATTTACCTGAATTGCCATTAGCAGTTACTGGACGAGACATTATGGCAATTACCTGAAAAGCCACTGTCATTACTTGACAAGACAAAATGGAAATTACCTAAATAATCATTAGCAGTTACTTGACAGAATAAAGGAAAAAAAAATGCCTGAACAGCTATTTGTGGTTACTTGACAAGACTAAGGTAATTACCTTCATACTCATTAGCAGTTACCTGACATGACATTGGCAAATATCTGAATAGCCACTGGCAGCTACCTGACAAGACATCGGCATTTATCTGAATCATAGACTGTTACATGAAAAGACAATGGCAATCAGCAGTAATTTGAGAAAGACATTTGAAATCATTTAAATAGCCATTGGTAAATACTTGAAAAGACAATGGAAATCATCTGAATAGCCATTAGCAATTACTTGACCACATATTGGGCAATGACCAGACAATTACATTTTCTTTTCTAGACACTGGCAATCAACTACACATGCATGTTTCACCACCACCAGCTCTATATAACACCACCAACTATAGTAAGAGGTCATTTGGCAATATGGTTTAGATTATGTAATTTAAGGCTCACTAAAGTGTGTTTCATTTTGGTAAGTTTTAAAAAATATATATATTCAGAAATGACAACCTATACATATTCTCCTAAAAAAACCATTTTACAACACAGAACTGTTGGCTCTGTTAGTAAAAATACCAACCTTTGTACTGAACCCTTTACCAAAGAATCCAGGGTTTAAATATCACTGAGGTTTAAGGCTTTTGAAAACATTGAAGGAAAATCAGAAATGCATGTAACTGTTTTCTGCTTTCCCACAATGTTTTTTATCCTTTCAAAAAAAAAAAAACTGTCATTTGCGCCATGGTAAATTTGTCACCTGCAAATGCTTTCAATACGAAACAAGTCTAAAATTTTGTCATTTTATAAAGAAATAAAGGATTTGAGTTTGATGGCATTTTTTCAAGGATGGGGGTATGACTTGCACTAAAGTCGCACCTTTTTTTTTTAAATCCATGTATTCATGTCTTTATTGTATTTCTCCTAGCAATCTTTTCTAGCCACTGGTTGATTTCTCACATAACATGAGCATGACACACACCATAAAGTACCCCAACTGATTGCCTTGCCACTGGTTCAGGAACACTTTCAAAGGTCTTTTGTAATGGTCCATTTAATCATAACAAAAATTGCAGATGCACACATTTCCTTGGTAATAAGGATTCCAATGAATTTCAGCGGAATCAGTTAACTCTTTATCACACAATCCCAAGTTTTAACAACCCTGAAAGAGAAGATTTTCAAAAAAAAAAAAATGTGGAAAAAGGAGAAAAAGCTGGTTACCAGCATGTTCTCCTTTCCCACAACGTTTTCTACCCTACCAAACAGAGAAAATCATCAGTGTAGCAACATTTGTCATCTGCAAATGCTTTCAATTTGGTTGAGTCCAAAATTTTGTCGTTTAGTAAAGAGTTTTACACTGCAGGAGAAAAGGACATAAAATTGTGTCTGGGGGATGAAAAGATGACAACAGAATGAACAGATGATAACAGAATTCGCCAACCCTTCCTTGTGTGGGGTATAAAAAGAGAAAAAAACAACAAGACAGGACTGTGGATAATGAAGAATATTTCAGTGGTTTATCAGAACTTGAAGAGACTACCAACAGTTACTGGGTCACTAGCTAGTAAGGAAAATTGCTAAATAAATGTCAACATCAATTTCCAAAATATTAAAAAAATCTAGAATACTGCAACGTTATGCAAGTATGCACAGGCTATCTGGAGCAATACACATTAGAAGTTAAAAGTTTTCCAAAAGCCATTATAGCATAAATTTTAATATAAGTCTACATATTGCCAAATACCTCTGCTAAATTTTTACAAAGGATGAAGAAACTATACGTAAATAAAAGAAGTGAAACAAACCAAAATGCCTCTAATTCTGCAAAAATGCAAACAAAAAGACAAGAAAAGAAAATATGAATCATAACAAAATGCAAAAATAATATTGTTGGCCAAAGCATGTTAAAAAAAAACCAAAATCGTTTCGAGTAGTTATGTAAAAACTCTTGGCCCCCTTGATCAACTCTGAAGCAAACAACTTCAAAAATATCTTTGCAACAAGGAACCGGTCCTATGTAGCTCAGTGGTATTTTAAGCCTTGCTAGAAGTGCCAGGTTTCCTTGGGGAAGACACTTCAGCATCCTAGCCTAATATTGGTGAAACCCAGGAAATACATGAAAAATTATGAGCAGTCATCATGATAAAACTGAAATAATGTTGAAAGCTACGTAAAACAGCATTCAACTACCTAATTATGTAACAAAGAATACTACACAAGCGCTGTAGAGTTATTTGTATGTATAGTGTTAAGAACCCTTTTGAACATTATTTCAGTTATATCAGGGCAGCCAAGCCACTTATCTATGCCTTCCTGGAGCTTCTTTTACCATTTTTACACAAAATATTCTCAAGCCACTGCCTGCTTTCCAAAGGACCAATGATTTGTAGAAAGCCTTTTGTTTATCCCTGAAAATGCTACCTGATAGCATTTATGAGCATACTGTGCAGTTTAAGATCAGACAGCAATACCTTGTAACCTAATTTTAGCCAAGTCATTTCCCTTTTTTTTTTTGAGATCATGTTGATTCCATGTTTCAAACCATAAAATAACCATTTTGGTAACATTTAAAGTTTTATGCAATCTAATAACTCCAAGTGCCTTAACCCTTTACCACACAATCCCAACTTTTAAGGACCCTGAGAGAGAAGCCTTTTGAAAACATTGTTGGAAAAGGAGAAAATGCTGGTAACCAGCATTTTCTCCTTTTCCCACAATGTTTTCTACCCTTTCCAACACAATTTTCAATTTTTGCGTCACATTCATTTTGTCGTCTGCAAATGCTTTCAATTTGGATCATTCTAAAATTTTGTCATTTGGTAAAGAGTTAACATATTACCAGTCAAATACATGGTGCACCCTTGCGGTTCATATCAATCTACATTCTATCTACTCAATAGTAAAACAAGCATCTCTATTACAGTTGCAGTTCTGTGCAAGCCTTAAACCTTTACCAAACAATAGAAATTTAAGCTTGTCAACACTCGAAAACACTTGAGACAACAAATCAAATCTGGCTAGAATCATGGAATCTGTCTGATGATGGATAACAAAATATTGATGGAAAAGGAGAACATGCTGGATACCAATATTTTCTCTTTTTCCCCACAATGTTTTCAAAAGCCTCCTTCCTCTGGGTTGTTAAAACTCGAGACTGTGTGATAAAGGGTTAATTCATCAGTTAATTGGTCAGTTACAACATTTTATGTCCCCGCAGTAAACCCTTTACCACACCATCCTGAGTTTTAATGACCCTGATGAATAAGGCTGTTGAAAACATTGTGGAAAAAGGAGAAAATGCTAGTAAGCAGCATTTTCTCCTTTTTCCACAATGTTTTGTATTCTCTCAAATTTTGGTCAAATTTCATTGTTAGAGCTACAATACTTTCAATTTGGACTGGTTCAAAATTTTGTTGTTTGGTAATGGGTTAATAGCTTTCAAAAAAAGAAACAAAGCATTGCAAAAAGCAGGTGTTCCCTTTTCAAAAAAATTCCAAACAACTCATGGGAAGGCTTTTCTTTCTTTCCCCCACATGCTGTACCAAAGAACATCTTGCAAGCTAAGGAGCTTAACTCATTGCCAGACAATGAAATTTTAGACCTGTACAAAATGAAAATATTTGCAGCTGAAAATTTAAATGTCAATCACCATTGGATTGGTATTTGAAAGAGCAGAGAACATCGTGTGAAAGAACAAGAGGGCCATAATGGCCCTGTATCGCTCCACTGGCTTATAAATATAAACCATGAAGAGAAGTCTTCACTATATAAGCCCTTATAAAACTTTGACCCCAGGGCTACAGTTGGACTAAATGGGGAATATGTGTATTAGAAGAATAACATGCCAAATTTGGGAGTTCTTGGCCTTATGGCTAGTAACAAGACGGTTTCTGAACTTTTCACTCCATAAACCCATGTAAAACTTGTGACCCCTGGTGCAGGGCCAAACTTCATCCTAGGGCTGTAACTTGGGCCCTCTTTGTAGTTGTCCACTAGATAATGCTATAATTATGCAAAATTTGGTAGCCTAAGCCTTATGGCTATGTACACCAAGATTTAAAAGTTTTTCCCTATGTAAGCCTATGTAAATCTTGTGAACCCCTCCCCCCCAGCATGAGGCCAAATTGATCCCAGGACTATAATTTGGGCACTTTTGGTAGACCCCAACTAGATCAAGCTAAATGCAAAATTTGGTAGCTCTAGGCCTTATGGCTAGGTACAGGAAGATTTTTTAAAGTTTTCTCTATTTAAGCCTATGTAAAACTTGTGACCCCTGGGGCAGAGCCAATTTTGACCCCAGGGCTATAATTTCAAGAAACATGATAGAGGTTTACTACATAAAGCTACATGCCAAATTTGGTAGCCCTATGCCTTATGGTTTCAGACAAGAAGATTTTTAAAGTTTTCTCTATATAAGCCTATGTAAAACTTGTGACCCCTGGGGCAGAGCCAATTTTGACCCCAGGGCTATAATTTCAAGAAACATGATAGAGGTTTACTACATAAAGCTACATGCCAAATTTGGTAGCCCTATGCCTTATGGTTTCAGACAAGAAGATTTTTAAAGTTTTCTCTATATAAGCCTATGTAAAACTTGTGACCCCTGGGGCAGAGCCAATTTTGACCCCAGGGCTATAATTTCAAGAAACATGATAGAGGTCTACTACATAAAGCTACATGCCAAATTTGGTAGCCCTATGCCTTATGGTTTCAGACAAGAAGATTTTTAAAGATTTCCAATATTTTTCAGTTTTGTTGCCATGGCAACCAGAGTTTTTGAAGGAATCAAATTCTTTCAAGAAATTCTGAAGAGGACCATGGCAGGATCATTTCTGTGAAGTTTCATGAAAATTGGATGGGTAGTTTCAGATAAGAAGATGTTTGAAATAAAAGTTAATGCACGGACGGACGGACGGACGGACGAACGGACGGACGGACGGACGGACGCACGACAGACACCGGGCCATGACATAAGCCCGCTGGCCTTCGGCCAGTGGAGCTAAAAATGCTGGTCACCAGCATTTTCTCCTTTTTCCACAATGTTTTTAATGGCTCTTTTCCAATTGGTCAATAGGTCAAAAAAGGCATTGCTTGGTACAGGGTTGAGCACATAAAATCCCCTTTTGGGATGGAAAGATTGAAGATACAAACTTGAATCAAATTTAATCAGTTAACCCCTTACCATCCTTAGAATCCTTTTGAAAACCTTGTGGGAACAAAGGAGAAAATGCTTTTACATATTTTCCCACAAGGTTTTCTAACCTTTCAAAGACCAATCCCTTGATCTGAGCCAGATTTAATATATAGCCTGCAAACCTTTTCAACTTGGATGAGTCTACAATTTGGTTGTCTGGTAAAGAGTTAACACACTAATTTCTGCTACGATTTTGCTGTGCACTAGCAATATTTGCATCCCATTCTTTAACTCTTTACCAGACGACAAAATTTTAGCCTTGTCCAAATTGAAAGCATTTGCAGACGACAATTTCAATGAGGCTAAAATGGTGCAATTTTTATTTGATAGGATGGAAAACATTGTGGGAAAAGGAGAAAATGCTGGTTACCAGCATTTTCTCCTTTTCCCACAATGTTTTCAAAAGACCTCTGTCCCAGGGGCGTTAAAAGGCGTCACTGTGTGGTAAAGGGTTAAAAGTGCACTAACATAGAATAAGAACAATGAATTTCAAGTTCAGAGCGCAATGTGGAGGCAACAGCTAATAGATTTATATATACATATGAACCATGCTCTGTGAAAAGGGTGCCTAATACATCTGCGAAAAGTATCGACCCAGGTCAGCCTGCACAGTCCACGCAGGCTGACCTGGGCCGAAACTTTTTGCTTTAAGTCAATTTTCTGTACATCCAAGGACCAGTCTACCTCGCATGATTCAGTTGGTTGCTAAAAAAAGTGACTGTTATGGATCCATAATTATGTGATTGCTCGAGTGGTACAATGCAACACAGAGATGCATTAAGCCCCATTTTGCTAGAGCATGGCTCATATAAGCTATATCTTTATTGTAAAATAGAAAGTACATACACATAGCAGAATAACCTATGCATGAGATAAAGTGAGAGCAAAAAGCCCCTATTCCTGATTAACTCTTTGTTGACTCAAACATTAAGTACTATAAATTCAAACCATAAATATGAGTCATGCTCTGTAAAATGGCAGTTAAATCATCTGCAAAAAGTATCAACCACTGTCAGCCTGCACACTCTGCACAGGCTGACACAAGTCAACACCTTTTACCACTGGCAAATTGCATGTTATAGGACCATTCTGCCTCATGATCCAGTCTGTTTTAGACATCATGGATCCATATTATGCAACAGCTTGCTTGGTATAATGCAATACAATGATGGATTAAACTGCCTTTTCCCAGAGCACGGCTCATAATTATATTTGTGAGAATTGCAAGTTTAAATTAACAAAACCAAAATAAGAGCACCTCATCAAGGTGCTAATCCTTGGCTGCCAATTCATTTCAGAGAAATTTCAGAGGCAAAGAAGGGACATAACTGTGTCAAAAATAGTTTGAGGGTTATCTGCACTTCTGGTATGGATATCCCATTTGATTGTCAACAAGTAGCCTGAGACTGAAGTAAATATCGTCAGTATGGACACCAGATATCAGATAATGTCCGTAACTTATACCATGGCTATGATGACACAGAGCTATGACAGTGTGTTTCAAAGCACCTTGCTCAAGGACATTCCACAGAAAATTCCAGAGGTCTCCAAAGGATTGAACCGAAGACCTCTGGATTGCTTATTCAAGACCCTATCAGGACCTCTGGAAAACCTTGAAAATATACTTGAAAAGCAAGGATGATCCACCAGGAATAAGGTCTGATCCATTAAAAAATTAAAAAAAACATTGAACACTTTTCTCTTTTTGTCACACTGTTTTTTTTTTTCCCAAAACTTGTCTGCTGCAAGAAGACAGAAGTCCTTTGCAGGTGATGATAAACCATGCATCCTAAGTCTTAACTCTTTCACTACCAAATAACTAAGTTAAACCTTTTCAAAGCTACTAATACACTTCTTCAGCAAGATTAAGAACCACTTCTGTCATAATCCAGAATAAATTACTGGAAAGTGTGGATCAGTGATCAGACTGCAAATTCTGTGCAGTCTGATCTTGGTCTACACTGTCCACAAAAGCTTCTTGTGTTGTTTACAGTAAGGAAAGAGTTATGATTCCCAGCTACCAGTGCCCTTTCCATGCTGGTGCAAAAGCCACAAAGAAAAAAAATAGAAAAGCAACGTTGTATTTGGCCTAAACACCACCGGCAATATCACATACTGTGCAGTCTGATTTAGATCTACACTCCCTATGACAGCCCTGTACTTTACCCCTAATTTTCTGCAATAGGCTATTTGTTTTCTATGCAATATTCCTTCGAACATTGACAAAAAAAATAAGATTTGTTAAGCAAATGACGAAACCATAAACAAGCCACAGACTTTCAGCCTTTGTGGAGCAGCACAAATCAAGATCAGACTACACAGAACATGCAGTCAACAGTCTGATCTAGGATCAAAAGTGTCACATATTGAGATGTTTTTACCATACAGCCTTGAAAAGAAAATTTCTGGGTATCTTTAAATGTAAAGACCTATTTTAGCACTAGCCAGTCAAAAGCAAAAACACTCAGAGGTCTACAAGTAACAATGACCTGTAATACTCACTGATTCATCCACTTCATTTATTGTTTCTTCCTTTTTGCCCATTTTGTCAGATTTAAATGCTTCTGCACTATCACCTTTACTCAATGATAAGTCTGTGACGCCACTCTCACTTGATGCAACTGTAGACTGGCTTACAATAGACTCTGTAAAGTAGCTCTCAGAACCAGTCTGTGTAGAAAAGGATGTATCAGTGTCGGTAGAGCTACGATATGATCCAACACTGACTCGAGGCTCCATCTCCCGAACCTCTTCATTGCTTGCCATAACTTCTGCAGATGTGATACTTATTTGAGTCACCTTTTTAGTTGTCTGAATTTTGTCTGAAGTTTCATGCGTGTCATTCATGTCATTTGCAGATACTCTATGTCCGAGTTCCACTGTATCCTGGTGCTCAGCGTTGTCCCTGACTGACACTTCCGTCACATCAGACACATCTGTCCCACTATCTACATGGACCTGAACACTCGACACTGTCTGTGTGTTGCTCTTTTGTTTCTCACCACCGGTTGTTGACACAAAGGTGTCACTCCCACTGAGATTATTCTGAGGTTCTAGGTGTGACACCGTACTATAGTATGACGCGTCTGTGCTACTGCTGGTCACCATGGCTTTTGACGGAGAACTTTCCTCCAAAGATTCATTTGACAG
Source organism: Tridacna gigas (assembly GCA_945859785.2). NCBI lineage: Eukaryota > Metazoa > Mollusca > Bivalvia > Cardiida > Cardiidae > Tridacna > Tridacna gigas. The sequence continues at coordinate 58,929,093 of OX244028.2, forward strand.
GCCTTGTGAATTCCGCTCCATTGGCAGATTTGGAATATTTGAGTCTGAAAAAACAATGAGGATATTTGTTTTTTTCAGTGAAAGATTGAAATTTATTTCACTGCCTGAACATCATCAGTGATATTTTCAAGAGTGGCGCAGCCATAAGTGAAAATATTACTGATGTTCACGAGATGAAATAAATTACCATCTATCATCAAAAAAAATATATATATATTCTATTTATCTCATGTTTCTAATGCCTTTTTAGTTGGGACTTTCATCAAAATCCAACCCAGAACAGGTGTTTTCAGTAATTCCCCGTGGCATACCCTCTAACATAACAATGCATTACAATATGATGTAAAGCGCGACATAGATAAATTATGTCATATTTCCCTCTGGTTGAATGGCATGCGCTGTTTACCTAGATAAATGTTGCGTGGGAACTAATGTTTCTGCCTTCAAATGAACAGTTAGAAAATATGAAATAATTATTCTTCACTGGTCACAACCATGAAATATCAAACCATAATCCACCATTATTTCTTGATCTACTACCGAAAAGCATAGAATGAAACCCAATAATCTGTTTTATCCTTTTCAAGATTCTGAATCTCTCAAACTGTTGTCAACAATGCATAGAAACAAGATGGCCAATGGTCCTAAACTGCTCACCTAAGTAGGGTCATCTACACTTGATAAAGCTTAGGAGATCCTGGTTTTAATGATGTGAAACACATGAATGTAAGTGACCTACTTTTTGAACTAATGTGAGCCAATTTCAAACTAGTCCAAGATATCATCAAGACAAACATTCTGACCAAATTTTATTAGTATCAGACTGAAAATGTGGCTTCTACCCTGCACACATAGTTTTACTAAGATTTAGTCCAGTGACCTACTTTGGGACCGAATGGGACCCACTTTGAAACTTGTCCAAGATATCATCAAGACATACTTTCTGACCAAGTTTCATGAGAATCAGGCTGAAAATGTGGCCTCTACGATGCACACAGGCTTTACAGAGATTTAGTCCAGTGCCCTACTTTGTGACCAGATATGACTCACTTTGGAAGTTGTCCAAGCTATCATCAAGGCAAACTCTCTGAACAAAGTTTCATAGGAATCAGGCTGAAAAGGTGGCCTCTACAGTGCACACATGGTTTTTCTAAGATTTTGCCCCCCATGACCTACTTTTTCACCTAATAAGAGCGACTTTGGAACTTGTCCAAGACATAATCAAGATATACTATCTGATTAAATTTCATGTGTTTCTGGCTGAAAATGTGGCCTCTAGAGTCTAGAGTGTACACAAGGTTTCTCTAAGATGTGGCCCAGTGACCTACTGTTTGACCCAACATGACCCAATTTCAAAAGTGTGCCCAAGATATCATCAAGACATACAATCTGACCTAGTCTTATGAGTATCAGGCTGAAAATGTGGCCTCTGGAGCGCACACAAGATTTTTCTAAGATTTAGCCCAGTGACCTTCTTTATGACCCGACAAGACGTAATTTCGAACTTGTCTGAGATACCAGCAAGATAAACATTCTTGCCAACTTTCATGAGTTTCAGGTTGAAAATGCGGCCTTTAGAGTACACACAAGATTTTTCTTAGATTTGGCCCTCTCGCCTACTTTTTGACCCAACATGACCCAATATCAAACTTATCCAAGATATCATCAAGACAACCATTCTGACCAAGTTTCAAGAATATCTGACTAAAAATGTGATGACCGCACGATGGATGAAGGACAACGGAAGCCAGACACAGCACCACACTAGCTCACCTCGAGCACTTTGTGCTCAGGTGAGCTAAAACGTTTGACTTCAAAAGTACCAGTGCACCTTTTAACCCTTTAGCAAACAATCCTGTGTTTCGACAACCTTAAGGAAGAAAGCTTTTGAAAATATTGTGCAAAGAGGAGAAGATAATGGAAACCAGCATTTTCCAATGTTTTCTATCCTTTCAAAGACATAATTATGCCATCATTTGAGCCATGTTTGATACAACCATTGCAAATCCTTTCAGTTTGAACAAGTCTAAGATTTCATCATGCAGTTAAGTATTAATTTATGTCTACTTTGTCAAGAACATGGGAGAATTTAACCCTTCAATACACAACAAAATTCTAGGCTTATCTAAACCAAATGCATTGGCAGATAACCAATTAAATCTGGCTTAAAATTCTTGAAACTGTCTTGAATAGGGTAGAAAACATTGTGAGAAAACGGGAAACTGCTGGTCACCAGCAGTTTCTCCTTTTCCCTAAATGTTTTCCAAACTCTTCTTTGTCAAGGTTGTGTGGTAAAAGGTTAAGCATTACATACCAAATATTTTGCAAGAACACAATCTACAGTATCTCTTTCACTCCTTACCAAATGACAAAATTTGAGAATCGTCCAAATTGTAAGCATTTTAGATGGCACATTAAATCTGGCTGAATGGATCGAATTCCTTCTTTAATACATAGAAAACATTGTGGGAAAAGGAGAAAATGCTGGATAAGAGGAGGGTGAAGTAAAAAAAGTAGTGAGCATTTTTTTCTTATGACCTTGCTTGTAGAAGCTGTGTGCTACATATAGATCTTGATGAGTCTTTATTGTACCATTGGTTGATGAGGTGTTACAAGTTTACAGACCCTTACCTAGAACCTCACTTGAACAACTTGGGCTTGAGGCAGTGTAGCTGGGCGTACCCTCCGTAAATTCAGTGTATGTGGGTGTGGACTCCGACATACTGAGGGGGGAGTGTCTCATCCTACCCCTGAAAGACTCGTCTTGTTGTTGTTGGATAGTTTGAAAAGGACGATCATATCTGGAACCAAAATATTGCAATAAAAGAGTCGGCATGTCAAGCTTTTGCCATAGATGAAAAAAAATTGTGTTTAGACATGTAGAAGTTAAGCTTTTGAAGTTAACCTTAATACATTTAAAACAAGAGGGCCATGATGGCCCTGTATTGCTCAACTGGCTAATACGTACCAACCATACATTCCAAACATTACAGTTCTAGGCATAAAGGTTTTGAACAAGATGCATGATAAAGTTTTCTCTATAATAGCCCATGTGAAAACTGTGACCCCAGGGCGAGTCCATTTTTTACCTATTATTATTTCAAGCTATAATTATCAGCTATTAGTTGAATCCTGGTAGAGGTCAACAAGATACAGCCACATACTAAACAATATAGGTCTAGGCCATATGGTTATAATAAAGAAGATTTTCCAAGTTTCCTTAATAAAAAATGAAAGGCGGGGTTTATTTAGATTCAACAGCTAAATTTTAAACAAATCCAGAAGAGATCCACTAGATGAAGCCTTATGCAAAATCTGGTAGCCCCAGGCCTTAGAGTTAGGAACAAAAAGCTTTTTAATGTTTTCACTATAAACCTCTTGTAAAACTTGTGACCCCAGGACAGGGCCAATTTTGACCCCAGGGCTATAACTAATAGAATCTTAGTAGAGGTCCATCAGATAAAGCTACATACCAATTTTGGTAGCCCTTGGCCATGTGGTTTAGAATCAGAAGATTTTTGAGGTTCTCCCCATATAAGCCCATGTAAAACTTGTGACTCCCGAGGCAGGGCCAATGTTGGCCCAAGGGCTATGATTTGAAGAATCTTGGTAGAGGTCCATTAGATGAAGCTACATGTCAATTTTGGTAGACCTAGGCCATATGGTTTAGAACCAGAAGATCTTTTAAAGTCTTCCTCATATAAGCCTATAAGCCCAAGTAAAACTTGAGACCCTTGGTGCAGGGCCAATTTTTGCCCCAAGGCTTAATTTGGAGAAACTTCGTAGAGGTCTATTAGATGAAGCTACATGCCGAATTTAGTATCCCTAAGCCTCATGGTAAGGTACTAGAAGATTTTTAAAATTGTCACTATAAAAGCCTATGTAAAACTTGTGACCCATGTGGCAGGGCCAATTTTGGCCCCAGGGCTGTAGTTTGAAGAAACTTAGTAGAGGTCCATTAGATGAAGCTACATGCCAAATTTGGTAGCCGTTGGCTTTTCGGTTTCGGACAAGAAGTTTTTCAAAGATTTCCAATATTTTTCAGCTTTGTTGCTATGGCAACCAGAGTTTTTTTAGGAACCAAATTCTTTCAAGTACTTCTGAAGAGGACCATGGCAGGATCAATTCTGTGAAGTTTGGTCAAAATTGGACAGGTAGTTTCAGAGAAGATGTTTGAAATAAAAGCTAATGCACACAATCATGGACGCATGCACGCACAGAAGCACGACAGACACATGACCATGACATAAGCTCTCTGACCTTCAGCCAGTGGAGCTAAATATTGAAATGAATATTCTCAGTCAGTGCTCAAGATGGAGATGTTGTGATTCTAAGGCCTTTTCGTTAAAATTTCTCAAGATGCCGACAGTGTTGATCAAAGATCAGATGGCACATTCTGTGCAGTCTCATCTTAATCTAAACTGGCTGTAAAAATTGCTGAATACAGGTTCAGGGTTTACAGGGTTAAAAATAAAAATTTTTCTTGTTAATTAACAGACATATTTATTGGCTATTCCAAATCACAATGCTGAAGATCCAACAATCTACAGACCATTTTTATATATTATTGCTATGAACATCAACAAATTATTTTGGCCCAAAATGATACCATGATCTATGAACTTCAGCCATTTTTCAAGACCTATGTTGCGCCCGTTATCAATGAATATCAACCACTTCTGACCTGTGTTGACCCCATGAAAAATACACATTTTTGACCGCATGACCAATACACATTAACAAAGAACATTCTTGACCCCATGACCAATGAAAATTACTGACCCAATGAACATTGTTGATCACATGACCAATACATATTGTTTACCACATGAACAATGAACAATGTTGACAAAATGAATAATGAAAATTGCTAACCCCATGAACTATGAACATTGTTGACCCAATGACCAACTAACTGACCTAATGAACAATATACATTGCTGACCAAATAATCAATAAAAATTATTGACTGCATGACCTATAACCATTGTTTATCTCATAAACATAGAACTTTATTGAGCCCATGGACACTAATTATTACTGACTTCTGACCAACACACACTGTTGAACCAATGACCAATGAACTTTCCGGACCTCATAAACAATAAACATTATTGATCCTATGACCAACATACATACTGACCCCATGTGTAATGAACATTGTTGACCTGATGAACAATGACCTAATGAACAATGAGTATTGTTGACCGCATGAAAAATGAACACTACTGATTCTATAAGCAATGAACATTATTGACAATATGAAATTGAACAGTGTTGACCCCATGAACAATTTGAACAGTGTTGACCCCATGAACAATGTACTCAATGAAATCTGAACATCAACCATTACTTCCAACTTATGTTGAACCCATATCAATGAATGTTTACACTTACTTCTGACCTGTGTGACACTATGTCTAGCAAACTTTGTTGACCTTATGACCGAATGACCGATCAACATCAACCATTTTTTTCAGCTGCGTTGAAACCATGACAAAGAACATAAACAATTTCTTCTGACCTATAATGACCCCTACAACAAATGAGCATCAACTATTTCTCCTGACACATGTGTACCTCATGACCAAATAATATTGTTGGTGCCATGACCAAAGGATATCAACTATTTCACTTGATGTACAAATTCACATGAACCACTTTTTCTAGATATGTTGACCCCATGACTAATGCTGGTTATATGACCTTCTTTCTCATTACAACATTCATTAAAACAATGGATACTTTGGAAAACAGTTAAATAAATGTATAACATACATGTATATCATAAGATCTGTAAAACAGCACTTATCTTATTCACTGGGGATAACTTTTGAATCCTAAGTTTTGAGAGAACAAAAGGTACATATGACTGATCAAACAAGGAAATCAAAATCTGAAGCTTTATTGAAACCCCTCGACAAATTAGGGATTGGTAAGACAGCCTAAAATATATGAGGGGACTTACAGACTGACAACACTATTCATAGCATGCATGTTTGTTTAAACTAATTTCAAAATAGGTTCAAAATAATTTCAGATATGGAGCAGCAGCCAGTGTACATATCAATGCTTCTGGAGTTTCTTTTTCCAGCACTAAACAGAATGTCCTTTCCAAGCCACTAGCTGCTTTCCAACGTGTACATCAGCTGTGAGACGGACTTTCATGTCTATCAATAACCAGAATATCTAACAATAACCATCACTAATCCTCTGAAAGAATTTGGCCAGTTGGGCATCAAATTGTTGACCCCTGGATTACAAGTTCATAATATATGAGCCATGCTCTGTGAAAAGGGGAAATTAATGCATCTGCAAAAAGTATTGACACAGGTCAGCCTGAACAGTCTGCACAGGCTAACCTGTCAAAAAGTTTTGCTATTATCAATTTTCTGCATGTCAAAAGACCATTCTACCTCAAGACAAAATTTATTTTATGCTTGGTATGATGCATCACAGAGATGCATTAAACCCCCTTTTCACAGAGCATAGCTCATGTTTGCAACCAGAAAATGTTTACCTTTGTGGGGTTCCATCAGAACCTTTACGGCTAGACAGTGGGGACACAGACATTCTATCTCGAGGTCTAGCACCTGCAGCAATGGCTTCTGAGAATGGTGGAGGAGGTGTTGAACTTCCCATCAGCAAATCAGGCCGTGCACCAATTGTACCTGTGGTTAAAGGTAAATAAAATGATTACCATTTTTCCCTTTACAAGGCCTCAAAATTTTCAACTTGCTTTAACTTAAAGCATTTGATGATGCCAAAATATCTCATAAACAAACAATGAATTAGTTCATAGCCCTGGGGGTAGCAGGCTTTTGAAAAATTTAATAACAGAATTTTTTTCTAGATACCCACAATGCTTTTAACTCTTTACCAGGTGACATAAAAGTAGGCGTGTCCAAATTGAAAGCATTTGCTGACCATGAAATAAATGTGCGTCAGATAATGGTTTAAGTCTATGATAGGGTAGAAAACATGGAAGGAAAAGGAGAAAATGATGGACTTTTCATTACCCTACAAAAAAGGCTTTTGAAAATATGGCAGGTTACCAACATTTTCTCCTTTACCCACATTGCTTCAAAAAGTCTAGTTCCTCAGGGTCCTTGAAACACAGGATTGTGTAGTATAGTGTGATCTCTTCACCACAAAGCAACATTCTATCTAATGCCTCTTCAAAATTCGCATCATTTGAGGATGACAAATGCGACTCAAATAATAGGATTTGTTTTTGATAAGGAAGAAAAGCACTGAAACCCATAACCAGCATTTTCTTCTTTTCCACACTTTTTTCATTTTTCTCCTTTTTCCACAATGTTTTTATTTCATATCTATTCTTCTCTACAGTCATTAAAACATGGGATCGTTAGTTAAAAAGCATGAAACATTTGGATACAAACGACAATCATACCTGGGGCAGGGTCTTCATTCATACTTGTTGTTCTCACACCAGGTTTTCTCTTCGAAGGGGAATGTTTCAGTGCTGTAAATATGAAATATTAGCAGTCATTTGTTATGTCATCACAAATGAAATATGTGGAATGAGCTTCCTGTCTCATTCATACAGTCCTGTGTGAATCTAAAATCTCTTCAATGAATTTGAATATACACTATCAATTAGAGAAAAAGCCTGAGCACTTGACCATTTCCCATACAGTCCGGACTTTAACTCTTTACCAAACGAAAAATTTTAAACAAGTCCAAATTCAAAGCATTTGCAGAGGACAAAATAAGTGTGGCCAAAAAATTGAAATTTGTTTTGGGGAGGGTAGAAAACATTGTGGGAAAAGGAGAAAATGCTGGTTACCAGCATTTTCACACAATGTTTTCAAAAGGCTTCTTTCTCAGGGTCGTTAGAAGTTGGGATTGTGTGGTAAAGAGTTAAACAACCCTGAAAGAGAAGGCCTCTGAAAACTTTCTGGAAACGGGAGAAAATGCTGGTAACCAGAATTTTCTCCTTTTCCCACAAGGTATTCTACCCTATCAAAGGCAAATCCCATCATATGAGCCACATTTAACTTGTTATCTGCAAATGCTTCCAATTTGGACAATTGTAGAATTTCGTAGTCTGAGTTAAAATTAACCCCTGCAGATGATTTACCTGTACTTCATCTAGCAGCATACCACATAATACAAAATTGTTCATGGATGGTAATTTCTCTTCCCACAATAATATATCAGCTTAACTCCTGCAATAACCCTTTACCACACAACCCTAACTTTTAACGACCCTGAGAAAGAGGCCTTTTTAAAACATTGTGGGTAAAGGAGAAAATGCTGGTAACCCATTACACTTACCTTTTCCTCTGCAAATGCTTTCTATTTGGAATAGTCAATAATTTTTTTGCTTGGAAAAGGGTTCATACATAAATATATTTATGTATTATAGTGGAAATTAACCTGATCATCCATATTTTACAAAGAAGTTCTCGAAGTCGAGCCTGGACACACTGAGTCTGGGCTAGCATGGAAAAGAAGTGCATTGCTTATTAGCAGAATAATCTAGTCTTTTACGCAACTCCTTTCCAGTCAGAAGGATAGCTTCTTTTCCCCTATCAAGATTCTGACTCAGTTTTGAAAATTATGTAATGAACAGATTATGACAACTTAACAGTTTAACAAATGTAAATGAATTTTATTCAAATGACGACAATGCTTTAAAAATTAAAGAAAAAAAAAATCAAGACACTTATCCACAAAAAGCAAAAAAAACGTGTTGACCAATTCAGGCATACAAAAACATACACAGCCAGACACAAAACACAATGCATTTTATGGCAAGCAATGAATGCAAAACCTAACGACAGGCACCAAGAATATATAAATCAGTAACTATCTAAATAAAACATCTGTAGAAGAATTGCAAATACAGCATGAAATACTGAAAAAAATATGAATGCAAACGCATGTCTGTATCCAAGCATGAAAACAGGAATCCATCAAGTCAAAAGAAATCATTTGGGAAATAATTAATCTCAAACAGGGAAAGTAACTGTAAGCATGATGAGAAATTTGCTGTTTTATGCCATTTCAGATTGCACATGCAGCAGATTTTGCTATATGTCACACCACCCCCAATTTTGCAATATGTCAAGTCACATTAGATTTTGCTGTATGTCACACATTACCAAAATTTTCCTGTTTGTAGAGTGACAGTCACAACAAATTTTGCTTTATGTCATGTCAATTTAAAATTTTCGAATTTCAATTATCACATTGTGACAAATTCTTCCTATATGTTATTTCATTTCAGGTTTTGTATGTGTCATATCACTCTAAAGTTTTTCTGTATGTTATATAACAACAGATTTTTCTTGATGTTTAAACTTATTTATTTAACATCGATTGTGAAACAAGTTCTTTCAACTTGTATTAACCACTCTTGAGGACTGCTTCCTGGAAACCTTAACCTAAGTGAAACAAGTTCTATCAACTTGTATTAATCACTCTTGATGACTGCTTCCTGGAAACCTTAACCTAAGTGAAACAAGTTCTATCAACTTGTATTAATCACTCTTGATGACTGCTTCCTGGAAACCTTAACCTAAGAACTCATGCTGTGATGTGCGTAGTTCCAAGGGTTGAAATGTCAAATCCCACAAAACTTTTCATTATGTTGTGTCACTGTATGTCACTGCAGCTTTTGCTTTATATTACATTACATAAATTTTTTCCTGCATCTTAAGTCAGTGCATATTTGGCCTTATGTCACATAGCATCAAATTTCACTGTTTGTCATGTCACCACACATTTTTGCCATATGTCATATAACACTAAAAAAGAATGCCATATCACTTCAGCTTTTGCTTTATGTAACATATCAAAGTTGCCCTGTATGTCATGTCACAACATATTTCCTTTATTTCACTTCAACATTTCCTGTATGTCATGCCACAACAGATTTTGCTCTGCCATATTGCATCAAAATTTCCTGTATGTCATGTCACTTCAGATTTTGCTTTTATGTTCCTGTATGTCATGTCACATCAGATTTTGCTTTTATGTTATATCACTTCAAAATTTCCTATATTATCATGTCACAACTGATTCTGCTATATAATTTTTACATATCACATCAGAATTTCCTGCATGACATGTCACTACAAATTTTGCTTTATGCCATGTCTCACCAAAACTTCCCTGTGTCATTTTACTGCAGATTTTGATTTATGTCACAATATAACTTTTTTTTTTCTGTATGTTTAGTAATTGCAGATTTAGCTTGTTTTATGTAATCATTTTTTCTTTTCCTATATGTGACATTATTCCAGCTTTTGAATTTCTCAGATTTGGACAAAATTTTCCTTTATGCAATGATATTGGTTTTTGCTTTGTATCCCACCAAAACTTTCCTTATGTCAAGTTACAACAGGTGTTGCTGCATGTAACACCGCATCTTATATTCCTGTTTGTCATGTCACAACAGATTTTTTTTTTTCTGTCATTTGAAACAAAAATTTTCATGTATGTCAAATTAATGCAGTTTTTTGTTGTATGTTGTATCAAACCTTTTCTGCATTTCACATCACAACAGGTTTGGCTTTACGTCATAATCCACCAAATCTTTTGTGTGCTATGTCGTGTCATAACAGGTTTTGTTGTATGTCATGTTACATTAAAATTTCCCTATAGGTAATGCTAAAATAGGTATTGCTTTATGCTTTATTTCATACTACACCAAAATTTTCTTGTGTGTCATGCCCATAGATTGTGCTTTTTAGTTATTTGAAATAAAAAAAAAAAACCCTGTGTATCACATAACTGAAGATTTTGCTTTATGTCAAGATACAAAATTTTTTTCTATTATGTTTCGTCATTTCAAACTTTGTTTTAGAGTAAATTCTAGGACTGACAAACAATGAGCCAACTCCCCCTGCCCTTTCAAAAAAGTGGGTCAATTGAAATTTAAAGTGGGTCATTTAAAACAATTATCCAAAGACAAGAATAGCATAGGAAACCATTCATGTTACTGGTACTCACTAGTTCTACCACAGTAAGGATTCTTAGGAGTACAAACAAGTACACACAACATAGGTATAACACTAATCCACAGATTTAAGTCAAGAGATATCCATCTCATCTGGAGTGTTGGTGACACCAAGCAAAACAGTTGAAGAACAATCTTTTGCTTAGAATGCAATTCAACAGCCATGATAAATTTCTGATACTTTCTGTGATTACAATTTCTGTGCTCTTTTGCTGCAAGAACAAGTCTTTTCTTTGTGACTACATTGAGATTTTAGCTCCTGTTTCATACAATTTTGATATCTGCTGTTTAAAATCACTGTGAAGAATGAAAAAACAGTCTGAAGTGTCTTTGAGCAGAGGAGGTCAAATAGACATTTTTTAACAGGAGTTTTCGTGTTTACGTCAATCTCTTCAATGTGCTTCATCTCTGAAAAAGTATTTCTGGATAATTTGAAATGCATTCTGAAAAATAAAAACCAACACTTTGTTGTGGCATGCTAAATAACATGAGGGCCTGTATGGTTCCACTGGCTAATAAGTACAAACCAACATACCAAACATAACAATTAAATGGTTTCCAAGAAGAAGACTTATCAGTTTTCTCTATAAAAGCCCATGTGAAAGTTGTGATCCCAGGGCGAGGCCATTTTTTACCACAGACCTATAATTACTTGAGTAAAGCCACATACCAAATAATATTGGTCTACATCATATGGTTATAAACAAGAAGATTTCCAAGTTTCCACAATGGCAAAATATGAGATCAATGGGGCAGTGCTAATTTCTTTGACAAATTCGGAAGTGATCCACAAGATGTAAGCCAAATATGGTCATCCTAGGATTTACAGTTAAGAGAAACAAGATTTTTAAAATTTTCACTATATAAGCACAGTCCTGTTAAATTTATGACTCACTTAAAACTTGTGACCCCAGGGGCAGGGCCAATTTGGACCCCAAAGCTCTAAATTGAAGAGTTTTGGTAGAAATCCATCAGATGAAGCTACATGCAACATTTGGTAGCCCTAAGCCTTACGGTTAGGAAAAAGAGTAGATTTTTAAATGTTTCATGAAATAAACCTATACAATACTTGTGACCCCTGGACCCCTGCCTATTTGACCCCAGGGCTACAATTTGAAGAATCTTGGAAGAAGTCCATTAGATGTAGCTACATGCTAAATTTGGTAGCCCTTGCCTTATGATTTTGGACGAGAAGATTTTCAACATTTTTTAGTTTTGTTGCCATTATAAGCAACCAGAGTTTTTAAATCCAAGAACAAAGTTTTTTCATGAAATTCTGGAGAGTACCATGGCAGGATCATTTAACCCTTTCCCAAACGATAAATTTTAGTCTGGTCCAATTTAAAAGAGTTTGCAGACGACAATTTTAAATTTGATGAAAATGACAGAAAGTTCTCCAAAAGGGTAGAAAACACTGTGGGAAAAGGAGAAATTGCTCGTTACGAGCAATTTCTCCTTTTCTCACAGTGTTTTCAAAAGATTTGTACTGCAGACACGTGAAAACCAGGACTTGTTTGGGAAAGGGTTAAGTTAAACCCCAAGAGCTGTTTGAAAAGCACCATCTTCATTTGTACATGTGTGTTTCTTTAAGATGTCATTTAATTATGCTTGGCAACACAAGACCTACACAGATTAACAATTGCTGACATTGGTATCCTGGAAAGAACAATCAATATTGATTTTATTGTGAACATGACTGTGCAGTCACCAAATGAATCTATATTAACAGTAAAAATAATATGATCAGAAATTTTCGCTCTGCCCCACAAAAAGTATGCACTAAACATGGCCCACACATTTTTTTCATGATGGTTTTAGGAGTGTAATCCTGCACTATATCTTCAACTCTGTTGCTTTATGTTTCATTGTTCATGTTTTTTCCTGCATGTCATGTAACTGCAGGTATTGATCTTTGTCATATCATGACAAAAAAATTCCTATATTCTGTCATTTCAGGCTTTGCTGTGTATCATACCTCATAAAATGCATAAAAAATTCCTGTATGTCATGTCACAAAAGATTTCCTTAATTTCATATCATACGAAAATTTCCTGTATGTCATGTCATAACAGATTTTGCTTTATGCTACATCACACCAACATTTTTCTCTATGTCATGTCTCTGTAGACCTTTCTTTTCATATCAAGCAAAATTTTTCTTGAGTGTCATGTTACTCAAAATATTTCTGTAAGTTATAACCCAACAACAGTTCTGTGTGTATCATGTTATTATATTTTGCTCTTATCACTTTGTGCACTTAAACAATAATGTATAGTACAAAACTATTCCAAATTCTTTTGAGTCTATTCTCTGATCAACACATTCAAAATTCAACGACTATTGACTTTATTGTGCCTCAGGTTGACAGACTCAGGTACTGGCCAAGCTTTGGATAAAGTTCTGCCTATTAATTCTTTACCAAACAATCCCGAGTTTTAGTAACCCTGAGAAAGAAGCCTTTTGAAATCATTGTTGGAAAAGGAAACAAGTATTTTCTTCCTTCTGACAGTCTTTCTACCATTACAAAGATAATAATTTGGACTTGATTTAATTTTTTGTCTGCACATGCAGAAGTTCGTTGTTTGGTAAAGAGTTAATTTTTACCAGTTGACAGAATTTCACACTCTTCCATTTTAAAGCACAAGTATGCAGGCTACAAATAAAATAAGGCTAAAATCATGGAAATTGTTTTTGACAATGTCAAATAGAACTATCACAAGGCGGACAAAAATACCCTCCAATAGCACCTTGTCACTAAAGCAGCACAGAGAAAACAAATTTCACCTGTGACCTTGACCTTTCACCCGTGTGACCCAAAAACAACAGGGTCATGAGGAACACTTGTATAAGGTTTCAGGTGCTAGTTCAAACAACTTTTGAATTAGAGCACGGAAACAAAAACAAAATGGATGGATTGATGGACAGGCAGATGGACAGACAGACATGAGGAAACCGGTGTAATTATCCCCCTCAACTTCATAGGTGGGGGGGTGAGGTATAAAAACATGGAGTTGGAAAAAAAGAAAATGCCTGTAAATGGTATTTTATCTTTGTCACAAATGTTTTCAAAAGTGTTTCTTTGAGGGGGGGGGTGAATACACAAGCCTGACTGGTCAAAGGATAAGAAAGAACTTCTACCACAGCAAGCTGGCACAGTCTGTTCAAATAATATGGATGAATCACAAACTTAAGATGGATCACAAGCAATATAAGGGTAATAGCACAACAAAGCAATAATACTTGTTTTCACTAAAATGGACAGAACAGAACAAGGCATGGGTAGCTGACAATGTAAGAAAGTTGTAACGTTCATTCCCTTTTTTTTTGGTTCTCATTTTTTCTACAATATCATGCAGACACAGTAAAAAACCATCACTGCATTCTTTATGGAAGCCAACATCTGTTTTAAAGCTAACAATAGATCATCTGTATTGAAAATGTCTTGATTAATTCTTCATCAATAAACATACTGGTAGACCTTACTAACAGGATACTTTAACCCTTAACTACACAATTCTCTGAGATAGAAGCCTTTTGAAAAAATTGTTGGAAAAGGAGAAAATACTGGTAACCAGCAGTTTTCCCCACAATTTTTCTATCCTATCAAAGACTAATTCCATCATTTGAGCCACATTTAAACTGTCATCTGCAAAATGCTTTCAGTTTTGAAGATTCTGCAAATTTATTGTGTGACAAAGAGTTAAACATCCGTATCGTGTCACTTGTATTTACAAAAAAAAATTCCAAAACAACAATACAGAGCAGGTGTAATTAGTGCTGGAATATTATTCTGTAGATCTACACTTAGAAATGTAGTTTAACAGTTTAAAGATTTCATTAAATTTTAGTTTTATATTCCTACAAAAAAATAAAAACAGTTGATCAGCACTCTGGCAAAAGAGGGCTTGCTGCATCTCTGTGTTGCATAATACCAAGCCAGTCATTATATAATTATGGATCCCCAAGATTCTTTTTGTCTAAAATCCAACTGAATCATGACATGACTGGTCCTCTGACATGCAGATAGTAGATCCAGTAGCAACACATTTCTACCCAGGTCAGCCTGTGCAGACTGCACATTTAGCAGACCTGGCTCAATACTTTTTGCAGATGCATTAATCCCTTACCACACAATCCCGACTTTTAACCATCCTGAGAAAGAGGCCCTTGAAAAAACATTACAGGCAAAGGAGAAAATGCTGGTAACCAGCATTTTCTCCTTTTCCCAAAATGTTTTCTACCCTACCAATGGCAATTTCCATAATTTGAGTAACATTTAAATTGTTGTCTTCAAATGCTTTCAATTTGGGCAAGTCTACATTTTTGTTGTTTGGTAAAGAACTAAACTCCATTTCCAAAGAGCATAACTCATTTGGTTTAACCCTTCTCTTACTTTCAACAACCCTGAGGAAGACGCCTTCTGAAAACATGTGGGAAAAGGAGAAAATGCTGGTAAGCAGCATTTTCTCCTTTTCCCACAATGTTTTCTAACCTTTCAAATTTAAATTTCAATTTATGAGAGTCACATTTGTCATCTGCAAAAGCTTTCAATTTGGACAAGTCTAAAATTTTGTCGTTTGGTATAGAGTTAACCCCTAACAAATGGCATCCTGTCCCCATGATATTATACACACTGTAATGAACTCGTTACTGTGTTACCTCAAACAACAGATCTGTAGCAGATAACTTTGAAAACAGCGTTATAAAATATGCTATTCATGATTTCACAAGAGAATATTGTGACAAAAGGAAAAATTGCTCATAACAACTACATACTCCACTCCTCTACCAAAAAGAGTTTTCAAAATGACCTGTGTTATCTAAAGAGGAAGAAAACTCATGAACTTTTTTCTAAACTCACCTTTCTACACTCATTACAAAATGACAAAATCCAAGACTCGGCCATAATGAAAGCTTTAGCAGACGACAAATTTCATGTGACTGATATTGTGGAATATTTCTTAAAAAGGGCAGAAAACATGATCGAAAAAAGCATTTTCTACTTTTCAGACAATGTTTTCTACACTATGAGAGATTTTAAAAGCTCATTTGAACCAAATCTGAAAATGTTGTCTGCAGATATCTTTAATTTGGAAGAGATTAATGTTTTGGTTGGGAAAAGCTTAAAGAAGTCATCTTTTAGATTGGAAAGTCAATTCCTATAAATTGATTCTAAGCTGGTCAAAGTGACTTAAATGGTGTGACAAAATAATTAACTTCAAAGCAAACACTAGAAATTACTGTAGTATCCATTTTTTTTAATTTATTCTTTGAAAAGCAGCACAGAAAAGAAAGAAAAAAAAAATTGGTTTTATTGTGGAGGAAATAATCATGGGATATTTGAGGAAAATTTCATATTTGGTATGCAGGTTCATGACAAATATGTTGAAGACAGACAACAATGCTGACAGTCAGACAATTTGTGTAAGCAGTGGCATAAGCTTGCAACTTGCAAATATGTGAAAAATGCAAGTGAGCAGCTATACATATGGAAATATTTAGGGTGAACAAATGTGTGTACTAGTTGAAAACTTGATGAAATATTAAATAAACTGGGATTACAAACTAAAACAAGAGGGCCATTTGCCCTAAAGCGCTCACCTGAGTAAAGTCATCTACAGCTGATAAAGCTGAAGAAATCCTGGTATTAATGATGAAAAACACATGAGTGTAAGTGACCTACTTTTTGAACCAATGTGACTTAATTCAAAACTTGTTCAAGATATCATTAAAACAAATATTCTGATCAAGTTTCATGAGCATCAGACTAAAAATGTGGCCTCTACAGTGCACACAAGCTTTTCCTAAGATTTGGTCCAGTGACCTACTTTTTGACCAGATGTGACTCACTTTGAAACTTGTCCAAGATATCATCAAGGCAAACTTTCTGACCAAGTTTCATGAGAATCAGGTTGAAAATGTGGCCTCTAGAGTGCACACAAGGTTTATCTACGATTTGGCCCAGTGACCTACTTTTTCACCCAACATGACCCAATTTCAAACTTGTCTGAGATATTATCAAGACACACAATCTGACCTAAATTCATGAGTATCAAACAACAAATGCAGTCTCTAGAATGCACATGAGGTTATTCTAAGATTTAGCCCAGTGACCTACTTTTTGCCCAGACATGACCCAATTTCAAACTTGTCCCAGATATAATCAAGACAAACATTCTACCCAACTTTTACGAGTTTTAGGTTGAAAATGTGGCCTCTAGAGGGCACACAAGGTTTTTCTAAGATCTAGCCCAGTGACCTACTTTCTGACCTGACATGAACCAATTTCGAATGTGTCCAAGATAACATCACGACAAACATTCTGACCAAGTTTCATAAGTTTCAGGCTGAAAATATGGCCTCTAGAGTGCACACAAGATGTTTCTAAGATTTGGCCTAGTGACCTACTTTTTGACCCAACATGACCGAATTTCGAACTTGTCTGAGATATTATCATGACAAACATTCTGACCAAGTTTCATGAGTATATGACTGAAAATGTAGCATCTACAGTGCACACAAGGTAATTGTTGACGCCAGGATCACGCACACCGCAGCACGACCACAAAAGCTCACCCTGAGCACTTTGTGCTCAGGTGAGCTAAACCAAAAGAGAATGCCCCCCCCCCCCCCCCCCATTATTTTCAAATATTCCCATGAAAACTTTAAGAGGAATTATGGTCACTATCAAAGAGAAAAAAAAGTTCAATCCAAGCAGTGTCCAGTGTGAGATATAAAGTCTTTACTGAACAACAAAATTTTTAGACTTTCCAAATTGAAAACATTTGCAGACAACAAATTCATTTTTACTCAATTGATGTAATTTGCCTTTGGAAGGGTAGGCACCATTGTGGTACCAGCATTTTCTCCATTTCCAACAACATTTTCAAAAATCTTCTTTATTAGGGTTACTAAAACTCCAGATTTTGTGTTGAAGGGTTGACATTTACAGATTAGAAAGTGGATAAAAAACTATGACAAACATTGATTAATTCTTTAACAGACAATCCCTTTTTTGCATACTCTGGAGAAAAGCCTTTTAAAAACATTGTGAGAAAACGAGTAAATGCTTTTCCAATCATGTGAACCACAACTACTTCGTCATTTGCAACTGCTTCCAATGGGTAACTTGGTATTTTTTCCTTGTCTGGTGAAGTGTTTACCTTTACCACATAATGCCACCTTTAAGTGACCCTGGGAAAGAAGCCTTTGAAAACACTGTGGGAAAAGGAGAAAATGCTGGCAACCATCATTTTCTTCATTTCCAACAATTGTTTTTCACACTCTGAAAGAAAAATTGCACCAATGTCATCTGCAAATGTTTTCAATTTGGACAAGGCTAAAATTTTTTCGTCTGATAAAGGGTTAATGCAGATAGTCTATGGGGTACCAGCTTTGTGCGTATAGAGGCTTTAACTTAAAGTATTGTCTTGAATTTAGCCTAAATTAATGACTAAAACATGTACAGTAAAACTCTGATACAGCGAATTTCACGGGACCGTCAGATTTAAATCGCTATAAGCATAATTCGCTTTATTGATAGTACGAACTTCGTTATATTTCAGGACTCAAAGGTGGACACATGTACATGCAGTCTAACATTTATTTACCAGAAAAATGTTTTTCTATCATACTTCGACAAATATGTGTCATTTATGACAGGTAGGAAAAACTAGTAGCCGATTTCGTATTTATTTAATCGAATGAGCGATGTTAATCATTCAAAACACATTTTATACCGGTAGGAATTGAAAGCATTTGCAGACGACAATTTTCTACTTGTGGCAAATTATACCTTACCACGATAATTATCGATCGGTTAAACACAGTCAGTTTATGTTGTGTAGGTCAACGCCTCTAGCGTCAGCGCGTTAATTGGGCAAGCGGGAAGGTGAGAATAACTGACTTGGTAATTAAAGACCCTTAGATGCGACTTCAGTGTAACCAAGGTATTTTCAGTTGAAATGGATATATGCAGA
Organism: Tridacna gigas; assembly: GCA_945859785.2. NCBI lineage: Eukaryota > Metazoa > Mollusca > Bivalvia > Cardiida > Cardiidae > Tridacna > Tridacna gigas. The sequence goes on from OX244028.2 coordinate 58,948,062, forward strand.
CCTGATTTTTGATTCGCAATATGCGAAAATTCATTATATCCAAATTCGTTTTAACAATTAATTTTTACAAAGGCGAAAGAAGGTTTTTGCCGGGGAATTGATTTTGATTCGTACTAAGCGAAAATTCGCATTATCAGAGTTCGTTATAATTAAGTTTTACTGTAACTATTTTTTTTTTTAATTTGAATGGTATTTTCCACTGTTTTCGTCAGTATTTCTGTTGTTTCATCACATCAGCTCATTAATTCATGTTTCTCCTGAAGCTTCAACCCTTTTATTTTTTAATTCATTTGAATGGTACTTTACACTGCTTTCTTTCGTATTTCAGTCATACCACCAAATCAGGGTCCGTATTCACCAACCATTCTTCAGCATGTTCCTAGTCTTATTCTCCAAAATTTTCTACATTTGAAAGTAACACAACTTCTGATCGGCTAAACCATTTGGTTTAGCCAATCAGAAGTTGTGTTACTTTCAAATTTTCAAAATCTTGAAGAACAAGAATAAGAATATTCTTAAGAATGGTTGGTGAATACGGACCAAGGTTCAGATCACTAATTCAAGTACCTCCTGAAGCTGTCGGGCTCTGCACTCTGCAGTGCCTGGCTAAAGAACACTATGACTGAACCAGGATTTGAAGATAAGCAATCCAACGGCTTCAGCACCAAGTCAAGGTGGATCCCATTGTCAACCAATTTTACACCACATGAAATCTCAACAAAATGCAATTTAATATATCAACTAAAAGATCTGTATCATTTAAAACCCTTAACCCTTTACCGCACAATGACGCCTTTTGACGCCCCTGGGAAAGAAGCCTTTTGAAAACATTGTGGGAAAAGGAGAAAATGCTGGTAACCTGCATTTTCTCCTTTTCCCACAATGTTTTCTACCCTATCAAACAAAAATTGCACCATTTCAGCCAGTGAAATTGTCGTCTGCAAATGCTTTCAATTTGGACAGGTCTAAAATTTTGTCGTCCGGTAAAGGGTTAAAGCAGCTTTCACAACTACAGTTGCCTTTGCGGCCAGTGTAGATCATTATCAGATTGCACAAAACATAAAGTCTAATCTTTGATCTACACTATTCACCTAGCTGAAACTCGGTAGATGAAAGCAACCTTGAAATTGCACTTAACCCTTTACCACACAATCCCAACTTTTTAACGACCCTGAGAAAGAAGCCTTTTGAAAACATTGTGGGAAAAGGAGAAAATGCTGGTAATGTTTTCTACCCTATCCAATACATGATCGTCATTTAACCTACACTTAATATGTCATCTGCAAATGCTTTCAATTTGGTTTTAATATTGTCTAATATTTTGTTGCTTGGTAAAGACTTAACCCTTTCCCAAACAAGCCCTGGTTTTCACGTGTCTGCAGTACAAGTCTTTCGAAAACACTGTGGGAAAAGGAGAAATTGCTCGTAACGAGCGATTTCTCCTTTTCCCATGGTGTTTTCTACCCTTTTTGATAACTTTCTGCCATTTTCATCAAATTTAAAATTGTCGTCTGCAAACTCTTTCAATCTGGACCAGTCCAGAATTTGTCGTTTGGGAAAGGGTTAATTGGGTCATATTTCTAGACTGAAAATGTCAGTTTGGTTTACTTGGTGCTCTAATGGTTTAACCTTCACCACACAATCCCAAATTCTGATGACCCTGAAGGAGGAGACTTTTGAAAACATTGTGGGAAAAGGAGAAAATGCTGTTAAACAGCAATTTTCCTTTTCCCACAATGTTTTCTACCCAGTCAAAGAACTCTGGTTGATTTGTATCACTTTTGAATTTGTATTTGAACTTTGTCTGCAGATGCTTCCAATTTGCAAATGTCTAAATGGTAAAGAGTTAAAAAAATCATTATGTTTAAAAAAAAAATCTACTGGTCAACCATTTATCAAACAGTCCCATATTTCAATGACCCCCAGGAAGAAGGTTTTTAAAAGACACTGACGGGAAAACCATTTTTTCCTTTTCCCGCAACCTTTTGTATCCTCAAACAAATGATCCTATTATTTGAGCTTATTTATCTTGTCGTCTGCAAATGCTTTCAATTCTAACACGACTAAAATTTGTAGTCTGGCAAAGAGTTAACTCATTACCTTCTGAGACAACTTGGAGCAGACAACCCTGCAAAGATCCTTATAAAATATGGATGATAAACATTCCTATAGTTCTTCCTATACCACACAATCCTAACTTTTACAACCCTGTGAAATGCAGCCATTGAAAACATTTTGGGAAAAGGAGACAATTCCGGTTACCTCTGCTTTTCAAAATATTCACTAACCGTTGCAACATTTATACAATCATGTCGGCCAGTGGCTGCCACAATGAATTTGTCGTCTACAAATGCTTATAATTTGGGCAGTTCTAAATTTTATTTTCTTGAAAAGATTTAGAAAGCTGACAGACAAAATACTGATCATTCTCCCTGCTGAGAGGAATGTACTGACATTTTGTATGGAGGTAATTACATGTACATGATTTATCATGGAGGGAAAGCAAGGTCAATGTTACTTAATGAACAGGATAAACAAACTGCATACAAACCTGACAGACCTACGGATAAAACAAAATTGCAATTAAATTCAAACTTGCAAGGGCAAAAATTCTCAGATTTGATATAGCTTATGAAACTAAATCTTGAAGATGTGCCAGTGATTTTGGATAATCTAGACTTCCAAATCAAGTGGACTTGGTCCTGGGGGACAAAATCCAAGTTTTCCAAATCAAGCTAATTTGGTAGAACGACACAGTCTAGAACTTCAAAATTTGGCTGGACTCAGGAAAGGTTTAACCCTTTACCACACAATCCCTACTTTTAACGACCTTGAGGAGGAAGGCCTTTTGAAAACATTGTGAGGAAAGGAGAAAATGCTGGTAACCAGCATTTTCTCCTTTTCCCACAATGTTTTCTAACCTACCCAAATTGAATTTCAATTTTTGAGTCACATTCATTTTGTTGCCTGCAAATGCTTTCAATTTGGACAAGCCCAATATTTTGTTGTCTGGTAAAGAGTTTATTCTTCTACCAGACAACAAAAGTTTGGACTTGTCTAAATCCAAAGCATTTGCAGATGACAAATGTGACTCAAATGAATAAAACTGTCTCAAAATGGGGGAGAATCATTGCAGGAAAAGGAGAAATGTTGGTTACCATTTTCTCCTTTTCCCACAATCTTTACGAAAGTCCTCTTTCTCAAGAGTGTTAAAACTTGTGATTGTTGGGTAAAAGGTTGAAGTCAAAGGATCGAATCAAGATGGACTAATGGCAGAGGGACAAGTCTGAAGTTTCCATGTCAGTTTGTACTTTGTAGAGGGACAAATCCAGGGTTTCCAAACCAAGCTGCACTGGGCAGAGAGACATAATTGAGGGACATAGTCTGAGGTATCCAAATCAAGCTGTACTTGGTAGAGGAACAAGGTCAAGGGTTTCCAAATCAAGCTGAACTAACATTGGGATAAAGCTAGGGTTTCCAAATCATGCATGATTGGCAAAAGGTTTCTAATTCAAGCTGGACTTGATAAAAGCACAAAGACTGAGGTTTCCAAATCAAGCTGAACTAGTAGAGGGACAAAGTCCATGGTTTTATAGTCATGCTGGAATTTGTAGTGGATCAAACTCCCAGGTTTCCATAATCAAGCTGTGTTGGGGTTTCTGAATCAGGCTGAATTGGGCAGCAGAACAAGTCAAAGATTTTCAAGCAGGAAGTATGCCACAAAAAATTCTTCTTGCGAGATAACAAGAACATATGACACTATATTTTCTAACTCCATATTAGTGGGACTCTTCAAGTTGAAGGTGCATTAACATGGACTTACTACCTGGACCACATGTACACAAATACATGTATCAATGCCATCATATATCCAGTGCAATCAAATACAACCATCTTTACTAAAGAAGGCACATTTCATTGGGATGCTGCAGCGTTTTCTCCAGCTTTTGTCTAGAGTGGGCCCTACAAGGCCCACTCCAACAAGTTTAATGGGCCCTTTATGAAATTTGTGGGCCACTCAGAAAAAAGGAAACTATGGAGAAAAAAAAACACATTAGAAGACTAAATCCCACTTAAACGTGGGATTCTTGAAAATATTTGTGGATTCTTTTCATCTTACGTCTGATGCAGAAAATGAACGGTATTAGCAAATCAATATGGTCAATAGCTAAAACACTGTGTGCACCATGTACATGTTAAATATTTTACCAAAAAGTAATTATCCTACTCGACTTGGCTGTTCAGCACTAGAAGTAAAATTCTATACTGTACCCAGCCCATATCTTCAAGATGCTTCAAATATCCATAGAAACAGAGAAGCGTCTGATTAATCTAGTCTTGATTTTAAAAATTGGAAGGAATGTGTTACAGTTCTAATTGTATACATGTAATGCGTAAAACTCCTTGTATAAAACCTGTCTCGATTTGGAATTTACAGTCAAAGTTAAAAATAATAGAAATCGGCTTTCCGAGCACAGCTTGTACAATGTCGAGTGAGGCATTTTACTGCGCCCCAAAAGGCCCTTTTGTAGGTTTACTGTGCTAAAAAAAGCAAAAATGCAGGCTGGAGAAAACACTAATGCAGTGTCTAATAAGTACATGTAGGCTTGCAATTTTCCTCTGTTATTCATATTTTTATCTACGTTACAGGCTCCCTATAATTATGTCCTAATATTATTACAATGTCTCGGGAGACTTGCACACTTTCTTGTCAAATATACACAAGAGTGCTCAAAGAAGTAACAAAGATCTATTAAACCCCCTTTTGCCTGAGCTCTACTTCCCTATTATCATATGAGCAGAGCTTCTTGACTATCCCTCCAGACAACAGCTAATAGACACATTGTTTGTAAAGTATTACTTATGACCTAATAGAAAAAGAAAACAAAAGGGCCATGATGGCCCTGTATTGCTCCACTGGCTTTCATAACTCTTTATAAAGAAAGCTTTTTTAAACATCGTGGAAAAAGGACAAAATGCAGGTAGCCAGCATTCATAAGTTTCCCACAATGTTTTCTACCTTTCCCAACACATATTTCAATTTCTGAATCTCAGTTATTTTGTTGTCTGTGCAATGCTTTTCAAATTTGACTTGTCTAAAATTTTGTCATGTTATAAAACCTTAAAACATGCACTGAAGAAAACAGCCTATCCACCCCCCAGCAACAACAAAAAAAGTGCCATTTTTTTCCCAAATACAAAGATGATGTCAATATTAGTATAATCTAACAACAAAAAGATTTCCAGATCCTACAGGCAGAAAACAATCTTTCAATGGCATGAATGGTAAAGTTCTGGAACAAAAAAATGAATGACAGAAACCTCAGAACCTTACTTTATACCAAATATTAAACTCCTCTGAGCATAAATATAAACATCAAAATAAATCACTCTCACTGAAAACTGAACGGGTTGTTTTTTTGCAAAATAACTTGAATACCCAACACCAATCATGTATTAACCCTTTACAACACAATCCCAAATTTTAATGACCCTGAAGAGCCTTTTGAAAACATTGTGGGTAAAGAAGAAAATCCTGGTCACCAGCATTTTCTACCTTTCCCACACTGTTTTCTATCCTTTCAAAGACAAATCATCATTTGAGCTGCATTTGTCGTCTGCAAATGCTTTCAATTTGGACCAGTCTTGAATTCTGTTGTTTGGTAAAGAGTTAATAAGTGCAGAGTGATAATCAAGGGAGGTAAATGGTAACAAACTATATCTGTTATAACAGGAGTTATTTCATTTGTTAAGTACAAACAAGTTTGAATAGAGCCTTCATAATACTAAAAGAATATTTTAAAACTTTTCACAATTCAAGCCTTAATAAAATGCGTTACCGCCAGGGCTATAGTTTTAACAGTCTTGATGCTGGTCCACTAAATGAAGCTACATGCAAAATTTTGTAAGCTCAGGCTTTACAAGTAGGAAACAGACGATTCTTCCAGTTTTCAGTCTGTAAGCCCACATAAAACTTGTGACCCTCTGGATTGGGCTAGTTTTGACCCAAGGGTTATAAATTGGTCAACCCTGGTAGAGGTCTACTATATGAAGCAGCATGCCAAATTTAGTAGCCTTAGGACTTACAGTTAGCATCAAAAGATTTATTGAATTTTTTACTCTGTAAGCCCATCTAAAACTCCTGACCTTGGGTGTGGGGCCAATTTTGACACCAGGGCTATAATTGAATAACATTAGTAGGGGCCCACTAGATGATGCTACATGCAAAATTTGGTTGCCCTATGCTTTATGTTTAAGAAAAAAAAAAAGATTTTTAAATTTTCACGATATAGGCCCATGTAAAACTTGTGACCCATGGGGCATAGCCAATTTTGACCCCAGGGCTATAATCTCAAGGAATTTGATTGAGGTCTATTACATGAAGCTACATGTCAAATATGGTAGCCCTTATGGTTTCTGACAAGAAGATTTTTAAAGATTTTCAATGTTTTTCAGTTTTGTTGCCATGGCAACCAGTTTTCACTGGAATCAAATTCTTTGAAGGAATTCTCAAAAGGGCCATGGCAGGATCATTTCTGTGAAGTTTCATCAAAATTGGATGGGTAGTTTCAGACTAGATGATTGAAAAAAAGTTAACACTTGCATGCATGGGCGGACGCACACATGGAGGCACAACAGACACCTGACCATGACATGAGCCCACCAGTGGAGCTAAAAAGTGAAAATAATCTAAACCTCATATATAACATGACTATGGCCAGTGCAGCAATACATCACTGGTATATAAGCTTTGAAGAAATAACACATGCTGCAAAGCTTCCCAAAATAAATTCTGCAAGCAGAACAAGGATAACTGAAAAAAAAAAAAAAATGCAAGACAACTTTGTTGAACTTACATCTTCGAAACATTTTAGCTTCAAGAAGAAATAAAGTAGACATGAGTTAACACTAAACTCAACACAAAAAGACATGTGGGTTTTTAAGGCCTTTGAAAACACCGTAGGAAGAAGAGGTTACTGCTTGCTGCATGAAACATTTCTGTTTCCCTCAATTCTTTCTATGCAAGCTTTTCCTTTCTTTTCAAAGTTTCTCTATTATGGAAAGTGCACCTGCTTGACTATTTGATTTTGTTGTCTGCAAACGAATTTGACTTGGATAAGTCTAAAATTTTGTCATCTGCTGCAGAGTTCAAATTACCATATCCTTGGCTTTGCTGTGTAATGAATATAAAAAGATGGCATTCCAGAGTAGAAGATCTACTTTCATTCAAAGAATAAGAGAGGAGAGAAGCTGGATAAATTCTACAGTCCATAACTTTATGTCTGACAGATTTGTATATTCTCATATACCCATGCACATAAAACTAGAATCATTCTAGTAGGAGACAAACGATTAAAAGTAACTGAATGTCACCTTCTCCGTATCTAAGGCTTTTCATCTTAGCTGACAACACAAAAAGGAAAAATCTTCTCTATCATTTTTCAAAACCCTTAGAGCAATAAATAAATGAAACGGTTGCTTTCAGCCCGTACAAAGACCCAGACATTGCTACGTAAGCATATCTGATACAGTATTGGACAATGTAAATCCAAGATCTGACTGCATGTTCTATGCTGTCTCATCTTGATCTACATTGACCGTAAGATCAATAATTGTTATATGTACTCTAAGAGATATATTTAGAAAGTGAATGGCTTCCATAAAGGTAACAGTGATATGGTTTATTTGAAAAGCGGAATGAGTTACCTAAACCGACAATTTTACGAAATCTTTGTGTTGCTTTAAATGTTGGCTGTTCCACTAGTGAAGGTAAAAAAGTATGATATTTAAACACAAATATCACCATTTATTATATACCTATGAATTTTCCTGCTCAAATACACAGATCGCAAATGAATAAAAGACACACTGGAAAAAAATCTGTATCTACACAAGGTCACATACGGTTCCACATATGGCATGATGAAATAACCTGCTTGTGGAATCAGATTAGTTTGCTATCTGATGGGTAAAATAGATTTCATTGGCTAAATATCTAAGCACTATAATATTCATCAGCCTTTTATATAAAATAAGTTATTATCCAATGAACCAGTATTAGCATTATTTTTTTTTAAACAGTTTTTGGATACAATTGTCAATAACTGCAAAAGTTTGTAGAAATTTGTAGGTATATAATAAGAGGAATATTATGCTGTAGTAACTTTCCTGAAGTTTGTATTTGCTTCTCTCTGTGTAGGAAAATTTTGACATCTTGCTTGACCTTCGGATCAAGTATCTATTCTCCCACACAGCTCAAAGCCAAAAAAACACCAGGAAAAGTTAGCACAACATATTCTATATTTACTGAGATACACCACAAATACTGAAAACTTATCAGCATAAGAGAAAATGTTTGATTTATGACTTGGAGAACACAATTTTACACAAGCATTCATATGTAACAAGACATAATGTGGCATGTTTTCAATTTCATGGATCCAAAGATAGGTACAAGACTGATAAAAGAAAATTCTTGTAAAACTGAGAATGTTTGAAGCCTCAAGCTTTTTTCATAAGCATTTCAGTTGCATCAGCTAGTTCACTTACCAATGTTTTCAAACTATCACCATCAAGCCAAGCTAGATTGGGTTGGGAATCACATACTTGGAGATTATGCACCAAAAATAGTGGAATATTAATGAATTGCTATGGCAAATGGCTTTTCGTGCTAAATTCTATCAATCCATCTATGCATCATATTCCAGTAAATTTATGCCCAATTTAATGATAAAATAATGGTGTCATAAAATTCACAATCTTTGCAAGTGCCCCATCATAAAATGTTTTGTTTCACTACTAACTGCTTTAAAGTTTTTACAAAGGTGTTTGCAAAGAGAAAGAGTTTTATGACCCCCCCCACTACCATATCCTTTAATCTGGATGTAACCTCTCTTCAATATGATGCAATGATCCATTGCTAAAGCTAAGCACAAAAAGCAGAAAAGGCCAATTACATTAGCACTTCATAAAAATTCAACAATTTTTCTGTACAATTGTAAAAACAAAAAGCATGTGATTACCCACCTTGTAGGATATACATTTGCACCAAGCTCTGTGAAAAGACGTTTCATGAATCTCCAAGATGTATTATGCCAAACAAGTCATCACATAACTATGGATCCATAAAATCCATTTTGTCTAACATCCATCTGAATCATGGGATACAATGGTCCTTGGACATGCAGTAAAATGACCAACAGCAAAAAGTTTTGACCCATGTCAGCCTGCATGGACTATGCAGGCTGACTTGGTTTGACTCTTTTTGCAGATGCCTTAAGCAACCTTTTCACAAAGCATGACCCACTTCTTTTTGGATACCCAAATCTGAGAATGACTCAGCCAAAAAACTCACAATTTATAGAACTTGTCTTTGATGTCTTTGTTTCTGAACCCAAACTTCAAAATTTCGACATGGCCCTCAATGGATATTCACTGTGATGGCTTTGGTTTTTTTTTTTTTTGTGTTTAGATAAAAAAAGATAAATCTAACAATTTCCACAAAAGTAAACAATTTCTTTCATTTCACTTGACTATTAGCATATTGAAAACTAGTTTTGTTGCTCTGACAGTCAATGCAATCCAAAGTCAAACTTTAAAGAACACTGACACATTTCAACTTTTCAAGAACAACTCTGGCCATATCAGAATGGTAGAAACTGTAACAATTCTGTTCCTTACTCACTAATCCGTAACCCTTTACCAATCAATCCCATGTTTCAACAACCCTGATAGAAAAAGACTTTGAAAACATCGTGGGAAAAGGAAAAAATGCCGGTAGTCAGCATTTCTTCCTTTTCACACAGTTTTTTAAACTTCCAAAGATAAATCCTATCATTTGAGCAACTTTCCATTTGTCATTTGGAAATGTTTTGAATTTGTACAAATTAGAAGCTTTTTTGTTCAGTAACGAGACAACAAAACTTAGCAGCAAACACTTTTGGAAAATCACCATGAATAAACACTATACTACACGACAAAATTTTAGACTTGTCCACACTGCAGATGACAGAAAAAATGCAACTCATACAGTGATATTTGTTTTTGGGAGGGAAGTAAATATTGTGGTAAAAGGAGAAAATATTGGTTACCTCATTTTCTCCTTTTTCCACAATGTTTTCCAAAAGTCTTCATCATTTTTTTAAGGCTGCTAAAACTACAGATTGTTTGGTAATGGCTTAAGATTGAAAACATGAGGAAAAGGAAAAACATGTTGACAAGAAAAGCTTATATGAAAACTCTTCACCACACAATCCCGAGTTTTAATAACCCTGAGGAAATAGCCTTTTGAAAACCTTATGGAAATATGAGAAAATGTTTTCAACCAGCATGTTCTCCTTTTACCACAAGGTTTTCTACTCTTTCACAGACAATAAACATTATTTTAGTTTAATTCTAATAAGCTGTCAATACTTTCAATTTGGATCAGTCCAAAATATTGTCATTTGGTGAAGAGATATGACATTCATCCTTTAGCAATTATGTTTTCAATTGCCATATAATGCAAGATGAGCAAGTCAAATGCAAGTGTTTAACAGCAACTGATATTTCTTAACTCTTTACCAAGCAAGAAAAACGTAGACTGGTCAATTGGCTTCATCCTCAGGGTTGTTAAAACTTGTGCAGTAAAGGGTTCATAATTTGGTTTTTTATCCTGCCTGGAAATCTTTGTTTCATTTTTTTGCATGTACAAAGTGTTTAGATAAAACAACAACTTTCTTGACATTATCAGGTGAAGCAAAACAATAGTAACACAGAAATCAACATAAGACAACTTAATTCAATTTGTCATCATCTACTGAATAATCTTGGTATTCAATAGAAATTTTTTGAATCTGCTGGAGACTGAATGAATAAAAACTAGAATTGCCTAGGAGAAGGAATACTCCCACCAGCTGCTAATCACTTTATTGAGGTCAACAAATTAAAGGGGCATAACTCCAGCAGCAATCAACCAATCATAATGTGAACTGCAAAGACAATAGCTCCCATTACTGGAAGGCTATCATTAATATTTTGGTAAAATTTTAACATAAAATCACCCCTACTGATAGAAAGAACAACTTTGGCTAATGTTCACCAACCATTCCGGATTACATTCTTAGTCTAGTTCTCAAGAATTTTCTAAATTTTCAAGTAGAGCAATTTCTGACTAAACCAAATGGGCTTAACCAATGGTTTAGCCAATCAGATACAGTAGAATTTCGTTAGTTTGCGTGTCGCTTATTCGAAGCTATGTGTTGGTTCGTACGCTGTCTCTGGTCCCGATATTTATCCTTTTTTATCATTGGTAAATTTCTCTGAGTATTTCTAACGTCAGTGGTCTGTAGTTTGTAGTGTATTTCATGCCCTAAAAACGGTTTTTAAACACAAACTCCTACCTGTAATTGGTATATAATTAATCCCCTTGCGAACTTGGGAAGATTTGAAAACCCGTGACCAACCTTGATTTTCACACCTGTTGATTGACGATGTCAACTGGTATTATTCAGTCGTTAACTGCACGCAAATGTAGTTAAAGGCGTTATTTGGTGTGTCACATCAATTTATCAATCAAACCGACAATTAATGGTTCCGAAATTCCTTAAAACATCCGACAAGGCATAAATGTATAACGGTCTGAAGCGATTACTTGAAAGACCCGAAAACACCCTATGACAGGAAAACATAGGAAAATGCCGAAAAACTTCGAAAAACACCCAAAGTATAGCAAAATACATATGGATGGGGGGAGGGAGTCAAAAGAGTAGGGTTATATGTTAAAAAGGGGTATTAAGGAAAAGTTATCAACCTATATTCGCCTAAAAAACACCACTGATACCACATCATCCTTTTTCATTTTTATCACCAAAACTCATATCGTAGCCCCCCCATCAGATCAAGCCTTCAGTTGAAGGAAGGGGAGATATACATGTATAATCGGAACCAGTTCAGAGTACTGCACTGAAAATACCCAAACACAGCCATACTTTTTGCTTTGTACTACGTTTAGTTCAGATAAAATACTCCAATCCCTTGTGCTACGAACTACTGAGGTTTTACTGTATAGTGTTACTTTGTAGATCTAGAATAAGACTAGGAATTCAATGTAAAATGATTTGTGAATACTGACCCTGATTCCAGCATAACATCCTCAGAGTTCTTTTTTTTGGGGGGGTGGGGGGGGGGGTACAAAAAATCAAATAACCGCCACAACGCATATTTCTTCAGTTTTTTCTTTAATTTTTACTCCAGAAGTTAAAGACTTACCAAAAAGTAACACCCCCCCCCCCCATGTTTGCAAAAACAGATCACTGTATGGTATGCATATGCATATTTGTGTATTATTACCTTAATGGAAGACAACTCTAAGAATATTTGACCGTGAGTAACAGAATTTAAATACCTCTGAAAAGACTATTTAATCTTTAGTGATCAAATTCAAACATCTCAGGAAGTTAGTTTCAAAGTTCTACCTCTCTATTATTGAATATTTCCTTGCAAAAATAGAATTTCAAAGGATATTTTCACATCTCTGTAAGAATTTACGATCTCAAAAATTAATGAACTCTCTAACATTAACAATGGTCTAAAGCTAATAAAATCTTGTAAACCTTTGGATGAATATTAAATCTTTAGATGATATTGTAGTCATTGACGGTTATGATCAGACTGCTCTGAGTCTATTGTCTGATCTCTTAGTTTTGCTGGGTTTATGCCTTTTTTCCATGGATACATTTCACTAAATAAAAAAAAGCAAAAAAAAAATCCAAAATCAGACTGCATATTTTGTGCTGTCTGATCTTGATCTCCACAGTAAAAGCAAAGTAAAGTTGTGCATAGTGTCAAACGGGTCAACCACATCTAATTTTAAAGCTAGTTGTCTATACAAAATGGCATATTAACCCTTTACCACAAAATCTTGAGTTAAATCAACCCTAAGAAAGAAAGCTTTTTGAAACATTGGTGAGAAAATGAGAATATGCTAGTAACAATCATTTTCTCATTTTCCCACACTGTTTTCTAACCTTTCAAAGACAAATCAATCATATGACCTAGATTAATTTTTTTGTCTGTTCATGCTTTCAGTTTGGACAACTCTAAACGTTTGCTGTCTGGTAAAGAGTTAAGTGAAACTTTCTACAACACATCAAGGTCACTCAAAGTGTTTGTGAAAGCTTTTACTTCTTTATGATACATTTTTTAATGGATCTCAAAGCAGTTAGGTTTCTTTTCCACTGAGAGAAATTTTCATTTGCCCTTTCAGTGAATTTAACATGACAGGCTCTTGTAGACAGCAAAGACAGAGATCAAACTGCACAGCAAATGCAATCTGATCTTGGATCCATTCTGTCTGCTTGTTTTGTTAAGCCTAGAAGTTAAAGATCTTTTAGAGTTTCAGTGTATCATAATTTCATTTGTCGAAAGCTTTTGATTTTATATATTTGGTTCTGAAAGAGGTGAATGGATCAACTTTGAAATCCATGGAAGGGAAGATTCCCCCTTAACGTCAACACAGCATGTTTATACTTACGAGATGGAGCCTTTTTGAAGACAGTGTTTGTGAAAAACTTCTGAAAGCGGTCTGCGTAAAAACTAGGCCGAGTGACAGAGACAGTGTCCTGGAAAAAAATTAACATTTTACCACACAATCCTAAGTCTTAGCCATGCAGAGAAAAAAGACTTGAAAACATTGTAGAAAAAGGAGAATAAGCTGGAAACCTTACTTTCTGGATGATACAATGTTTTCTACCCTTTTAAAAACAAATCCTGTAACTCGAGTCACATTTTATTTGTCTTCTAAAATACTTTCAATTTAGACAAGTCTAAAATTTTGTCACCAGGCAGAAATCAAGGAAATCAATGAAAAATTGAACTTATTGGTCAAGATAAAGGGAAATCATCATATTCTGAAAACATCATTTCTTCAATAAAACCTTTGCTGTGGGTATTCATTAGATTTGTCTCCCTGAAACCAAGAAATATATGCAACTTGCAATACTTGTTTTTTCTTTTCTATACCATTATCCAGCTCCTATTCATTATGTATGGCATGAAAGACAGCACCACCTCTCCTGATGACCAAACCCCTTAATACAAGCAATCTTTTGTTTTGAACGATTTTTGTCAGAACAGAATTTTTCCTTTTTAACGATTACTAACCCGGAAATACGAGCACCCTACTATTCGAAAAATACAACCACCATTTTCAGTACCAATGTGAAATCACCTGTAGATTTAAAACCAGTTAAGCGACCACTCAATTTTCACAACTTCTTTCTGACTAGCTAATTTTCACGCATATGAATATTCTTGGATCTGATAGAATCAACAATCAATTATCAGTCTTTAGTTTATCTATCGACTATTGTACCATGATTGTGTTTATTGCTCAGGATGATGTGTTACATATTCCAATGATATTTTTAAGAATTAGTTTGGCTTTTATGGGGTAATCAGGCCTTTATTACACATTGCTGACCCGGGTGAAAATCTGTTGACATCCAGGTTACTATTTGTTTCTAGCCAGCTGTTCTAGTTCAAGACAATTGGATGAATTAGTGATCCAGATGGGATTATTATTTTGCTTTTGGGATACAAAGGATCTGACAGTTATTGGCTTTTAGATAAAATTTTATTGAACTTGTTGACAAAAGTGTTGTCTACCTTGCCAAAGGCTCACTCAAAAACATTTTTTCTAGACTAGTTTAACCCTTATCCTGCTAAATAAATTAAATTAAACTTTCAATCCAACAATAAAAACCCAAATAATACTATTTCAAACCTTTGGAAGAAAATAAATCTCCTTATTAGACAGGGTAGCTCCATGATCAGACGGCATGTTTGGTGCAGTCTGATCTTGATCTACACTATCAGCAAAAGGTCAGAGAGTCATGCTTAGCACCCTAGGGGTTAATAAAATTTTATTTAAAATGCCAACTCCTGTCAGATCCTTTATATCTATGCCTTGTTTTGTTTCTTGTCTGCAATGCCTACAGAGTGAACAAATTTGAATGTTTGATTACACATTGTTTTACACCGCTTTCAACTTTATTTCAGTCATATATATGCAACAGCTCAAATATTTCCTGGATTCCACCAGTACTAGGCTAGGGCTCTAAAGTGTCTTGCCATAGGACATTGCCATGAAAGACCAAGTGGATCCACTGAGGCCCGAACCTTGGACCTCCAGGTTACAAGTCCCACACTTTACCACTGTGCCACACAAATCTGAACAAATCTAAATTTTTAGTTGCCGGGTAAAGATCTAACTTACGCCATCTGTAATCATGGATTTTAATGAATGTTCCAGTTTTTTCCTCATCCTATAGTACTGCAGTATATCTATGATGCCTAAATATAGCAACAGTCTATCTCCTTTTGCATTTTTAGCTGGAATTCCTCCAGGTCTGAAATAGAGAATTAAAATATAAACATGAACCATAATCTGGCAAAAGGGGGCTTCATGTATCTCCGTCAAGAGTTCCAGATTGAGGGAGTGATCTTGATTTCAAAATTGAAAATACTAGTTATTTTCCACTAAACCCTATGTTATGGGTACTCATTAGAATTGTCTCATCGAGACAATCTGATGAGTATCCACAACATAGGGTTTGGAAGAGAAATAATGGATTTAAAATAGCATCACTCCCTTTTATCTGGAGCTCTGTCCTTGATGCATTATACAGAGCAAATCATAACGTGACAATGGATCCATAAAATCCATTTTGTCTGACACTCGCCTGGATCTGGAGGTAGACTGGTCCTTTGACATGCAGAAAATTGACCAATAGCGAAACGTTTCGGCCCAGGTCAGCCTGCGCAGACTGCGCTGGCTGACCTGGGTTGATACTTTTCACAGATGCATTAAGCCCCCTTTTCACAGAGCATGGTTCATATGATAAACAGTGTAACTGAGTAGCATGTGGTCTGTGTCTGTGCTTATAAAACTCAACCGAGTTCATGATAAAATTCTGATTTATGCTTAAAGATGGTATGAAAATCTGACTTTGATTTATTAGATAGTAACAAAGAAAAGTTCTACAGTACAATCTTTTACAAATAAAAGTGGAAAAGAGTTACAGCGCAAACTTACGGAATGTCATCATCATCAAACTCTTCCAGGACACGATTAACTTCTGCCTGAATAGACTCCATTGGTGTGGAATACTGCGTCACTTTAGTTCGAATCGACTTGCCTCTGGCCAGGGCTGTAACAAAAGTAGAACCAAAACATTGATTGATAACATTACACCATAATTATGTGAAAATACCTGCGTCTCTATTTCAGACATTATTTTAGCCCCCTGTACAAACTCATGTCACACTTAGACTCTCTCACTTGTTTTTCATCTGCTAATAAAATCTTTAGCAGTACTTTTTACATAAAAACAGTTTTACTACTGAACACTGAATTCCTGTTTCTTAAGTCCATCAGACTACAGAATTTTAGAATTACTAATACTGAAACCATTTGCAGACAGACAAATAAAGCATGTCTCAAATGGTTGGATACATTTTCAAAAGGGTATGTAAATAATGGAAAAAAAAAATTATCTTTTTCCCATATTGTTTTCAAATGGCCTTTTCCTCAGCGCCGTTAAAATATGTGATTGCTTTGTAAAATGTTAATAAACAACCAGCATACAGTCTTGAGTGTGATCATTTGCTCAGAGTTTAACCCTTAACCAAACAATCCTGTGTTTTAACAACCCTAAAGAAAATCTCGACTTTTAACGATCCTGAAGAAAAAGCTTTTTGAAATTATTGTGGGAGAAGGAGAAAATGCTAGTAATCAGCATTTTCTCCTTTTCCCAGTATGTTTTCAACCCTATCAAAGATGTATTCCATCATTCGAGTAGCACTCCATTCGCTGTCTGAAAATGCTTTCAATAGGAACAAGTCCAAAATTTTGTCATCTGTTAAAAAGAGTCATTTTCACCAATATCTCAGTTGCATCATGGAATCTGTGAACCTATTCATGTTTTCCCTCGAGTTTGTTCACTTGGCACTATGCATAACACTTTCATTTCTTCACAATAGCTTTCATCATCCCTTAGATAATTTCTTTTTACCCCTTACCACACAACCATGTTTCAACAACTCTGATAAAGAAAACTTGTGAAAAAATTGAGAGAAAAGGAGAATAACGCTAGTAAGCCTTTCTCCTTTTTCCACAATGTTTTCTACCCTTTCACACTAAAAAAGCGTAATTACAGTCACATCTAAACTGTCATCTGCAAATACTTTTAAGTTGGACGTCTCCAAATTTTTGTTGTTTGACAAAAGTTAACCCTTTACCACACAATCCTGACTTTTAACGACCTTAAAAGAGAAAGCTGCCTTTTGAAAACATTGTGGGAAAAGGAGAAAATGGTGGTTACCAGCATTTTCTCCTTTCCCCACAATGTTTTCTACTTTTCCCGAAACAAATTCTAATTTTTGAGTCACATTTAATTTGTAGTCTGCAATTGCTTTCAATTTGGACCAGTCTAAAATTTTGTTGTTTGGTAAAGAGTTAACTCTTTACCACACAATATCGAGTTTAACGAACCTGAAAGGGAAGGCTTTTGAAAACATGGTGGGAAAGGGAGAAAATGCTGCTAACTGTGATTTTCTCCTTTTCCCACTATAATTTCTACCCTGTCATAGACAGAAATCAACATTTGAGCTACATTTGTCATCCACAAATGCTTTCAATTTGGTCCAGTCCAGTATTCTGTTGTTTGCTAAAGAGTTAATCTGTCATCTCCAAATGCTTTGAATTTGGTCCTGTCCAAAAATATGTTGTTTGGTAAAGAGTTAAACCCTCTGAAATTATCCATTTATTGTTTTAGTTTCTAAATAATTCAGATATATATAATCTACTCTACAAGGTTTTCAAAGATACACAAGACTAGTCTGAGAGCTACAACTTACCCCAATATATTAACAACCCTGTCTAAAACTTTTGCAAACATTGCTGGGAAAAAAAGACAGAATGCCAGTATCCTGCATTTTCACCTTTTTTCAACAGTGCTCTCCTTTAATTCTTTTTCCACAGCATTTTCTCCTTTTCCAACAATGTTTTCTATCTTATCAGAAACAGGAATCCTCATTTGAGATACATTTATTTTGTCATCTGCAAATGCTTTCAATTTAGTCCAGTCCAAAATGACTTTGTTTGGTAAAGACTTAAGGCCAAATTTCATCAAATGGGCTAAACCTAAATTGTTATCTTAATATGCTTGCAGTTCAGACAACACTGCAAAGTTATATATGAAGTTAAATTGTATTTGACCGAAGCTCCGGGAAAGATGGGTTTAATGTGTCTTTGAAGTGCAGTACATCACGCATGTATCATGATATGGATAATTTTCTTTCTAAAAACTGCCAAAGGCCGAGATATGAAAATGGTAAAGTAGTCCTTTGCCATGCAGAAATTTTACCATCAGCAAAATGTTTTGAGCCAAGTCAGCCTGCATGGACTGATGCATCAAACCCTTTTTCCCAGAGAGCCATTCATATAGATTATACATCCCTTCACCTTAGTACCAAATTAGTATACAGGTGAATGACTGAACAATGTGTGATCTGAAGCCTTGATCACACAATCCTAAGTTTTCACAACCTTGAGGATAGGTCCTTTGAAATCATTATAGTAAAAAGGAGAAAATGCTGGTAATCGTCAAAAGGAGAAAAAGAGAAAATGATGATTACCAGCATTTTCTCCTTTTCCCACAATTTTCTAACCTTTCAAAGACATTTTTTCACCATTTGAGTCAACTTTGTCATCTGCAAATGCTTTGGATTTGGACAAGTCTAAAATTCTGTTGTCTGGTATTCAGTAAATAAGCCTTTACCAAACAAATTCCACGATTGATATGACCATGGGGAAGTCAGCATTTGAAGACTAGCTAACCACCACTTTCTCCCTTCCCAACAATATTTCCACTCTTTCAAATGCAAATCCAATCCATTGATCCACATTTAGATTGATGTCTACTTTTTTTTTTCCTTTATAACAAGTTTAAAATTTTGTAGTCTGATCTTGAATCTACACTGTTTGCTTGTTGATGAGACATTTTGGCCAAAACAAGCTTATGACTACATATCTGTTGTTCTTTTCATTAACTATCAGGCTGCTAAGCATGACTTGAAGACCTTCTGCGGACAGTGTATATCAAGATCTGACTGTACAGAAAGTGCGTTCTGATCTAGGATCTACACTGTCCAGTATGGAGATATATTTTCCCAAAACATTACCTTTGAAGTAGCAATATTTGGATTTCTACTATCAGCTTGAATGTTTCATTTGAGTTATTTACCAGGTTAACCGAAACTCTCTCTTTCAACCCTTAACCGTTTACCAGACAATGCCCCTTACGAAGAAGGCTTTTGAAAATATAGTGGGAAAAGGAAAAAATGCTGGTTATCAGCATTTTCTCCTTTTCTCACAATGTTTTTTAAATCCCATCATTAAAGTCATAATGTTGTCTGCAAGTGCATTCAGTTTAGATAATTCTAAAACTTAGTTGCTTGGTGAAGAGTTAAATGCTCTGTGTTTCTTATTTTTCTTTTTAAATCTTTGGAACCCCAAATGAGTGAAAGGACTATGGCCATTTGGGAAGAATGACCTAGGTATTTATAAAATATGTACATTTACTGAGGTATGCATCTGAGGGGCAAGTTCCATATGACACCCAACAAAATTTCAAATTCGAAATATTACAAAATATTTCCACAATTCACTCTAACAACAACCCTATCGATATACATTTGCCCAATGGTTCACACACTGATTATAATTTTTAATGTAAAAAAGCAAAGTTCAGCTTCAAATATTAGCATGCATTTAAAATCAGTCTGCAACATAAATTTGAGCAAAATTACCTTGCATAAAGTTAATCTGATTATTTAAGCCAATAAGCAGAGCCATAGTGAGCTAATCATTTCAATAAACTCCATAAACATTCATTTTTGCGTAACTGCTGTGCTGAACACCTTTAACAAAGAAAATTCTGTATGTTGAAAAAGGGACATAACTGTTTCATATATTTTGAGGGTTACCTGCCTTTTTGGTTTAGGTTCCCCCCATTTAATAATTGATAACTAGCCTAAGTTTGAATAATGTATTTTTAGTACTGATAGCAATAACAGAGATAACAGAAAATATGTCCAACAGAATTCACAGACATTAATACAATATTATCAATTTCTTTGATTTAGATTTAAAGGGGCCTTTAAAGTTTCTTTTGCTGCCATGAGAATTTTTGTTAATGACTATGGATATTTCTCTGTATAAGGGTTAGAAACTGGAGTGTGACACGCACGAAAAAGGTGCAACTATAGTGGTCAAATAATGGTTTAATTGCTTTGCAATGGGTAACTCTATTTTACATGAGATGATGTAATCATACTTATTTGAATATGATCCCACATAATATTAATGTGTGCTGTTGATCATTTGACATTCCCAGAAACCTTTGCGAGATTCTGGAGGCAAAAAATCTAAACAAGCCTCGAAGGGTTATGTAGCCCATTAAGGAAATACCAGTGAAAAACATTTTTTTCTTAATTCTATCTTTCTTCTTTACTGATGGTTTTTCCTCTATTGCCTTACTTAATACAGTGATGAATAAGATATGAAGTTTGTTGAGATTATAAAAATCTTAACAACCTTCTTAAACTTTGCTTTCAACTGCATTTCATCATAGCAATGACTGAATGTCATTTCTAGGTTTTGGACTCTGTGATGTCTTGAAAAAGGTCACTCCCACATGACAACCTTCACCACTAGTGTGAAATAAGCCAGAAACTCTTTATTACAAATCCAACATCCAAAGTACAGGCCCAAAATGAAACAATACAAATGATAAAATCAAAGTACCTTAGGACAGCATATTATACCACAAAATAGAGGTTAAAAAATTAAACAAGCTACCAGAGTCCAAGTTAATAACCCTTTACCAAACAATCTCATATTTTCATATCCCTGAGAAGAAAACTTTTGAAAACACTGTAGGAAAATAGGAAAAAGAGGTAGAAAACCACATTTTCTCCTTTTTTCAGACAAAAAAAAAAAAAAAAAAAAAGGAAAAAAAAAAAAAAAAGAAAAAAAAAAATAAAGAGAAAAAAAAAAAAAAAAAAAAATGAGCCTTGCTCTGTGAAAAGAGGGTTCAATGCATCTCTGTGACACAATATATCAACCAAGTCATCAAATAATTTTTGATCCATAAAACCCATTTTGTCTAACATCCGTCTGAAGCATGAGGTAGAATTGTCCTTGGACATACAGAAAATTTACCAATAGCAAAAAGGTCCGACCCATGTCAGCCTACACGGATTGGGCAGGTTGACATGGCCCGATGCATTTTGCATATGCATTAAATCCCCTCTTAACCCTTTCCCAAACAAGCCCTGGTTTTCACGTGTCTGCAGTACAAGTCTTTTGAAAACACTGTGGGAAAAGGAGAAATTGCTCGTAACGAGCAATTTCTCCTTTTCCCACAGTGTTTTCTACCCTTTTTGATAACCTTCTACCATTTTCATCAAATTTAATATTGTCGTCTGCAAACTCTTTCAATTTGGACCAGTCCAAAATTTGTCATCTGGGAAAGGGTTAAGAGAGGGATTGGGGAAAGAGGCCATGGTCATCTAAGACAGAGGCCAAAGTGCTAAATTCATTTCTCTCATCTTCTATGTAGTGTAGACAACAGTTAGTAAGTTAGTAAAAGACCTCCACCTCTTGTTTTACCCTCAAGACCCTCTGAGTTGCTGGTGCCCTGTGAACTGCCCAAACCACTGCTGGGTACCTGCCCATCTGTAGAACCTTTATCACTAGACCCCTAGAAATGTACAAAATAATACTTATTTACTATAATCAAATTAAATCTATACCACATGAACAAAACATTCAATTTATCCAGAATGCTGATTACCAGCATTTTCTCCTTTTCCCACAGTGTTTTCAAAGGCCTCAACAAATGCATAGCAGCTGCTCAAGAATTGATTTATTCTATGCTTTTTTTTTAAACTGCTTTCGATATCATTTCAGTTATATAACAGTGGCCACTTGCTTATTCATGCATATTGATTGCACGGTGTTTTATGCCTCTTCAACATTATTTCAGTCACATCACAGCAACAGTTCATTTATTTGTGAGTGTCCTGGGTTTCATAAGTACATGACTGGGACTCTGGGGTGTCTTGCGAAAAGACACTCTTGCAAAGACCTAGGGCTTTTGGTAAGGACTGGGTTAGGGTGCCTAAACCTTCACCACTGATCCATGGAGGACCTTTCAAGCAGTAGGGATAGGCTGGGGCTCTGAGGTGTCTTGCCCAAGGAAGCAAAAACTAAGAGACCAACCAGTCAATTACAATGACAATGCCTAGCCTGAACACTGAACATACACAACAATCCTCAGAAAACAGGGGCTCAGTATTTCAAGGATAACTTTCCCTCATCCAGACTACAGTCCTGACTTACAGCCATGTGACTGTGGGCTCTTTCCCCAATCCTTTACTAAACAATCCTGTCTTTTGGTATATTGTGGAAAAAGAAGAAAATCCTGGGAATCAGCATTTTGGTCTCTTAATACAATGTTTCCTTCCCCTTTCAAAGACATCCCATCATTGAAGCCAGATTTCATTTGTCATCTAGAAATGCTTACAATTTCGACAAGTCTAAAGTTTTGTCATCTAGAGCTAACTACGTGAAATTTTAGCGCAGCCCAAATAAATGCAGGTTCAAGACTTTTCTACAATGGTAAATGCAAAGATAAGGGATAACTCTAAGGAAGAGGGAAATGCAGCCTTTCAACAGTGGTTTAGATGACTGTGTAGACAGACTGTATAGACAGAGGTGTGAACCATTTCCGGGATTGGACTGGGCCAAATACTGATAAAATATAAGACACAGAAAATCCTCTGTTTGTGTAAAATTAGTGAACATCTATTGTTTGTATTTTTCAACATGTATTAAAGCAGGTCGTGTTTACAAAAAACGATTTATGGTGAATCACAGTATATGCACATACTAAACAAGGAACATTGTTTTACCCAGGATGTATGTCATGAACACAACAATCATGTACCATTTATATCATTATATAAACTTTCATGGCAAAGCTGCCAGTATATTCTATTTTCATTGCCAGCTACTGTAAAAACAAAACCAACAGAGTTTACCTTTTCTCTTTTAGCCAGATCTAAATTATGGATCCCAACTAACAAACTGTAATCCATGATCTTGAAACTTTCTAAAACCTGTGAAATGAAATAAAAACAAACAAAAAAAAATAAGACTTTATTTCATGTGGATGAATGTTTGTTAAAAGCTGTTTTTTTTTTCATGCCAATTTTAACAGTTAAGAAAATAGCTTCATTATCCATGAAAGTCTATCTGATCTTGCACCAGTGCCATGCTGGGTATCTGAATTTGATGCCCATTTAGTAAATAATGTAAACAATAAGAAAAACTATATCTAAAATGAGCCATTAATGTGTGTCAATCAATTGCAAAGATTTGAAATACTGATATAATGAATATGGAAGTTGCATATGACATCAATTATCCACAGTTCATAAAAAATTATCTTAAATACTTGTCACAGGTTGACAATACCATCCACAGTTGCCTTTTCACTGGATAACCAAAGTGACATAATTCCTGCAATCAACCAATCACAATGAAGATTACAAATGCACAAGTTCAAATGGCCCAAAGGCTTCCAGTATGATTTCAGCCAATTTGTTGAAACTGTAGGAGGAGAAAAGGACACAAAAATATGTCGATAAACTGTCAGACTTTAACAACACTGCAGTATCCTCCATCCAAACTTTGTTGTGAGAGGCATAATTAGGTCAAACAAAAGAAATGAGTGGAGCTCTGACAAAAGGATGGTTAATACATCTCCATGATGCATGGTACCAAGCAGGTTATCACATAAACATGGATCCATAAAGTCCATTCAGTGTAACAAGTGACTGGATCCGAAGGCAGACTGGTCCTTTCACACGCAGAAAATTTACAAATAGCATAAAGTTTCAACCCATGTCACCCTGCGCCGGCTGCACAAGCTGACACGGGTAAATTCTTTTTGCAAATGCATTCAACCCTCTTTTCACAGAACACAGCTCACATAACTGAGACCTACCCTACAATCTCTTTGTATTGTTTTAACCAAAGCATCATAAGTATCCTTCTCTAACAACAATCCTTCTGGATGAATTTCGTTAAAGTCCAAATCCTTCAATGTAGGTGACTTCTTGGCTCGCTCACTTTTCGAGGCTTTACGCTTGTATGTACTACCTTTCAGATCATACTTTTCATGCATTTGTATGACAGATGGTAAAATGTTGTTCATGACCACAAATCTGATGTTCTTGCCTCCACACTGTTACAAATATAACAGATGTTTATTCAGAAATCAAACATTTGAGCATCAGATATACAGACAGGGATATACATATACTCATTCAGTGCACAACAGTGCATCGTAAATCTATATTCTCCGATCATCAAAAACTCAAGTCTAACTCTACATTCAAATTTCCTTGTTGACATTCTAATTCTTACTTCTAAAGTCCATGACTGGCCATCTGATTGAATGAGAAATGCTCCAAAAGTTAATCAGACAGATCAGACAAATTTAAAATGAGAGAATAAAAAAAAAATCAATATTCAGAATGTTTTAATGGTTAATGCAGCCCAAAATATTGCTATTTCAACACTCTTTAATACTTTACCACACAATCCTGAGATTTATAAACCCTGAGCAAAAAAAAGCTTTCGAAAGTATTGCTGGAAAAGGAGAAAATGCTGGTAACCAGCATTTTCTCCTTTTCCAACAATGTTTTTGACCTATTCAAGGCCAAACACTATCATTTGAAAAACATTCCATATGTTATAATTAAATTACTTCAATATCGACACATCTAAATTTTTGCTGTGTGGTAAAGGGTTAAAAGAGAATACCTGACAAAATAATTGATTTTACGAATCCAAAAGCAAAATGGATGTTATCGACAGTCTCATCTTGATCTATGCAGTCCCTAACAAAAACCTCATAGTATAGTTTTCACTTTCATAATGACAAAATTTTAAACTCATCTTTATTGAAAGCATTTGCAGGCCATGAATTAAATGTGGTTCAGATAATTGGATTTGTCTTTTGTGAGTTGAAAACAATGTGGGAAAAAGAGAAATTGCTAGTTACAAGCATTTTCTCCTTTTACAATTTCCTCAAAAGGCTTTATTACCCAAGGTAACTGTAAAAAAAATTAGTTGATTTTAAAGGATTTTCATACAAGACTTGCACATATACTTTTGAATGAATAAATAATAAGCACTTACTTGGTAACAGTATAAACCATAAAATTTGGGCAATAATGTTCTTGGATTTTGATTGAGGTTCTGTAAAAAAACAATAACAGTTCAATTAAAAACAACTAGCAGTGTCACAAATACCCCCCCCCCCTCCTGCATGCCATGCCACTGGATCTGGAAAAAAAATTCTAAGGGCCACAAGCCCTGCAGTAGTAAGCTAATTATGGTGAAAATTACTGGCACACAACTTATCGTGAACACAGCACACACACCATGTTATGCATGGCAGTTTCTGTAGCAACAAGAACAGAAATAGTGAAATATGGTACACTGGTTACTGCTCATATGGTATACTACTTCCCTTTCAACAAATTGTTTTAGTCAAATCAAAGAGGCAGCTGGCTTATTTATATGTGTCCTGGGTTTCACTAGCACTAGGCTATGGCTTTGAAGTATCTTGCCCAAAGACACTCACACTAAAAACCCAGTGGTTTGAGTGAGGATCCAGCTTAGGGCCTCAAGGTTTCAAATAGGTACAAAATTTTAATAAGGTTTCAAATAGGTACATTTGTAATCTCGTCTAGTACTGATAAACAATACTCAGTATTGATGGTGAATGTGAGTCAAGATTTCTTACAACATAATCCACATAATATAAAGAATCCATGCACCAGTTTCCACAGCAACAACTACAACAGAAATTGTAACCTATGGTACAATGGTAACATTGCCTGGTATTTGATATATGAGACATGCTCTGTGAAACAGAGGCTTAATACATCTGCCAAAAGTATTGACCTAGATCAGCCTGCGCAGTATGACCTGGGCCGGAACTTTTCCCTATTCGTCAATTTTCCACATGTCAAAGGACCAGTGTACCTCATGAATCAGTCAGTTGTTATGCAAAAGGGATTTTATTGAACCATAGTTATGTGATGACTTGCTTGGTATCATGGATCACGGAGATGCATTAAGCCCCCTTTTACCAGGGCACAACACCTATATTTTGCAACGCTATTGAATCAAATATACTCACAAGCCACAAATAAAACATGGCTCATATCATTGGATGTCTTTAATAGGATAAAAACAAGTCAGATGGGAAAAGGAAGTGTCTTTGATAGAAGTAAATTACATGGAAGAAAAACGAGAAAATGCTGGCCATCAGCATTTCCTCTCTTTCCTTCAATGTTTTCAAAAGCCTACCTTTTCCAGGTCTTTAACCTTTTACCACAAAATCCTAAGTTTTAATGACACAAGAAAGAAAGCTTCAGAAAACATTTTAGAAACAGGAATAAAATAATGATAACCTGCATTTTTTCCTATTCCAACAATTTTTTCTTGGTTTCATGTACAATCATTAGAGCCTTAATTTTCTTTGCAGATGCTTTCCATTTCGACATGTTCAAAATTTTGTCATCTGGCAAAGAAATGAAATACAAGATTGTTCAGTACAGGCTTTACACTTCTGCAAACACAAAAATAAAATACCATGTAGTATCCAGGTAGCAGTTTCTGTAGAAAGCTGGCCTCTTTATGTTGGGCTGTTTTGATGATAAACTCATCATCTGCACTGATGTAAAATATACTGCCTCCAGCACCAGGGTTGGATAACTCTGTCATCGGTTCATCACATAGAGACAACTACAACACAGTGTATTAAAGGTAATGACAAACCCAATCACAAAGACAGTTAAACAGTTCATTTATTTGTGAGTGTCCTGGGTTTCATAAGTACATGACTGGGACTCTGGGGTGTCTTGCGAAAAGACACTCTTGCAAAGACCTAGGGCTTTTGGTAAGGATTGGGTTAGGGTGCCTAAACCTTCACCACTGATCCATGGAAGACCTTTCAAGCAGTAGGGATAGGCTGGGGCTCTGAGGTATCTTGCCCAAGGAAGCAAAAACTAAGAGACCAACCAGTCAATTACAATGACAATGCCTAGCCTGAACACTGAACATACACAACAATCCTCAGAAAACAGGGGCTCAGTATTTCAAGGATAACTTTCCCTCATCCAGACTACAGTCCTGACTTACAGCCATGTGACTGTGGGCTCTTTCCCCAATCCTTTACTAAACAATCCTGTCTTTTGAAATACTGTGGAAAAAGAAGAAAATCCTGGGAATCAGCATTTTGGTCTCTTAATACATTGTTTCCTTCCCCTTTCAAAGACATCCCATCATTGAAGCCAGATTTCATTTGTCATCTAGAAATGCTTACAATTTCGACAAGTCTAAAGTTTTGTCATCTAGAGCTAACTATGTGAAATTTTAGCCATTCAAAATGTTATTTAATGTTGGACTATCTGACAGGTTGGTTGCACTTTTTATACTTTCATTCTGCTACCTTTTGATTTAAACTATTCATTCTTAATAGTTCCTTAACTCTATACCACACTATAACATCAGCACTACATGCCGCTGCCAACACTTGGCTGCAGTTGCTTTTAGAAATAGAACGAAAAATCAATCTAGGTTAAAAAAGGTGCCTTACTATGTCAAAATATTTTGATGGTTACCTGCCATACTGTTATCGTCTCCCTTTTGATAGTTAACAACAATTCCAAATTTGAAGTAAATATCTCAGATGTTATAAAATGTCTAAGTTTTCGCATGATGACGACAACAATGCAGACAACCACAGGGCTATGGCAATGTCTCGACGTTTTCTGCAAAACAGCCTAGCTAAAAATGTAGATGTCCAAATAGGAAGCATTTTCAGATGACAATTCAAATGTGGTTCAAATGATGAAATTTGTCTTTGAAAAGGTAGAAAACATTGTGGGGAAAGGAGAAAATGCTGGTTGCCATCACTTTCTCCTTTACCCTCAATGTTTTCAAAAGAGATGGTATTGATCAAGGTTAGACAGCACATCTTCAACCTCTGTTTAATGATTATGATTTAAAATAATGACCACATAAAGCATAGTAGTTCTTACCAGTAAAAAGCAAGTTCTCCATTCGCCATATGTTTCCACAGTCACTAAAGTTTTAACCCTTTCCTAGATGACAAAATTTCAAGACTTGCCCACACTGAAAGTGTTGGCTGATGCCAAATTAAAGGTGGTTAATAAAATAAATATGAAATTTCTCTTTGAAAGGGAAAAGAACAATGTGGGAAACCTATCATTCCCTCCTTTACCCACAATGTTTTCAACAGCCTTTTTACTGCACAAGGGGGGGCGGGCATTAAAACTCGGGATTGTCAGATAAAGGATAACATAGTGCTGATAGATCAAATCTCACATGGATTTTTTTATAGTTGTCTCTTGCAAAATCATTGCATGAGGTAATCATTTAGCACACAATAACAGGAACACAGCTTGTGACGACACGATAAAATGACCAAAAAGTTTTTGCAGGAACCACTTAATGATCATTCCAGAATGTTATTCTCTTTTCAAATATCTGCCTTACCATAAAGTCATCGGGACGTATGTTGAACAATTCTCGGAAATATCGGAATGCAAGAGGAGCGTAAGTCTTGAACTTGAAGTCACTGTAATGGTGAGCTGGGGTAATATTACTCCCTTCACTGAAAAGAAAAAGGAAAAAAAAATTATTTAAAAACACTTTTATGAGTTTCTGTATTCATCTATAGAAAACAATGCAGATTTTGTTGAAAGAAATTGTAGATAAATTTTACTTCCATACATTTACCTTTCCAAATACCTGACAAAAGAAATTCATAAAAACATTCTGTATTGTGTTAACAGGCAATGACAGGCTACTGATATACTGTGTAAAGTTTGATCAGCGCAACTCTTTACCAAATGACACAATTTCAGACTCATCCAAATTGACAGCATTTGCAGACATAAAAGTTAATGCGACTCATACATAGAATTTTGTTTAATGAAAGATAGAAAACATTGTGGCAAAAGGAGAAAATGCTGGTTTCCTGCATTTTCTCTTTTTCCCACAATGTTAAGTTATTGGATTACAGATTTATAATAATTAGATTCCTTACAAGTGCTCTAACCATCTAATCTCTAATACGCCTGAGCAAAAAGCAGTGTTTCTGTTGTAGCTCTTTGTATAATATTTAACCCTTTACCACACAATTTCAACTTTTAACGACCCTGAAAAGGAAGCCTTTTGAAAACATTGTGGGAAAAGGAGAAAATGCTGGTTACCAGCATTTTCTCCTTTTCCCACGATGTTTTCTACCCTTCTCAAAACAAATTTCAATGTTTTAGTCACATTTAATTTGTTGTCTGCAAATGCTTTCAATTTGGACCAATCTAAAATTTTGTCGTTTGGTAAAGAGTTAATGCCTTATTCACCATTACTTTGGAAAAGTCACAGCCACCAGGGCACCTATCCATGCTCACTATGAGCTTCTTTTACCAGTGCTTTGCTAAGTATTTGTCCCAAGCCATTGATTGTTCTTTATCACATAGCCATTGTTGACACAATAATAAGTGGTGAAAGAAGAATGAATCCCGTCAGGATTGACGGAAATCAAGTTTGGCCAAATACATGATAGGGTCAATCTGGCACCAGCAGTATGAGAGTTTTAGAGATGGACTTGGTCTTTAATTGGAAAAGCATTTGTTTAAGAACTTATTTCTAAATATGAAAAATCAAAATGCCCTAAATTCATGGTTAATTAGGACACCAAATAGTCAATAGCAATTTATTGTATAACAATGATAAGCATTTCCATTTTTATTGACACTTTATCAACAACAAAATTTTAGACTTGTCCAAATTGAAAGCATTTGCAGACGACATATCAAATTTAGCTGAAATTGTGGTATTTGTCTGAGAAAGTGTAGAAAACCTTGTGGGAAAAGGGGAAAATGCTGGTTCCCAGCATTTTCTTCTTTACCCACAAGGTTTTCTAAAGGCTATTTCCTAAGGGTCGTTAAAACTCAGGACTGTGTGGTAGAGAGTTAACCCTTAGATCTCCAGATAAACCAAACAGTCTAGAAATATTCCCAAGCAAGTGCAATTCCTAGGTTTCCGTTTACTGTAGTGCTTCAGCAAAGCAGACAGAGTAGATCAAAGATCAGACTGTATCTTTTGTGCAGTCTGATCTTGATCCTCACTGACCGCGCATGCAAGTATAGTTGTGAAAGAAGCTTCAAGGATTTCTACAACTTGAGCATGGAGGTGTCAGTGCAAGAGGTAAAAAGCTTATGCTGGTTAATTACTTTGGAAACACCACACTCTGTACAACACCAAAGTCTTGCATGAGCAGATCTCTCTCTGGTTTCGAGGACAGCCCCCCAACACTCTGTCCTATACCTAACTGTATGGCAGCTTGTAATTCACTTGTGGATTTCTGTGAGGAGAAAAAACAGAGAATCATTGTGTTTTTTTTTTTTTTTTTTTTCAACCTTAACTCTTTACCACACAATCCTGACTTTTAATGACCCTGAGAAAACATTTTAAAATCATTGTGGAAAAAAGAAGAAAATGCTGGTAACCAGCATTTTCTCCTTTTCCCACAATGTTTTCAAACCTTCCCAAAACAAGTTTTAATTTTTTAGTCACATTTATTTTGTCGTCTGCAACTGCTTTTAATTTGGACTGGTCTAAAATTTTGTCGTTTGGTAAAGAGTTGAGGCTTATTAGTGTGGTTCAAAATGTTTTTGCAGTCATTGTAGATCAAGATCAGACTGCAAAGAACTTTCAGTCTGATCTTGAATCAACACTGTCTGATACAGTGAGATTTTTCAGGCATAAAAGATCTTTCAAGTCTTGATATTTGGGGTTTTTACTGTTCACTGGGCATTACAGTCTTATCTATTAACTAGCTGAACCCTTTACCGAACAGTCAAGTATTTCAAAGAAAATCTTTGTTTTAATTGCGTTTAACATTGTTTTCAACATTATTTCAGCTATATTACAGCAGTCATTTAAACTATTCATAAATTTCTGAATTTTCTTTGTCAGTACTCCATTAACATTCTCTGCAAGCCACTGTCTTCTTTTCCACATAAGTATTGTTGATACAATGTCCAGCAGTAAGAGGAATGAAACCTGATGCAATGACTATTTAAAATCCTTGGAAAAACTTCAGCCCAGCTTGCAATTG
Source organism: Tridacna gigas (assembly GCA_945859785.2). NCBI lineage: Eukaryota > Metazoa > Mollusca > Bivalvia > Cardiida > Cardiidae > Tridacna > Tridacna gigas. Next base: position 58,979,399 of record OX244028.2, read on the forward strand.
AACCAGCAACTGCAGGTTTCAAGCAAACTGTAAGAGGAGAAAATGCTGATAACCAGCACTTTCTCCTTTCCCCACAATGTTTTGCTGTCCCCTCAAAGACAAATCTGAACAATGGAGCCACATTTAATGTGTTGTCTGCGAGCACTTTCAATCTGGACAAGTCTGAAATTTTGTCATGTGGTAACAAGTTACACACACCTTTTAGACTATCTACAAATAACAAAGATAATCTTGGGCTGTCCTGATTGACTGCATATAATTCTAATCCACGTAACTCTAAAAACAACTTTAGTTAAACAGATTTACAATGTAGGCTGGTTTCCTGTATCAAAACATTTAGGACCTAAGTATGCTAATTTTAGAATGCTTACTTTAAAAATCTAATTTTAGAATAGCATGCGTATTTATGATCTATTAATAGAAAATACCAATTTTAGTCAAAGAGCCTGTTGAGCATTATCCCTTTACCACACAATCAAGAGTTGTAACCATCCTGGGGAAGAAAGCTTTTGAAAACATTGTGGGAATAGAGAAAATGCTGGTAACCTGCATTTTCTCCATTTCCCACAATGTTTCCTACCCTAGGTATTAAAAATTCCACCATTTAATTAAGCCACCTTCAACTTTTCACTGCAAATGCTATTAAAATGGACAAGTCTAGAACCTGTCATTTGTGAAAGGGCCTACAGTAATTTTTGTACGAAAATAGGATCTGCTCTTTTTTATCTTCAACTGTAAAAATAAAAACATACAAAGCCTAAAATTTCCCATTTTGATAGTTTTGTAGGTCCATTTTTTTCAAAATTTCAAAAGCCCCAAGTCCCATGTGGTGAAAGGCAGAATAACCCCGATATACACAAAACTGTGAGTCTAAAATTAGCTTATATCAGGGGTATGATTGATAAAGTGTGAAAGGGGAGGAAAATGCCCTGAAACCCCGCAATCACATATATCGTGAATTCAATCATTTCCAAGCAGATCCCTATGAGCCTAGCTAGTTTGTAATTTTCAGTTTTATGTTGAAATGGAGGAAATCCTCCGAGAGGGAAAAAAAATCACACCCCTGCTATATTGTCAATAGTAACCCTGAGTACCTTTTTATACGTTACAGTCCCTGTTTTTTCATCAACTCTTCTATGACCAATCTTCCTCTCCCTATCTTTTGGGACAGCTCCACCCATTGCTGACTTTCTCATGCCGTATACAGAACTATCCAAGTATGTGGTCTGAAAATAGTACAGACATCATTAAACAATTTACATGTACAATTTCAAGACATGAAATTGTACAATCTCCTTTTCCTGAAATTGTACAATCTCCTTTCCCAACAGTGTTTTCAAAAGCCTTTTTCCTCAGGGTCATTAACTCTTCACCACAACACAAATTTTTAAACTTGTCCAAATCAAAAGCAAATTCAGACAACAAATCAAGCGTGGCTCAATGATGAAACTTGTCTTTTATTGGTTACCAGCATTTTCTCTTTTTCCCACAATGTTTTCATAAGCTTTCTTTTTCAGGGTCATTAACACTCAGCATTGTGTGGTACAGGGTGAAAACTCGGGATTGTATTGTAAGGCCTAAGTAGCAAGCGAAATGGCCTCTTAACCCTTTACAACACAATCCTGCATTTTCCTTATCTTTTAGAAGAAAGCTTCTGAAAACACTGTGAGAAATAGAGGAAATTCTGGTAACAAGCACTTTTTCTTTTCCAAGACATCTTCTTGCCTTTCTAATATAATACCTATAATTTTAGCCACATTTAATCTATCATAAAACCCTCATAAGATAAACTCGTAAGGTCCTGAATCCAAAGAGTCAATACTCTTGGACCCAAATTTTCAAGTCAAAATCAAATTTCCAAGAGTCAAGGAGAAATGTCCAAGGGTCAAAATTACTGGTTATCATAGAGATATAATGGAGAAATAAACAATTTTTTTTCTCATTTATTGTGTTCTTTATTTATTGACGGAAAATTAAACAAGAATAAACCTCATCTTATGTACAGACTTGTTAGAACTAGAATAACTATCACTAAAGGTGATAAATACCCCCGCCCCTATATTTCATGTCACAGGGGCAATAACTCTGCACTGTCAATTTAGGGGCAATAACTCTGTAATCATTAGGCCAACACTCATGAAATTTGTGCTTTGCACATCTACTGCTCCTGGTGAATATCATGACAAATATCAAGTGAATAAGACTTAAACTGAAGGAATAGTTCTCTGGACAAGAAATTTTGAGTAAATTCAGGGGTAATTAATTTGGCAAACATTTGAGAAAAATGCATCTTGAACCTCTACTGCTCCTGGTGAATATTTATGCAAAGTATCAATTTAATTGGACACAAAACTAAATGAGTGTAAAAAAGTGCAGACCATGATCTGATAATATGTCTGAGACACAGCGGCTGGTCTGGATCCAAACTTGTTGCAAATGTCCAAAGGTGCCTTTTCGCATAATGTTGGCCAACTATACATATGACAGAAAAGACCTCCTTAAAGTGAATCAGACAGACACTGTAGGAGGAGTTGTCCAGACAAGCATTTTTAAGTCAAATCAGGGGCAATAACTCAGTAATTCTTGATGGAATTTTTACAAAATGTGTGTCTTGCACATCTACAACTCCAAATGGACACTTCTGCCAAGTATAAAGCGAATCGGACTGAAATTGTAGGAGGAGTTATCCGGACAAGCATTTTAAATGTGAATCAGGGGCAATAACTCAGTAATTCTTCATAGAATTTTCACGAAAGTTGCGTCTTGCACATCTACAACTCCTAATGAACACTTATGCCAAGTTTAAAGTGAATCAGACAGAAACTGTAGGAGGAGTTGTCCGGACAAGCATTTTTAAGTCAAATCAGGGGCAATAACTCAGTAATTCTTGATGGAATTTTTACAAAATATGTGTCTTGCACATCTACAGCTCCTAATGAACACTTCTGCCAAGTTTAAAGTGAATCAGACAGAAACTGTAGGAGGAGTTGTCTGGACAAGCATTTTTAAGTCAAATCAGGGGCAATAACTCAGTAATTCTTGATGGAATTTTTACAAAATGTGTGTCTTGCACATCTACAGCTCCTAATGAACACTTCTGCCAAGTTTAAAGTGAATCAGACAGAAACTGTAGGAGGAGTTGTCCGGACAAGCATTTTTAAGTCAAATCAGGGGCAATAACTAAGTAATTCTTGATGGATTTTTTACAAAATGTGTGTCTTGCACATCTACAGCTCCTAATGAACACTTCTGCCAAGTTTAAAGTGAATCAGACGGAAACTGTAGGAGGAGTTATCCGGACAAGCATTTTTAAGTCAAATCAGGGGCAATAACTCAGTAATTCTTGATGGAATTTTTACAAAATGTGTGTCTTGCACATCTACAGCTCCTAATGAACACTTCTGCCAAGTTTAAAGTGAATCAGACAGAAACTGTAGGAGGAGTTGTCCGGACAAGCATTTTTAAGTCAAATCAGGGGCAATAACTCAGTAATTCTTGATGGAATTTTTACAAAATGTGTGTCTTGCACATCTACAGCTCCTAATGAACACTTCTGCCAAGTTTAAAGTGAATCAGACAGAAACTGTAGGAGGAGTTGTCCGGACAAGCATTTTTAAGTCAAATCAGGGGCAATAACTCAGTAATTCTTGATGGAATTTTTACAAAATGTGTGTCTTGCACATCTACAACTCCTAATGAACACTTCTGCCAAGTTTAAAGTGAATCAGACAGAAACTGTAGGAGGAGTTGTCCGGACAAGCATTTTTAAGTCAAATCAGGGGCAATAACTCAGTAATTCTTGTTGGAATTTTTACAAAACGTGTGTCTTGCACATCTACAGCTCCTAATGAACACTTCTGCCAAGTTTAAAGTGAATCAGACAGAAACTGTAGGAGGAGCTGTCCGGACAAGCATTTTTAAGTCAAATCAGGGGCAATAACTCAGTAATTCTTGATGGAATTTTTACAAAATGTGTGTCTTGCACATCTACAGCTCCTAATGAACACTTCTGCCAAGTTTAACGTGAATCAGACAGAAACTGTAGGAGGAGTTGTCCGGACAAGATTTTGCAGACAGACCGACCGACCGACCGACAGGCTGATTCCAGTATACCCCCCACAAACTTTGTTTGCGGGGGTATAATAAGGTGGATAGATGAAGTTTAACTTGCAGCCTATTGCAATTTAGCTGTATGAATACATGTAAATGGACACAAACAATCTTTTTACTGTTTACCAAACAACAAAATTTTAGACTTGTTCATATTTAAAACATCTGCAGACAATTCAAATGACAGGATTTGTCTGCCATAGCCTAGAACATAGTGGAAAAGGGAGAAAGTAAATGCCACATCCATTTAAGTTTTTTTTTATTCTAGTCTTCTTTCTTTGTATGAATGTCCAATACCTTCTTTAAGACTTGTTCCAGTGCTAACACTGTAAGACAAGAAGGCCTAACCTTTACCCTGTCTAATTTGTAGGATGTTACACAAAATTTGGTTTTCCATACAATTGCAAGGCACAACTCTTGCACTCCCTGTGCCCTGCACTGATGAAACTTTTCTGATACCATTCGAATAAATTTTGTTCTAACACACTCACTGAAATTCTTTTGTTAGAGTATTTTTTTTTCAAGCATGGTTTCAGATAACAAGGTAATTATCGGATAAACACATGGGATACAAGTACCATATTTTCTGGGCAATAAGCATATAGGTCGCACCCTTTCACTATAACCATTCTAGAAATAAAAAAACATCGTATAGGCCACTCCAGCACATAGGCCAAGGCCAATACACTTAGTTAATTACATTATTATCATTACATGTATTATGTGAATTACATATTTTCTCAATTACCACAAAATAAACAGTCATTGGTGTATACAAGTATTTCAATCCAATGGTCATGTCATATTGTGATTTTATCAATTGTCTGAACAACAACAGAGACACAAAATAATCAAGTCGGTTTTCAACAGTTTGTCATTAACCTGCCACAATTTGCAAAACTTGGTTAACCCTTCATTTAGTTGGTTTTTGACGTGTCTACTACAGACATCAGTTGAAACCATCTGCTGAAAAGTGTTCAACACTTGGACCACTGTTAATAACATTTTCAGACCAGGTAGAAAATATTGAGACAAAAGAAGAAACTGCTTGCACAGGCAATATCTTCTTTTGTCACAGTGCTCTCAAAATGCATCTGCTGAAATACTTGGATGAAATAAATCAAATATCAGTCAATATACATGTACATGTACAGTTTGTCTTTTTGTCTGTGATTCTAACATTTGTGTCATTCTGATGGTGAAACAAAATGGCACCCACATGGGGAATCATAAACAGGTTTTCATTTATTTTCAGTTTAAGTGGCCTCACTCAAGATCATTTAGAAAAATAAAATTAATGTATAAGCTGCTTCGTCTTATAGGCCGCACCCTTGAAAATTTCACCTTTTTTTAGCAGATAGACCATGGCCTATTGTCCGGAAAATACAGTAAAATGCTAATCATTTCCTGTGACAATCAACATACAACACATTATCGATGTCAACCTAGACAATAGTTACCGATTTTACTTTAAGTCATTGATCGTAGGAAGCAAAGCAGGGAACCAACATAAAAGTGTCTGGCACCTGTAAATCCCGTAAATGGTAGGTCCGGCATGATTCATATTTTTCTGCGCCAAATTAAAATCTCTTTTGCAAATGGGGGCAATTGCAAAGCCCAGTGGGAACCCTGAATGAGAGTGATGTACATAGAGTAAATTCACCATATATCGACACTTTAAGCATAAGCCTCTATTGAAATGAAACTGTGGGATGTATTTTAACCTTACTTCTTGTCACTTTGAAAGACCACTTTTCATTGGCTTACTGGTAATTTTCAAGACAAAGCTGTAAAAGAAGCATGTGTAAACCAATCACTAAGCATTTTACATGAGAAGGTAAAACCAGCATCTTTTCTACAAAGACCTAAATATTGACACACCCTTCCCATTTACCAACACCCTTATTAGTTTTACAGAAAAAAAAAACTACAGAAACAATGATTGAATTGTTTATTGTCAATATCTATTATCAGATATTTCATTAATTATATACATTTATTGCTTGATTTGAATCTACTGGTGAAGATTTCGACTTGATTTTTTTGGCGTTTACAAATTTAGTGTAACATTTCCAGAAAATTAAAAGTTTTTGAATCCATCTATCCAACCAGATTCTGTTGTGTATACGGGTATATAGCATATCTGGCCCCAAGGAATCCATCAAAATTAACATAGTAAAGGTGTTCACCCAAGCAAAGGATTAACTATTTCCTGCACAATCCCAACTTTTAATGACCCCAAAGGTGAAGGCTTTTGAAAACATTGTGGGCAAAGGAGAAAACAGCATTAAACACCATGCAATCAATTAGTAAATATCCAATAACACAAGATGTAGTTAACTATCTAACTCTCTTTACAAAACAAAAAAAATTTACACTCTTCCAAATTCAAAGCTTTTGAAGACCATAAATTAAATGTGGCTGAACTGATAAAACCTGATTCCAAAAGGGCAAAAAACAATGTGGGACAAGGAGAAAATGATGATTACCAGCATTTTTCCTTTTCCCACAATGTTTTCAAGGGGATTCTTCCCCGGTGTCATTAAAACTTGGGATTGTTTGGTAAAGGGTTAAGATTCAAGACATAAAATAACAGTTTAAAATAACAGTTTAACTGTACACAATGATCTAAATAATGCATGACTGAAGGAATGACAAGGGTTCCCTGTCCACTGAGGGTTTATACAGCTGGAATTTGCTACAAGTTACCTAGGTAATATCTATTCATAGATTCATTCATAATGTTACAATGGTGTAGGAATAAGTGATTCTCTGCTTTCCATAGGTCACTTAATTTACATATAAGCAAAGATCTTGTACCTTATAAATGGCATCTTGTTCAGTTTATTACTTTGTAAGAAGACATGTTCAAATTGGAGTGGTAGAGATTTAGTGTTTTTTGTAAAAATTGTCATATGTAACAGAACTAAGATTTTTAACAGAAAGAAGTATTTTCTGTGAGGCAGTATTTGGCAACTGTGGGTTTTTTTGTTTACTTTGAGTCTAGGTCAGTCATGATGCCTACAGACTAGCTTCGCTAGTCTAAAAAGCCATTCATAAGGCTCTAGAGTTTACTCGCCATGACTACATGTCAAGCAGGATTTTCAAACCCCAGTCTTTATTAAACCATTATTGAAATTTGGTGAAATCTACAACTATTACTTCAGTTTCATCAAATTGGCTGTTTTGAGTTGTAATTTCTGTCCTTCTTTATGTGTAGCTAAGTTCCTGTCCTAAATAAGCTTTTTTTTTCTCCTGCCAAATCATGTCAATTAACTCTTAATCCTTTACCAAACGACAAAATTTTAGACTTTCCTAAATTGCAAGCAATTGCAGATGACACAATAAGCGTGGCTTAACTAGTGCAAATTGTTTTTGAAAGAGCAAAAGACATAGTGGGAAAAGGAGAACATTGCACGAAAATGCTGGTAACCAGCATTTTCTCCTTTTCCCATAATGTTCACAGAAGCTATCATTCTCAGGGTCATTAACTCAATTGTGTGGTAAAGCTTCAAAGCATGTTTCACTACTTTAATTGCCTTTACGGCTTGTGAAGATAAAGATCAGACTGCAAAAAATGTGCTGTCTGACCTTTGATCTAAACTGTCTGCTTTGCTGAAACATTGCAGACAAAAAGCAACCAGAAATTTGCAATTAACTGGGTTTTATTCTAGACTAAAATTGTCTATTGGGTTTATACGGTGCTCTATGGGTTAAATCCACTTTGATTCAAAGCTGCAGTTTTTTATGAAGAACCAAAGAGTAAAAAAGAAACCTCACCTCCAAAGGACCTGGAGACTTCTGGCTCATTATTCCTGGAATAAAAACAGTAAGACTCTTTACCAGATGACAAAAAATCAGACTTGTCCAAATTGAAGGCATTTGCAGATTACAAAATTTAATGTGACTATAATGGTTGGATTTTTTGGGGGGAAAGGCTTGAAAACATTGCATGAAAAGGAAAAAATGCGAATTACCAGCATTTTCTCCTTTTCCATGTGCAATGTTTTCAAAAGGCTTCTTTCTCAGGGGTGTAAAAACTCTGGATTGTGTGGCAAGGGGAAATCCCTTTATCAAACAACCCTGAGCAAAAAGGTGTTTTAAACATTGCAGAAAAAGGACAAAAAGCTGGTTATAGCACTTTCCCCATTACTAATAATGTTTTTTCTAGCTTTTCCAAGACAATTTATCAATTAAGCCACATTTTACTAGAACATCTGCAAAACTCTCAACTTGTGACTACAGTAGTCTAAAATGCTCTTGTCTAGTAGAATCCAGACTAACACCAGACCTTCTACATGTACCATGCAGCAGACCTTTTTTGAAAACATTAGGAAAAATTGAGATATTGCCCAACAGCAGTTTCCCCTTTTCTTCAATTATATACATGTAGGACAACTGTCACCTCTCTGAATATTCCTCAGCAGAATACCGTCCAAACAATCTATAATGATTACTGCTGCAGAACCCCAGATAATTTTTCGAGCCAAGGAATATTTAAGCTTATGATAGGGATGAAATGAAATGACTGAACTTAAGCATATTTTGAAGCAAGAAAATTCTAACGGTAGAGTAAAAATTGAGTTTTACCCTATTTTGGAACTTAGTATGTTTCAATCGCATAATGGTGACTTTTTTTTTTATCTTATATAGGGTCCAAGTACTAAGAATGATTGAAAAATATGCCAATTTCATCTTATTCTTTTATTCAGTTATGTGCTGAGCATTGCATAAAAAGAAAAAAGTGATGCTAAAATATGAATACAAGGGTTCTAAATAGGTCCTGAATCAAGAGCCATTGACTTCTTGGACCCAAATTTTCAAGAGTCAAAATGGAATTTCAAAGAATCAAAGAGAACATTTTCTTGTCCATGAGTAAATTTAATTACTTGGTTATTATGGAGAGATAAGGTGAAATTAACACAATTTTTCATGGATAATGTTCTTCATTCTTATATTTATGAGTGCATTTCCAAACATTGATTACAGCTGTTTAGTAATTCCAAGCACTTGATCAACAGAAAGATTAATGGATGAATTTTAACTTTTAGCCATAGTATGCAATTCATCATCACAAACAAATGGACACAACAATGTTGTAACAGTTTTCCAGCTTTCAACTAAGCTTTCAACAAATTTAATTTTATTACATCCCAGCAAAAGCATCAGCTGCACAAACATAACAAAATACCAGCATGATAAATTGGTTGTTAAGAATAGATTTGTGGCAAAGTAACTACAAGGACTTGAAAGCTGTTGAAATTTTTTTTCTGCTGCCTGCAGATTTGTGTTTGTAGGTGACTGTATTGTATCCCTATGGTGATCTGCATTTATATGCCCGAGGCAGAGGGTCTGTTACCAGGAAATCCTGTTTCAACCCCTGATTGCACTATCAGTCATGTGGGAGTATCTTTGAGCAAAGCACTATATAGCCACAGCCTAGCACTTGTTGAGACTTTACAAAGAAAAGACATAATTAATAACAATAAGTAAGCTGAATCACTGTGAAAAATAACATAAAACTCCATTCAAACAAATATTTACAAACCTAAATCTCTGAAAATTCTCAATCTTTACTTTCTACCTTGATCCATGCAAGTAAACTAGATATTATGTTGTTCATAACTTTAATTTAGAAATACTATGTTGTCTAACTATGACTAAATAGTCATGATTTCATTTCAAATATCAGTGTCAGATAATGATTCGAAACAAGGACCATAATTTTTAACCAGCCTCTTTTGACCCCCATTATTTTTGAAAGTAGGACTTTTTGGAATGATTGGTGTCTTCTCCTTTCAAAATCATTTCAGTCTTACTATCACACTGACAGCTCATTTTTTTCATGTATTTTTCTTTGGTTTTTTAAGTAGTCCATGCTTGGAATGCACCTTGCATTGCCTAAAGACAATTCCATAAAAGTAAAACATTACCTTGGGTAAGGATCCAACCCAGGACCTTCTTACTTTCAAGCACTTAGATACCCAAGACAACTCAAAACTCTTTGGAGGGTGCTATTTTGACCCCAAACCTATAAATGTTTGCAAAACTCTTCAGTTGTTCTCTGATTTGGTCTAAATTTGTAAATCCCTGATATTAAAAAGATGAAATTATCTTGATGAACTGTTTGCTTTGATAATCAAAGGTTGTAACAAATTCATAGCTCTGAATATCAACATGGCAACACTGCCTCAAGAACAGATAATTCCATAAGTCAATTTGTTTCTCTGTCCATTTATTCCCTCAAACAGGTCCAATGATAAAGGGAAAAATGAAGGCTATGTGGAACTGGAACATGATACCTCTGGCTAACAGAGCATCGCTGTGCAAACTTGAAGGCAACATTTTGAAGCTGATATAACAGCTCCGACTATCTGTTTATTACATCGCCCGGTCAAGAACACCTTCTAAGACTAAAAAAATTAATTTTATCAACATTTTGTGGAGAAATACTACCCTACAAATGGACTCCAACGCAAAACCCCTGCCCTGGCTGAGTCTATGATTTACTGAGCTACCAGACTACCCTACATGACAAAGTGCTACCAAAAGATTTTCCATGGTAAAAGGGCTTTCAGGGTGCCCAATCACGTACTGCAGTACGTAATTCACGTATAAATTCTACTCTGCGCTTACAATTTTTTTGTGCTTACATGCATGCACACACTGTCAAAAGTATGCACGTACAAAAAGGAAAGTAATTACGTACACTACACATACAAATTAGATACCATTTCATATTGCATGCCAAATAAACAAAACGAAAGTAGTTTTCATTGTAAATGGGTACTACGCTTTGTCCTCAACATAAAGCGGGTTACCAAATATTTTCACTATATATATTTTGCGGCTCCCTCGTCTGTCTAAATAATTTTCGCAACGATTTTTTTAAGGTGTCAAAATCTACCACGTGTACAGGAAATCTGGTAATTAATTTTCAGTGAGAAATTAAAATCATTTAATAACATTATGATGCACAGTTATCATCAAAAACACATTTTTTGACATATGAAAATTGAGAAATCGAGCCGCAAATTAAACGTGTAAGTTTCCTATGTATGGCGTCTGCTGCAGAAAAAATGTCATCACAACAAAAGCTGTTAAAATATTTTACAGCGTGAAGATCTGAGAAAGGTAGGTTTACACAAGTGATTCTACCATTACACCTTTTGTTTTATTTTGCCCTAACACGTCATGGCCTTTATTTGACAGAGTTGGACCTTACTATGAGCCAATCTGCCTGCTCCTCTGTGATTTTAAAAATAGCCAGATCTACGAACATCATCTTGGACAACGAGCATCAGTCTGTCTACACTTCCTTTTTAAAGCAGTTCTAATGTACTTCGCAACTTTGAGAAGAAATAAAGGTGAAAAATCCTGCATAAAGGCTGTCAATTATCAAACCTCATGGCCGTGTTCTGCTTTTAAATCCTGATCGCTGTTGCGATTAATGATGTGCATGCCCTGGAGACATATGATGCATCCATATAATCACCAAATGCACAATTTACAAATTTAATTAAGATCCCATTCATTATGGTAAAGGAGCTAGGGTGTTAAAATTCATTGATAAAACTGAAACAGCCCCAAGTTACTCTGTACCCCCTAATTTTTCTTTGTACCCCCAATTCAACACCTAGTGGGTACAGTGTACTCCCAATTTTTTCTCTGTACCCCCAATTCAAAATCTGGAGGGTGCATGTACTCCCAAATTGAAAACCCAGTGGGCATGCTGGCTTTTATTCTACATTTTTCTTTTAGTTACACACAAATGAATATGGTAGATCTAGATCTACTACAAAATATACTTTTTCTAAACCAACATAACAACACTTGACGCAGTGCTCTCATTAAGGGCTGATTTCAGGAATTTTATAATTCCAGGTCAGAATTTCAGGAATTTTTGGTGAAAATTCAGGAAGTTTTGTTGTCGCGGTAACGCAACAAAATCAACATCAGTATTACATGTGCATTTGCATAGTACAAATATCAAAGGTCAACTCATTACCAGAAAACAAATATTTGGACTTGTCCCAATGGAAAGTATATAAAGACGACAAAATACATATATTTACATGTATGACTCAAAGGATGTAATTTATATTTCAAAGGTTTGTAAACATTGTAAGAAAAAGGAAAATAATCGCCATAAGCATTTTCTCTTTTTCCCTCACTGTTTCCAATGGCCTTTTTCTCCCGGACGTAAAACAAGGGCTTGTCTGGGAAAGGGTTAATACCTGTCATTGATACTTTGATAGTACTCAATCTGACACGAAGGGAAAAACTGATTCTCATTTTGATGTTCTAGATCCCAGTTTGTACGATTCGATATTAAAATCTAGTTGAATTAATTATTTTAAGGCTTTCTTGGTATTTTTTTAAAATCCTGCTAATGACGACTTGAGGTTCACATGACGACCTAAGGAGCAACTATATGCCGACTTTAAGAGTCATTCAACCTAATGTCGTCAGGCCACACCTCCCTCTGTTTTTATGCTGTAATTTATAATTTAACGCGATTTCTGCTTGTAGGGAAAGGGTAGCTTTAAATATTTAACGCATACCGGGAACCGCAAGCTCCGCATTATTAACCGACGTGTAAATAAATGACAACTTTAAGTTATCGTACTTTATTATTCGTCAAAGTATTTTTCTTTATCATGAAGAAAGTCGTTAATCTTAATTTTTCTAATTTGGAAAAATTAGTTAGAAAAGCGTTAATTAGATAAATCACCGACCTTTTCTGCATTCTGATTAAGGATAAGTAATTTACTGACCGTTGCCTTTGTAGGACAAACTTCGAAACAATTAGCATAATCCGTTTATATCGCCGTCCTTAATTATCAATAGCTGGAGTCGGTTGTCAAGGTAACACCTGGTTTTAAATCAATTCAGAACACATGTATGCGATGATGAAATTACTGAAGCGTGTAAAGTTTGTGGTGTGTACATAACGGGTGCTCGATTAGATTTATATATCCAAACGTCCTGCCAGATGTTTGTTTTAACCTTTAGTTTTATTAATACAGGTAAACGCCGAGGTCTGAATTTGCGGACGTTTTTGGAAATTTCTTGACGTACGAAAAACGTCCAGTTCCATTTTTTCAGACGTTTTGGGGAATTTACCGGACGTATATTACGTCTACGTCCGCTTAATGAAAGCACTGTTGACGGTTACATGCAGTGAAGTTTGGTGTTCAAATTATGGACTGGTTGCTTTGAAAAACATAAGGCAACAAAACAATAGTTGTGTTTACGATCATCTGACCGTCCCAATTTTTCCCCACCGACCCTATAATTTTTATTGAGTTCCAAAAAAAATAATAACCCATACAGTCGACCTCCGAGTACTGGTCCTTCCCGGACTTTAGTCCACTGTGAATAAACAAATGTTCTCAGAGATTTTCATTTATCCAAAATAGTGCCCACAGTAAACCACTGTATCTCCAGTAACCGTCCGATAAACTGAAAGATCAATAATAGGCTGCCAGTTTACGCCCGTAGTGGCCACATCGTTTTCTGCCATTGCATTTAAGTAAAATGACACATATGCTTCTCAGCAATGCATCATCATGTACCCACAAATTAAATGCATCATCATGTAGTACCAACAAATTAAGATAAGGCTGGATTTCGTCTTTACTATCAACGATGCCACATTCCCGAGTCGCTATGAAAGGTTAGGTACAAAAAGAAAATGAGACGAAAGAGGAGACTGTGTATTGAGTTCATTAGAACAAAGTCAGATTTTTAAACTGGCCTGAAATAAACCACTTGATTGCTATTGAAAACAAATATGGCTCAGTCAAAACTGACCTCATTTTTGCTGTCTGCAAGGAAAAAAAGGCCGTTAGTTGAACAACAATCAGAAGTTGAAATGCCTGGTCTGAACACTGAGAAAAAACATTTCATTTCCATGTGTGTTTACTGAAAATTAATCACTTGAGCTTGATTATTTACAAGGCTTTCAGGTATGTTTCTTTTGTTCATTGTCGTAGGTAATATGGGGGAAAATGCTGTGCTTTGTACCCTGACACTCTGTCATTATGAGCCAATGTACTCCACCCACCTTTTCCCCTTTCTTCTGTCTTGCCCCCCACCTTTCAACGGCCCATGGTTGAGGGTAGATGAAAAAAGTGCAAAATTCAGGGGCAACCTATGCCCAATTTTTGTGGGGTTGGACATGGTGGTGGGGCGGTATTTGTAGGTCATGTTGGACCATTTTGTTGCTTTAGAGTACATCTTTCTTATTCTTCTAGCTGTTCATTTTGCCTGTCCAGATAGCTCAGTTAGGAGCAAGCTGGACATGTGACTTGCTACATACCTCTGCTTCATGGGTTCCAGCCTTGATGAAGGCATGAAATCTTCAAATACGAGTGTGCTTTAAAGATGTTCGAGATGGTTTTTAGTATGTACATTTCTGTGCATAATGTTTTAAATCAACTGTGTTTTTACTAATCTTTGTAAGAAAATATATATTTTTTTTTTTACATATGAGAATTCTAAAGGGAAATTCACTACATCTAGGAAATAAAGGAGGCTGAAGCACATTGACACTATTAATAAATATTGTTCTACTTCAATAGGAAAAGTGAGAAAGTTACTGAGTGGCCTACTTGCATTATATCGGATAGAACATCTCCGATACTTTAGACATATCTAGTTTTTTGAAGATTGGTCGGTGAATTGTTTAACTTAACACATCACAGTAAATATCAGCCAGTGTTAAAACGATAACATGCACTTATGGAATTAGCCTGACATCTTTTTCTATATTGGTACATCGTGATAAAGTATCAGTCACGATTTTCACTGCAAATTCCATCTTATGCAACTTCAATTTCTATACCTCTGAAACTGTGTGGTGAAAGTTCCTCATTTTTTCACAGAAAGTGACTCATATGGAAGTGCCTTCATGATTTAACTTTCATAGAAATCTAATATATAGTTCTCTTACAACTTTGTTAAGAACAACCATTTTTTTCCCCGATGGGCTTGGCCAAATTTACCTCAATTTTAATGATTAGGCAAAAATGTTATTCAGTTCTTTGAATTGGCTTCTATTTCATTTTTTTGTCATTAGTTATTCATACAGCATAATTAAAGGTTTTAATTGTTTGTCACAGTTCATGAAACAATTTTGTATGAATTAAGTCAACCATAGGTGCAATAATGTTTCTGCCTAAAATGCTTAGGCCACTAGCATCTTAAGATCCAAATATTTAACCAACTCAATGGTGAATCATTTCTTTAACTGTCTTTAATTGGAGTTCGAGAATATACTCAAATTTTATTCTCAATATTCAGTCGATCATACCTAAACAAAACAACAAAAGCAAAGAAAATGTCTCTTTTTACTTTTCATTCCAAAGTATGATATATAAATAGAACTTTAAAAAAAAAAGAAATAGAAAAAAAAAATAAAGAAATAGAAAAAAAGTCCAACCTTCTTAACCTATTTCATATTTCCATGTAATAGTAAACACACCTTTTTTTTTTTTTGGGGGGGGGGGGGGGGGGGAGGGGGCGCCTTACATCTTGAGCTACCCCATGTAATTTGAAGGCATTGGATTTGATGATTCACTATCTTCAATCGTATAGTAGTAAACACTTCAAGTGCTGCTCACATTTAAGCTTTGCCTATGTTCTACCTTCTGTACTGTCTGAAGGTTCGCTCTGATGTTATTTTTGTGACTGTTTCTCCACTCACCTTCATCTCAGCCATTCAATGTTCTATTCTGGAATGAAAGGTGATCATACCGGCATCTCTTCTAACGGCTCTATGCGGCAAAATTATAGTTGACTGCCATAATATAGGCATGGATTGTTCAACAAATGATTAATCTTTACAAAAATGCCAAAATTATTAAAAATGTAACTGTACCCCCCTCGTATTTCCATGATTTTCAGGTGTAAATATCCACTGACCTACCTTTACGGAAATCGAAACTAGGCTTTATATTACTGTTCATGTTCAGGAAGTCATTTCCAGTACAGTAAAATTACTTTTTTTTACAATTTATCATATAATGTTTCATCAACTTGGGCACAGAGAGAAAAATTGAAACATACTGGATGTATTTCATTTATGAGGAGTCATAATTATCACTTAAATTGCTGATCACACACTGTCATTTTTTCAAATAAAAATGACTGCGCATGCGCAGTTAAATGAATTTATCATGAGTGTTTGTATTTATATCAAATAAAAGTTAAATTATAAAAAGATCAGTGACAACCTTGTGCAGCGTTTGGTGTAAATGTGAAGTTTAATCATTTATCTATTGATTCATGTCCATTTTCATAGTTGACAGGCAGATTTAACACACATTATGCCGACTGAAAAATGACAGGTAAGATTTTTAAAATTCCAGAAGCCCTTAATGAAGGGCTGATATGAAGGGTTGCGAAGACCCAATCACAAAATAACATCGGAGCAACCTTAAGACTGAAGGTACCTATGTTCATATTATCTTTATTAAGACATTTAAACATAAAAATAATGTATGTGGTGTTTCATTTTATCCCGTGGAATACATGTGGCATAAATTACTGCTGTGGAGTATTTTAATGTGGTCGCCTCTCTTAAGATGATAGGTCGACAAGATTATCCTTCCTTGACCCCTTTTTTCTTGGAATTTGTACACAAAATTATTTCAAGTGTACCCGAATCTCAAACTTTTTGCCCTCTTTTCTTCATTTAACGAGGGGTGAGGTGGGCCCAAAATGAGAAAATCCTGGATTAAAAAAAGATATGGAAAAACGTTATCTGAAAGATATTTCGTTGACACAGAAGATTGTAATGTTACACTACCTCCATCTATTTCGGGTTCAGTTGCAGTCGCCATTTCCAAGCAGTACAGCTCTTCAATATCCCCGTAACATAGCTTACCATCAAGTCATGTTTCAAAACGAACTTCAGATGAGTAGAATGTAATTTTTCACCGTTCAAGCGATCGAAAAATGAATTTAATATTGTCACTTCATCCTGTCAAACTTCTAGGGTGGCTCAACTGCAATGCGCATGCGTGCAATTCTCAATCGGTGTTTATACAAATATCTACACTGACAATCGGTCCTTAAAATCAATGTGGACGGTGTATCGTTTAAAAATTATAAGGAAATAAATCAATGGTTGCATATGAATGTCTGCCACGAGATACGAGATAACTATCGGGATAATTAAAGAAAACTGTGACGATAAATCAACGTTTCCTGGAAATTTCATGCAGATAGTGAAAAGTTTTCTGAAAAAAATATCACAATAAACTTTGTCATTTAGAAAAATTCACCTTGTTCAGTAAATTAACGCAAATTTCTCATTCGTGCACGAAGCTGGCATTCGATATAAATTCATCGGCATAGTTCCACCGCTTTCTCGATATCTGTAAGTAGAACAGACACCACTTAGATGAACTCGGTAGTTCTGACTATATACCAGATAGCAAAGGTATTCCGAAACCGTATCTCGCTCATTTTCAATAAGTAGGTCCATTTCACGAAAACAAAAACTGAAAAATGAACTTTCTGGTAAGGTTATATCACCAGTGTCAAACGAATTTAATATCTCTGTGGACTGTTGTCCGAAAATTTTTAATGCATTGCTTGTCAAGTTTAGGAGATATGTACATTTAATGGAGGCCATGTCTTTTCCTAAATTCCTGTTAAAAATAACCTTCGTGACTAGGCGTAGGCGCTTCTGTTTTTAAATCCCGCTTCTGACATCAAATATATGTAAAACTTAGTTTTAATAAATTTCATACGACGGAGACACATATTACTTTCGACAAAGGGAAATTAAACATATCTTTTCTCAGATACAGTTCTGCTATAACCTTCAAATTAAAGGGTCTCGTTTTTAGACTAGCGAAGCTAGTCTATAGGCATCAAGACTGACCTAGAGTCAAAGTAAACAAAAAAACCCACAGTTGCCAAATACTGCCTCACAGAAAATACTTCTTTCTGTTAGAAATCTTTAATTTTGTTATATATGACAATTTTGACAAAAACTACTAAATCTCTAACACTCCACTTTGAACATGTCGTCCTACAAAGTCATAAACTGAACAAGAGGTCATTTATAAGGTACAAGATCTTTGCTTATATGTAAATTAAGTGACCTATGCAAAGCAGAGAATCACTTATTCCTACACCACTGTTACATCACGAATGAATCTATTAATAGATACACCTAGGTAATTTGTAGCAAATCCCAGCTATATTAACCCTCACTGGACAGGGGACCCTTGTCATTCCTTCATTTTTTAGATCATTGTGTACCGTTAAACTGTTATGCTAAACCGCTATTCAATGTCTTAACCTTTTACCAAACAATCACAAGTTTTAATGACAGTGGGGAAGAATCCCTTTGAAAACATTGCAGGAAAATGAGAAACTGCAGGTAACCATCATTTTCTCCTTTTCCCACATTGTTTGGAATCAGGTTTTCTCAGATCAACCACATTTAATCTATGGTCTGCAACAGCTTTGAATTTGGACAAGTGTAAAATTTTCATTTTGTAAAGACAGTTAGACAGTAAACTACATCTTGTCCTACTGGATATTGACTGATTGATTGCATTGTGTTTAACGCCGATTTCAACATTACTTTAGTGATATTGCGGAGGCCAGAGCACCTATCCATGCTGACCTGAAGTTTCTTTTACCAGCACTACCGCTATTCAATGACCTTTTGCGGACGGTGTGGATTACAATCAGACTGCACAGAGCGTGCAGTCTGATCTTGGATCTACACTGTCAGATAAGAGGATGTATTTTCTCCAAAATGTAACTCTGAAATAGCAATATTCAGGTGTTTACCATCGGGTTGAAAGTTTCATTTAACATTTTTAGCTGGTTAAGGGTTAAACTTTAACTGGATTATAGTTAACCAATAACACGCATATCCCCGGCAGCTCAGTCGGTAGCGTACAGGACTTGAGAACAGGAGGTCGCTGGTCCGATCCCCGACTCTACATATTTCTTTCCGACGATTGATGATAGTCATTGCGACAGGATTCATTTCTCTCTCACGTTTCGTTGATGGTTGTGGGAAAGTAGCCAGTGGCTTGGAAAGAATATTGTGCGGAGTACTGGTAAAAGAAACACCAGGAAAGCATGGATATGTGCACTGGCCACCGCTACATAACTGATAGCCCCGGCAACTCAGTCGGTAACATACAGGACTTGAGAACAGGAGGTCCTGGTCCGATCCCCGACTCGACAAATTTCTTTCCGACGACTGATGATAGTCATTGCGACAGGATTCATTTCCCTCTCACGTTTCGTTGATGGTTATGTGGGAAAGTAGCCAGTGGCTTGGAAAGAATATTGTGCGGAGTACTGGTAAAAGAAACACCAGGAAAGCATGGATATGTGCACTGGCCACCACTACATAACTGAAATAATGTTGAAAACAGGGATAAACACCATACAAACAATCAATCAATCAAATTCGCTAGTCTGTCAGTACTTTCAGTACTTTGATAAAAATATATATAACAACCGACGGACTAACTTATAAATTCATCTATTCTTGCAGAATCCATATTAGAAAATATTTCAGACTTAAAAATATTTTTTGCCTTGTAAAATCAACATTTGGCGCGTATTATTCTGAAAAAAAGAAAATTCGCGGTACAATACTACGACACAAAGTGTATAGTGTAATTAAAGACTCGTCAGACTGCAGTAACGAAATTGAAAACAACTGTAAACGTATTTGAATGTAAATTAAACAATTGCCAGTATCTGGTTCAATGTAGTTCTACACAGAAAAAAATATTTTTAAGTGTTTTATGTCACAGCATCTCATTTCTCGATCGTAAACCTTCGTTACGCTGGCAAAACTTTCGTTACACAAGGAAATGCATGTATTTCAGACGAACTAAGTTTCGGAAGAATCGTTGGTCTGCTTTAAACTGTAATTCGACAATTCTGACAATTAAAGTAGATGCCTCTTGGACGGCAGGATACAAATTACAAAATATTAACAATAGCAGCATGACACTAAATGAAATCATCGTTTCATCATTTTGAGTAAGTTTCATTTGACATGGTTTTTGTGGATGTAATCGTATTTGTAATTAAGTTTAGATCTTTTATGTTTCATAAAAACACAACAGACGGGAATGTCTCGACCAGATGTACTTGAACTTCATGGATAATTTTATAAAACCTTCGTTACATCACTGTAACGAATGTTTAAGTTTAGTCTAATCAATAGTAAAAGTAAAGCGGCTTAGATGTGGTACTGGTCTTCAGGTAATTATAGAATTTGATTTAGTTACAAACATAGAAAATAACTTTTAAAGGAAAAGGTATGTTTTTATGGTGAAAAAATAAGCCATGCAAAAGTACGCCCTCTGTCATGAATGCCTATTAGTGAATGCCTCAAATCAGGTTTAAAAACCGTGTTTCATCGACCTTTCTTGTCTGCGAAACACCACGATGATAATAGTGACATCAGCGTTAGATTCTTATTCGCCATTGAGAACATGACTTTTCATGAAGTTCCGTATTTTTAGTAACGAAAGTTTGAGTAACGATGAATTTATTTGCATACTATTTCATCAATGATTCTTTAATACAAAGTTGAATTCCCAACATCACCATGTTACATTTTAGGTAGCTACCATGTACATGCCATGGAAATAACACGGAAACTCGGAGGGATCAGTGATTGTTTGAAATGTGCTGTAACGAAGGTTTCCAAGTTTACTTTTAGACCAGACAACTTTGCTAAAGTCGCTTTTCTTTTCAACTAAGTGTATCTCCACTACAAATTTTGCTGTTCTAGATGTCCTATATATTGGTTACTTATCAAATTCAAATTATCCTTTCAATAATTTCGTGTATAGGAAATCAGTAATCAGTACACAAAGAATGTATAACGAAGGTTTTGTGTTTTTTTTTTTTTCAAATTTCAGCGACAGCTAGCCATTGCTTCAGCAGTACTTTTTTTATGGACGTTGGAGCAGCTTGCTACATTATTTTTACACAGAACAATATCAGACCTCGTCTATACTGTGAATGGTTCCCATATAGTAATGATCTATTTACCAATTATAAACTGCTAAAAGTTCAGCTCTCACTTTGGCGACAGTAACGAACATTTAAAAATGAATACTCAACTCAAATTTTCTCCGTAAAATATTTTTTCAGGATACCAAAAAGTGACTATTTCTTGAACACCTGGTTGTACTCAATTGTTTTGTACAAAAATACATGCTCAATTGTATTTGCATTAAAATTTCTGAAGGGAAACGCTAAATGGGCCTACTTATTGAAAATGAGTGATCTATGTATAGAAACCGTGAATGTCAGAACTTTGTGGGCACGAACGCAAGCAAAAATCGTGATAAAAGTGGGAATTATCGCGATATTTTTTACCGCGGGATAATATTTCCAGGAGGGTTTGTTTTATCACGATAGTTTTCTTAAATTATCTTAATAGTTAATTCGTATCTCGTGGCAGAAATATGCCATCATAGAAATTAACCCTTTCAGCGCCATAGGCGAAAACATAGGCTTTTGCGGACAGCACAGACCCAGATCAGACTGCACAGAACGTGCAGTCTGATCTTGAATCTATGCTGTCCGCTTGTTAAGTCAAGCCTATGCTACGAAAATCGGTGCGACTTCCACTTGATTGTCTTTGCAGCCGTCAATTGAGGTCGAGCTTATTTATTTGGCGCCGAAAGAGTTAATGAGAAACCGACATAGTCTAAAGAAACTTTTCAGTTGTAATTTAAGTAGTCAATAAAAAATGTACCACTTTTTTTTATTATTTCATTTTATTTATTTTTATGGAAAAAATGGGGGGAAAAAAAGACGATCATCCAGTGTTAGAGAAATATGCATTAAAATTTTGACATGCCATTTGGAAATGGGGTATGGATCCAACTACTAGATCTAGATCCAGTTAAAAATCGACCTCTTTTGACGGTTGAAAATACAGCTCACTTAAACTAAGAAACATGCTCGGGATTTAGAACGTCGACTAAACAAGCGGATAATATGGATCCAAGATCAGACTGTATTTTATTGCACACTCTGATCTTGATCTATGCCATCCGCAAAAGCCAATTTATTGTCCTTTGGCGCTGAAAGGCCTGTTGTAAAAAAAAACTTACCCTTTTTTTAACGCAACCCCCTCATATAACCTACATTTCATTGCCATCTGCAACTGCTTTGAAACTTCGACGATAATCTATCCATACTTTCCAAGATATTTTGATACCCAGGTACTATATCTATACACAATATTCATCCCAAGTTTTAACACATAACCATCTCTAAACGATATTCGGCGCTGAGAGAGGAATGCATCCTGTCACAATGACTATCAACAACCCTTGAAAGGATTCGGCCAAACTGGGAATTAAACCTGGGGCCCCTAGTTTTCGAATCCTGTGTGCAACCGACTTAGCCACATGTACGGGTCCTACCAAATACCACAAAAACACTGTAAATAGGCCTACCACAAACACCCACAAACACACACAAAGACTCACAAAGGCTCACAACGACACACAAAGACGCACAAACACATAGAAAAAGATTAAAAAAGAAATATGAGTGTTTCGAGTTGTTTGCATTATCCTAGGTTAAAAAACGCACAAATTCATGCAAACACACATGGTTTCGAGCCTCCGGCGGGTCAGGCAGAGATCTTTCTCCTCCTTCCGCTGATTCAAGAAGGCAGAATGTACACTGAGTGCTGGTTACTCTTTTAGAAGGTCTAAAAGCCTGCCCCGGAAAAGTTTGGTTAGGTAACTGACCGTCCAATATGGCCATAGCTTTTGACAAGGACGTTAAGCCCCAAACAAACGCAAACACACACAAAACACACGAAGACATAAAAAAAAAATTGTTATTATTTTGACTTGTTTAACATTCACTTTCATGACAATAATTGAATTGAAACTGCAGGAAAAAGGGCGTATTCAATTCGCCTATGCTGGAACGATGCACTATGTTCCGGAATACTCTTCTGGAACGGGCGAAAGGAATATTTCAGCACATGGTGCACTGTTCTGGAATGATGTCCTGAATGAAGCATTTACGGAGCATTGTTGTTATCAATATTAAACATGTTTTGTTTTTCATTTGTTCTGAACTTGCTAACAACATTGCTGGTCTATATTGGGTATATGTGTCTCGTTCCCTTTTCAACCTATTGTTGGCGGTTAATTAGCAAGCTATTCCAGCGATCGCAACAAATATACGATCCCTGGCTATTCTAACTCATGTCATAATCAAACTTTAACTCGCTTGCAAACTTTTCTTCAAAATAGGGAAAGGGTACGGGCGTATTAAATCACACCAAGAAAACTTGCTGAGGGCTAGTTGTTACAATCACATAAACATTTACCAAACAACAAAATTTTGGACTTGTCCAAATGAAAGCATTTGCAGACGACAAAATCGATATTACTTCAAAATTGAAATTTGTTCTGGTAAGGGTATAAAACAGTGGTGTAATGTAGAAATTGCTGGTTGCCAGCAAGACCAGATGCAAGGCCCATAGAAAACACACACACACACACACTTGAACTCAAGACTACAGTTCCACACTATGAATACGAGGACGTTTACAACGATGATTAACCCTAAGGCTTCTAAGCACAACTCAAGGACCTTTTGCGGACAATGTAGATCAAGATCAGACTGCACATTCTGTGCAGTCTGATCTTGGATTTCCACTGTCCCATAAGGAGATTTTTTTTTTTAACCCAAAAATAACATTAAAACTGCAAAACAGGTTTTTACTATCGACGTGAAAGTTTCATTTCGCTTATTTAGCAGGATAAGGGTTAAAATTTTATATCAGATAGAATTTACTGTTTGTTTTGCTCAATATAAATGAAAACGCAAAGCTCTTTTTCAGAATAATTAAGTTTGTGAATTTTAAAGTGCTTCTCTTTATTAGTTTCTATGTGACACTTGAGAGATGAAGTTTCATTTATACGTATTGTTTATATGGTATTCGAGCCAGTACACGAGAAAATTTAAATGCTCATGCAACGCTTTAGAACTTGATACCCTTCTACCTTTGTATCTTTTTCAGGGCAAACAGCGAAGGCACTGTTTAATTGTAGGCATTGTCATGCACTGGCCCTTAATTACTTTTATTTACAATTTCAGTTGTCATGAAAGTGATTCTTAAACAAGTCAAAACAATAACAAGACTTTGTGGTGTCTTTGTGCGGCTTTTGTGTGTGTGCGTGTGTGTGTGTCCTTGCGTTTTTGTGATATTTAGAGTGTCTTTGTGGTGTTTAGTAGCACTGAATGCGGACAACAGATTGAGGTATGCTATATTTGAGTGGCCTCTGCTTTAACTCTTTACCAAACGACAAAATTTTACACTGGTCCAATTTGATTGATTGGTTGATTGTATGGTGTTTAACGCCGTTTTCAACATTATTTCAGTTATACCGCGGCGGCCAGTGCACCTGTCCATGCTTTCCTGGAGTTTCTTTTACCAGAACTCCACACAATATTCTTTCCAAGCCACTGGCTGCTTTCCCACATAACCATCGTCGAAACAATGGTCAGCGGTGAGAGAGGAATGAATCCTGTCGCAATGACTACCATCAGTCCTCGCAAAGAAATTGGCCAAGCCGGGGATCGAACCAGCGACCTCCTGTTCTCAAGTCCTGTCCACTACCGACTGAGCTACGGAGGCTTGGCTGGTCCAATTTGAAAACATTTGCAGACAACAACATAAATGTGACTGAACAAAAAAAAAAAAAAAAAATGAAATTGTTTTGGAAAGGGTAGAAAACATTGTGGGAAAAGAAAATGCTGGTTAGCAGCATTTTCTCCTTTTCCCACAATGTTTTTAAAAAGGCTTCTTTCACAGGGTCGTTAAAAGTCGGAATTGTGTGGTAAAGGGTTAAAAGGGTTTGATACATCTTCGTGATGTGTGATACGAGGGTCATTCATTTAATTGTGTCACTGGGCGTTTATGAGTCGCATTATATCAAATGCATATATTTTGTTTATCTCTTCAAAATATTCGCCATTGACAGAAATACATTTTTCAAGACTGGAAATCCAGTCTGTGAGTGCTGCAAAATAGGTTTTTCTGGGAATACCTTGCAGACACTGAAAAATGGCACCTTCCAGGTCACTTTTAGAGACATATCAACGCCAAGAGAGTTTTCTTCAATAAAGGAAAGAGAAAAAAGTCACATGGGATGAGGTCGCGAGAACAGGGTGGGTGGGGAAACTGTACCACCTTTTCCGTTTTCAGGAAATTCTGAACAATTGCAGAATTGTGAGCAGCTGCATTGTCATGAATAAGGCACAGGCCTCTTAATCTGGTTTCAGTAGTATAACCAGTGTCTATGACTGCACCTACTTTAACTTTCAATAACTTTTGAAAGAATGAACCTATTACAACAAAATTTCGTGCCAGTATTCAGAACAACTTCCTTGCGAAAATACCGTTATTTCCTTGTGATAGGTATGGTCATGCGGTATGGAGGCCCATTAGTGACGCAATTAAACGAATGACCCTCGTACAAAGCAATTACCACAGAATTATGGATCCATAAAAACTATTTTGTTTAACAACTGACTGAATATGTAAAAACAATGGTCCTTTGACATGCATAAATTGTACAAAAAGCAAATATTTTCGACCCCCGTTAACCTGCACGGGGTTCGACACCAGTAACGGCCGCATTTTTTCCCATGCGGATTTAACTGGTGTCGGAATCGGTTGCTAGGACCAAAAAGGGTTTTAAGAATCCAGGCAGTAGGGTAGCTCCTAAAAGTCAGGAGGGGAAGGAGTGCACTGATAATGGGTAACATGGATTTCGAGAAGTCCAGGTAACTCAGTCGTTGGCGCACTTGACCTGGTTCGAATCCCGTACCTGCCACACTTTTTCTTAAGGGGATTTCCTGTACATCTCTGAACCTGCCAGCCACACTTGAAAAATACCCCAAACCTGTTACCTTGTCATCTGATCAGAAAAGAATTTAAGTTTGTACCAAAAAAACAAAATCTTTGACTCGTCAATACCGAAAGCATTAACTTTTGCAGGCGACAAATGAAACTCTTTACCAAACAACGAAATCTGGGGCCAGTACAAAGTCAAGAGCATTTTCAGACGACAAAATAAATGTTACTCAAAAATTGAACTTTGTGTTTGGAAGGGTTGAAAACACTGTGGGAAACGGAGAAAATGCTGGTTACCAGCATTTTCTCTTTTTCCCACAATGTTTTCAGAAGCGTTTTTCTAATTTGGGATTGTGTGGTCAAGGGTTAACACAGTTTTCAACTTCATTTCAGTTATATTGCGGTGGCCTGTGCACCTATTCATGCTTTCCTGGAGTTTCTTTTACCAGTACTTCCCACAATATTTTTCGAAAGCCACTGGCTACTATCCCGCATAACCATCGTCTAAACAATGATCAGCCCTGAGAGAAGGCTGAATCCTGTCACAATGACTATCATCAACCCTCAGAATGAAATTGCCAGAGCTGAGGGTTTGAACCAGTGATCCCCTGGTCTCACATCCTGTACACTACTTACTGCCCTTACGGGCTAGGCACAAGTAGAATGAAGGCACACCACACCACAGACAAAGGGCCACAGTATAAGCTCACTGGCCATCTGCAAGTGGACTTGATATCATCAATAACACAGATTTAAAGATTTCTTCTTTTACTCATCATAAACATTACAAAACATGTATATGTCTGCACATCCATCACTGTACATTTACAGCTTCATAACTGCAGTAGACAGCTTTGGAAACCATTGTGTTAAATTTTTAAGCAGTTTTTGGACTGCCTTAAAATAGACTGTACAGTAACAGATTAATCTAACCACCAGTTATTTCATCAGCTCTTTGCCAGATGAAAGGTTTTTAGATTGTTCCAAGGTGAAGGCATTTTGCTGACAAATATGTCTAATGAGATTTAACTCTTTACTGCACGTTAAAGTTTTAGACTAGTCCAGGTTGAAAGCATTTCTGGACAATAATTTCCATATGGATGAAATGATAGATACCATTGTAGGAAAAGGAGAAAATGCTGATTACCAGCATTTTTTTCTTTTTCCACTATGTTTTCAGAAGCTCTGTTTATCTGTGTCATTAAAGTGCAGGATTATAAGGTAAAGGGTTAAAAATGTAACAATAGTAAGCATTGTGGGAAATGGAGAATATGCTGGTTGCCAGCATCTTCTCCTTTTCCTAACATGTTTTCAAAAGTCTTCTTCCCTAGGGTCATTAAAAACCAGAATTGTATCATTTAGGGTTGAGAAAATCAGTAACTTGTATGGATAGGGGGAAAATCTAATCCTTTATAAAACTTTCTGCAACCCTAAGGGAGACAGCATTAGTGACACTGTGGGAAAAGGAGAAAATGCTGGTGACCACTATTTTCTCTCCTTTTCACAAGATGTTACCTTCTGGATCAGAAAACAAATCTAATACTTTGAGCACACCTTGGTTGTCCTCCGCAAGGGTTTTAAATTTGGACAAGTCAAAATTATGTTGTCTGGCAAAGACTTAAAGCCCCTGTCGCAGACAAACGTAAACAGTGTGGGTATTAAAACGCATTTAAATTTAAATCATACCATTAAAAAAATATAGAAATTTTTGTGAAGATGACCATTTGTTATCATACAGGTGGGGCAAGAGTGTCGCTGGCAGAAAAATGAATTTTAAAACCAGGTAAAACACTGCCACATCATTTTATCTTATGTTTACTTTTAACCGGTATCTTGTTTTAAAATTTATATTTTTTTGCCAGCGAATGACAGTTGGACCCACCATAAAATAACAGAATTTCATCTTCATAATAATTTCCATACTTTAACTCTTTACCACACAATCCCAACATTCAATGACCCCAAAGAGAAAGCTTTTTAAAAATATTGTGGGAAATGGAGAAAATGCTGGTAACCAGCATTTTCTCCTTTTTCTCACAACGTTTTCTACTCTTCCCAAAACAAATTTCAATTTTTGAGTAACAATTATTTTGTTGTCTGCAAAAGCTTTCAATCTGGACTGATCTAAATTTTTGTCATTTGGTAAAGAGTTAAAGTTGTATGGTTTAATTTTAACACTCATATCATTTACTTTTTGCCTCTATTGGGCCTTTAATCTCAAGCTCATTTAACTTGCCTCTATCAATGGGCTACCAGTTCTTCTTAATAATTTACATGTACCACCAATTTCATCCCATAGGACACTAATGACAACTTCAGTTGTTTTGCAAAGAAAACAGATCAAGATCAGACTGCACAGAACATGCAGTCTAATTTTAGATCTTCTATATCCAGATAACCATGTAAAATTCTGATCATATGACAGCATGACAACGTCTGGATTTGTTTTAATCTTTTACAACACAATCCTGAGTTTTAATGACCCTGAGGAATAAAGCTGATGAAAACACTGTGGCAAAAGAAGAAAATGCATGTAACTAGCATTTTCTTTTTTTCCAACAACATTTCCATTTCAAAGACAGGACTCATCTTTTGACCTACACTGAAATTGTTGCAGGCAAATGCTTTCAATTTCAGCAAAAATATTGTCGTTTGGTAAAGATTTAAAAATGTCTGACTGAAGAAGCCAGATTTGCTTATCTGGCACTCTGTAGGTCAAATTTGTTGCCTCCAGCACATGATATTTTCCCTCTTGCAGCAGACCTAGTTTGAAAACTCTCTGGCAAAAAGTGAAACTGCAGATCCTTGCATTTTCTCCTTTGTCAAAATTACTACACATATTGAACCTCAATAAATCTGGATTAACCATTTTTTTTCTTTAACTCTTTACCACACAATCCCGACATTTAACGACTCTAAAAAGGAAGCCTTTTGAAAACATTGTGGGAAAAGGAGAAAATGCTGGTAACCAGCATTTTCTCTTTTTCCCACAATGTTTTCTACCCATCCCATAACAAATTTCAATTTTTCAGTCACATTTAATTTGTCGTCTGCAAATGCTTTCAATTTGGACTAGTCTACAATTTTGTCATTTGGTAAAGAGTTAAACCATCACAATTTCAAAAATGGCTTCAGCAAATTTGTTTCAAGATTTCAATATCAACTGTTTACCAAACAACCCAGAAGCCAGGGCTTTTGAAGAAATATCAGAAAAAGGGGAAAATGCTGGTAAACATATCCAGAGACAACAGCTTTTGAAAACATTGTAGGAACACGAGAAAGTGCTTATAACCAGCATTTTCTCCTTTACCCACAATGTTTTCTACCCTCTCAAAGACATATCCAATTATTTAAGTCGCATTCTATTTGTTATCTGCAATTTTTCTCAATATGGCCCAGTCTACAATTCTGTCTCAAGCAGAGATTAAGCTTATGATGAGTCCACACGTTTTTGCACATACACCTTGTCTTGGAATACCACAAGCAGTTTTTACATAACAGCTCCAGATTTTTAGGAATGTGTGTCCATACAACAGTCTGTACATATGTCAGTATGTCTGGAAGTCCATCCGTCAGTGCATCTGACAGTATGTAAATTTGTCCATACATCTCTCAATATTACATCTTCATGTCTGTCAGAATGTCTGTCCAACTAACAAATCACATCTCTGTACAACTGTCAGGAGAACTATCTGTATATCTGTCAGTACACCTGTCAAGACATATATCAGTGCACCTTTAAGGACAACACTTGTCAGTGTGCCTTTTAAACATTCATCTAAAGATATGTTAGTGTATGTGTCAGTACATCGGTAGTCAATCTCACTTGTGAACATGAATTCACTAGCCTTCTTCCTTCACCACAGATGATGCACACCCACAGACCTTTAGTCATTGTATTTTACTTTTCTTTTACTTCTTCATCTTCATAATGAATCATCCCCAGCTGTTTCCAACACTGCCCCACTAAAGGATAAGTCCCAATAAGATTCTACATTATGTTTTCTAAACTGTTCTCTGGCAAAAGCTTCTGTAGGACAAACTTTAAATTTCATCTCACCAAATGCTCTTGATTTTGTTGTTCCCTGCAAAGTATGAACAGGAAAAAAAACTGAAATTCCGAGTAACCCTTAAACTCTTGACCAATAGATCCCCTGATTTAAGGACCCTAGAGAAAAACACTTTTGAAAACATTGTGTAAAAGAGAAAATGCTGGTAACCGACAAAAAGTGTACAATTCCGGGTAACCCTTTAACTCTTTACCCCCCAAAAAATCCCCTGATTTAACGACCTTATAAAAACACATTCTTGAAAATATCTGGGGTAAAGGAGAAAATGCTGGTAACCAGGAAAAAAAGTGTGAAATTCTGAGTTACCCTTAAAACTCTAATGATTTAACGACCCTAAAGTAAAAAGCTGTAGAACACATTGTGGGAAAAGGAGAAATTGCTGCTGTTGACCAACATTTTTCTCCTTTTTCCACAACATTTCCTGGCCTTTCAAAGGAAAATCCTATAATTTTAGCTGCATCTGTCGTCTGCTTTTCGATTTGGACAGGCCTAAAATTTTGTTGTCTGGTAAACAGTTAACTCTCACTGCCACAGACAACATGAACTTTTTTGTGGCAGACATAGATTAAGGTACGACAGAATAATACAGAAAATGCTACAGCTACTGAGAAATTTTCCAGTAAATTGTCAGGAGTGGGATAGCTAATGGTGTAGACGCAAGATCAGGCTGCATTGTATGTGCAGTTTGATCTTGCATCTACACCATTTGCTGTTCTACACTAGACATTGACAAGAAAATATCTCAGTGGCTGTGGAATTGTAGAGTTTGATTATTTAATTATCATAGAGTTCAGGCCAACCTGATAAGGTATTGAGCACAAATTGAGTTGATTTTGCAAACAGTGTAGATCAAGGCAGCACTGATCATGCAGTCTTATCATGTGTCTTGTTTGTTTGTTTGTATTGGAGTTAAATGCCATTTTAACAGCTCAGGTCATATCATGGCGGTCAGTGACGCACCCATGTGCTTGCTGGGTTTCTCACACCAGTAGTGACACAATTTTCTTTCCAAAGCCACAGACTACTTTTCTCACAGGCATCAGAGGTGAGAGGCGAAAAATCGCCGGAATGAAAGTTTGCCTCAACTGGGTACCAAACTCGCAACCACCGTATCACAAGTCCGAAACGCTAACCACTGAGCTAGCCGGGTGTGCAAACATGTGTCTACTCTATCTGCTCTATTGTGATAAGGCCTGGTTTAACAATTTACCAGACAACAAAAGTTTAGACTGGCCCAAATTGAAAGCATTTTCAGAAGACACATTAATCATTTACCACACTACAAAATTTTAGACCCGTCCGAACAGAAAGCATTTGCAGACGACAAATTCAGTGTGGCTCAAATTATGTGATTTTTCTCTGATAGGGTTGAAAACATTGTGAAATAAGGAGGAAATGCTGGTTACCAGCATTTTCTCCTTTTCCCACAATGTTTTCAAAAGGCTTCTTCCTCAGGGTTGTTAAAAGTCGGCATCATATGATAAAGGTGCAAATGATGAGATTTGTCTATGAAAAGATAGAGGGGAAGACTATTATCAACATTTTAGCACATAACCTCCTCTGTTTTCAGTGTAAAATACCCATTTCAAATTTTCATATCTTACACATATGCAGGATAAACATTGTATGATGTCATATGTTACATCAAATTATATTTCTCTCAGGGAAATGAATCAGGTTTAATTCATGGAAATTACCACATGTGCATGTATGTCTTTAAACATATAATTCACAAGGTTCCGTTATGTGATACCATGATTCTGACTTCTGTGGGCTTTTGAGAAAAATCTTCATTCAACTTGTCTAGATAAAAATTATTAAGCTCACCAGAGGTTTGCGTACTAACATCTTTTAATACTCATTTAATAAAATTTTATCTCAAAAGGCTACTTATGTCAGATCCTGAATTTCCTCCTTTCGTACAATGATTTCTACCTTTCAAAGACAAAGTCATTCACTTGAACAACATTGTAATCTGCTTATGCTTTCATTTTGGACCAGTCTAAAATATTAACACTGGTAATGAGTTAACTAGGCTGCCTCACAAGATATGTAAGAGAAGAGTAGGTGGAAAACCAAATTAGGCAGTTTTGGACAGTATTCAAAGATCGGTCTCATCTCTACTACACAACAAAATTTGAGACTTGTCTGAATTAAAAGCATTTAAAAGCAGATGGCAGATTATAGGCAGCTCAAAAAATGGCACTTGTCTTTGATAGAACAGAAACAGGAGGGCTACTGGCCCTAAAGCGCTCACCTGAGTGACGTCCTCTAGAGTTGATAAAGCTCAAGAGATCCTGGTTGTAATAATGTAAAACAAATGAGTGTTAGTGTTACTTTTTTACTGACTTGACCTATTTTTGAACTTGTCTGAGGTGTTATCAACACAAACATTCTGACAATGTTTTGTGAGTACAAGACAAAAATGTGGCCTTTAGACTGCAAATAAGATTTTTCTAAGATTTGTCCAAATAAACTTTTTGACCAGACATGACCCAATCTTAAATATGTCTGATATATCATAAAGACAAGAGCCTCACCAGTCTTAATGAGTATTCGTCTAAAAATATGGCCTCTAGAGTGCACAAAAGCTTTTTTTACGATCTGTCCCAATGACCTACTTTTTGCCTTGACATGACCTAACTTTGAACTTGTACTACACTTCATCAAGACAAACATTCCAACCAAGTTCCATGAGTATTCGGATGAAAGTGTGGCCTCTGCAGTGCACACAAGGTTTTTCTAAGATTTGGCCTAGTGACCTACTTTTTGAACCTACATGACTAAATTTCAAACTTGTCAGAGATATTATCAAAACCAATATCCTGACCACAGTTCATGAGTCTCAGACTGAAACTGTGGCCTCCAGAGTGCACACAAGGTTTTTTCTACAATTCGGCACAGTCACCTACTTTTTGACCCAAAATGTCAAAGTTTCAAACTTGTCCTAGATATCATGAAGACAAACATTCTGACAGATTTCAGGGTTATGGGGATAAAAATGAGGCCTCTCGAGGGCACACAAGGTTTTTCTAAAATTTAGCCCAGTGACCTACTTTCTGACCCTATGTGACCAAATTTCAAACTTGTTTGAGATATCATCAAAACAAATATTCTGACCATTTTTCATGAGTGTCTGGCAGAGTGCACACAAGGTTTTTGTAAGATTTGGTCCCGTGACTTACTTTTTGACCCTACGTGACCCAGTTTCGAACTTCTCCCAGATTTTATCAAGACAAACATTCTGACTAAGTTTCATGAGTATCTGACTGAAAATATGGCCTCTAGAGTGCACACAAGTTGAATGTTGACGACCCCAGGATGGACACAGCACAATCACAAAAGCTCACCTTGAGCACTCTGTGCTAAGGTGAGCAAAAAAATTGGTGGAAAAACAAGAAAAAGGCTGGTTACCAGCATATTCTCCTTTTCCCATTATGTTTTCAAAAACTGTCTTTGTCAGTGTCATTAAACTTGGGACTATGTGGTAACGGATTGATTGAATTCCCAATACCAAGACTATCTGATATAGTCTAAAATTTTGTAATCTGGAAAAAATTCTGAATCGTAAGATCACTATATTAACATACCTCCCAGACAAGGACACATTTGTTAGCACTAACAGTATCTTCATCGTCATCATCATCTGGTGAGTGATAAAATTGACAACAACAAAATCATAACTAATGAAAACAATAAACAGATCTAAAGAATTAATCAACCTTTTAATGTACAAACATGGCTTTAAAGGGAGCAATTCAAATTCTTCATAATCTTACCAAACTTAAAAAATGATTCATCACTGAACTGTGTGAGGCAATAAGCTGGCAAACCATCAGTAAAGAAATGAAAAAAATATTTGTCAGTGGTATTTCCTAATTGGGCTATGTAGCCTCTTAAGGTATTTATAGATTTTGCACCAAAGTTTCTCAAAGGTTTGTGCGAAAGTCATGTGATCAATAACATGCGTAAGACTGTGTGGAATCATATTCAAATGAGTATGATGATGTTATATTTGATTTTATGAAAACAGACAGAGTCACCAATAATTATTGCAAAGCGACCAACTACAATTTGAATGCCAAACTCTCACCTCTTTACTGCATAAAGATTTCCAGTTTCTTTATGTTTGCAGGGAAAACTATATTTCTAAGTATTTATCTGTGTTTAACAAGAAATTTAATTTTGCAGCAAAGAGAAATCTAAAAAGGCCCCTTCAACAGAAGCTGTTGCTAACAGTTTTGAAATTGGATTACTTTCAAATGACATTAACTCTTTACCACAAAATCCCGTGTTTCAATGACCCTGGGAAAGAAAACTTTTTGATAACATTGTGGAAAAAGAAGAAAATGCTTTTCCCACAATGTTTTCTACTCTTTCAAAGCAAATCTAATAAT
This sequence comes from Tridacna gigas, assembly GCA_945859785.2. Lineage (NCBI taxonomy): Eukaryota > Metazoa > Mollusca > Bivalvia > Cardiida > Cardiidae > Tridacna > Tridacna gigas. The sequence continues at coordinate 59,013,886 of OX244028.2, forward strand.
ATGACCCAAATCTAATTTGTTGTCTGCAAATTTTTTCAATTTGGACTGGTATAATATTCTATCATTTGGTAAACAGATATGAATATCTAAAATAGTAAAAGTATTACAATGATAAGCTGCTCCAGCAGACTTTAATGTCTGCTGGAGCAGCTTATCATTGTAATTAAAGATTGAGGTCAAACTGCTCAGGATATGCAGACTTATCATAGGTTTACACACTGATATTTAGAGTTGATGTGAGGAAAGTAGCCATAGGACTGAAAAGTTTTGACCTAATTTACTCAAAGTAATGAAAACCTTGTTTCTTTCTTTTTTGATACTCTAGGGTATAACCTAGCAGTATAATTATACAAGCTTTCATTTCTGTACCAAAGGACAAATTTTAGAATTGTCCAAACTAAAAGCATTTACAGATGATAAAACTGATACATCTAAAAACATGCTATTTTTTTTCTATTAATGGAATGAAGAAATATTGTAAGGAAATAAGAAAATACTGATTACCAGCGTTTTCTTTTATTTTCACAATGTTTTCAAAAGTCTTCTTCTGGGTTGTAAAAACTTGGGATTGTTTGGTAAAAGGTTTTGGAGTAGCTGTCTGTGATTACCTTCCTTTTTGCTCCTTTTTTGACTATCTTCAGACCACTTTATCCGATGCATCATTAATCTTCGGAACTTTCTTTGTTGTTTTGGACCTGACAATAGATTATAAAAGAATCTCACGGGTGTTGGACAGAAGCATTTCATGCCTAATATTTGTAGTATATGTGTTTGATTTGCTGTATGATGAGAATTACAATTTCAACCAGGGAAGGCCAAAACAAGTATTTGTACAAGTTGGGCAAATGAATACCTGATCCTGGTAGTTACGTTATCAAATGACAAACGGACGGACGGATGGATGGATGGATGGACGGACAGACGGACAGACAGACATTCAGACAGGACCCTCAATATGCACAAACATGCATAAACTTCTTAAAGGCTTACAGCTAGACATTAGAAAGTTGTTTATTGCATATCTGCAGTCTGCAGTTAGTAGTAGTACAAGAGATTCAAATCTAAGAAACAAACCTGTGGGAGGGAGCAACAGCACAGATATGCCTATAAAGTTGCACACAGATTGACAGATGTAATTTGAATTAACTCTTTTCCAGACGACATAACTTCAGACTAGACCAAGTCAAAATCATTTGCAGATTACAAAATTAATGTGGTTCAAATGATGGAATTTGCCTGTTAAAGGAAGAGGAGAAATTGTTGAAAAAGAAAAAAAAAAAAAAAAAGAATGCTGGTTACCAGCATATTCTCTGTCCTATTGCTTTCAAATGCCCTACTTCTCAGATTTGTGGAAAAATAAAATCTTTTGGTAAATGTGCAAGACACCTACTGCAACAAACATCTGTCAGTGAGCAGAAAACCTTTAATCTCAGCTGATATACCTATAAAAAGTCACATTATTTTGTCTGTTCATTTGCACTGATTCAAGAGAGGTAATTACACTAACCATGAAAGAATACCAAAAAACATCCATAAAGTAATCAGTGTATAAAATCCAAAGCTAGTTTGCCTATCATCACACAGAAAACAAAACACCCAATACATTCTCACCTCCCTCTACGACCACTACATTACAATCCTTAAACAGCACTACAATCCCTGTCATATACAACTGTTTTGCATTGGTTTCAACTTTAAACTTCTTGGATGGATTACTGAGATCATTAACTCTGTAAAAGAAAAGAAAGATTTGTTTGTTTAACATATGTAGATCATGTGTAGATGTGTAGATCATGATCAGACTGCAAAAAATGTGCAGTCTGATCTTTGATATGCACTGTCTGCTTTGCTTAGATATTTCTGGAAAAAACTAACACTGAATTGCAACAATTCGGGTCCCATTTCTACGAAAAGGTTGGGTTTATCTGGCGCTCGAACAATTCATTATTTTTTCTGTGGTGTTTGAAGATATTTCAACATCATTTGAGTCATATCATGACAACCACCTCTTCGTGCATTCAAGCAGTTTTGTTAAGAATTAATTTGTACCACACTTTCTTCAAGCCAATTGCGGCTTTCCCACATAAACACCACTGGATCAATGTTCAGGGGTGAAAGGAAAATCAGACTGTGGTGAAAATCAAAAGTCCTCTTTTAGAGGTTGACTGAGCATAGATTTGAACTCCTAACCCTTGTATTACAAGCCATGTGTTGTCTTCAAAAGGGTAGAAAACATCATGTGAAAAGGAGAAAATTCTCATCATTAGCATTTTCTCTTTTTACTATGTTTTAAAAAGTCTCTATTCCTCAGGGTCACTAAAACTCAGAATTGTTTGGTAGAAATGCTAAGAAAAACCTACCTGTAAACAGCAACATTAACACCTAGTGATGTGTCTTCTTTCAATTTATTTATTTTTTTCTCTCTCCTCTGCTCTTTTGTTAATTTTCTAGCAGCATTTGCTTCTTCATGAGCTCTGAAAATTGTAAAAGAAACAACATTTCTGATCTCTTTTGGCACCAAATAAACAAATTTGACCTCTTTCGACCACTGAAAACACAATCCCTGATATTCAGCAAGATATTTACCTTATTTATGATGCTTGGCTAACCCAGCAGATGATATAGATCGAAGATAAGAATGCAAGTTCTGTGAAGTCTAATCTTGATACATGTATATGCCATTCGACCCTGCGGTTTCAACCCCTCTAAGTTACTGGCACTATCAATACCAAGACAAATCTAAAGCTAATTGAAAATGAACCTTTGAAGATAATTAAATTTGATTTGAGCTCCCTACTTTTGTCGTTTAGCCATTTGGGCTCTCACATGGGCTTCAACCTTTGTTGGATCCTGTACAGCTTCTGACCCCAGTACTCTCATCAAATTTGCCATTCTCACTGAAATGATAGAAGCATTACAGTATATCTCACGGAAAAATAATTCCATAGGGAATAATAGGTACTATAAAAACATAAAATGAAGCAGTTTTTTTTCAAATAGTTCTGCTAATAGCACTTTTCAAGAAAAAAAAAAAAAAAATGTGATTCATTTTAAACTATTGTTTTATGTCCCTCACCATGTTTGTACATAGCAAAAAGGATATGGCGTTGTCTTCTAGTGTACAAAGTCTAAATTTTAGTGCTTCATCAGACTAGGGTAATTCTGTAGTGGGAGTACTTAACCCTTTCCCAAACAAGCCCTGGTTTTCACGTGTCTGCAGTACAAGTCTTTTGAAAACACTGTGGGAAAAGGAGAAATTGCTCGTAACGAGCAATTTCTCCTTTTCCCACAGCGTTTTCTACCCTTTTTGAGGCCTTTCTGCCATTTTCATCAAATTTAAAATTGTCGTCTGCAAACTCTTTCAATTTGGACCAGCCCAAAATTTGTCGTTTGGGAAAGGGTTAATGTTACATCAAATTGGGCCATGAGTCTGGAATAAAGCAATTTTTATCCAACCAATGTTATTCACTTCCACAGCAGCAAAAAAGGCTACCTTCACATTGAAATAAGAGAACAAAAAGAAAAAAAAAAAAACACCTTTAGGTTCTAATGGCGGTGCCAGTCCCAGGCGTATTTTTTCCTGTATTTCTTTCTGAGCTTCTTTTCTATTCTGTCTGCGCAGCTTTTTCCTCTCTTCTGCCGTCAAATAAACTGGGATAGTAGGTTCTTTGGTTGGTTCAGCTTTAAAAAAGAATGCTATTTTTTAGTCTCAATAAAAACTTTTATCAACAATGCTTACCATTGAGAACATTGAGGCTGATCCTAGATCAACACTAGTGAGTGTTTCGTAACAAATTCCTGGACAAAAACATAAAACCATTTACCAACTAGAATTCTACACTTGTTCAAGTTGAAATCGAATTGGGTTCAAATGACAGGATCTGCCTTTGAAAGCGCAGAAGGCAATGCAAAAAAATGGTTTTCATCATTTTCTCATTTTTTCCTACTGTTTTCAATCAAACTACTGAAAGTACTGACAGGCTAGAGAATTTGATTGATTGAGTGATTATTTGGTGTTTAACCCTATTTTCAACATTAATTTAGTTATACAGCAGCGGCCAGTGCACATATCCATGCGATCCTGGAGTATCTTTTACTAGTACTCCCCACAATATTCTTTCAAAGCCACTGGCTGCTTTCCCCCATATCCACTGTCGAAAATTGTGAGAGGAACGAATCCTGTAGCAATGACTATCATCAATCCTCGGAGAGAAATTGGTCGAGCCGGGGATCGAACCAGCGACCTCCTGTTCTCATGTCCTGTATGCTACCGACTGAGCTACAGGGGCTATGCATGCTACTGGTTGACTATAATCCAGTTTAAGTTTAACCCGTAACCTGCTAGAAAAATTAAATGAAACTTTCAAGCCAATGGTAAACACCTGAATATTGCTATTTTGAAGTTACATTTTGGAGAAAATATATCCTCTTATCCAACAGTGTAGATCCAAGAAAAAACTGCATGTTCTGTTCAGTCTGATTTTAATCCACACTGTCCACAAAAGGTCACCGAGTCGCGGTGGTGCTGGTAAAAGAAACTCCAGGAAAGCATGGATAGGTGCACTGGCTTTCATAATATCACCGAAATTATGCTGAAAACGGCATTAAACACCATACAACCAATACGTCAATATCCAGTAGTGTAAGATGTAGTGAACTATTTAACTCTTTACAAAGCAAAATTCAAAGCTGTTACAGACCACAAATTAAATAAGGCTGTTTTTGTAATGTTTTTAAAGGCACTTTCTGCAAAAGCGTGAAAAGTATTCCTGTGACTGTGTGGAAAATGGTTAAACCACAAATGTCTTTTCCCTCTATAAAAAATATCAAAGAATTAATAAATACTAAACCTCGTTTCTTTTCTTTATTTATTGGTAATCCATTTATATTTAAAACTAATACATGAATCATCATATGCATTCTTCATTATTTCGCCTGCGAGAATTTTTTTTTTTTTTTCAGAAAACAGCCTAACTTATGTTTCTGCTTACTATACAGAACATGTGACATGAAACTTTAGATCTACTACAGCTTTGACCCCTTCACAAGTGCTTTAAATAGATCTAGATGTAAATTTGTTGGCTTTTACCCTTCATATTTCGATTTCGGACACACTTTTGGGCAAGGTAAAACTTACTATTTCGGCCACCCTCTTTTTTTTTTTTTAAAATGATAATTTCCATAAGATTCGTACAATAAAAAAATACTTAATTCTTTCTGTTGGAATATATTAGCAAATTAAAGTATGCAGTCTTGTTTTCCTGTGTTACCAGGACACATGGGAAAGGGAAATCACTGTAACCGACCTGTATGAGCACATTTTGAAAGTCAGTGCAGTTTTAATGTAGGCGATTCTGAAAGTGGCCTCCTATCTTTTACGGATGAAAATTTTGACTGCAAACTGTGACTGCAGGATTTAAAGAACAACGAGTTACGGTGTAAATAATCGCACATTAACAGATGGATTTGGGACTGCTGATCAGATTATCAGGTAAGTGTCATTAACTTTACACCCTTTGCACCCAATATGATACCTGTGTACTTGTCAATAACAGACTCATGTCTTATTAAGGATCTTTTTCCTCTTCCTTTTCATGCACTTTGGTAATAAGATCACATCTGTTTTTTTTTTTTTTAACTCAAAAAAAAAATCTTTTGAAAATGGAAAATCAACAAATTTACGGTCCAACAAAAATGCCGAATTTGAAAAATCAATGAAATTTCATACCAATGGAATTATATGAAACCACAGTAGTTTTCAACGACTTTCATCACTAAATAGTTTTTTTTTTTTTTTTTTCTTATTGGAGTATAATGCCCTTTTAGTAGCTTAGGTCATATCATGGCGGTCAGTGCACCTACACACGTGTTTCTTACACCAGCACTGACACAACTTCCTTTTCACGCCATTGACAACTTTTCTCACATGCATCAGGCAGAAAATCGCCGAAAAGAAAGTTGCCTCAATCTGGAGTACCTGACAAAACTCTTCACCAAATGACAGAATATCAAAAGCAATTGCACATGAGAAATAACATGTGGCTTGAATGATATTCATCGTCTGTGTGAGTACAGAAAAGTTTCTTGAAAAGGAGAAAATGCTGGTTACAAGTACAGTAAAACTTTTGAAAATTGGTCTTATTAGCAGCATGGTTTGATTTCTGGGTTTCACCCACCTAGATTTTTTAATCAAACTCGGACTGTGTAGACTTATGTAGATTTAAAGTATACGCAAAGTAATGAATTTAGTCAGGGAAGCCTATGCTCACACATGAAAATGACAACAAGAAAGTTTTCAAGTTCATTGAAAAGTTGATAATAATATTTCTTGAATTTTATGAATAGATCCACATGTAAGGCATGTAAATTAATAATTGCCTATTTACACTCTTACTGTTAGATATCTACATAATTTAGGAAATTGAACTTAAAGACTGTACATAATTTAATGTAACTGATAGAACTTGTCAAATTTCCTGTTTTGATCTGCTTTTTTGTTTTGTGTAGCCTTCAGAACTCATATTCCATATGCTGATTTTCAAATTTAAACAAAGAATTTTGAGTAAGTGCTTATCATTGAAGAGTCTGACGTTTAGAGTTTATTTTTAGCTCACCTGAGCACAAAATGCACAAGGTGAGCTTCTGTTGTTGTGCTGTGTCCGTTGTCCATTGTGCGTCGTCTGTAGTCCAGGCGTCAACAATTACCTTGTGTGCACTCTAGAGGCTACATTTTCAGCCTGAAACTTATGAAACATGGTTGACATGTTTGTCTTGATGATATCTTGGACAAGTTTAAAATTGGGTCATGTTGGGTCAAAAAGTAGGTCACTGGGCCAAATCTTAGGAAAACCTTGTGTGCCCTATAAAGGCCACATTTTCAGTCTGAAACTCATGAAAGTTGGGTAGAATGTTTGTCTTGATAATATCTTGGACAAGTTTGAAATTGGTTCATGTCCAGTCAAAATGTAGGTCACTAGACCAAATCTTAGAAAAACCTTGTGTGCACCATAGAGGCCACATTTTCAGTCTGATACTCATGAAACTTGGTCAGAATGTTTGTTTTAATAATGTCTTGGACAAGTTTGAAATTCAGTCACATTGGTTAAAAAAGTAGGTCACTTACACTTGCGTGTTTTCATCATTAAAACCAGGATCTCTTCAGCTTTATCAACTGTAAATGACTTTACTCAGGTGAGCGTTTTAGGGCCAATGGCCCTCTTGTTTTCCTTAATGTTTTTCATTTTGATTCCAGGTGAACGTTTGAAAAGTCCTACTAATTGTTGATCGCACAGTTGTAGTGTTCACCAGTTTACAAATCGCATATTCTCTATGATATTAGCATGGCTTCAATGTGTAACAAAAACAAAATAATTATCCCATCTCGATCACTTGATATTTACCCAAGCATCTAAAATCAGAAAAGCTGGATGTAAAACACAAATCTTAATTACCCGGATGTCGACATTTTTTCACTGTGGTCAGTAATGTGCGATAAACACCTGATTACCACAAAAAAACCAAATTAATTCTTATCAATTCATTGGTCATTCCATTATGTAAAGTAACACCCCAATCATTAAATACAATCATGTTACAATAGTCGATAGATAAACAAAAGACGGATAACTGACTGTATATTCTATCGAACCCTAGAATATTTTGTACATGAAGCACTGCATTTATGGACACTTGAAAATCAGCAGGTCATTAAGAACATGTGAAAATAAGTGGTCCTTTCATAGGATTAAAATCTATAGGTAATGTCTCTTTGGTACTGAAAATGGTGGTCGTAATTTCGGAATAGTGGGGTGCCCGTATTTCCAGGTTCTTGATCATTCATCATTAAGAAGGAAAAATTCCGTACTGACAAAAATTGTTCATAATAGCAGGTTGCTCGTCTTGCCGGGGTGGTCTTGAGGAGAGACTGTAGTTTCCAAATGCTTTCTTCCAGTGAGTCTTAAAAAGAGCTAGATTGTGTGGTAAAGGACAAGCTTTCTCTGCAATGATAAAGTTCAGCATACCTGGTGGTTTCATCTGTGTTGGATGTTCTACTAAGTGAGTCACACCCTCCAGCTTTGCTCTCAGCTCTTCATCAAATAGAATCTTGTCATATCTATAATGTGTGAGAAAAAACAAACATTTTTAGTCTGTGTCATATTGAAAGTATATCAATTCACATATCCTCCATTTGTATCAAGTACTTGGCCCATAACTCTTTAGCAGATAAAAAAAAATAGACTTGTCCATACTGAAAGAACTAGCAGAGGACAAATTTGATATTGCTTAAACGAAAGGATTTTTCTGTGAAAACTGTTGTGAGAACAGGAGGAAATGCTGGTTTCCAGCAATTCTTCCTTTTCTCACAATGTTTTCATAGCCTTTTTCCTTACGATCTGTAAAACTTGGCATTGTTTGGTAAAGGTTTTGCTCTTTATTAAACGACAAAATGTTAGAAGTGTTCACATTAAAACTAGTGGCAGATCACATATGAAGAGTAGTTCTAGCGATGGAATTTGCATGGAAAGAGTAGAAAACATTGTGGGCTATAGAAAAGAGCTGTTACCAAGCTCTACAATTTTTAAATTATGTTTTTACCCTTTTAAAGACAAGTTTCATTCTATGAGACATGTAAATATTGTTATTTGCCAAACCTTTTAATTATGGTAAGTCTAAGTTTGTCCATTGGTACAGGTTGAAACAAGTTTTATGGTATATGCAGCCGACGTTTTTCTTTTCCGGTTTCATGTATGACTGGAGTTTAATTTCCTACATCAAAACAAAGCCATTCCAATGTTCATCAGTAAGAGAAGAACAATTTCAGGCAAAAGCAACCCAAAACAAGTTTGAAGTATTATAGACAAGAAATATTCAAGCTTGACAATCTTGCAGCATGCAAGGTAAAGTTCAAGGCCGTACTATGAGATTTAAAGAATATTATCACCCTAAATGCTTCAACAAAACCTATTTTGTGGGTAATCATTAGAATTGGCTGCCAGAACAATTCTTCTGAGTACCAAACAACACAGGATTTAGCGAAGAAAAGAGGTTTTTACAGTTTGACTTTCCCTGACTTATCTTGACCTCTGAAGCCAAGTACAAAAGGTGAAAGTAAATAGTTCATACAAATGAGCCATGCTCTGACAAAAACAGGTTTAATGCATCTTCCTGATGCAATATACCAAGCAAGTCACCTAATGATAATGGATCGATAAAATCCGCTTTGTCTCACAACCAACTGAATCATAAGGTAGACTAGTCCTTTGACTTACAGCAAATTGACCAATAGCAAAAGGTTTCGACCGAGGTCAGCCTGCATAGTCTTTTAACATGGCTCTCTACTTTCTGTAGATGCATTAAACCCCCTTTTCACAGAGCATGGCTCATATAAAATCATAGGGTGACAAATGATGACAGAACTTACGAGTCCACATTTCTGATGATAAAAGCATCCCACCATTCCATATCTGGTGTTTCCCCTGCAATCTACAAGAGAAACACATACTAATTTTGGCAGGTAAAACTCTCAGGCTTTAGCCATTATCTGCAGCTATACTCCCAAACCATTCTAATTAACGTTCTAATTCTAACTATCAAGAATTTTGAAAATTGCATGAGAAGGCAGTTTCTGGTGTTACCATCTTAACTCAGAATTGGAAAGCATTTTAGAATTTTTGGAGAATAAAAGCATTAGTCTCTGTAAGAATTATAATACATGAACTGTCGCAAAGCGGACAAATACCCCCTAACAGGACTTTGTCACTGAAGCAGCACAATCAGAGAACAGAAATGATTTTCAAAACAAAGATAACCAGTGACCTTGACCTTTGACCCATGTAACCCCAAAAGGTTCCAGGTCGAACAGCTATTGAACTAAAGCACATAAAACAATTTTCAAGCAAAGTTCACCTGTGACCTTGACCTTTGACCCATGTGACCCAAAAACAATAGGGCACCTCCTTGGGCCATTGCTTGTATAAAGTTTCAGGGGTCATATGGCTTTTGAGTTAGGGCATGGAAACAAAAAAGTCTACAGACGGAAGAATTGACAGATGGACAGACAAACAGACATGGTGAAACCAGTATCCCTGCTCTACTTCACAGGTGCGGGGTATAATAACAAAATATGTCTATCAATGAAGACAGCTGGAATTTCTATCTGAGAGACATTTTAAGTGCCCCTGACGAAAAGTAGGATAAGTTACTAGGACAAATAAGTTTTAAAGAAATTGCCAACCCTTGCTTGCCAGTGCTTTATGATTGCATTCACAGTTACCTACCCTTCCACTATCAGTTCCCTTTTTGGTACTAAACAACCAGCCTGAGTTTGAAGTAAATGCCTTTAGTAATAGAGATATCAAAAAGATCAGTTTTTGCATGACAACAATGATGCAGATGATTCCAACAGAGATATGATGATACCATGAGGTGTCATAGGCTTGATTGATTGTATGGTGTTTAACGCTGTTTTCAACATTATTTCAGTTATATCACGGCAGCCAGTCACCTATCCATGCTTTCCTGGAGTTTCTTTCACCAGTATTTCGCACAATATTCTTTTCAAGCCACTGGCTGCTTTCCCACATAGCCATTGTCCAAACAATGGTCAGCGGTGAGAGAGGAATGAATCCTGTGGCAATGACTATCATCAATCCTCAGGAAAAAAATGGCCGAGCCGTCGATTGAACCAGTGACCTCCTGTTCTCAAGTCCTGTACGCTACCGACTGAGCTACGGGGCTCGGCTTGAAGTGTCATATGGTGACAAATGATAACAAAACTCACGAGTCCACATTTCTTATGATAAAAGTATCCCACCACTCCATATCTTCAAAAAGAACCATGCTAAAAATCAAACAAATAACAAACATACCATTTCCTTCTTTGGAGTAATTGTGGCTAATTTGGCTGCTGATGCAATACCAGTTTTCTTTGCTGCTTGTGAGATTTCACTCTGCAACCTTTCTAGCTGAGCCTAAAAACATAATAACCCTCTTAAATATGAGCCTGTGTTTTAAAAACCATGAAGAAGAATAATGTTTTTTAACAAGGGTAGAAAACATTGTGGGAAAAGGAGAAAATGCTGGCCTGCAGCATTTTCTCCTTTTCCCACAATGTTTCTACCCTTGCTGGTGACCAGCATTTTCTCTTTTTCCTACAATTTTTTCTTCCCTTTCAAAGTATAAATTCTATCATGTTTAAGCCATATTTATTTTGTGAAAACTGCACATGTTTTTAACATGGACAAGTCTAAATTTGCTGTTAGATAAAAGCCTAAAACAATTACACTAATAAATCTATCAATGCCTCCCATACCACTGAGGACACCTTGAGCTGTTGTTACAGACAGTGCAGATCCAAGATCTGTGTGCACATTCTGTGCAGCCTGATCTTTGATCTACATTGTCTCCTTCTTTGTGACATACTCCAGCTACAACAGCCATGAGAATGTAATATTGTGCAGTGACTTGAATCATATTTGTGTAGTCAAAGGGTTACCTTCATACTGCCCAATATGAATCTAAATAATCAAAACCACTGACAGCGTTGAACTAATACCCCTACCCCTGGGGGAATATCAGTTCTCAAAACTTAAAAAGTCAATATATGGACAGAAATACACAGGCTGTTTGATAAATTTGTGGAATTATGTTGTTAAAACCATGTTTCTTGATATTTTAACCCTTTACCACACAGTCCCGACTTTTAACGACCCACACAATGAAAGCTTTGGAAAACATTGTGGGAAAAGGAGAAAATGCTGGTAACCAGCATTTTCTTCTTTTCCCACAATGTTTTCTACCCTTCTCAAAACAAGTTTTAATTCTTGAGTCACATTTATTTTGTCGTCTGCAAAAGCTTTCAGTTTCGACTAGTCTAAAATTTTGACATTTGGTAAAGAGTTAAAATAAAAAATTGCCAATAATACCATGAACTTATATCAAACTTGATACACAAATTTTGCAGTTTTAAAACATTTCAAATGCAAAATATCTGTAACCATAGTAACCCATGTGATAGGCATTGCCAGGCTCAAATTTTCTTCTGATTAGAAACTTGTAATTTTGCGTGAAATGTACATTCAGGAATGTGTAAAAATGCTGCCAATCATGGAAATGGTCAAATATCATCATAACAGTATTTCTGTAAAACTTCATAGATGTGGCACTTCAGGTAAGTGTAATCAGACCTCCAGATAACAGGGAGTGAAAGTATTCTAACGCCATTATTTCTCTTCCAAACCCTATGTTGTGGGTGCTCATTACAATCGTCTTGAAGAGACGATTCCGATTCTAATGTGTACCTATAACATAGGGTTTAGTGAAGAGTGATTAATATTTTCAATTTTGAAATCAAAATCACTACCTGTATCTGGAGCTCTGTGTAATAACATAGTTTTAGTCTTGTCAGTGCAAGGTAATTATTGACGCAGTGTTGTCTTCATGCTGACTTTCACATATTAATAAAATTTTGTGTTGGCCTAGGTAAACTACCAAAACAGACCATAGATTTGAGTTAGGAGTCGGCATTTTGAAGGTCCTACAGTATTTTATTGGTCTAAAAGTGGTATGAGCAATTAAGGAATGATTCAGAACATCGCTAAAAGATGATCCTCATGAAGGACGGCCGATTAGCGTGACAGCGTCAACTTTGGCAACTGCATATGACAAGGTGAATAATGAGAGGCGAGTAACAGTGGACAACTTAGGAGTGTCTTGTTCCACATTACAAGTATTTCCTTACACAGGACCTGGAATGTCTAAATCGGGCAAACACTGGGTCTTGCAGGAGATTGTATAGAAAAAGTACACCAATCCCTTGACTTGCAATGATGTGGATGTTATTTTCTCTAATCCGGCTCCTGGCAATGTACATTTACATGTGTTTCGTAATTCTCTATTGAAAATGTATTTCTCTATGAATTTGAATGAAATTTTGAGGATGTTTCCGGTATAGATTGTATGCTTAAACTGATCTTAATTGATCTCCTAGTTTTATTTTTATAACAAAATTCCACAAATTTATCTAACAGCCCTCGAACATACAGACAGATGAAACAACTTGACATTGTCTCTTTCTTCTCCCCCCTTTCTACTTTTGGTATGGAAAAAGAACTGAACATACATGAAAGCTGGTCTAAAGTATAACATTTTTATAGCAGGATTCAGAGTTTGGGATATATAAAGTATGGGTTGAGGAATGACAATACTAGTCAACCATCCTGTGTTTTTGCCACCCCAAGGTTGACAGCTTTTTGATAACATTTCAGGAAAAACAGAGAATGCTGATAACAAGGATTTCTCCCTTTCTCACAATATTTACCACCCTCTCAAAGACAAATCTAGTCAGTTTTGCCCTTTTCCACCGGTTTTTCCACTTTAACAAAGGAAATTGATCATTTTAGCAACAATTGTTAGTGATCTAAAAAATGCTTTCAATCTGGACAAATCATAAACTCATAACGACAATATTATAGACTTGCCCAAACTGAAAAAACTTGCCAATGACAAGGTAGTTGTGACTCAAATGATGGAAAAAACACAGTGGGAAAAGGATAAAGTGTTGGTGACCAGCATTTTCTACTTCATTATGTTTTCAAAAACATTCTTCCTCAAAGCTGTTAAACACAGGATTGTTTGGTAATGCGTTAACACTTGTCACCAGCTAAAGTCTCCTTATTCCTTACCTTTGTTCTCAATCTAGATGCCAGTTGTTCAAACTTTCCCCTCTCATGAAATCTAAATCCTCTTTTCTGTCTCTGTGCCGACTGTCCACTGTGTAAAAACAATTCAACAATATCAACATGTGTTATGTTTAACACTTTACCAAACACTCCCATGTTCTAACAATCCTAGGGAAAAAAACATTGTGAAGTCATTGTAAGAAAGCGAGAAAATACTAGTTTTGCCCTATGTTTCTCAACCTTTCAACAACAAAAACAATCAATCAATCCGATTCAATTTGTTGTCCGCAAATGCTTTCAATTTCATCAAGTCTGAAACTTTATCTTTTGGTAAAGAGTTATTCCTTTACCAAAATATGTCCTATGTTTGAACAACCCTCACAAAGAAGACTTTTGGAAATATGGTACAAAAAAGATAACATGCTGGTTACCTGCATTTTGTCAATTTCCCACTATGTTTTGTATCCTTTCAAGGACACATATAATCAAATTGAGGCATGATGAATTTGTCTCTCAAATTGGACAAGTCCAAACTTTGTTTTCTAGTAAAAGGATAATTTGGTGTTAGAACCTTCACAAAACAATCAATTTTTGAATGAACCCTAGTATGCAAACTTCAGACAGCATTGTAGGAAAAGGAGAAAGGGCTGGTATCCAGCATTTTCTCCCTTTCCCATGAATTTTTTCTATCCTTTTGAAGACAAATCTTGTTTTATGATACCTTTACCCTTTCAAACACAAATACCATGTTTATAAAACACACATGTCATCTGCAAATGCTTTCAATATGGACAAGTTTGAAGACTGTAATCTGGTAAAAAGCTAATCCATTACAGTACAAACATGACTTTTAAGCCTTTACCACACCACACAATCATGAGTTTTAACTACCCTAAAAGAGAAGACTTTTAAAAATAGTGTTGAAGAAAAAGGAGATAATGCTGGTAATGCCAGAAAATACTCGCAGTCCACCCAGACTGACCTGGGTCAAAACTTTTTGCTTATGGTCACTTTTCTGCATGTCAAAGGACTAGTCTACCTCATGATACAGTTGGTTGTTGGATAAAATGGATTCTACAGATCCATAATTATATGAAGTCTTGCTTGGTATAATGTGTCAAGGATATGCACCAAAACCCCTTGTGCCTGAGCATGGCTCATTTCTTTACATCCCTTGAGTTGAAAGCTATGGAGAAACATTGTATAAAAAGGATCACTTGCTTCACTGCCAAACAAAAGAAATGAAACTTCAAGCTGATAGTAAAAACCCAAATTTTGGTACTTTTTTGGGGAAAGATATCTTCTATTCAGACAGTGTAGATCCAAGATCAGACTGCAAGTTCTATGCAGTCTGATCTTGATCTACACAGTCCACAAAAGGTCCTTGAGTAGTGCAAAGTGTTTTCCTATGAAGCACTTACCTGACTCGAGGATCAAAAAATTTTGAGGCAGTAATTTCTTCAGGGGGAGCTTCAATAAGCCCTTTAAACTGTTCACGTCTTTTTGCTCTTATGTTGGCCTGAAAGGAAAGAACACAATAGTGGTCGTTCAAAAGTTCTATTATTGTAATGAACAGGTTCTCCTTTTGTGATAACTGCCCCCCCCCCCTCCCATCCCTTCCCTTTCTTGAATTTAACCCTTTTATCATAGAATCCCAAATTTCACGACCCAGAGAAAATAAACTTTTGAAAACTGTTGAACAATGTTTTCCATCTTCTCAAAAATAAATACTTACCATTTGAAAAACATTTTTAATGTCATCTTTAAATTCATTAAATAAGGCAAGTGTAAAATTCTGTCATAAGGTAAAAGGTTATCCTAAAACTATGTTAATTATCAGTGTTTTTCCAAGATTTTTTTCTTTTCAGTCATCTTTAATTTGAGGAGATAAGAAGTTATCTGAAAGTAATAAGCAGTTTGATTAGAAATAAAGGCTCCTCAACAAGAAAATTGCCCTTTTGCTACAGTTCTCCAACTTGAATTCAAGTATTGAATCTTAATTCAATTTGGTTACTTACATCTTCGCGGACAGATTTTTAAGCTGTCTGCAGAAAGTCCTTTCATGATTATATGACCCTGAGCAAGAAGGCTTTTAAAAACATTGTAAATAAAGCAGGAAATGGTACTAACCAGCATTTTCTCCAGCAGCACTTCCTCCTTTTCAAAAACTTTCTTACCTTTAACCTTTTACTACACAACAAAATTTGAGACTTGGCAGAATTGAAAAGCAGACATACAGTTAAATAAGGCTCAAATGAGGGGATTTGTTTTCAGAAAGGTAAAAAACATTTGGGAACAGGAGAAAATGCCGGTTAACAGCATTTTCTCTTTTTCCGACAATGTTTTCAATTGTCTTCCTCCCCAGGGTCATTGAAAGTTGGAATTCTTCGATAAAGGCTTAAAAGAAATTTTCTTCTTTACCCGTGATGTTTTCTGCCCTTTCAAAACCAAATCACATGGTTAGAGCCTCATTCATTTAATCATCTATAAATAGTTTCATCTGGATCAGCTTAAAATTTTGCCATCTACAAAAGAGCTGTAGTTTTTGTGTGACATCTAGGTCCGTATTCACCAACCATTCTTAAGAATGTCCTCCCTCTTATTTTCCAGAATTTTCAAAATTTGAAAGTAACACAACATCTGATTATTTGAACCATGTGGTTTAGCCAATCAAAAGTTGTGTTATTTTCAAATATAGAAAATCCTGAAGAGTAGGACTAAGAATATCCTAAAGAATGGTTGGTGAATACAGGCCCTGGTCAACAAATATGATCTCCATTATGTTTTCTGATGGTGTCCTAAGCTTGCTTTATGATTTACAGTAAGTGGATTACTTTGGGGTTGAAAAAGTAAAATGTTCTTCGATTCATCACGAAACCAATGCTCTGGATACTCACAAAAACCACCTACACACAACATAGGTTTTAATGTAAAATCACATGACCTCTCTGGCTGAAAGTTACAATGTTGATTGATAGAATGATGTTTTACATCTCTTTGCACACTATTTTAGTCATATTACTGTGAAAGCTTACCAATCGATGTATGTCCTGGGTTTCGATGGTATAAGGCTAAGGTTTTGAAGTGTCTTGCTCAAGGACATACCCACCAAAAACCCAGTGGTTCAAGGTAGGATCCAACCAGGGCCCTCTAGGTAACAAATCATAAACTCTACCACTATGCTATGCAGGATCACAAAAGTTGCAATGTACCACCTACTTTTAGTATTTAATGCAGCTTTCAACATTATTTTAGTCATATCACTGCCACAGCTCACTTATGACGTATGACGTTTCACCAGCACTAGGCTAAGGCTCTAAAGTGTCTTGCTAATGGACACACCCATGAAAACCCAGTGGTTTAGGTGAAGATCAAACCAGGGACCTCCAGGTTACAAATCATACACACTTAACCACACAGGACACAACCAGAGTTACAATATACTACTTACTTTCAGTGTAGGAGCATGATGTGTCAATGTGATAGCCATTCCTGTTTTAGCATCAATAGTGCGACCTTCTTCATCTAAAATAAGTGGTGTGGGTCTGAAAAATAACAACAATTATAATATAAACCATCAACAGTGAAGATCTACTTATCTTTCAACTAACCGAATATCCATGCAATAACACCTTACTTACTTTTGATATACCACAGATATTTACAGAACACCACATGGAGCCGAAACTAATTTATGACCATTTGCATATACATACACTGCTAAATTTGTGTTTGTCGTTGGTAGAAATAATAAATACCAACAAATCTAATGTTAAAAGATAACTATAATACATATATAGTGTTGTCGTATTTCAAAAATATCTAACTTGGTTGTGAGAATTAATAATTGTATCCCCACGGCTTCATAATTAACAACTGTCCTAACCTAGTCAGACATTTTTGATATACAACAAAACTATGTATGTATTATATGTGTATTCAGTATGTCATAACAGCTGACCTTAAAATTTAATTGTCATTCACTTTCTTATCTGTCAGTGTTCTCAAGTAAAAAAGTTTTCATCTGGTGAGTAGTTCTCTGGGCATGGTGTGTTTACTGCATCTTTGTAGTGCACTATACCAAGCATTAGATCCACCCATTCTGCTTAAAAACAGGGTCCGTACTCACCAACCATTCTCTTCTCGAGAACGTTCTTAGACTTACCCTTCTAGATTTTCCAAGTTTGTAAGTAACACAACATCTGATTGGCTAAACCATATGGTTTAGCCAATCAGATGGTTTAGCCAATCAGATATGGTTTAGCCAATCAGAAGGTGTGTTACTTTCAAATTTGGAAAATTTTGAAGAATAAGACTAAGAATGTTCTTAAGAATGGTTGGTGTATACGGACCCAGATTGTATCATGAGGTAGAAAAATGCCTTTGGCAGGCAGAAAATTTACCAATAGCAAAAGAAAAATCAACCCAGGTCAGCCTGCGTAGACTGCTTAAGCTAACATAGATCTAGTAAGCTAACAGCTATCTATAGAACTCTTTGCAAATGAATAAAATCCCCTTTTTCACAAAGCATGGCTCATATTATGATTTTTACATGCCAATCATTGACATTACTGTTTCATTCCTATTCAATACAATTCTATAATATTCAATACAATTCTAAGAAAACATGCATGTAAATTCAAGGATGTTGCAGATAGTTAATATTAAATCCCATTTTCACAGAGCATGGCTCATATGATTGTTATGTGCAAACTGTAGATGTTACTGTTTATTTCTAAATCATAGAATTCAATTCACATCTAGAAACATGTGTATATGAATTCAAAGATGTTAAAGAACAATGGTTCTTATATAAAAGGCTTCCTTGCAACATCTGAAACTATTGTTGCAAGATAGTCAGAGTAGAGGGTTACAGAAAGAAATTTAGCTTGATCAGTTTATTTTCATTAAACAGACAAACAATCTTTCACTCTAATTTTTGCTCAATTTGACCTATCTTTTTTTCCTCCATTATAAAATTAAATAAGATGTAAAAAGTCAACCTTCCTGAGATCAAGACACAGGCAGTAACTTACTTTGACACCAGGGCAGGTTTACTGAAAAAAATTAAAAAAAAAGAAATGTCAATAATGAAAACATCACTTAACATGGATAACTTTTTATCAAACAATCCCATTTTTTTTTCAAAGAAGCTGAAAGGGGAAGGATTTTGAAAACATAGTGGGAAATAGAGAAAATGCTGTTAACAAGCATTTTCTCCTTTTCCAACAATATTTTCTACTTTTTCAAAGATGAAGCCTACCCTTTAAGCCACATTTGATATGACATCTGCAAATGCTTTCAATTTGGACAATTCTCAAATTTTGTTATTTGGTAAAGGTTAACTCTTTACCAAACTATCCCAAGTTTTAATGACCCAGAATGAAGAAGGTTTAGTGGGAAAAGGAGAAATTGATGGTAACAACATTTTCTCCTTTCCCACAATGTTTTCTGCCTGTTCAAAGACAAATCCCATCATTTGAACAGCATCTAATTTGTTGTCTGCAAACACTTATCGTTCTGACAGTCTCAAAAGTTTGTCATATGGTCTAGAGTTAATCCTTTACCAAACAATGAAATTTGGAATAGTTGAAATCAAAAGCATATATGTGGACAATAAATTGAATATGACAAAATGGTGGATTTGTGTTTGATAAGCTAGGAAACATTGTGGGAAAAGGAGATAATGCTGTTTACCAGCATTTTCTCCTATTGCCACTAAGTTTTCAAAAGGCTCCTTCTAGTGTACTTAAAACTTAACCCTTGATTTTGCACATTTATGAGGTTTGTGTGATTCATACTTCCAACTTTTTCATAGCTTTAATAGCTTTGAAAAGTTGTAAGTCCTTCTTCATATTTTAAAAAAAATTGTTGCAAAATCAGCAGCATAAAAAACTTTTGTGAAAAGTTTCAATCAAATAAAAACTACACAGAACAAGCAGTCTGATTCTGAAGTTTTGTGTTTATATGGTGTTTAAAACCATTTATTCAGATATATTGTGGCGGCCAGTGCACCTATCCATGCTTTCTTGGGACTTCTTTTCTTTTGGCGGTACTTCCCACAGTATTCCTCTCAAGCCACTGGCTGTTTTCTCACATAACCATCATCAAAACAATGATCAGCTGTGAGAGAGGAATGAACCCTGTTGCAATTACTATCATCAAACTTCAGAAAGAAATTGGCAGAGCTGGAGATGAGAGTCAGTGACCCCCTGGTCTCAAGTCTTGTATGTTACTGAATGCACTACCTGGCTTGGTGTGTGATTCTGAATACATACCTCTTTGACATTTTCTGGCCATACTAGAGTCTTTGTCTAAAAATTTGGGCACAACAGCAGCAGCATTATGTACTTTTGATGGACAGTTTAGATCAAGATTGGGCTACACATTTAAATTTAATAAAACTAACTTACCCTGTCACTGCAGAATCTGGCTTATCCCCAGTTTTGAGGGAGGGCAAGTTTTTCATGGTGGCCGGTAGATTGGCCAAGCTGGATAAACGAGCTTGTATCTGTGCTTGTAACTCATTAGCCCGCTTGGCTTTGTCCACTGCATCGTTCATGTATTTCTGGACCTAGGGGAAATACAATATATCTTTATCAAACAATCCTGAGTTTTAAATACCCAGATGAAAAGGGCTTTTGAAAATACTGTAGGCAAAGGCAATATTTTCTACCCTTCCAAAGGCGAAAGACAAAATGAACAAAATGGACCATATTTAATTTGTCGTCTGTAATTAACATGAATACAGAATAGTCTAAAGTTTTGTAGTTTGGTAACAAGTTCACCTTTTAGCACACAATCCTGAGTTTTTACAACCCTCAGAAAGAAGGCTTTTGAAAACATATGGGAAAAGGAGAAAATGCTTGTAACCAGCATTTTCTCCTTTTCCCACGATGTTTTCTATCCTTCTGAAAAAGAATTTCAATGTTGAGCTGTGTTTTATTATTTTGTTGTCTATTCGGACAAGTGTAGTTTTGTAGCCAGTCAAAAAAGGTTAATGCCATATTCAACAGTATTTCAGCCATTCTAAGGCAACATCTCCCTTCTTTTTCTTGTTTCTCCCAGGCAGTAAGTCAGCCTTGCCTATGGAAACTACCACATGACCAGCCCCATGCCATCAGTAAGTATCAAAACAAAATTTTTCTGATTGGGGTCGGTGGTCCCCTGAAAGTGTGATTGGGCAATTTCTTTTGTTGTACAATGCATAGTTGGAAATTACTCTACCACCCAACTGGTAGCCTTGTCACTGGACCTAGATAAGAAACAAAGGGCCATAACCCGTAATAACTGACTAATCATAATGAACACTTGCTCTCATGTAGGAAGTCTTCAACCATTGGCTGAAAACTATTGGAGGTGGAGAGGGCAAACAATTGCATCTACAGATTTTAGGATTACATACCTTTGAATAAAATATGGGTCCAACACATAAATCTTTTTCAACAGATAACAATTGGAAACAACCATTTTGAAAACAGATGAATTACCTAGTGTATGGGATAATTCATATATCAGAAATCTTCAATTTAAAACCAGAAATATCACAACAGTGATTTCTTTGATGACCTCGAGAGAAAATGAAGTGCATTTTCTATCGGTCGTAATCTATGCAACCTTGCAACCGTCAGGGGAAACATTTGGCATGAAGATGCAAAATGGTTATAGTTTGGTAAAGTAAAGACGATATGGGTTAAGAACCTGGCTGAAAACTGGCATTGATGAATCTTTAAACAAGAGGGCCATTAGCCCTAAAGCTCTCACCTGAGTAAAGTCATCGACAGTTGATAAAGCCGAACAGATCCTGGTTTTAATGATGTAAAACACATCAATGTAAGTGACCTACTTTTTAAGCCAATGTGACCCAATTTCAAGCTTGTCCAAAATATCATTAAGACAAACATTCTGACCAAGTTTCATAAGTATCAGGCTGAAAATGTGGCCTCTGTGGTTAACACAAGGTTTTTCAAAAATTTGGTGCAGTGACCTACTTTGAGACCAGATGTGACCCAGTTTGGAACTTGTCTAAGATATCAAGACTAACTTTCTGACGAAGTCTCATGATCAGGCTGAAAATGTGGCCTCTACCTTGCACACAAGGTTTTTCTAAGATTTGGCCATGTGACCTACTTCTTGATCCAATGTGACCCAATTTCAAACTTGTCCAAGATATTATCAAGACAAAGTTTCTAATCAAGTTTCATGTGTTTCAGGCTGAAAATGTGGCCTCTAGAGAGTACACAAGGTTTTTCTACATTCTGGCCTAGTGACCTACTTTTTGAACCAACATGATCCAATTTGGAACCTGTTTAAGATATCATCATGACAAAGATTCTGACTAAGTTTCAAGAGTGTCAGGCTGAAAATGTGGCCTCTAGAGTGCACACAAAGGTTTTCTAACATTTGACCCCGTGACCTACTTTTTAACCTAACATGATCCATTATTTGACTTGTCTGATGTATCAACAAGATCAACATTCTGACCAATCTTCATCAGTATAAGGCTGAAAATGTGGCCTCTGTGGTGTACACAAGATTTCCCAAGATTTAGCCCTGTGACCTTTTTGACTCAACATGACCCAATTTTCATCATGTCTGAGATATCGCCAAGACAGACAATCTGACCTAGTTTCATGAATATCAGGCTAAAAATGTGGCCTCTAGAGTGCACACTAGGCTTTTCTAAGATTTAGCCCTGTGACCTACTTTTTGACCCAACATGATCCAATTTCCAACTTGTTCAAGATATCATCAAGACAAAGAGTCTAACCAACTTTCATGAGTTTCAGGTTGAAAATGTGGCCTCTAGAGTGCACACAAGGTTTTTCTGAGATGTAGCCCAGTGACCTTGTTTTTGACCCAATGTTACCCAATTTTGAACCTGTCTGAGATATTATCAAGGCCAAGATTCCAACCAACTTTCATGTGTTTTAGGCTGAAAATGTGACCTTTAGATTGCAGACAAGGTTTTTCTATGATTTGGCCCAGTGACCTACTTTCTGACCCGACGTATCCCAATTTCAAACCTGTCCGAGATTTTATCAAGACAAACATTCTGACCAAGTTTCATGAGTATCAGGCTGAAAATGTGGCCTCTAGAGTGTGCACAATGTTTTCCTAAGATTTGGCCCTGTGACCTCCTTTTTGACTTGATGTGACCCAATTTCGAACCTGTCCGAGATTTTATGAGGACAAACATTCTGACCAATTTTCATGATGATCTGGCTGAAAATGTAGCCTCTAGAGTGCACACAAAGTAAATGTTGATGCAGCACAACAGATGCTGGACACAGCACGATCACAAAAGCTCACCTTGAGCACTTTGTGCTAAGGTGAGCTAAAAATGGCTTTAATGGTTCAGCATACCTGTGGACTTTGAGCAGGTTTACTCAGAACTTCTGGCATGGATGGAGGCATCTGAACTTGTAACTGAGCTTTGCGTTCTTCAATCATCTTTTGTGCATTCTGCATCATTTCCTTAATCTGGAACATTGAAAGAAAGTATGAATGGATGTTGCTATATTGCTAAATCCTTTACCTAACGTCAAAATGGTTGGACTCAACCAAATTGAAAGCATTTGCAGACATCAATCAAATGTAACTCAATGAATGATTCCTGTCTTTGATACATTAGAAAGCATTGAGGGAAAAGGACAAGATGCTGGTTTCCAGCATTTTCTCCTTTCCCACAATGTTTTCAAAAGCATTCTTATTTGAGGGCTGTTGAAAGTCCTGATTGCGTGGTAAAGACTTCAAATAGCTGTGGTCATTGAGGGCACAGGACATTTAATAAAACAAAGTATGATATCAGGGTTTGCCTCTGCTTTCAAAAATGTCCACATCATTTTTGAGGAATAAAAAAAGTTAGAACCAAAGTTGAAAAACTGAGGCAATATTTGGCAAAACTAAGACACTTATGATTTAGTCTAAGTATACGATGGTTATGAGTAAGTATTTCATACATGTGGGGTCTGGGCCCATGGTCAGAGAGTTCTGTTCTGATTGATTTTGAAGTATCTATTTTTATTTATGCATTAAACCAAGCCATTCATCATAGAGTTATTGATCCATAAAATCCATTTTGTCCAACTACAAACTGAAATATGAGGTAGAATTCTCCTTCAACATGAAGAATATTTACTAAAAGCAAAAAAGTTTTGACACAGGTAAGCCTGCGCAGACTGACCTGGGTCAGTACTTTTTGCAGATGAATCAAACCTCCTGTTCACCGTGCCTGACTCACTTATCCGCATAAGAGAGTCTCAAAAAAGATTCTGTATTGAAATCAGACCTTTATTTAGTTACAGATCAAACACCACCAAATCAGGAAAGAGACACAAGAGTTCCATGGTTGCTTTGCCAAATTGTAATAGTATAAATTGTAAAACACGCTTTAAAACTGAATTTTGCTATTTTCAACATACTGTCCTTCACAAATATGTCTTGTCCCCAAAATATTTTAGGAACTAGCCAAACTGTCATGTTGTTATAACCAGTAAGGTGCAACAAAAAGAAAAGGAAATAAGCCAAATAAATTCTGGCAAACATGTCTAGCTGAGGCACTTAACTCTTTACCACACAATCACGGCTTTTAACAACCCTGAAGAAAAAGCCTTTTGAAAACATTGTGGGAAAAGGAGAAAATGCTGGTAACCAGCATTTTCTCCTTTTCCCACAATGTTTTCTAACCTTCCCAAAACAAATTTCAGTTTTTGAGTCACATTTATTTCATCGTCTGCAAATGCTTTCAATTTGGACATGCCTAAAATTTTGTCATGTGGTAAAGAGTTAATTCAGACATACAGACAGAGGCATCTGTTAGTTCAATAATAATGCTTAAACCTCAGCTGATATACCTACACAAACACCCAAACATGTTGCTAAAGCACTACCAGTCACTAGGACTTGAGATCAGAGGGTATCTGGTTCAAATCCAAACCTCACCCCATTTCTTTCTCAAGACTGGGGATAGTCACTATGACATGATTCCTTCTTCTCCCACCTCTGATCATTATTTCGATGACAGTTATGTGGAAAAACAGCCAGTGGCTTGGGAAGAATATCGTACCAAGGACTGGTATAAGAGACTGCAGGAAAGCATGGAAATGTGCGGTGAATACTGTGATAAAACAGATATAATGTTGAAAACAGCATCAAACGCAATACAAACAAATATAGCAAACTAAGGTTTAAACATATAATTCACCTTTTCTGCTGTTAGCTGGCCAGGACTTTGTCCATCCAGTGAAGGGGTGTTTTCTTCAAACCTTCCTTTCTTTCTCACCTCCTCCCTTTCTTCCCTATCATCCTGGAAAACAAATAAATTGTTCAATTCTTTCCATACCATAAACAACATCAGAAACTTTTGTAGGCAGTGTAGATAAAGCCTGCACAGAACAAGTAATCTGATCTCTAATCTACACTGCCCATTAAGTTTTGTATTCTAGATTGTGACCCAACTTTCCCTTTATCTTACAGCAGAAATTTATTTGTAACCTTTGAAAAAAGTATTATTTATTTGGTAGTAAAAGGTTTACCATATAAACACCTCAACCCAATACTGGGGATCTAGAGTCACTACCCATTCTAAAAACTGTTCCAATTCTTAATTCCAAGCCAAGCCAACTGATTTGTTTAGATTTTCTGTCTCAGCCGATCAGATGGCTAGTTTTTCCATTTAGAATAAGATTTTCTGAATAAGAAAGTCATGATCAAAATTTAATGAAAATTATGTTCTTCTTCAGACTTCCATTGATACTATCCGACAATAAGTGAATGAACTGACCCTTTCCCAAACCATCCCAAGTTTTGACAACCCTGAGAGAGAAGGTTTTTTAAAACATTGTGAAAAAAGGAGAAAATGCTGTGTTTTCAGAGACAAAAAATCCATTGTTTTGGCCACACTGAACTTGTTGTCTTGAAATACTTTTAAATTGGATAAGTGTAAAAGTTTGTCATCTAGTAAAGGGTTAATTAGCAAACTATGTAACTACAGTCCTTCTGTTTGTTCTGACTCTTTATCAGAACAAGAGGGCCACTGGCCCTAAAGCGCTAACCTTAATAAAATCGTCTATGACTGATAAAGCTGAAGCCATCTTGGTTTACATGATGTAAAACAGATGAGTGCAAGTGACCTACTTTTTTACCTGAAATGACCCAATTTCCAATTTGTCCAAGATATCAAGACAAACATTCTGACCAAGTTTCATGGGTATCAGACAGAAAATGTGACCTCTAGAGTGCACACAAGGTTTTTCTGAGATTTTGCCCAGTGATGTACTTTTAGACCCAATGTGACCCAGTTTCATGAGTATCAGGCTGAAAATGTACAAAAGAGTGTGCACAAGGTTTTTCTAAGATTTGGCCCAGTGACCTACTTTTTGACCTGACATGACCCAATTTCACACTAGTCCGAGATATCATCAAGACAAACATTCTGACCTAGTTTCACTGTCATCAGGCTGAACATGTAGCCTCTAGAGCATACACAAGGTTATTCTAATATATGGCCCAGTGACCTACTTTTTGATGAGACATGACCCAATTTCAAACTCATACAAGATTTTATCCAGACAAACATTCTGACCTACTTCCATGAGTATCAGGTTGAAAATGTAGTCTCTATAGTGTACACAAGCTTTTTCTAAGATTTCGCTCATTGACCTTCTTTTTGACCTGACATGATCCAATTTCAAACTTGTACAAGATAACATCAAGGAAAACATTCTGACCAAGTTTCATAAGTGTTAGGCTGAAAATGCAGCCTCTACAGTGCACACAAGGGTTTTTTAAGATTTCCCCCAGTGACCTACTTTTTGACCCAATATGACCCAATTTCTATCCTTTCCGAGATTTCAACAAGACAAACATTCTGATCATGTTTCAAGCACATCAAGTTGAAAATGTGGCCTCTACAGTGCACACAAGCTTTTTCTAAGATTTGGCCAAGTGACCTATTTTTTGACC
Source organism: Tridacna gigas (assembly GCA_945859785.2). Taxonomy (NCBI): domain Eukaryota; kingdom Metazoa; phylum Mollusca; class Bivalvia; order Cardiida; family Cardiidae; genus Tridacna; species Tridacna gigas. The sequence goes on from OX244028.2 coordinate 59,040,531, forward strand.
CGACATGATCCTATTTTCAAACTTGTCCAAGACTTTATCCAGACAAACATTCTGACCAAATTTCATGAGTATCTGACTGAAAATATGGTCTCTAGAGTGTACACAAGGTAAATCTTGACAACTGCAAGATGCACGGCGGACACCAGACACAACATGATCACAAAAGCTCACTTCGTGCTCAGGTGAACTAAAAAACATTAGACTTATATACAATGAAAAAATGTGCACATTTGAGAGCCATATACAAGATAATAGTAATGATTTTCCTCGATGAACAGATTCTTTTGGCCAAGCCCAAGTTTAGAATCACTATCACTAAATTACCAGCCCTGATGGGATACAGCATGGCCCAGAGGTGATGGTATAGGATTCAACATCTTAACCCTTTGCCGCACAATGCTGCCTTTTAACGCCTCTCAGAAAGAAGCCTTTTGAAAACATTGTGGGAAAAGGAGAAAATGCTGGTAACCAGCATTTTCTCCTTTTCCCACAATGTTTTCTACCTTATCAAAGAAAAATTGTGCCATTTGAGCCACACTGAAATTGTCATCTGCAAATAGTTTCAATTTGGACAAGCTAAAATTTTGTCTGGTAAAGGGTTAAGGTCCTCGCACAAGGCTCTGGGTTTTTCATTGGATTGTTTTTGTGACTGCAATAACCCTTTCCCATAGAATCCTGAGTTTTAACAACTCTGAGGGAGAGTATTTTTGAAAACATTGTGGTAAAATGAGAAAATAGCAGTAACCAGCTTTTCTTCTTTTCCCACAATGTTTTCTAATTTTCCAAAAATAAATATGAGTCGAGTCACATTTATTTTGTCATCTGCAAATGCTTTCAATTTGGATAAATCAAAAATTTTGTTGCTTGGTAATGCCCTTTACCACACAACAGAGTTTTGGACTTGTCCAATTCAAAAGCATTTGATGACAATAAACTCAATGTTCCTTAAAAGATTATTTCTGTCTTTGAAATGGGAAAAGGAGCAAATGCTTGTTACAAATATTTTCTCCCTTGTTCACAATGTTTTCAAAAGTCTGAGACTGTGTGGTATAGGGTTAACAGAATTATCAGAAAAAGTGCAGTATACCTTTTTTCGTTTACTCCTGTGTACTTTGCTACTGGTCTTATAATCTTCCCATACATCAAACAGTTTTGCAGCGAACATGGGTGCCTGTTTCTCATCCAGGATGGCAAGAAGTTTATCTGTAAAGACATGAACTCTTGCATTTATCAATTTACAGATATTTAACTCTTTATCGAAAGACAGCATTTTCGACTTGTACAAATTGAAATCTGCTTTGCAGACGACAAATTAAATATGGCTCTAACATTGCAATGTAGTTGAAAGGGAAAAAAACACAATCTGGGAAAAACAGAAAACTGTTGGTACCAGCAAATGTTTTCAAAAGCTTTCTGCTGCAGGGTTATTAAAAGTCAGGATTGTATATTACAGGCTTAAGGGAAACAGTATGGTTGGCTTTTAAAAACATTGTGACGAAAGAAAAACAAGAACAATTTTATATTTTGTCACAATGTTCTTTGACTTTCTCAATATCTAAAGGTCTTATTTTCAGTTGCATTTAAAAGGGGATAAACTCACAAAAAGTTTATAAAGAAGGAGTTAAAGAAACAAAATATGGTCACAAACTGTAACATATTAGCAGTTCCTGAATTATCTTTAGGCCACAAATACAATTTATGAAAGGTGTGTTTCCACTGATGCAGTTGTGAAAATTCAGCAATTTCACAGTTTCATGGGTGAAAGGGAGATTATTCAAAAAGTCCTGAAATCCTACAAGTTTACCAATTTTAATGAGGAAAATGAAAAAAAAAAAAAACCCAAATCATGAAATCAGGAATAACCCTGAATACTTTCACCCATGCAGCTTTTACAAAAAGCAAATGACAGCATAGATCCATGATCATAACACAATTTCAGTTAAAATATATGGTCCAAAAGCATGACATGATTCTCCTACACTGTTTAACTCCACAAGCTGGGTACAAAACATTGTGGGAAACTGGAAAAATGCTGGCAACCATTAAGTTTTCCTTCTACTAAAATGTTTTCCAAAGCATTCTTACTCGGTTTGTCAAAAACATCATTAAATTTTGTAAAGATTCACTCTCCAAGATTACAAACTCTTTTGACTCATATATTTGGAAAGGATATGTAGACAATAAATTCTCTGAGGAGGAATTAAATGTATCAATGAAAGGATAAAAAGGGAATAGGAAGAGAAAGGAGAAAACAGTGCCTACCGTTAACTCCTTTTACCACCATGTTTTCCAAAGTCTTCCTCTTCAGGGTCATTAAACCATGGGATTTATTATCGACTGGGTTCTCAAAAGCATTCTTCCACAGTCTTGTATGACAAAAAAGATCCTTCAATTTTATAAAAAATTAACACCTACCGAAACAACAAAATTTAAGACTTGCCCAAAATTAATGCGCTAGCAGAGGACATACATCAAATGTTGCTTAAATGATGGCACTTGTCTTTCAAGGAGTAGAAAACCGATGGAAAAGGAGAAAATGCTGGTTACCAGCATTTTCTCCTTTTCCCACAATGTTTTCAAACCTCTACTTCCTCCAGGGTAGTTAAAAGTTGGGACTGTGTTGTATGGGGTTAAATTACCTGATGTTTTCCTCTCATCATAACCCTTGTCGATACAGTTCAAAGCAGCGGTAACAAGTGCAGGTTCCCCAAAACCCAAAAATTTATACACAGCTTTATCCAGCAGGGATTTTAGATCATCCCACTCTCTGTCAGTGAGAGACATGTTTGTATATCTGTAACATAAGGGAAAAAATTCAGATTGAAATGTCTTATCTTTTTCACTCTTTACCACTCAGTTACAGTAACACTTGTCCATGTCGAATCTTTACCAACTGACAAAATTTTGGACTTGTTCAAACTGAAATCATCTGCAGAAAACAAAAGAACTGCGACTCAAAAATTGAAATCTGACTTTGGTCAAGCTGAAAGTGAATAAAACATTGTGGTAAAAGGAGAAATTGCTGTTTCCAGCATTTTCTTTTTGTGCAATGTTTTCAAGTCGTTTTCTTGGGCGACAGATGCTTCAGTAACAGCAGTTCAGTAAACTGATTGGATGTATTGGTAAAAAGGTACTTATATAATGTTAATGCACAATGACGTTTTTCACACCAAATAAAGTCTTGGCTCCGATTCATTCAACGCTTCTTCCTTCCACACACTTTCAGACATATTATTTTTATGTTGCTACTGCCATGTTGTAAAATAATACCTTAAACCACTTTTTTTTTTATATTCGATAATTTAAACCATAGTTGAGGTAATGAATAATACCCAATCCTAAACTTGAAACGCGTATCTCCTTTTAAATCAATGTTTTATGAACATTTCAACATGAAAATATTTTCTTAATCCAAACCAGCCTTTAACCCTTAGGGCTTCTGTCACTACTTTTGTTGCCATTGTGGCCAGTGCAGATTGAGATCATCCTATGCCAAACACATAGTCTGATCTTTGATCTTCACTTTTCACTTTTCTAGATATTCTGAACAAAACAAACCTTGGCATTGCTACAATTAGGGTTTTATTTCTAGAATGAAAATGGCCATTGGGTTTATTTGATGCTCTTAGAGTTAAAATTATGGATACTTGAGTTCAGAAACATGGGTAATACAGGTAAAAATATTGTGGCAAATGAAGAGAGTGAGCAAGAGATAGATAGTAACAAATAGTCTACTGACAAATACTTTTTTTCAAACTGTATGAGCAGCGTGTGATCTGAACATGCCCTGTCCCCTTAACTTACGTGTGCAGCCTGATCTGCGAGTTTCTTCCTCTCTATTACTGTGTCAGGTTTTTCATAAACCGAGGTTATTCTTTAAGATCTAAGGGGAAATTATTTATCTTGTTGGAAATGGGAGGTTTGAAAACAGGCTGTAAACGCACCTATATACAATATACAGTACTCCCTTCAATCTCACATTGTATGTATAGGACTTTTCATGCAGTGTTGTATTGATGAACGCACTTTAAACCCGCAGACGACAATTTGTGTGTACCAGACCAGACTTGAAAACATCATGGAAAAAGGAGATGAACTAAACAGAACAGATATCTATTTTTTTTTTGACAAGCACTTTTAAATGTACATGGTCAAAATCACAAGAAGTATGCAACAAAGCATTGTCAAGGCCTCTCTCTGTACCTCTCACTCCCTCTGGTCATTTGCCAAAATGTTTTATATGTATCATCTTTATTTCAGAATTCATGTTGATTAGCCATAATTTTAACCCTGTTATCTGTAGGACAACTACTATGGGTACAAGTTTAGGACTGGATATTTTTCATTACATCAACTTTGGGTAAAAACCGAAAATAAGGTGATCAAAATAGATTAATTTCAGGTATCTATAAAAAAATACAGCATAATTATGTCAGAAAATGAGTGGTAATTGCAAATGAAACTAGAGGCCCTTGAGGGCCTGAATTGCTCCACTGGCATGATTTTGCTTTTTTTTCCAGCATATGTTATTAATTCATGATGCATAAAGGAAAAAGAAGCCAACATACAAAAAAATGGGGGAAAGGGTTGTTGCAGCTGGGCTCCAACCCACTAAGGTAGCACAAGTAGGCATAGTAAATTGAGCAAATAGTGAAAAACACTGAAGTACAATTTCTCAAAACCAACTGTTTGAAATCCAGGCAAATTTGATAGGGTTTCAGTACTCACTGTTTTAAATGAGTAAACAATACTAAATCATCAAATGGCTACTTTTCCTCAACTGATTGCTAGATTTTCTTCATTCTTAATGGAGTTTAATCCCTTGAAAGTTTCAAAAGATTGAATAAAAAATGTGACTTAATCGCGTAACGTAAACAAGAAATGTAAATTTTTAACTTTAAATGGCTCCTTTTCCCTTACTGATTGTCAAATGTTCTTTTTCTTTTTTAAATCAATGGGGTTCAAGCTACTGATAATATAAAGCAACTATGCAAGTTTGATGAAAATTCAATCACAAATGCCGACGTTATCGCATAAACTAGAATTGTAAATTTTTAAATTTAATGGCTACTTTTCCAATACTGATTGTCAATTTTTTTTTTCAAAATCAACAGGGCTCAAGCTGTTGATGATACAAAGCAATCCTGGAAGTTTCATGAAAATCAAACCACAAATACAGACTTTATTGCATAAACAATGAAAGGAAAATTTGATTTTTAAATAGCTACTTTTCCCATATTTTCTTCAAAATCAATAGGGTTCAAGCTATAGATGAGATAAACAAACTGTGCAAATTTCATGAATATCTGACCATAATTGGAGACTTTATCGCATAAACAAGTAAAAACAGACGGACAGATGACAGAAACCACACCATGACATGTGCTCTACTGGCTTATAGCCAGTAGAGCTAAAAACAAACACTTGCACAAATGGAAGACATGTACTGGGTGTGAAAAGTGTCACAGCACTGTATTACTGTCTTGTTACTGAAAAATCCAATCTATTTACTCTGTAAGTCAAATTTACTGAACTTGTGTGTTACCAAATCATCCGTAAATCATTTTTATTAGTGTTAAGTATAGGGTCAAAAGCATCTAAAGAAAATGGCATAATACCGGCAACCCTCAATAAATGGCTGAAACCCATGAAAACCAGTTACGTGCAAAAGAAATTGCAGGTTTTTGGGGGCTCATTCTGCATACATCAAATACAATATTTGTCAACGGAATGAAGCTGTTTTATTTCTTTCTTTCTTCTCTATATTCATAAAACCATGCCACTTGTATGCACAGATCTGGAAGCGACTAGGCCTTTCCCTGTATTATGCCAAGAACATAAACTATAAGTTAAAAAGAGCCTTCTCTTCTTTGGCCAAATGATATTACAGTGAAAGGTATTTTCACAAGCGGAGAATGAAATTTGGAAAACTACTTGGGTCACGAAAACTAGTGATAATAATCAAAATACCCACTTTTTGTCTCTTCAAATTTGAAAGAACATAAATATAAAGGCAAAATTCACTTCAAATATTTATGTAGATAATTAATCTAGATCCTTCTTTTAAGAGTGTATTACGTTTATTAAATTTGATGTTGTTCAAAACGTTCCCTCTAACCGGAAATGGACCACCGGAAACTCAAGCTATTGTCCACATCAATTAAAATAAGCGGAAACGAATTTTAACGAGGAAAGCGTAATGCAACCTTGGTTGATAGATATTTGCTTGGTATTTATCACCGTTTCCAACATTATTTTAGTTATATTGCTGTGGTTTATGTATGAATGAATGAAGTTCGTGCCGCGTCGACATCTAGGGTAATACTGGATGCAATACAAAGTAAGTTTAAACTATATGGACAGTTTGAGACACACAAATTTGATTTGTCCTCTGCATAATGCCTTCAATTTTGACTTCTTAATTTTGGGATCTGGTAAAGCGTTTGGCCCTCGCTAAAAAAAGCCATGATGGCCTTGTATTGCGCCTCTGGATCATAAGTATAAACCACGCAACCAAATATCACAATTTTTAGGCCAAATTGTTTCTAACAAGTTTTCTCTACAAAAGCCCGTGAAAGTTGCGACCCCAGGCGAAGCCATTTTTGACCACAGAGCTATAATTACTTGATTCCTCTTGGAGGTCCACAAGATAAAGCCACATGCCAAATAATACAGGTCTAGGCCTTATGGTTATAAACAAGCAGGATTTTCCTTAAATCTAAAGCCCCTGTAAAACATGAGACGGTTAAGGCCGGGCTTATTTCGACACCAGGGCTAAATTTTGAACAAATTCAGAAGTGATCCATATATGGTAACTCTAGGATATGGTTAGGAGCAAGAAGATTTATAGAATTTTCACTCTATAAGCACAGTTTAAATCTATGGCCTATAGGGCGGGGCCAATTTTGACACCAAGGCTTTAATTTGAATAATTTTGGAAGAAGCTTGTTAGATGATAAAACTCATGAAATATTACAGGTGTATCTCAAGGTCAGGAACAAGAAGATAAGCTAGGATTTATTCAGGTAAAAGATGCATGTCAATACATGGTAAAACATAAATTCACATACATAAAAAATCAAAATTATCAATATATAATCTCCATTGCGGTTCTATATATGAGTGTGGCTGATATTGGGAGGCATGATGTGGTACATCTTTGTTCCAGTAAATATACATGTATCACAAGCTGCAAAATGCATGTACTGGTTTCTCGGAAATATACACACACAATTTAACTATAAACATAACACAGTAGGGGTTAATAAATCAGTTTCACAGACAACAGAAGTTGACATCGGTATATCACATAGTATCAAGTAGATGCCTTCTGACACTTGTTTTCAACAGAGGAAGTGAACAAATACTTTTGATCTGTGTCGGTAGACGATTACAATAGCTGCAACCCATGTAAGAAAATGATTTTCTTCCAAGGGTTCCAACCTTTGTCTTACGAACATGAAAGTTCGCAACAAATGAATAGCTCAAATACAAACCGCTCCGGCTGGGATTCGGACCCGTGCGGCAAATATCCTCATTTATTGAGGTTTAAAAGACCAATACATCAACCCCTGAGCTAAAGAGATTTCTCCCTAACGCAGTTGTCAGGTATTGATTTTATACGGGAGGAAGCTATGCCGTAAGGAAGGAGTGATCTCCCGTAACACACCCTCTCTTGGGAGAAGTCGTCATTTTGATGACGGAAAGCCTTATTAGGCAGGAAGTCTATTATTTAGACAACAAATGGCTCAAAGGCAAATCCCGGACGAGCCCCCATCTTACGAACATGAAAGTTCGCAACAAATGAATAGCTCAAATACAAACCGCCCCGGCTCAGATTCGAACCCGTACAGCAAAGATCCTCATTATTAAAGGTTTAAAAGACTAATACACTAACTCCTGAGCTAAAGAGAATTCTCCCTAACGCAGTTGTCAGGAATTGATTTTCTACAGGGAGAAGCTATGCCCTAAGGAAGGAGTGATCTCCCGTAACACACCCCCTCTTAAGAAAAGTCATCATTTGATGACGGAAAGTTTTATTAGGCAGGAAGTCTATTATTTAGACAACAAATGGCTCAATGGTCAATAACGGGCAGACACCAAATGGCTCAAAGGCCAATCCCGGATGAGCCCCCATCTTACGAACATGAAAATTCGCAACAAATGCATAGCTCAAATACGAACCGCTCCGGCTGGGATTCGAACCCGTGCAGCAAAGATCCTCATTATTTGGGGTTTAAAAGACCAATACACTAAACCCTGAGCTAAAGAGACTTCTCCCTAACGCAGTTGTCAGGTATTGATTTTCTACAGGGAGAAGCTATGCCCTAAGGAAGGAGTGATCTCCCGTAACACACCCCCTCTTAAGAAAAGTCATCATTTGATGACGGAAAGTTTTATTAGGCAGGAAGTCTATTATTTAGACAACAAATGGCTCAATGGTCAATAACGGGCAGGCAACAAATGGCTCAAAGGCCAATCCCGGACGAGCCCCCATCTTACGAACATGAAAGTTCGTAACAAATGCATGTATCAGATATAAACCACTCCGGCTGGGATTCGAACTCGTGCGGCAAAAATCTTCATTATTTGAGGTTTAAAAGACCAATACACCAACTTTTTAGCTAAAGAGATTTCTCTCTATCGCAGTTGTCAGGTATTGATTTTATACGGGAGGTAGCTATGACCTAAGGAAGGAGTGATCTCCCTTAACATTTGGAATAGCAAAACAATAATTCCTACTGAACCTGGTACTGTAAGCTGATCCTTTGAATATTCAGGTGCCAATCCATTCTTAATTTTGAAAACATGTAAAAGCGCTATTTCTTCAACTCTCCTAGTAGGAAGCAGGCAACCAGTTCAAAGTTTTAAAATTTGTATCTAAGATAGGTGATCTGTGGTGCAAGTCCAGAATAAACCTTATCATCTTGTTTTGTATGATTTGAAGCTTATCAGTCCACTTCTTGTTTAAGCTAACCCCCCCCCCCCCCACACACACACACAAGGGTAATCAAAATGACACTGAATCAAAGATAGAAAGGACAGTCTTCTGGAATGATAGATCAGAAATCTATTTTTGTGATACAGAAACTTTAGCCGGCCCGTGCATTTGCTTTATTTAATAATGAACTTGTCATCATTTCTCCAGATAAGGTTTGGTCAAGGGTTGCACCAAGGTGTTTAACAGTTGAAGTCAAATTTATCAGAGTACCATCAGAGCAGACATTATTTAACCCTTTGTTTTGAACCAAAAAGGATAGATTCTAATTTGCCTACGGTCAGAGTTACAGTTAACCCACTGTCAATAAGCCAAGAGCTAACAAGCTTAAGGTCTTCAGATTGTGCCTCTTAAACAGACAACCTGTCTCTGTCAGACACCAAAATCGTCTGCATAAAGTAGATGTTTTTTTTTTTCAAACCAGAGCAGCCACGTCATTTACATATATTAAAAATAGTAGTGGCCCAAGAATGAATCCCTGTGAAACACCACATGTGACACTGGTAAATGAAGATTGAACTTTGTTAAAAACAAAAAGGTTTCTTTCACTAAGATATGATAAAAACAATTGATAATATCATTACCGAACCTATTGCCTCAAGTTTCATAATTAGTATGGAATTCAACTGGATCGAAAGCTTTTTGCAGGTCTGGTAATACCATTCCAACAAAATTACATTTATCCATTTGTAGTCTAATGTAATCAGAAAGATGAATGAGACAGGAGTCTATTGAAAAACCACTTCTGAAGTCAGTCTGAAAATTATACAAGTTTTTTGTCACTTAGGTACAATTCTATTTGATCAAATACAACTCTTTTAAAGACTTTTGAAACAACGCTAAGAATCGACATAGGGCGATAGATTTAAACATCGGTTTTATCGTTATTCTAGTAAAGAGGAGCCACCCTTGCTGATACCAGTCCTGTTGCACGGAATGATATGCTCCGTCATAGATTCTGGACTGGCTTGTCATCATCAGATTTAAAGAATAAATCAAGGAAAGATTATGATTCTTGAACTAATTTTGACGAATTACTTCGTAAAGTTCGGATCAAGGAAAAAGAACTCTTTTACGGTTACCAGTCCTCTACTGCTTCTTCTAAGAAGGCTCATTACAACCCCGTTACTTTAGCATCTGAAACTTCATTTGTTCAGAATTTGAAGGATTTAGAACTTCATCTTGACCCATACTTTACGAACCAGTTTTCATCTATGCAATCTAGACTAAACGGCACTGATAGCTAATTTGTTCAGATCATGGAAAAGCTGTATTGTGGGAATTCTAATACCTAACCCTTTACCACACAACCCCTCCTTTTAACAACCCTGAGAAAGAAGCCTTGCGAAAACATTGTTGAAATAGGAGAAAATGCTGGTAACCAGCACTTTCTCCTTTTCCCACAATGTTTTCTACCCTCCCCCAAACAAATTTCAATGTTTCAGTCACAATTATTTTGTCGTCTGCAACTGCTTTCAACTTGGACCAGTCTAAAATTTTGTCGTTTGGTAAAGAGTTAATCACAACAGCAATGGAGAGGTAGAAGGCCTACATCGAAGTAGAAGCAAAATCAACAGTGCATGCCTTCGACTCAGCCGAAAGAGTAACCGCCTCCGTTGAGCGTCAAACTGAGGCCGGTGATTCTAGGGACCCTTCTTTAATTGACAGGCTAGTAGGTGAGGCTAATGAGAGCCATGTTACAATAGCTCCTTCAAATCACTTTTTTACAGTGGGTCAGTGGTAACCATCATGTCTGAATCTAGTTTCATATCTGTACCTACTTGCCCCCTCTGAAGAATCTTGTTGCTTTGGGACTTACTTTGTCCACTGCGGATGGAACTTCAATGAAATATATTGGCTATTTTGAAGCTGCATTTCTCTTCCTACGTTGCCTGACATTGTTCTTGATGTTCCTATTTTAGTCAAACCTTACAACCATTTTAGATCTGTTTGTCCCGTAATAACAGGAACAAATGTTTTACGTCGTTGCAAAGATGTAGTCTTGCAATGTACTACAGTTGAAGACGCTTGGTCATCTGCAATTAACAGTTTGGACTGTAACATATTTCCTGTCAAATGTCTAGGACACAAACCAGTCTCTGTTGGTCCCTTTCAGACAACTACCATTAATGGAAATGTCAGGAACTTGCCCCCAGATGTATGTTGCGGAGCAACAGAAACTTCAGAGGACACAAATATTGCTTGTTTTTTTTTTGTCTTAGAGTTTTACGGTTAGACAGTAATGTCTCAAGTTGGAAGATTCCAGTTCGAATCAGCAACATTACAGCAAAAAACTTTAATCATTAAGCCAAGGGTTTTACTTTGTGACATCATCAATACTGGTGTTGTTGATAATCTTTGTTCTAGTTATCCTCCGCTAGAGCCCAGTTATCTGAGGGTTTGCCTGATGACACATTTGATAAGTCCAACTTATCTCCAGAGCAGATTACAAAGCTTCAACAAGTACTGGGTAATTGGAGACACATTTTTAGTTCCAGTATCAAAGACATTGGTAAACCTGACTTAGTAAAACACAAAATTGTCTTGGAAGATACTACTCCATTTAAGGAACCTTACAGGCGGATCCCATTAGCTATGTTTGAAAAGATGCGACGGCATGTCAAAGAGATGCTTGACGCTGGAATTATTCGTAAATCTGAATCACCATACTCCTCCAACGTTGTTTTAATTAGGAAAACTAATGGACGCCTTCCTTTTTACATGTATGTGGACTGGAGAAAACTTAATAATCGCACCAGTAAAAATGTTTATATGCTTGCCCGTTTTGATGATGCTATAGCCATCCTTTCCTCTGCTAAGTTTTTAGCAAAATCGACCTCCACTCCGCGTATTGGCAAGTAGATGACGATGAGGAAGATAAGCCCAAAACTGCTTTTTCAGTCGGACCACTCGGGCTTTTGTCTGACTAACGCACCAACAACCTTCCAGCGTTAAATAAAAAAGTGCATGGGTGAATGTCTAATATTTCTAGAAGATATCCTTATCTTTTCTTCTTTTGAGGAGGTCGTTCATGAGATGGTTGCATCTGTCTTCAAGCGGCTGGATCAACATAACCTTCGTCTGAAACCCTCAAAATTTTCAGGCATCCGTCAAATATTTGGGTCACATTGTTTCCAAGAATGGCATCCTAACTGTTGCAGAGAATATTTCTTCAATCACAACTTGGCCTGTTTCGCAGAACGTTTAAACAGCTGCGGCAATTCCTGTTTTACGGGCTATTATCGCCGCTTTATTAAAGACTACACCAAGGTATTTCAACCACTAAATTCTCTGCCTGAAGGTCATTTATAGGCTATACTGGCAAAATTGTCAAAGCTAGAAAAAAGAAAGCCGCACCTTGGATTTAGAGTCAGACTTTGATTTGATTCAACGAAAGTTGACGTCGCCACCTATTCTGGCATATGCTAATTATTCGTTACCTTTTGGACTCCATGTTGGTGCTAGTTCCATGGGTCTCGGTTCTGTTTTATACCTGATCCGAGACGGAGTTAAAAAGGTCATTGCTTATGCAAGCAGAGGATTGAGACACGCTGAACGACGTTATCCAGCTCAGAAGTTAGAATTCCTGGCTTGAAGTTGTCAGTGACTGACAAGTTAAGAGATTATCTGTACGGATCCACTTTCAAAATTGTCACAGACAACAACCCTCTTGCCAGTGTCCTTAACCACAGCTGAAGTTGATGCTACTGGACAACGTTGGTCCGTAGAATTAAGCAGTTTCGACTTCACGATCGAATACGATAGCGGTAAGCTCAACTCTGATGCTGACGGATTGTCTCGTTGTTACATTTTTAACGACGAACTTAAAGCTGTTTTCCAGGCTGCCATTAGGTCTGCTCCATTGATGGACTGCATTTCCGATACTGTGGCTCCTCGTGGACAGAATCAAATTTACGAAGATACGATTACCGCGCTGAGCCATATACAATGCAACCGTGATCTAACTGTGAACGGACAAGTGACCCATAGAGTCTTAAAAGGACTTTGTTGTCAGCCCCCCCAGTTCATACTGGAGACAACACGTAAAAGATTAAGAGCTTTTTGGCATTTATTGCTAAGATAATTGATATGAGGAATAAACGATAGCTTACAGTCAAATGAAAGACCTAAAGATTTGAGTTCAGGAACGACTTCAATTTGTATTCCATCCATGGAAAGTTCCGGGTCTAAGTGAAAATTTCTTGACTGGCACAAATGCATGCATTTGGTTTTGGTTTTTAGAAAATCTATAATCATTTTCCCTTGACCATTTGCGTAAATTATTCAAAACTTCTTGCAAATGCCGTTCAATGGTATGCATATGCTTAGACCTGTAGCAAATGCAAAAGTCATCGACATACAAAAAACATTCCACGCCTGCACAAACAGACTTAACAACATTGTTTATCTTGACACTGACAACTTTTGCGGAAAGTATGCTTCCTTGGGGAACGCCCATTTCTCGTTCACGGGGGTTAGAAAAATGTAGTAGGGTCACGTTTTGTAAGCTACGTCCATTTGGTAAGCTAAAACTTTGATTTACCTGTGTTCTGCTTGATCGATCAGGTCCCTCCATTTGATCACATGACTTTTGAAATTTTTCATTCCCGCTTCAGTTTTTCACCAGTTCAGAAGAAAAAACGCTGTTTTGTACCAAGATTTGATTTATTGTGGAAAAAGATAGTTGTTTTCTGCAAGCTGCCTTTTCTAATGGTTTTCTAGATGTTTCCCAAGTCTCACCTTTTTCCTGGAGATTTTGGAAGTCCTTTTTTACTCTTTGGACAATTTACCCTATGGAGTTGTTTTCATCCTTTTGACCCAAAGTGTTTCCTTCAAGTAATTTGAACCAGTAAGGCAACTCTCTTCTTAACCAGTTTTTTTTTTTTTATCTTTCCATAGCTTGCTTGCATTTTTACTAATTTCAGCACTACCAGTCACTCAGAGTTTGGTTGAGAGAGATGATGTAGAAACATGGCAGATGGTGGTGAATTCACTTGATTCCTCAAATTAGAAAGTGTAGATGTTAAATTGTTGAAATGGTTGTTAAATGAGAATAAGGGAGTCATTGCATTTGATAGTGTCATATTGTAAAGTTAAAATTGCCTAAAGATTAGTTAGCATAAGAGCTGTGTATACCTTTTTGTATATTTTGAATTCAAAATTATGTTTTGTATTGCATTTTTTATATGTTTGCTTATTTGTATTGTTGTCTAAAGGTAAAGGATTGGCATGTCAGTAACTGACATAATAATCCTTTACATCCTTAAAACTGCTATGTATCACTGGGCTGAAACTATTCATTTATCATTTTTCCATGCATTTTTTTTTTTTTTTTTTTCATTTTTGTTTCTTTGTTTATACTTTGTGCTTTTTATGCATATCTTTTCAGGGTGAAGTAAGTCAGTCATTTACAGTCAGTCATTTATGAAAAGTTGTTATGAACCACATGTACGGAATAAATAATGAAACTCTTAGAAACTTGTATTTTCTCACCATGATGGAACCCCAAAAGTATAAACCCACCAACACTTTAATTAGACGGAAGAAAGCATAAACGCAGCCCAAACACCCCTATAACAAAAAGTATTTCCTACCTGGAATCTAAACTGAAGTTCATTCAGAAATGCCGAAATGAAATAAGCAAGGCGACCTCTTATACCGAAATCATGGAGGTCATTCATGATTCCATACGTTCATATGGTATCATATGAACTTTCGAGGCCAAAAAATACAGAAACTACGTCTTCCTTTCTAACGAAATCTTCGCGAATAAAAGTTTCGAAGCAAACTAAATGGTCGAAAGTGCCTTTTTACGAAATCCGCACTGGGCGGTAGCAACAAGTTTGTTTTTCTCTAAGAAACCAAACAAGGCGGTCATTAACCATTCTTTCAATGGCTAATTTGCAGGATTCGTAGAGTCTTTACCTGGTTTTGGTATGGGAATTACTATAGCTTCCTACCATGAATATGGAAAATGAATGAATGAAGTTTTAAGGCCCGTCGACATTAATGGTCATATTTGGCGCACTAACAACTAACGCAATGCGTTTAATTGAATATACCGTAAGTTTCCAAATAAGGTTAAAATCTAAGCTGTGTAAATACTAAAAAGAACAAACAGTGCTAACGATAAAGAGCATGTAAAAACAGATGGTCAATAGAACCTAAAACAAAAAATATATCTTCTTTATAGAGGTTTACCTCTTTCAAAATTAAAAAACAACTAAAATTTGATAGTATCAAATAGTGTTCATATTATCAACATGAAAAAACGTGTCCTTTGTAGGTGCAAGGTCTAAACAGTCTGCAAGGGTATGTTTAACAGTAAGAGACGCATTGCAGGGAATACACTGTGGTGCTTCCTCTCCTTGGAGGGGGTACGAGTGAGTCATATGTGTATGGCCAATACGAAGACGGGCCAAGATAATTTCCTCGCGACGACTTGTCCGCAACCCTTGAAGCCACTCGCCAAGAGCTGGCTTCACTGTAAACAACTTATTTTGGTTAAGTGGATCATTCTAGGATTGCTGCCATACACTTTTAATAAATTCATTTATCAATGGGTAAAATCGTAAAAAAGACCTTTTAAAAGGTTTACAAAACATCAAGTGACAACGCCTCCATAGCAGCTCTATCTGCCTCTTCATTGCCACTTATACCAATAGGGCTAGGAAACCAACAAAATACAAGATCAGTATCAGTACAGATTCGAGAAATCTTTTCAAGCAGTTTAATTATCAATGGCTTGTTTTCATAGCTGATAGTGAATCAGTAAAAATAATGTAAACGTCCTGTTGTATACGATTTAGAGCAAGGTCTAGCGCCTTCAGTTCCGCAGAAAGACTAGAAGACTTATTTGGTATGCGACACTGGTATACTTGTTAATCACCATCAAGTACGGCAGCTGCAACAACTTTTTTTTCCATCTTTTCAACCATTAGTATAAATCTGTTCATAGTTGTAATACTGCTCTTTAATCTCAAGAAATTGATTCTTTAAAACTAAAGGATCCGTTGAAGCTTCTTTACTGGCAGTAAGATTACATAAGAGCGTTGGGCTTTTTGATGTCCGTAGAGGAACGTCTGAAATTCGATGTTTAGCATCATCCTCCAGATCGAAATTTAGTAGATCTACATCGGCTTCGCAGCGTATACTGAATGGAGGTATAACCTTTTCCTTCTTAAAATCATCATTATACAACGGTTCAAAAACAACCTTATGCTTAGGATTTTCAGGATTGGATTTAACTTTTAAGTAATACTGCATGGTAAGTTTCTTCCTACGTAAATTCAAAGATGGTTATTTCCTTTGCATGCTAACTATAAACAGGGGAGTGTTTCAAAAGCTCCAAGTGCTAAGTGTATACATTGGTTATGGATACAATCCAGTTTACGCAGGTACGATTGCGGACAGGTGATCTATATAGTTTCAGTAAGATTTTTCTGTCGTAAAAGATTAAGAGCTTTTTGGCATTTATTGCTAAGGTAATTGATATGAGAAATAAACGACAGTTTAGAGTCAAATAAAAGACCAAGAATTTAAATTCATGGATGACATTTCCTCTGACAATTTGGCTAAGGTATTCAAAACTTGTTGTAACTGCCGTTCAGTGGTATGCATATGCTTAGACCTGTGGCAAATGCAAAAGTCATCGACATACAAAAAGCATTCCACGCTGCACAAACAGACTTAACAATATTGTTTATCTTGACACTGAAAACTGTAACGGAAAGAATGCTTCCCTGAGGAACGCCCACTTCTTGTTCACGGGGGTTAGAAAACGTATTTCCTACTCTGACTTTAAACTGACGTTTAGAAATGCCGAAATGATGTAAGCAAGGCGACCTCTTATACCGAAATCATGGAGGTCGTTCATGATTCCATACTTTCATGTGGTATCATATGAACTTTCGAGGCCAAAAAAATACAGAAACAGCATGTTCCTATTTAATGAAATCTTCGCGAATAAAAGTTTCGAAGCGAACTAAGTGGTCGAGAGTGCCTCTTTGTTTACGAAAGCTGCAATGGGCGGAAGCAATAAGTTTGTTTTTCTCTAAAAACCCAACAAGGTGGTCATTAACCATTCTTTCCTTGGCTTTACAAATATAACTTGAGGCTATAGGGCGATAATTTGCAGGATTTGTAGATTCTTTACCTGGCTTTGGTATTGGAATAACTATAGCTTCCTTCCAGGAATCTGGAAGATTACCAGCGTTCCAGACTTGATTAAATATACACAGTGAACACTGAAGGGATCGAAATGGTAAATGTTTCAAAAAAGGATAATGGATGTCGTCACATTCTGAGGGGTCTCACATGGGATTCTGTATTAGCTTTTCTTGACGACATAGTAGTTCTTGGGAAAAAGTCTGACGATCTTCTTCTTAATATAATATCAGTACTCGAAAGGTTCAGAAAATATGGTCTGAAACTGAAGCCTTCCAAATGCATACTTTTTCAGAAAGAAGTCGAATTCTTGGGAAGATGGGTATCAAGTCAAGGAGTTGTTAGAGGAATACTTTGTAATTGGTAAGTGGCAAGAATAACTAGACAGGTAAGCCCTCGGTTCTACAACAGTGGCGCTGCGAGCAATTCGAAATGCATTTGCGGTTGAATTGCCCGTGTTTTTGTTGGATTGAAGCGACTGGAATTGCTGGGTGGGAGGGTACCCATATTGTTTCTCGGACGTCGTGTAGAAATCCAAGGTCAAAATTCTTTATTGGCTCCGTTGCATTTTTTCACTTTGGTAAGTGAAGAAAGTCAACGTTTTCAATAAATTTCATTACTGTTTCGATTGTAGTTATAGGCCTTCGTGGCT
Organism: Tridacna gigas; assembly: GCA_945859785.2. Classification (NCBI taxonomy): domain Eukaryota; kingdom Metazoa; phylum Mollusca; class Bivalvia; order Cardiida; family Cardiidae; genus Tridacna; species Tridacna gigas. The sequence goes on from OX244028.2 coordinate 59,058,347, forward strand.
TTTATTTACGACATTAACAGTGACGCTTTTTTTTCTCCATTTTCCACAATATTTCAACAGTATTGCTTCAATTCAGCAACCAAATAAATTCTGAACCTGTTGTGGAACCTTCTTTTTCACAATTTTGTGAATTGTGAAATTGTGCCCTGCCCTGAACTTCCAAACATCGCGATACGTGGCCGCCCTATTTCAGGAAAGGAGAGGAGACAAGAGTTGAGAACAAATAAATAAAAAAGTCCGACTTAAAGTTAAAAGCGGACCATAGACTGAATTATATCCTATAAATCCGGCAGGTGTAAAGTGGATTGTGTTCATCTGAATTCCATCCGTGCTACTCGTCGACGGATAATTTGAATTCAAAGCACTGACAGCACCGGAAACACGAGTTTGTTATTTTTGCTAACGGCACTATTTTCAGGCTGTTTATTCAAAATATCACCATATTTTTGTGGATTGAAAGCATTTTTGTGACAAACTGTGTTTAGTTTGACTTCATTATAATTGAAGTGTGGGTTTTGTCTGACTTACTCTGAAAGCGGACAACTTTAAATTAGCTCTGCAGGCAAATTATTAACATGGTGTTTACACGCATATAAATTTGTATTGTACACCGAGCTAACCATACAAATACAAAAAGGGGAATGTTCCCATTAATTTTTGTGAACTGGAGGACCTGATGCATATGAAGGGAATTGGGGAAAGAACTGCTGAGAGAATTCTTGATGTAAGAAAGGCAGAACAAAACATTTCCCCTGATATGTTCACTAAGATCCATTATCTCAAGGTCACAAGTGAAATGATGGATGCGATAGACTTCACTCCATATGAAAGATTGACCCCAGGTAAGTCAAGTTCTAGTCATAGTAAGGGGAGTGAGTATGGAAGTCCAAGTAAATGGAGGCAAAGTGACACGGAAGCTCATGGGGCAAGGTTACATGAGCGATGTGCACACGCTGCCCAAGCAAAATGTATATCCGACGGAAACTACGCCAAAATTTCCCCAGTTACTAGACAACTGGCGTAAACCAAATTGGCCTGAACGAGAGTATTAACGTTACACTCATTCATCCGGTGTACCGAGAAATATTTTCTTTGATGGTACTGGTTCGTGGAATGCGTTCTTCACTAAATTACCATTTTTTTCCGGATGAACAACAATGGACGGGAACGCAAAGAAAGTACAACCTGCGCTATTGTTTACAAAGTAAAGCTAGCGAATATTTCGCTATTTTAGTTGAGAGGAATCCACATCTTCAATAATTCGATGTTGTGGATGAGCTGAAGAAAAGATTTGGCATGTCAGACTTGTCAGAATCTTTTAGGATATAATTTAGCAATCTGCGCCAAAAAGCTGATTAGTCAGTTCAAGAATGGGCAGATAGGATAGCTCATGTGGGATCCCAGGCTTTTGCTGGAATGCCCGAGCCTCTAAGTGAAAGGGAACTGGTCTCGAAATTCTGTCAAGGATGCACTCAGAAGGATGCAGGCCACTATGCACATAATTCTACACCCTACACTCTGAATGATGCAATGAAAAAGTTGTTGTGGTACAGAAGTACGACTAAGCTCATGCATGGTAGATCCGGAACTCACCAAATAAGACAGACGGTTTCAGATGATTACCCGTTTGAAACCGACGAGTCAGATTTGGAACTGAGCCTGAGAAAGGTCAATACAAGTAGATCTAACCCTCCAAAAACATTTAAAAGCGGCAAAGTCGACTTAGAAAAAAGACTTTTGGTTATGGAAAATAAGATGGAAGAAATGCAGAAATCAATCGACAAATTGACCACTGCATTCAATAAGGTAGCAAGCACAGTCATGGCAGAAACTAGATCAAGGTCACCTATAAGGGACCCGAGTGACTCTATATGCTTTTTGTGCAAAGAAAATGGGCATTTCAAAGAAGACTGTCCCAAGGCTACAAAAAAAAAAAAAAAAAGGTAAAATTTCCTCGAAGTAAATTCCGAAGAGGAAGATTTAAACGAACAAGGGTTGAAGAAGGAGGCCGACGTTCAACCCAGTCAGGACAGGGCCTTATAGATGAACCAAATCAACTGTGTGCTGGGCTCAGAGTAAAAGAGCCAGCCGCTTCAGAGGACTCTGACGTTTCAACAACAGAATCTAGTCTGTTGAATTCATCAGTTTATGAGGCTGAAACATACGGCGAAGTTTTTAACGCGTGTGTAAAACAACTTGAAGAACTGTCCCTGCAAGGTTAAAAAACAGGTAATGTACAAGTTAGCAATAATGAGGAGGTTGTTGTATGCAGACTTCCCTCTTGTTCAACTTTCACAGTAACCTGTAAAATCGAATCGGCCCGTGTTAGGGCGGTTGTAAACTTTGCTGCTGAGGTCACCATAATCTCAGACAAAGAACGACAGTTGCAGTGAAAAGACATGGTTTGGACTAGCGAAGAGTTCTGAAAGCCAAGGAGTTATTAGAGGAATACCTTGTAGTTGGTTATTGGCAAGAATAACTGGACAGGTAAGCCCTCGGTTCTCAAAAGTGGCGCAGCGAGCAGGATTCGAACCTGCGCGGGCATAGCCCATTGGATTTCGAACGTAAGACGTACGAAATGGAAATCGTCACTGTCTTACTTTGTATTCACACATGAAGTGGTAATGTAAAGTGTTATTATACGCAGTTTTTGTGAGTCAGATATAACATTTCCTTTTGCATAATTATGTCTATACTGTTATGGTTTCTATTTTGCCCTCCCATTACTAATCTCCATTTCGCAGAGGAAAAATAATGATCCTGACGGACGAATCTGACACGAAATAGCTAAAATAGGCTGAAATATTCCTTAAACTCCATTTTACACTTTTCAAAAGTATTGAGGTAATACAGTATATTGATACACGGTTTATTCCCAATCCAGTTCTATTCAAATTTCATATGCCATGACGATTTCCATTTTGCCCATATATTTCCATTTCGTACAGGTTCAAAAGATGAATAATAGCTAAGATATGACAAATTGTTTCTTTAATTGTGTAAGATTCATCTCAAAATTATTGAAATAATATAATTTCATAATTTTCCTTTATTCTAATTGGAGAGGTCATCAGACCTCTCCAACAGTGGTGTGTTTAAAGGCAGACTGCCTCAGAAATTGCTGTCTAAATCCATGTTTTTTACGAATTTGTTCTGCTACACAGTCTATAAAAAAACCGAAATAAAAAAACTGAAATAGGAAATAGACGTGGTTTGTTTTAATATGACGATTTCTTAAAAAGATTTGTTGTATTGATTTGATTGGAGATGATTTCCCCAATAGTTGTAATTTTCATTAAACAAATAAAGCTAAGCGGGGAAAAAATCGTTAAAAAAGAGAACACCGCGGGATAAGATCACGCGACTTGAAAACGCGGGAAGGTCACGTGTCTGTCAAGTAATTCTTGGTTTCTATGCAGCGGCAATTATATAATGTCTTACTTGTTTGTTCACATGTACCAATATAATAGATTGAACTTAAAAGCCAATAAAATATTTGAAAACATTGATACTGACCTCTCCTGGCTCCTTTTTCAAAGAAGCCAACTTGTTCACTTAGGTTTCAATTTCAGACCAATGACGATTTCTGTTTCGTCAAGTAGTTTCCATTTTGTCCATTTTGCCGAAAATTTTCCAATTCGTATTTTAGGCCAATCCGATTTTCTGTATTATCTTCCGTTAGGTGGCATTTTTCACCTGCGCAGACAACGTGATTTTCTGTTGTTCGCACGGTAAAGTTTTGCGAAAAATGATTCATGTTTTAAACTTTTATCTTATTCAAGAATTAATTACACGTGCTGGTCTTAACGGTAATATGACGAGCCAATATCTAGGTCTATATACCAGTAATTTTTCATTTAATTTTCGTACAATGCATTAAAGAATCTGTATGAAAATAGTCATGTATATTCGCGTTCTCAGCACAATACTGAAATCATAGCATGACTTGTTCGATTTTTAACTTCACGTTAACTTTAAACCGCATGTTTTAAAGCATATTTGCATAATTTGATTTTTACCTAGCATGCGAAGCGTTCTTTTTTAACACAGACGGTACTACTTTTCTAGTGTTGTATAATGCAACTGAAATGCAGTGAATTATTCATGAATGGCGGGGATAAGCAATGCATGCCACGCTGATTTTTTCAATGACCTTCATTCATCAGTAAAAACATGTATACCGGATGACACCGGAATACAAAATAAAAAATGCGTCAAATGGGATAAATTTCATCACACATTCACCTTTGTCCAAAGGCCCTTTATCAGCATTTATAATCCTTAAAAAAATCTACGACAGAACAATATACAGACACAGGACGGGAAAAAGCACTGCACGTACTGTAAAAGGATATCTCTTGATAATATCTTGGCCAATTTTGAAATTGGGTCATGCTGGCTCAAAAACTAGGTCACAATGTCAAATCTTTGAAAAACATTGTGTACGCTCTAGAGGCCAAATTTTATGTCAAATATTCTTGAAAGTTGGTCAGAATGTATCTCTTGATAATATCTCGGCGAGTTTGAAAATGGTTCATGTCAGGTTAAAATCTAGGTCACTAACATAAAAACCTTGTTTACGCTCTAGAAGTCACATTTTATGTTCGATACTCATGAAACTTGTTTGAATGTTTGTCTTGACAATATCTCACACGAGATAGAAAATGGGTCATGTTGGGTCAAAAATTAGGTCACTAGGTCAATTAAAACAACAACAACAACAACAACAACAACAAAAAAAAAACATTGTGTACGCTCTAGAGGCCACATTTTCTGTCACATACTCGTGAAAGTTGGTCAGAATGTATGTCTTGATAATATCTCGGGCGAGTTTGGAAATGGATCATGTCGGGTAAAAAAATCTAAGCCACTAGTTCAAATCTTACAAAAACTTTGTTTACGCTCTAGAAGCCACATTTTATATCCCATACTCATGAAATTTAATCAGAATGTTTGTCTTGACAATATCTGACACGACTTAGAAAATGGGTCATGACGGGTCAAAAACTAGGTCACTAGGTTAAATCTTAGAAAAATTTTCTGCAAGCTCAAGAGGCCACATCTGGGAGATACTCATGAAACTTGGTCAAAACGTCATGATGATAGTTTGACAAAGTTCGAAGATGGGTCATGTCGGTTCAAAAACTAGCTCACTACGTCAAATCTTTGAAAAACTTTGTGTACGCTCTAGAGGCCACATTTGCAATCTAATACTCATGAAACTTTGTCAGAATGCTTGTCTTTATATTTCGGAGGAGTTTCAAAATGGGTCGGGTCAAAAACTAGGTCACTCTTGAAAGTTGGTCAGAATGTTTGTCTTGATGATATCTCGGACGAGTTTGAAAGTGGGTTATGTCGGTTCAAAAACTAGATCACTGTGTGAAATCTTAGAAAAACCTTGTGTGCATTCTAGAGGCCGATTTTCAGTCTGATACTCGTGAAAGTTGGTTAGAATCTTTATGGTATCTAGGATAAGATTTGAAATGGGTCATGTTTGGTCAGAAAGCTCAGGTGAGCAACTTCAGGGCCATCATGGCCCTCTTGTTAGTGAGCATTCTTATTTTCACACCACCATCATAAATAATGCTTTTGTAAAAGATTGTGATAAAACGGGAAAATCTTGTTACAGAAGTATTTCTTCTGTTTCCACAATGTTTTGCAACTTTTTAACCGCTTTTTAACGCACAATATCATTGTCTGAGCATCCTTACGACTGATGTTTTTTAAACCCATTTCATACATTTTAAACCCTTCGTAGTTGTTTTATGAAGTAAACACCAGTGTTTTTCACCTTTATCACAATGCTTTCAAGACCATTTTTGACCTGATGTTGGTATATATAAGAAAAAAACATTGCATAAAGGTGAAAGTGTTTTAGTGTGGCGGTCCTGCTTCTTCTTGTGTAGGAATCATTCACATTGTCATTATTTTTGAATAATTGCTTTGAAATTCTTTGAATAAAACTTTCCATACACTTAAAAAAAAAACAAAAAAAAAACAGAAAACTTTCCGACATTGATCATAAATATTGGGAACCTTGGTCACGATTATGGAACGCAGGTTTAGGGTAAATATGTTTTATATACGTGCACCAATTTAGTAAACAAATTATAAACACTTTCAATTTTCAGCGAGTAAAAATGGGAGTCAGGGACGTAGTTCTTTTCATGAAACTTTACCTACATGTAGACAGAATGTTTCTGAGAAAGATCTGCACACAGGCTGGGGTAAATTATTTAAGTCAGTGCAGTAATCTGGGCGTCCATGATTAGAAAGGTGATGGTGGACAAGATTTACAGGTGTCTGCCGACTATGCGACTGAGTGGAGACGTGGAGATCGATGAAACATCATCGTGGTGCGGTGAGAGGTAAGTGTGTAACAAGTGTGCGTTTGTGCTTGTTTTCCTGTCTTTACTATTCCAATGTTCAACCTTTATATACAGGAAAGTAAAATAATAGTGTGACATTGAACAGGTACTTTCCTTAAGTTTACCATAACTGTATTATAATACTTTTACAAGTACACGTTTGGGGATATTTGGCATGGTGAAGAGGGCGTTCAATCGACTGATCATGCAACTAATCGAAAGCAGATCCAGGGAAGTTCTAATACCGATCATTACTTGCTACTTACTTCCGGGGTTAATGATACTGTCTGATAGTTGGTCTGCGTACCTCACTTGTAGTAAATCACAAGATGTCTTTCACTCGAACGTAAGTATACATATAAAGCGTGATAGTGATATTAAGCAGTAGTATTCACGGAGGTGAATATTTCAACTATTTATAAGACAATGTCCGTTTTAACATGCGAGACAAACACGGATATTTCACACATTGTGGTAACCTGAGAAGATGCTTTTATCCAGGATTTTCTCAATTTTCGACCACGTTTTCTAACGCGAGATACATAAATCCTGACAATTTTCTATACCTTAAATTTCTTCATGTAGCAAAGTACAATGTAAATTGTTCAGTTAAGTGTCGCAATTTTCTTTCAGGTACGAAAATGTAGTAACAGGGGAGGTGATATCTGTCCACACATACACAGTAGAGGATGCATGAAAACTTGCAAAAGCTCATTTCGAAGCACGGTTCGACATTAACGGTGTCCCGGGATCCCAAAATATAAGGAGGGATCCCACAAGTTCCAGTATGGGGATTTCGTCGTGATCCTTGAATTTCTTAGATGCTAACCCTGTAATATAGCCAACGATAGCTAGAGAGGCCCCCAAATCCGTAAAAATAAAACTGGAAATACCGTATGCTATAAATAAATATCGATAACAGTATGTATCACAATCGTAACGTCTTATGACTCTCCGTGTCCCCGAGACGCTTTTTAAAATCAGATCATTGCTGTATTTGATCGAAAGAAGTCTTGTGTTTTCGCGATGTGGAATTTTATAAAGAATGTATCACTGCCTTCCGAAAAAAGAAAGAAAACGCCAGACGAGCGTCTAGAAACGGAAACGCAAAGAGCTTATGAAACGAAGCGTCAGCGCACCTTTCAACAAAGCTGGAGAATGAGTTTAGCTGGATAATCTTCGACGAAGAGAAACAGCTCCTTACTTGCCAAGTTTGTTCGAGGTATGAAACTACGGGTATTTCGTCACTGGGTGTAGCAACATGGAACTGCAGGCGATCAAAAAGGTTTATTGGTGAAATTTCACTTTTGTTGTAAATTGGAAGGGATCCCTGAACATCAGGAAGGCACCCTGATAAATGAGTTTGGGATTCCTGCAGGATACCAAGGAAAAAAAGTTAGTGTTGTACCCTGCAAAGAAATGAACGGCGTCAAGGGATTGGCGAATTTTGCATCACACTTGTGCGAAGTGATGTACAGGCATGTCTACATGGGCTAGTACCTCATGAGTGCCTACCTGGACGATCTCAGAAATATTTACTCCATGGACGATCCTCTGATGTACAATTACGCGGCACCAATCTTTAACACGCTTCCATCAGGGGATGAATATAATAGGGGTAAGTGAAATCCGTAGAAAAGCTTAACTGGAAACACAATATTATGAAATGTGGTCGTAATTATTTTTCTGTATTACAATGTTATATCGCTGATTATGTTTTCTTTGTATTTTATGGTAGAGCCGTGTGGAAAGTGTAATACAAACTGATGAACGTTTGAGCGACAACGATGCCGATTTGTCAGACCGTTTTGTGGGAACCGACGAATCTGTTCCCGGACCCTCCAACATCAATACTGTACCAGTGAGTGTACTTATCATTTTTGCTTCTTTGTTATTGCCTGCTTCTTGCACCTATTTCTTAAAGCAATATGATACACATATTTGTTCTGCGCAAAGTGGGAATCGCGACTATTCTAGAATGGTCCGGCGCAAGGTGAGAAAATTCTCACTTTGTTGCGCAAAGTAGGAATTCCCACTTTGCGCAGTACCAGTCTAGAATTGCTCGTGCACAAAGTAGGAATATTGGATAAAGTGAGAATCTCACAACTGCGTTATCTATACAGTATATGGTACCGTTACGCTCGAATGGTTTTAATAGAGCAACGTTTATTTAGCAGACGATAAGATATATTACATTGTTAATTTTCGTTTAACCCTTTATTAACTCTTATTGCCTAAATTGCAAGCAGAAGCAGACTTGAAATTAAATGTGGCTCAAATGATAGGATTTTGATGAAGGGAGAAAATGCTGGTTGTCAGCGTTTTCCCCTCTTCCACCAATAATTTGTAAAACATTCCTCGGAGTCGTTAAAAATCGGGATTGTGTGGTAAAGGGTTAATCAAACAATGTCACGTGTTAACGACTCTTTTGAAGAATGTTTTTGAAAACATTGTAGAAAAGACGGAGTATGCTGGAAACCTGCATTGTTCTTTGTCAACAGTATTTTCCACTATCCAAGAGACAAATTTAACTGTATAAGTAAAGGTGTTCATTTTTCGACCTGCAAACTGAATTGCTGTCTGGAAGAGTTTTAAATAAAACTTTGCGGTTTGCTCAAGAACTGGAAAGAAACAGTATTATGCAGTTACAAAGTCGGCTTACTGAGAATGAGGTACATGCGAATTTCGAAATGTTGTCAGCACCTTTTTTATCCATGTATCTGAAATATCTAATTAACCCTTTACTTGATGTTTCACTCTTTACCAAAAGACAAAATTCTCGAACGAATGTCTAAATCGGACGACAAAATATATGTGACTGAAAGTTTATTTATTTATTTATTTTCTTTGACAGAATAGAAAATATTGTGGAAAATGGGGGAAATGCTGGTTACCGGCATTTTCTCCTTTTCCCCCTCAAAATTCCTCCCACTAGGGTCATTAAATCTCTGAAGCATGTCGTAAAGGGTTAAGACCTTTCACTTTAACATATTTTTTGTGTTCAAGTTTGATTCGCATTTTTTTCTTTCTTCATTCAAGAGCCTTAATTCGATACTGTAGAGGCTAGTTTTAACGCTTCAAAAGCATGAAATATTCACAATAGTAAAGGATTTGGGTGGGTCAAAGGCAATACGTGAGCAAGTGCTCCTATTTCGAATTTTTGAAGTTGATAAACTGTAGGGACTTTCTAAGGCGTACTTGTAAGGTAATGCGTTAATTCTTAGTGCAGTATTTGCAGTAGAAATCTTAACCAGGAAAAATGAATGCAAAAAATGTTCAATAAAAGAATTGTCACATAAAATATACCCGTCTTAGCGGAAAAAATATTGCAAATCAAAATCATGCAACTTTCTTCAAGTTCGAGACCTGTTTTCGTTTATTATTGATCTCAGCGCCTTGACCCATACTAAAGAGGCTAGATCAATTAAAGATGTTATCACCCAGCGAAACAGAAACGCTGGTCAGGGATCATACATGTATGTAATATACGATCCCTGCACTGGTGATTAAAAAGAAAAAAAAAAAAAAAAAACGTTGCAGTTGATTTTGGAAAGTAACTGGAAATAAGAAATTGCTGATTTTCCTTCAATGTTTTCTTCAGTAGTAAACTTCATGACTCAAACCTTAATCTTTGGAGCAGAATATCTTACAAAATACAAGAGAGTGTTCGTATATCCAAGATAAATCAAATGTTTGTTTAAAGCTTCGTGTTTATAGCAAAATCTCCAAGTGTTAAGGTGTCGGCTTTAAATACCTAACTACCCGTGTAATAAACGGTCACAAAGGTTTGTGACCACGTTCATGAAAGGTAGAACAGCTGTATGATGTAATTATCACCTTTATTTTTTGGTGTGAAAGTTTAACTTTTCTGATGACAAAATGTGTTCTCTGTTTACCCTTTTTTAAATGAACGAACTTCTTTTACACCCAAAAACATCGAGGGTAAAAGAGTGTTTAATTGAAATCAAAGATCAAATGACACAGGAACTCAAACATTAAAACATACAAAGAAGGGTGAAAATGATACAAAAGAGAACAAGATCATTCTTTCTCGGTTTAAATCAGGTAAAAATTCCAACTTTGTCCAAGGCATTCGCGCTTTGCGCAGAGACTCTACCTACGTGGTTTATCGATTTAAAAAAAAAATCAATAAAATCCCTGGCGCAATTCTAGAATTGTACCGATACAATTCTAGAATTGCGCAACAAAGTAGGGAATTCCTACTTTGCCCCGGACCACTCTAGAATGATCCCGATTCCCACTTTGCGCAGAACATAATATTTTTTACATCAGGTGACTGGAAGTATCTCTTCTGAGGACGACACCGCTGAAGACCGCACCCTTTCATACACATGCAAACAACGACGGCATTATTGACTTAGTGAGTATTGCAATATTGTCCTACACATATCAGCACATGTGTTACTTGTGCATAAGTCGCATGTATTTTCATTTCTGTTTGTAGAAAACCTCTGACGATGAATGTAATCGACCACGTGGCAAGGAACCTGCAAAGAAAAAAGAAAACGACAGAAGAACAATTCAAAGATGGTACAGAAAAACGGTCAAAAGCCAAACACAGCAAAAAACTGACGTGTCCCGCTGATTGAAAAGCTAAGGATACAATGAAAAACTCTCATGTGAAAAGAACATTTGAAGATAGCGACGATGATTTTACACACACATACACACATATACACACACACACAAAATAGTACTTACACTTCTTTTGCACTCTCTATGTTCCTGTGTATGGCCGCTATTGGGCCTTCAAGTAACAGAGCTCACAAGAAGTGAAAGTAGCTCATTGTTTTCTTCGTTCCACCTACGAAATAAATTCTTTTTAAATTTCACGATTTCTTCTGGTCATAGCCATTTTAATTCTTTACCTGACGACAAAATCTTACACTAGGAAGTCCAAATTGAAAGCATTCGCAGATGACAAATTCCTGTAGATGTTTTTCAAGTAATGGGATTTGTCTATGAAACGTTAGAAAACATTATTAGGAAAGGAGAAAATGCAGGCTATCAGCACTTTCTCCTTTTTTCACCATGTTTTCAAATGGCTTCTCCATCACGGTCGTTAAAAGTTAGAATTTTGTGGTAAAGGGTTATTTGTGTTAAATGTTCTAAAAAGGCTAAGAGTTAAAGCTCTAAAGTACATGTGTCTGTTGTTCATTTCCATTTTCCCAATTCAGGACAAAATCAACAAAGTGGCATGCATGCCCCCTGAAGACTCAGATCATGGTGTCTTTCTGCATAGGCTGATCAGTCTTTGCTGAAATGCAGGCTGATTTGGGGTGGCTGTCCAGATACACATGACATTTTTACATTTTTGTATTGTTGTAGCTCATATTTGAAATAAGCTTTATTCAGTAATCTCTTTTTTTTTAAACTCTTTACCAAACTACAAAAATTTTGTACCCAACGAAATTGAAAGTATTTGCAGACGACAAATTAAAGCTAGTTCAAATGATGATTTCTTTCTCTGTGGGAAAAGGAGAAAATGCTGGTTACCATAAGTCATCAGTCTTCTTCTCCAGGGTCGTTATAACTTGGCATTATGTGGTACAGGGTTAATACATATGTGCTTATGGATATATTTTTTATTGCAAGGAAACATTTTCTTTATTATTTTAAGATGCTCTTTGGAGATTATCCTCAGGTATAAAGAGTTACATGTACCATATTCTTGATGGTTTTGACTTTGAAATTGTTTAATACACATCATGGCTTTCAATTCAAAATGCTGTGTCTGCATTTTTTTGAACAAGAGACAGTTTTTCTGTACTTCTGTTGTCCAGGGACCAGTCTGTCAAGCATTGTTGACTTAACAAGGTTATTAAGCATCATTTCATAAAGTCTTCATAAAGTGTTCTAGTAATATTAAATGCAAACGCTGCTCATATATTTTTTTGCACAAAATATCACTTTATTTGCGTATTACGATGCAAGTCTTAACATCTCTTTAACTAACGATGTTAGTGGGTCTTGTTTAAAATCTAGATTAGTTTTATAGAATTACATGCAATGTAATGAGAAATGATATCCAAAAACGTGCGCCAAAACATGATAAGGTCAAAATGTCTAAATAAAAGTTATGACTCTGTTACTGAAAGCAATGATGCCATGTGATTGGGTGTAGGGGTTGGTGGACATTTATGAAATTCTAATGCTGATTAACATAGTATTCTTAACAAAATTTACCGCTATGGTCCCAGTTGATTGACACTAATGACATTATTATTTTATGACACGTTAGAATTTATATCAAATGGTTTCCTAATACTCTGATATTTTTCGTTGAAAAATGTGAGCAGTTTTTGCACTGCAAAAGCTTCTCACATTTTTCAACCAAAATATCAGTGTGTTTGGTATTATCATTGCAATGACAGTGTAACGAATTAATTATGTGATTAAATCGGGACGTCACTTTACATAAACATAGAATTTCCGCTCATATGCTCGATTCTGTGAAACAGAAGGTCACATAAGTGCGCGCGAACTGTCGTCTGCGCCGATTGCACAGGCTGGTTGGGCGCGACAATTCACACAAATGTCCGTAAGTCCCAAATCGCATGTTGCAGGCCTTTAAAAGTCTGTACGAATGAAGAAAAAACAAACTACATCTAAACGAATATTGCGCCAATGCTACACGAACTTAATTAAGTTCTGCAGTAAAACAAAATAGGCATACATATTGAAAAAATACTTTTACACCAGAAAACATCCAAACTTACACAAACGACAATCAAGTTGATTTCATTTGCAATAGGCACCTTTAAAAACAAAACAAAACAAAACAAAAAAAATGCTCGTTACGGGCATTTATTTTCTACATATTGGAAAATTTTGCTTACACTAGCGAATGTTTCGATCACTTTGCTGCATATGCATTTCAAATGCGTCTGTGTAGAGAGACTGGACAACAGCTTTACACATATATTATAGTGTAGTTTTTCTAGTGCATCAGCTCAGTAAATACAAGCAAAAAGAACATGATTGATACAATCAGCATTTTAGTGTAACCGGTTATGCTTAATCAAAATTTGAAAAAGTTTTAGCACATGTCGTACTTTTCAATAATTTTATTTCCGATTTGAAACAAAGTCTCGTTTCAACTTTGATGATCTATAATATTTCCCGTTTTCTACGATTTCAAAATTCAATATATGGAAAACAAAAAGATACAATGACTTTTTTAAAGAAAACAGAAACTCACTTCAGTATATTTTAAACTATATACCTTCCAAACTCGCGTTAACTTGTAAATCTCTCCACCAAACAATATAAACTCTGTAAATGTTCATGTTTTGTTTCACAACTTTGCTTTTAAACTATTTCCCTGAACTTCCTCATAAAATAATATTTTTGTTAATTGTTGCATACTAGAAAACCTAGCCAAGGATTCAGTGTAAACCTTCGCACAGAATAGGTTGTGGAGTTGGAACGAATTGATCAATGACGACATTTTCCGCGTCCGACAAATTTCCTTTTTCGAGATGGATTGCGTTATATAAATACAGGCGAAAACTGGTTTCTGCTCGGGACAACAAGCACGACATTTTCCTTGGCAGAAGATCATTAGGTTGGTATTCACCTGGATAAAACAGAAATTTGACTTCGATAAAGAGAAAAAGCACTCTTAATACTATTTTCCGTATTAGTCCGCAGGCGTACATAGAACGTCAGTTATTTATCGTTTTTGTACCAATGTTCTCGACTACATACCACCCAATCTAGTCAAACGTTTTCAAAAAGAGCCACGCATTTGACCAATTCGAATTTTTGATAATGCTTTTGAGAGCCTGTACAGGACCGCTGCCATGTCCCGATAACCGTATTATTTTCTTAACGTTGATTGGACAGACAATTTTATCCGTGAAAGGACTGGGCTCTAGATAAAGTTTAAGGGGATCGAGACGACAAATTATACGTCGAAACATTGTGTTAACATTTAAATCTCTGCGAAGGATCAAACTTTATTACAAATTTTATAATAATGTACATACTATATTCCTTCTGGAAGAGATATGGTATGTGCTGCATTTTGAGTTATTTCTCATTGTATTGACTTGATTTCTCAATTTAGTCAGGTCTAGCAAACGAGACGAACCAGTACTAATAGTGTCACAATTCTCTCTCTCTCTCTTATTATTAACTGTTTTTGAACATGGTTCATCGTTTGTCACGTCCGGTTATACTTGTAGACTTTCACATGTGTTATTTAATATTCTTTGTTCCTCTTGTGCGGGTTCGTCTTTTAGCAGCTGTATTTGTCGGGTTGCCTGAATAAAATTCAATACCTGTTTATAGTTGTATTCAAGCAAAACATAGTGCTCCCCTGCGTTTTCAAGGAAATTACCTAATAGGGTTGTAGGTTAGTCAAGGGATGTTTGCGTTGACCCCGATCGGCTTATTAACGTAGTCTGCTGATTATGCCATGATACGACAAGTATCTGGACATTAAATAATTCCATTGCCGCCTGAAGTGTTAGATGATCACCATCCTCAAAACCACGTGACATACGTTCAAGATAAGTTTTGGCAGACTCAGTCAAGGACTTTGACCAAGGTATAGCAGCTGCTGTATTTTCATGTCCTAGAAACTAATTAGAACGTTGATAGTTTACTATGTCTCATCGCAAGCTTTGATCAGGTGTAATTTTGCACATTAAATAATGTGCTAGAGCAGAAAACTGACAGTTACCGTTGCCGATGGGGTCATTTGAAATAGTAAGACAGAACTCGGTTTTTAGATTTTCCCAAGACAGAACTCGGTTTTTAGATTTTCCCTTCTGTCAACTGTTGTAAAAGGTATGTAATATTTAATTTTGTGTAAACTGTTCGTTTTCCTTCCAGTTCCACATTCTGTCAAATCGGAAATATGATACCATGCTTCAATGATTTTTCCTTTGAAGGACTTTCTGTTTTAACACTGTGTTTCACTTTATATGTAGGTTATCACCAATTTTGGCCTTTTGTATGATTTTTTTCTACTGCTAAATCCTCTATGGAATTTTAGCCGTTTTGTGTAACCTTACGATAACTTTATCTTTTACTTGAAATATTCTTCTCTTGGTCGTCTTTTTGTACCATTTGTCTGTTCTATTATTACAGTTATGAGTTGCGCGCCTGGCGGACTGTCTGATTTCTCTGTTCATTTGACGTCCGAGGCTGGTTGCATACATTGCGCATATGGGTCGACCGAAATACAACTCCGAAGGAGACCTCCATGCCAGACATTCTTTGGGAATTTTATTAAACAGTTCCTGATGAAAGACCATTCGACTAGTTACTTTTCTTACAATTTCGATCATACGCTACTTTTTGCGTTAGCGATCTTATGCATCCGTTCAACCTTTCCTTGGGATTGAGGATGATATGGCATATTTTTCAATACTTTCAATCTAAACTGTCTAATAATCCTTTAACTTTTCCTTCAAACTCCATACGTCTGTCATGCTGGACTACGCATGGTGCTCCGAAGTCTCAAAAGAGCTTGATCAGTTCATTAGCTCTACTGGCTATAAGCCAGCAGAGCTTATGTCATGGCGTGGTTTCCCTTGTCCGTCCGTCCGTCCGTCCGCCTTTTTTGTTTACGCAATAAAGTCTGCATTTATGGTTGGATTTTCGTCAAACTTGCACAGTTTGTTTATCTCATCAATAGCTTGAACCCTATTGATCTTGAAAGAAATCTGACAATCAGTGTGGGAAAAGTAGCCATTTTAAGTTCAAAATTTAAATTTCTTGTTTACGCAATGAAGTCTGCATTTGTAGTCGGATATTTGTAAAACTTGCAGTTTGTTTATCTCATCCTATCGATTTTGAAAAAAAAAAAAAAAAAAAAAAAAAAATCAGAGTGGGAAAAGTAGCCATTTAGATTTCAAAATTTCAATTTCTTGTTTACACGATAAAGTCTGCATTTGCAGTCAGATTTTCGTGAAACTTGCACAGCTTGTTTATCATATCAAAAGCTTGAATCCTATTAATTTTGAAAAGCATCTGAAAAACAGTGTGGGAAAAGTAGCCGTTTAAAGTTCGAAATTCCAATTTCTTGTTTACGCGATAAAGTCTGCATTTGTGGTCTGATTTTCATGAAACTTGCACAGTTTGTTTATCTTATTGATAGCTGGAACCCTATTGATGTTTAAAAAAAAAAACCCTATTGATGTTGGAAAAAAAAAAAAAAAAAAAATCTGACAATCAGTTTGGGAAAAGTAGCTCTTTATGCAACAAAGTCTGTATTTGTGGTCCGATTTTCATGAAACTTGCACAGATGCTTTGTATCATCAACAGTTGAACCCTATTGATTTTGAAAAAAAAAATGGACAATTAGTATGGGAAAAAGTAGCCATTTGAATTTGAAAATTTACAATTCTAGTTTACGCGATAATGTCGGCATTTGTGGTTGAATTTTCATGAAACTTGCACAGTTGCTTTATATCATCAATAGCTTGAATCCTATGGATTAAAAAAAAAAAAAAAAAAAAAAAAAGCCCTGAATATCAGTATGGGAAAAGGAGCCATTTAAAGGTGAAAATTTACATTTCTTATTTATGCAATTAAGTCACATTTTTTATTTAATCTTTTGAAACTTGCAAAGATTATTTGTATAATCAAGGGATTGAACTCTATTAAGAATGAAGAAAATCTAGCAATCGGTTTAGGAAAAGCAGCCATTTGATGACTTAGTATTGTTTACTCAACAAAGTCCACACTATTGGTCACATTTCTTTGAAACTTGCAGGGATTGTTTAAAACAGTGAGTACTGAAACCCTATAAAATTTGACTGGATTCCAAACAATTGGTTTTGAGAAATTGTACTTCAGTTTTGTTTTTCACTATTAATTTTGTTCAATTCACCACGCCTGCTTGTGCTATCTTAGTGGTTCAAGCCCAGTTGCAACAACCCTTTCCACCATTTTTGTGTGCGTTTGCTTTTTTTGCTTTTTGCATCATGAATTCATAGCGTATGCTATAAAAAACAGCACAATCATGCCAGTGGAGTGATTCAGGCCCTCAAGGGCTTCTAGTTTGCAATAACATCCGAGGTTTTTCGTTGTAACTGTCTCAACCAAATGTACCGGCTAAAAAAGTCTAAAATGCAAAGGATGAATCTATATGTTGTTTTACCACTTTTAGCCTGCGCCAATATCATGTCCTCAGTGTCAGTCTGAAGCACCTCGTGTACCCTTTTACTACTTATGTGTCTTTAAGGCGCTTGGTATTTGAAACGATCAGTTCTAAGCCTAAGTGTTTTCGTAACACGTGATTCAGAAATGCCTAAACATTTGCATTTTAGACATATGTATAGTCTTCTTGCTCCGATTCCTTTTAGTTTTCGGTAGGTTTTCAAAATGATACTTCTGCATTCAGAAGAACGAACAACAGTTGAACCTTTAAAGTATAAGTTGGGTGGATTTCCCTTAAGTTCATAACTTTTTCTATTTTTATAGAACCTGTTGATTACTTTCCTTTCAAAGTCTGATCTTTGCTGTATTGGTTTTTGATAGGTTTTAATAACTTTTTCTGAAATGATCTTGTACTCTTCATCCGACACAGACCCACAATTCCTCAGGAAACATCTTTCGTGTGACGAGTATCCACCATGGATTGTTGAAATGCAGAAAAAAAAAAAAAAAAAAAATCCTGCAGTAGAAAAAGAAATCATTTGACTATTTAATCCGGACGCCCCGGGTTCGATCCTTTCCAGTGGCATTCGATTGTTCGTTGGGGTGTTCATTAGCAAGACACTACAGAGTCATAGTTAAGCACTGTCGAAAACCAAGAAATACAAAAATACGTG
This sequence comes from Tridacna gigas, assembly GCA_945859785.2. Classification (NCBI taxonomy): domain Eukaryota; kingdom Metazoa; phylum Mollusca; class Bivalvia; order Cardiida; family Cardiidae; genus Tridacna; species Tridacna gigas. The sequence continues at coordinate 59,076,525 of OX244028.2, forward strand.
AGCTGTCGACGTGATATAACTGAAATAATGTTTAAAGCAACGTAAAACACCACTTAGTAAGTCAGGCAACAGTAGTTATAACAGGAAAAATTAAATTTACAACACATATCCATTCCTTATTTAAACATGGAACAATAGTATAGTATTTCAGTCATATCACGGCGGCCAGTTCCCCTGTCCATGCGTTCCTGGTGTTACTACAACAGTACTTCACACATTATTTGTAAAGCACTGACTTTTTTTCGCACACACCAAGTCCATTGGTTACGAAGAGGCCCATGAGGGCCAGAATCACGGAACAAAGCTTCCACGAGACGGTTTAAGTTTGGTAAATATCTGATGAGTATTAAAATTGTTAACCTAAAAAAAATGCATTTTTGGTAATTCAAGGGCATGTAACTCTTGACAAGATAACCCGATTCTGCTCATTTTAGAAAGGAACCAATCTCTCATGGATATCAAAAGACTGCGTAAAATTAGTAATGACCGGATAAGAAATGAAGACAAGTTAACGACGGATGGACAACAAACGACGTACGGACGACGTACAACTCTGTATCCCATAGGCTCTTCTGGCCTACGGCAAGTAGAGCTCAAGACCGTTGATAACGGCGTTAAACCCCATCCAAACTGAAACAATTTTAGATGATAGGAACATTATGAAACTCGGGAGAGCAACTTCTGCACCACACCGTTACCGGAATGTAGCGCAAGCATAGGGTAGATTATCCATAAATGGTGACCCAAAAGCCAATGTTTTGGATTGGACCTAAACTGCAGGTAAATTAGTTATTGAAAACATCGTGAAAATAGAAACTATGTACGGACAAACAATTGCTCCTATTTTTGCAATGTTTTCTACTTTTGTAATCGAAAGTAGAATGTATCGAAACTGGAAGTGGTATACCCCTAAAACTGAATCTACATTGCTTTGCTGCTTTTCAGTACCTTTGCCGTTTCGTTGCGCTCAGCGTCGACCCGGCGTTTGACTTTATTTCGGGCCATTTTGTACGCTGCGTTCTACTACGATCTTATGCAGCTTGTCAATATTTCTCGTGAAAATCTCATGATACAATAATCGCTTGTGTTTGTTACGGGCATGATTAAAAACACTTACGAGACCCTCGGAACGGAGCAATCTCTTTGTATCTGCTTTGAACATAAGGTGCCATGAAAAAACTGTACCGAGACCTAAAAATGGAAAAACAAGAAATTCATAGATCAAACTTGATTTGATGGGAAGCGACCGCGGTATTCCGTTTGTTTCCATGGACTCGAGCCTTCACATTCCATTACAGACACCTTCATATTATGTTGACGAGCTCTCACGTTTTGTTCACCTTGTTTATTGTAGCATTTTCCTAATGCACACGTCTTTACGAATATGGTACGATAGTTACGTGCACAAAGTTAGCAGTGTTCTGTAGATTCATGGGCAGTATATAGATATGGCTATATACGGTAATATATGGACTGTTGATCACGTCTAGTGGATAGAAGGCTGATGACGACTCCAGCCACAGGATGCATACATGTAGAAACGAAATGTCGACCTTTTGGCGCCATTTGTAACAAGTGACCCATGAAGGCAATTTAAGTGCAGGCTAAGAATTGTACAGAGTTGTTGAATTAACAGCATGTTGTTCAAATGAGCTAGAAAATTTGGAAAAAAAAAAACCTTGAGCAATTTTGATAGATAACCACGTTCATTGATACTTACCACAGACCAAATTTATTAGTGATAAGGAGATAAAAACCAGTTCATATTGCGGAGTTTATTTATTTCGTGATAGGGCCCAGGGCAGCGTGTCTGTTATTGTAAGTAACAACATCCCCATACAAAAAACAGTTAAACTCCATTCTACAGGCTGCTGCTGTTCGTCTTTCCCATTCATAAAACCATTACCCTCTGCTCTATTTAACTTTCCTTAAGTTCTCCTATCAATGAAAACAAACTCAATGATCTCATTTCACAGCTACCATCTTCTTTCATGTTCAGGAGATTTTAATGATCACAATATTATCTGGGGAAGATTGTACTGATCCTGCAGAACTGTTTTTCTTTATTGATGCAGGGAAGCAATCAGTATAACAGACCTCGACAAAGCCAAAACGTCTAAACAAGCCGTGGTTCAATGATGAATGTAAATTGGCTGTAAAAGAAAGCATAGAGGCTATCAGAAAGTTCAATCTGAGACCCACATAGGAAAACCATAATCTTTTCTGTATTTCCCGGGCAAAATCCAGACAAACTATAAAAAGTAGTAAGCGTAAGTCTTGAAGGCACTTTTTTCCAGACTTCCTGCAAGAACGTATACAAAAAAGTCTAGGACATGATCAGAAATATTCAAGGCAGTGCTTCATCGCCAATTAAGCGTCTATCTACAAATAATACAAATAATAAGAACGCTAAAAATATTACAGATCCAAACTAGCTCTCGCAAGTTGCCTTTGTAAGACTTTAGAGCGAATGATCAAGACCTGCCTTGGTTGGTTTTTAGGAAAAATCAAAGGACTGATAGTCCTGAGAGTCGCCTGGAGGGTAATGGGTTAGAAGTTTTCACCCTTTTCTGTTCAAATCTATTAAAAGCATTCAAGATACAAAATAACTTAAGCATAAGACAGTATTACATTCAAGCATATTCTGAGTTGTCATCCTAAAATTACAAACATTAGTATTAAAATTTACATGAAAAAAATGTGGTGAGAATTAAAATTTAGGCACCAGGAACACTTTTAAAATGTTCAAAGTCTCTTACCCCGGGTGACTTCATTTAAAAAAAAAAAAAAAAATGGTTTTCAAAAGGTACAACCAATATAAAACAAGTCATTTCGTTGAAATGATATCCACCACCGGGAAAAAAAAAAAACGCTTATTTTGATAGAAACATAATTATAAGAGGTATTGTGCTTTGCATGTAAATGGCTTTTTTGTTATTGGTGAAAATATATATTAAGCCCCCTTTTTTCCCATGAAACATGGCATTTCATTAAATAAAAACAAATACTTATTGTCTGTGGCTTATGATAAACGATATAAATATAAAGTTTCATAAAATTGTGTGCGGTGGTTGAAGAGGTATTTGTCCATAATGGAAATATACATCAAGCCCCTTTTTCCATGGCACCGCGTTAAAAACAAGAACAAAATAAAACAAGCAGACCGGAAGATATCAAGCCTCCTTTTTTCATTACAAGACATTACATAAAAAAAAAAAGGATATCGGCGGACTATCATGAGGAACACATGTATGAAGTTTTATTAACTTTCGTCAACGATTTAAGAATATATCTATCTGAATGAAAGGAAGATCGGACGGACGAACGGACAGACATCATGAAAACTATGTCACCCACCACCCCGAAATTCGGCGAGGCATAATATTTGTCGAGGTTCCATCAATATTTACAGTTCCTCCCTAGCTTAACAATGCCTGTAAAGAATGGGGATAAAAATTAAGCTTCTAGGTTGATAAAAATGAATACATGTATATTTTAATTCTTACACATATTACTAAAACAAACATTCTAAATAACATCAGTAGAATAGGGAATACATTTTCTCTCCAGATTTAGAACAAGTTATTTTTGCATGACACAAATTTTCTAAAATTATACCATGCGGTTTTATATATATATATAATATATAGGTTAACTTGGATAATTGTCCTTTCCAAATACAGGATACTGGATATGAAATTTGGGTATAATTGCCTATAGAGTTTCAGAGGTGGCGATTTTGAAATGTTACTACTCAGTTTTGAAGCTTCCGTGAAGTTTATAGGAACAGAGCAGAACTATTTGAACAATTTTACTAGAGGACCATTTAGGCAACATTAGTATGGAACTCAATTGAACTTTGTCTTCTGGTATAGGATCTAGTGACATACCTTTAGACCAAAAATACCCTTTAACAACTCACTCATATCTAATCTAAGCAGTCTGAAAAAGTTCCATGAGTATTGGACATAAATGGATTCTATAGCACTATTACGCTTTCGTCTGATTTGATCTAGTGACAACCTTTTTCTTTTAACCCCAGGTGACCTACATTCAGTTTTGTCAAAAATATTATTGAGACAAACAGCCGGGCAATTTCATGATCATTGGACTGAAATGTAGTCTCTGGAGCACACACAAATATTTGACTCGGTAATCTACCTGCCCTTTGGAAATAATTTGTTTTTGTTGTTGTCCGGGTTTCAAGTTTTGTCCACAATGGACTCTAAGAATGTGGCTGCTACAGATCAAGAAAAATAATATAACCTAATAGCATGATCATCAGCCTTCTAGCTTTGTCTCTGCTTTATAACGTCCTAGGAATTGGTACTGCTTCCACTCCAATTGAAAATTGTAGAGATCTACGTGTATATTGCTTTGGTGTAAACTAAATGTTTGCGATTCGCTCTATTACCCTTTACAACAACTCTTTGCAAGATTACAAACACTCCAATAAAGAATTTGTTGTTCCAGTGGGTTAACATTGATCTGTTATATTATATTTGAAATATAGTGGAGTAAAAAGTCAAGTTCTCAGATTGCTGGTTGTTAGAACTGCGTAGTTTCAGGTCGAATTCCCGAGCGAATTCAGATTTTGGCAGTTACGAAAGCACCTTGCGTTCTGACACCCGCACTAATAAATTATCGTTTCATTAAATATTAGACCTAGGTTAATCGCACATTGAAAAAATAACCAGCAGACTTTGACAAATTCACTTCTATAAAAACGAAAAACAATTAATTCAACACAGTAAACTTTAATTAAAACACTCTCTCTGCATGGATCGGTGAAGCGCTAGGTCGGTGTGCGCTGAAAATAAAGACCGGTTCAGCGACTGATTCATAAATATGTAAATTTATAAAGAATTCCGTGGTGCAAATGACGTTATACGTCACGTGATTATAAGATCTATATTTGTCGCACAGCTACATTCCAGAATGCACCTGCTAGGCGATGACTTGGTACAGCCTAGAACCGTGCGCATATTACATATGCTATGTACGATCTCTGCTTGTGCACCTAGAATATGGGTGTGCAAAGTATTTAAAGTCTAGAATAAAAAGCTGTGAAGAAGCAACGTGAAAGAATGTCTGAGAAGCAACCATTCCAAGTCGTTACAAATTTGTTTTAAAAAAAATAGCCTACCGTTGGGAAAAATCTCCATTGAAAGCTTCCATGTTTACTCGGTATCGCCTGTCTCTTTCCGATCATAGTTTGAGTGCAGAATTGAAATAAGATTTACAATTAAGGACAGATTGTAAGGTTTAGAGTGTACTTCTAATGGGTAATTATCAAACAATTTTCACTGGGAATTGTCCACAAATAGAAGCGTGACGTAGTAAATACGCTTGTAGTCGAAGAGTATTTTGCAGCGTGTCCGCAAGCTCTAGTTCACGACCGCTACTTTTAGATACATACATAATACGCTTCTTTTTAGAGATGATGTCTGTGTAAGCGATAGGCTATCGTGTACCCTTGTGGACGAAATGATTGTTTCAAAGGTTTGAACCGTTAAATAACTCGGTCTTAATAGACATATATTCATTATCACAAAGGCACGATTGTAAAGTATTTACAACAGAAGTTGTTAATTTTTTTTAATTTAAACATATTTTATTCCACAAAAGTACAATATACATAAACAACACAATACAATCGGTTCACAAATATGATTCTGCAGAAATGGATTGGAACGAAAGCAGAGCTTATAAAGTTCCTCTCCAATTTCCGGTTATTGCATGTATAAAGTATAATATACAGAAGAAGTCTAAGAAGGCACATAGAAAAAAAAAAGAGATAGAGAAAAATAAAGAGGAACAGATGGGTGTGGAGTGTGGGATCTACTGGTGGAGATGTCACCTTAGAAAAAACCATATATAGAGACAATAAAAACTTACAACCTGACGGTCAGTACTACATAATTGTTTGCTAGTGCAGCTTATAAAAATGAAGCTAGTAATGCTTGTTAAGAATGATTGGATAAGTAATATACTAGATAAGAATATTTAGGTGTTATACAATAGATCAATACTCACTATAATACATTCAAAAGAAAGAGGGAGAACACTGATTGTTTTCATCTAGTTTCTCCCGGAGAATACTGTATTGTCACTGAGAAGACAAAAGAATCAATACGCTAAGGAGTAAATCTTCCACTTGCACGGATATAAGTATGCACTGCAGCAAATATTCTTTCATTATCATGCAGGCTAAGACTTTCATCTCCATAAAGGATGATTCGAAGTGAGACTCTTGCAATATCGTTTATACTTGAGAATAAAAGATTTCTTAAGTGATTATAAGTTGAACATTTTAGAAAGAAATGTTCAGTTGATTCAACTGAGCCACATCTACACAGTGGCGATTGCACTAAAGTTTTCAAGTATAGGTGATGATCAAGAGAACTACACCTGTTGCGCAACCTAGCATGGATTATCTGAATTTTTCTTTCACCGAAGGAATAAAGTTGTCTTGGAGTGGGTTTGGAAAGGCTCAAATGATGCTTAAAAGATGCCAGTGACTCTTCGTTCTTAATCTCATCCGGTAGGGAATTCCAATCATTAATTACAGACGGCAGAAACGAATTACTATACAGGCTAGTTCTGCAAGCAATGGTTCGCAAATTATTTGGTCTACGCAGATTGTAAGCTGATGAATTACTAACCGTTTGGAGGACAAGAACATTAAGGTAATTTGGAGAAAGTCCATTTACCATTTTGTAGAATTGAATCAGCTCATGTTTTCGCCTTCTTTCACTTAAAGTTTCCCAACCAGTTTCCTGATTTAGATCAGTAATAGCTACAAGTTTAGTACAACCTGTAACTATGCGTGCAGCTTCATTTTGAACTCTGTCTAGTGAATCCTTTAAACCCCGAGAAAAATTACCCCATATAACATCACCATACTCCAAAATAGGTCTTATAAATGAAAAGTAAATGGTTTGAAGTGACAATCGATCGAGCCGAATTTTCAGATGCCGCATAGCTCCAATTCTTTTCCATGCTTTTTCAATTGATTTATTTATATGGATATCCCAAGATCCGTCATTAGAAAGAAAAATACCTAAATGCTTGTGACTTGTAACTGAAGGAATTTCAGTATTTGACATGTAAAGATTGGGGTGATTAGGCTTAAGACGTTTGCGGAATATAAGCAGCGATTCAGACTTTGCAGGGTTGAACTTGACCAACCACTTCTGTGCCAAATTCGTAATTTTATCAATATCACATTGTAAAATACTTCCTACACCAGCTGGATCATCTACAATCATTGATAAACTTGTGTCATCTGCGAAAAGCTTTACATTTGCCTGAATATCTTCGACGATATCATTGATATAAACTAAAAATAAAAGAGGTCCTAGAATAGATCCTTGAGGGACACCAGCTTGCACATGACACAGGGATGAAACTACCCCCGGTAAAATAAGTCTTTGAAAACGATTTGAAAGATAATTAGAAAACCAAGATAATAGTTTACCACGGATCCCGGCCCTTTTCAACTTGAAAAGTAAACCTTTATGCCAAACTTTGTCAAAGGCTTTACTTACGTCAAAAAATACAGCTCTTAATTTAAGCCCATCGTCTAGGGCTTTGCATATATCATTATAGAGACTAGTTACTTGATTAACTGTAGAGTCGCCAGGCATGAAACCGGACTGGAAGGGTGTGAAAAAATTGATATTTTTCAGGTGGTTATAAACGTACTTGAATATGATGCGTTCGAATACTTTTTCAATGCTATTCAATAAGGAAACTGGCCTGTAGTTGGATGGAAGAGAAGGGTCACCGGATTTAAATATTGGACATACATTGGATATTTTCCATGAAGATGGGACTGTGTAGGTATTTAATGAGTGATTAAACAAATCACATAAATGAGGTGCAATCTGTCCAGCTACTTCAATAAGAATCCTATTATTAATACCCTCAGGCCCCGAAGCTTTTCCAAGTCTCAGTGATTTTAAAACATCCATTACTTCAAACGGCCTGATATTAATTGTATCTAAAGAAGATTGTGTCAACGGGTAATTTGCATCTGGAAGAATACTTAAAGAATCATCTATACTTAATTGATTTGCAAAATAAGAGTTCAATACATTAGCTTTCTCGACTTCTTCAATTACCATTGAATCGCTGGAATGATCAAAGAGAGGAGGGATTGACGATGAGGAATTTGAAGACATAAGTGACTTCAAAGTTTTCCACCAATCTCGCGAGGATAGTAAACCAGATTTCAATTTTATAGACAAGTGATCGTAATAGTTTTCTTTAGTTTGTCGAATAAGTGATATTACTTCGTTTCTAACAGATTTAAATTTTGTCCAGTGACTGGCTTTGTTCAATGCCTTAGCTTTTTTGTATAATCTCTTACGATACCGAATTTTCCTTTTGATAGAACAGGTCATCCCTGGTGGTTCTATGGGATTGATTCTAACAGTCTTGCTTTGAATGAACATACGAGTTTTATCCGTGATGACATTTGCAAAGTTTTCAGCGTATGTGTCTATATTATAATTGTGTATAGAGCGCCAATTGAAATTAGCTAAACAACCTCTTAACTGGTTGTAATCGCCTTGATCGTACTTCCAAATCGTACGTTGAATATTTTTCAACTTAGGTTTTAGAAAATGAAATCACCAAAGACAGGACAGTGATAACGCGTTGTGAGACCAAGACAAGGCTCTCCAACGCCAGATGTTAGAATAGAGTTTTCATTAGTAACAAAAAGAAGATCAATAGTGGACATGGAATTTTCGGTAAAATGAGTTGGTTCGTCAATACATTGAACCAAATTAAACTGATTACATACAGCTTCGACCTTACGAAATTGGTTATCGTTCATAGTATTCAGGTTAAAATCACCAGTAATTATAACATCTGCAATATTCGAATTTATAGCAAGATCTATAGAATCTTCAATAAGTGAAGTATAGGTCTATAAAAAACGCCATACAAAATGTTCCTACTATTAATGGACTTGGTTTGTATCCAAATACACTCTAATCTACCAATTTCGAGATCGTTTCTGCGAATATATGAAAGATTATTTCTTGCGTATAAAATTACACCGCCATATCGGCCATGAGTTCTATCTTTACGTTCTGGCGTATGGAAAGACGGGAAAAGCAGTTCGTCTGAGGATAAGCTGTCATGTAACCAAGTCTCAGAAAATGAAACAATATCAAAAAATGAAAACTCTGCAATCAAGGTATCAAGCTTGTTAGCTATACCTTGGACATTGTAGTGGAAAGCAAAAAATTCCGTGAACCTGAATAAACCTGATTATTTCGTCAACACAGTTTTTCATATCATTCGATACTCTACAGATTTACACTCTGTTTTCAGTAGTTAAAACTCTGTTTTAATTACCTACGGTAATGGCACGGCTTACGGAAGTTCAGAGGGGTCAGGCCATCGCGTTACTAATGCAAGGTCAAAGACAACGGCAGGTTGCTATGCAGTTTGCCGTGAATGTTTCTACCATAGAACGACTTGTTCGTCGTCTTAGAGAAACTGGAAGGCTTGCCGACCGACCTCGAACAGGGCGTCCACGTGTAACGACACGACGTCAAGACAGGGCTATACATCTTGCCCATCTGCGTAATCGGTACGTTACTGCCACTGAAACTGCTAACAATACAATAGGCAATCATAACCGTCATATTCACCCCAAAACTGTAAGGAACCGATTACGTGAGGCGGGTCGGCGATGTAGACGCCCATGCGTTGGTCTGCCTCTCACTCGTCCACGTCGCGCGCGTCGAATGGCTTGGTTGGCGGCACATGCCCCCAGAATATTTCCAATGAGGCAATGGAGACAGGTCTTTTTCACTGACGAGTCGCGATTCAGCCTTTTTCGTCCGGATGGTCGACATCGTATATACCGACGTCGTAGGGAACGTTTCGCCGACGCATGCGTTACTGAGGTGGATAGGTTTGGTGGTGGATCAGTTATGGTCTGGGGTGGAATATCACCGTTGGTTGTGTTGGGTGGGACCTTGACCGCCGTCAGGTATAGGGATGAAATCCTCCGCCCGGTTGCTGTTCCTTTAGTCCAACAACATAATCTCATTTTCCAACAAGACAATGCCCGACCTCATGTTGCGAGAGTTTGTAGACAGCTTCTGGAGAATCATAACATTCAGCCGCTTGACTGGCCAGCCTATAGTCCAGATTTGTCTCCAATTGAACATCTTTGGGACGAACTGGACAGGAGGGTAAGGCGGCATCAGAACACCCCCACCACGCTCGACCAACTGAGAAATGCCTTGTTGGAAGAGTGGAACAATATCCCCATGAGAAAGATAAACACTTTTATGAATTCAATGCACAGGAGAATAAGGGCTGTGACAGCTGCGGGAGGTGGACATACCCGGTACTGAGAACTATACGCCGATTTGAAATAACGTTTTTGTGGGGTATCGCCGAATTGGTTCAAATAACTCTAAAAGTAAAGGTCAAAATCCAGTGAAATTTTCAGAAATAATTCATGAAAGATAGTTCTTGATAGTGTAATAAACAAAATTTAATACCATTCATATAATTTACCATAAATCACCGCTAAATTTTACCGTGCATTTCTTTTTTCCTTTGGGTATATTATCAAAGGTAATGGGCTGTAAATAGTTATCTGAAATATCAGTCTACAAAATTGTATGTTCTCTTCACAGCGTTTGCCTATCAATAATCGCTTTTTATTGTGGTATAAAACCTGTTTGGTCAAGGATAACGATTGTCTAATATTCTTCAGGACTGAATATGAATAGTACATTGTGCTAAGAACTGAAAAAAAGAAGAATAGTGTAACAGTCAGGTGAAAATGAAGATGTGGACAATATGTTGGGTGGCTACAGATATACCTTAAAATTCTACAATTCATGTTACCGCGCCTAGTAAGTACAGGAACAACATGTAGCAGCCCAACACATCTCCAAATCTATGTTCGTTACAATGTAACACAATTATGTTGTAAATCAAATCAAACAAAATCATAAGACACTCCACACCATCAAGACAAGGAAGTAAACACATTAAAACTGAAAACTTGGGGGGGGGGGGGGGGAATCGAAATAATAAATGAATATAGCACTATAAAAGGGCTGCAAAAAGTACAGAAAAAGTCGGGAAAATTGTAGTGTATGTGTTAATGTGATGATAAACAATATTTAATATACCTAAAGAATGCCTGGTGAATGATGTTAACAAAAAAAAGTACGAAAAATATTCGGAATATTAGAACATAATGCTTTGAATAATCAAAAACCTACAGACATGACAGTATTGCGTGAATGATATGATACATGATTCTAGTTGAAAAAATACTTCGGTATTACAGGATTGGAACTCTTTCGGTAAATTGTACAAGCATACTTCGAAAAATACATTGATGTTTAAAAATAATAACTCTGTGAGTGTATCATGTTCAAACTGCACGTTATGTGCAGTTTGATCATGAACTACACCAACCGCAAAGTCAAGTAAGGATTTTATAGGAACTGCTAAAGTCAAGGAAATAAGTACAATATAATGAAACTAACATTAAAACCCTAGATATATACATACACACTCGAATAAAAAGAAATTAAAAAACAATTTTTTTGACAATAGGGGGCGTAAATAATTGCAAACATAATAAAGCAATAATACCTGACAAAATAGTAAATTTACCCAGCCAGCGCCCATAAACAAAATGGACCTTTTTCTTAGGAATTATCCAAAATAATTGTAACTTCAATGCTGCCTATGAACAAAAGGTCGATGCATAACAGTGGGTGTGTGTCCAAGATCAGGCCGCACGGTATATGATGTCTGATCCCGGCCCGCACCAAATGCATAAAATTGTTAGACTGTGTAAGACGCTCAAAGGTATAATCTCAGCAAGGCGGAAAGTGTACATCAGCGATCAAACTACACACTATATGCAGTCTGATCAAGATCCGCACCAACCAAAAGAAAGTAAAATTTTAAAAGGCAGGATTAAACTCAAAGAAAAAAGTATATTGTATTGAAATCAACCTTGAAATCCTAAAATGTATAGATATATACACATTCAAAGAACGCGAAAAAAAAACCTTGATAAGGGGACGTAACTCTATGAGTGTCTCCCTTTCAGACATAACAAATAAAAACTGACAAATCACTATAATTACTTAAAACAGCGCAAATAAACGAAATGGACACAATTATTGTAACCGCTGGGCTGCGTACAGTAAAAAAAAAAAAAAAAAAAGTGAAAGTGCAAGATCAGACCGCATGGTATATGCGGTCTGAACCCGCTCCATACCAATCGCAAAAACAGTTAAGTCTTAACATGCTCTCAAGAGCTGAAAAGACACTAGACTGAATGAAAATCAGACCTTGGATGAACAAAGTGGACATTTTCCTTGGGAAGGAACACAATTATTAAAAACTCACTGCTGCATACAGCCCGAGGTTCTTTAAATAATGACGGGTTTGTGTCCAAGATCAGACTGCATGGTATTTGCTGTCCGATCCTGGCTCACACCAGTGGCAAATAAAAGAAATTTTAACAGGCACTCAAAAGTTGAAAAGGCACCAGACTGGATGAAGATTCTGCTTTGGATAACCAGAATGGACATTTTTCTTGAGTAACCACCATATAGTCTCAAAACAAATCTAGGGCGACAAGTGATGCAATTCATACATTTCTGTGGTTTTCCAGAGCAGAACATCTCGCACGCCACGAACCACTGTCTCGCACAAGGAAAGAAAATCACTCTTTTTCGCAAACACTGATTGATTATCCCTTACCAGAGAACACATTATTACATTTGAAGCGTTTGCAGACGACAAAATAAATGTGGCCGAAGCAATGGGGTCTGTCTATGAAACGGTAGAAAACATTGCTAGAAAAGGAGAACATACTGGTTACCAGCATGTTCTCCCTACCCAGTGTGCTGTGTATTTCCAACATGGACGGGGCTGTTAATAACTCAGCATTATTTAGCAAGGAGTAATACAAATTCACAAAAGCAACGTTATTAACCCTTTCCCAAATGACAAATTTTAGATTCGTCCAAATTGAAAGAGTTTGCAGACGAAAATTTTAAATTTGGTAAAAATGGCGGAAATTTCTCCCATAGGGTAGAAAGCATTGTAGGAAAAGGAGAAATTGCCTGTCACTAGCAATTTCTTCTTTTCCCACAGTGCCTTCAAAAGACGTGTACTGCCGACACGTAAAATCACGGGTTTGTTTGGGAATGAGTTAAGCAGTAAGATATAACTAAATATAATATGGGTTCAAAAGTGGGAATGAAGACGGGAAGGGGGGGGGGGTTGCTGAAACTATACTGTACAAATTTTTTATATTGTCAGAGCTAGGTTTTCAAGATCAGACTGACTCTCAATTCGATGTACTCTCAAGTTTTTGTCTTTCACGAAGATAGTACCATCGTATGTCCATGCACTGATCACTCTCTTTTCTTTCGCCAGTTTCCTTGCTTGAAAAAACATGTCTCTCCTGACCTTAGTTAGATCCTCATTTATAAAGGTACCTTTGTATCCCTTGTGTTTTAGTTGTGACTTCTGTTTCATCAATTTCTGTCGAGAGCGGTAACTGACAAATTTGACTATGATATCCCTTGGTCTGTCTCTGTGAGAAGCATCCTTCGACTTGCCGACACGATGTGCCCGATCTACTTCTTCAGTAGTTAAGTTAGAATTGATCGTATCTGCTAAAGTCATAATCTTGTCTTCCACCGATTCATCATCAGTGTCTGGAATCCCCGATATTCTTATGCAGTTCCTACAACTGTATTGTTCGGCAGAGTCGAGTCTCGTCTCCACAACCTGTAGCTTCCTTTTCAGTTGCAGATTTTCTTCTTCAAGATTGGATATTCTGCTTTGCAGTCCACCCAGTGCACCATTAACAATTTTTGCCACCATATCCTCTATCTGAATATTAATAGATTCTTGGATCGAACTTGTAATTTGCGTGATATGGTCTTCAGATATTGTCATCGTGGGGTAGCCAACGTTTTCGGCGCTTGTGGAGACCTGACCGTTTCCCGTGTTGACATCGCTCTCATCGGCAACCGTTCGTGGCCCTTCCTCAATAATAGCAGATTGTGGATTAATTTTAGATTTCTTTGTGTCCATTAGTTCAACGGGAGAAGACAAAACACGTTTCGATGCTGACGCTGACCTAGTTTGCCGAGGAGTTGATGACATACTGCTTACTGTTAACTTTACAATTGTGACCAGTATAGTTTTGAGAAAATCGAGCGTGAGTGGTTTTAAAGTCAGTCCAGTGAGCCTTCAACACCCTTTACTAAGTGATAAGATACCCTTTACTATATCAAAATAACCTCGCTATTAACAATCTCACAGTTATCACTGGCGCGTGAAAATGAAGAAATACAGTCTTACTCTAAAGAACCTCGCAAATGCCAATATTTCAAGCACTCTGCCTCAAAAATAAAGTCAGCTCCTCTTCACAAACATTTCAGGCAAAATACAAGTTACAAATCACCCTAGAAACATTACAAACTCAAATTTCTTTCCCACGGTGAAATTCTCTGTTTATGCAACCATAACCGGAACCGGAAATGCAAACTGGGTTGACAAATAATTAGAAAACTACCTTTTGTCTCGTAAACCGGAACTTGGGACAGGAAGCAGTACAAGGCCCATAGATCAGGATGATAACAATGAGAGCCTGGTTGCTACGCAACCAGGCGACTCAAAAATCTCATTGTTCATGTTCAAAGTGGATTGGGGAGATAGTATCCGTGTCGAATGTATTGGGGAGATAGTACCCGTGTCGGCCTGTAACTTTTTTCAATCATTAATGAATTTCAGTATTACTTCGCAGAATTGTTAACCACGTAAACACAATGTGCCATGGGTTAAAGGTCAAGGTCACAACATGGTCAAATGTGTTGGGGGTAGCCGTTTTCGTATCCGGGCGATAACTTTCTTCTTTGACTTAATTTCAAAATAACTTTGCACAAATGTTAACCACGTTTAGGCGATGCGTCATGCGCAGAAGTCATGTCCATATTGTAAAGGTTAAGGTCACAGCAAGGTCATGTGTGTTTCGGGGGCATCAGTCACTTCTCGGTGACACGTCTAGCTGTCCGTTACGAGGTCACCAACCAGACCCAGAATTTCATCTTGACAACACAAGAACTGAAGTTGTCATTTTTGACAGGAAATTGTTCTTCTTGCCTCACATTAAAGCACTTCAAAAGAAATGCTACAAGGCCTTTAATCTCCTCAAAAGAGTTGCTCATTCAGAATGGGGAGCTGATAGGAAAATCCTTTTTCGTCTCTATCGCACCCTCATTCGCTCCAAAATAGACTGTGGCTCCATTGTCTATGGTTCAGCCCGCAAATCATATTTGAAGATCCTTGACACAATCCAAATTCAGGGCTTACGTTTGGCCCTTGAGGCTTTTCAAACCTCTCCTATCACCAGCCTGTATGTAGAAGCCAATGAGCCTTCTCTCTCTCACAGTAGGCTCAAGCTATCCTTTCATGATCTATTAAAAGTTGAAAGCAAGCCCATCCAACCTTACACAAAATTGTTTTTAACCCTGGCTGCCAAAATCTCTTTACTAGGAAGCCAAATGCAATACCTCTATCTGGTATCCGCATGGAACCACATCTGTTGACATGGATGCCATTTCTGAAAACAAAATTCCTGATACCCCTTCATGGTTGATAAAGGCCGCTGAATTTCGCTTTGACCTTCTAGCCCACAAGAAATCAACCACAAATAGAGCTGTTTTTCAAACTCAATATCATGAAATCAAAGAACAGTGTAACTCCTGTAAACCCATTTTTACAGATGGATCTAAGGATGGACATGCTGTATTAACAGAAGCAGTAATTGGTCGGAAAAGTAAGAAATGTCGCCTTCCTGACAACTCTTCAATCTTTTCTGCTGTATCGAGAGCAATCGATCTTGATTTGAATCTAGCAGCAGAAAGTCGATTTAACTAATTTCTTGTTCTCGGAGGCTCTATATAATCAGGAAATTGAAAATCCATCAATATGTGTTGTTTTTGAGAGAATTTCCTCTCTCTTCGATGCAAACAAGTTCGTATTTTGCAAACAATGAAAAGGCCGACGCCCATATCTCATTTTAAAATACCTCTCACAGATTTTAACGCATCCATTTTACCCTTCATCCAATCTCCTTGGCAATCCGAGAGGGATGCTGATCATTTCAACAAACTTCATTCTGTTAAACCAACCCATGGCGAATGGTACCCCTCTTACAGGTCCGTTCGTCGAGAAGAGGTGATAATCACAAGTTTTCGAATTGGATTTTCTCTGTTGACAACACTCCTGTCTGTTAGCCAGAGGAGATCCACCAGAATGTATTCAATGCAATGAACACCTTACAATTAAACATATTCTGTTAGATTGTATAGACTTTTAGCCAATTCGTGAGGAATACTACAAAGCTGACAGTATGCACAACCTCTTTGAAATAGTCAACATTGATTCAATTTTCACCTTTATTCAAAGATATTGGTCTGTACAAAAAGCTGCGATATTTTCTTAATCACCTTTTCAACCATTTGTGTAAGCCCATATTTCTACCACTTAATCCTTTTTTATCTTCAGTTCGCATCTCCTTAATGGGAGGATTAGCTCTCTTGGGTACATCTTATCTCATTGGAGGCAGGACCTTGGGAGTGTTTTAATATCATTGGATGCTCAGAACTTTCTCAATCTTAAGCTCTCATTTCTTTGCAACTACTATTCACAGTCTAAACTTTTTCATTTAAAATATTTTAGTAGGCAGGGACGCCCAGCCACTCAATATTACATTTTATGCACATTAAAATTACAGATAATCTTTCTACATCTAAAGACTTTTAACTATCAAGTCAACATTTTGCTGAAAAAATCTTTTTTTTTTATCACATTCTTACGTTCATCATTTAAAACTTGTGAGTAGATAGGGATTGCCCTGTCACTCAGTAATATCTTTCATGCTCATCAAGATCTCACTAAAGCCCTCTTAACTCTTTTACTGTCAGGGTTTTTTTTCCAAATCTTTTAAAACAGACATGCCTGCTAAATGACCAAAGTTGTCGATGCGCCATGAAAACAACATTCATTCATTCGGACATTTGAGGTCAATCGTCAGTTTATAACCTCTTTCCCATATATTTTCTTATTTGATTCGGCACATTTTCCCCTTTTCTATATTTAGATTATCGGAAAAGTGTCAATCACGGGGACTCCCACAGGCGGTAATATTTACGTATAAGCGACAAACCTTTTTGCCACAAATCTGTATGAACCGTGAAAGGAGATCGCGATAGGGAGTGTTTAAAAGATTATTACCGCATCGACCAAGGCTAAGTCATGCCCGAAATGCTGGGGTTGGATTTTGACTGTCTAACAAACTTTTAGCTTTTTCTCGCATGAAATTGACAGAATCCCGTCTTATTCGTTTTTATCACCACATATCCGGCTCTGTTGCACGTCGCCGCTACTCTCGATTTGTTAATTAGATGGAACATGTTCTGTTAAACATCTACCGGCAAAAATGCCAACATGTACCGGAATGACGGACATGTATGGTATTAAATACAGGAACAACTTTTTAAAAATCAAAAGGTCGACTTCTGCGTCACTCATGGAGGTTTCTCTGGTCTAACAACCAGCTTGGACTGTGTTTTAACTCTTTGCCACACGATCCCAAGTTTTAACGATCCAGAAGAAAAAGAAAAAAACGTTTGAAAACATTGGGGGAAAAGGAGAAAATGCTGGTAACCTACGTTTTCTCCTTTTCCCATAATGTTTTCTACTTTTCTAAACAAATTTCAATTTTTAGTCACATTTATTTGTCGTCTGCAAATACACGGCGGCTTTTCTCCTGAGTCACAGCAATGTGTTGTGAATGGTAAAATGTTGAGGGGACATCCGGTTGAACTTCATGGGACTGTAAATCGGGCGATACGAAGGTCTGTGTTAAAATTGAACCGGGATTTTTTTCTGTTCCAGGGTCAAACATTAAAAATCAGGGAATGTCATGCAACCCTTTATTCATCTTCCAACATTATGACGCACATCCGAATCCAGATTACGAATGGTACAGCAGAAATCCATTTTTCCCGGAGCAAGGGTGGTCGGAAGTATGTCATTTCGACAGCATGCGAAAAACTTTGATTTAGGTATTTCAGGTCGCCGAGCGTCAATCGTTCCATCCATTATCGTATATTAAAAGGTCTCTCAATTTATTATAATTAACGACCAAAACCATATTCCGTTACAGTCCTTTCTTCCAACAAAATGAGGATTTAAAGAGCTAATATGGTAGGATAGATAACATCTAATGTGGCTGTAGGAATGCAGTGCAGATTATACTAATACAGCACATGGATACTGTCGCACTATTTTTTTTTTTAAACATTTGGACCAGTTGTATAACAAAGGTTTATACTAAACTTGAACAAGGCCCAACCGAGGTCTGGGTAGACCAGGATTTTAAGCTGGTTTGCATAAAACTAGTTTAGCTCGAACCTATGTAGCCCCAGTCTATCCAGACTAGGGTAGAGCTCTATCCCCGTGGTCGGACCAAAAACGTATGGGTAAATTTTGTCAAGCACTCCGAAGAACATGTCTAGCCCAGGCGACAATACACTACACTAATACACCATAGGGATATTCTTGCACTATTTTTATTTTTTACAAGAAAATTATCATTTTTGAATCAGAGAATACAGAAATGCGAAAAAATGTTAACCAAGATCAGACAACACAGATACATGTATACTGATCGATCTTTTAGTACAATGTCCGTTCCACAGTAAGACAAACATCATTGAGTTTAACTCTTTACCGAAAAATAAAATTTTTATCTCGTCCAAATTGAAAACATTTGTAGACGTCGAAACAACTGTGGATAAAATGGGTGGATTTTGTCTGTCGAAGAGTTAAAACATTGTTTGAGAACATGCTGGGTACGAGCATTTTTCCTTTTCCACAATATTTTCAAAATTATTCTTCTCCAGAGCCATAAAAAATAAGGCTATTCTTGTAAAGAGTTGAAGAAGTGTGTATATCCAAAACAATCAACCACAAAGCCTTTCATGGCATTGCAATACTTCGGTTGAATGTCAGTGAGGCCTAGACTAAGATCATAGTAGTTATATATGGCATAGTAGTTGTATACAGGTCTTGCACTAAATTGTCCTGGTTCTTATTGTCAAAAGAAATTACATGAAGCCAATTAATCTGCACTGGACATTTAGTTCTAACCCTTTGATTTTTAAACTCTTATCCTGCTGAAAAAAGGAAGAGTTCAGTTATTCTTTTATCCGGACAATATGATGTTTCCCTAGTATATCTAAAAGGCGGACAGTATGGACTGAGATGTGTAGGCTGGTGGTTGTCTATAGTGTCCAGGCGAAAGGAACGATAAAGATGGTCATTGTTCATCTCGTTTACCCACTCTACGTCAGAGCTGCATGTAAGGATGAGGTCGTCTTTGGATGGAGAACAATTTAGTCAGATGAATATTATTGCTAATCACATTAGACTGAAATATAAGTCCATTGTCACAAAAAGGCAAAGTTAGATGTTACATGTATCTATCCTACAACCGTACGTTTCAATTGACCATGTGTGTGTG
This sequence comes from Tridacna gigas, assembly GCA_945859785.2. Taxonomy (NCBI): domain Eukaryota; kingdom Metazoa; phylum Mollusca; class Bivalvia; order Cardiida; family Cardiidae; genus Tridacna; species Tridacna gigas. The sequence continues at coordinate 59,096,146 of OX244028.2, forward strand.
TGTGCCTTGTGACCTCAAGAACGTAAAGCAAAATTAATCGCATAACATTGAAATGATATACTTCCGACCATCCTTGCTTCGGGAAAAAATGGATTTCTGATGTACCATTTGTGATCTGGATTCGAACGAACGTCATATTCATAGGAAAATGTACAAAGGGTATCATGGCATTCTCTGATTTTGATATTTGACCCTGGAACAGAGAGAACCTCGGTTCAGTTTTGACACTGACCCTCGTATCCCCTGAAGTTCAACCGGATATCCCCTCAACATTTTACCATTCACAACACATTGTTGTGATTCAGGAGATTAGCGGCCGTGAAATACTTTGAATTTTGCCAAGTCTAAAATTTTGCCGTCTGACAGGTGTTAAACAAGAGTCTATGGACAGCATTTCATGAGAAATCAAATATAGAACTTTAATAATGCAGTGTAGATAGAATTTGACCCTTTATTACACTATCTGAAAGTTAGTGACCCTGAGATAGAGGTCTTTTGAAAATATTACTTGAAAAGGAGACAGTGCTGGCAGCCACCATTTTTTTTCCAGATTGTTTTCTCCATTTTTCAAAAGCAAATCCATCCAATACAGAACTATAATGATGTAGTTTAGATAGAATTTGACGTAACACAATACAAAAGTTAGTGACCCTGATATATGGGACTTTTTAAAACATTATGTGAACAGGAGACAGTGCTGGTAGCCAACATTTTCTCTTTTTCAATTCTCCGCCGCGACGTAGAGAAAGACCCTCACCTGTCTGTCTGTTCGTCCATCTGTCCGTCCGTAACACTTTCTTGTCCGCTCCGTATGCAGATAAATCACATTGAGAGCAAGTGTTGTGCAAAAGATCAATAACCCTGTGGTCAATATTTCTGGAGTTATGGCCCTTTGTTATTATACAAACTAGATTTTTGTCAGGAGCATAACTTCCAGAGTATAAAAGCTACCGACTCCAAACTTCATATGCGGATAGATCACATTTAGGACAAGTGCAGTGCACAAGACCCATAATCGTCGCTATTTTTGGAGTTATTGCCTTTTCTTTTTTTTATGTCAGGAGCGTATTTTTCAAGATATAAAAGCTTTTTACTTCATGTTTCAGATACAAATAGATCGCACTGAGCATAAGTGCAGTACACAAGATCCATAACATATCGACTTAAGTGAAAGGAACGTGCAGAACACATTATCCATGGCCGTTCAAGGTCACAATTGATGACTAAGGTCCCAGTGTTCGTTCTAATGTTTTAGGCTCGGTTGTCCTGTTTGCAGCTTTCGTGTTTGTGGATTTTGTGTTTACGGATTTCGTGTTTCTAGATATATCATCAAGAAATTATATTGCTATACTGGTTTTCTTTAAATTAAACTATGCGACCAAAGATATGGATGGATGGACGGCTAGGTGATTAATGTCCGTCAACAGTATTTCAGTCATGAGACTGGGTGAAGAGTGGTTATAAAAGGGTAAGTGCAATGAAGTGCTGTTTAGGTCGAGCAGGAATCAAACCCAGGACTCTGTGATCCAAATTCGGAGCACTAATCGCTTGGCTACCGATTCGCTTCTAAAACCAAATCTTCCACCACTCTGTCATTTTGCCACGGGGGATGTAGCTGTCCTTCAGACAATGTTTTCTCCGTTTTCAAAGTAAATCCCACCATTTGAACCGTATGAAGTGTTTTGTCTTCAAACGCTTTGCATTTGGACAAATCTACTTTTTTTTTTTTTCATTTGGTAAAGATTTCAAGCTCTAACAAATGCTTTACAAAAAGAGGGGGGAGGGGGGAATGACCCTACCCTACCTAAGAGTTTTGGAGACGTTACCCTAAACAGATCACTTTTTTAGGCCTTAGTTTAAACTTTAAAGGTATATGTACATTCTACGATAGATAACCCGAACACTAAGCTAAACACCGATATGGATACATGCATGATTGTTTATGGTAGCAGAATTTTTTAACGACACACTATAACCTGTCGTCAAACAGGTTGACAAAATATCTAAATCATCAAACTTTGAAAGTGGAAAATAACAACAACTCTTATGTCGTTGGGTACTGTATAATAAGCTTTGCAAATTCCCCTTAAAATCTGAGATGTCTCGCGTGGCTCACTGGTTAAGTGTAGTGTTTGAAACTTGGAGACCCCTTTTTCAACCCACAACCGAAACACTGGAATTTTTCGTGGGATTGTCCTTAGAAAAGACACCTCAAAGCCATAGCCCAGTACTGGTAAAAGTATGTGTGGGCTGTCGTCGTGATATGACTGAAACAACGTTGAAACGGGAGATAACACCATTTTATCAATCAACAAAAATCTATGTTACTGCACAAACTCTTTCTGCATGACGAAATACATGTACCAATAACTTACTTTATTACAGAATATTATAAAGTAAAATGCCTTTCTTCTAAATTACTTGTTAATAAGGGAAATGTGTCCCATACAGTAGTCCACAAATTTGGAAATCCAAAACATAAAATATACTCATCAAACTGGTCTGCAATTTGTATCATGTTGCATGGCTTGATTTTTCATGTTGGCTGCAGAAAACTTGTTTTATACTATAAACTCGAGTCTTGGAGGTTTTTGGAAGGGGTAAAAAAAAAGATTCAGTACAACGACGGTTTCAGTTACCGAGCCAAGATGCCCCATAACAAAGTGTGTCGTACTAATGAGGTATGAGGGTGTATCGAGCGGCGGACAAATGTTTCTATTCACTAGTTAAATACCATTTACAAATAACGGCTTGTGGTCGTGAAACCAGCCGAGATGTGTTATTAATTAGACAATAAAATGCAGCTGTGCGCAGGACCGGTGTCTCTGAAGAAACGACCGTCCTTGTACAAGATTTTCTTGACTTCATTTACATAAATAAATCCGAGGAGTGAGTATGAAAAAAAAAAAAATCGGAGTAATGTGTGTGCGTAATTTTTTATTTTTTTTCCCTCTTCATTGTGATTTATTTTTTCTTGAATATACAATGCTATGTGATCGTGTACCATGTGACCATGTTATCACGTAATCGATGGATTGGCAACATTATTTTTATGTTTACGTTTTTAATAGAATGTTTTAAGGAGTAGCCACTAGACGATTCTAGGACATTTTGATACGATTGTTTAAAGTGGCAGTGCTAATTATTAATTAGCAAAGTGTATTAGTGCATTTATATAACGAAAACGGTCCGTTCAATACCCGATGACAATCTCGGCCAATAAGAGAAAAACCCGGCTAATATCAAATCCAAAATTGACGAGAAATCCAGGCTGTTAATTAGCAAAGTTGTCATTGACCAAGTAATTTCGAACTGGCCGACTTACAGGTCCGAGACCTCAGGCTAATTTTGCAGACCTCGGCCCTGTAACTCTGCCTTTGGCCTCGGGCTAGTACTGCAGACCTCGGACCTGTAAATAACCCTAGGTCTCAGGCTAATCCTGCACACCTCGGCCCTGTAACTTGACCAATTCGAAATTTCGGCCTTCGGGCTTATACCACAGAACGATACAGTATTGTTAACTTCAGATGATCAAACAACTCTCTATCAGTAAGTGGTTGCCAGCATTTTCTCCTTTTTCCCCACAATGTTTTCAAAAGCCGCCTTCCTCAGGGTCGTTGACAGATGGGATTGTTTTAAAAGGTGTTAGTAATGCTAACGACTACATGTGGTATTATCTTCCAATAGTTACCAAATGTGACAAAAGTTGTAGATACCTGTCTTTATCCCTTGAATCTTCCAGACCTCACGCAACCACCCTTGTTTTAAATGTAATGATCACCATTACGAATGTCCTTTGCTTGAACATATGTGGAATTCGCGAAAAGAGCAGTTATTTTGGTCAAACCATGTTGAAATAATAAGTTCTCATGTGTAAACCCAAGCCTTGGCGAGTGGTTCCCACGATTTAGGCAAAATCTCTGCAAGGAATTGGTCATACGTACATGAAACTTGTCCATACATACATCACGCTTGGTCATACGTGCATGACACACTCTTACCCCCTGTACGAAGAGGAGGCACCATGTTGTATTACTTGCAAGTTCCCTTCCAGTTATACTGGTACTACTAGAGTGCATAGATCTTGCACCTGCAAGAGACAGGTTTTTGTTTGTCACTGAAAGATTTATTTTGTACTGTACGATTTGTATGTATAAAACAAATTGAATAAATACCTTTACTCATCGGTTATTTCTTTACTGTACTCTCGAAAATTCAACGCAGAATAAAACTTTGCCGGCAAAAAGAAGGGGAAAAAAAGCAGGGAAAAAAATTCCCACCCTTCAAACAGAAACAGGCCAATCATCCTCACCTCAATCAGCAGTAAGCCGGGCTTACTAGCGTACATCAGTTATGGTGAAATTAACGGGTTATTTGCATACTTCGTCTAATATGCAAAGACCAGTTGACGCTATAGAAGCGCCTTGGAAGCGCAATGATCATCGCCATGGCAGTTCAAGAGCGAAGTGAAGTAAATAGGACTCTTGTGTAAGCGCCGTATAAGCGCAGTAGAGACGCAGTGACATCTCAGAGAACGCCGTACAATCTCCATGCAAGCGCCACCTACAACCACACCGTTTGCACTGCGACCTCTGTGCGCACCGGCGGAGCTCCTGTGTCGCTGCAAGAAATCTTACTGCGCTGCTAAGGCGACCTTACGTTGATCCCACTTCGCTCGTATCAGAACGCAAAGCGATGGCGTTTGTTGTGTGCATGCTCGAAGTGCGCGCAGACGATCCCGACACGTCCCACTGGAGATGCCACTACGTTGCTGTGGCGATGCTTGCGATCGTACTGCGCGCATCTCGGCGTTCTGCATTTTTCTTGGAAGCCGTGGAATCGCCGCCCTAGTGTGACAGGGGTTTAAGTTTCTTTGGAAATATGTTCGCCAACGACAAACTAGCCTGTCAAGAAAGCGAAACGAGCTCACTCTTGCAAACTTCAATACACATGCACATATAAACTGATAGTTTCGCACATTACAGACAATAAATCTTGAAATAAAGTTGTGTGATATAAAGAAATTCAGCCATTCGATGGCTTTTTAGGTAAACCGTTCTGGAACTCTTCAGAAAAAAGAAAAACATGTTGTTGAGCTCACAGAAGGCTCGCTTGACAACATTGTTTTAGACTCGCATAATCACACTTTATGTCAAATACTAACATATGTCAGAGCATATATCTCAAATGCCAATTTATGTCAGGCCTGTACATGTTTCAAGACTCAAAAAAACTCTTATCAGAACCTGTCGCCATTCAAATGTAAGTCAGTTAAAGTCATATTCTAGCAAAGGGGAGCCTAATGCATCTCCTTGATGCAAGTCATCACACGATCCATAAAGTCCATATTGTCTCATAACCGACTGAAGCATAAAGGTAAACTGGTCCTCGGAGATGAAAAAAACAAAAAAACTAATCAATAACAAAATGTTTCGGCTCAGGTCAGCCAGCGCGGACTACGCAGGCTGACCTGAATCGATACTTTTTGCGGATACATTAGGTCCCCATTTCACAGAACGTGACTTAAGTAAATTTGTACCCTTGGAACTAGTTAACTGCACAAACAGTTTCGTTTTTAACCACCTAGGGGAAACGTGATCACGAAAACGTTATTAATAAACGGAGAAAATACTGGAAACCATCATTTTGTCTGTTTTCCATCACTGTGTTTTATCCAAGGAAAAGCAAAGTCGATCATTTGACCCACATTTATCATCGGCTAGCGCTTGTAATTTTGAAAAAGCCTTAACTTCTTGTCATGTGGTAAAAAGTTAAAAACTTACAGAGACATCACAAAATCTTGTAAACTGTTACTTTTGGGGCATATTGAGTTCCTGAAGTACATTCAACAGAGTAAGTTCAAGTATTTGTCACTCAACAAACTCGATAAATGTTGTGGGAAGAAACTTTTTTGCCCGAGCTGGAGCCCAAACGTCCAATGTTCGGTAAGTACTAAATGTAGCACTCTTTAAATTTTTGCCGATGACCATCTTCCCAATACAAATATAAACCCTTAGGCCGCTTATTGCGGCTCGAAGACCTTTTGCGGACATTGTAGATAAAGATCAGACTGCACAGAACGTTCAGTCTGATCTTGTTTCTACACTGTCCGATACGGAGATATTTTTCCCTCAAACTACCTTTGAAATTGGCAATATTTGGGTTTTTAATATCGACTTGGAAGTTTCTTTTCAATTATTTACACGGTGGGTAATCTACAAAACGGAGCCGCTGGCTCCGCACTTAAAATATTGTGTTGGTCTTTCGGGACACCTGTAACTCCGAAGGTGTAGCTCGTAAACAACCCGTTTGTCAGGTAGGTGCTCGGTATTTTCATTTATTTCTCTTCTTTGAATGGTATTAACAAGAAAAATGGAATGCTATTCGACCGCTATTATATTTTACCATTGAAATACGCATAGGATACCGAGCAAAGCCCTCGGGATTGTCCGTGAAACGCTTTCTTCCGAGAGGAAACTTTCGGATGGCGACACAAGACAGTTGGTGTTTCTCTTAAACAGATTGCTTATTGAAACTGTTTGGCAGAGCATTGCTGTTTTAATTGTGCCTAGGTGATAGATAAACAAACACAATGTCCCCCGACGTGTCTCTGAGTAAAATCACAGAAAGGTTTTTTTTTTTTCAAAACACATCTGGCTCTGTGTATGTAGTGTTCTCCGTTTATGTAGTATGGCTCTAAAGTTGTAGACATACCTTTGTTCAGTAAGCTTCGAAATTATTATATTACTACTTGGCAACTTCGTGCAAAGGTTTTACGCATCATAAGGTTTGTGTAAAATATACTTTAAGCAACGTTGTCCTTGGTGTGCTTATACTGGCTATATATCATTTATATTTTTCAGCATTACGAAGCGTTGTCTGCGCATGTCAGTATTCTTCGAAGATTTGGCCTGTCTGCTATGACGCATACAATCCTAATAATAATATGCAGTGCGTAAGTTGCCGCTTTAAAAGTGAAGGCGGAAAATAGCAGTAAATAATACGTCTCTGGAAAAATCAAGGAAGCTTTTCGCTACAAATTTCTCAAAAATGGTTTCAAACGGTGAAAATACTTTTTAAAAAAATACCAATTGTTGACTGCAAATCTCCAAATCTCTGTAGAAAGTTTCTAACTATAGACATGGGGAAAACCAGGATTTGTGCAACAGAACAGAACAGAAACTTTATTCACAGACTGACAACAAAAATATCCTCCCCGCCTTGCTGGGCTTATACCAGGGCAATGTCAGGGAAAGTCATCCGAAACGCATTATCTTCCGCTAGGTGGCATTTTTCAAATACATAACCTCTCTGATATGGGCATTCTGGGTACAGAACTGGACTACTTTTCAAGGCGGCACTCAATGCAACGAATTTCAAAATGAAACATACCTCTACTCACTAAAACCTACCATGTACGATTCATCCAGCCATGGTTAGCTACTACATAACCTAGGCACCAGCCATTTATTAACGTAGCCCCTATAAGCTTGGTGGAAAGCCCCGGTGTAAGCCCAGCAAGGCGGGGACGTTATTTTTGTTGTCACTCTGTGAATAGGTTTTGTGTTCTGTTGCACAAATCCTGATTTTCCGGATGTCTATAATTAGAAACTGTCTACAGAGATGTATAGGATATCGACCGAGTACGAGGTCTTTCCCTATAAGAAAGACCTGGACACGAACTTCACGTAACACCGACAGCGCGAAGCGCCCTAGGTGTTTTGTGAAGCTCGTGCCCAGATTTTTCTTATACGGTAAGACTGATGTACGAGGTCGATATCCGACTTACACACCGGCCACCATCAGTATTGAGCAGACGACAAAACCGTTATGTCGAAAGGTTTGGACCTGTTCGATGAAAAAAGAAGCGTATAACATGTTTTTATCACAAACAATTTTGTGGTAATTTTTATTCATTTATGTATTTTCCCTTTTGATATTAATATATCGTGGCTAGGAAGTGACACCTCAGAATAATCGACAATTGGATTTGTGTGTGTGTGTGTGTGTGGGGGGGGGGGGGGGTTGTTGATGCCGCACACAAGTGAATTCAGTGCTCAGTAAAAGTTCGAATTGATTAATTGAAAGATTCATGGATTCCAGCTTTAGCCGGAAATGCTCCGTTATTTTAAAATTCTACCTTCTGTCCACTGGCCGTTTGCATTAATTCATCTAGTTCTAGGGCCATAGGTACGTGACCAATGGTAATCAGTTATATCACAGCAGCTGCTGTAACCAGGTGTCGTGCTACAATACATGCTTTTTCAAAATAGATCAAGGCTAGAAAAACGTGCCGTGTCGTAGAACATTGGGTCAGTCTAAGAAGGAGAGTGCCCCTATGTTATCTTTGCTTTCTCACACAAAGAAAAAAAGAGGGTCGAGTCGCTCAAGAGGCTAAACTGTGCTAATGTGCACACACCAATAAATCAAATAGGGTGTACGGAACCAAAAAACAACAATGTTGAAGACATGTTTTAGTACATGCATCGGTGATTATTTTTTCTCACTTTTGCTATTTCACATGGATGAAAACTGGAACAATAAATGATAAGCTTTTAGGTGGTAGTGAATAATTATAATAACAGGACATAAAGGTAACATTTTGTGAATAGAAATATAGAAAAATGCAATTTTCCGACAATGTTTTAAACGTTTGCCTAAATGTGATAGCACATGCATTAAATAAGAAGAGATAGATTTTTTAATGGTCTCGTTAAAAAGGGTATTGAAAATTGCTGAGCTGATCATCAATACGTAAAAATCATGTTAAAAACTCCCCAGAAACATATTTGCAAGCTTCTTCCTATTAATTATGAAATTCTTACACCTAATCAAGGTTGCGAGAGTACCAATGTCCTTCACGACCCTGTCTGCACGACCTCGGGTCCGTTTATGCACGTGAACAGGTCTTTCTCGCACGTGAGCAGGTCTTTCTCGCACGTTGACAGGTTTTCTATCTACAGGAAAACCTGTGCACGTGCTTAGCTAGACCTGCGCTCGTACACTCTATTGTTAAGACGGGTCGTTCTGAAAAAGACAGACCTGGTCCAAACAAAGGAACCGGTGTGTAATTACAGTCAACAGTTGTTAAAAAAAAACCCTTTTCCTCGTTTGAGCTTCAACTTCGGAGCCATAGGTGTCTCGGAAAACCAAGACGACATTTTAAGAGCGGAGCCAGCGGCTCCGTTTTGTACATTACCCACCGTGATTTAGCTGGTTAAGGATTAAAAGCTAAATGTAAACAAGGTGGGTATTACAGTTCAATTTTAGATTTAAATCATACCATTTAAAAGTATCGAAATTATTGTGAAGATGCCAATCTATTTTAGTACAGTCGGTCCAAGTGTTAGTTGCTTGCAGAAACTGAATTTTAAAACCAGGTTAAAAGTACCATAGAGATAGAGAAGCTTGACAACTTTTTACCCGTTTGTACGTGCCGTGCAATCTGTACTTAATCTAGATCTGTCCGCAAAACCGCATCGTGTTCGCGCTTAGCAGCAAAGAGTTAAGGTCTGTTGTTTTCGGATGCGCCTATCCCTCATACAAGTGACAAAAAAGTGAACATCCGAAGATGCACATTGTTGTTATGGATAACACACTGGGAAAGTGGTGATTGCTATTAGGTGCATTTTCCCCTCCAGCTTTTTCAAAGACATTTAAATGCAAATTGCATTTATTTACATTCTATTTTAATCACGATGGAAGCTTTTATTAGTTGTCTATATTTCACCGGAACGAGATCATGGTTCCGTGGGGCCTTCATCAAAGACGCTTTAATACGCCGCCAGCAGAGGGCTGAACTTAAGGCATATTTATTCCATGCTTTAACGATCCTGAGGGAAGGGTCCTTTTTGTATGAAAATCAAATACTATGACAGCATATAAGATAAAATCTCTTTTTTCACAAAAGTATATAAAAAGCTCTACTCTGGCAAAAGGGGCTTTGATGCATCTCCGTGTTGGATGATACCAAGCAAGTCATCACATACTTGTGGATCCATGAAATCCATTTTGTATAAACATCCAACTTAAGTCATGACGTATACGGGTCCTTTGATATGCAGCACATTGAACTATAGCAAAAAGTTTCTGCCAGATCAGCCTGCTCGAACTGCACAGACTGACCTGGCCCGATACTTTTTGCAGATGCATTAAGCCCCCTTTTCACCGAGCATGGCTCATGTATGAAGGGAAATAATCAGCATACAGTAGACTTAACTTTTACGATATCGGGTATCACGATATACTGTACATATAGTACCGAAGGAACAACCATTAGCTTTCGGCAGTATGAGAGAGATGGAAAGCCAGAAACAAAGAGAATCGAATTCTTTTAATCCTTAAGCTGCTAATCGCGACCCACTGACTTTTTGCGAACAGTGTAGATCAAGATCAGACTGCACAGAACGTGCTGTCTGATCTTTGATCTACACTGTCCAATACGGTATTTTCTTTCCGGCGGAGTCAACTTTGAAACCGCAGTGTTTCGGCTTTTAGTATTGAGTAGAAATTGGCGTTTCATTTATTAAGCAGCTTAGTGTTAAGGGTGTGCTGCACTACAATTGCTCGAAAGAAATTTGATTGCATGGATATTACGTCGAATGATTTTAAGTCGAAAGGAGATTTTGTAGAAAGCGACATTTGGAGATAGTTCTACAGATTACATTTTGTCGACTCTGGAGCCGAGCCCCCGTAGCTCAGTCGGTAGCGTACAGGACTTGAGAACAGGTCGCTGGTTCGATCCCCGGCTCGGCGAATTTCTTTCCCAGGATTGATGATAGTCATAGCGACAGGATTCATTCCTCTCTCACCGCTGACCATTGTTTCGACGATGGTTATGTGGGAAAGCAGCCAGTGGCTTGGAAAGAATATTGTGCGTAATACTGGTAAAAGAAACGCCAGGAAATCACAGATAGGTGCACTGGCCGCGGCGATATAACTGAAATAATGTTGAAAACAGCGTTAAACACCATACAATCGATCATTGTCGATTCTGGAGAAACTTGCTTCAACCCATTTACCACACAATCCCGAGTTTTAATAACCCTGGGAAGATGGCTTTAAAAGTATTGTTGGAAAGGAGAAAATGCTTTCTACCATATGAAAGATATATTCAGTTCTTTGAGCCCTATTTAATATGTCACTTACAGACGCTTTCTATATGGACAAGTGTAGGATTCTGTCGCGTGGTAAAGGCTTAAAGAACAAGGATGTCACCACAGCGACCACTGTTTGAAGACTATCGTTGATAAACATCATCATAGTGACAATGTATATTACTTCGAACGAATAAAACCGAACGCAATTACTGAAAAATTACGCAATATTTCAGACATTGGTCGGCTTGGTTTGACAGTTTATGACTGAGAACTTGTTCCATGCATGAAATTTAATCCTGTCAGTGCCGATTGTGGTTTAAGATCCTGTGTTTCTTGTTCTAAAGAAGGTGTAAATCTAGGATCAGACTGCACAGTGTAGTCTGATCTTGAATTTACTGTCATATATTTTTTTAAGGCTTTGATAATAAAGAAACTTTAAAATACGAAGATCTGAATAGCTTTTACTACTAAATATCCATCTATTTAGCGCTCACAGTGTAAAATGTATTTTTTTTTTATATGCACCACGAGACCTTACGCCTCCTTCCGTAACCGTCGTAATTTACACGAATTAGGAGTAATTTTTATCAAATAAACCTTAAAAATCAAGAAGCAATTTCATTTTCAGTTCCAGAGAGGGATCAAGATTAGACTGCACAAATAGTCAAGTTTGATCTTGACTCATATTGTCTAAAAAGTTAAGATGTACTGGTGGAATAGGCATTTAACCTTCATTATTTTCGGATTTGTTAATTGAGACTTGAATTCATTTATTTAGCATACTATGTTGTCGAGCACAATTTTACAGGTTTACAAACTTAAAGTAAAAAAAAAATAAATAGATAAATAAATAAAAATTGGTAGTTGTTTTTTTACGTTTACAGTTTCTAGGGCTAGGCTACGGATTTAATCTGATTTGCCTTCGGCTCACCAGATAAAATTTCTACGCCTTGTTTGATAAACATTCCCAATCCAACCATCTTTTCCCTACCATCTTTTTATCTATATCTATGAGGACAATGAGTATTGATCACACTGCTCAAAACGTGCAGTCAATCTGATCTGTCATCTGCATCGGTTCATACAGCAGGGCAAAATCCTCTGTAATTTGCTACAAGGAACACCTGGTGGAATACACTATTTTGACACTATGCTGTACTTTTATGGCAAACCCAGAACTGTTGCTGTCTGTTTTCCATCAAATATTATGTCCACTGGCTTATTCAAGAAGTTAAAAATACGGCACGTAAACCAACTCAATTTTTTGCTTGATCTATTCCATCTCGGACACGACTAGATCTATCCATGAAAAATCACAGTGAAAAAGGCCCGGCCTGGTTGTAGACCATGTTCCTTCATGTGATGATAGGGACAAAATAGTTGCCCAAGAAATAACAAAATAAGCATCCAGATTTCACAGAAATCATCAAATTAACACCAGATCTACACATTTTAGACTTATCCTTACATTTTTTCTATGATACAACAGTGCAGCAGGAGTGCTTGCTGTCAAAATTTCAAATGAGTCTACTTTTGATTACTTCGGCACGGGAGCACTTCGCAGCGACCTGTAAGAACTATAACAAGGGGTCATATAAACTTATACGGTCAGTTGACCGCGTGACTAGGTTTATTATGTCAGTTGGTCACGTGATCAAGGTTTATTAAGCTAGTTGGTCAGGTGACCTGTCGGAACTGCTTTTTTTAGGTGCCGGTATACGAAATCAATATTTTACAGCAAAATTATCGATTAAAAGTCGATGCCCATGTTGATTTTTCTTTAAGATAAAATAGAATTCTTTGCCCCAACGTTCTTCCGTGGGTAAACGTCACGTTTATATAATGTAGTCCATACCATTCATGATGACGTCATTATTTCAGCTGCATATCCTGAGCGCTTTATACACAGTTCGCCATTTGTGTTTTTCCTCATAGATCTATTGAGAAAGATGTCAATACGCGTCTTAATTTCGAGCGATATATTCTATCTAGTCGGATTTAGGATTGTGAATGAGAAACAGGATAAATAGAATATATTATCCCCGTGCCAACCATTTTCAGTGTACAAGAGATAACGCCCTGTTTCTCATAATAAGTTAAATTTTTTTTGTAAAAAAATCAAATATTTACAAGAAATGTTTTTTCTTTCTTACCTTTTCAAGTTTAAATTTCCCCAGTGTTTACATTCCCATTCTATAAATGATACGGGTTTTATGAAATGTTTATTCAACAGACTTGTACAAAGTACATCGTTATCACTACAAAATTATTTTCATTGACAATAAGAAAAGGTTACTAATACCATCATGCCATCATGATTACGAGAGAGAGAGAGAGAGAGAGAGAGAGAGTGTGTGTGTCAATGAAACAGGAAAAAAAAAAAAAAACGAAAATAAGCATACTCTAAATTGACTATGACCAACAATACCTACATATAAACATATGCACATATAATTGATCCTAATCAAATTACTTTGATTCAGTTTTGTGAGGATGAACCAGGACGTAATTGCAGTATTTACTCGCATATTGTTTTTTTTATATCATTACTAGTTACCGAGTGTTTGTGACCGTATATTAATCTGTGTAAATAGTACCGATTAAACGCTCAACTTCTCAGTTTTTCAAGTACAGTATACAATATAATTTAATATAATTAATCACTCAATAAAAATCAGAAGGAAGCCGTTATGTAGCTCTCGGAATCATACAGTTAAAATGGCGTCACCTATTTTCGACGGTCAAGGTCAAGATAAAATATGCGGGCCGTTCAGTATAATTTATGAAAGTTACACTGCGCTACACATTTATTTTGAACGTTTTTCTTACTGAATAACTGGTAAATGTGTGGAATTTAAAAAAAGTTAACAACTCTTATCTGCAACAGAACGCTTGTGTAACCCACGTTTGCATACTGTTTTCATAAACCTCCTCCATTTTGGGCTCAGAAAATATCGGGTTATTCAACAAAGGGTTAACCATTTATCAAACAATCCCGTTCTTACGACTCGGAGACAAAACACCGTTGGGAAAAAAAAAAAAAGAAGAAAATGCTGATAAGCAGTATTTTCTCCATTTCCAAAAATGTTTTCTCTCCTTTCAGTGACACATCCAACCATTTCACCCTAACTCAATTTCTCGTCTGCAAATGCTTTAAAATCGGACGATTCGGAAAGTTTGTCGTTTCGGAAAGAGGCAAAACGATAGATAATTCATGCCGCAGTTACTAATATATATAGGCCATCAGTTCATACTCGCTGACAAAGAAACTGGTGATCAGGTTTGAAGGAAAATTCACACACAGTCAAGATGGCGGTCGTGTATCTTCTCGATTTTCTGGCAGTTTGTCACGCGCAGGCACCGATACCGTGCGGTAAGTACGCTTTTTTAACATTCTAGAAATACATTCCACGGTTACATATTAAAATGAGTGTATAATTTAAAAAAAGTATACTGTCAAAGTCTGAAATATATTGTTAACATTCTAAAATCACGTTGTTTTTATTCTAAAATATTATTGTTTACATTCTAACATACTGTTTACATGCTAATACCATATTGTCTACATTCTCAAATGGTTTATATTCTAAATCACAGTGTTTACACTAAAATCACTTTGTTTACATTTCTACAATCAAATTATTTACCTTCTAAAATTAAAGAGCATACGTTCTCATAGAAGATAGAGTACGTACATTATAAGTTACACTGTTCGCATTTTGGCATTACGTTGTTTACATCTAATATCACACTGTTTACATTAAAAAAAAAATACTTTCAAATTACAATGTCTGCATTCTATTATTACATAATTAACCTTCTAAAATACATTGTTTACATTCTATAATATCTTTCTATAGGTATACAACATGGCATTTTGTCAAAACATTGATAAAAACAAGACAATGGATTTGAAATTAACTTGCACGGTATTAATGTATGAGCCATGCTCTGGAAAAAGGGGGTTTAACGCATCTCCGTGATGTATGGTAACAGTTATGCCATCACATAATTATGGATCCATAAAAGCCTCTTTTTTTAAACAACCGACTAAATCATGAGGTAGACTGGTCCTTGGACAAATGGAAAATTGACCAATAGCAAAAAGTTTCGACCCAGTCAGATTGCGCGGACTGCGCAGGCTGACCTGGTCGATACTTTTTGTAGATGCATTAAGCCCCCTTTTCACAGAGCATGGCTCACATATATATTTTTAATACCAAATTGTTTTATACCAAACAAGTTAATGTAAATATAATTTGGCTTAAAACTACAGCACCGTTTAGATAAATTTCAGAACCACTGATTCATTTTTATCGATATGTAAAAAGAATGCCATCAGATTGATATTTTTTTTTTTTTTCTTAGCATATAATCACAATTTTCAGAATCTCCAAAGCAATGGGAAGGAGACTGGCTTTTGGTAAGACATTTTAGTCTTTCAATTCCTTTCTGCATGAAAACGCCAAGCACCTGATAGCCGTTGAAAGCTTTGTAATAGGAACTTAAGGACGTTTTCGGAAGGTTTTTTTGCGCAACCTAGTGTGCATTGGAACTAACTTTGTAATCCCTAAGCTTGTTCGCCCGTACTTGTTCGTCCGGGCGTGCTCGTCCTTTTGAATGATCTGATTTCTTTTCGAAACAAATCAGGAGCACTAAGAAGGCAAAGTAGTATATAGGACGATATTTGACCCTACACGAAGGAAATAGTTGAGTAGTACTCGGAAGTTTTACCGTACGGCGCGAAATCATAAACAGCGTAAACATATTTCGCTTTAAAGGACATTTTGCGAGGAAATCTGAGTAAGACCGAACTTCAAGGGTTCAGTCTGCATTTCCAGGAAATGGTTCACGAAATACCGACTGTATACAACTAGCAAGGCAGAAGAAACGAAGGTAACTGTCAGTTTCCCAAACATCTGTTCTAATGCAAAGTGTATAGAAACGTATTATAGCGATGAGAAATCAACATCGTCGAACGAGCCATGGAAAAGTGGTCGTCGAATAAATATTCTACGTCGAATTATTAGCCTACAGACTTGACTTAACGAGCGGTTGGTATAGATCCCAGGTCAGGCTGAACAGAATGTGCAGTTAGATCTTTATCTATTTCATCCGCTAAAGCCCCCGTTTTCGCCTATGGCCCTGAAAGGGTAAAGTGGTGTTTCTTATCCATGGGTTATACTTACCTGATGTTAAGTAATGCATATTATAACCAGCTTACATTCTTCAAACATTTAAGGAGCCACATTTAAAATAAATCTGAAAGTCTACCATGTTTACCCGAACCAATCTTGACTCATGGGTGCTCTTTCATAACAGGTGATCTGTCACTTGAATTTGACTTACAAATGTTTAACTGTGTTTACTAAAACACGACTATGCTTGTATGTTTTCAAAATAATCCTGCAAAGTCAGTTCTCGGTAAAACTAGGAATTTCTGTGTAAAAATGTCCTATCGTTACCATGGGAGCTGTAACTCCGTAATACTCTAAACACGTTAACTTGTTCTTTGTTTATTTATTTATTTATTTATTTATTTATTCACTTTTTGATTAAATGTGAATAGAAGATACTTGAAGGGTTCAATACAGAAAAAAATGGACAAAACCTATGGAACGGTATTTTTGTTAACTCAGTTTTACTTGCAGAATTCTTAATTTTTTCGGCCTTTCATGGATACAAAATTGCTTTAACATGACCCTTTCTACAAAAATGTAAATGAATATAAAATTTTCTGGGTGTTAGATAGAGATATACAAATATTTAGGTCTCATTCTTCAAAAATTATAAACCCAAAGCTATCTGGCAATGTTATTATAATTTTCAAGCAAAAGTCAATTTGTAGAATTTCGGGACATACTGTTACCATAGAAACAGGCATTTAACACTGAAACGAATACGTAAACGTATCATTTTCTTTTTATTCTTTTATTCAGCATAAAGTTTTACATAGTGTATGTGAAAACTAAAAGAAAAAAAGGGAAATTAAAACTACATTATTGGAAACGTCCTTGAGAAAAAAAAAAAATAATTGTCCTTTGTGTATACTGGACAAAAAAGTTCAGGATCATTATTTCTAATGTATTTCAATTACAAGAAAAACATGCAAATACACAATGAATATACTAGGAATACTCAACAACAATAACTGAATCATTTTCAGTTCAAATTCAACAATTTCATTCGATTATTAAATCATTAAAACACAAAAAATCGGACACCCCCTACACACAAAATAAATTTCAAGATTGCAGCATCACAGTAAAACCATAATTTGTCCCTCAAATGGCTCGTAGGTCATGATCAGTACTCTTTGTGCCCATCACTAACTCAAACCAAAGCAGGGCATTGCATTTGCATGTTTCGGATGGCGGTTGCGTGGAAATGCCGATCGAGTAGAAACTGCCCCACAGAACATGGCCTAGGCATACTCTACAAGATTTACGTCAGGAAAGCAACTTGGTCAAGGAATAATAACTGTCTCAGGTTCCATATAATCATTCACTAATCTTACTCTACGCTGAAAGGCGCATTTTTGTCCATCAAAGGAGATTCATTTCCAACAGCAGCTGCATATGGCCTGACAATGGGGATCAAGATCTCGTACCTGTGTCTGACACCAGTAAGGCTGCCTTTCACTACCTGTGAGTCTGTATGACCATCAATCTTGATGTTAGCCAACACCATGACAGATCCACCTTCAAAGAGCTTATGTTCTCTATCACAACATTCAGCGAGTCATTGCCTGGTTGTACGACAAACTTTCCTACGGTCAACACAGAAGTGAGGCATATCTACGAACAGAACTTGGGTCCAATCAAGGAGTTGCCAGGTGAAGTGGTTTCGCGCAAAGTCTAACCTTGCCATACAGTACCGTCTAATCAAAACTGGTCGGACAACCGACCGGTAGGCATGAAGAATTGCAAAGTCAGTTTCCAACGGTCTGTGACGTTACTTGCACTTCAGTTACTAGAAGAAAGTCATCATTGAGCCTTACAGCTAACCTAAGCCTCTGTCTGCGCGCCGTAGTCGCAAGGTAAAAGTCCTGACGGGCGAAAGTAGCTCCTAGGCGACTCAGTCAGGGTCTTTCAGTATTATTGCCAACATAAAGGAAATGATTCCAGAGTCTCGAGATGACAATTTGCAGCTACCGCCCTCTAAACCTGGCCTCCTTGCAGCGTAAACACCATTCGAGCGGCTTCCTGGCTCGTTACTTGATGCCTCAGCATAGACTCTTCGCCAAAAAGGCAAATGTTTACTCAAACACTCAACTCAGCTGCAAGAAAAATGAATACCATGATTTTCCCAAACCACTTTGTGTGCTGGTACTTTTTGTTTTTTACATTATCATGCTTTGCTTTCATGTGGTCGCCAAACCCATGAAATGCAAGGAAAAATTTACAGGCCGATTTTATTGATAGTGAATTGAGGAGTGTACAGATGGCATTTATAACCAAAAATATATTTCTATCTCAGAAATAGTTTATAACAAAATAATGATCCTTAACTTTTTTTCGAGAATATTTTCTCCTTCGTTTCACTTCCATTAGTTGGTTGGTTGTTGTTGTTGTTGTAGTTGTTTGGTTGAACTAAAAGTTTTAGGTTAAGTTAGCCCTAAAACTGCTAAACAGATTGAATGAAAATTTCATGCCTGTAGTAAAAAGCCAAACACTGTGATTTCAAAATTAATTTGGACGGGAAAAAATCATAAAATCGACAGTGTGGTGGCAACAAATTATCCCATCAGAGATGCACTGTTTTCAGGTGGACAGTAGTAAACGTTTCTCAGAAAGAGCCCGCATACATTATGACGAAGTGAGCAAACGTATCAAGACAGAAGATAAAATAGACGAGGGCCGCGAGAGGGAGTACATTTCGGGTCTATGTCTGTTTAACACTGTACGTATCCAAACAACGTCTTTTAGCATTGTGCGTATCCAGACAAAGATCTTGTACATTTTAACAGTCATAGTGTAACACATGGAAAGGGTTAAACCAATGTATTTTAGGTAGAAATGTATAGAATAAAACTTAAATGAATGTTATAAATGATAAAATGCACTCCTAAACATACTTATTTATGCTACCTTTACACCATGTTCCCCGTGGCCACGACAGCAACGTTTGTTAGAAGCGGCAGTGTGCCGTGAGATTTTGGTCGTTTTATTTTCCTCCATTACCAAGTTCAGTTAGGTCTAGCTAAGTATGTCTCAAGGTAAATGTGACGGGCCGTGGAGGACAGGCCTGCGCAGTTCCACGACGTGCAAAGATCTACTACGCTCTGCTTCTACCATGGATGCGAGTATGTTCCTTTCCCGGCCTGTTAAGTTCTGATAAGGTCTTGCGCGTTTCTAACGTTCCTATATTTCTTTATCGTTTTATCAAGGTTTTCGAGGAATGAAAGGTGGTGAACGGGCTTTTTCAGCACGTTTGCGTCCACGGTATAAAACGAAGGCCTCTTAAGCAGTAAATATCATTGTTGTCTAAGGCTGTCAACAGGAAATGCAAAAATGAAGAAGATTGTGTTTTGGGGTTTGTATTCACCAACCATCCATAGTTTCATTCCTAGTCTTATAAGCAACTCCTGCACAGTTGGGCCATTTGGTTTAACCAATCAGAAATTGTGTTACTTTCAAATTAAAAGAAAAAAATTCTCAAGGATAAGGCTGAGAATTTTTAAAGAGTGGTTGGTGAATAAAGACCCCGGTTTCATTCCAACTAACCCTATTGATCTTGTGGGAGTGTCCCTGGGCAAGGTACTGCAGAGTCAGAGAAAGAGTTTATTGTTCTGTTCTGTGATACTGGGCTATACCTTGCAAACTTTGGTCATTGTCGTAGAAAGAATATAGAGTCAACCTCCTCACCAAGAAATATAACGTCACTACTTTAGACTATTCTTTCAGACCAATCGGCGTTCCCAGTGGTTCAAGACTCCCTTTTGAGGCCGAGTTAGGGGCTGCTCAGATCCCTAATGAACATCTGTCGATCGCAACCTTTTTCGGTAGTGCCACAGAGGATCACAGTAAGGAACCCTAGACAGAGGCGTAACTAGCCCACTAAATTATTATATTGATTCACAGTTATACTTGATGGTTGCTGAAGCATGCCTTTTCTCGCTACATGGAAAATTTTACAATCAATGGTGCAATGTGGTGCATTTGGGCGTCTGATGTGTTTTTTTAGTACTGAAAATTGACATTCTGTCTCCGGCAGATTTTTTTTCATTAAACGTATTAATTTTGTTGTGTGCACCCGTATAGACAGCCACAATGCATTAATATAATTGATATTTAATGGGACCTATTAATGTTTCTGCCGTATTTTTAGTCCCCTACCGGCGAAGCCGAAGGGGACTTTAGGTTTGCACTCCGTCCGTCCGTCTGTCCGTCTGGCCATCTGTCCGTCTGTCCGTCAGTCCGGCAATTCAGTTTTCCGGACTTTTTTCCTAAACGCTGGTACATATTGAGCTGAGTTTTGGTGTGTAAGTCACCCACCATCACTTACAGATCAAGTTTGACTTTCGTTCCGGTCCACTGGTTTTTCACGGATTTACGGGCCTTGGACTTACAAAATTTCACAGATAAATCAGTTTTCCGGACTATTTACCTAAACGCTGGTAGGTATTGATCTCAGATTTGCTGTGTAACTCAACCACCATGACTTACAGATCAAGTTCGACTTTCGTTCCGGTCCACTGTTTTTTCACGGATTTACGGGTCTTGGACTTACAAAATTTCACTGATAAATCAGTTTTCTGGACTTTTTTCCTAAATGCTGGTAGGTATTCATCTCAGATTTGCTGTGTAAGTCAACCACCATTACTTACAGATCAAGTTCGACTTTCGTTCCGGTCCACTGTTTTTTCACGGATTTACGGGCCTTGGACTTACAAAATTTCACTGATAAATCAGTTTTCCGGACTTTTTTTTCTAAATGCTGGTAGATATTCACCTGACTTTTGCTGTGTAAGTCAACCACCATTACTTACAGATCAGTTTCGAGTTTCGTCCCGCTCCACTGTTTTTTCACGCATTTACGGGCCTTTGACTTACAAAATTTCACTGATAAAACATTTTTCCGCACTTCTTTTCTAAACGCTGCTACATATAGAGCTGATTTTTGGTGTGTACATCAACCACCATGACTTACACATCAAGTTCGAGTTTCGTCCTGCTCCACTGCTTTTTGACGCATTTACGGGCCTTGGACTTACAAAATTTCACTGATAAAACATTTTTCCGCACTTCTTTTCTAAACGCTGCTACATATAGAGCTGATTTTTGGTGTGTACATCAACCACCATGACTTACACATCAAGTTCGAGTTTCGTCCCGCTCCACTGCTTTTTGACGCATTTACGGGCCTTGGACTTTAAAAATTTCACTGACATGCCAGCGATACATACGGCCGGTAGGGGACTGTGTATTGCTATGCTATACTATCAATACTCTTTGTTGATGGTTTGCCAGCAATTGCCTTAGCGGATGGCACAGACCAAGATAAGACTGCACAGAACGTGCAGTCCGATCTTTGATCTACACCGGCTGCTTGTTTTTTGTCAAGCCTATAGGATAAATCAAAGGACCCAAAGTCCTAAAAAGCGGATTTCTGGAACAGTATTAAGCTTTGATGTATTGTATTGTAATGAACAATAAAGTTTCCATTACATGTAATGCATGGACATGTATATGTAATTAGGTAGTTGGGTTAGCAAGGGTAATGAAAGTCGAGGTTGTTCTGCCAAGTAGGACGCACACTGTTAGTTTATAAATTATTAAAGGCACAGGAGCGGCCAAAACTAAACAGTCGAAGTGTTAAAATACATTTAAATTCAACATCTAAGTGCATCTAAAAGTATGGAGTTATTGTGGAGACGACAACTTGTTATTGTACGGTCGGTCACTGGCAGAAAAATGAATTCTAAAATTAGGTAAAAAGTAACCAAAGATATAGTGCCCTGGAACTTTTGATCTACGTTTAATATTCATTTTTCTGCCAGCGACTAACACTTGGAGCGACCCTAGAGTAACAGACTGTCATATTTTACATCATCTCCATACTTTCAAATATTGTGATTTAAATTCAAATGCATTTTACTTCTGCACTGTTTACTTTTGGCCCCTACTGAGCCATCAAGGTGTAGCAATTTGATCCGCCAATCTGACGCGGTTTTCTGTTGGTATAAGATTTAGGCCTATATGTACACGTGTAGTGACAAAAACACAAGGTCGGGGGAGTACTAGCTAAATTTGAGAGTAGAATGAGTAGAGCGCACGTCAGAACGATAACGCAGTAAAGACCAGCTTTTCAAAACTTAAGAGTGAGCGCGCATGCAGCGTTACGAATGATGTATTTGGTTCCGGCCCGTTCGATCACAATTAGAAGATTTATAAAAAAAAATGCCCTAAAATCGTTTTGATTTTCGATGGATTGAATTTTTAGCCGTCGAAAGACTCGAGTTTACAAATAGTTGATGCTCACAGAGTTAATCGAATTCAAACAGGACAGATCTTGTTGACTACTCTTGTATAAACAATTCATACAATCAAAAATATACACATATTACCCTGCTGTTTATCTAATTGAAAACTCATTATTGATATTTCAAAAACGAATTGGTCTTTTTTTCTATTATTAAAAACTTATTCTTGATATTTAAAAAACGAATTGGTCTTTTTTTCTATTATTAATTTTCTTTTCTGTCTCTATTTTTATTCTGTAACTAACTTTCTATCTTTCTGGTTGACTCCCCGCCTCTCCTTTTCTCTTTCCTTTTCTCTCTGCATTTAAATCGTTGTTTATCTAACCCTTTTTCAAACAATCCCATGTTCTACGACCTTTCGGAGAAGCTACTTGGAGACATTGTGGGAAAAGATGGACACGCTGTATTTCTCACAGTATTTTTTACCCTCACAAGGTCAGGTCCCACCATTTAAGCCACCTTTTATTTGTTGTCTGCAACAGTTTCAATTTGAGCGAGTCTGAAATTTTCTTGTCTTGTAGAAAGTTATAACTTGTATTTTCCAGTGAGATATTCGACTGTTGTAACCATCCCAGGATGTATTCCGATTGGTGATAACTACTATAATGACACATTGGTTACGTGGAGAGCAGGTGCGTGAAAATTAAAATTGAACGGATGGAATAATGTTTTACATTGTATTATTCTAGTTCACGGTGGGTAATCTATATAACGGAGCCGCTGGCTCCGCACTTAAAATGTTGTCTGTCAGGTTGGTGCTCGGTATTTTCATTTATTTCTCTTCTTTGAATGGTATCAACAAGAAAAAATGGAATGTTTTCCGACCGCTAATATATTTTATTCTTGAAATATGCAAAGGATACTGAGCAAAGCCTCGGAATAGGGTCTGTAAGTCTCGTCACGTGACTGCGAGGTTTCACCACCTCCGGGATCAAGCATAAATTTCTCTCCTACTCGGCACAGTATGTGGAAAGATACACGAAGCAATTACGGAAGTTTAAGTCTGATGTTAAAAGTCCGACCGATTGGAAAATTTCAGTTTTCGATCAGAGAGCGATATGCAACTATATATACGCTACGATCAAGGACAATCAAGGACAGGTCGTATTCAGTGCAGGTAAGCAGGTTGATGGTTGAACCTACTTTCGGTTTCGTAGTCAGTAGAAAAAAAACATTTTCTTGACGTATTTAATTCAGTATAAGTAAAATTACGTTTCTTTTACAAAAACTACTGTTAAATGAAGGCATAAAATGAAAAAAGCACTAAGCAAGAAGTTTGAAAGCAGATATTTAAACTTGTAATCCTCAATTTGCCGAGGGCGAACGCACGTCTGTTTCCGCTGTTAAATTCGGCCCAGAACTTCATAATTCCAATATTTTAGAGACAGCGTCATAAAAAGATATTTTTTCTAGACTACTTATTCGGTAAGCACAATGACCTACTTAATATATTTTGAATGGTTTTATATCAATCAAACATTTGTTTGCAGATTGTGCTTGACGATGTAACAATGGCATGATAGGCTAAATCTTCGAGGTGTCAACGTCCCATGACAAAGTACAATGTCATCATTTACCAGTATCAGCAGACTTGCTATTTAAATAATTATTTGCGTCATGTTCATGCCATTTGAATATAATTTCAATTAACCTAGTAATTTTTGTCATAAATTTTAAAACAAAGTACAGTGAAAGGGGCGTAGCTGCCCCTAGTAGACCTGTGTCACCTACGCTGACTACGGACCACGGACACCTGACCGCGAACTTTTAAGAGGGGTTGTCTCAAAGTAGTAAAATGAAAGAAAAGGAGGGAAATAACGTCTCTAAAACATTATTTATTTTCCTATAACAAATTATGCATTTTTTTCCGCATTGTTTGAGCTTATTCCGAGTTCATGTAAAATTTTTGGACCTCTCTTTTCATGAATTCCTGGTCAGATCTGATAATGTCCGCCAGAGATCACATACTGGATATCAATATGTCGTGAGAAGAGTATTGTACATGTAGTATCGTACATCAATTTGCACGAAATTAACGATCTTAATTCTCTTCTGTCGTTAAAGGGGAACTATATTGAAATAAACGTGATTTTGTGATTAAATCTGTTTATGTTTTAACACTGTGAGAAAAGGAGAAGTTACTTGTTTTGAGTAGTTACTCCATTTTCTTCAAACCGCCATTTCCGTGGCCGTGTCACCCGGCACACCAACACCCCCAAACCCCCAAACTCATAACTCCTCCCCCCCTTGCCTATCAGGAGTGCGTGTAACTCTAATTACAACAATACCAAAATCGCTTTACTCTACTTTAAAAATAGTTTCATGGTTTGTATGATTTGTAAGATTTTAATCCTGAAGAGAAGATTTGAACTTTATCAATATTCGTTGTTCATTCCACAGAATATGCGCCCTATAAGAAAAAGAACTTTGCTTTCCATAATACCAGTGCTGTATCAAGCACAAGTAGGCATGTATGATTTTTTTTTCAATTACTTAATTTTTTCACCTGCTTTCACAACCTCTACCATATACTACATTAAGACTTGGTGTTGACGACAAGAACAACAACGTGTAAAAGACGTATTTTCCTTGTTTTCAGAGGATCGTCGATAATTCTATCATCAAATAGGGGGGACAAATGAGACATTCATTCAGTTAATCAATATTCTTGACGGTCGTGATATTCAAAACAATAAACATGCATATAAACTGTCAGTTCTTCTTGTTCAGGGTTGCTTTATTTCTAGTGCGGTTGCGACAACTTCCTAGCTAGTGTTTCCTCAGTTGAAAGGAACGTTTACTCCATGTTTCAACTTTTATATTGCTTTTTTCATACGCTGGCTCTGTAGAAATCAGTGGCTAGATCTATTGGGGAAATTACACAAAATCCCCTCAGCAGTCGCAACGAATAAACATGTCTGCGACAGATCCACAGAAACAGTACTATTCGGATCTTCAGTGCTGCCATGTTATGCATTCAAAGATAGAGACAGAAAGTAACGGAAATAACTGTATATTGAAAGCAGATTTCGCACAAACGCACAACAGCTCGCCTTCTTGGCAAAGATTGGCCCTTGACTTCCCTGCTGATTGCATTTTCTGGCGGATGAAATGTAATCCTAATTGATATCCTATCCTTACAGCTTTCGCAGCAGCCCGACTAAAAAATAAAACAAGAAATGGGACTGCGGAAGTGCCGAACGTTTAATCCACACTTAAAAGCATACGGTCTGACAATCGAACAAACATTAGCTAGTCTAATGTCATACAAGGCAACTTGCGCAGTTTTGGAGACACGGCAGGCAACTTTTAGACGGAACAGTCAAGATCAGTGGAGGTCTTGTCTGTCGACGTAAAGAAATTGGGTTGAACCATTGAAATAGCAAGTTAAACTTACTAACTTATTATAATAGGTCATAGTTCTTTAAATTCGGTTCATTATTGCATTATTTCGTTTGAGACATCCCCCTTGAAAAGTCCGCAGTCTGCGGTCCGTAGTCAGTAGTACGCGACGGTGACAAAGGTCTAATATTAAGGCAGTGCAGAAAGCAAGCCTAGTATTGGTGAGCCCATATAATCTGTAGAGAGTTACATAAATGGAAATTTACGGTCATTGAAGCGGCTTTCAACGACCAAAACATAATAATGAGACAGTTCAGATGCAAGATCAGACTGCATGTTCAGTGCAGTCTGATCTTGACCTACACGTTCCTGAAAGCCTGATTACCTTGTTACTATAACAAAATCTTAGACTGGTCCAAATGTGCTGCTCAAATGATGGAATTTGTCTTTGATAGGGTAGAAAACATTGTTAGAAAAGGAGAAAATGATGGTTATCTGCATTTTCTCCTTTTCCTACGATGTTTTCAAAAGGCTTCTTCCTCAGGGTCGTTAAAACTCAGGATTGTGTGGTAAAGAGTTAATCATGCATCGCAGGCCAAAGGTCTTTTAATAAAAACACCGCAGTATGCTTGTTCCACTGTGCACAGTGACCTAGTGTTATGCTAGGTACTTTGGTAAGATACCCAAGGACAGGAGCACTGACTGGCATGATATGAATGGAGTGTTTACTCCTTTATCAAATAGGGTGAAAGACAACATTGTGGAAAAAAGGAGAAACCAGCATTTTTGCGTTTCCTTACGATATTTCCTACCTTTCGAAAAACAAATTTCAATTGTTAAGCCACACTTTGGCCGTCTAGGAGTGCTTTCAAGTTATACAAGTCAATAGTCTTATCGTTTGGTAACGAGTTAATAGTGTTTAACACCAAACAAGCTAGCACTGGTACAAGAAAGAGTTAATACCCCTGCCCAGTTCTTTGACATAGACGATAAATGTTCAAATCTAACATGGAATTTGCTTAAAAAATGTCTCCATGCAAGGGCTTACTGGTGCATTACACATGCAGATGAACAGATACAAGATGGACAGCCTGATATCAGTATTGCGTATAATAATGGCCTTCTCGTCATTTATTACAGGTACGAAATTCCTTGGGTATCCCAGGATGGGTTTGTGGAAAGGAACTTTGGTATAATCGAAGTTCACCAGTGAATCTTCGTCGGAAAGATATTATGTCCTGTGTAATCCAGCAGAGGATATGTAAACTACTGCTGAGACAATACAAAGACTTTCAAGGCATTCTGTAGTTATTTGATTATAAGTTTATGTACAAGCATAATTTGTCACATTTATTTCTTGTTATTTAACCAGTTCTAAATCGTTACTTCTCAGACAATCTCAAGCATTACCTCTTTTTCAAAGGGGAAAGAATGAGCCATAAGGATAGACTTACTCAAATCACTGATGAAATTCGCAGTTTTGTAACAATATGATATAATAATGAAATTTTTTGTCATCAAATGTTGTCTTAGTACAGAGAGATAAAAAAATCTAATTGGTCAGACCATTCAGAGGGGCTTTTGTGAAGTATGAGTTGAACTACAAATTTAAAAGAGTACTTGGTATTATCATTGCGGCCATTCACTTATCCCTGTGTTTCTAGACCATCTCTCACCAGTAATACACTTGTTCCACAATTTTTATTGAGTCGTGGCCCATCCATTAGATGAAGAACAGCGCAATTTTAGTCTGTTTGGGACAGCGTTGTTAAAACTCAGAATTGTTCGGTTCGAGTTACAAGTCATCAAATATATTAATAGCTTCTGACACAAATTTGCAGTATGCATACAATTTTGGAAGCATCATTATAAAGTGTGAAAAAAATAATAAGGGTAAAAATCGTCAGTATTTATGACAATATGTCAAAAGCAGATATTGTTTATTCTGGCCAATTTGTCCTTTGGTTAAAATGCTTTCAAAAGTGGTCTGCTGCAAGTTGGCGCTTTAAAAGTGCAGGCGGAAAATGGCAATAAAAAAGACGTCTGTGGAAAAATCAAGCCAGTTTTTCGCTACAAATTTCTTAAAAAACAAAATGATTTCAAACGGGGTAATTACTTTTTTTTTTTTAAAATACCAGTCGTTTACTTTTTAAGCGGCAATTTACGCAACGCACATTGATAGTTGTCCTGTACAGAATTGTGATGCGTCATAGCAGACATGTCAAATCTTTGAAGAATATTGACATACGCAGACAGCGCTCCGTAACGCTAAAAAATATAAATGATATATAGCCTGTATAAGCACGCCAAGGACAGCGTTGTTTCAGATATATACACTGTATATATTTTTTTCACAAACCTTATGATACGTAAAACCTTTGCACGAAGTTGCCAAGTAGTAATATAATAATTTCGGAGCTCACTGAAGCCATACTACATAAACGGAGCCACACTACATAAACAGAGCCAGATGTGCTTTGAGCAAACTTTCTATGATTTTACTCAGAGAGACACTTCGGGGACATTGTGTGTGTGTTTTTTTTTATCTATTACCTGGACACAACTAAAACAGCAACGCTCTGCCAAACAGTTTCAATAACCAATCTACTTAAGAGAAACACAAACTCTCTTGTATCATCCGAAAGTTTCCTCTCGGAAGAAAGCGTTTCACAGACAATCCCTAGGATGTTGCTCCGTATCTTTTGCGTATTGCAACGCTAAAATATATTAGCGGTCGAAAAGCTTTCCATTTTTCTTGCTAATACCATTCAAAGAAGAGAAACTAATGAACATACCGAGCACCTGCCTCACAGACGGGTTGTTTACGAGCTACAACTCCTGAGCCACAGGTGTCCCGGAAGACCAACACAACATTTTAAGTGCGGAGCCAGTGGCTCCATTTTGTAGATTACCCACCGTGTGGTTACCTCGTAAGTACGTCTTTGCGATTCTGAAAATAAGAAAAAGGAGTCGTTTAATTATCAGAAGTGTTTTACACCTAATCAAAATTCTCAACTATTGCACGGAGGAGAAATGAATGAAGCGAAGGCAATACATTTGAGCCATGCTCTGGCTAAAAGGTGGTTGAATGCATCTGAGCCATGCTCTGTGAAAAGGGGCTAAATGCATTTGCGAAAAGTATCGACCCAGGTCAGCCTGCGCAGTCCGCGCAGGCTGACCTGAGCCGAAACTTTTCGCTGTTGATCAATTTTCTGCATGTCCAAAGATCTCTCTACCTCTTGATTAAGTGGGTTGTTAACAAGAGTTGCCATTTCAGATTCATAATTATGTCATGGCAAGATTGGTATCATGCATCACGGCGATGCATCAAGCCCCCCTTTTGCCAGAGCATGGCTCATCTCCATAATGCATGATACAGAGCAAGTCATCATATTATCACGGATCCTTTAAACCTATTTTACGCAACAAGCGACTGAATTACGAGGCACACTGGTCCCTTGACATGCAGGAAGTTCACCAATAGTAAAAGGTTTTGACACAGGTCAGCCTGCACGCGAAGGCTGACGTAGCTCGATACTTTTTGCAGATGCAGGAAGCCCCTTTTCACAGAGCATGGCTTATTTCTTTACTTATACAAAAACAACCAACTAACCAACCAAAAAAAAAAGAAAACGCGAGCGCACGCTAGCACGAGAGAAGAAAAGCAAACGAATTGTCAGGAGTAAAGAGGAATCTGCCCCTTTAATCTCAGTGACTGGTTGCTCAATCGGTTACAAACAGGGTTAGAAACATTTGAGTCGCTGGTTTGGTTCCCAGTTTAAATAAGTTGGTCTGACGACGTGTATGTGGGAAAGCAGTCATTGGCTTGGGAAGAACATTTTCCGGAGTACCGGAGAGAAGAAAGTCCAGAAAAGCGTAGAAAGCACTGGCCGCTGCTATATAACTGAATATTGTTGAAAACGGCGGTAAAAACAAACAAACAAACAAATGTGTCCTTGTAAATAAAGTTTAACCCTTAGAGCGCCGAATATAACCAAATACATTTTGAATACAAAATGTAGATCCAAGTAATTTAAATTTATGGTTGTTTAGGTCTGCAGTGTTTCTGCACAGCGGATAGTATAGATCAAAGATCAGAATGCACTCTTTGTGCACTCTGATCTTCATCTACGCGGGCCGCAAAAGCAGCAAAAGTCGCGAAAGGCGTTTTAAGGGTTAACTGGTATAGATTTGATAAGGACACGTATTCCGTGATTGTCTATATTGTATTGCAGTTCCGTGTCGTGATCAGAACAATTTATATGAGCTTAGAGTGATAAAGATTTTCATTATCTATTACAATTGGAAACAATTCCATGTTTCTACTAATGTGATAGAAGGCTTTTGAAAACATTGTAGGAAATGGAGAGAATGGTCATAATCAATATCCAGTTACACATATCTTTATCCATTAATAATTCACCATGCTCTGTGAAAAGGGGGTTTCAATGCATTTACTAAAAGTATCGATCCTGCGCAGCTGACATGAGTCGATACTCTTTGCTATTGGTAAATTTTCTGTCAAAGGACCATTCTATCTCATGATTCAGTCGGTTTTTTAGGAAATAAGGATCTTTCTCATGTGACGACTAGCTTCCTGTCATGGTATTACGATGTACATGAGCCGCGCTCTGTGAAAAGGGGGGCTTAATGCATCTGCGAAAAATATCGACCCAGGCCAGCCTGCGCAGTCCGCGCAGGCTGACCTGGGCCGAAACTTTTCGCTATTGGTCAATTTGCTGCATGTCAAAGGACCAGTGTACCTCATGAATGAGTCGGTTGTTATACAAAATGGATTTTATTGATCCATAAATATGTGTTGACTTAGCTTGGTATCATGGATTACGGAGATGCATAAAGACACCTTTGCCAGAGCATGGCTCATATATATGTGCAAAACAATAATAGACTACACATCTCCTTACGGTTCGTGATGCACTAAAAAACAACGATGAACCAATTTAACCTTTATCAGCGATGTGAGTACATTGCCGCTTTTGCCTTACTCATGTGACCCTTCATCAACTAATCTCTTGTTGCCTTTGAAAGTGCAAAGAGACCGGACGAAAGCCATCCTAAGTTACGCCTGTTTTCTCTCTGTATGGCATCATCACACGGGACTTAAGTTTAACGTCTCATCCGAAAGCCTAATGGTGATTTTGTTACCTGGTCTTGGAAATCGAGCCGACGCCCTCAAGTGTTCGAGATTTATCGCTTACAACCAAATATCTAATTTTGTGAATCTGCATTTATACATAATTGCCATCATGATTTTCTTCTTCCGGTCCTTGCAAATGGGCTTGCACGCTTTCTGACACAGGTTTTGTAACGTAGGTGTTAGGGTTCGAACCTGTCTGAAGCCAGTCTTAGTGTTAAATGTCCATTGCCACTTTTTAATTGCTCTTACGAATATCGTAAAAATACATGGAGACGTAGACTTTCAGAAGTTGAATATAAATCAGTACCTACACCACTTTGATTTCCATTTTCAGATATTTCAACATACATGCCGGCTTCAACAGTACCAGTGTGTTCGATATTCCACCAGAGTGTAAAAATGACTAGGCGTTTTGTTGCTCCCAATTAAGGCACTTTGTTCATTGTGAACTGACGCTGCTTACCTCATTTTGAGAATTGAATTTTGTTGATTTTCTCGTTTCGAACACATAACTCTTGACACAACAACCCCGAGTAGTTACGAGCTTAAGAAAGAAGCCTTTTGGAAGCATTGTGGGAAATGAAAAACATGCTAATAACTAGCATTTTCTCCTTTTCCCACAATGTTTTATACTCTGTCATGTGAGTCACTTTTAAATAGTCATCAATTTGCATAAACTTTTTTTTTTCTTTTCGTGTGTTACAGAGTTAAGACACTTTTTTCATTGTGAAATGTTACTGCTTACTTCAGACTGAAAATTACATTTGTTGTTGACTTTCTCGTTTCGAATACATTTCTTTACCTCTTTTAGATAAATATACTGGACCTCATTTGACGCTGAAAATACAACCCACTGAAACTCAGACTTCAATCTTATAGTCTTTACTCTAACCAAGCGGGCGGTATAGATCAAAGATCAGGGTCCATATTCACCAATCGTTCTTTAGAACATTCTTAGTCTTATTCTTCAGATTTTTCCAAATTTGAAAGTAACACACCTTCTGATTGGCTAAACCAAATGATTTAGCCAATCAGAAATTGTGTTACTTTCAAACATGGAGAATAAGACAAAGAACGTTCTTAAGAATGGTTGGTGAATATGGACCCTGTCCGCAAAAGGAGCAGACCAAGTTTAAAAATAGTTGCTATTCTTCCCCTTTCTCCCCCCCCCCCCGAGAATGATTGTAATAGAAGCCGGGGGGGGGGGGGGGGCACGGCTTCCATTACAATCATTCCTGTGGAGAATTACCTTCATTATATTGGGCACATGTTACAAGTAAATATTTGATTTCAATTAGACAAAGAATTAGTACAATTTATACAATATCATTGGGGGTATTTACTTCATACTGTTGATCATTTTATATGAAAACAGTAAAACCTGTCACAGTGGCCATCTCTATTAAGCAAGCAATTTAGTTCAAGAATGCATGTACTGCGTTCCCATGTATTGCACTGAGCAAGCATCTTTGTTGAGCAAGCATATTTAGGGTATTCAGTTGCCGCTTGTTCATGATTTTACTTCCAGAGAAGTATGTATACAAGCGATATAAACAGAACATTAAAACAGCCTGCATTTCTACGTGGTCGAATCAAGTCGAGTTACGTGGGTAAAGAGGTGCGAACGGACATGATCGACGGTCGAATCCGATGCGAGTCTGTTTACATATACCTACGCAAAAAGATCTGGTGCAACCACATAGTTCTAAATGCACACTCTTGTAATATTCCCTTTTATTATATACCTGAAAATTTTCCGGCTAACGTACACGCGTCGCACGCGGATAAGATAACACGCACGACGGGGAAAAAATCCGTATCTACACACTGTGAAATACGGTTCCAAATATGGTACGATGACGTACCTCACGCGCGGAAAATTTGCGTATTGATTCGCGATTTGATTGGGTCAAAATGTAACTCTATAATATTCATCCACCATTCATAAAAAATAAAGTTACTGGTAAGTTTACCATTATTTCTTTTATTCCGTTTACTTTTATATAATAAAATGTCAATAAATGCAAAATTTTGTCTTTGAAAGTTGTAGGTATATGATAAAAAGAAATTATGTTGTAGTAACTTTCCTGATGCTTGTATTTACTTCCCGCTGCATAAGAAAATCCCGTTCGACCTTTGGTCTCGCGCGTTATAAAATTTTCTCACGCTGCTCGAAATAAATACAAGCACGAGAAAAGCTTCTACAACATAATATTCCTTATTTATAACATTCCTTAAATGAAAACGGCTTATGAAAAAAAAACAAACAAAAAAAAAAAAAAAACAGATGACAAATAACAGATAATGTGTTTACATTTTTTTTCTGCTTTTTAAACACTTTCTGGGATTTGACGAAAAGTTTCAAACGTAAATACGTAAAAGTAGTCCGTAAGCACGATGATGTTCCGCACAGGGTACATGCGTGATACGGAAAACCTACTTAGAGAGATGTGTGATACGGAAAACATATTTTGATCAGTTGTATATGTGTTTTAGATAACGTCCTTATTTTAGCCAGATCATTTATAGGTATAACAATAGAAAGGTTTACCTCCTTACCAAACGTTTCCATTATTTTTATGACCATCAGCACGAAGAATGTTGAAAACACCTCCGGAAAAGGTGCAATTCTTAAAAATCAGCGTTTTTACTTTTCCCTACAGCGCTTTTGTCACCCTTTCAAAGAAGTCCCTGATTTGAGTTCAAATTAGCATTTGGTCTTTGATGCATTTAAGTTGATATTGTCGGCTGGTATTTGAGTGTTTAAATAATGATAATAATGATAATAATAATAATAATAACAAAAAGCTATGGAGACAATGACCACTGTTGCCAAGTGGACAGATATCGAATAACTTCTAGAATACGTAACCAATTGGTGTAAATTTTCCATTAACATGGACAAGTTATACTAATTAGTTATACTGATAAATTCGCACGAATACAAATAATGCAAACAGTTATTATTTGATGTGAAACTAGGTTTTTGTGATAAACAAATGGTATTTTATTTCTATCGGTCCAAACTAATTATCGATTTAATACTGTTTGACGCCGCTTTCATTTTCATTTTAGTCATGTCAAGGCGACATCTCATTTACTCCTGTATGTTCTGGGGCTGTGAAGAGTCTTTCCCAAGGAAATTTAAAAAAAAAAAACGTCTCAGGTAGGGATCCAACCTCAAGGTCTCTAATTCTACACCCTCATAACTGAACATGCAGAACCCCGGTCGAAACAAAAAAATAACATAAGAACAGACAAGCCAAAGCTGTGAATACATTGAGTGAAAAGGGTAACATACAATTCGAAACTACTCATTATTCCTGCTGTGTTTTTTTTGTAATGTCGCAGAGAAATTTGTCTCTTCTTTAGGCACACTACCTGCTGTAAATTTTGTCCGAAATCAATTGGTCGAAAACTGACAGTGTCGTCGAAGACCCATCTTTCTGATTCTTCTTTTCGCTGAACACGGCACTTTCCGACATTTGGTCGAGGTTCGTCGAATTGCGTCGATTATTGATAAAAACAAAAATGCCCAGAAGTTTGGCGACATTTGGTTGAGGTTCGTCGAATTGCGTCGATTTTTGATAAAAATAAAATGCCCAGAAGTTTGGGAGACGATTAGGGCTAGATTTTTTTAAGTGGTGTTCGACTTAACGCTGCTGGTATACACATTTTACAGATGTGTTTTAGAATTTTTCAGACAAGCAGCAACAAGCTCAGTCGAAGGTCCATTAAACAATAAATAGCCAAGTTTCAGTTTCCCCTTGGAGGCGTTTTTTTTTTTTTTACGTAATAATACATATGAGCCATGCTCTGGCAATAGGGGGCTTAATGCATATCCGTGATGCATTGTACCAATCGA
Source organism: Tridacna gigas (assembly GCA_945859785.2). Lineage (NCBI taxonomy): Eukaryota > Metazoa > Mollusca > Bivalvia > Cardiida > Cardiidae > Tridacna > Tridacna gigas. The sequence continues at coordinate 59,131,095 of OX244028.2, forward strand.
GCCATCAGATAATTATGGATCCATTGTAGCCACTTTTTTTAACAACCGACTAAATCATGAGGTAGACTGCTCCTTGGATCAATAAAATCCATTTTGTATAAAAACCGACTGATTCATGAGGTACACTGGTCCTTTGACATACTGTAAATTGACCAATAGCGAAAAGTATCGACCCAGGTCAGCCTGCGCTGACCGCACAGGCTGACTTGGTTCGATACTTTTCGCAGATGCATTAAGCCCGCTTTTCACGGAGCATGGCTCATATGTTACAGGCAACCGATTTCATATACGGTCAGTGACAGATGCAGATTAATACAAATACTCAAAATGAAAAAGCGCGAACCCTAGCCGTGTTTAAATCATCAAAATGATCTCACCATAATAAAAGTCAACATACCAATTACATAATAGGGTAAACATGGTAAATGCTTTCAATTTAGAAAGGTCTAAAATGTTGATATCTAGTTAACAGTTGATTGATATTTGTCTCCCTTGATGATAGGAGCACGAAAAACATCGTGATACAAAAATTGGGATTAAGTGTAAAAGAAAAATGTTGTCGGTGCTAATTTTTGGACTATAAGTGATTTTGTGTACAAGCTTCATGCCAGCTAAACAGAAACAACCAACTAAGAAGGAAAATAAGAAAAAAAAGCGAAAAGAAATTTCTCCTTTGTTAGAACAGACATGTACAAATAACTTGAGCGCCACGAGCCGGAAAGACAATATACAACAAACCTGTTCTACTAGTTCTTCTGTGTTTACAAACAATGACCTAAATAGTGACCCAAGCGTGAGTAGCCAAAACAAACGACCTAAAAACCAAGCAGAGTTTTTCATATTTGACACTCCAACAGTTGACCAAATGATGAATAATAGTATGAACTTTACACAACCTGGCAGTAGTCAATTTATGCAGTCTCCCCAATACCAATACAACCCCAATTATATGGCATCTTCACAACCCAACAATCCGAGCGTTAACCTACATGTTGGTCATCCTCCTGCATGGGCGTCTTCCTTAATGGAAGATATACAAACTATCAAATCTAAAGTAGAAAAGATAGACAATATTGAAAAAATCGTTAATTCCATGAACATAAAACTCGATGAACTCGAAAACAAAGTGAAAACTATTGAAACTCGAGTTTCGGATGTTGAGAAAGCTAATACATTTGTTAGTGAAAAGTATGAGTCACAATCTCAAGAATTAAAAACAGCTAAGGAAAACCTCAAGAAACTTCAAAGCACATGTACGACTCTAAATGATACAGTACAAAATATGTCTCATGACCAAGAAAACTTGAAAACAAAGCTACTTGAATCTGAGTTCCGGAACATGAGGGATAATCTGATTTTCTACGGTATACCAGAAGGGTCATCACGTAGCGACACCATGTCGGAAAACTGTGACAATCTCGTAAAACTATTCATAAAAGATAATCTTAAGATCGATCCCAAGGACATCGAATTCGACAGAGTTCATCGTCTAGGCAACCCTGATCGGTCAAATAAAAAACCACGACCTATCGTAGCGAAATTCCATCGATATGTCCAACGTGAACAAATTAGACAGGCTTCGTTCGATCTAAAAGGCGAATTAATCAAAGCTAATCTTGGTGTTGGAACGCAAATACCAAGAGAGTGGAGGGACGCTAGGAGAAACTTGAACCCAGTCTACCAGAGTGAAAAAAGAAAAGGAAACAGCGTAAAGTTCATTGGTGAAAACCTTTTTGTAAACAATGTGAAATATAAAGCACCCCCGAGTAATCCCTAGAGAAGTCATGAAGAGCAACTAGACATCATTTCCTGGAATATCAATGGACTTGGCAGAAAACTTTCAGATCCAGACTTTGTTAAAATCATAAACGATCATGATGTTATTATTTTGACAGAAACATGGGTATCACCTAAGACTCATCTGAACTTAAATGTTAAAGGATATTGTGTTGAGCACTTGTATGGTAATAAGTCTGCACGAACAAACAAGGGACGCCACTCTGGCGGGATTTCTATTTATTATAAACAGGATCTTAGAGATAAAATTGAAATTATAGAAAAACTACAGCAAGGGATTTTATGGTTAAAAATATGCAAATCCATGTTTCAATTTGATGTAGATGTATATCTCTGTTGTACCTATATCCCACCACGTCAATCAAGATTAACGAATCAAAATGATGTTGATTTTTTTGAAAACATTGAGCGAGGTGTGGAAAAATACCAATTATTAGGTAAAGTTTTTTTAACAGGCGATTTGAATTCTAGAACGTCAAATGCACCAGATTTCATCGAATTTGATCAGTTTCTAGACGATAATTCCATTATGCAATCCAATCGCAATATTCTACCCGGAGCAAATAAAGATACTGTGCTAGATGCTAATGGGATACGCTTGATAAACTTTTGCATTAGTACGAATCTATTAATAGCCAATGGTCGTCTGCATGACGATAAATCTGTCGGCCAATTTACATATGTAGGTAACTACGGAATGAGCGTAGTTGATTATTTATTGAGTTCACAAAATGATTTTAAATATATAAATGTATTTAAGATAGTATCGCCGAACGATCTATCAGATCACTGTGCTTTAAATTTCTGTTTCAAACGAGCAAACATAGACCCCTTGACACATGACGATACTAAGGGTAAAAGTGAACTATTTTTATCATGGGATAGTTCTCGTACTACTACATTCCAGGAGAGCCTTATGAATGACATTCCACGCTTAAATCACGTGACAGCTTGTATAAATAATAGTACTATCGATGATACAATTCATTTATTCACGTCATTCATGCAGGACCACGCTTTTAAGGTTTTTGGAAAGGAAAAGAAAGATAATCCTTCCCAGCCCAAAACCCCACGAAAACAATGGTTCAATAAAGAATGCTTCGATGCCCGTAAAGAATTTAATCGCGCTAGAAATATTTTTCTAAGAAATAGAAATGATGAGACTAGGAAAGAATTTCTCAATAAAAAGACTAACTACACAAAAATAAAACGTAAGAATAAAAATCTATTTATGAAATCAGAAGGAAAACGTGTGTCTATGTTAGCGAAAACAAATCCGAAATCATTTTGGCATGCCATTAAAAATCAATACACAGTTAACAAAGACGAGCCCTGTAATGTGACTGTGACCGATCTATACTCGTACTTTAATAATCTATATGGATCGGACTACAGTTCTGGCGGTGGAACTAATAACGATATGACATCAAATGACAATATTATACTTGACGATGAATTGGATTCCGATTTTACGACATTAGAAATAAAGGAGGCTGTTTTTTCACAAAACAACTCAAAAAGCCCGGGCATAGATAAATTAATTGCCGAAGTTTTTAAAAGTTCATTTGATATCATTTCGCCATTTTTGACTACATTTTATAACAAATTATATAATGAAGGAGTATTTCCCAAGAGTTGGGGAGAGGGAGTCATTGTTCCAATATTTAAGGGCGGATCTCAGGAAGCTAAAAATTTTCGAGGTATTACCCTGAATAACATTCTCTCTAAAATCTATTCTAAATTATTGGTAACTAGATTAACTAAGTGGTCGATAAAAAATGATAAAATCATTGACAATCAATATGGATTTCAAAAAAACAAGTCAACAACTGATTGTATCTTTTTATTACACGCCATTATAAGTAAAACCTTGTCCAGTAATAAAAAACTATATGTAGCTTTCCTAGATTGGGAGAAAATGTTCGACAATATTGACAGAACATTACTATGGAGAAAACTGTTGTACGAAAATGTAAGCACCAAACTTGTCCGTGCCATTAAATCTATGTACTCAACCGTAAAATCGTCCGTTCGTTACCAGTCTTGCTTATCTGATTTCATAACTTCAAACGTCGGTGTAAAACAAGGCGATCCAACAAGCAGTATTTTATGTTTATTTTACTTAAACGACATATTAGATAGTATTGAAAATGACATAAATGGTATTTTACATATTGATGATATAAAACTTTTTTTGCTATTATTTGCAGATGATGCAGTTGTTTTTGCACACGATCCCTTGTCACTACAGTCAATTTTAACAGACTTAGAAAAATATTGCAACGAATGGAAATTAAAACTGAACGTTAATAAAACTAAAGTAATGATTTTTGAAAAGGGTAGGCATACCTATCACGATTTTTACATATATGACACGAAAATTGAAATAGTTGAATTCTTTAAATATTTAGGAGTATTTTTCTTCAAGAACGGTAACTGGAGTCGAACACAAAAACGCATTGCGCAACATGCTTCTTTTTCATTACACAACATTTTTATTGTCTTTAATCAGTTACAATTACCTGTTTCACAAAAATTAAATTTATTCGACTCACTTGTATTACCGATCCTTAATTATGCAGCTGCCGTTTGGGGTAATCACCCTAGTCCTGATGTGGAAACAATCTTTTCAAAATTTTGCAGACGAATTCTTTCCGTAAAACCATCTACTAACTTAAATGCGATCTACGGCGAACTCGGTCGTATACCCATGAAAATTCATAGAAAATTAATAATGATTAAATATTGGATTAAGATATTGTCATCTGGAGAAGATTCAATTCTATTCAAAACATATTACATTTTAAAAACAGATGCAGAAAACGGTTATATATACAATGGAAATAATTGGGCTTATAATATCAAAATGATCTTAGATCAAATCGGCATGTCAAACTTATGGGAAATCAACTCAATATGACCATAGATTACAACAGGATTAAACAACGTATACTAGACATATATCAACAAACCTGGTACTCATCAATCAATAACTCTCCTCGTCTGCGTTTTTATAGTTTATTTAAACATTCATTTAATTTTGAGAGCTACCTAGACATCATTAAAGATAAAAAATTCAGAGCTTCACTTACACAATTCCGAGTATCCTCTCATGATCTAGAAATTGAAAAAGGACGCCAAAGAAATGTAGATATAAGGGAAAGAATTTGTAAAAATTGTAACTCGAGAAATATTGAAAATGAATATCACTTTTTATTGACATGCACAAAGTATTCAGAACTCAGAGCAAAGTTACTTAAAAAATATTATTATACTTGGCCAACAATACAGAAATTCACTAATCTCTTGTCTGTTAAATCGCCAAAAATATTATACAATTTGTCAAAATTTATCTATCATGGTAACATGTTGAGAAATTAACCCTTTGGTCAAAAAGCACGACTTAAGAACCTTTTCCGGCCAGTGTGGATCAAGATCAGACAGCACTAAACGTGCGGTCTGATCTTGGACCTACACTACCCGATAAGGAGATGCTGTTTCCCAAATCATATCTTTGAAATAACAATATTCGAGTACTTAGTTATTTAGCAGGATAAGGGTTAATCATTGCTATATTTCTTGTCAAATAACATAATGTGCTCTTCAGTTAAGCAGTGTAAATCACTTTTATATAAGAAATGCTTCTATCATTTATATTTGTAATTTGCTATAAAACATGTTTGTTTTAATGCAATAAAGGATATATATATAGAATATAGATATTTTACCTTATGAATGGTTAACAATTTGTTTACCATTTTTTGTTTGTATGTACACATGAAACACATGTTACTACAAGAAAATATTCCCATTGACTTATGTAACTTCAAAACTCTCATTTATGTAACTGGTGGAATGTCTATATTAGGAAGGAATTGTTGAATTAATCAATTCATACTGTGTTGCATTCATTTATAAATGTATTGCTCTTTTTATGAATAATCTGTCCCATTTCAGTTTTTTTGAATGCGTAAGAGAATGAATGAAATTATCTAAATGAATGAATGAATGAACGAGTTCGTTCGTTCGTTCATATGATATCATTCATTTCATTCAGATAATTTAGTCAAAATCCGATGGATGAAAACTGAATAAATTCAAACAACATGGTCCTCAGGATTTCTTGCATACAGCGACATTTTTGGACCATTCAGATTTAATTATAAATTACACACAATTTCTGTTATTGGTTATCGCTTCTTTTCATGCGATATTTACCAGAAGCTGTCTACTGAAAGAGTGTAAAAATCGGTATTGTACGGCAAAGAGCTTAATTAGAATCATATTTAACTCTTAACCATTAAAGTGTCGGTCTCGCACACCTTAGGTTCCAGGCTCGAATCTCGTGATGGTCCGAGTAAAACCTTTAGAACAACCACATCACGGCGCGAGTACTAGTTAAGGTTTCCAGGATGCAAAATGACAGTGATGTATGTGAGTTGTAGGAACAGTCGATGTAAAAAAATAAGTTAAACTAACTCCTTGATGGACCACAAAATTTCAGACTCGTCCACACTGAAAGAATTTGCAGACGAAACATCAACTGTGGCCTCAAATGTGGAAATTGAGGGGGTAGAAAATATTGTAGGAAAAGGAGAAAATGCTAACCAGTATTATCTTAAGAGCCTTCCAACACGGGGTCGTGAAAATACCGGATTGTTTGGTATAGGGTTAAAGAGAGAAAAGAATGCCGATACCAGTCACTAATTTAAGCGCTTACTTGATTGATAAATAGTTGTGCTACCCATTGGGATTTATAAGATGTGTTCTTTTTGTTTTAGTTTGTTAATCGAATGAAAATAAATTCAGTTTTCTTGGATATTATTGTTAACACGCATGAACTTTATTTTTCGATTTGTCAGTTTAGTTGTGACAAAGACAAAATGTTGCGAATGTTCTACCTCCGTGAATGTTTCACCACCATTAAGATCAAACTGCACAGAACGTGCAGCCTGGTCTTTGATCTACACCGTCCGCTGTTTGACTGGAAACTTATGAACTAGGAGACTTTTCATTTGGAACGGAACTGTATTTTTAGACCCCGAAAAAGGTACAATTTATTTATTTGAAGCCGACACCACTTGATAATAGTGTTCTGGAGAATTCTATTTGATTCTTAAACCTCTAAGAAGGAGGGTGTTCATTGGTTAGCTTCGAACTTTGTATGTCTAAATTGTCAAAAATTATTCATAGGGATGAAAGATACACACAAAAGTGGGAAACTTCGTTGATTATCAAATTACTTCTATTGTTTTAAGGAAATTACAAAACGTGAACATGGAGCTTCGAACATGACTCAATTTACAGATATCTATTAAAACTGTAGCATCGATTAAATTATTGCATTTTGATATTGGTATCGTTGATTTTGTTTTTTAGGGAGCTCCTCTCTTCCTATTTATGTATTTTTCTGTCTTTCTCTGCCTGTCTTTCCGTTGACCTCTCCATTTGTGTGTCCATCCATTGATCCAGTAATGATAGCTGTGTTAGAGATGGAATGGCAAAAAAATAAATAAGCCGTGCTCTGGCAAAAGGGGTATCTCTGTGATGCATTATACCAAGCAAGTCATCACATTATCACAGATCCATAAAATCCATTTTGTCTAACAACCAACTTATTAATGAGATAGAATGGTTCTTGGACATGCAGAAAATTGACCCAAAGCCCACTGCGCAGGCTGTCCTGAATCGATACTGTTTACGGAAGCATTAAACTCTTTTTTCACAGAGAATGGCTCAAATGCAATGGGTTGGAGTGCCATGTTTGAAAAAAAAAAATGAAGTCATTGGACATAAAGTTGATAGTAATGAAAAACAAAGCTCTGGGTCTGACATTAAATAAACAACAGGGATTTTAACGATTTAGCGATTTTAACGCTATTTTCAATGCAGTAAAACCAGCAGTGATGTGACATCTTAAACAGTATTGGCGAGCAAAAATCTGACGTGATGTTAAACAGTTGACATGGAAGCGAATTGGCCAGGGATTTTTTTCTTAACGGAAGCCTTGTTCTAACAGCTAGCGCAGTGCCTACAAGTTTTAAGTTTTATTATTATACTCGCAGCATCGTACAAAATATATTGGATGATACACGTATACATATTAACCCTTAGGCTCCTTATCGCGACTCACTGACCTTTTGCGGACAGCGTAGATCAAGATCAGACTGCACAGAACGTGCAGTCTGATCTTTGATCTACACTCTCCGTTAAGGAGACATCTTTCCTCCAAAAATACCTTTGAAACAGGAAAGTTTTGGGCTTATAAATCGGCTTGAAGGTTTCATTTCTTTTATTCAGCAGGATAAGGGTTAAAGGTACAGATTTATCTCAAACACATTATTTTCAGTATTATACAGCCATTACGAAATTTCTTGTCTTCGACACGTTTGAGATAAACAAATAAGGCTGTATTTCGTCGAAGCTCTGTACATCATATATCTCATTTCTAAAACATTGCTGACCCAGACTTCTCTGTGAATTTCTCTGTAAAGATTTTTTATCGTGACCAAAGGTGCATGTTTTTTTTTTATCTTTAGATTAAAAACAAAATCATTACATGCAAGTTTCTTTGTAACTATTTTTCAGCCGTCATGTACAAACCTGTCAAAGACACGAACAGACTTGGTGTTAATGTTATATACGTGTACATGAAGGCGTATATTTTAACATGTCATGAACTATAATTCTTGAGATACAAATATGCGATGGAGAGAATCTGGCATTCTTGGTTTTTAGGTAGAATTGTATAAAACTTGTTCACGAATAATGATATTAAGCCCGCCAACGATACTCTTAATAGGCTAACATTTTTTCTAGAGTCGTTTAATACAGTTTTATCTCAAATGCCAACTTGTTTCAGTGCTTTTACATCCAGGCTATATGGTGTAGAATACATTCAACAGTAAACGAAATAAAGTTGGAAAAAAGAAATAAAGAGAAAGATACTGATGTGATCCAGGCGGATGTTTGGTTGTTTTCAAAATAAAGGAGATTAGCCAATTCTTTGCATTGTGTTTGTTCATGACTTCTCTGTAGAGCTACATACTTGGTTTTTTTACAGCGATGTAAAACTATATTTGGTTTTGTTTTTCATTAAAAGAATCTGAAGTTGAAGGAGTAATGAAATTCATCATCATTTTTCAACGCCCCTTTTCTACGGGTAGATGATGATTGTACAGCATAAAGGTAACAAAATCATTCAATAATATTCCATGGAGAATGGTGAGATACATGTAGTTTTCAAATTTAAATTCTCTTTTGAATACTCCATGATTCAAATATTTAAGAGAAATCAATGGATTTCTCCATTCAATTTTTGACCGTATTGTGCTTTCAAGATTCTTTCGACTTGGTTTGTCAGCATACAATGAGAACGAGTTTGCATGTGTGATAAAAATGCTACTAAACGAGTATAGAAAAAAATGAACTACCCTAGCTTCCTGCGAGCTTAACAACATCCGTGTTGAAAAGTTTAATAAGAATTGTACCGCAAAAGCCAACAAAAATCAGATTCTTTTTATCACATGACTGTATCTCAAGAATTATAGTTCAAACATGTGTTAAAACATAGGCCTACACGTACATGTGATTCGAAATCTACATGAAGTTTATTGGGTTCTTTGACTGGTGTGTACATCATGGACGAACAATCGTTCCAAAGAAACTGCACGTTGGTGATTTCGTTTTGAATCTAAAGTTGTGGAAATTCGCAGCTTTGTCACGATCATGATTTTTTACCAGATAATGTTACAGAGAAATCTGTGTTAGCATTGTTTTTGAAATGAGGTGTATGACTAAGGATTTTTGGTCAAATACAAGTGTATTTGCTTGTTTCCAACGTGTGTAAGACAAGACAAATCGTTATGACTGTATTACACTGAAAATAAGGACAGTTCTGTGATAATTGTGTAGTCGTTATAAGCTTGGTTGATCCAAAATTAAAGGGAGACCACATTCATAATAAAATGGATTTTATACGGTATAAACTATACTTTCGGTTACGCAAAGTGAAATCTTCGTAAGGATAAAAAGTGAGACAATTTGCAAAATTTCTTACAAGAAAAAGACTTCCCATCGTAGACTAAGGATGAAAGATTTGTGAGGATAGCGATTAGTGCTGCTGAATAATTGATAGTAAATAAGGTATTCCAGGCTTGTCACGCTCTGCTGTGAACACTGTCATTAAATCGCGATCCTATACGCTGTTAGGCGCGGCTCAATTGCAGTTTGGCTGGCAGCGTAGATCAAGATCAGACTGCAGAGAACTTCTAACCCCTTTACCAGGAGGCGGGAGGAGGGAAAAAAAGAGGGTATTTGCGAAGAACTGGGTTAAAGCATCACATGTAAACATTGCAACAAAAGTAAAAGGTGGATCTTTCTGTGCAATTTCTCCTTTCCGTAATGCATTATACTAAGCAAGTCATCATGTAATTATGGATCCATAAAAGCCACATTTTTTAGTAATCGACTTTATCACGGGTAAACTGGTTCTTGGACAAACAGAAAATTGACAAATAGCGAAAAGTTTCGGACCAGGTCAGCCTGCGCAGACTGCACAGGCTAACCTGAATCGATATTTTTCATAGATGAATCAACCCTCTTTTCAAAGAGCATGGCTCACATTATTACATGTATATGTTTTGCAGTTGTTTAAAGTGTACGGTTACATTGAGTAAAAAAGGTGCAATTATGGACGTTTAGATAAAGGGGGTGGTCGTTTTGCTATCGGTAACTCCTTCTATTATTATAAGATCAGATATAACATCATTATACTGATTTGTAAACGAATCCTCGCAATCGACTTGCGGTATTGATCATGTGACTTTCCCACAAGTATTTGCGAAACTCCAGTGTGAAATTCTGCTGTATTTTAAGAGGCTACGTATCCCATCGATGAAATACCATTGAAATATGTATATTTTTTCCCTTTTGTCTCTCTTCTTTAGTGATGATTTGCCAGCTATCGCCTTACTTAATTCTGTGATAAATCATTTTTAAAGTTTAGTTGGATTATGAAAATATCTCCCTTTAAAAGTGAGTCGAAATATAATTATCACAGCTTTATCAAACGAACGAACAATCGAATGACGATAATTTTATCGAAATAGTCCCCATAACGATAGAAAATGATGAAACCTGTTGATTTGGAGGTATCGATTGAACTGGACGAATTACAAAAGTGTATCTCGAATTCGAACGGATTTGTCGCTGATAATGGAGTACTGAAACTGGAGGACACAACAACAGGTAATCTGTATCGTTTATTTATTTATTTATTTATTTATTTATTTTTTGTCAGAGAGAGAGAGAGAGAGTGTGTGTGCGTGTGTGTGTGTGACACGTGTGTGATCATATATCAAAGGTATACATTGTATTATGATGACGTAACAATGATTTGAATAAAGTTTTCTAATTTCAGAATTCTCAAACCCTTTAACCCACAATTCCAAGTTTTCGAGACTCCGAGAAAGAAGGTATTTGAAAACATTGTTGAAAAAAAAAAAAAAAAATGTAATCAGCATTTTCTTCTTTTCCACAATGTTTTCTACCATTCCAAAAACAAATTTCAAATTTTGGGTCACATTTATTCTGTCGTCTGCAAATGTTTTCAATTTGAAATGATCTAAAATTGTTGCGTTTAGTGAAGAGTTAACCAGGAAATCCTTGTTCGACCCCATTTTTGGCGCAGGTCACGTGAGAAAGTCTTTTTGTTAGGCACTGAAAACCCCTCTCTCGTACAGTTTGTTATATCTAGGAAAGTCATTGATTGATGAGCTGTAGACGTTATATAAATAAAGTAAGTATGAAGGTGGCGTAAAACTCAACTAGTTAAGTACAGACGTTGAAAAAAAAAAACATTGATAAAGAGCACAAATAAATAGCTGACCCTTTTTGAACGAAAATGAGGAAGATTTCTTTTACAGTGTAAGAAAAGCAGGAAATACTGGTAGCATTCACTAATTTTCCTATATTTGAGGTATGCTCTGTGAAAACGGGACATAATGCATCTACGAAAAGTAGCGATGCAGGTCAGCCTGCCCAGTCCGTACAAGCTGACCTGGGCCCAAACTTCGCTCTCGGTCAATTTTCTGTGTGTCTGAGGACCAATCTTCCACATGATAAAGTCGGCTGTAAAAAGAAAAATGGCTATTACGGATCCATAATTATGTGATGGCTTGACTGGTTTTAACCCACTTACATACATACTTCTACAGTTTAGCTTCATCTTATTTTTCTCGTCGGTCTGCGAATGGTTTAAAAACCGTGCCAGACGAGAAAATTTCAGATTGGTCCAGTACGAAGTAATTTGCAGGAAACAAATCAAATGTGATTCGTTGATAACATTTGCCTTCAAGAGGCTAGAAAACAATATGGAACAAGCATTCTGATAGTTTTGCATAGCAATACACAGTCCCCTACCGGCCGTATGTATCGCTGGCATGTCAGTGAAATTTTTCAAGTCCAAGGCCCGTAAATGCGTGAAAAAGCAGTGGAGCGGGACGAAACTCGAACTTGATCTGTAAATAATGGTGGTTGACTTACACAGCAAAAGTCAGGTGAATATCTACCAGCATTTAGAAAAAAAAGTCAGGAAAACTGATTTATCAGTGAAATTTTGTAAGTCCAAGGCCCGTAAATCCGTGAAAAACCAGTGGACCGGAACGAAATTCGAACTTGATCTGTAAGTCATGGTGGTTGAGTTACACAGCAAATCTGAGATCAATACCTACCAGCCTTTAGGAAAAAAGTCCGGTAAACTGATTTATCAGTGAAATTTTGTAAGTCCAAGGCCCGTAAATCCGTGAAAAACCAGTGGACCGGAACGAAAGTCGAACTTGATCTGTAAGTGATGGTGGGTGACTTACACACCAAAACTCAGCTCAATATGTACCAGCGTTTAGAAAAAAAGTCCGGAAAACTGAATTGCCGGAATGACGGACAGACGGACAGATGGACAGACGGACAGACGGACGGAGTGCAAACTTAAAGTCCCCTTCGGCTTCGCCGGTAGGGGACTAAAAAAGGAAAAAGTACTTGCTACCAGCATTTTACCCTTCTTGTTTGGGGTTGTTAAAACTCGGGACTGTTAGGTTAAGGGTTTAGATATTGACTGGTCCTTGTGTGGCTTGGTCAAAGTTTTTCCTCCTTTTCCCAAAATATTTCAAAAGACTTCTTTCGCGGGGTCGTTAAAAATCTGGATTGTTTGGTAGAGGGTTAGATATTGACAAGTCTTAAATTTCGTCTTTGGAAAAAGAGTTGAGGTAGTGAGAAATGTTGATAAAGCTTGTCCAAGGTTGGGTGATTTAGGAGAGAAAGCAGCCGTAGAAAAATCTAAATCCCATAAATAAATCCTAACATGGTTGGGCAGATGTCTTCACTCTTTACTGGACGAAAAAAAGTTAGACCGGTCCAAACTGAAAGCATTGCAGACGACAAATTCACTGTATCTCAAACGATCAGATTTTTCTTTCAAAGTATAGAAAACAGTGTGGAAAAAAGAGAAAATGTATGTTACCAGCATTTACCCCTTTTCTACAATGTTTTCAAAAGCCTTTATTCCTCAGAGTTGTTCAAAGATGGGCAAAAGTTGTTTGGAAAAGGGTTAAAGAGTTTTTGTATAAAATATTTATTTGGTATTAAATGATTGGACAGAAATCCACCTGCCATATGCCTGTCTTCCACCATTTTAGGAAGGTCGCGAATGTTTACATTATTGTGACGTTGAAACACTTGTCACAAAATAATACGAGCCGTGCTTTGTGAAAAGGGGTTTAATGAATCTCTGTGATGCATTACGCCGAGCAAGTTACCACATAATTAGAGTCCATTTTCTCTAACCACTGACTGAGTCATGACGTAGACTGTCCTTGGATATGCAGACAGTTGACAAATAGCAAACTGTCTCGATACAGGTCAGCCTGCGCAGACTTCGCAGGCTGACCAGGGTCGACACTTTATGCAAATGCATTAAACCCCCTTCTTCATAGAGCATGGCTCATATACAATATGTAGTAATTCTGTTTGATTGTTTCTCCTTATTCAGATTTTTATAATCTCATGAAACTTTAAAAACTATTTATCGCTGAATTAAGTAACCCGATAGCTGGCAGTAAAGAAGAAAATAAGAAAATTGTCCAATGGTATTTCCTTAATGGGCTACGTGACCTCTTTAGGTATGATGAGGTCATATCTGATGTAATGAAGGTAGACGGAATCACCGATTGCAAAAATGACCATTTTTTTAAATGCACATATTTGCACCTTTTCACTGAATATAATCATCGAGTCTAGACGATTGCAGAAAACAATATATCTGGTTGTAAATATATGAATTTTACAAAAAAAAGTGGCCTGATTAGTTTTTTTGTGCCGTAAATTAACATTTCTTGTAACAAGAGGACCATTTGCCCTAAAGTGCTCACCTGAGTAAGGTCATCTATGATTAATAAGGCTGAAAAGATCCTGGTCATGATGATGTAAAACGCATACGTGTAAGCAATCTACTTTTTGACTGGTTTAGCCTATTACATGTATTTCTTATCTGGCTAAAAATGTTGCCTCTAGAGTCACACAAGGTTTTTCTAAGATTTGGCCCTGTAACCTATTTTTTGACTCGACGTGACCCAATTTCGCATTTGTCGGAGATTTTATCCAAACAAACATTCTGACCAAGTATCATGAGTATAAGGCTTCAAATGTGGCCCTTAAAGTGCACACTAGGTTTTTCTAAGATTTGGCCCCGTGACCTACTTTTTCACCTGACATGACTCACTTTCGAACTAGTCTAAAATTTTATCCAGACAAACCTTCTGACCAAGTTTCATGAGTATCAGGCTGAAAATGTGGCCTCTAGAGTGCACACAAGGTTTTTTTCTAAGATTTTGCCCCGTGACCTACTTTTTGACCCAGCATTTATAAGTTGATTTCAGAACCGCCCAAGATTTTATCCAAACAAACATTATGACCAAGTTTCATGAGTATCAGGCTGAAAATGTGGCCTCTAGGGTGCACACAAGCCTTTTCTAAGATTTGGCCTCGTGACCTACTTTTTGACCCCACGTGACCCAACTCCAAAATTATCCGAGATTTTATCCAGTCAAGTATTTTGACCAAGTTTCATGAGTATCAGGCTGAAAATGTGGCTTCTACAATGCACACAAGCTTTTTCTAAGATTTGGCCCCGTTACCTACTTTTTGACGCGACATGACCCAAGTTTGAACTTGTCTGAGAATTTATGCAGGCAAATATTCTGAACAAGTTTCATGTGTATCAGGCTGAAAATGTGGCCTCTAGAGCGCACACAATTTTTTTTCTAAGATTTGGCTCCGTGACCTACTTTTTTACCCCACTTGATCCAATTCAAACTTGTCCGAGATATCATCAAGACAAACATTCTGACCGAGTTTCATGCGTATTAGGCTGAAAATGTGGCCTCTAGAGTGCACACAAGCTTTTTCTAAGATTTGGCCCCGTGACCTAAATTTTGACTCCACGTGACCCAATTTCGAGCTTGTCTGAGAATTTATCCAAACAAACATAAGAATAAGTTTCATGAGTATCAGACTGAAAATGTAGCCTGTAGAGTGCACACAAGGTTTTTCTAAGATCTGGCCCTGTGACCTACTTTTTAACCCCACGTGACCCAATGTCGAACTTGTCCGAGATTTTAACCAGACAAACATTCTGACCAAGTTTCATGAGGATCTGTCTGAAAATGTGGCCTCTAGAGCGCACACAAGGTAATTGTTGACGACCGCACGACGGAAGACGGACACAGCACGATCACAAAAGCTCACCTAGAGCACTTTGTGCTCAGGTGAGCTAAAACACCTAAAAATACAAGATATATATTTCTTTGAAAACGGATCTACTGCAGTAGGGTACGGTCGTTGGCGTTTAAAAAACGGGATAGTTGTGTACCGATGGCTAACTCGTTTATTTCTATTGCATCAAATATGACGTTATCATTTTGAATTAAATTCGATTCTTCATAAACATTGTGTAAACAATCTTGTGACATTTACGCAAGTTTCTCTGAAACTCTGGCGCGAAATCTGAACATTTTAAAAGGCTATGTAGGCTTTTAGGAAAATTCCACGGGAAAATATCTTTTCTTACTTTGGTCCTTCTTCTTTACTAATAACTTGCTAGATATCGCTTAACGTGTTTCAGAGATTAATGCTTTTTATTAGGCGAGATTATAAAAATCCGAATGGTTTCCTTTAAAGGAAGATAATCAAATAGTTTGCTCTGTTAATGTATACCACAGTAAAAAAAATCAACTAAAGAATTTTTTTAGGCCAATAGTTAGTTACACTTATTTGTGTAAATTATATATTTTTTTTTCCTTTTCCAAGAATCTGTGGTGGAAACCAGTATTTTCTGCTTTTTTAACTATGGGTTTTTTAAGTTCTTTCATTAGAAACACATTTAATTTGTCGTTTGAAGGTACTTTCTATTTGGAGAAATCTTAAATCGTGTCGTCTGGTGACATGTTAACCCTTTACGACACAATCCTGAGTTTTAACGACCCAGAGATAAAAGCCTTCTGAAACCAAATTATGAGAAAAGGAGAAAATGCTGATAACCGGCATTTCCACCCTTTCCCACAATGTCTTTTCCAGCTACATAGATAAACCCCATTATTTGAACGACATTTAATTTGACGTCTGCAAATGCTTTCAATTTGTTCAAGTTTTAAATTTTGTCGTCTTTTAAAAGGTTGTAGCACAGAAAAGATTTGAGCCATGCTGTGTGAAAAGGGGCCTAATGCAACTGTGAAAAGTATCGATCCAGGTCAGCCTGTGCAGTCCGCGCAGGCTGACCCGGGCCGAAACTTTTCGCTATAAATCAATTTTCTGTGTGTCCAGGGACCAGTCTACCTTATGATTGAATCGGTTGTTAAAAAAATGGCTATTATGGATCCATAATTATGCGATTTCTTTATTGGTATCATGCATCACGGAGATGCATTAAGCCCCCTTTTGCCAGAGCATGGCTCATAACTAAACTCTATTTTATGTCAACAGGTGGTTGCACAGATTTTATTTCACTATTTGTAAAGGTAAAAATGAGAAGATCACGTTTAATCGTTGAGTTACTGATACACTCCATATACCGTAAACCCTGTAATAAGCAAGCATCCACGGGAATCCGAATGAGCTTGCTCAAGGCAGATGCTTGCTTAATACAGATGAGCCAGACTCTATGAAATGCGGGTTTGATGCATTTGCTGAAGGTATCGACCCTGACATGGGTCAAGAATTGTTTTCTATTTGTAAATTGGCTGCATGTCAAAGGGCCATTCTACCTCGTAATCCAGTCGGTATTTGGACAAAATGTTTTTTTTTTTTTATGGATCCATGATTATGTGCCGACTTGTACGGTATAATGCACCACGGAGATACATAAACCCCCTTCTTCCAGGGCTAGGTTCAGATATTATTAAAGTATTTTTATCGTCTTTGGTGACACAGTAAATGGTTGCTTAATACAGGTTGCTTGCTTAGTAGAGGCGGCCTTTAAAACAGGTTTTACTGTATCTCCGAGGGCATAAAACTTTTATCCAGAGATGAAAAAAGATGTAATCTGTTGTTATCTATATTTTTACCCTTATCCACACAATCTCGTGTTTTGACGACCCTGTGGTAGAAGGCTTTTGAAAAGATTTTGGGAAAAGGAGAAACTGCTGGTATCCAACACGTTTTAATAGCTTTTTGTCCTCAAGGTCATAAACTCGGGGTTGTCTGCTACAAGGTTGAAAGTTTAACTACCATTTCAAACCTACTTCATCACGGTAACGGCTCACTTATTCCATTTGCTAATATTGAAGGCATTTGCAGACGACTAACTAACTCTACCTTCCTTCCTTCCTTCCTTCCTTCCTTCCTTCCTTCCCTCTTCCCTTCCTTCCTTCCGTCGTCCGTCCGTTCCCCTTCCTTGAGTCTTTCCTCCTTCCCTCCTCCATCCCTCCTGCCATTCTTCCTCCATCCGTCCGTCCATCCCTTACTTCGTTCCTCCCTCCCTCCCTCTTTCGGTCCTTCCTCCCTCCCTCTAGTCTTCCTTCCACCCTTCCCTCCTTCTCCGTCCCTTCCTTCCTCCCTCCCTCCCTTCCCCCTCCATTCTTTCTTGCTCCCTTCCTGTAGCTTTTCGCCTTTCTTCCGTTTTTCCTTCCTTACTCCGTCCGTCCGTCGCTCCCTTCGTTCCCTTCTTTCTTACTCCCTCCTGCCTGCCTTCCTCCCTCCCTCTCTCCTCTCCTCCTTCCTTCCTGCCTTCATTCCTTCCTCCCTCCCTACCTACCTTTCTTCCTTTCTTGCTTGCTTCCTTCCCTCCCTTTCTTTCCCTTTCCCTGTCTCCCTTCCTTCCTTCATTCCTTCTTTCCTTACTTCCTTCCTCCCTTTCTTCCTTCCTCTCTCCCTTCCTCTCTGCCTTCCTTCCTTTCCTTGCTTGCTTCCTTGTTTCCTTCCTTCCTTCCTTCCTCCCTTCCTTCATTGCTTCCTTCCTTTCTTGCTTGCTTCCTTGCTTACTTCCTTTCTTGCTTGCTTCTTTCTTTTCCTACCTCCCTCCTTCCCTCACCCTTTCCCTGTCTTCGTCTGTTTTTCCTTTCCCTCTGTCTCACAGTTTTTCAAAGTCTTTCAAACCTGATTTTGACCAGGTTAAAGAAAGATCTCAAAAGATTTATTTAGACGTTCAGTCTGGAACTTGATGAAATGAAATAACCATAAACCACAAATAATTAGCGTTTATTGCCAATAAAAGGAAGTATGTGAACTGTTCTTGTATTTATATGGTATCCGGAGTATAGTCGTGTGTCCGTGTGGGGATGATAGAGAACGAGAGAGACAGAGACAGAGAGAGAGAGAGAGAGAGAGAGGCAGAGGCAGAAGGGGGATTTGTGATATTTGATTCAACTGATTTAATTCTTTACGTCGGTGTTCTATATGGTTACAAAGTAGTTAGGCTTAGAGGGAGTGAAAGAAAAAAGAGCGACAGAGAGAGCGACAGAGAGAGAGAGAGAGAGAGAGAGAGAGAGAGAGAGAGAAAGAGAGACAGAGAGAAGACAGATATTTTTGAAATTTGATTCAATTCATTTAATTCTTTTCTTCCGTATTCGATATGATTACAAAGCAGACATAGTAAAGACTTTTCAACCTGCGCATAGAAATGTTAGAATTACAATATTATTGCCAAAGAGACAAATTCCTTCGTTCAATTTCTCAGTCGTAAACTTCAATTGTAAAAAGTTTTTGGCATATCTATACATATCGACACATTCTGCAGAGTAAGAGATTGTATGCTTAAGAGTCATTGGTAACATTTAATAAATCTAATGTAGTAGTAGATAGACTTTTGCAATCGGATTGTAAATTTCCATTAGAGTGACATGATGGATTGTTCCAAGAAATATTCTGACCCTTAACAATGTCTCCGCCGGTCGGAAGGGATGAACATACTTTAACACTTCGGTCAGAGTTATTCACACGATATCGGACAGTGAATATTAAGTTCAGGCTGCACGTTTTGTGCAGCCAGATTTTGATCTACACTGTCCGCAAAGTAGCTATAATTCATATTTTTACCAAAACAGTTGAAATTATCTAATTAACGTTTCCGTGGAAATAAGGCTATGATTTTTGCTAGTCCCCTCCCCATGTGACTGTAGGATTGTTGGAGATTCTTATTTTATAATCTGCTTCAATATGCCCATTTCCGTTTTTTTTGAACATTAATTTGACAATCTTATGACAGTTTCTTCCTGGGGGATTTAGATTCAAAAGATGATTTCCTACTGGCAAATTAATGCTGAAGATAAGAAAGGATCAGAAGTTTATTAATTATTAGTGAAACTCGACAATGAATCATGTTTCTCATCTAGTTTATACGGGCATATTTCATTTTTTTCCATGTGTCAAAATTTCATGTGAAAAACTGATTCGTATATACAACTAAATAATTATGATGTTCTTTGCAAGCGTCGGAAACTAATCTGTTACATTCAGACAAGAAAAATCAAAGCACTGAAAGCACTTCTGAGGTGGGGTTCGTTTAATCCAATTCTAGTTGAAATCGAACTGTCATACTAAATCATAAGCATTTAGCGCTACATTGTATGCCCGAAAGAATTGAACAGAAACAAATATAATGTATGTGAGCCATGCTCTGTGAAAAGGGGGCTTAATGCATCTGCGAAAAGTATCGACCCAGGTCAGCCTGCACTGTCCGCGCAGGCTGACCTGAGTCGAAACCTTTCGTTATTGGTCAATTTCCTGTATGCCAAAGGACCAGTCTACCTCATGATACAGTCGGTTGTTAGACATAATGAATTATATGGATCCCAGGTTATGTGATACCTTGCTTGGTATGATGCATCACGGAGATGCATTAAGCCTCCTTTTGCCAGAGTATGGCTCATATTTGAAGAACATTAGCTTTATTTGCAAATCAGAAGATGTGCACATTGCATTTAGACATTCACTAGCCTGGTTGATTGCTTGCCTGTGCATTTTATAAACTCTATAGACATCTGATTCAGATTATTGTCAATTCAGAACATAATATTCCCATCTTGACTCTATACTTACATTTTATAATGTAAAAAATGACATTTTTTTTGGAGGGGGGGGGGCTTTGCATATGTTCTCTATGAAGTTTTATAGCAATACAGGCTTCTTACCGATAAGTGCTCTGTCTAAGCCTGCTATATTTTATTCATCTACAGGAAACTGGAGTGATACACATCATCATGGCTCTCTTCAGTTTTGATTCGTTTTATTTTTGTGCTTTGTTTACTAAAAAAAGTTCCATTTTCTCATGGGAAAGCTCCAAATTTTAGCACAAACGGCGGGAGCCATCGGGTTTTTTTCTTCTTTCATTTACTCGCACAAAAGTGTTTAAAAATACTATTCAACGATACCATTTATGGCAAAACACATTTGGCAATTAATACAGTTGCATCAAAATGATATCATGGCACATGCATCTTTACCAATATACATTAGACCATTCATATTATGAAGACAAAACCAAAGTTAAACTTTCTCCTACCCTTTGCAACCATGGCTGTATTTTGCGGCACATGTAAAACAACATCATTCTGCATATACTTGACGTGTGATCTCGCATTACACACTCTGCTGCTTTGGTTGTAGTCATGTAAACCCAATCAAATGCCGGTAAACTTAACACAATATATTTTGTAATAATCATGTAGTTATGCTCAGCATGATAAAGGTTAAACATTTTATTACCTCCTGAAACTAATTCACAGGTAGATACATGGATTTATAAAACTTCTAGCACAGAATTGATTCACCCTGTACCAAACAATGTCTAGTTTTAACGACCGCGGTGGAGAATGTTTTTGAAAACATTGTGAGGATATTGTTGGAAAAGGAGAAAAATGCTGTTAACCAGCATTTTCCCCTTTTTCACTACGTTTTAGACCCTTTAAAAAACAAATCTCATTATTTGAAACACTTGCGGTTTGTCATCTGCAAATGCTCTGAATACAGACGAGTCTAAATTTTGGTGTTAATAAAGAATTAAATTTTATCCAAGAATAACCCTCATATTGACTATAAGCAGATTTTGTAAGTCTACATTAATGAAAATAAAATAAAAAAAAAAAAAAAAAAACCAGCTGAATGTTATCTTGAGCTTTTCTTCAAGAAAAACAGTTTGAATGTTTTTTTTTAGATCAATCGGAATTGGCTACAGCACATTTTTATTCACCAGACTCGTGTACATTTATTTTTCTTTCAGCCAAATATCAACATATTGTTATAAACTTCTCCATTTTTTTTTTCAACATCAGTACAGAGCCTAATAAAAAGAATTACATGTAATTGTCAGAAACTTTTTATTTGATCTGATACTGTTCAATCCTTTGCCACACAATTTTGACTTTTAACGACCCCGAGGAAAGATGTTTTTGGAAACATTGTTGGAAAAGGAGAAATGCTGGTAACCTAAATTTTATTATTTTTTCACGATTCCTTTCCTTTGACAGACAAACCCAATGATTTCAGTCACATTTATTTTGTATTCTGAAAATGTTTTCAAATTGGACAAGTCTAAAATTTTGTTGTCTGGTAAAGAGTTGACTTACTATTGTATGCACTATTTCTCAATCTTTCAAAAACAGTTAAGTATTTCACGTAAGATGGACAGTTGAAAGAAATCCATAATGTTATTTTAAGACAGTATCCAAAACGCGTCTGAAATAAACAGTTGCTCATTATATACTCTCGTCCAAAAAGAAAGTGTGCACTTTGTTTTCGGTGTTTTTTCATTAACTTTTTTTGAGGTGAGGCACGAAGTATCCCAGCTCATGTGGGAAATTGAACCTAAATAATCTGATTCTGTGGTATCTAACATTGCAAAATCATTACCTGGAAAAACAGTACTGTTAAGAAAGCATTTATTAACTTTGGCATCAAGGCGTGACTAAAACGCTAACAATAGGGGAATTTACACGACTTGAACGATAAATATGTAAACAAATACACCATTATCATAACATAATTTAATCAAAGTACTGAAAGTACTGACAGGCTAGCGAATTTAATTGATTGATTAATTGATTGATTGATGTTTATTAACCCTGTTTTCAACATTATTTCAGTAATGTAGCGGGGTCCAGAGAACATATCCATGCTTTCCTGGAGTTTCTTTTACCAGTACTCCGCACAATATTCTTTCCAAGCCACTGGCTACTTTCCCACATAACCATCGTCGACACGTGAGAGAGAAATGAACCCTGTCGCAATGACTATCACCAATCCTTGGAAAGAAATTTGTTGGGGATTAAACCAACGACCTCCTGTTCTCAAGTCCTATACGCTACCGACTGAACTATCGGGCCTATGTGTGCTACTGGTTAACTATAATCCAGTTTAAGTTTAACCCTAAACCTGCTAAAAAAATTAAATGAAACTTTCAAGCTGATGGTAAACACCTGAATATTGCTATTTCAAAGTTACATTTTGGAGAAAATCTATCCTATTATCGGACAGTGTAGATCCAAGATCAGACTGCACGCACTGTCTGCAAAAGGTCATTGAGTCGCGGCAGTAAGGTAAAAGAAACTTGAAAGCATGGATAGGTGCCTTGGCTGCCGCAATATCACTGAAATAATGTTGAAAACGGCGTTAAACACCATGCAGTCAATTAGTCAATATCCAATAGCACAAGATGTAGTTAACTATTTAACTCTCTTTACAAAACGAAAAATTTTACACTCGTCCAAATTCAAAGCTGTTGCAGACCATAAATTAAATGTGGCTGAGCAGATGAAACACGATTCACTCAGTTTACATATAAGCAAAGATCTTGTTCCTTATAAATGACATCTTGTTCAGTTTATTACTTTGCAAGACGACATGTTCAAATCGGAGAGGTAGAGATTTAATGGTTTTTGTCTAAATTGTCATATATAACAGAATTAGGTTTTCTAATAGAAAGAAGTGTTTTCTATGTGGCAGTATTTGGCAACTGTGGGGGTTTTTGTTTACTTTGAATCTAGGTCAATCTTGATGCCTATAGACTAGCTTCGCTAGTCAAAAAAGAGTGTTAGAACAGATTACCTACCATGAGGCATGCGTAGGTATACGCATTTATCTACCTGTTCCACCAAATAGCGTCGAGAAGCGTCACTAAGTGCCAAGGAAAGCATAGAAGCATCATGAGAACTCTTGTGCTAATTTCTTTGAATAGGATTGCTTTATCTGTCTAGACATTGCTTAATAATACTTCTCACGTCGTTTCAGTGTGGCATTCTATTGAACCCTCCTCCCCTCACACATACACACACACACACAAAAGAGAAATTTGATAGTTTGCTCTGAGATTAATAGGAGAGTTACCTCTCAGCTCTTTAAATGACTGCTTGCTTTTAATCAATTCTTTATAGTAGAACTACGTGCTTATTATTTGGTACAACAGTTAGATTTCAATTTGAGCAGGATTGAACTTACCCCACCCTAGCAGCGCTTTCACCGCTTTGATTCTTAATGCCGACGTATTTGGTATCACAACTGAGATTAGATCATGTACAATGTAGACATCGTGTTAGATTTTAAGTTTCTGTCACGTAAAGGGTACTTTCAGCGACGAGAAATGACTGAGTATGAAAAGAAAAGTTGTAAATGTACTCGAAAATTGCACAGTTTAGAATTTCATGGGGCACAAATTGGAATCTTAATGTTTATTTTAGTGAGTATCGTGTGTGACCACCTCGGCTGTTGATGCAAGCGGCAATGCGACCTCGCATTGACCTAACGTAACGTCTGATGACGACGTCGGGGATGTTATTCCATTCTTGAATTAAGGCGTTTTCGAGGTCCCTAAGATTGTGGATGTTGCCTCAGGAATGCATCCTTCTACCAAGATAATCCCAAATGTGCTCTATCGGATTCATATCCGGCGAGACAGCGGGTAGCACGTAAACGTGATTTTAGTTAAGAAACTGTCCACTTCTCCGTGCAACATGAGGTCTTGCATTGTCATGCATCAAAATTGCACGCCCGTGTCTCTGAAGGAAAGGAACTGCTTCAGGCTGCATTATCTGGTTAGTATAGGCTTGAGCATTGAGATTGCCATATACAACTATAAGATTTGTTTTCCTTCTTCCCAAAATTCCATCCCAAACCATTACATCCCCCCCATCTGTCCCTCTCAACGAGACAGCAATTAGCAAATCGTTCACATATTCTTCTGAAAACTCGTGTTCGACCATCATGATGAGAAAGATTAAATTTAGACTCATCCGAGAATAGAACACGAGCCCACTGCTGTTGCCCCTAACGTAAATGGTGTCGGGCCCAGTGCAAACGCGCAACTCGATGACGTGCCTTCAGGACTGGTCCCATATAAGGCCTCCTAGGCCGGATAGGGGCCCGAGCTTGCCTGAGGCGGCGCAGCACTGTCTGGCTGCTGATACCTTACTGCCTTGCAGTACTTGACGCTGTTTGAAGGCGACGTCAAAGGTGCGTCAACGTAATAAATCTGTCTGACCCAGGATTTGTACACCTAGGTCTACCAGGTGTAGGACGATCTGCCACCCCACCTGTTTGCTGGAAACGTTGGCACAACCGAATTATGGTGTTTCTGAGGCAACCTACTCACGTTAGAGACGTTATCGCCGCGAGCAAGCATCGTTAAATCTTGAATTCGCTGATTTTGATTCAGTCTCGGCATATTCAGTGACAAGCGCTGTGAATAAAAATGTGATTTGCCCTAAGAAGGATGTAAAAAGTTTATATCCAAAAACATTTCTTGTGACATATACTTCCGCCTCGGGCTACCCGTGCAAATCAGGCAAAATCATGTCTTGCCGTATAAACACAAAACCCCTCCATATCACAGGTCAGATTTTAAAGGGGATCGATAACAATTTAACTTGAGGTAAAGTGTGCCGAATTTCAAAGGAGAACGTACGCTACGTATTGAAATATTCAACATTAAAAAGTGCACACTTTTTATGGACGTGAGTATAATTAATTTCTCCTGTCTGAAGCTTGCCACTGCAGGAGTGTAAAGTTGCAGCTGTATATTACTGTGTTTACACTGTTTGAATACAATTAATTCAGTCATATAACTGCAATAGGACATCTATATATACACCATAAGTCATGTAATAGTTCTAGGACTAAGAAAAATTACCTTTCACATGATTACTTCAATCTTGATGGGTGTCAACTTTTACCATGCCTTAAACACTAAACTAGAGATTGATTGAATGGTATTTTACGCCGCTTTGAAGATTGTTTCAGTCATATCACAGCAACAGCTCGCTTATTCATGTATGTCCATGATTTTGCCAGTACTAGGCTAAGGCCCTAAATTATCTTACCCAAAGAAACTTCCTCCCCCCCTCCCCCACACAAAAACCAGTGTTTCGTGTGAGGCTGGAACCAAGAACCTCCAGGTTACAAGCCCTACTCTTTACTACTGAGCAATACAGGACCCTAACCACTTGAATAAAGAAACTGTGATTGTGAATGAAAAATAATATAATTCGTTTTTATTTTAGTTTTCAGTACTACAAATCTATTATTTTCAGTCACAATCAGTTTTTTCTTTGCGACAGGGCGGCTGGTTTGTTCATACAATGTGAAACTATGATACTGATTGGAGTCGGCAAGTCAATAAGTAATGCTGACTTATCACATAAAAAACTAGACTGATTACACACTTGTTCGGTACGATTTATAGATGAACTTTTTCGCCACCAACAAAATGAGTCAAGCTATGTGAAAAGGGGGTTTAATGCATCTGCAAAAAATGATCGACCCTGGTCAGCCTGCGCAGTCCACGTAGGCTGACCTAGGTAGATATATTTTGCTATCGGTCAATTTTCTGCAGTGTCAAAGGGCCATTCTACCTCCAGATTCAACTGGTTGTTAGACAAAATGGATCCATTATTATACAATGACTAGCTCATTTCGCAGATGCATAAAATCCCGTTTTGCAAGAGCACGGCTCAAATTGATTGCACCATTTTGGAGGTCAAAAAGTAGACTTGCAAAATAAGATCAACCAACAGTCGTAAAAGTTCTCCTTAACTCTTTCGGCGGCCAAGGCTAAAACATGTGTTTCTTCAGACGGCGTGGGTTTAAGATCATACGGCATAGAACGTGCAGTATGATTTTGAATCCTTACCGTCCGCTTTGATTAAATATTTCTGAGTTTCAGTGGAATGTACTTTTAGCCGTCGAAAGAGGTCGAGTTAACAATTTACCGATCAGTCCCGAATTTTAACTACCTGGTGAAAAAAGCCTTTGGTATCCAGCATTTTCTCCTTTTCTCACAATGTTTTCTACTTTTGTCAAATACATTTCAAATCATTTCAGCTATGTTAAATTTCTTGTCTGCAAATGCTTTTAATTTGGTGAAGTCTAAATTTTTGTCGTTTGGTAAAGTGTTAACTCATTTTCTCCAGAAAAACAATTGCAGCAGATGTTTTTTAAACAACTTTCTTAAAAAAAAAACAGAATTATCAACATAAATTAAGATGTACTACATAAATGCCTATAAAAATGTGACATAAAAAATAAATGAGGATTTTTCTCTCCTGTTGTCACAATGTTTTCAAAAGCATCCAAGTGCATGACGAAATTTGGCGTCCGCATTTGAAAAGGTATTACTATATAACTGTAGTCGTGTTAAATAGGCATTATACTGTAACTGAAATTGAATTCCTTCTGTGATTTTGTTACAGCACGGTATCCGTGGAACATGCTGCGTCATTTCGGTGTCCGGGGAAAGTCAAGTCGCTTTTATAGACCGTACAGATTAAGATCAGACGACAGAGAACGTACCGCGTAGAATAGATATTATCATTGAAGCTGAATGCCTTCTGTAATTTTGTTCTAACACGATATACCCTATCCACAGTATTCAAAGATGGTGAAACATTCTTTAACCGTTCAGCTACGAGGGAAGTTCAATCGTTTTTATGGACAGTGGACAGTAAGACGAGACGGCACAAAATGTACCGTGTGATATTGAATCTACACTGTCAGATAATTTGCGAGATAAGATGCATGTAGGTAAAAGAAGAAACGTTGAAACTGCAATCCCTTTTGTTTTATCTTACTGAATAAATACCTATCGTTTTTCTTTAACAAACTTCTTAATTTACACAAATGTAACACTCTGACAAAAGGGGGTTTATGCATCTTTGTGATATTTTATACCAAGCAAATCACCACGCCATTGTAAATCCATACAGTCCATTTTGTCGAACAACCGACTGATCATGAGGTAAATATTGCCCTTTGACATGCAGAAAATTTACCAATAGCAAAAAGTTTCGATCCATGTTAATTGCACAGACTTCACTGGCTGACATGGGTAGATATTTTTTGCAAATACATTAAACCCCATTTTCCCAGGGCATGGCTCACGTGTATTCTGCAAGCATAACGAAGCTAACAGATTATATACAGTAAAAAAAAAATGTGCACTTCAAGCATTTAGAGAACATTCTCAAAATAGAAAATAGGCGAGCTAGCAATACACGCGGTAAACTAATGTACGAAGCAAAACGGTAAACAGAGGCCGGGCGCAGTTTGTGTATTACGAAAGTTTGAACATTTTACAAGGACAGCGCAGAATCTCCCCTTTTGTCAGTTTGCATTCCTTTACTATCATATAGATTCCTTGTTTTTATGACGTACATGTAATTCCTTCTCCTGTCTGTGTGTGTTGCAAGGTAAGTTGTGTATTCAGCAAATACAATCCGATTTTTTGCTTAAACAAACTGTTTCAAATGTCAAATTCTTTTTTGTTTGGCATTTGGCCTCTATAAAGGGGCATTAAACAAGATTTTGACCCAAAACAATTTTGGGTGGAGAGAGTTGATATTTAGTGAGGAAAAATCATAAGGACGTGACTGTTTACCCTTAGTTTGGAAACAAAATCAAACGAAAGGAAAATGCTGAAAAAAAAAAGACTGTTCAATAATGAAAGTATTTGCAGACAACAAATCAAAAGTGGGTCAGAAGGTGAAATTTGTTTATGAAAGAGTAGGAAGCATTGTGGGAAAAGGATATTATACTGGTTAGCATCATTTTCTCCTTTTCCAAAAATGTTTTTAAAAAGCCTTTTTCCTCAAGGTCATTAATACATGGGACTGTTTTGGTAAAAGGGTATGTATAGCAGCGCAGTGTGGAGCGCCCGTCTCCCCAGTCTTTTTAGTCAGAGGACGTTGAGAGCGTGAAGTGTTTCAGTTCAATACAGTAAATATATTTGACTAGTCTTCCAGTGCATTTGGTAACCCCAAATCAGTTGACCACAACCCCAGACATGTGATCATTTTCGAGATAATCATTGGTTATAGAAGTCGTGTAATTGTCCCTTACACGTCGTCACATAAACTTACATCTGGCAGAGGTTATTCTTATTCCATGTTAGTTTCTTGGTTTTAAATGCTGTACACTATAAAGGGTACATTCTTGTAACGAATATTTGTTCACATATCGTAATGTGAATCCAAACAGATGAATTACAATTAATACATATTAAACAAAGTAAAACATTTGAAATATTGTCTTTAAGATTAGTATGGTGACAGGAGGTATGCAGTTGCTTGTAATAAGCGGCTGCTGTTGTCTGGCAATGTTTTTCGAAGCAACTTATCAACTAATTGAATCATTTATCTTGAGTCTTGCTCTGGCAAAACGGGGTTTAATGCACTTCTGTCATGCACTGTACAAAGCAAACCAGCACATAATTATGGATCCATAAAATCCATTTTGTCTAACCACCGACTGAATCATGAGGTACACTGGTCCTTTGACATGCAGAAAATTGACAAATGGCAAAAGGTTTCGACCCAGGTCAGCCTTGGCAGCCTGACTTTATGTTATGTAATGTACATGTTTATTTATGCCGATAAACATACTGTAATTGTTTGTCATTAGCTATTTCATTCGTTCGTTACTATTCATAGGACTGTGAAGGTATGTCAGTGATACGTCTTTTTGGTATCATTAGTTGGTTGATAGCCAATGCTGTGTTTGTGTGGTTACAGAGATCACCGTTTATTGCCGTATGGTGTCACATCACTGTTTTTTTTTTATACATTAAACACATAGTGAAATTCTACATCTTTGAGTCCATGCTCTACGTTTATTGGCAAACCCACAACTTTGCTGTTTGTTTCTATCAAATATTTGTCCGGTGGCATGCACAAGAATCTGACACAAATAGCACCCAAAACCGATTTTATTTTGCACTGTACTCTCCGAGTAGCACCATGGCTGCGTATTAAGTATATCAGAGGCGAGCCGTTGGTAACGTACAGTTCTTAATGCTACGTTTACACCATGTTCCCGGCAGCCACGTTTCAGACAAAAGTGGATGATACAGGATTGACGTAATACAACGCCGAGGAACGGAAGAAGCGAAATTGTCAGACCGTGATTGCTGTGGTTGCCGTGCCAGATTTTTAAACTGTCAAAAATTTTGCAAGGCAGTTCCGGTGCAGATGAGAAACCTAACAGACCGTAGTGGAACGGGTCAGTCTCAAAAGAACTTACCAGCACGTAATAGGCCGTAACATGATTCAGGGACAATCCGTGTTGGGACGTGGAAGCACCGGTATCTCAGGGTTCTTTAAAGTTTTGTCAGGTTTTGTTGCGTTTCTTTGGTGATGAGTAATTTTCTCTTATGTACAGAAGTCTTAGAGTCAGGAATAACTGCCGACAACGCTGTAAGACAAACCTGGATCTAGTGACCAGTCTCTCAGTGACGACTGTTACTCTTTTCAGGAATTCGTTTTATAGGAGCTATGGGGGCATCCTTAGTTGTTGAAGGTTTTATCTTCAGTGCGAAAATCTCTGGTGAGAATTGTTGAACAGTAGCTGAGGTGTTGCTTCCTTTCTTCTATACCTAGTCCCGCACCCACGTGGATCTCAGTTTTCTCGTCCTCCTTTTCCTTCACCTTTTTTAGACAAAAATTGTACGCACCAAGCACGTATACAAAACAAAATATTTTTATCTTTGCATGTCATGTTGTCAAGGCGAAGTCTTAGACTACAATCATAATTACTGCTTGCATGGAAGACCTTCCTTTTGAACCGTGGACACAAGCGTGCCCCAAAAATGCCCGTCTACCGCGTTCCATCTCTCGAAAACCTTGACAGAACGTGAAAAATGTGCATGTGTTAGATCTTGATAGGAAGGTTGAATTAGAAATGTGCGAAGGCTTATCAGAACTTGACGAGCCGGGATCGAACATACACGCATCCTTGGTAGGTCGCAGGCCAGACCGTAGTAGATCTTTGGATACTGTGGAACTAAGCAGCTCCATTCCTACACGGATATCGTGAGGTACCGTAAAGAAACCCAGCTAGACCTAACTGAACTTGGTTTATGGAATAAAAAAAAAACCTCACGGTACACTACGTTTCAGACAAACGGGGCTGCCGGAACATGGTGAAATCGTAGAATTAAGGTGCCTAATTATTAATGTTTTTGCCATTAATCAAACTAGATATATACATTTCTTAGAAATCGTATACACTGTACGGTTAGATTCAATAAAGAGGTGCAAATTTGGACAATTACCAGAATTTGTATTCAAATCAGTATGATGACATCATATCTGATGTAATCAAAACAGACAAAGTTAGCGACTGCAAAACGATTGTCCCAGTACTCAAACGCCGAAATTGCAGTTTTTTTAACAAATATAATTGTCAAGTTTACACGATAACACAGAAAAATATCTAGTTGTATTTCTCGGTATTTCACAAACAATTTCGATTTACGTCATAAAAAAAGAACTGCGAAGTCCCATTGAACTGTTGAATAACCTGAATTATCATCTCCAACCAACATAAGCTGGCAAAGAACAGAATGCTATTTCAAAATTCATTATTTAAAAAAAAAAAAATGCCATATCTGATGGTGTAAATCCAATATCAGATGCACGTTTCATGCAGTCTGATGTTGATCCACACTGTCTACAAAAGCTCACTGAGTCGAGCTTAGCATGATAAACCAGATGTTATAAGTTTTAGACGTTTGGGGGCGTTGATTGTACTTGCGTCAATCTCGACAAGAAATTGGTATTACACTACTAGACAGGATTAATTGTAGATGTTTGCGGGTGATTACAAATGATTGTCTATTTGCAATGATTGCCAAAGGGAAACATAAAAACGATGACAATCTTGATACAAGCTTATCTGGTGAATCCTTTACAATGGAAACACAAGATTTTTTAGCTCTTTCAGTGAACTGCTTTGGAACATACTCTGAGAAAAAGGGCAATTGCTGGTTACAACAGTGTTCAACATGCTATCTATCTGGAATGATTGCCAAAGGGAAACATAAAAAAGATGTTTATATTCTTTGACAGAGCAGGTTTGAGATAAACAAATTGTTTCGCGTTTGGTCAAAGCTCTGTTCTCATACACCTCCTTACTAAAACATTGCTGAACAAGATTTCCCTCTGAAATTAACTGTCAAATTTGTTGAGCGTCACAAAGATACGAATTTTATCATCTTTATATACAAAACATAATTATTGTATGCAAGTTTCTTTGGAGCTATTTTTCGTCCATGATGTACATACCTGTAAGATAAGGGAATAGACTTCATGTAAATCCCAATACAGGTGCACACGTAGAACTATGTTTTAACACATCATGGATTATAATTTTAACGACCCTGACGGCGAAACCTTGTGAAACATTATGGAAAAAGGAGAAAATGCTAGTAAACAGCATTTTCTGATTTCCCCGATATGTTTCTTTTTTAAATATTTGAATTCCCCTCTTACCGCTGACCATTGTTTTGGCGATGGTTATGTGGGAAAGCAGTCATTGGCTTTCGTAGAAAATATAGTGCAAAGTACTTGTTGAAGAAATCCCAGGAAATTGATAAGTGCACTGGCCGCCGCGATATAACTGGGGTTATGTTGAAAACGGCGTGAAACACTAACTAACTAACTAACTAACTAACTAACTAACTAACTACACTTTTAAAGACAAATCCAACCATTTGAGCCATGTTGAACCAACTTGTCGTCCGCAAGTAGTTTCAAATTAGACAATTCTTAATCCTTAACCTGCTAAATACGTTCTCTGCAGTCTGATCTTGATCTACACTGTCCGATAAGGTCTTTGAGTCGCGCTTAGCAGCCTAAGGATTAAATATTGTCGTCTGATAAAGAGTTAGATGACTTCATATTACAAAATGAAGAACCTCGTATTAAAGTTTTATGATTATAAATATAAACATTGCGCCCACAATCCCCCGGAGAAATCAGACAGAACTCAGTTAATTTTTCTTTTCTTTTAACCCTGTTATTTATATCTGGGACAGAACTCCATTTTTAATCTGTTTGAGTCATGCTCTGGCAAAAGGGGTTTTAATGCATATCCTTAATGCATTATACCAAGCTCGTCATCACATAATCATGGATCCATAAAATCCATTTTGTCTAACAGCCAACTGAATCATTAGGTAGAATGGTCCTTTGACAAATAGCAAAGTATTTCGACCAACGTCAGCCTGCGCGGACTGCGCAGGTTGACATGTGCGATACTTTTTGCAGATGCATAAAACCCCCTGTTCACAGAGCATGATTCATTTACCATAAATCCGGTTATTATTTTATACCTATATTCCAAAATATATATATAACATGTAACTGATCATAAAGATAATTCGTCCAAGTGGGAAACTGATAAATTAGTAGACGACTGTTTGCGTCTTCACGACACCCCAGAAGACTTAGTTGTGTTACGAGGGATAGTGCAAGATACAGGACGAAACCCATCCTAAGTCACGCCTGGTTCTTTAGCGTGCTGGGTGTATAGCACCGTCACACGGGACCTGGGTTTAAAGTTTCATCCGATAGACTTCTTGTTAAATTTTAGATGACTAGATGTGGGAATCGAACAAACAATATCCGGATGTGCATGAGCCAAGAAATTTCCACTAGGTGGCTATTTACAAATTCAAACCTATGTGATTTTGGCATTCTTGGTACATAGCCGGACTACTTTTCAAGATGGCAATCTATGCAGCGAATTTCAAAAAAGAATGTACGTTTATTCAAAACAGCGCTAACTGGTACGATTCATCTAGCCATGGTCAGCGGGGCATACAGCCTTTGCACTGGTTATTTATAAACATAGGCCCAATAGGCCTGGGAAATAACTCCGGTTACCGGGTATACACCAGGCATGCTTAGGACATTTTACTTTTTTAGTTATTGATGAAGTCTGTGAAAAACTTGCACAAATCCCGGTTTTCCATGTCTATATTTAGAGACTCTATTCAAATATTTTCAGTAAACAAAGTAAATTATTTTTTCCCCGTTTATGATTATCATATTTTCAAGAATTTTGGAGCGAAAACCAGGTTTGATTTCTTATTACAGACGTATTATTTATAGGCATTATCCGCTTGCTAATATTTAGCGGCAGAGTTTTCATTTTACGCACCGCGCATTAACATTTATCCTGCACAGGACAGTGGTGCTGCATAGCAGATAGAACAATCTTCGGAATAGGCCTGTATGACATGCGTAGACAACGTAGTAGTCTTCCAAATAAAAGAAAGTTATTTCCCTTGCCTTATATTCATAAGGTTTGGTTAACAACCATAACTCAAGGTTTAGCGCCGTCGGAAAATATAAGTTGCACTGAAGATCAATATAAGATTGCTAAAAGGTCTTTTTTTTACCATAATTTGTTTTAGGAGACGTCGTAGATAAAACTACCAGCCTGACACAATTGTAGCGGAATTCTCTCTCTCTCTCTCTCTCTATCCGCCCCGCCCCACAAATATAAATAAAATAAAGCTTTCAACGACAGAAAATACAATGAACTGAAACTCAGATGTTTTTCTTAAAAGCTTGACCAAAAATCAACAAGACAGTAAAGATCAAGATCAGACTGCACAGATCATGCAGTCTGATCTTGACCTGTATCGTCTGCAAAACCTCTTAGTTTCAACATTGGCCCTGAAAAGACGTGGCTCAGTGGTCAAAATGTACGATTCGCTACATGCAGGTCCGGGGTTCGATCAGTACTCGAGTCGCTTGGTCCTTTGCTGGAATAACCTTAGGCAAGACACTTCAGAGCCGTGCCCTAGAATTGGTGAAACCCAGAACACACATGAGTAGTACGTTATTCGCCAACGTATGACTGAAAAGATGTTGACTGATTGAATAAATGGTGTTTTACGCCACTTAACATTATTTCTTTCACATCACGGCGACAGCTCACATTTTCATGTATCTATGCCCTGGGTTTAACCAATATTAAGCTCGGGCTCTGAAGTGTCTTGCCCAAAGACATTTTTACGAAAAGCACAGTGCTTCAAGTAAGGCTTGAACCTGGAGCCTACACTTTACAACTGAGCCAAATGGGAATCCGGACAAAACAAACAAAAAAAAAAAACGTTGTAAGCTGCGTAAAACACCTTTCAATACAGCAAACTATTTTATACATGGAGATTCGGTTAAAAATAAACTTCGACACGGGTGAAAAAGTTGTTACACAATTTTCTGTGACTGCAAACTTTGCAATAAGTCCTATTCTCGTTTTATAACCCTTTACCATAATATCCCGCGTTTTAAAGACACTTACGAAGGTTTTTAAAAACATTGTTGGAAAAGGAAAAATGCTGGTAACCAGAATTTTCTCCTTTTCTCACAATGTTTTCTACCCAGTTAAAGCCAACTCTCATCATTAGAGAGACATTTGATTTGCAGTCTGCAAATGGTTTCACATTGGACAAACCCAAGTTTTTGTTGTCAAGTTAAGTGTAATTTAAATGATCTGTGACCAAATTTGTTGTAAGTTATTTATATCTATACATAGTTTTTCAGTATCTTTTATGAGAATAGTTTTAGTCATTTGTCACTGTATTCGATAAACCGGAGATCTTGTGGGGGGGGGGGGGGGGAGGTGAAGAAGACTTTTATCAAGAGTGCTATTTGCTTCACTTGAACTGCTTCATCCTCATAAATTAAATTTCCAGCCCAAGGTATTTGTATGTATAGCTGTATAGTGTTTAACGTCGTTTTCAACATTATTTCAGTTATATCGCGGCGTACAGAGCACCTATATATGCTTTCCTGGAGTTTCTTTTACCATACTTTGAACAATGTTCTCCCAATGCCGTTGGCTGATTTACCGCGTAATCCTCGTCATGAAAATAATCAGGTTATAGAGGAATGAAGCCTGTCGCAATGACTATCTTCAGTCCTGAGAAAGAAAGTGGTCTAGCTTGGTATTTGAACCAGAAACTTCCTGGTTTCAACCCCAGAAGACGAAATTTTGGACTTGCTCACATCGAAACCTATTGCAATGTAAATAAAATCAAACGTGGTTCAATTGATGAAATCTTTCTTTTTTGAAAGGGTAGTAAACAAAGTGGGTAACGGAAAAAATGAAGTGTTGCCTTAATTTATGAAAATGTTTTCAAGTTCTTTGTTCCTCGGGGTGCCTAAAACACGGGATGGCCTGGGGAAAGGGTGAACACCTTAAACTCGTCAATTAATCCTCAACCACATAATCACGACTTTTAACGAACTTGAGAAAGAAGGCTTTTCAAAACATTGTGGGAAAAGGAGAAATGCTGTACCAGCATTTTCTCCTTTTCCCACAATTTTTTCTATTCTATCAAGAACAAATGTTGTCATTTGAGTCACCTTTTATTTGTTGTCTTCAAATGCTTTCAATTTTGACTAGTGTGAAATGATGTTGTCTTTTAAAGGATTACCCCTTTACCATACAGTCTCGACTTTTAACGACCCCGAGGAAAAGTTTTCTGAAAACATAGTGGGAAAAGGAAAAAAATGCCCTCCCACCGGTTTTATTTAAACTTGTTTGTTTGTTTTGTCAGTACGGTCTTCATCGCCGTTTTCGACGTTATTTAAGTTATATCACGGCGGCCAGTGCACCTTTCTATGCTTTCCTGGAGTTTCTTTTACCAGTACTTCACAAGATATATTTTCCCATGCCACTGGCTGCTTTTCCACATAACCATCGTCTTTAAGATACATCTATACTCGTTTTTAGCCCTTGTTTAACCTATTTCATCTTTACTGTAAGAAAGTATAATCATTTTTGTATCTTCATGCCACATGTTGCCCCTGACGGGTTGCAGGTTGCACTGATTACGACCGAAAGGAAACGAATTTCATTTTCTGGAAGCCATCAAACAAATCACTGTTATCAGTTCCGCTTTTAAATCGAAGACAGATCCCTTGAGTGTCTTTATTCCTTATACCATATACACTTAGGTATATATCGGTAATTTACTTATTTTCACACAGCTGACTAAATTCTGAACCATTCTACTCTGTCTGGCTGTAAAGGTGTATTTTCAAGAATGATCAACAGTGAGAGAAGAATGAATCATGTCGCAAAGCCTCGGGAAGAAATTGGCCTAGCTGGAGGTTCGAACCAGCGACCCCTTTGTTTATGCAGATTGTGGCTTTGAAAAAATTGTTGTGAGTAGTTCATGTAAAAGAAACTCCAGGAAAGTAGAAATAGGTGCACCGGCCACTTTCATACATAGCTTAAAAACAGAGAAATAGCATCAAAAACCAAACATACATACACATAGAATACAATGCTCACGAGAAGCTTTACTTATTTCGATGATTATGATAATGATGATGATGATTGTTGTTGCTGTTGTTGTTGTAACTGCTTGTTATAGTTAGTGTTACGAGCATTGCTGTTGTTGTCGCCGTTATTCTTGTCAGTTTTACCGTTGTTGTTGTCACAGCTGCTATGTTGTTGTCTTTGCTATCATCATCATCATCATCATAACTGTTTAATTTTCAGACTTTCTGTTTCTAGAAGCCATGTGATCTTTCAACGTGACAGAAGAGACTATATCTTACGCGATGTTATCTGTTACTATTTTTATCTTTCTTTTTCTCATCCGGGTAATTTCACGTGCAGTAATCTTCACCGACGACATTTTGCCGGTAAAAACACAACCGTTTTATCTGAAAATCCACTGGTACTTTTAATTCTCTACCAAACGACAAAGTTTTAGACTTTTCCCCATTGAAAGCATTTGCAGACGACATATTCAGTGCTGCTCAAACGATAGGATTTGTTTATAAAAGGATAGAAAAGGAAAGAAAAAATGTGGTAAAAGGAGAAGATCTGGTTACCAGTATTTCCTTTTCCCACATTGTTTTCAAAACCCTTTTTTCCCTAAAGGGTCGTTAAAACACAGTACATGTACGAGTATGTTATGGTACAGGATTAAGCTACTGTATCAAAATGGCGATGCTTGACAATCGTGTGCACTCAATTGCTGTTTTACAGCGCACCGGAACACTTTATAAAACATTGTAAGGAGCAATTTCTCCTTTGTCGCGATGTTTTCAAAGGGTTTTTTTCCCCACATAGAGTCTTTAAAACAAAGAATGTATGGTAAAGGTTTAACTCTTTACCAAACGACGGAATTGTCCTTATTGAAAGCATTTGCAGACGCCAAAATAATTGCGACTCGAACACTGAATTTTGATTTGAGAAGGGTAGAAAACATTTTGGGAAAAGGAGACAGTAATTGTCACCAGCATCTCCTTTTCCTACAATATTTTCAGAAGGCTCTTTCCGAAAGTTCGTTAAAATCACGGATAGTGTGGTGAAACGTTTAGCAACTCTATCAGGCTGGCGTTGCACAACAAGTATGTGCATTTAAATGCTTTAGTACAGCTTCAAACTTTTGAAAACATTGTAACAAGAAATTTTTCCTTTGTCGTGATGTTTTCACTTGCAATCCTGTTGCTTCATGTTGATCATTTTTTTTTTTTCTTGTAATAAAACTTCAAGTGCAATATGTAAAAACTGGCAATTTATATTCCAGAGGCATGTAAAGGATCTAAACTTGGGGCATTTGCTTAATATGGACACAGTTGTGTCTTCGAAGAATTTTGTTTATACTACAGATTATTATATCATGGATCTTTTTGTAGATGAATGGGAAGTATTTATCGCTAGTATAACTGGTATAAAAGGTAGAGGTAGAAATAAACACAGAAGTTATCAATTATTGAAACTAGATTACAAGACCACATTATGTTGGTGTTTCAATGCCAACCGAACATCGATCTTGATATTTTACAAGGATGTTTTTAAAGTTGTCCGCGGCAAATATTTCAGGGTGATAGTGATGAAAATAATCCGTTAAAGTAACAATAGCTGCCAAAAGTAAACAAAGATGGTTTAAAATACATTTAAATTTAAATCATACCATTTAAAAGTATGGAAATTATTCTGAAGATGATCATCTGTTATTGTACAGTTGGTCCAAGTGTATGGCGCTTGCTGAGAAATTCATTTCAAAACTAGGTTAAAAGTTGCCAGGTCACTCTATCTTTTGTTTACATTTTGCCTGATTTTAAAATTCATTTTTCTGCCAACGACTAACACTTAGACAGACCACACAAAAAGATATTGTCATCCTCACAATTTTTTCCATACTTTTAAATGGTATGATTTAAATTTAAATGCATTTTTAAACCTGGATTGTCTTTTGGCTGCTATTGTCTTTAAAGGACACACTACATGTACAGTGTAGAGTGTACGTAATTCTTTTGTGAACATTGTGAGAAAAGGGAAAATGCTGGTAACCAGAATTTTCTTCATTTCCAAGAATAGTTCTATCCTTCCAAAGACAACTCCCATGATCCTATGTAAACAGGTAATATCCGGCGCTACAAGGGAGAAATCTGCCCGGTTCGAGACTTCTCGACTATATATACTTTTCGCAGTTGCATTCAGCCCTCTTTTCACAGAGCACGACACATTTATAAATAAGTGTTTAACTCTGTGCCAAACGAAGACAAAAATAGACGTTTCATAATCTATAAGATTTACAGATGACAAATTCAAGGTCACTCAAATGATGGAATTTGTCTGTGAAAAGGATAGAAAACTTCATGGCGGAAAAAAGAGAACAGGTTTCCAGCATTTTTCTTTTTCCCACAATGTTTGCAAAAACCGTCTTCCCTAGGGCCGTTAAAACACGGGATTGCTTGTAGAAGTTTACAGAAATATTTAATATTCTATATTTAAATCTTCAAAAATTAAAGTGTATTTCGAACACGATATTTTTAAATATAGTGATTTATGTAATTTCATTATGAAGTTATCTTTATCAGATTTTCGTGAAAAGCAAAAAAAAAAAAGAAAACTTTAAAAGGGATCCCAAGCTTTGACTTCCCCGAGAAAAAATAGAAATGATGAATTAGGCATTGTGGTAGGTAACCTAC
This sequence comes from Tridacna gigas, assembly GCA_945859785.2. Classification (NCBI taxonomy): domain Eukaryota; kingdom Metazoa; phylum Mollusca; class Bivalvia; order Cardiida; family Cardiidae; genus Tridacna; species Tridacna gigas. Next base: position 59,170,667 of record OX244028.2, read on the forward strand.
AGAATTTGAAACCCGAGGGTCATCGGCCAATCTTTTGTCAAGGATCGGTTATTGTCATCGTGACAGGATTCATTTCTCTGTCGCCAGAACAGAATATTTCATTGACTTAAACTGCAGAAGTTTTTTTTTTTTGTCATCAAGAAGAAAATTAAACATATACATCTATATGGGTATAGGTCACCGATGTTCAATGTTTCGATGACAGTTATGCGGGAAAACAGCCGGTGGCCGTGAAAACAATATTTGTGTGGCGTATAGTGAAACCGCTTTAACTTGTCATTTAATGAATATTCCGTCTTTTTACGTAAACTATTTATAGACGCCCGATAAATTTACCTCGAGATCATGTGTCCATGTATTTTACCTCTACACCATGGACACGGCGACAAGATCAGTTTATTATACAAATATATTAACGCTTATCCTGGTAAATCAGTTAAATGAAACTTTCAAGTTGACAGTAAAAAACAGAATAGTGCTATTTCAAACTTTTTTTTGGAGAAACATATCTTCTTGTCGGACAATGAAGATCCAAGATCAGACTGCACGTTCTGTGCCGTCTGATCTTGATCTATACTGTCCGCAAAAGGTCAGTAAGTCGCACTTAGTAGCCTAAGGGTTTAACATTTGAACTCCGTTTAGGAGGAGCCTCGGCAAATATCGGAAAAAACCGAACATGGTCACGGAAACAAAGTATGGCAAGTCAAAGCTTTTTCACAATGCTTGAAAGAAAACTCCCGGAATGCACATGTAGGTTCATTGGACGGACCGATATGTTATTAGCTGTCTGAATAATGTGAGAACGACCTTAACTAACATGTACAGAGAAATTCTAAAAGGGTAAAAACATTATAAGAAAAAAGAAACTGTTCTTTATCAGCATTTTCTCTTTTTTCCCCATGGGTGCTGAGCGTGAATCAGTGCGTCTATATATACGGACGTATACCTTTGATCTACAATGTCCAATATGGTCAGATTCTTTTTGCAAAAAGAACTCTGAAATCGAAACACTTGGGACTGACCTAAATTTTCATTCCACCCTTTTGCCACATCTTTAATTTCAAACCAGAACTGACTTTTTGTCATAATAATTATATAAATTTCTTTCCAGACAAAGTGATATAATCAAGCATCGCGTTTTAGGAAAAAAAAAACGTATTCTTTACTAATTGTTTAAAGAATTCTCCCTCCCTCTCTGTCTGCCTTCCATAACGGACCTCAGAGATCAGAGACACCACCCACACCCCAATACCTACTCAGAGTTGCCTGTTAGCCTAAGCCTTGCGAAAAACAGAGATATTGTATATTATCATTTCATTGCTCGACTTTCTGTTTCCTTCGCTGAAACCAACAGGCATCCCCGTCCCAACATCCAAGTTCCTCACCCCTCAATCACACCCACCCACCTGCTTATCTAAAACAAACAAAAATATGATACCGCGTTCATTATTGTTTTCTTCGTCGAAACTAACCGTCTTCATGTCACGAACCCGACCATCCCTTCTCTCACCCGACCCGTGGCGGAGAAGCACGAGCTAAAAGAAAACAAAAATGTGACATCGGTATTACGTAGTTCGTGATTTTTTCTCCCTTATTTAACCCTTAAGCAGCTTATAAATGAAACGGAAGCTCATAAGTCAATCGTAAAAACCAAAATATTGCGGTTTCAAAGTTGATGTCAAGGGATGATACCGTATTGGACAGTGTAGAACCAAAATCATACTGCACGCTGTGTGCAGTCTGATCTTGATCTACACTATCGGTAAAAGCGCTTCGAGTCGAGCTTAGCAGCCTAAGGGTTAAATGTAGTGTACTATGTAAATTTGAAAATGTTCGATCAGTTAAACATCATTATACGCAGTTTAGTAATCGGTTAGGGTACAGTGAGAAAGTACATGACTGAACCATGCTCCGGCAAAAGGGGGCTTAATGCATCTCCGTGATCCATTATCCCATGCAAGTCATCACATAATTTTGGATCCATTATATACATTTTGTCTAACAAATGACCGAATCCAGCGGTAGAATGGTCCTTGGACACAGAAAATTGACCAAAAGCACAAAGTTTCTGCCCGGGTGAATACTTTTTGCAGATGTATTAAGGCCCCTTTTCACAGTGCATGGCTGGTATCTTGTAATGGTTTTTATTTCTTGTTTGTTAACTATGTTAAGTTTGACAATTTTTGTTTGTTTGTAAGGTATTCAACGCCGTTTCCAACATCGCGGCGGCCATTGCACCAATCAATGTTTTCCCATAGTTTCTTTTTTACTAGCCAAGCGCCAGTAGCTCAGTCGGTAGCGAACATGACTTGAGAACAGGGGCTCGCTTGTTCGAATCCCATGCTCGGCAAGTTTCTTTTGGAGGACTGGTTATAGTCACTGCGACAGGATTCATTCCTATCTCACCGCAGATCATTATTTCGACAATGGTTATGTGGGAAAGCAACCAGTGGCTTGGAAAGAATATTGTACTGGTGACAGAAATGACGGGAAAGCATGGACAGGTGCACTAGCCGCAGCGATATAACTGAATAACTGAAATTATGTTGAAAACGGCGTTAAACACCATACAATCCGTCCATTAGATCTCTATTCCGACATTCTCATGACCATCGTTGGAACAACGATCAGTTTTCATAGGCGACTGAATCCTGTCGAAATGACTATCGTCAGTCCTCAGAAAGAAATTGGCAGAGCAGCGATCCCCTTGGTTTCAAGGCCGGCGGTCTGTCGACTGAGCTACTGGACTCGGCAATTTGACACTGTACTAACACAAGCAAATTTTAGACCTATAACCTTTTTGAGCATCATTTTGCACCATTAGTAGACTTGGTAGACGACTACTTTTTCGTCTTAGAGCTTGGCAGTTTTGAAATCAAGAGGTAGACTGGTCCTTTGACATGCAGAAAATTAAAAATAGCAAACAGTATTGACCCATGTCGGCCTGGTGCATCGAAAAAACCTGACATTTTCACTCTAGAAATATAAAATTTCAATTTCAAGGTGTTTTTTTTTTTGTCTTGAATGTCTCTGCGAAGTGGATATTGTACATCAGTCATCAGACTGCTAAGTTTGCGCAGTCTGATCTTGAGCTACACTAGCCGCAAAAGCAATTTAAGTTGTGAAAGGGGTTTAAGGGCTTAAAACATTGTGGCTAAAGAAGAAATAAAACTGTTTTCGTGTTATTACTTGGATTGACGTCAATTGTAATTTACAAGGATTTTTTTCAACGTTGTCTATCTCAGCGCTGATCGTTGTTTCTTTGATGGTCATGTGGGGAAGCAGCCAGTTACTTAAAAAGAATATTGTCCCGAGTTTGGTTAAAAAAAATCTTCAGGAAAGAATAGATGTGTACACTGTCCGCCTCGATAACTGAAATGATGTTTAAAACGGCGAAAGAAAGAAAGCGAAAGAAAGAAAGAACGAAAGAAAGAATGAACGAAAGAAAGAAAGAAAGAAAGAACGAAAGAAAGAACGAACGAACGAAAGAAAAAAAATAAATAAAGAAAGAAAGAAAGAAAGAAAGAAAGAAAGAAAAGAAAGAAAGAAAGAAAGAAAGAAAAACAACTATCAAAAACGTCTACTGCAATTCTTCAGGTGATCAAAAAAAAGAAGGCTTTAAATCTTGAAATAATGTTAAGCTGTTCAAGCAAAAAGAAAAAAACACCTCAGCATAGCAAACAGTGATCTACATGTATGATCAGATTGCACATTCTCTTCAATCTGATCTTGATTTTCATTGGAAAAAAAAAAAAAAAAAAAAAAAAAAAAAAATGAGCCGTGCTCCGTGAAAAGGGGGCTTAATTCATCTGCGAAAAGTATCGACCCAGGTCAGCCTGCGCAGTCCGCGCAGGCTGACCTGGTCCGAAACTTTTCGCTATTGGTCAATTTGCCACGTGTCAAAGGACCAGTCTCTCTTGATTCAGTTTGTTGTTAGAGAAGTTGCTATTATAGATCTATCACTATGTGATGTCTTGCTTGGTATGATGCACCACGGAGATGCATTAAGCCCCCTTATGCCAGAGCATGGCTCAAATGTATTTGTTCATCACTTCACCATATTTCAAAGTTAAAGTGACTTGCAGGAAACAACATTCTGGCGGAAAAGAAAATACTTCTCTTGAATCCTGTGACATAAGATTATGTAAATAGGACCAGTTGCTTGTTGCAAGGAATCCCTCCTTTTACTGCAATATTTTCCGAGTTTGTCAACTGCAGGGACGGTATATGAAGCTCATTGTTGTATGGTAACGGGTTAAAGACATGGCATACGTAAAACGTTTTTCATGCTTGATAGTGCATAAAGATACAATAAAATCGGTTTGTTTTCTTTAAAAACGACCCGGGGATTCATTTTTAGATCATTTTGTGAAGAGGCTCCCATCCCGAATAAACTAGATGTTAAGATATTTAAAGACTGTAAGATTTTTAGTTACGAAACAGTAGACAGTTTAATTTCGCCTCATTTCTGCACAGAACAAGGATACGGTTAAACCTCTATAGACACGAATTAAGTCATCCGAGCAACTTAAATCGCACAGCAAGTAGGTTGGCCTTGTAAGTAGGTTTTCTTTTTAATATTTAAAAAAAAAACATTTTTAACACTATTTCTTTTTATTGTGACCTATTTGATTATCTATAAATGTACGGTTTCCCGACCTCATTGAATAGCAAGTAAGTCGGAGTTAATTTACATTTCGAAAAATAAAAATCGTTTTTTACCCAGTTTTTAAAAATTGATAAGTTACGGGGTTTACGAATTTGAGTTGGACTGCAAGTGTGCAAGTGAAAGTGATGGTTCGTTGCAAGTAGGTTTTATATCAGAATATTTTTTTTTCTTATTTTTTCTATACTTGTATTTTAATTAACCCTCTACCAAATAAGCCTGTGTGAAAACGACCCTTAAGGAAATTGCTTTTGAAAACATTGTGGGAAAAGGAGAAAATGCTGGTAATCAACATTTTCTTTTTTTACTCACAAGGTTTTTCTCTCTTTCGCAGACAAATTTCATTATTTTTATCACACTTAAATTGTCATCTGCAAATGCTTTCGGTTTGGATACTAGATTCCAAAATTTTGTATTTCGGTAAAGAGTTAAGCTTAAAGCTTCTGAAGTCATACTCTGTGAAAAGGGTGTTTAATGCATCTTCACAAAGTATCGATTGAGGTTAGCCTGCGCAGGCTGAACCCGGTCGAAACTTTTTTGCTATTTGTAAATTTTCTGCATATCCAAACACTAGTCTACCTCGTAGATTTAGCCTATTGTTAGACAAAACGGATTTAATGGATCCATAATTATATGATGACCTGCTGGGCATAATGCATCACAGAGATGCATTAACTCCCCTTTTGCCAGAGCGTACCTCATTTGTTTTATATCGATTGTGAAACAGTTCCTGTGATTGTGGGAGACAGAGGTGTAGTAGTAGACCGTCGGTCTCTCATACCGAAGTATCCGGGCTCGAATCCCACTACATCACGGCTCGAGTATCGGTTAAGGTTTCCAGTATTCTAAAGATACATCCTTACAGAAAAAAAAAAAGCTATTGAAATTTATAGACCGCAGAATGGTTCAGAATCTAGTCAGCTGTGTAAACATAGATAAATTACCGATATAAATAGTATAAGGGCTAAATAAATATATCGGAATTTTTTTATTTATAAACGGAAACGCGACAACAGTGATTTCCTTGATGGCATCAAGAAAATGAAACGCATTTTCTATCAGTCATAATCTATGCAATCTTGCAACCGTCAGGAGCAACATTTGGTGTGAAGATACAAAAATGATTATAGTTTGATAGAGTTAAGAGTGAAAAACCGGCTGAGTATAGATGTATCTTTAAAACTAGGCAAAATGTAACAAAGGATGGAGCGAGTAGACAACTTTTTCCTACTTTTGAAATTCAATTTTATGCCAAGGACTAACACTTGCACGGACTATATGATAACAGATTGTCATCTTCATCATTATTTGCATACTTTCACATGGTAAGATTTAAATCTAGTTGTACTTAAACACCCGCATTGTTTACTTTTAGCTTCCACTGGGGCTTTAAGCGAATAGTCAACTGTGAAATGGCAGCAAACCTTACGAGCTTTGTGTGTTAGGGTTTAGTGAAGTTTAAATTTTCAAAACTAGTGAAACAGAAAGATCAGGTTTGCTTAAATTTAACTCTTTTCCAAATCAATCCAGTCACTGAACGATCCTGAGGAAGGCTTTAGAAATCATTGTCTGAAAAAAAGAAAAGTGTTAGTAAAAAACATTTCGTCCTTCCCCCACAATGTTTTCTATCCTTTCAAAGAGAGATCATATCATGAAAGCCAAGTTTTGTTTGTCATCATCAAATGCTGTCATTTTGGATGAGTTTAAAATTGTGACGTCTAGGTAAGGGATGACCCTTTACCACACTGCAAATGTTCAGACTTGTCCGTTTTGAAGTAATTCACAGATGACAATTCAAATGTGTTTGTCCTTAATTTGATAGAAAACATTGTAGGAAAAGGAGAAAATGCTGGTTACCAGCATTTTCTCCTTTTCCCACAATGTTTTCAAAAGATTTCCTGCTCAGGGTCGTTAAAATTCGGGACTCTGTGGTACACAGTTAAGACGATTTAGTACCCTGAAACTTGTACATAATTTGGTTTTGTATTACATCAACGAAATTCAAGACTGAAACACGTGTTAAATCGAGGTTATCCTCACTTAACCCATTGCTGAACAATCCTCTTTTAAACGACCCTGGGGGACGAAGATTTATTTGAAAAAAAAATTGTGAGAAAAGGAGAAAATGCTCGATATCAGCATTTTCTCCTTTTCCAACAATGTTTTCTATCCATGCAAAAAAAAAAAATGTCCATCACGTGTGCCACATTCAATTTGTGATCTGCACATGCTTTGAATTCGGATTTGTATTGGAGTTTAACGCCATTTTAACAGCTTAGGTCATATCATGGCGGTCAGTGACGCACCTATGTGTTTTCCTGGCTTTCTCACACCAGTACTGACACAACTTTCTTTCCGAAGCCACTGACTACTTTCTCACATGCATCACAGGTGCGAGGCGAAAAATCGCCGGAAAGAAAGTTTGCCTCAACTGGGTATCGAACACGCAACCACCAGGTCACACGTCAGATACGCCAACCATTGAGCTACCAGGGCAAGTCAAAAGAATGTTATTGTTTGGCAGATAACCTCGAGTTTAAACAGCCTTGAAGAAAACAACTTTTTAAACTCTGTGGGTAAAGGAGAAAATGCTGGAAACCAGCAGTTTCTCCTTTTCCCCCAACGTTTTCTACCCATTCAAGGAAAACATTATATAAGTCACATTCAATTTATCATCTGCAATTTCTTTGGATATATACATGTCTGAAGATTCTTGTTATCTCACAAAACACATGAGCCCGAGTTTCAACGTCACGGAAGAACACTTTGGAAAATTGTGGGTAAATGTTTTCTACTCTTTCATATTGACAGATTCCATCATATGAGTCACACGCCGTTTGTCGTCTGCAAACGCTTTGAATTTGGAAAAGTCCAAGATTTTTATCGTCTGGTAAACAAACCCGGGTTATCACAACCCTGAAGACAGCTGAAGGGAACATTGTGGGTGTAGGAGAAAAATGCTGCTAACCTGTATTTTCTCCTTTTCCCTCAGTTTTCTACCCCGGTAAACCTTAACCTCTGCTAAATAAGTGAAATAAAACTTTTAAGCTGACAGCAAGAAAAACCAAATTTTGCTATTTCAAAGGTATTTCTTGGGTGAAAATTATCTCCTTATCGGACAGTGTGGATCCAAGATCATATTGAACGTTCTGTGTAGTCTGATCTTAATCTACACTATCCGCAAAAGGTCCGTGAGTCGCGCTAAGGGTTAAAGAATAATTCCCATTACAGAAACCACATTCAACAAGTTGTCTGCCAATTGTTTAAATTAAGACAAGTCTAAAATCTAATTGGCTGGTAGAGAATCGACCTATTAATGTATCGGCTTACTTGAGGCCAGTCATAAACTCCTACACATAAAAAACGGCAGCAATATTAGGGGAAGAAATATATTTAAAGACATATGCAGAAAACAGTGAGGAAGAAGAAGCCATTTCTTGCTACATTCCCATGGTATAGATTATGATCAGACTGCACAGAAATGATAAAACATTAAAAATGGAGACAAAAAAAAAAACCTGTTACCCTGTACTAAATAACCGCGAGTTTTTATATAACGGTGCTGAAGAAAAAAAAAAACTTCTAAAAATAGAGATAAAATGCAGGTACCAAGCATTTTCTACATTTCCCACAGAATGTTTTCTACTTTTGTGAAGACAAATTCCATTACTTGAACCACATTTCAGTATGTTGTCTGCAGATTACTTTCAATTTGGGCATCAAAAATGTCTTTGTTAGGTAAAGAGTTAAACAGTCGTCTCACGAAATGACGCATTTGTTGGGAAATGGGTTTTCCCAAAAAGAAAAAAAAAGACAGTTTCAGTTCATTTTGTAATTTTGTAATTCAGTCCCACGTTAAATGCAGTGGAACCTGCCTATAAGGAATTTTTTCGCCGCCATTTTGTAGCAGGTCACTTTTAAAAAACAGTGTGGTAAAAGGAGAAATTGTGCATGGCAAGCAATTTCCCCTTTTGCCACAATGTTTTCGGATAGATGTATTTTTAGATCTTAATTTGTTTTGATTATCGATATTTCAAGCAGATTCTTTTCTTGCCCTTTGCTGAAAATTTGTTCCCGGTAGAAATGGCTAAAGAATTATCCATTTACCACACAATTTCTGGTTTTAACGACCCTTAGTGTGAAGCCTTTTGAAAACATTGCGTGAAAAGGAGAAAATGCTGGTGACCAGCATTTTCTCCTTTTCCCACAATGTTTTCTACCCTATCAAGAACAGAAATCATCATTTTAGCAACATTTAATTCGTCATCTGCGAATGCTTTCAATCAGGTCCTGTCCAAATGTTTGTGGACTGGTAAAGCATTAAAAAGAGCAATCGTAATATAAGTTTAAACGCACAGATACATGTACACATGTTATACATTTCGCGACCCAATTTTATTACATTTGGTAAATGGTCGGAGCGGTGATACTGCCGTGGCTCGGTGGTGAAAGTGTAGGATTCGCAACACTGAGGTCCCGGGTTGGCTTCTGGACCTTAAGGGGGAGTGTTACTGAACACGACTATTCAAAGTCCCAGCACAGTACTGGTAAAAATCAGGACATACGATAATACGTGAGCTATCGTCGTGACATGACTTAAAAAACGTTGAAGGCGAAATGACAGGCCACATGATAGCACTGATTATCTCAATGCGGAGGTAGAGATTTGAACTACATTTCTTTAAAAAAAAATAAGATTCTCGTTTTGATATTGCAACTTTATTTTCCTGCCTGGTTTTGTTTCACTTTTCGACAAGATCGTTCGAGTCTGCTAGAGGACAAAATTATAACGTATCCGCATTGAAAGCATTGGCATACCATATTAAACGCATCTCCAGTCGACAAACTGATTACTGCTTCGATGTTGAATACATTTTAGGAGAAAGGAGAAAATATTCTCCTTTTTACGCTATGTTTTCTACCCATTCGATTACAAGTCCTGTCATTTTAACCACACATAATTTTTTTAATTGCAGATGCTATTAATTTGGACAAGTCGAATGTTTTCGTCTTGTAAGGAATTATGTGAAATACCGTAAAAAAAAGAAAAATGTAAACTCTCTTTCTCTCTCTCTCTCTCTCGCATCAAAATGATTTAGAATAATAGTTCCAGTAAATGCAGAGGATGACGTCAAGTAAATTTGAGTCAAGTGTAGGTCACAAGGTCAGAGTGCACATTGTTTTTATATCTCAAGTGTCGCATAACTCGACAACGTAACATTGACCAGATACGGCACTGCAACAATTATAGCCATTATTCTGCGTTTTACGATGTCTCGTATCTCTAGCACTGTGATAAGGCGTAGATCAAGCCTGTACGTTCGTGTTATCTGCACTTGTCTTACTTTCTCGGATGCCGAATCTTAAGTCAATACCAAACGACGAAATTTACACTCGCCCTAAATCCAAAATCTTTGCAGATGACAAATCTTATATGGCTCAATTGATGGGATTTATCCTCTAAAGAATAGAAAACATTGTGGCAAAAGTAGAAAATGCTGGTTACATTTTCAGCGTTTCTTACAATGTTTGAAAAAAAAGAACTCTTCCTTAAGCTTATTAAAACTCGGGATTGTGTCAAAGGGCTAATTCCTTACAGTTTGGCAACAACCAATCCCGAGTAAACTAGAGATTAGGAAAATTAATGAGTTTAAAAATAGTACGGGAAAAGAAGAAAATGCTGGTAACAATTGAAGGCAATTAACCCTAAAAGCGCATTTTCGCAACCTTACTTTCTTTTGTGATGAGTGCAGCTTAAGATTAGTCTGCACACTATTTGTCAAAACATTCTGGTAGATGAAGAAGTGGCGCTGTACGAGGAGAAATTACTTGTCTTTTTGCATGAAAGAAGTAGTTGGCCTCAAAACGTTGTCTATCAGTGCTAAAATACAGAAACTGGTTTATGACATATTATTTCCTGCGTTTCGGTACTTTATCGGGAAATAATGGTGAATCATGGTTTGATAAACTCACCGTTTTGACCAGTGAATTAACCGATTTGATAAACTCTCTAGTACGGAAGCTACTTTCACAAATGCGAAATTACAAACGCATCAGATCTACTTTATACAGTGTCTGAATCGAGTAATAAACACACACACACACACACACACACACACACACACACTTTTTCAAAATGTTTATTAATCCTGTTAAATTCAGTTTTATGAATTTTTGCTTTGTTGTATCACTTCGAATGTAAGTAAATGGTGGACACTATTGACACTAACGCTGAAGGATAATTTGGCAATCGGAAGATGTTTTAAATAAAGATTTAAAAGATATTAATTTGAAAATGGACTTTTGTCTTATTTAAATAATTCACTGATAGTGATTTTCTCTAAAATTGATTAAAACGCAATAGTGTCATAATCTTGTCTAAACCAATGAACTGTTTTCTGTGTGAACTAGTATATACATTATTATTGTAATGCGGTCTTATCTGGAGGTACGTCAAGGGGAATTACCGAACACAGCTGTACAGGATTTTGATCGAAATTCCGAAAAAAAAGGGATTGGAAGCATATTTTTTTTTTTATGAAAGATTGAAATTCATTTCATCTCGTGAACATCATACGGTATTTATTTTCACTGGTGGCTGCAACACTCGTGAAAATATTACCGATGATGTTCACTCAATGAAATAAATTTCGATCTTTTACCGGAAAAAACAAATGTCCGTTGTTTAAACTCCCATTGTTTTCAGAGTAACATAGCCATTACAAATTCTCTCGTCTTACACACATTTGAGATAAGCACTGCGTGATGTCATATGCGACGTCATTTAATACTTCTTTTGAAGAAGTGAATCGAATTTATGGAAATGCAGCGTGTGCAGGTTTGATATAGCATATTCTAAACTGTAACTCTTGAGAAATCGTTATGTGACAAAAAGAATCTGACATTCCTTGGCTATCTGAGGTAAAATTTTATTAATATCGTCTACAAAAATGTTATGAGCTCGCCCGGGACTCCTTTTATATCATTTCGCTAGACTTGTTAGATGAAATTTTATCTTGAATGCCAACTTAGTCAGGTGCTAATTTATAACCGGAGAAAAAAACAGGTGGTGTAACCAATATGTGCCCAATTACAGAACTTGATATCCTGAATAATGAAATAGAAAAAAGCAGGTAGTCTAACCAAGATGGGGTTTTCCCGGGGCACGTGACTAATGCGTTAATTTTAAAGAGGCATACTTAGATATTTTTGCTGTAAATATAAACTTTTTGTAAACCTGATGAATACTACCTATTCTTAACAAAGGTAAAGAAGCTAGATAGTAGCATTCAGCAGAAGAGTGTCATCTGGCGTTTACATACCGGGGGTGGCCTGTTTTTCAACGCCATCAAATTGTATGTGACCAGATATGACGCGATGGTTCTTTTTTGAATACGATTCCGTCGAACGACGCGTGTTACTGGTCATGTGACATTTCCACAAGCTTTTGCGAAATTCTGGATCGAATTTTTTAAAAACATTTGAAGAGGCTACGTATGTCATTTAGAAAATACCACTGAAACTGTTTTTCTTACATTTTTCTGTCTGATTTATTTGTCGTTTGCCACGTAATGGCTAGCTTCATTCAGCTCTTACGAACATGAAAGTTCGCAACAAATGCATAGCTCAAATATAAACTGCTTCGGCTGGGATTCGAACCCGTTCGGCCAATATCCTCGAGGTTTAAAAGACCAATACACTAACCCCCGAGCTAAAGAGAATTCTTCCTAACGCAGTTGTCAGGTATTGATTTTATTCGGAAAAAAGCTATGCTGTAATTAAGGAGTGATCTCCCGTAACACAGCATTAAAACGTTTGTTTTTTTTTTCCAAAGGGTTGGCATTCTTAAGAAAATGTGAAATGTCCCCTTTAAGGCTGCCTATTCCTTCCTTGTTAGATTTTTTTTCCAAATCCTTTAAAGATGTTTTCTGCTGAAAATATGTTATATTACGCTATTAAACCTGAAATTCAAATACGTTTCTCATTCGTTCACGGGTCGATTCATCCATTTACGCTGCACCAAACAATTCCGTATTTATCAACGTTATAGAGAGAGACTTGAAAACAATGTGGGAAAAGGAGAAAAAACTGGATATCAGTATTTTCTCCTTTTCCCACAATATTTTCATCATTTTCAAAGACAGATCCCATCATTTTGGCCATATATTTGCTGTTGGTTGCAAATGCTTTGTATTTGAACAAGTGTAAAATTTTGTTGTATGGTAGAGAGTTAGTTTAAATCGAAGTCGTTGATATATTCTGTGGCCACAAAACAGCCGTTATCATGAGTATGATACTGCAGGATAGAGATGACAGGCGAGAAAAAAAATTTTCTCGTGGTCACGACTAACATCTGGTGGCCAGGTCTTGAATACCTCATAACCAAGAAGACTCATTGAGACAGATTTTGTAGCGACAAAATCTCGTGGCCATCACTGAAATCTCATGGCCACGACTTAACTATCGCGTGAACACGACTTAACTATCACGTAGTCGTAATTTAATGAACCAGTGTAACGAAATTCAAATAATGTGTCCCGGAGACAGGAAAAATTATCTTAAGTACACCACTTGATAACTCGTGGGGACGACTCAAAAATCTCGTGACTAGGAGATAATTACGCCATGACCACGCAGATAACCATGTCGTGGTTACAAATCACCAGATAATTCTTATTTTCTGACATGTGCCCACTACAAAGCCGCAATGTCTGAGACTCTATATTTTGAAATGGGAGATTACTAGTATCTTGTGGTCATGAAATATTACTTTGTAATCAGGACTTAAGACCCGGTTGTGGCCAAAGGTAAACAATGCAGATATTCAAATGCATTTGAGCCATGCTCTGGCAAACGGGGTTTAATGCATCTCCGTTATTCATTACAGTAAGCAAGTCATCACATAATTATGGATCCATAAAATGAATCATGATGTAGACTGGTCATTTGACAAACAGAAAATTGACCAATGGCAAAGGGCTTTTTACCAGGTCATCCTGCGCGGCTTGCTTAGGCTGACCTGGGTCGATACTTTTTGCAGATGCATTAAACCTCCTTTTCACAGAGTATTTAGATTTAAATCATACCATTTAAAGTTATCGAAAATATTGTGAAGACGATAATCTGTTATTGTACAGTCGGTCCATGTGTTAGTCGCCTACAGAAAAATGAATTTTAAAACTAAGTAAAAAGTTGCCAAGTCGTTCTATCTTTGGTTTACTTTTTACCTACTTTTGAAATTCATTTATATGATTTGATTTAATTTTAAATGCATTTTTAACATCCACATTGTTTACTTTTGGTGGTCATTGGGCCTTTAATACCTAAGGTGTTATGCTATTTCATGTTATCTTAAGATCACGACTTAAAATCTCGTTGCCGACATTTACTTATCCTCTAGCCACGAGATGATTACTAGTACATGTATGTCTTGGCCATGGTTATTAAGTCGTTGTTACGAGACCGTTGTTTATTTTCTCACTAATGTCCTCTCTGGGTCGGGTAATAGTAAATATATTCGATATAAAAATAGAAAGAATAAAATACTGAAATGATTAAAATATTATATAAACGTTTAACATGCTGTTTTGTTTACTTAATAAGAAAGAATTTAAAAGTTCGAAAGGAAAGAACTTGAAATGGGCTTGAAAGTACCTTGCAATAAATGAATGATATAATTTTATACAATTAATGAATAGATTAGCGTCTTGTCAAACATGTGTCAGTGCTTTGACTTTTTACCAAGCTTTAGGGCGTTTGGGCGTTTTAATGACACTGGAACAGAACAGAGAAGATGGTTTTTAAAGCATTGAGGTAAAATGAGAGAAAAATACCGGTAACCAGCATTTTCTCCTATTCCCTCAATGTTGTATGCCATCTTAAAGACGAATCCTGGCATATCATAAAGTTCATTAAATCTTATCGTCTACAAATGCTGTGAAATTGCGCAAGTCTCTTTTATCGTCTCACAAATGGTTAACCTTTTAGCAATCAGTCCCATGTTTTAATGACCCTAGATGAAACCAGCATCTCCTTTTCCCATGATATTTCCTTTCATTCCATAGAATGTGGCATTCGTTGACAATGAACATCGTTGTCCTGTAAATCTATGATTTTCCTTTTTGTCCTGTTTTGTTTGTTCTGGGTCTGTATTCACCAATCATTCATAGTCTTATTCTCAAGAATTTTCTTTATTTTGAAAGTAACACAATTTATGTACCTGTCCATACCTACCCTATTTTATCGGTAATTCGCACATTGTTTTCTTTGCCAGTGGCTGCTTTTCCCTATGATCATCGTTGAAACAACGTTCAGCGGTTTGAGAGGAATGAGTTGTCTGTCTGTCTGTCTGTCTGTCTCTCTCTCTCTCTCTCTCTCTAAACCACCAACTTAAACATGTTGCATGATTTAACCTCACCTCTTTACATATCGAGGGAACTCTCCAAAAGGAAAATGCATGTTCATGTACAAAATCGCTAAACTACAAAATCCCGCACCATTATACTGTATTGCTCTCTGACACTAATTTGAGGGAATAATAGTTGTATTTTACAGATAGCACCGGTAACTTTTGATATTTTCAAAATTAACACACACTTCCAAATGCACGAATATGACATTTATTTTCACGACTGAAAATACATAATGAGTTATAAAGGTTTTTAATGCATCTGAAAAAAAAAACTATAGACTTTAAGTGAGCCTGTGTAGTCAAAGTATTTGCAGACGACAAATAAACGCTGCCTCTAATGATGGAATTTGTCTTTGAAAGGATAGAAAACATTTTGGTAACCATTGTTTTCTCCTTTTCCCACAATGTTATTAAAAGGTTTCTTTATCAGGGTTGTTAAAACTTGGAATTGTGTTGTGAAGAGGTGCGGCGCCTAGGATGACAAAATGATGAAATTAAACGAGTTTATAAAAACAGTCCATCTGACATTTTAGACCAATTTTATCTATATCATTAAAAAAAAAGACTGTCACTCATCAAGGTCCGTATTCACCAGCAATTCTTAAAGATACATCCTTACAGCCCAAGAGAATAAAAAAAAAAACGCTGTAAAAATCTGAAAGTGTGTTTAATGGCTCAGAATTTGGTCAGTTGTGTAAACACAGATAAATTACCAATATACATGGTGTAAGGGATAGAGAAACTCAAGGGATTTGTCCTCATTTAAAACCGGAAACGACAACAGTGATTTCTAAGAAGGCTGCCAAAAAAATGAAATGTATTTTCTATCTGTCGTAATCTGTGCAACCGTGCAGCCGTCAGGGGCAACATTTGGCATGAAGATACACACAAGAATGATTATGCTTTCATAAGATAAAGATGAAATCGATTAAAAACTGGCTGAAAATGAGTATAGTTGTATCTTTAATTTCACTCTAAGTCCAATTCTAGATTTAGAAGTTAACCCTATTTCTGGTTATTTTATCATTTGAGCTATGCTTTGGCCAAAGCGGGTTTTGTTCAACTCCGTGACATATTATACCAAGTAAGTATCACGTAATTATGGATCAGTAAACCAATTTTGTCTTAAAAACAACTTTTAAATCAACAGCTTGTAATCAGCATTTTGTCCTTTTGCCACAACGTTTTCTATTCTATCAAAGTTAAATTTCATCATTTGAGCCAATATAGTTTGTTGTCTACAAATGCTTTGACCCTTTACCACATAATCCCGAGTTTTAACGACCTGAGAAAGAAGTCTTTTGAAAACATTGTGGGAAAAGGAGAAAATGCTGGTAACCAGCATTTTCTCCTTTTCCCACAATGTTTTCTACCCTATCACAGACAAATTCCATCATTTGAGTCACATTTAATTTATCGTCTGCACATGCTTCCAGTTTGGACAAGTCTAAAATTTTATCGTTTGGTAAAGAGTTACCTCTTTTGTCGTCTAATAAAGATTTAACCCTCTAACAATCCTGAGTTTTTACGACCCTAAAGATGAAAGCTTGAGAAAACATTGTGCAAAAAAGAGGAAATGCTTGTTATCAGGATTTTCTTCTTTTCCCACAATATTTTCTAAACTTTTCAAGAGAAATACCACCACTTGAGTCACATCTATTTTATCGTCTGAAAATGCTTTCCTTTTACGGCAATTCTAAAATTTTGCTGTTCGTGTGTGTGTGTGTGTGTGTGTGTGTGTGTTAGGGATCCTTATAGTACAGCCCATTTAAAAAACTGAAAGTCTTCTTTACAAAATAAAAAAACAATTCACGCAAACTATTTATGCGATGTCGAAATTAAATTTTCAAATAGAAATAAGGTTGTAAATATTTAAACAGCATTTTTATTGCATTTTATAAGAAACTAGATTGACACAATGCACGGAGTCGATTATATAAAATTTCTCCTTGGGCTAAATTTATAAATGGTTTCTTTTCACCACCTTTCCACGCAGCCTTCCCCATATTCTTTTCCTCCGTACACCAAAATTATTTTGTAGTTTGCTATTTTTTATGATGCTTTATGTAAAATTCTTTTAGTGTTATAGTACAAAAAACAAGGCTTTTGCGGACGGCATAGATCAAGAGATCAGACTGCACAGAACGTGCAGTCTGATCTTTGATCTATAGTGTCTGCTTGTTTCAGTAACGCATATATTCTGTTTTAGCAGATTGTACTTTCATTCGTCGACAGAGGTAAATTATATATCTTTGGACCAAAAAAGAGAGCTTCTTACAGAAGGCTTTCAGTTACGTCACGTAGGCCAATGCATGTACTCCTGTATTTGCGGATCATTTTTCTACCCACAACACTTTTGAACCCCCCCCCCCCTTTTTTTCCTTTTTCCTCCTTCTATGCATCCCGTGGTAGACCTGTAACTAGAACACAAAATTTCAGACTTGTCCATATTCTAAACAGTTGCAGACGACAAATTTAAGGTGGTCCATACGACAAAATTTGATAGGGTTCTTAGGGTCGTCAAAAGCCGTAATTGTGTGGTGAAGATTTAATCCTTATCCAGCTAAATAAAAGAAATGAAACTTTCAAATCGATGGTATAAACCCAAATTTTCCTATTTCAAAAATTATTTTTTGGAGAAATATATCTCCTTATCGGACAGTGTAGGTCCAAGATCAGACTGCACGTTCCGTGCAGTCTGATCTTGATCTACGCTATCCGCAAAAAGGTCAGAGAGTCGCGCTTAGCAGCCTAAGGGTTGAAGGACATTGAGGAAAAAGGTTTTGAAAACTTTGCCAGAAATAGAGAAAATGCTTGTATCCTGCACTTTCTCCTTTCACCACATTGTAATTTCTTCTTTTAACTTCCATTAGTACATGTACATGATTGCTTAAGTCCTAGCCTGGAAGTAGTTAAACCCAGGACAAACATGAATTATTAAATCTGTTGCAGTGATATATATGAAACCGTGTTGAAAGTGGTGTAAAACACCATTCAATCAATCAAACAATCAATCAAGCAATCGAACATCGTTTAAGATACATTTTAAATGTCGTCTGTAAATGCTCTCAGTTTGGACAAGTTTCAAATTTTTGCACCCGAAAAAAAAAAGTTATCAAGCAAAAAAAAAGAGAGAGTATAAACAAAGAAACATCTTTATCTACCGATAAGGCAGTTCAACGATCGGTTATCTTTGAAACATGGCTACTTTTCTTCGCTACTTGCCGGAGGAAATTGATTTCTTGTGACATCTTTAGAAAATTAATATGTCATGAAATGAGATTTTCATGACCCATTAATTTATCCTTTATTGTCTATTAGAGCTGTCTTTCACTAAAAAGTGCAGTTTGTTTTTAAACTCATAATATTATCACCCGCAACATGCGAAATGAGGCCTTCTGACAATTGCGTAAAGTGTCGTCTCGGATTAGCCTGCGCAGTCCTCGCAGGCTAATCCGAGACGGCACTTTACGACGACATAAGATTTTGTCATACAGTAGTCTTTCGTGAAATAGAAAATCACATAAGAACGGAATGTGTCGTCTCGGATTAGTCAATACGGACTGCACAGGCTGATCTGGGACGACACACTTCCGCATATGTCCGAAGGCTCCTTTTCGTGTGTTGCACGCCATATAGTAGTAAAAATAAACGTTATAGAAGTGACACGAATCATACTTGTACTTTGGCAGTCTTCGTCAGTTCCGTAAAGACCCATTTTTGAGTGGCTTTTTACCTGGTTCAGATTAGATGTCGTTACTTTGGTTTAACTCTAAGGCTGCTAAACGCGACCCAGTGACCCTTTAAGCACAGTGTAGATCAAGATCAAACTGCACAGAACGTGCAGTCTGATCTTGGATCTACAATGTCCGATACCGAGATAATTTGCCCCAAAATATAACGAAGAAATAGTAACATTTGGGGGTTTACCATCGGCTTGAATTCATTTCACTTATTTAGTAGGTTAAGAACTTGGCATGATATTAATTTTTAACACATTTTACTACTATTGAGAGAGAGAGAGAGAGAGAGAGAGGGGGAGAGGGGCGTGGAAAAGGAGGTAGCTATAAACGTGACACAAATGTAGTTATTATCTGTTTGAAGATCATTATCTGCTACGTAAAAATTAAATATTATTTCAGTCTAGAACAAATATTATTGCAATGACGAAATTTTTGAGAATCAGATAAAATTCCTACTTGATGTTACTGTCACAGAAAGTTTTATTCTGTAGACCGTTGAAAAAGAAACCTACATACTGTAATGTATAACACGTTCATTGTTTTGTACCTGATGAAATTTGGACTTAGAATATATAACGGAATAATGGAAAGCTCTAAGGTCGGTAGAATCGGTTAACTTCTTAAAAGAATAAGAATCTTTGATTGATTGATTGACTGCGCAGGCTGACATGGATCGGTAGTTTTAGCGTGAAATGCGCTAAACCCCCTTTTACGGAGCATGGGTCATACTTTAATGTTTGTATATCGTTTCATGTAAATATGATTATAATAATGCCGAAGAAGGTGATTTTGACGATAAGAGCTTTTATATAATCCATTTATGTTGGTTTTTAAAAACATTTTTCTAAAATTGACTTTTATTGTTGAAGCGCCAAATATTATATGCTGGATCTCTCTTGACAGCTGAAAATACGAACTAGTGAAACACAGAAATATCTTTCTCCCATATACTTGACGAAACAAGCGGACGTTGTAGATCCAAGATCAGACTGCACATTCTGATATTGATCTAACTCCTCCGTCTATAACGCTCAAAAGGTTAAATTTTCAGCTTTATATTTGTATGCTGTTTAACGCCTTTTTTTCTACATTTAATCTTTTCCCAGTATCCCACACAATATTCTTCCTAAGCGACTGGCTGCTTTCCCGCATAACCATGGTCGAAATAGAAATCAGCGGGGAGAGAGGAATGATTGATGGATTGACTGAATGGTGTTTTACGCTGTTTTCAACATTATTTCAGTCATATCACAGCGACAGCTCACATATTCATGTATGATCTTGGGTTTCACCAGTACTAGGCTAGGGAGAGAGGAATGAATCCTGTTGTCCTGACTATCATCAATCCTCCGAAAGTTATTAGCCGAACTGGGGCTTGAAAACGTCAAGTGAAAGTGACTTAAACTATATCATTTTATTTTTGTCCAGTTAGAACTAGCATTTCAGATTTAAAACAGCTAGTCCACTAATTTCTGAACAAAAAAAAAAATGTAGATACCACGATCAGAATACACGTTTTATGTAGTCTGATCTTGGATCCACAACGCCTGCAAATCATCTAATGCTTCCGTCAAGATCTTGTTTAAAAAGGTAAGACAAAATTTAGGTTAACAAATCGGGGTGTTACGACGATATAAATTAGTTTTATCTTAAATGGATCAAAACGTATATCCGGGTGCTGCCAGGTACACACTACATTTTCCCTTTACAAAACAATCCTCCAGTGTTGTAGCGACCCTTGGAAAGAAGGCTTTTGAAAACATTGTGGGAAAATGGAGAAAACGCTGGTAACCAGCATTTTCTCCTTTTCCAAAAATGTTTTCTACCGTTTCAGATTGTATGAGTGACATTTAATTTATTGTCTGCAAATGCTTTTAATTTGGACAGGTCTATTTTCTTTTCATCGGATAAATAGTTATAGGTACATGTATACTGCTTTGATCATCTGACAATAATAATGAAACTTGAGGAAACTATAATGGTTTGTTTGCTTTTTAATTCCTTTTTCAACAGTAATACATGTGGTGATTTTACGAGAACTGGTACACCTATCTATGCTTCCATAGTGTGTCAATACCAACAAAACACACGGAGCTTTCACAGCCAACTGCCGCTTTTCTTTTTTTTTGCGTAAACTCTTCTTCTCACAATAGCGACTTCAATACCGTTTTGGGACAGCGTAGGTCTTATGCAAGGCAGAAAAGTAGTCTTTTGGTAATTATTTAAAAAAAAAAAAAAAAAAATGAAATTAAAAAAAAAAAAAAAAGTGTAAAGCAGCGGGTTGGGGGCCTCGTGTTTTCAAACCCCAATTATAAGTTAAGAAAGTGAGTATCTAGAGATAGGGGATCAAACAAATATAAATGTTAATTATTGTAAAATATCTCCAAATCGTCCATCTATATCAAAGGTCAATGCCAAGGTCATTTTTTAAAGCTCGCCAACAAGCCCACAACTTGTATTTTACCTCGTAAAATGGAGAATCATCTTTTAACCCCTAAGCTGCTAAGCACGACTTACTGATCTTTTGCGGACAGTGTAGATCAAGATCAGACTGCACAGAAAGTGCAGTCTGATCTTGGATCTACACTGTCCGATAAGGAGATAGCTTTCCGCAAAAAATTACATTTAAAATGGCAAAGTTTGGATTTTTACTATGGACTTGAAAATTTCATTTCACTTATCTATCAGGATAAGGATGAGCGCTCTAAAACCCTTTCAGCTCTAATATACTCCACCTCCACGACTGTAGAAAATACAGCCTGCTGAACGTTCTATACAGGCTGATCTAGATCTATGCAGTCTTAAAAGCCCCATGTTTCTGTTTACGGCTTCAAAAGGTTTCATATCAACCCTCTTGTTTTTATCTATTCAGAACCCCTCTCCCAAACCCCCTAAAATAAATAAATAAATAAATAAATAAATAAATGAATAATATTTAAATAAATAAATAAATAAATGATGATGACGATGATGATGATTCTGAGCTAGTGGACAACAGCTCAAACAGATAAAATCAGTGATCATTTATAAAATTTATGTAAAATGTTAATAAATCGTCCATCTGTGTCGAAGGTCAATGCCAAGGTCATCGTCACAGGTCCGCGGCGTGCGCACGACTGGTACAGTGAATCGCCCGAAATATCCTAATTTTGTTTGATGTATTAGGCTATTATACAATTAGTATACTCGTTGAATCGTAAAATTCCATTACCCATTTGAAGAACCAAATAATCAAAACGGATCATTTAAAGTAATCACCTCTATGTTTCATGTACATATGGTATCATAAATGGCTATTGAAAATAAGCCGTGCTCTGTGAAATGGGGGTTTAATGTTTCTGCGAAAAGTATCGACTCGGGTCAGCCTGCTGTTCAGCCTGCTCGGGCTGATCTGGGCCGAAACTTTTCGCTATTAGTCAATTTTCTGTAGTTCAAAGGACCAGTCTACCTTATGATTCAGTCGGTTGATAGACAATATGGATTTTATGGATCCATAATTATGTGATGTCTTGTGTGGTATAATACATCTCGGAGATACATTAAGCCCCATTTTGCCGGAGCATGGCTCAAATGTTGGAGCAAGTAATGAAACTGCTCAATGTAATGAATTTCGATTAAAATGAAGATTGCACCATCATGAATAACTTTGTTGTCGAAACATTAAGGCTTGTGAGTAAATTAATAAGAAATCCGTTCAGCCCAGCAGAGTATACAAATTGCTTCGATATGGTAATTGTGATCATTGCATATTACTTTCCTAGCCGTGATAAACGACAGAATGATTTCTTTCTGCAAAAAAGAAATATTTAAGTTTTAGTTATGGTTAGATATCGGTACAATCTGAGTTTTTATTCTGTTAAAAAATACATCTATGCAAATTATCGCATTTCCGTTGCATTCAACAGTATGATAATACAGACGTTTATATTTACAGTTTTCCAAACTTCCGCATGTCGACAAAAAAACCTTCGCTGACAACCAAAATTATTTGCTAACGAATATATGGTCTACATATTATTACTTAACAAACTGTGTTGTTGCATTTACATAACGGACATGGCCCGTTCAATACCAAATGTATCAGCACACTCGGCCAATACGAGAACAATTCGGCTAATATCAGATCAAAAATGAACTTCAAACATCGTTACATACAAAGTACAACATAGCATACATGTAACAATGGTAGTAATAAACCAGGCAAATACTATTGATTAAGCAATAAAATATTCTGTTCTGTTCTGAATAAGAAATTACTTGATTAAATGCTCAATAGCGGCCAAAAAATCAATGCAGATGTTAGAATGCATTTAAATTTAAATCATACCATTTAACAGTATGGAAGATATTGTCGCTGGCAGAAAATGAATTTTACAATCAGGCTATAAGTAAACAAAAGATAGAGTGACCTGGCAGGTTTTAAGCTAGTTTTGAAAATATTTTTTCTGCCAGCGACTTAAACTGGGACCGATCGTATATTAACAGATTGTCATCTTCACAATAATGTCCATACTTTTAAATGACATGATTTAAATATAAAGGTATTTCAGCATCTGATTTGTTTACTTTTGGTAGATATTGTTACTTTAGTACCATTAGTGTGTGCTACAGCAAAGAAAAGACTGTCCATACCAAAACTGACCAGCCCGAATAGCTCGGGTGGTAAAGCGTCAAACATGAATGAATGAATGAATGACTTTATTGACTTATGCATCCTGTACATAGTCAGTTACAATCAAAATAATTTTCAAAGTGTCCCACGTGATACAACTCTCTCTCTCTCTCTCTCTCTCTCTCGCTCTCTCTCACTCTCACATTTTCTATCACCGCTCTTTCGCTCTCAAAATTACATCATGATTGTATATTTGATCAATTTACGAATATAAAATGTTCAAAGTACTCTGTCTCTCGGACAAATATATTTATATTTAACTCTTTGCCAAGGGACATAATTTTAGACCGCTCCAAATAGAACATTTTTGCAGACGACAAATAAAGTAAGACTTTAATGATGGGTTATATCTTTAAAAAGGTAGAAAACACGGTGAAAAAAGTAGAAAAACGTCGGTTACCGGCATTTTTTCCTTTTTTCCACCATGTTTTCAAAGTCTTCCATTTCAGGGTGGTTGAAAACACGAGCTTGTTTGGTTAAGGGTTAATACATATATAACAAAATGCAAGTACCGCTCTCTCTGTCTCTATTTTCTCTCTCTCTCTCTCTGTCTCTCTGTCTCTCTGTCCCTCTTCTATGTCCAATATATTTAATTAATAAATATATAACAAGATACAAATACCCTCTCTCTCTCTCCCTCTCTCTCTCTCCCTCTTTCTCTCTCTCCCTCTTTCCCTCTCTTTCTCTCTCTCTTTCACTCTCCAGGTTTCCTCTTTTCTTTCCTATATATCTGTAGATGTAGTGAAAGGGTAGATCTCATTATGATTCGACTTTAAAAGTTTTTATTTTAGGAGAAGGCTTCATTATTTTTGTCTCCAAACAATGTTTTAATATGGGTTTCGACGGGAAAATACTCAATATTTTTAAATCTATGTATTCTTGTGTTAAATCATGTATAAAATATAACAATACTGAATCAGACTTTTTTGATATAGGTGTTGGGTTGTTTCAGGGACAAAATAACTCCCCAGCTTTATTTGCATTATTGCTAGAAGATCTAGAGCTATTTTTACAGGAAACAGATACCTGTGGTTTGAAACTGTCCGATATTTGTATTATATTACTTCTCTTTGCTGATGACATGGTCGTTTTGGGCAACTCCCCGGTCGATTTACAACAAAGTCTAAATAGACTCAATCAGTACTGTACAAAATGGGGTCTAGAGGTGAATACGTCTAAAAGTAAAGTAGTTGTCTTTAGGTCCCGCGGAAACTTACGTAATAACGAAAAGTGGATTTATGGTAATGACTACCTAGAAGTTGTGGATAATTTTAACTATTTAGGGGTGTGTTTTAATTACACGGGATCTTTTAATTTAAATGTTCAGAACATAAAGGGGAAATCTTTGAAAGCTAAGCATTTATTATATAACAATGTCAAAATACACCACACTAAACCCGATATATCGATGCGATTGTTTGACACATTTGTTGGATCAATCATAAATTATGCTTGTCCAATTTGGGGCTTCACCAAGTCAAAAGATCTAGAACAAATTCATCTTAAGTACTGCAAGTGGATTTTAGGGGTAAAAAGTAGAACATGCAATGCGGCAGTTTATGGAGAATTAGGTCGATATCCAATATACATTTCGCGATACGTTCAAATTATAAAATATTGGTTGAAATTATTGGATACTGACAATATTATTTTACAAAGAGTTTATGAAGATGCTAAACAAAGATTACATCGTGGTTTTAAAGGATGGTTACACAATGTTCAACATTTATTATACGGTTTTGCAAATGCATTCGATAATCCGCAAAATTTAAACGTCGAAATGTTTCTCCATCAGTTTAAACAGAGGTTAATTGACTGCTTTCAGCAGAAGTGGAACGCTGATTTATCTAAAAATGAAGTTTTAAAACCAGTTTATGTGTATCTGAAACAACACTTTTCGTACGAACCATATTTAAATTTAGTTGACTCGTATAAAGCAAGAGTATGTCTTACCAAATTAAGAGTAAGCGCGCATAATTTGAATATTGAGTGCCTAAGATACGAAAGGGATCGTAAGCCGCGTTCTGAAAGATTATGTTATTTATGCAACAATGGCGACATTGAGGATGAATTTCATTTTGTTTTAAAGTGCAACAAATTTCAAAATTTAAGGCAACAATTTATTAAGAAATATTATTATAAAAAAAACCCAGTATGTTCAAATTCGTATCTCTCTTGAAAACAAATAATAGGAAAGAAACTATAAATCTAGGTAAATTCTTGTTACAGGCATTCGAAGAAAGAAAGAAACTTTTGTCGTAGTGTTATCCTCCCCCCAATAATAAATCAAACATGTAAGCGACAATCTCGGGGCACGTCAGGGTGTGGGTTCAGTCATCATGGCTGGACAACCAAAATGACTAGAATAGTCTTTCGGATGATACGTTAAACCAGTATTAGTATGGCAATTTGAAAAGTACATGTATGCATGTAAGATATTATTCAAATTCCTTATAAAATTGTGTTTATGATCTGAGATCATCGTGGCAATTTCTGTCTCCTGCATGAATGACGTTGTTGTTTGATGTTAAACAATGTTTGATATCATGACGACCTAAACAGGTTAAATCAATAAAATACTATGTTATGTAATTTGGGAAAATATTTCACACCTCGGCTCAATGCTTTTGTACAATCATCAAGACCTCGCATACCACAGCTTTTGTTCTGTATCGTGACATTGTTTTCTAGACCAAAATGACGCGAGAAAAAAGTCTCAAATGCTATAATTGTGTACGGTGTATTTGAGAATTGCTTTTATTCCCCTTTTGATAATAGGCTTATGCGCTTTGTGTTGCAAGTTTGTTGTTACTATTGTTGTTTATAAATGCTGTAAGGATATCGTGTACAGATAACTTCACTCTTCCCCGACAATAGTTTAGACATGTCCGAAATCAAAGCATTTGCAGACGACAAATTAAAGTGGCTTAAATCATGGGTTTTGTCTTAGATATGGTAGGAAGAACTGTGAGAAAAGTAGAAATTGCTGGTTACCAGCATTTTCTCCTTTTCACACAACGTTTTCAAAAATCTATCCCACAGTTATCCCATTATTTTGGTAAAGAAAATAATCCTTGGTAATAATACATTGACTGCGGTGCCCATTCATTGACAGTTCTAAATATTATTCCAGCTTGTAGTTTCCAAGACGAGCCATCTAATTGGTCGAGACGTACTGTCTCGACCAATCAGATGGTTCGTCTCTGGAAATTTAGAATTAGAATGAAACTTAGACAGGTTGGTGTATGCAGACCTCGAATTCGAAGACGTTCAAATCAAGTGGTTTGTCCTTGATAATTTGGAGCAGGAATTATATTCTAAAAGGTTGGTGAATACATATCTAGACTTTAATGCCAAACTTTGTGCCTAGGCTTTTCAAGCGGTTTGTATAAGGAAACCGTGGAAAACAATTGAAACTCTTTCACAGGCTAGCGAACGTCTTTATGACCCAGGGGAGGAAGGTTTTTGAAAACATTGAGGAAAAATGAGATGTTCCGGTGATCAAGTTATTCTGTTTTTCTCTACAGTGTTTTCTATCTTTTTATATTTATGTGTGCTTAAGGATTTGTTTCGATTTTTCTCCATACAGATCTTTAAATCAGATATTTGAATTGTATATTTGAGTCATTTGAGTTATGCTCTGTAGAAAGGTGGTTTAATGCATCTGCAAAAAGTATCGACCAAGGTCAGCGTGTGCGGTTCTGGGTCGAAACTTTCTGCTAATGGTCAATTTTCTGCATGTCAAAAGACTTGTCTATCCCATGGTTTAATTGGTTGTCAGACAAAATGGATTTTATGAATCCATAATCATATAAACACTTGCTTGGTATAATCGTAATGTGTGAAAGAGATGTATAGAATCCCCTTTTCCCAGAGCGCCGCTCTTTTGTATAACACATGTTTGCATTTTGGGTACAAAATAAGTGAGGCACGCTCGAGCAAAAGGGGGCTTGATGCATCTCTGTGATGCATCATACCAAGGAAGTCATCACATAAATAGGAATCCATAAAATCCAGTATGTCTAACCACCGACTGTATCATAAGGTAGACTGGTCCTTTGACATACAGAAAATTGACTAGTAGCGAACATTTTCGGCCCAGATCAACCTGCGCGGATCACGCAGGCTGAACTGGGTCGATATTTTTCGCAGATGCATTAAGTCCCTTCTTCACAGAGCATGCCGGAAGTGACTGATTGATTGAATGGCGTTTTACGCCGCTTTGAACGTTATTCCAGTTATATCATGACGACACCTCACATATTCATATAAGTCCATGGTTTTACCAGCACTAGGCTAGGGCTTTGAAGTGTCTTGCCCAAGGATACCCCCACGAAAAACCAAGCACTTTCAGTGAGGCATGAACCCAGAGTCTCCAAGTTATGAGTACTTTACCACTGAGCCACGCAGGAGCCCACAAAATAAATGAAATGGGCGGAAACAAACTGGATAATTTCAGCATATAAGAAAAAAAAGTGTCGAATATTATCGGACAGTAGCCATTCAATATTCCTGATCAAGACGCCGTTTTTTCAGTAAGAGACCATGGGGGGGGGGGGGGGGGGTGGGGAGCGGGGGACGCGTGGGGGGGGGGGGCTTTTTGGGAACAACGTGGGGAAAGGAGAAATAACGAGCTCTTTCTCCTTTTTCCACAGTCTTGTGTGCCCTTTCAAAGACAAAACCCTTCATATTAGTCACGTTTAATCTGTACTCTGAGTATGCCCAGACTTTGGACTGGTCTACTTTTTTTTTAATTGCCGTTTTGATTTCCGTTTATTTGTCGTCGCAACTGTTTGCCCATACGGGCGACGCTCCGAAAAGGCTTAAATTGTCTGCTTGTCGATCTTCGCGTCTATCGGACAGTTACGGGGAATACAAAGGGTACTTGTTTACTAGAAGGCTGTTATTCATGTTATGGGGGATGGTGCAACATACAGGACAAAATCCATCATAAGTTACGCATGGCTCTCTAACGTGCCAGGGGCCCGTTTTTCTAAGGTAGTTATGAACAAAATTTTCGTGAGTTTTTACCTAACTCTAAAGAAAATGCGTAAGTGCGTTTTACTATAAAAGTTCGTAACTGTTTTGAGCGAAAGTTTTTGCGTAACTTTACGAACAAAAATACCTGCCGTAACTTTTGCGTAAGTGTTGCCGATTTCAGAGGGCTTCGAACTAATTAGAATACATGTAATTAAGCGAGAAACAATTAGAATAAAAATACAGAATGGCAAAGTACACACACAATTCGGTTGTATGAGATCATCCTGGATGACATTTAAATGTAAATAAGGTGATTGATGCAGCTTGTGCAAACTATTTTCTCATGTGGCATGAAGGTTACGGCACACTTTTGAGAGCACTAGGTTCCAGCTCAACAATGCCTTGCGAAA
This sequence comes from Tridacna gigas, assembly GCA_945859785.2. Taxonomy (NCBI): domain Eukaryota; kingdom Metazoa; phylum Mollusca; class Bivalvia; order Cardiida; family Cardiidae; genus Tridacna; species Tridacna gigas. Next base: position 59,199,549 of record OX244028.2, read on the forward strand.
GAAAGATTTTATGTTAACGGGGATTCCACTGAAGATCGAACCCAGGATCTGTAAATTAAAAAAAGAAATCCAACAAAATATGAGCAACGAGCCTCGGACGGCCTTGTTGATGTTGCTACTCAACAATTTTGTCATTGTATAACATTACAAATAATATTTTTAAGTCACATCTGTACTCTGTTGCTGTATATCACTAATTAGATACGACCAAGTGAGCCTTGAATTAACCCTTAGGCTGCTAAGCGTGACTTAAGGACCTTTAGCGTACAGTCTAAATCAAGATCAGACTTCACAGACCGTGCAGTCTGATCCGGATCAACGGTGTCCGATAAGGAAATACACCCCAATAACTTTGTAATAAAAACATTTGGGGTTTTACTTTTGGCTTGAAAGTTCCATTTCACTTATTTAGCAGGTATGGGCCAAAGAAAGGACTAGCAATGCGGATGGTCGTTAGTATTCTGTAATTATCTTCACGTACTTACAGGAGATATATCGCTAAACGTATACAGAACATTGATTGATTGATTGATTGATTGATTGAACGGTGTTTTACAGCGCATCAGCATTATTTCAGTCATATATCCTGGGTTTCACCAGTACTAGGCTAGGGCTCAGAAATGTCTTGCCCAAATATACTCCCTCGAAAGACACCGTGCTTTGAGTGAGGATCGCACTCGGAAATTCCAGGGTGAGAGCTCTACAGTCTATCACCAAGCCACGCAGCCAAGAACCCTAAAATATTTGGAGTACTCTATAAATTCACACCTTCTCTGTCATCCATTTCTTCAGTATATAATTGTATTGTCTATTGTAACCTGTGTTCTATACCGACAAGTGAAATATATAGGTATTTACACTATCGAAAAATGTCTACACACTGTCATGATCACCTAAAGCCTTCGATTGGTGATTGAGAATGTGCAGTCCGATCTTTGATCAACTCTGTCCGATACTGCAAGATTTCTTCGTCGGGAAGAACTTTAAACTAGCAATACTCGGATTTTTAAGCTCGTAATAAGCAGGTTCTGCTACTTTGATTTAAAAAAAAAAAACATCTAGTATATCGCGCAGTCTAGTAGTAAAATTCGGCAATCACCGGTTTTTATTTTCTTTTTAAGCAATGTAATTAGGCACAAATAAAAAACGTAGTTCAAGTCAATCAGACTTGAATGTAGACTCTATACTTCAACTGACAAATTTTAGGCTTTTCCAAATTGAAAGCATCTGCAGGTGACAAATCTGAAAGTGGAACAAATGAACTGACGTTCTTTGCCAGGGTAGAAAACATTGTGGAAAAAGAAGAAATTAAAAATGTTGATTACCGCCATTTTCTATTTTTTCCCTCAATGTTTTCAAAAGGCCTCTACCTCAGAGTCGTTACAGGTCGGGGCTGCGTGGTAAAAGGATAAAGACTGATTGTTTGTTAGAAATTGGTCGATGAACCTAAGACAAAATATAAAATTGTAATTGAAGTGTCAGTTTTCATACTGATCTTTAATGGTATCGTATCCTGTATTTTCACCCGCTGTGTTTTCAGCTTTGGCTAGACACTGGCCAGCGAGAAATCAGAGTGTCAGACTTATATACCTTCAATTGGAGAGTTACGAAAAGTTCATGAAAATACTTACACAAGCTTTTTTTTTTTGTAAAATGCACGTAAGAATTTCCTAACTTTTGCGAAAGTGAAAACTTACGAAAAAGCTTCGGTAAATGTTAGTAAAACGGGGCCCAGGTGTTCAGCACCATTACTTGGTACGTATATTTAACGTCTCATCCAAAAGACTTAGTATTTTGTGTAGTTGGCCAGCCGTTGGGCCCGAGCACACACATTCAGGTGTCCAGATCAAGTCTCCACTTGAGCTATTCCTGCTGACAGTCCAAATTTTTGGCGTTTGACATGATAATTTTCATTTATTTATCGTGGCCATCGGTTGCCAATATGAGCGACGTCCCCAGAAGGATGTTAGTTTTGTTACGAGATAGTGCAGGATACAGGGCTAAACTCATCCTAAGTAACACCAGGTTCTTTCACGTGCTCGGCGTATAGCACCGTCACACGTTACCTCGGTGTAACGTCTAATCTGTAAGATCATTGGTAATTTTAATTGGTAATTGGCCAGCTAAAGATTTCAAATCCACAACCTCAGGTGGCCCGAGACTTAATTTTAAAAAGTCCTATGCACTACCTATTCGGACTGGTTCTAAATTTGTGTCATCTGGTAGAGATAAGTATATTTACAAAGCCATTAGATGCAAATTAGTTTCTGAAGGATATATTGGGCTGATTTGGTTTTAATGTAAACTACAAAAATCAGGACCTATGCATTATAAACTCCTGTAATGGGTTTTGATTTATGTAAAGTATTTCAGTGATCAATCGTGCGTGCGTGTCAAGGGTCAATGTCAAGGTCGTGTATCACTGTCCATGCCTGATACTCGGGTTGAGATTAAATTAGAGATACGTGACGCTAGTTACCAGTTTTTTCTCCTTTTCCCACAATGTTTTCATAGGCCTTCTTCTTCAGGGTCATTAAAACACGGGATTGCTTGGTAACGTGTTTAAATTCGACAACAGGCATAACATTCTTACGACGACTTTTTTAAAATTTTCAGGGGATTCAATCTCTACATTATTGTTAAGAGGGGACAAATTCATAACAACGACCAATTTATCCTTTTGCCAAATTATATTCATATTTATTAATTCATTCAACCTCCGCTAACATAACTTTTCCTGAATGTAAGTTAATGTATCGTTTCGTCTATTGTTCAAAGATGTTTATGTGGGAAAGCAGCCAGTGCCTAGAAAAGAATGTTGCACAAAGTACAGGTGAAAGAAACTATGGAAAAGCATTGATAGAGGCCCCTAACACCGCAATGTAACCGAAATAATGTTGAAAACGGCGTTAAACACCAAACAAAATATCGGAATTCCTCAGAGCCCGTATTCACTTACCATACTAAGAAACGTTCTCAGACTGATTCTGAAGAATTGAAAGTAACACAAATTCTGATAAGCTAAACCAAATGGTTTAGCAAGCCAGAAGTTGTGTATCTATAATAAGACCAAGAATGTTCCTTAGCATAACTGGTGAATACGGACCCAGGTTTCGTCCCATTACAAATAAAAACAGACCCTGGCCACCCAGCCAAAAAACAACAAAAAAACACAAACTTTTTGAAGAGACCTTCGATATCCTGGTAGTATAAAACTGACACCTTGGGTATTTTTTTTCGTCACAAACGATTTGTGGTTTCTTAGCCACAGCCTACCCTTTATTGTGACTTCACAGTCAATTTAACACGATGTTTCTCCATAAACAACATATATGGCATTTACATGTACGTGCAATTTTATCGGATTTCAACGCTTGACAAAATTTTAGACTTGTCCAAATTGAAAGCAGTTGCGAACCACAGATAAACTGTGGCACAAATGACGATATTTGGATCAGATAGGATAGAAAATATTGTGGGAAAAGGAAAAAATACTGTCTTCCAGCATTTTTTCCTTTTTCCTCAATGTTTTTAAAAACATCTTTCTTCAGTCTTGATCTAATGAACTATTCTTTTAGTGTTTACACGAACCTAAGAAAAAAAGTTTTTTGAAAACATTTTGGGAAAAGGATAAAGTGCTAGTGTTAAACATTTTCTCCTTTTCTTACAATTTTTTTAAAAGCCTTCCCTCTCAGATGAATTTCATAATATGTGCAAGATCTAATTTGTCGTCAGCAAATGCTATCAAACTGGTCCTGTCTGAAATTTTGTCGTTTGGTACAGAGTGAAGACTGGACTAAGTCTTTTTACGATCCTGGGAAAGAAAGCGTTTGAAAACATTTTGAGAAAAGGAGAAAATGCCGGTTTCCAGCATTATCTCATGTTCCCAGAATGTTTTCTACCCTTTCAAAGACAGATCCATTTGTTTGAGTTACAACTGATTTGGTATTGATTTTCAAATGCTTTGAATTTGGACAAGTCTATTTTTTATTGTCTGGTAGGGACTTCAAAAGTCCAGCATATGATTACCTTGTAGATAAAGGTCAGACTGTTTGGTCAGTTCTCGGATCTACCCTTTTTTTCTAAATTTTTGAGGGGCATTCTGTCCTACTTAGCCTTGGATCTGGGGGGGGGGGGGGGGGGGGGGAGGGGGACCCTTTTTTTAATATGGCACGTTTAAAAACCAACATATACCCTTAACAATGTTATACTGGTACATATATACGGTTGCAAGGGAAATGTAATACACGCCTTGACATAAGGCTAAAAGCTCATGATTTGTGAGGGTATGGGAAACACAGAGAGAGAGAGAGAGAGAGAGAGAGAGATATCTTATTACACGCTGCATACTTTGTAGAATGTTTATGTATTGGCTAACTCGTGAAAGCTGCTCATCCATCCAAATATGATCACATGATTGCCTATCATATGACGTAAGAACGATACACTGGCAACAAGAATCATTTATAAATACACTTTTGCCTTGCGGAAGTCTGAATCATATTACCCCAACGAAATGTGCCCGATATTTTTCTCTGAAAAACGTCTGTGGTTGGCTTGAATAAATGACGTCATGAAACTGAAAGAGGATGGGATTTTCAATTAATCGGTGACCTCAAACTTTGTCTCGTCTCGCTGATAAAATTTGAATCAAGATCCCTCGGGCTCCTTGCAGATTCATCCGCGATAAAGTAGGTCTAAATCCGCTATTATGTTTATCAAAATGGCTGTCAGTCATTTATTAGGAAATATGTCTGTATGGAAGCAGTCATAGACCACTAAATTGTTTTGTTTACACAATTTTTAAAAGAAAAAAAAGTTTTCAGGTCACTGTTTGAATAATAGAGAAAACATTGTCGTAAAAGGAGCGATTGCTTGTAAGAAGCCGCTCTAAAGTAACGCCATATATATCTTGCTTTCGCCAAACTTGCTTACATACCATAGAGAATGCGCCTAATTTTGGTATGTGTTTTTGCAAACACATTTTGAAAATTCAGATTTAGGATGTGCATGCGAACACAAATAGCATTGTATTGTATTGTATTGTATTGGAGTTTGAGGTCACCGAGTTAAGTCGTTTTTTTTTTTTTCTTTTAACAGCTTCGGTCATATAACGGCCATCAGTGCACCCATACGTGTGTTTCCTGGCTTTCTCACACTATTGAAACTCTCAACTCTCTTTCCAAGCCACTGACTGCTTTTCTTACATGCGTCAGAGGTGAGAGGCGAAAGATCGCCGGAAAGAACGTCTGCATTAACCGGGTATCAAACTCGCAACCACTAAGTAAATTTAGCGCATTTACCATGAAGATGTACTTGCAAATACATTGAATGCAAGTTCATTACTATTTTAAAAATGATAGAAAATATTGTGGAAAAAGAAAATGAAAAAAAAAAAAAAGATGGTTTTCAGTATTTTCTCCTTTTCCTACAACGTTTTGAAAAGTCTTCTTCCCTTGGGCCGTTAAAATGGTGGTGAGTTAAGATCAATAACACCAAAAGCTACATGTTCTATGCTCGTACTTCCTCAAAGTTAATTTACGCATCGACATATTTTTAACTACCGTTAATTACGTGAAAGGAAAATAGCATATCTAGCTGTTAGATGAGTAGTGCAATCAACGCATGTAATTTTGGGATGTGCATGCAGGTATATTCAGCACATTTACATGCAGGACGCGTATGCAAATTCATTTAGCGAATGTCTTTTATTAACCGTGTACCACAATTCCGAATTTAAACGACCCTGAGGAAGAAACCTTTTTGAAAACATCCTGGGAAAAGGAAAAAAATGCTGGTAACCAGCATTTTCTCCTTTTCCCACAATGTTTTCGACCCTATCAAGAGAAAATTGCACCATTCGAGCCACATTTAAAGTGTCGTCTGCACATGAAGTTGAAAATTGTGTGGTTTGTCAGAAGGTTAAAGATGTGCATCTAAACATATTTAGCGTTTGTAAATTAAGATAATTATCGCAGAGCAAGGTAAGGCGCAATTTCGAATGCATTTAATAAAGGTGTACATGTACATGCACGTGTATATATTTAGTGCATATAGGTTTTGGATGTGCATGTAAATGACTGTACCGGTAAGCATGTAAATGCAGCTAGCGTTAAGACTGATATACAAAAATTAATAAATAGCGCATTCTGCACAAATTGTGAGGTCCATTTATCGTCAACATTTCGATATGTAAAGTTATATTACGCCCTTATCTCACGGAGTAAGGTTTTAACGACCCTGAGGTAGAAGTCTTGTTGAAAACATTGTTGAAAAAGGAGAAAATATTCACCATCATTTTTTTTTTTTTTCGTTTCCATCAATTTTTTGTCCCGTTTCAAAGATAAATCCCATCTTGAAAGCCTTATCGACACTTGTCGTCTACAAATGAGTCATGCCCTGGCAAAACAGGGTTAAATGCCACACCGCTATGCATAATACCAATCAAGTCATCACATAATTGTGGATCTATAAAATCCATTTTGTATGATAACTGACTGTATCACGAGGTATATTGGCCCTTTGACATTCAGAAAATTGTCTAACAGCATAAAGTTTCGACCGAAATCAGCCTGGATTGCGCAGGCTGACCTGGGCCATTACTTTTCGCATTAAGCACCCTTTCCCTGAGTATTTCTAAAATGCTTTAAGTCTGGGCAAGCGTAAACTCAGACATCTCGTATAGGCTAAACAGATGAAGGGATGAATCTGCCCACGACTTAACGCAATCTATTTTTGAGGCCTTTTCAAAAATCATAAAGAAAGTTATTTTAATGGTTACCATCACAACATAAAAAAGGCCCCTATTTACGTTAAAAAGTGACAGCTTTGGAAAATATGGAGAGAGACAGAGACTTTTTGCTATTCACGATGAAAAATGAAACTGCTTGAATTTCCTCCACCTGAGCCATGCTCTGTGAAAATGTGGTTTAATACATCTGCAAAAAGTATCGACCCAGGTCAGCCTGTGCTGTCGACGCAGGCTAACCCAGGTCGAAACATTTGTCTACTGGTTGATTTTCTGGATGTCAAAGAACTCGTCTGCATTATGATATAGTCGGCTGTTAGACAAAACAGATTGTATGAATCCATCACGGAGATGCATTAAACTCCCATTTTCCGGAGCGCTGCTAATATCACTCCATATATATTTATCCCTAATCCTTTATCTACGTACATGTAGATGGAACAGGAGCTTTGAGGGCGATGTTGATGAAGATCAGAATGCGCAGTCTGATCTTGAATCTGTACGTCCGCATTTTTAGTCAAGCCTGAAAAAAAATAAAACGTTTTTAGTTGTAGTTCATTGTGTTTCAGGCGTCGAAAGAGCTTTAGTTTATATTTGATGCTGACAAAGTTTACATAATAAGCTATATGGCCCGCAACTTGCGAAATGAGACCTTCGGACATTTGCGTAAAGTGTCGTCTCGGATTAGCCTGCGCTTTTCATACAGTAGACTTTCGTGAAACAGAAAATCGCACAAAAACGCGAAGTGTCGTCTAGGATTAGTCACAGCCTGCACAGGCTGATCTGGGACAACACCCTTTTACACTTATGTCCGAAGGCCCCTTTTCGTGTGTTGCGTGCCAATTTTTTCATTAGAGGTAACCTATACAGTATCTTGTCTTGGAAAATTATATTTGAGTCATGCTCTGTGAAAAGGGGGCTTAATGCATACCCATGCATTGTACCAAGCAAGTCATCACATAATTAGGGATCCATAAAATCCACTTTGTCTTAACTACCGGCTAAATCTTATGGAAGACTGGTCCTTGTACATACAGAAAATTGACCAAAAGCTAAAAGTTTTGGCCCGGGTAAGTCTGCATGGACTGCGCAGGCTGATCTGAATCGATGCGTTTAGAAGATGCATTAAGCCCCCTTTTAACAGAGCATGGCTCATTTCATTTTTCAAGGAAAAGGTAATTTGCAATCAGGAAGTTCCCCGCTGGTGACTTTAGTCACGTCGGCCACTCTGTGCCCAAGGCTCAGGATTGTACGCGTAGTTATAATAATAATGATAATAATAATAATAATTCGAACCATGCTCTGTGAAGAGGGGGCTTAATGCATCTGCGAAAAGTATCGACTCAGGTCAGCCCGCGCAGTCCGCGCAGGCTGACCTGGGCCGAAACTTTTCGCTATTGGTTAATTTTCTGTATGTCCAAGGACCAATCTACCTCATGATTAAGTGGATTGTTTAAAAAAGTGGCTATTATAGATCCATAATTATGTGATGGCTTGATTGGTATCATGCATCACAGAGATGTCTTATATCCTCTTTTGTCAAAGCATGGCTAATATAGTTTTATCATCTGCACATGCTTTCAAATAGGACTAGTTTAAAATTTTGTCGTTTGATAAAGAAATTTAAAGATTTCAAATCAGTACTAAAATGGGGTAGGACATACGAGCATGTGTTGCTTAACGTGGATACCCTCGTTTTGTGTAAAAAATAGAAAACGAACGACACTCGTTATGTAGACTCTCACCTGAAATGCAGCGGAGCAAAACTTGTTCTAGATTTAAACGATTTGAAAGTCTCAGGTAACCGGACCTTGAGCTGAAATTAGAAATTAAAGTATTTACTTTTCAGTCACGCAAAAATATAGCTCCCAATCCACGAGGAAAGGGGACTTTTTTCATTATTAGTATCGATCCGCGAACATAATGGTGCGACGCCGGCCAATTTTCCAATGAAATCACTTTTTACTAGCGGACACACTTTTCGATGGCGTCCATATTGAGAGCATTCGCAAACAACAAAACTCAATGTGGCTTAAATGATTGGTTTTATCTCTGAAAGGATAGAAAACCTTTTGGGTAAAAGGTGAAACTGCTGGTAACCAACACGTTCACCATTTTCCCATAATGCTTTCAAATGCTCTCCTCCTCCACGTCGTTTAAACTCAGGATTGTGCGGTAAATCGTTAAAGGGCATTTGTCAATAGAATATCTTATGATTTTGTAAATTTTAAATTAACAATGTCTTGTGAAAGGGAGGGTTTAATGTATCTGCAGAAAGGATTGACTCAGGTCAGCCTGCGCAGTCGGCGAAACTTTTATCCATCGGTCCATTTTCTGCTTGTCAAAGAGCCATTCTACCTCCAGATCAAGCCGTCTTTTAAGCTAAATAGATTTTATGGATCTCAAAGTATATGGTGACCTGCATTGTATCATATATTGTATCATATATTATGGAACTGCAAAAGCATGTCCCAGATCTGACCACATGTTACTTTCTGTGCTCAGGGTCCGTATTCACCAACAATTCTTAAGAATATTCTTAGTCTTATTGTCCAAGATTTTCTACGTTTGAAAGTAACGCAACTCCTGATTGCCTAAACCATTTGGTTTAGCCAATCAGGAGTTTTGTCACCGGTACTTTCAAACGTAGAATATTCTGGAGCACACGACAAAGAACATTCTTAAGAATGGTTGGCGAATAAGACCCAGGTCTTCCACAAATGTCACTTGATTTCAAAAGTCGGATTTGTAAGGCGAGATTTCGAGTAACCTCTCTATCATCTGTGCAGACAGTTGAACCAATCTTCGCATATCTATAGGTATCGAAGTGCTTCCAGGTCATTGTACGTAGAAGTAGTGCCATTTGAAAAGCTGACACAAAGCCCGTCTGCAGTACTGTTTTACCAGAAAGTCGGTATGGCCGTTCTATAATGTTTGACTGATGTTATTTGATGACTTTTGTGGACAGTTTGTGCAAATTTGTTATTTCTTAGTGGGAACTATTTTATGCCTGTGACAGGATAAAGCTACATCGTCTACGACCAGGAGAAGCTTAATTTCACTATGACTTTTCCAGAGTAGATATACACTCGTAATTATGTATTTGCGGTAGAATACCAAAAACGGCTTTCAATCGAGGTGCCAATCAAAATATTCCTGTGCAAGAACTGTGGTCAAAGAAATAGATTTTCACTCTATTCTCACTCTATTTTCAGGGATAGATATACACGTTTTGCGGTAAAATATTTCAGCGCCACAGGCATAAACTGGGGCTTTTGCGGATGGCATAGATCAAGATCAGGCTGCACAGAACGTGCTGCCTGATCATTGATCTATGCTGTCCGCTTGTTTTGTCAAGCATGTAAAATATGGATCAGTCTGAATGTCAGTGGACTGAATTTTTAGCTGTCGAAAGAGGTCGAATTTAGAAATTTGGCGCTGAAAGAGTTAAAAAAAAAAATGGGGTGTTTTGGTAAAGGGTCAATATAGAAAGGAAGTATATCATTGAATATATATAATTTCTGAATCTTAAATTTGCGGTTGCCATGCCAACTTAAAAAAGATCACATGATGATTCTTTAAAACTTTTTCGAAGTATTGAAAACGAGTTACTTTCGAAAGGTCTGTTTTCAATGTCTTAAAAATATGGACATGCCTAACCTTATTACTCCCTCTATAGGCAAAAACAAACAAATAATTTAAGACATGCTCTGTGAAAAGAGCGCTTAAAACATCTCTATCGACCCAGGTTAACCTGCGAAGTCCGCTTAGGCTGAGCTGGACCGAAACCTTTCGCTATTGGTCAATTTTCTACATGTTCAAAGACCAGTGTACCTCATGATTTAGTCGGTTGTTAGACAAAATGGATTTTATATATGCATAATTATGTGGTGACTTGCTTGGTACCATTTATTACTGGGATGCATTAAACCCCCCCCCCCCTTTGCCAGAGCATCACTCATTTAAAGTATTCAAATATTATACTCGTATTCCTATGGGATTTGGAGTTGTACTTAATCCTTAGGCTGCTAAGCGCGACTCGCTGACCTTTTGCGGACTGCGTAGATCAAGATCAGACTGCACAGAACGTGCAGTCTGATCTTGAATCTACCCTGTCCGATATGGTGTTATCTGTCTTCCAAAATTACCTTTGAACTAGGAAAATTTGGGTTTATTCTATCGGTTTGAAAGTTTCAATCCTTTCTTTCAGCAGGATAAGGGTTAATGCTACCGACAGGCCTGGATACCTCTTGAGTTTTTCATCGATACATAGCATCTTAAATACAATTTATCTAGTCGTTAAAATTAAAAGCGGAATATTTATAATTTTTGCTGAAAATCAAAATTTTACTAGAACACGGATTTAAGAAAGAAAATAAAAAGATAAAACTGAAACAAACACAGCCACAATAAAAAAAAAAGTAACAATATACTCTGCTCTACAAGCGTAAAAAAAAAAAAACTGAACAAGTACATGCAATATTAAGATATAACTTTGACGTTCTTACAGACAGAGAGAGAGAGAGAGAGAGAGAGAGAGAGAGAGAGAGAGAGAGAGAGAGAGAGAGAATATGCTACGAAAACATGAAAGTGTGTAGAATGGCTTAGAATTTAGTCAGCTGTGTAAATGTACATAAATTATCAAAATGTATTGTGTAAGGGATAAAGAAACTCAAGGAACTGGTACTGGATTTAAAACCGGAAAGGGTAACAGTGATTTCTGTGAAGGTCCCCAGAAAATGAATTACGTTTCCTATCGGTCGTAATCTATGCAGCCTTGCAACCGCCAGGGGCATTATAATTTTATTGAATAAAGATGAAATTGGTTACAAACTGGCTGAAAACGAGTATATATGTATTTTTAAATAACGGGATGATCGTTTCGATATGGATGACTCCATGTATTTTTGCGAAATCAATTATGACGTCATTGTACTTTTTTGAATACGATCTCACATAATCGACGCCAGTTACTGATTACGTTTATATAACCAAATGCTCCTACGCAACTATTTCTGACGCGACCTTCAAAAAGGCCTTGTGAGCCGGTGTCAGAAAACCGGGTGCCACTTTCTTCCTAAAATATGAATGGTCAACATGAGTTAAACCTTCACCACACGAGAAAAATGTAGGTTTGTCCAAATTCAAAGCCTTTTTTTCCACCATGTTGTCTATACATTCAAAGACAAATTCCAACATCTGAGTCATAAGTAGTTTGTCGTTTTCTAAACGTCTCAAATTTGACAAGAGTAAAATTTGAATCTTGCCGTCCAGTAAATGGTGAATGAATGAATGTCCGTGAAAAAAGTATTGGCTAAAGGAGAAGTTTGAGCAATAACTTCTTTTACGACAATGTTTTTAAAAGCTGCTCGTCTCAGGGGTGATATATGAAATTGCAATTGGTTCACAGCTTTGATGATAGTGCGTAAATGTCACAGATGAATGCTTAAAAGTATAAATATAAGAGAGTAATTTATAGTTATATTAATGTAAGTGTACTTGTGTATTTTCAGACATAAGCCAATATCCGGGTAGTAAAGGGTATCCAGTAATAGAAACAAACACACAAGAGAAAGAACCGAAGGTACCCGTATCTAACGAAAGTGACGAAATAACACTTCCGGTTGGTGGAGACCTACGTCACAACCACGTGACTGACTCAACCAATAATAACAACGAGTGCGCAATACAGCATTTGTCTAGAAATGGTTTTCGTGTAAAACGGTATCTACCCAGATACAGTGAACCAGATTTATCATTTGTTTATGTTAAAGAAACTGGAATTGTGAACTCAGTATCGCTAGAAGGATATCTTTATAACAGAATCAGGTGAGACCTTTGACTTTTTCAATCTGGAAGAATCCGATCGATATGACATCTTTAATTGCCAGGTAGATGAAATTTGACATTTGTGGGCATTTGAGATATATAGGATCTAATATGATTCAGCGTTTGAAGTAAGATTTTATTAAACGAGTCTAGGAAAAATGGTATTAAGCGAGCCGTCTGGACGCATTCGCCTCTGATTTATCTCTCTACGGTTAATTGTGACATGATGAACGTAACATTTCATAGAAAGACAAGCAGTATACAAGTTGTGGTGCATGAGCTTGATCTACATTGTTTGCGAAACCAAAATTAGATAGAAAAAGCATTCACGTATGTATGAAATATTGGATGCCTATGTCCAATTTAAAGACAGCAAAAAGATGAGATCCATGTCAGCCTGCGCGGACTGCGCAGGCTGACATGGGTCGATGCTTTTAGCAGATGCATCAAGCCCCCTTTTCACAGAGCATGGCTCAAATTATGATGCTTGATCTTGATCTGTGTTGTCTGCATAACAAAAAAATAGAATACTCGTAAGTAAGGTCCTATGTCTGTTCTTTTTTATGTTTCTGAATTAGATTACCAGATTAGAGTTCTCTTTCTAAATCCTGAAGTCAAACATGTATTTAGAGTTATTTTACGGAATTCAAATTCAGTGCAAACATAGTCATACTGTGTTTACCGTATTTAAAACGATTTACTGTCATTATATTTCATTTTTATATAGCAACCACTCTAATATACTTAAAGTCTTTCACTGCCACTGGCGACTTACGTTGCATTTGCGGACGGCGTAGATCAAGATTTGGGTGCACAGAACGTGCAGTCAAATCTCTTATCATCCGCTACCTGATGATCTTCAATGGGGGGCCTTTCTTCGAATATTTTTCTTGATCAATCTCAAGCATTACATTGGTCCTGATAAGGGGATTTCTTGGTTTTTATCCTCAATTCTTTTGCACCACATAGCTATGTTCTTGAGAAAATAAATCTATAAATTCTAGGTAGATTGTTTTACAAATCAATATAAACGTGTTTTCTGATGGTCGAGAACAGAAATTGCTTCAAAATTACATGGGAATCTTACAAATATATTATAAATCATATTATATTTATCACAACATCCGCAAGGTAATTAAGGATAAAAACAAAGGCATACAGATAAAAGGACCTATCTGTTTTTTGTTTACCTTTCGTCTTTTTCTGGCAAAGGAGATAATTATACTGACAGGATTGACCCTCATCGCAGATGCATTCTACTTTTAAACCATTCGGCAAACCGTGGGTGATCCGTTGATCAAATCTCTCGACTGTATTACAATGTGTGATATGCACCTACACGGTACATTTCTTATGCCAGCAATACACCACATTAGCGTTCTTAAAATTGTAAGGCTCTACTTTAAAAAAAGAAAGCACGAGTCACTGTTTTCTATCGAAACCTCTCTAAATACATTTCCGTTGACAGTTTGTAAATTCAATTTTTAACGCGGTCTATCAATTCCGTTAGCAGCCTTCACTGATAGGTTGATAGATGTTAATAACTTTACCGTGGTTGTGACGAGTGCTTTTAAACATCAATAGACATTCGAATTTATTTAGTTGCAGCGAAAGAAACTGAAAATATATCAGAAACATAAGCGAGGTGTCACGTTTAGGTAACAGACTAATGTTGAAAACTACGCGAAAACCAGATATTCACACATAAACATGTTAAAGGTAACACAAGAAAAGCATTGGATCTGTCAAATTGAGGGGATTTAACTCTTTAACAAGCGACACATTTTTAGACTAGTCCAAATTCAAAGCATTTGCAGACGATATGTTGAATTTAGCAGAAATGCTTGTAATTGTCTGTCAAAGTGCAGAACCTTGCGGGAAAAGGAGAAAATACTGGTAACCAGCATTTTCTACTTTTTACCACAAGGTTTTCAGAATGCTATCTTTTCAGGATCATTAAAACTTGGGATTGTGGGTTATAGGGTTAATTGACCATGCTAAATGCTTATAAAATATTCTCATGCTCAATTAAACTCAGAACGAAATTTGAAAGTTATATAAATGCAATTTAATACGGCTGATACAGTAAATTCTTGATTTTGAAGAGGTCTTTTAACAATAATTAGATTTAACCCTTTACCATACAATCCCGACTTTCAGTGACCATGAGAAAGAAAGCTTTTGAAAACAGCGTGGAAAAGGTAGAAAATGCTGGTAACCAGCATTTTCTTCTTTTTCCACAGTGTTTTCCATTCTTACCGAAACGAGTTTCAAGTTTTGAGTCATATTTATTTTGTTATCTGCAAATGCTTAGACCGGTCTAAAATTTCGTTGTTTGGTAAAGAATCAAGCACTGGCATAGTCTTAGAGGTTCGGACCTCGAATCTCATATGCAGTAGGATAAACCTATGAAAATTCTGAAGGATTTGGGCAGCTCTCTTTTGGCTGGCCATTTAATTGGATTCTTGCTTAAACCCCTAACCTGCTATAGAAGTGAAATGAAACTTTCTAGACGATAGAAAAACCCATAATTTTGCTATTTCAAGGGAAAAAAATTGGAGAAATATCTTCTGTTCGGAAAATGTAGATCCAAGATCAGACTGCACATTCTGTGCAGTCTTGTCTTGATCTACACTGTCTGCAAAAGGGTCCTTGTGTCGCGTTTATCAGCCTAAGGGTTAATATTGTGGGGGAAATTTGGGGTAGATGTGGAGAGTCGGCCTATTGCATCAGAGGTTTGGGGTTCGAATCCTGTTATGAGCAGAATCAACCTTTGGAATTACTCACAATCACGGTGTGGGTGCTGAAATAGTTTTCGGAAAGCGCCTATCGACATTGATTACATGTTATATGATTGAGCCGTGCTCTGTGAAAAGTGGGCTTAATGCATTTGCAAAAAGTATCGACTCCATGTAGGTCAGACCTGTGTATAACTTTTTGCTAAGGGTCAATTTTCCGCAGGTCAAAGGACCAGCTTACCTTATGATTAACCCTTTACCGCACAATGTCACCTTTTGACGCCCCTGGGAAAGAAGCCTTTTGAAAACATTGTGGGAAAAGGAGAAAATGCTGGTAACCAGCATTTTCTCCTTTTTCAACAATGTTTTCTACCCTATCAAAGAAAAATTGCACCATTTGAGCCACATTGAAATTGTTGTCTGCAAATGCTTTCAATTTGGACAAGGCTAAAATTTTGTCATCCGGTAAAAGGTTAAGGCGATTGTTAAACAAAATGGATT
Organism: Tridacna gigas; assembly: GCA_945859785.2. Lineage (NCBI taxonomy): Eukaryota > Metazoa > Mollusca > Bivalvia > Cardiida > Cardiidae > Tridacna > Tridacna gigas. Next base: position 59,215,365 of record OX244028.2, read on the forward strand.
TTATAGATCCATGACTATGTGATGGTTTGCTTGGTATCATGCATCGCAGAGATGTATTAGACCTCCATTTGCCAGAGCATGGCTCAATTATAGGACTTGTGTAACAAACCATGTGAAATGTTTTATCTTTAAAATTATCTGAAAAGTGAACTTCATAATTATGATTTTGAATTTTGTTACTATCTGATTGTTAATGAAATTTAAAGTTAAACTTAATTGAACACAAGATTTATACAAGCTTTACTGTAAAGATATGAGCCTTGCTATGGGAAAAAGGGGGTTAGTGCATCTCCGTGATGCATTTTAACATACAAGTGATCACACAGCTGTGGGTCCATAAAATCCGTTTTGTCTAAAAAAACGTCTAAATCATGAGGTAGAGCGGTTCTTTGACATGCAGAAAATTTACAAAGAACAAAGAATTTTGACCCATATCAGCATGCGCCGACTGCCCAGGCTATTTATTTTACATCGATTGTGAAACATGTTCGGGTTTATAGAGGGGTTATAAAATTGCACACATGTTGAACAAATACTATGATAATATTTGTTTTAAATTTACTTGTAAACTTCTTCAAGTAGTGCACACAATTCAGACATGAATTATAACAAAAGATAATACTTCAGCTACATTCCCTTTGTGTAAAGATTAGAATTTTAACATTAGTTTTAAACGGGTAGTTTATAATGGAATAATAAAGTTAATAGTTTTAGCTTTAAATGATATGAAACATTACAATTGAACAATTTATAGATTTGTATAGTATCTAACGTTGTTTTCAACATTATTTCAGCTATATCTCGGCGGCCAGTTCACCTATCTATTTTTTCTTGGAGTTTCTGTTACCCGTACTTCGCACAATATTCTTCCCAAGCCACTGGCTGCTTTCTCACATAATCATTGTCGAAACAATGATCAGCGGTGAGAGAGGAATGAATCCTGTCGCAATGACTATCTTCAATCCTTGGAAAGAAATTGGCCGAGTATGGAATTCGAACCAGCGACCAGCTGTTCTCAAGTGCTATACACTACCTAATGTATGTGTTACCGTAGCTCGGCTGAAGCATGACAAACACAATGCTCCAACCGTTTGATGTTTCTCTTTCATAGGACTCTTCCAAATAGGGTCCAGCGTGGCTCAGTGCTAAAGTGATTCAAAAGCTGGAGGTAACGGGTTAAACCTCTGGGTTTTTCTCGCGGGAATGTCATTGTGCATAATATTTCAGAGCCCAAGCCTAGTACTGTTGAAACCCAGGACATAGAAAAATAAGCAAGCTGTCGGCGCGATATGACAGATTATAATGTTAAAGGCGTAAACCACCATTCAGTCTCCTAAATATTGTGAATTCAAGATTGTTATGAAATAACTATCTCACAAAATAAACCCTCCCCCTCCAACATCTATTAACCCTTAGGCTGCTATGAGCGACTTACTGACCTTTTGCGGACAGTGCAGATCAAGATCAGACTGCACGTTTTGTGCTGTGTGATCTGAATGTACGCGATCTTCAAAAACTATCCCAAGTAACATTAGCAGTGAAAGAATTAAAACCAGCTTCAATCGAAGATCTGTCTGCACTGTCCGTGGTCTGACTTTGATCTTTATTTGAAAAAAAAAAAAGTGGTGTAGATGCTTCGATGCTTCTTCAAAATATATCGACTCAGGTCAGCCTGCCTAATCCGCGCAGGCTGATCTGAATTGAAACTTTTTGCCAGCGGTAATATTTCTAGATGTCAAAGGATCATTTTTACTTTATCATTCATCCATCGATATCAAATCCGACTGTACGTAAAACACTGCCTGTTCTTGATCTTTAGCGGCCTAGAAGGTTGCTCTTGCTGGCATTGTGTCTGATTAAAGGGAATCGGGGCTATATTTCGTTGAGCAAGTATTTCTTTTTAAAAAAATGTTCACAAAGACCGAACATCTTTATTTTGGCTTTGAAATAAAATCCTCTTTAGAAATGCATATAGGAAAAACAAGGAGTTACTGAGGTTTTTTTATTTGTATTTTTAAGGTAAAATATATGTTCAACATCACTGTCAATCTATTGGCTCCGTAGCTCAGTGGGTAGCGTCACCGATTCCAGTTTTGAAAGTCGTGGCTTCGAATCGCACTAGAATTTTTATAGCATTTTTTCTGTGTGTGTGTTTCTTTTAAACTATGTGTTAAAAGTCATGCTTTAATGGTTTTTCCTTACAAAATATCAACTTTCTTCCGCAAAAAATCATTAAATAGAGTCGAAATCTGTGTTAATGTCCCTTTAAAATCTGTATTTGGCGAGAGCAAAAAAGATCCTATGAAAAAGTCTGTGACGGGTTAAAGGTATCCCTACTAATCAAAAACAGAACTCTGTATACCTTAAGTACATGGCATATTTGTACTTTGGATTTACATGAATTATTGCTCAAATATTGAGTTCTTCGTTTTTAATTAGTGTTCGAAATAAGAGGAAACCGTATTGTGGAACTACTTTTTTGAACTTGATTTTCCTTAGCAGTGTGTCACTCTTAGTTACTTTTCAATGTAGGTTACGACTTGAATAGCTTTTGAGAATGGAGTAGATCAAGGCTTGATCAGACTGCACAGAACCTGCACTATGATCTTGGATCTACACCATACGCTACCTCGTGGTTATTATAGAGAGTGATAAACAAAATTTCTTTCATATTCCGCTGAAAATAACCAGAATCTGATCATTCGTTGCTGGTGTTAACTGCACTGGGGATTGGAGTACGGTACCTGTCTATCTGCGCTGGTTTACTTATCACTTCAATATTTGCTAATGTGACTTGTTTTGTTTCAATAAAAAGTCGTACCATTATTAGGAGTAATTAACAAAATTATTAAATCATGGACATAATGGGAAATTCAAACTGGATGCTGCGGTAAGCCATCTGTATTTTCATAACCCTTTACCAAACGACAAAATTTTAGATTGGTCCATATTGAAAATCTTTGCAGGCGACAAAATAAAAGTGACTGAAAAACTGAAATGTATTTTTTAAAGGATAGAGAACATTGTGGGAAAAGTAGAAAATGCTGGTTACCAGCATTTTCTACTTTTCCCACAATGTTTTCAAAAGGCTTCTTTCTCAGGGTCATTAAAAGTCGGGATGGTAGGGTAAAGGCTTTTAAACAGCTCCGTCGGTCCCTATCGCGCTCAATACTTTACAAGACGACAAAACTTTAGACTTGAAAGCATTTGGAAACGACAAAAACCTGTCTTAGAAGTGGTGGAAAGTTTTTTTTTCTCTTTTTCATTTTTTGAAAAAGATAGAATGCTGTTTACTAGCATTTTTATATTTTTCCCACAATGAGTTGTAAGAACAAGGGAATTGTCGTCGTGAACTAAATACCGTACACGTTCTAGTTCATAAAACGTGTCCCATTCTGATGATTACCACTTTTTTTTTTTTAGAATTCAAACGGCATATTAAATGGCTGAACTCTAAACGGTCTAAAGCCCCTGCTAGTCATGGGCTGAGAGCCCCATACAGTTCACTCAACCAACCAAATTAGCTGATAGACTGAACGCACTTGAACATTTTCAACCCCGTAGGCGAAATTAGCGGCTTTTCCTTCCCAGACAGCATAGACCAAGACCAGACTACACTGAGAGCGCAGTCAGGTCTTGAATCTATATTGGGGTTGTTTGGTAAATTGTTAAAGAACACAGACTAAATCACAATGCCTAACTAAAGTATATACTGACAAAACAAATGATGTTAAAATTTAGTGAACTAATGTCCATATATTGACAATTCTATACCTTCATTTCAGACAGTCTAGAACACCTGCCGTATACGAACTACCCGCCCCCATAGTTGACTCAACCTATAACATCAAGACATCGCTGTCAGCTGACCACGCTTTAAGGAACAGAAGCGAAATCATAATGTCCAACACCGGCGTATCTGTTGGTGTAACGAACCCTGTATTTGTTGACGACACGCAAGATGAGGGTGAGACAAACAACACCGCACAAGGTGAGGCGGAAAAGAAAGGTGAAAAACACGAAAATGGAGACGTTGTCGTGGATATTGATCCGGGGATGGTCAGGAATGGAAGTGTAAAAAACTCTAAAATCGTTGATGCTACCAGAGTTGAAGAGGTGACGATTAAAGTAGGAGCTGACGACAGCCAAACTATTATAGTATGTATAAATTGATGCCTTAAAATATATGTCTCACTGCTGATAACAGCTTCCGGATCATAGCAATCAAAAGACTGTTTGAAAATTTTACAGCAAGATCTTCAGGTGTTTTATCACAGAAAATGGAATGATGGGTCTAAGATTTGTTTCTGTGTTGATCTGATAATTACGATGCGAGTTTGTTTCTTCTCGGGGAACTATAACGTGCCACTAACCACATAAGGGAACGTGTTCTACCATTAGGATGGGCATTTTTTAACTATAATCTTTCAATGGTAGTTGTGCTTTAGGTGGAAACACACGCCCACACGCACGGGCTCACGCACGGGCGCACGCACGCACGCACGTACAATCACACACGTAATTTGTTGAGGTGCAAATTTTAAAACTTCTTATGTAGACCGTTGTACATAATCATATTTGATAGAAACAACAAGGCTAATAAAAGTACAGCAGAAGGCCAAAGATAGTGATTTTTACTATATTTTCAATGTACCCCCCCCCCCCAAAAAAAAAATCAGTGGTATGACACCGGTAATAAGAGCCAAAGGATACGAGGGTTGTACGGAAAGTTCGTCGACACGGCCTTTTTGTTTTTTACTGTTTTCCATTTTTCTGATATATATTTCAAATAAGTTTTGCATATAACATGAATGTTATATGCAAAATGAATGAAATATAAACGGAAAAGTTCTGTAATTTAGATAATCAAAATTATGTTCCTATGATAACCTATGGTAGGGGTAGCCCAAGGTGTAAGAAAAAGAAAAAGAACATTCAGCTTGCAATATCAGAAATAATTTTTTGAACAGAAGGAAAAAAAGAAAACTTTCTTTTTCTTTACTTTAAACATAAGAGCTGGATAGTCAGCATTGTAAATCACAAAACATGCAATACAAATAACATATCTAAATAATATATAGGATAAAACTAATGCCTAGGTGGGACATGATAATGTATGTTGGACTGTTTACATATAATAATTTTTGCTGCAAAATATTATGGAAAATTAATAATAAGATCGGGTTAAAGCCTTTACAGGTTACACCAATCACCAATATGGGTTTATCAATAAGCATTTGTATCAGTTAGTATGTGTTGATGTTCGCCTTTTGATGCAATACTTGACATGTCAAGTAACATATAAGTTGAAAACTTGGATCATGCTCTGTAAAAAGAGGGTTTAATGCATCTGCAGTCCGCGTAAGCTGACCTGGGTCGAAACTTTTTGCCATCGGTCAATTTCCTGCGCGTCAAAGGACCTGTCTTACCCCTGTCTTACCCCATGATTATGTCGGTCGTTAGACAAAATGGGATTGATGGACCCATAATTAATCATAATCATAATTAATCCATAATTAATGCATCACGGTGATGCCTTAAAACAATTTTTCCCAGAGCTCTGCCCACTTTTTCCCTCAATATTTTTGCCAACGGCTATTATCTGGTGAGAAAACTGCAATTCATTTGATAGCAAACTTGTATATCAGCGGGACTTTTTCTTTGAATATTCATGAGATATAATGATGTTAGTGGATTTTGACAAAAACTATCCAACTGCTGTTATTCTTCCCTGAGCCTGTAAATATGATGTAAAAACTGCATACCAGCATAGTTCTTTCACAAACATATTTAAGGTTGCAAGTGTATTTATTTTACATCGATTGAGAGACAAATTTTTGCGTCTTATACTAATTTCTCTGAATTCTGTCTTCTGGAAGCTACACCAGTACTCGCAACGAATGTATTGGCCAATGAACGGTCGCAAAGTTAATACCATCCATCTTGTATCAGTTCGTGTTTGAGATAAAATCTTATTAAACAAGTCTACAAAAAATATCAAGCGAGCTTTTGGCGAGCTTAATAATATTCTTTATAGAAGAGTTCGATAAATCTTTACCTAAAAAGTCAATGAATGTCGAATTCTTTTTATCACATATCTCAAGAATTCATGACGTGTTAAAACATAGACCCATTATGCATTAGAAATTTACAAATCTATTTACTTGTATTTGACAAATTGTATATCACAGACAAAAAGAAACTTGAATGGAATGGTTTTGTTTTACATCTAGAGATGCCGAAATTTGCAGCTTTTCACGATTACTAATTTTGACAGTTAATTTCACGGAGAAGTCTTGGTCAGCAATGCTTTAGAAGTGAGGCGTATGGTTACAGAGCATTGACCAATTACGGTACCATTTGGTCTCAAACGTTATCATTATTATTATTATCATCATCATTATTTTTATAAACAACTTGGCGTTTTTTTTTTTAAATAGGTAACTTCGTTCGCAATTATTGTCTCTTTTCTATTCCTTTTATGTAACATTTAAATACTAGTCTCTTATAATTCTTTTGTAGAATGGTCATATACTTTTTACTGGAATTGTTCCTAAATGTGTTTTAACTTTGCTTTGTATATGAATGAGACTTTAATAAAGATATATGAACGTGTGTAAGATAAGAAAATCCGTAACGGCTGTACTACACTGAAAACAAGAATAGTAATGTGCTCAAAGTACTTCATTTTTTTTCTATTTTCGAAGATTTCAAAACCACTAAATGGCGGATTGGGCTCCTCAGGAAAAGATGTAATTCAAGGGAGTTTTGACAAGGTGAAAAGAGGAAGCAGTGAAGAAAAAATGTAAGTTCTTCCCAGCCATATAAACCCTTTACCAGGGTCCGTATTCACCAACCATTCTTAAGGACATTCTTAGACGTATTCTTCAAGATTTTCCAAGTTTGAAAGTAACACAACTTCTGATTGGCTAAACCAAATGGTTTAGCCAATCAGAAGGTGTGTTACTTTCAAATTTGGAAAATTTTGGAGAACAAGACCAAGAATATTCTTATGAATGGTTGGTGAATACGGACCCAGACAAATCCCGTGGTAAAACCCCATACCATATTTTACCGAGTTTAACAACCTTGAAAAATATTACTTCTAAAAACATTGTGGAAAAAGGAGAAAATGCTGGTAATTAGCATTTTCTCCTTTTCCCACAGTGTATTCTACCCTATCAAATACAGACATTATCATTTGAGCGGCATATAATTTGTCGTCTGCAAAAGCTTTCAATCTGGTCGAATCTAAAGTTTTATCGTTTGGTAAAGTTAACGACCCTGAGGAGTAAGGCGGCTTAAAAAATGAGAGATAAGAAAAGAATGCTGATAACTAGCATTTTCTTCTTTTTCACAACGTTTTCTGCCATTTTTTATAAGATATATCTCATGATATGAGCCAATTTCGATTTGTCGTCTGCAAATACTGTCAATTTGGATACGTCTAAATAATTTGTCGTCTGGTAGAGTGTTAAGTCTGAACTGATAAAGTAATTTGAGCCATGTTTTGTGAGAATGGGTTTAAATACATTTGAGCCATAGTCTGGCAGAAGTGTGTGTGTGTGGGGGGGGGGGGGTTTACTGCATCTCGATGATGCATGATACCAAGCAAGTCATCATATATCTTTATTAATGAAAAACCAGAAGGTCACAGACCCATGAGATATATACATCATGTATAATACAATATAGTGCTAATATGGCGAACTTAATATTATACTATAAGAAGTGATATAGTTATAATTCCCAGTCTTGATCCATATGATCATGGATCTGTCGAGTCCATTTAGTCTAACAACGGACCTTGTCATAAAGTAAATTGGTCCTTGGACATACAGAAAGTTGACAAATAGCAAAACGTTTCGGCCCAGGTCAGCATGCGCAGTCCGCGCAGGCTGACCTGAGCCGAAGCTTTTTGCAGATCCATTTAGCACCCTTTTCACAGAGCATGGCTCATTTATAAATGATATTGACCCACGTCAGCCTGCGCAGTCCGCGAGGGCTGACCTTGGTTGAAACATTTTTACACACGGTAAATTCGCAGCATGTCTAATGACCATTGTACCTCAGGATTAAACCGGTTGTTGGACAAAATCTGATTTTATATGTTCATATTATTATACATGACATGCTTGGTATATTGCATCAAGAAAATGCTTAACAGCCACCCCCCCCCCCCCTTTCCCAGAGTATAGCTTATTTATATAAAGTTCATCGGTCATTGAGTAGATGTTGTCCACATTTGTTCTGCACATATTAAAGGACCGCTTGCTCACGAACAAGGGTTAAGCTTTTTACAATAAACAGTTTTTGTGGATAGCAGAGATCAAGATCTGTTGGCATAGCACGTGATCCACCTTTACTCAGGCGACTAAAATAGTGATTCATCCAAATAGAAGACAAATGCAGACGACAATGTACGAGGCTTTTCCTTATGAAGAAAGCTTAGTAATTTTTGTGAGCAAATGGGCTTACAAGTATATTTCAAATTCAGTCTTGTATTATGATGTTTTTTTCTCTATCAAATTTAAGTTCTTGTTTGAATTTGTTACTATTGTAGTGTTTGTTTTTTCTGTGGCCATTAGTATTTTGCATGTGTACCTTCAATCGTTCTTGTGCCTAGAACAATGCCAAGCCAAATTGCTCTGTACTGTTGCCCCGAGCAACTATTCCGGGATTTGTTGGCTCAAGTCCCGGATAGACTTACTTTTAGGAATCATGACGGTCATTGCAATAAGATTTAATTCTGACATGATTTTGACTCGGTTGATTTGAGAAAGAAGCCAGTGTTCTAAGTATCAAAACAATTCTTGTAAAAGGAACGCATTGATAGGTGCACTGGCCACCATAGCAAAGCTAAAAACTATTGAAAGCCTTCTAGACTCTTCGCAGGAGAAAATGGATTTTACGATAAAGTCAAATAAAAGAACGTTATAACTGAAGGAACGTTATAACCGAAGGTATGTTGTAACTTTGAAAACGTTCTAACTATAGGAAGGTTTATGTGAAGGATCGTTGTATGTTATGATGTCTTTAACTTACATCTCTCTATTTAGTCAGACAGCAACCGAGATAAACGGGAGACAACTTATGTACATGAAAAAGGGACAATACGAGTATGGGCACTATTTTTGCATGTGAAATTTTAGTTACATATATAAATACGGTGTGCTCAGATGTCCAATCCACAGTTAGAATTTAACAAATCGCGACGTTTCGGACATGCAAAAAGTCAAGTGACTGCATGTTTAAAAGACATTTCCCCATCTTTAGACATATTACTGGTTATTTCTGTTTCTTATGGTATAAGAAGCCATTTTATTTTCCTGTATCAGTATTTGTGGATTGGACAACTGACATCGAAGGCATATTGTGCACTCTCTATATATAAGCAGTTCGGTTAGTCCTAGACAGGAAGGCAATAATTCCACAAATAAATATGACAGTTCTTCAACTGCACGTATATATTCCTACACATGATATACTTCTATGTAACAATGTGGGCCATTCTTATAAGTCAATTTATCTCCCTTGCTAGATAACGACTGAAGGTAACCAAATAAAAGATTGGTCCTTTAATCTCTATTCACTTGTTTTTATCCTTGATTCCATTGCGAATATTGCTATGAATATTATTTGATTTATGATTATTTGTAAGGTCCCCAAGTGATTTTAAAGCAAATTATGCTCTCAGTCAACAAAGAAATTTGTATATATCGATTTGTAAAACAGTCTATCCAGATATAGTTGAGATATTATCTCGAGAACACATCTGTATAGTGCAAGAAAATCAAGGATAAAAACCAAGTAATCTCCGTATCAGGACCATGTAGTACATGAGAGAAATCAAGGGAAATAATTGAATAATTGCTCTCATTGAGAACATTCACTTCGTATTATAGAAATACAGAGTCATAATCTTATTTTCAGCCTCGTAACACTTGTGGTTTATACATAAAAAAAGACGAATTCTTGCAGGGTCATAGGCGAAAAAAGGGCGTTTGCATAGGCACTCGGTTTCCATGACTTTCAGTTTCACAAGTTACATCTGTGTTTGTATGTTATGAATACTGGATGGTTTCTCAGCTGCCATATTTTAAAGCAACGGAAATCCGTACACTGGACACTGGTTCCCGAATTGTCGCATGGCAAACATAGCCAATACGGGTACCATGGTAATGTAAACACACCGTTCACTTAAAGCACTTCCGTTGCTTTGAAACATGGAAGCTGAGAAACCTTCTAGTATTGATAACATACAAAAATAAATGTATGTTGTGAAAACTGAAAGTCATGGAAACCAAGTGCCTACGGGCTTTTGCAGACAGCATAGATTAACATCATACTGCACAGAACGTGCAGCCTGATCCCGTAATATACGTATAATGCTTTCAAAAGGCTTCTTTCAGGGTCGTTAAAATCCGGGATTGTTTGGTAAAGAGTTAAAACATGTCAGGGTGTCGCATTTGTTGATTCTGACGTCATAGAGTTTTGAGGACCTCAGCGACACAGCGTTATCTATAGTAAATTGCTTTAGTTTGTAGAATAAAAAAACTTGCCGATAATCAAACCAAAAAGAAAGAGAAAAATGCAGGTCCTTTTGATTGTATAGATTTTTTTTTTTTAAAAGTTTTGACATCGGAATTTGTCGATACTGACGTCATACCTTTCTTAAAGATATTTATAATATAGCGTTACCAAGGGCAAAGAGCTTGTATTTCTTCTTAAATGTATACGCTGTATAAAAAAATGGCGGATTAATTTACTTTAAGCGGAGATTTGATTAAAATAGATCCACATGAAAGTAGTGCAGAAACGTCATCACACGAATACCTACACATGGAGTTTGTGTTTGTTATTGCAAAAATCACGAAACACTTAAGTATGCATTAGATACATGTATATTTTTTCCCATTTCTAGTTGAAATGACTGCGTTTTGACGTTTTGCAGATGAATACATGAAAAATGAGGCTACGAAAGTAAATCTGCTATTTTTTTTTTACAGTGCCCTTTCATTTAAATTTACGTTTTTAATCTCACAACTTTTGCATACATTATTTATTGATCTTCCTATAAGGCATATTAGAATTTGATGATTTTTTTACAATAATATAAAAAGGTTTGCAAAATGCACGGAGATTTGTTTAACTTTAAATAGACGAAAAAGTTTAAGATTTGTTGAAATTGAAAGCATTTTGCAAACAACAGATTAATTGTGAATCAAATGAAGGAATTTCTCTTTGCAAGAGCAGAAAACATAGTGGGGAAAGGAGAAAATGCTGGTAACCAGCATTTTCTCCCTTTACCACATGGTTTCTAAAAGCCTTCTTCATCAGATTCGTACAGAATAAACAAGGTTAGGATTAAAGCCATATTTACTTATGGCTTGAATGTTTCATAAAAATTAGAACAGTGTAGACAAAAGATCCGACAGCACCCTGATTCGAGTTTGATGTTTATCGGCAATGCCTTGAAGAAGCACTTTACGTTGCGTCTGAAACGGTAAAAGCGAGGAAAAACGTTAATATGAAAAGGATAGCTCAGGGACATTTATGAATGTGCACACAAAAAAAAACCAGTTGTATCCGGTTGTATTAAATAACATAATTATAATACACTGGTTGAACACTAACGGCCTATATATTATTTAGTTGCTGTAAAAACCCAGAAATAAGAGCGGGGGGATCAAGGAGATTACAAAATATGCACATTGTTATGTGGCGAGATTGGAGATTGGGAGGGGAAACAGAATCGAGGGTCGCTATTCACCAACCATCCTTTAGAACATTCTTAGTGTTTATTTCTGAGATTTTCTAAATTTGGAAGTAACACAACTTTTGAACGGCTAAACCAAACGATTAAACCAATCAGGAGTTGTGTTTCTGTCAAAACTGGAAAATTCTGATGAATAAGACTAAGAATGTCCTTAGAATGGTTGGTGAATACAGACCCTTGCTTATTCAATAATTGTGATGGATTCGAGGGGGAGGTGGGAGCAGAACCGATACTCTTTCTGGCCCCGGTAGACAATACACAATGTCATACATGAATTATTAACCATTTAGCGCCAAAGGCGAAGACAAGGGCTGTTGAGAATGGTATAGATCAAGATCAGACTGTGCAGAACATAATCTTGGATCTTTACCACCGCTTGTTTGGTCAAGTTTAGAATAAAATTTCTTTCTGAGTTTCATTGAATTGTATTTTCAGCATCGAAAGATAAAAAATATTGATATTTGGCTCTGAAGGGGTCAGCAAAAAGCATTTCTCTGTATATTTTCTTAATCATTAGACTGCTAAGCGCGACTCAAGGACCATTTTGCGGACAGTGTAGATCAAGATCAGACTGCACAGAACGTGCAGTCTGATCTTGGATCTACACTGTCCGATAAGGAGATATCTTTTTCCACAAAGAAAAAATACCTTTGAAATAGCAAAATCTTAGTTTTTTACTATCCACTTGATGTTTCATTTCAATCATTTCGCAGGATACGGGTTTGTAGATAATGTCAATACTGTTCACATCGAATTAGTTTTATGGCTGTTACCTAAGTATACTCAAATTTTGTGTAAAATGAAGTCATATTTGACGTTTGATAATGCTGAACTGAAACATGTGTAAGATAAGAATAGTCGTAATGGTTACATTACACTAAACACAAGGGAGGTTATGTGATGAAAACTGCTGCAAGACTAGAAGAAAGTTCTGAAGAAGGTAATGTCTTAGAATTAAGGATGGAACTGAATAGTTGAATATTCGAACCGCAGAGAAATGATCGAGTATTCGAATATAAGATTTGTAGAGGAATCTCATATAGTTAATCAATTACTTTATTATTCTTTATCAGCCCCACGACACCAACGTCCCCGGGCTCAAAGCACGCGGTATTTGGAGCAATGAAATGGACGTAGGTTATGTGTTTTGTCTACCTCGTGCGTTCGACAAGGAAACTATAATAAATCTTTAGATTCTGTAAATGTCTGTTAGAGTTACTAAAAATCTACGGAATCCTGATACTGACATTTAGATTTTTAACCTACGTAAAATTGGGATCTTTTTTTTCTACATTTGTAAGCATATGAGCTGCGCTCTGTTAAAGGGGGTGAAATGTATCTGTGTTATAAGTTATACCAAGCAACCAAATAATCATGGATTTATGATTACTAGTTGCTACGTCATTATTCCCAAACAGCCGACTGAATCATGAGATAAATGGTCCTTTGACATGCAGAAAATTTACAAATGACAAAGTGTTGACCCATGTCGGCCTGCATGAACTGCGCAGGCTGGCATGGGTCGACTCTTTTTTTGAAGATTTATTAAACCATCTTTTCACAGAGCATGCCTCATATATTGGTGTCCTCTGTGGGTCAAACAACGCTATACGATATGATTAATTCCACTTTCGATTCTATTTTTTTTTTTTTTCCAGTTTGCACTCATTTTACAATATTGTTTGTGATGCCAGCTGACATCAATGGTTCGATCAACATAGAAACTTTCACATAATTTTCAAATTTGGAAGGTCACCTTAAAGCTTCCGTAATGTGTGTATTTCAAACCAGGATTCCATCAAACAGCCGAAACCTTATGATGATAACTTAAACTTTTTCATCAAGTACAATTTTTTCATGCGTTTTTATATACGAAAACTACTTTTAGACACGGTACCATTTTATGTCGTTAGATAATTAAATTTGAGGAACACAAATAAACTAAATTCGGTTTCCTTATCGAACGCGGGGTACTTATTGCCGAAACTACATACATATTTATTTATTTGTTTGTGTTTTCTGAACTATATACCGTAAACTGAAGATTTTCCTTTCAACCGCTTTTGGCACATTGGCTTAACATGCTTTCAAAACGCTATATGTACCTGTTGTAAAATTTGCTGTTTGCGCTGCTTGCTTTTCTAAACACTATGGAGCACTGAGAATCGTTAAACTGTTTTCATAAAAACTTATGCCGGTATGGACATTAAATATAGCACATATGGATCCAATTTATTATGCCACCTTTGACATGTAAGAAACTGTATGCTTTCCTATATTACCCTTAGACTGCTAAATGCGACTTGAATCTATACTGTCCAATAAGGAGATATCCCCCCCCCCAATAACTTTGAAACAGCAACAATTTGGCTTTTACTATCGGCCTGAAAGTTTAACTTATTTAGCAGAATAAGGGTTGATTTTTTACAGACGAATATATGCTACGCAGATCTTCAAAGTATATTATGAGTTCCACGCCACTGTTTTCTTGGTGTGTTTTTAAAGTACATTGGGGTCTTGCTATTCACGGCCCTTGGTTGTTGCACAGCTTCTTTCCTTTTGCTAAGATAAGTTTCAGCTTCTCTCATTTTGAAACAAATTCTGCATTCTTCTTTTATGTGCTACTTGATTCAGCAGTGCTCTGGAAAAAGGGGGTTTAACTGCATATTCGTGATACATCATACCAATGGTAAAATTGTTGGACCCAGGTCAGCCTATGAGGACTGTACAGACTTATCTTGGATGATACTCTTTTGCAGATGCATTATACTACCTTTTCACAGAGCACGATTCAATTGTATCTGAACCATGCTCGGGCAAAAGGGGGCTTAATACACTTCCGTGATCCATGGTATCAAGAAAGCCATCACATACTTATGGATCCATAATAGTCATTTTTTTAAAGAACCGACGTAATCATGGGGCAGACTGGTCCTTGGACATACAGAAAATTGACCTATAGCAAAAAGTTTCGGTCCAGGTCAACCTGCATGAACTGTGCAAACTGACCTAGGTGGATACTTTTCGCAGATGCATTAAGCCCCCTCACAGAACATGGCTCATCTATAAAGGGCATCTATAACAGGTTCGGAATTTGTTAAAATTGGCTGATTTTGTTATTTCAGACAACTGATTTAATTCAGTATCTGTGTGCTCTTAGGTTTGTATCGGCGATCTGGTTATCTTTTATATCTTTTTATATCGTTATAATTCTTAATAATTCGATAAGTATTTTACTATAGATGAACTCGGAATCTCTATGCAGCGTTCTGCAAATCAACAGTCGCTGTCATTCACATGTACAACTTATTATTCAAAAAAGTTTTAAACTATAGATACTTCGAAATCCTCTTCCATGCGTGTGTTTAAAGATAACCACTTGAGTATTTAAGATTATCTTGCCATTATGAAAACCAGGATTTAGAGATATATTGGACATTACATAGTTTGGGGTCTGAGATATATAAGATCTGACATGAATTAGCGTTCTGTATAAACATTTATTAAACGAGTCTAGGAAAACTATTTTTAAGCGAGCCTTTGGCGAGCTTAATAACATTTTTTCTTGACGGGTATGATAGAATTTTATCTCAAAAGCTTACGAATGGAGAACTTTTCTGATCATATAACAGTATAGATCTATCACAAATTAAAGGTCAGAATTATTAGGCAAAATCATCACATGCGTACGTGACAGTTTCCATGAATAAAACTCGATTCGCTTCTCTGAAAAAACGTATAAAAAGGTGTCCATTATAACTTCACACAAAGCAAATCTCAAACGAGTGTAAGATTTAAAAAATCGTAATGGGTATATTATAATGAAAACAAGGGAGGCTGAGACGCTTGTATTCGATAAAAACAAAACTGACCTGAGATATGAAAGTTGTAATCTGTTCGTTTGTCCAGTTACTTTACATGTATAGGTAGTTGTAAGGAAAGCCTATCAATGGAACATACGTCACAAATTGACTTGTCGATCTTCTTAAATATCGAACGTTGTAGATAAAATCAGACTGTAAGTTCTGTTTGAATTTGATTTACCCCTACCTTGGCGAATTTGAATCATTTACTGTTACAAAAATCGGGTTCGTTAAGATTTTTTGAATTGGGTTTATATGACCGAAAGAACTGAAAGTAAAGCGGAGAGTTTAACAGAAGATCAGCCTGCTAGAATGTGCAGGCCGACCTTACTTTACTCTTTCAGAAAAATGTATCCATGACTGCAAACGGGAGAAGAATCGTAAATGAGAATTGAAACTTTTATGTGAGTAAAGAAGTAAACGCTTATAATAAACGACTAGTTCCATTTCCACACTGTATTCAAAGTTTGTTGTACCTGAAGGGACTTAAAAGTCGTGTATCCCAGGTATCTAGTCCATATTTATTTTGTAAGTAAGTGTTAAATATGTGTTATTTCTCCCTGTCAACCTAATAGATAACATAACGCCCGCCCATCTCCGGGTTGGTATTTACAGATAACAGTATGTCATATCCATGAACTAGTGAACGCTTTTTCCTATTTGTAAAATACCACTGCCTCTTTATTTGAAAATTATTTTTGAAAGAACCATACAAAATCTCAACGTGCTAACAGTTTTATTGCCATGGCAACGTGCTTTGTTAAATAAAGTCTTATGTCCATTTATCTTTTATGAATGTTCAACATTTAGAATTGAATGAAAAATCAAATATTTTCTTTTTGTTTGTTTAATGTTTGTTTTGATAATTTATGACCTGGGGGTAGCAAGAGTCAAAAGAATGGCCAGAACAGAATTGGTTTGTTTTGTTTTTATGCCATTTAGGACGAGAAATAGGCTTTTCGTAAATGATCAAAGCTGGATTTTAACAATGCCAAAGGAATTTAAAATTCTTATCAATAGGTACGGTAAGTATATTTTTGTATTTTAAGATAAATTATAGGGGCAACTCTCTCGAAACAAGCTGTATGATTTATGTATAGATCAAATTTACACTTCTTTATCCTGCATTGACCCGATATTGTTCTGTTCTGTTATTACCCCATACAGAAAAGAGGGTGTCGGACAATTGCTCGCTCGAGCATTTGACCAATCGAACATTTGCAACCCGAAATTTGCAACCTAGGACAAAAGACCACTTGGACAAAAGCCCTCCTATACTAGGTTGTGTTTAATAACTATTTCAGAATTCTTAACAATTACAATGTTTGAGCAAACATCTCTTGTTATACATTTAAGTTTAAAGGAACGTAATTCGTACGTGGAGCCTCTACGCAAATCGTTAGGTAGGAAGAAAAATGGTGAAAAAATTATTTAACTTTACCCACATAAAAATAGATAAAAAATATGTGAAAAGAAAGGGAAAAATGCAGGTGGACAAATGTCCGGGTTGCTACTATTGCTGGTGGGCTTTTGTCCAGGTGGCATTTGTCCAGATGGCTATTGTCCTAGTGGGCAAATGTCCGTGTGGGCAATTGTCCGTACCCCCAGAAAAGAGCAGGGGATGACACTTATGTGGTATACTGTCACATCAGCTTTTCACATCAAACTAACTGCAGTATTCATGACATCGATATATTTCTTCTGTAGATTTTTTCTTTGATAACATGTACAGCGGAAATTGGAGACAGAAATAATAATATGTGAGTCACGCTCTGTGTAAAAGGGGCTTAATGCATTTGCCAAAAGTATTGACTCAGGCCAGCCTGCGCAGTCCGCGCAGGCTGATTTTGGCCGAAACTTTTCGTTATTGGTCAATTTTCTGTTTGTGCAAGGACCAGTCTACTTCATAATTAAGTCGGTTGTTAAAAACAGTGGCTATTATGGATGCATGGCTTGATAGGTATCATACATCACTGAGATGCATTAAGCCCCCTTTTGCCAGAGCATGGCTCATATTAATTTGATAGATCAATAAACATACACCAACACAGAGAATGTACATATAGTTGTCAACTTGCCCTCATTCATGAACAAGGTAAAAGATGTATTTAAAAGAAAAACATAATAATAGCTTCCGTGAATATTTTTTTTTTTGCAGACCCCTGGTGTATTAGAAATTGTTGTTTACAGTATCACAGTATCACGACATTTTTTGCGGGGGGGGGGGGGGGGGAGGGGCGGGGGACAGCCAACTCTGTTTGCATGACGATAAATAAAGTTGATAAAAAGTGCTTGTTTCCCTTCAAACGTTAAACCAAAAGGACCTCATTGGATCGGCCTAACACTGGTACATGTCTTAACAAAAACCTCCGAGTGAATTTAGATAACGCTATATCAAAGAGTTAATTGTTTAGTTTAACTCTTTACCGGACGACAAAATCTTAGATTTGTCCAAATTGACGGAATTGGTAGACAACAAAATAATGGGAATAAAGAATTAATAGTTGTTTTTGGTTGGATATGAAACATTGTGGGCAAAGGACAAAATACAGGTAATCAGCATTTTCTTCTCTTCCCACAATGTTTTCAAAAGCCTTCTGCCACAGGGTCGTTAAAACTCGGAATAATGTGATAAAGGGTTAAGTGATTGCTCTTTATTTACAGAGTTTTCAAAATTTGTCATCTTCAGTGTGGCAAAACCTTGGTGGTTTAAGTTAATTTTATGAAAGAAATCATCGAAATCAAGTTAAACGCTGACAGGAGACACGTACGGTATCATTAGTAATTTATGCACAATAAGGTCAATAAAATGTATACAGTGATAAATCACAGATCTTACGGTGTATTTAATCAGCAAAACTTCATATCAAAATTGAACAGAAAATATTAGAGATTTTATCTGTACCACTATGAAAGGTTAACTGTCTATTTGTCATGATAGCCATTTGTTGTAAAATTTGTTTCATCGCCGTCTTTACAAAACACTTAAAGTTAAATCTTTATTCTGAATTTCGTGACTGACAATTTGGTTGGCTGAAACAGTATTGCTAGACTTGGAGCTTAGAAAAAAGGCATGGATGTTGAATACTTAGCGGCTATGTCAATGGCTTCATGATTTGATATTCTATTAACGTATTTTTGTAAACTTTTTGGCACAAAAAGGCCATTGACGGTGGCTTTAATGGCTTTAAAAGATCGTCCATGTTTATACCCAAGTACCTAAGTACTGCCCAATAATGCACTATTAAAACCTGTCCAGAGATCTAAGAAAGGAAAAGCATGATTAAAACCAATAAATAGGAGCCATGCTCAGTGAAAAGGGGGCTTATTACATCTACAAAAAACATCTGCCCAGGTCTGCCTGCACAGTCCGCAGCTGACCTCGGCCAAAACAGGACCGGTCTACGTTATGGTGCAGTCGATTTTTAGACATAATGGATTTTATGGTGTCCTAATTATGTGATGTCTTGTTTGGTATCGTGTCTTATGAAGATGCTTTAAACACCCTTTTGTTAGAGCATGGCTCTTATAAATTTGGAGAAAAAAACCGAACATTATGGAAACTAGGAAAGTAAGGTGTCAAGTAATGTTTTGTTTTGGACAGTAAAGTATAGATCTAGCTCATTATTGAGAATAAATACCGTGCAGATGATTGCAATCGCCAACTCATTTGCTGTGTGTAATGGTGATAATATATCGACACGTGACATATAGTTTGGGAGGTAGTATGTTTAAGTGTTCGTGTATTATAACCAGATTATATTTTGTATCACAGGAACAAGACCAGTATTGCTGCTTTTTTTTCTCGCATACATTGGACGTATGAATTTTTCTTTTTACAGTTTTATCAGTTTTCAAATTTCTGTTTAGAGACATTTGAAATCCACTTTATTTGTTTTTTATTACGGAGATCATTGTCTTTGTCAAATTTGGATTTTTATTTTATTTCCAAAAACATCATATGGCTTACATGACGCTTGATTAGGTAATTATTCGACGATTCAAAATAGAAAATGAAAGTTAAGACAAATGACATGCTTAGACACAGTTAGGTATTAAAGACAAAATCTTATTTGACCTGTGAGGTCACGTATACAGAAGGAGAAACACATTGGATAAATGCAAATCCTGCAACTCATTTCCAGATTATTGTTTTTATTGCCTCTGTTGTCCGTCAAAATAAATGAGCCGTGCTCCGGCAAAAGGGGCTTAATGCATCTCCGTAATGCACCATACCAAGAAAGACGTCACCTACTTATGGATCCATAAAATCCATTTGTCAAACAATTGACTGATTCATGAGGCAGAATTATCCCTTAACGTGCAGAAAATTAAAAGATAGCGAAAAGTTTCGACTCATGTCAGCCTGCGCGGACTGTGCAGGCTGACATGAGTCGATACTTTTCGCAAATGCATTAAGTCCCCTTTTCACAGAACATGGCTCAAATGAAAAGGTATTCTAATAACACCAAAGGATTTCAAACGTCGTTCATTTTTCATCAAGTTGTCAACCATTTTTTAATTTAGAAGTTTTCTGTTCATTTTTATAACCTCACTTCAACTAATAGTAAAACTGTTGTCTGTTTCCATTCTTTAACAGTGACAGACATTAAAAGAAAAAAAATCTTTTGATGAGTACTGCTCTAAGAACACGGGACTTGATTCATATTCGCATTGTATCGTGCAAAGCAAGTCGTCACATAATAAAGATTTGTCTAAAAATCCGACCAAATCATAAGAGAAAATGCTCTTTCGGAATGCAGAAAATTTACCCACAACAAAAAGTCTCGATTCAGGTCAGCCTGTGCGGACTGCGAAAGCTGACATGGGTCGATACTTTTTCCATATGCATTAAACTCCCTTTTCACAGAACATTTTTCAAATATTGCTGTTTTAAGACTATGTATATATTTCTATCCATAACATAAATGGCAATCAATTTGATTTTGTATATATTCCTTATTTCTGTTGTATCACCAACATATAAGAACAATACTGTCGTTTTCCTTTTTAAAAAAGAAATGTTTCTAATGCTATGTGTTCTAAGAATACTTCACCTTCATTTAACAAGCACTGACTGTCTTATTTTTGACGTAATAACTAACTTTCATGTGTGATTAACATTCGTGTTTTGCATGTACGGTACCACTGTTACAATACGGCTAACAATAGGTCATGTCTTCTGTTACAATAATGTCATTTTTCGTTCTATATTCATATAATATAGCATAATAATACTGCTTTTGTGTCATACTTAATATTTTACTTTCACAGCTCAAAGGTAGCCTACTAGCTGCTGAAACATTATTGTTGTTTTCTCTTTGACTAAAGTTTTGATTGACATAATCAATTCTAAGTTAATTACAATTTGGAGTATTTAAAGCTTTCCTCTGTCTTTTAAATACTAGTACATATAACTCAGTCTAGAATCATTTGTTTAATTTTGCCTAAAAATATAGCAGGCCCATCAGACGAACCCTGAAGATTCTGAATAAAGAATTTGTACTATTAAGGAAAAGGAAATATGAAAATAACCTTTACAAGAATAATTATATCTTAAAAGTTTTTTTTTTTTTCCATGACAGTTTCAATATATAAGCCGTGCTCTGGCAAAAGGTGACTTAATGCATCTCCGTGATGCGTTATACCAAGGAAGTCATCATGTAATTATGGATCCATAATTTTTCTTTTTTTTTTACAACTGAACCACGAGGTACACTTGTCCTTTGGCATGGAGAAAATTGACCAAAAACAAAAAGTTTGGGCCCAAGTCAGTCTGAGCGGACTGCGCAGGCTGACTTGGGTCGATACTTTTTTTATTTATTTATTTATTTTCTTTTTTTTCTTTTTTTTTTTTTTTTTTTTTTTTTTGCGCAGATGCATTAAGCCCCCTTTTCACAGAGCATGGCTCATACATAAGAATAAGTACAACTTTTTTCTGTAATCATGACATTTTCAATATAATATTTACATTTTTTTCTTTTTTCTTCACTTAAAGAAATACGATAATAGCAACTATTGTTTCTTCACTGATCAGATGAAAATCATCTACATTGAAAATCGTTACTTATGTGAACATCTTCTATAACCATGTTTTTAAAAGATCGATTATCAACATCAGTTTAAGCTTGCTACAGGAAAACGATACATAAGGAAATATTATGACAACAAAGGAAATTTACTTTTACAAGCATTTTCTCCTTTTGCTATAATGTTTACAAAAAAAAGGACTGCTACAATACGTCAAATATCGTATGCAGGAGTCAGAGTTTAATCTGTATTTGACTTTCATTGTTACGTACAGAGATGAAGACACGAAGTGGTTGGAATGGATCGAAAAGAAGTTCAAAGAGATCGCCGGGGCAGATGGACAGATTGACCTGGATGAATTCAAGAAAGCACTCGGTGTCAGGAAGGTAAAGTAGACGCCAGTTTATTGTGTGACTTTAACGACACAAGCATATCATGTATCTTTGTCTATGTTTAATCCTTAGGATGCTAAGCGCGGCTAAAGGTGCTTTGCGGTAAGTAGAGATCAAGATCAGACTGCACAGAACGTGCAGTCTGATCTTGGATCAACACTGTCCGATAAGGAGACATTTTCCCTCAAAAATAAGTTTGAAATTGCAGTATTCTGTTTTTCTTTTTCTTTTAGTTTTCGCTGGAAAGTTTCATTTAACTTATTTTGCAGGATAAGGGTTAAATGTAAACTAGAGATAGCATGCCCTCCCACAAGGACAACGAATCAAAGAACCTAGAATCATTCGGTTTTCATTTCGACAATACTTCCCCGTATACAGTTACATTTTGAAAGATTATCTTAGCCTATTCAGATACATAAGATATTTGTTGCAGAACGATTTGTATTAACAAACGCCGTCTAATATGGCCACGGTGCAAAAAATTACATAACTGAAGATGCCATTCAGACTAATGCCGCTAATTTTGAAGAATGTGATAAAAATCGAAATCCGTCTATCGATATGTAATACATGATATTGGGACTGAAAACATCTAAGATGATAAAATTTTCCAGGCTTTTTATTCAAGCTAGTTGCCAAATTACATTTTTCTTAAGTAATTTGCGCATACCAAGAGACCTTGATGGCGAAATAAATACATAAATACAAGTAATCTGATTGCAGAAGTTAAAAAGCAATTGTTAATTTTTCAATAACTTAAGTCATGTTGTATCTATTTACTGTGATTATTTATAGGTTTGGTAATTTCTCATTTTCTATTTTTTTTAAATTTCCTTTTGTTTGGAATAGTTTGATTTGACCAAATATGTGATATTATTTTCAAACAGTTAACCCATTAAACTGCCAAATATATAAATGCATAGGACAAAGCGATAAAAAAAAAAATCTCTGCGCAGTGGAGTCCCTATCGTTTCGGACTGCATTTCTATAAGGTCTGATCTAGACCTAAACCGTCCTCGTAAACGCATCTACTTGCAGTTATCATCTTAGTGATTTATATTGCCTTACTTTTAACTTGATTTCAGTCGCAATTATTTAATTTGTTGAAATGTATATGCATGTAAAGTTTACCATAGAAGTGCTTAAGAATAAAATGAAAACTTTCAGGAGAGAGTGAAAATTAAAGTATTGTAATTTCAGCCGTTTGAAATGTTAACTTCCTATTTCGTTTCCCACATTCCTTCGTAAAACATGCCTTAACTACTTCATGATGTACTGCCGGCTCTCATTCTTTATTGTTTTTCAATTGCTCTTTTTTTTCTGTGTTCACATCTTGTGCTTACTTATACTCTCAATTGTAAGGACTATAAATATGTTGTTATATTTAATGCCAAATAAAGATTATGTTATGTTATTTTTTGTCTGTTTACAGTCTTTCTTCGCCGAGAGATTTTTCGAGCTGTTTGATCAAGACCGCAGTGGTACAATCGAACTCGGAGAACTTATGGACGGTCTTCGCATGCTCACAAAGGGAACACCCGCTCAAAAACTCCAGTTTCTGTTCGATGTTTACGATGTTGACGGTATGTGATTAAAACCTGCAGTGTTTGCCTAGTATTGGCAATGCTACTTTATGCCTATCACAAAACATTCTTAACAACATTCCTAGTCTAATACTCAGGAATTGACGAAATTTTAAAAGTAAAGCATTTTCTGATTAGCTAAACCAAATGGTTAAGCCAATCAGAAACTGCGTTACTTTCTAAAGATAGAATAAGACTAAGCATGAATGAAGTTTAGCGTCGTTGATGATTACAGGCCCAGCTTCAATTTTCCTTTTTTACGTTTCTCTCCGGCTGACACCTTTTCTATAGGTCGGTCGGGTCCAAAATATTACAAACCATAACCATAGCAACTGTAGTATGGATTATGGTTTTATGTAAACTTGAAATGCAGCACTTTTCTCCTATTCACATTTACAAGCAAATCAAAAAATTAAGTTAGTAAAAGAAACTTCTAAATTTGAGGTCCAAGACCCGCATTCACTATCCATTCTCAGCATCATTCTTCGTCTTATTCTAGATTTAACAGGTAACCTCTGATATGCGAAACCATTTAAGTTAGCCAACCAGAAAGTATTTTAATTCTAAATTCAGAAAATTCTTTAGAATATGACCGAGAACATTCTTAAGAATGATTGATGAATAAGCACCCGGGACTCGCCACATTACTGGCTTCTCTGCCAATGAAATACTTATTTCCGCCTGTCCGACAGAGTAATCTCTCTTTGAGCTCTCTGTAAGAGAAGGAACAAGTCTTGCAAGACAGCGTGATATTATTAAAGCAGATACTGTGCCTGTAACGTAGAAAACGTTAACTTACCTATAACTAGAATAACAAATGAGAAATCAAAGCCTGAATGTACTTATTAGACATTGTATCGCAATGAAATGTGCCTCAGTTAGTATAGAGAGTTCTATTTGATTGTACTTTATATATGACGCCATTGATTTTTGTTTATGTGTGGTCCCGGTAGTAGGTCTAAACACACCTTTAACTCGAAGAGTTCCACTGATGGAAATAAGAAGTATTAACCTTTATCATGGTTAAAATAAGTTACTTTTAACAGAGCTCCAGATAAGGGGGAGTGATAGTATTCTAAATCCATTATTTCTCTTCCAAACTCTATGTTATGGGTACTCATTAGAATCGTCTCGATGAGACAAGTCTAATGAGTACCCATAACATAGGGTTTAGTGGAGACTGATTAATATTTTCAATTTTGAAATCAAAATCGCTCCCTCTATCTGGAGCTCTGTATTAAACTTTCAAGCCGATAGCAAATACCCGAATACTTCAAATTTACTTTTGGGAGAAAAAATATATCCTTATTAGACGTTGTAGCTCCAACATCAGACTGCAGCATAATCTTGATCTACACTGTTTGGAAAATGTCAGTAACTTGCGCTTAGCAGGTTATGGGTTAGGAACCAGGGTTAAGAACCAGGGTTAAGAACCAGAATGATATCTAAAGTAAGTCGTTCATGCAGCTTTTGAAAGAAATGCAGCTTCTGAAAGAAAGTTCGGAAACGCAACCTTGGGATAGGTAGCAAAGCAGTCGACAAAAAAACTTAATTTCCAAATTACTCCTTCATTTTTACAGGTAGTGGTTCTATTGACAGAAATGAACTCAAAGAAGTCTTGAAGGCCTGCATGGAAGAAAGCTCTTTGTCTCTTACCGATGACAACATTGACGATCTAACTGACGTCCTTTTTGACGCCGCTGATGAAGATGGGTCAGGGGAGATAACGTTTGACGAACTCCGTAAGGAGCTGGAGAAACACCCAGGAGTAACTGAAAATCTCACGATCAGGTGAAAAGATTTGTTCAGTCCTTCGTTGTATACTTGCTCTTAATGTAAATAATGCAAAATAAGCGACGAAACATTACACGAGTTACAGTCATGTATTATTTGGTTAAGTCTTTACCAAATGACGAAGTTTTAGACAGGTCGAAATTGAAAGCATTTGCAAACGAAAAATTGAAAAGTGCTGAAATGATGGGATTTATCTTTATTAGGATAGAAAACACTGTTTGAAAAGGAGAAAATGCCGGTCACGGTGTTTTCGAAAGTCTTTTTCCCCAGGGTCATAAACCAACGGGATGTTTGGTGAAGTGTTTACTAGGCAATTCTGTGCTTTAACGATCCTAAGGAAGAAGGCATCTGAAAACACTATAGAAAAATAAGTAAGTCCTGGTAACCTGCAATATTTTCTACCCTTTCAGAGAACTAGCGCTCATTCGTACCAATATTGAATTTGTCGTCAAGAGACTTCCAGTTTATAACCTTTAGCCTGCCAAACGCGACTCGCTGACCTTTTGCGGACAGCATAGATCAAGATTAGACTGCACGATACAATAAACATGACTAAAAGATGAAATTTGTTGTTGAAAGCGTAAAATACATTGTGATTACCAGCATTTTCTCCTGTTCTCAAAATGTTATCAAAAGTTTTCTTGTTTAGGGTCTTAGCACTTAGCTTACATTACAACTTTAATGAATTCTGTTCCAACATTGGCCAAATTCTTTATTAAAGTTTGTCATTTGTGAAATCCACCCCCCACCCTCCTCTTTAAATAAATGTATAGACAGTACTGACATTAGATAGCAGTTCAACAGATTTTTACACCTAATATGAGCAAAGAGACACAGGGACGTATGGTTAGGTGACTGCAGTAATGTAATCGAAATGTATTCTAAAATGGCATTCTACACACAAAACTAGGTCCATTTTTTTCATATTTTACCTTTTATGTTCCAGTGCTGCCCAATGGCTAAAACCGCCGGGCAAAGGGAAGAAGGGATACCTATCTCATAGGTATCTATCGGCTGAATATCATCGAAACAACCTGCGAAAAGTGATCTACCTTGTCCTATACATACTTGTGAATGTTGCCTTGTTTATAATTGCTGTGTTCCAGTACCGGGACTCGAACGAGTGGATACAAGTACGTTATTCCTTGATTGTGTGCCCCCCCGGTATATATTAGAGCCATGCTCTGGCAAAAATGGGGTTAACCCTTTCCCAAACAAGCCCTGGTTTTCACGTGTCTGCAGTACAAGTCTTTTGAAAACACTGTGGGAAAAGGAGAAATTGCTCGTAACGAGCAATTTCTCCTTTTCCCACAGTGTTTTCTACCCTTTTTGAGACCTTTCTGCCATTTTCATCAAATTTAAAATTGTCGTCTGCAAACTCTTTCAATTTGGACCAGTCCAAAATTTGTCGTTTGGGAAAGGGTTAAACGTATCTCCATAATGCATTATACCCAGTAAATCATTACATAATTATGGATCTATAAAATCATTTTTGTCCAATAACTGACTGAATCACCACGTAGAATGGTCCTTTGACATCCAGAAAATTTACACATAGCAAAAGGTTTCGATCATGTCAGCCTGCGCAAATTGCGCAGACTGATATGGGTCGATATTTATTGCAGATGCACTAAAGCCCCTTTTCACAGAGTATGGCTCATTGGTAATCGCTCTTGTTCATCCTTTTCACTAATTTACAAGGTTAATTAAGAACGTATATGAGATGCACATTCATTCATGCCCTGGCTTTCAGTATAGATTACTTTCCAATGGAAAAATTGTGGGTATTTTGATTTGTTTCTTTCTTTACATGGTGCAGTACGCCTCATTCTTATGTATTAGGGCGACAGGTCACATGTTCATGTTTTTCCATGGTTTTATCTGTACTTGGCTGGAAAGCTGCAGCTCCATACCGGTGCTGGAACAAACCAGAAACCACTATTGGGAGAAGAAAAGAAAACTTCTCTAAACGAGGAAACTCTCTACATTTTTTTTTTGCTAGGAACATTTTCAATACTATCCTACTCGGCTGCGCTTGGTTTTACCAGTCAAATACATCTGAGGAACTGATTGATAACTTAGTGGTAGCGTTTATCAAAATCATGCAACTAAAATCTACTGTAATCCACGTTTAGTACCTAACTAAACGTGGATTACGGTAGATTTCAGTTGCATGATTAAAGATGCACAAAATTATGGGAATATAACAAGGGTTATATGCTGTGTGAAAATGGGGTTTAACGCATCTGCAAAATGTATCGATCTGTTTGCCTGCACTGTTGGCGCAGGCTGACCCTGGTCGAAACGTTTTGCTAAACTAACTGGATTTTATGGATCCATAATTATATGATTATTAGCTTGGTATAATGCGTCGCGGAGATGCATTAAATCCCTTTTACCGGAGCATCGTTCATATATATCTATGATTTGTCTTCAACTTTTATAGGCGGCAAGAGGTTGTGGACTGTGTTTGAACTTCAACTGCATGTGGGTACTTGTGCTGATGTTACGAAAATGTTTGACGTTCCTGCGCATGACAAAGCTGAATCACGTGCTTCCGCTAGATCAACACATAATGTTCCATAAGCTGACTGGCTTCGCAATTGCTGGATTCAGTTTGGTACACTCGTTTGCTCACATTGGAAATGCAGGTATGACGTTTCATCTCATTTCTTTCTGGTCTCAACGTCACTTGTACCAATTGAAAGCATTTGCAGACAACAAATTAGATATAGTTCAAGTAATAGAATCTACCTCTAATAGGGTAGAAAGTATTGTTGGAAATGGAGAAAATGCTGATTACCAGCATTTTCTCCTTATCCCATAATGCTTTCAAAAGCTGACTTCTTAAGGATGGCTAAAACTCGGTACTCGGTACCGCGGTAAAGGGCTAAGCCAATAATTTGATGACTTTTAACAAAAGTAATAATGAATTTCACAAAGCACGATGTTGACTGTCTGCAAAATCATACTTATAACACGGTAAAAAACAGAACACTTTTAAAAAAAATATCTATTACACTGTCAAAAACATAACACTGCAAAAAAACATACTTATAACACTGCGACAACATACTTATAATTCTGTTAAAAACATACTTGTAACTCTGTAAAGAACACCCTGATATTTCATATTTATGATGGTAAATTCTCCGAGACTTTAGATAAAGATTGAAACTTGAACTTGAAACTAATATTTGGAATACGATGTTGATCACTGATGTAATATTTGTTTTCCAGCCGTGGTTGGAAATGGCGCTCTAGAGATGTGGGAGGTATTATTTACGGTCAAAGCCGGTGTAGGTTTTGTTGGTAGCAGTGCCTTCATTACAGGCTGGTTATTGGATATAGTCTTAGTCATCATGGTTATCTGCTCTTTGCCTTTTGTTAGACGTGGTGGACATTTCCAGGTAAGACGTTTGGTTTTGTTTTGATCTTTTTTTTTTAGATTAATTACTTATTATCTTTTATCTAAGCTCTAGTTTAAACCCAAAGGGGGGCTTCATGTATCTGCAAAAAGTATTGACCCAGTCCGCGCAGGCTGACATGGGTCGAAACTTTTTGCTATCGGTAACTTTTCTATATGTCTAAGGACCACCCTTCCTGCAGATTCAGTCAATCGTTGGACTAAATGGATAGTGTGGATCCCTAATTATGTGATGACTTGCTTCCTAGAACTGATCACGGAGATGCATTTAGCCCCTTTTTGCTAGAACATGGCTCAATTATCTACATCGATTATGAAACAAAATCTGACAACATAAATCAATCACTCTATGTGACTGTTTCTTGAGACCAAGGCAATACTTTCGTCATGATGCTGGTTGTTTTAAAGGTTAGCTCCGCCTAGCACGCGCTTCGATTCCTAACCTGTTGTAAAAGAGTGACGCTGCGCCTCTAACCTACTACTAATATCTCACACGGCGAGCACTACACTGCCCTAGAATAGAATAGCGGAATCAGTCAAAGTCGATTTCTCCATAACATAACATACTATAATAAACAAACCAGAAGTGGATTGTTCTATTTCTTTGGGTCCCAGCTCTCTCACAATTACAAGCGCATTTTAAGTGACTGTTTTACCTTAAGAGAGTTTTGTCAGAGGGGATCAATTATTAGAACATCTTTTAGCATGATATTAGTCTGTATGAGACAAAATAAAAATGTCAATATAATGAGAAGCTGTTGTACAAAGGAAAAAAGTGTCGTTTGCCAATTGTACATGTACATGTATTTAAAACTATTTACATGATAGCAGTTGGATTATTTGTTAAAGTCATTTCATGTTTAACATGTAAAAAATTTAACCCTTTACCAAACAGCCTGTGTTTTAACGACTATAAGGAAGAAGCATTCAAAAAAACATTGTTGGGAAAGGAGAAAATGTTGGTAAACAGCATTTTTGCCTTTTCCCATAATGTGTTCTACCGCGCTAAAAACTAGACCATTATTTGAGCCACATCGTCCGCATACACACTGGGTATGGACAAGTCTGAACTTAGGTACAGAGTTAAAACACATACACTCTATGTTTGATTAGGTTTTCTACTGGACACACATGCTGTATGTGGTCTTCTGGATTTTACTTCTCTTGCACGGACCCCATTTCTGGAAATGGTTTGTAGGACCCGGAGTCATTTTTATCCTGGAAAAAGTCTTCCGTTCGAAACTGATTAAAATGGCGAGATATGGCGACACCTACATCGAAGAGGTCAACCTGCTACCATCCAAGGTTTGTAACCTATATATTATGTTTCACATATATTATGTTTCACTAACTTCGTTAAAAAATGGGACCGTATATATCAACCACTGAAAATTGCATTCGTGGTCTAATTCCTTAGAATAAACCAAATTTCAAAATAACGATTCGATTTTTTTTCATTTGCTAAGTGGTTCTGTTACCAAAGTTTTAGAAATTTTCTCGTCAGATTACTTTTTGTCAGAATTCTTTGATATTGATATTTTGTATGAATAATTCTTGATCAACCTCATTGTATTTACTGACATCATCTTGGCATATGTGAAAAGGATAATTTCTCTCACTGGGCTTATTTTCTTTATGAAATTTTATTACACTGCTTACTTATTGTGGTTTTCAATGTTTTTTTTAACATTTTTGACAAAAACTTCAGTCAGTAAAATGACACTTCAGGTAAAGCAGATATATACTCGTACCTCGTTTTTGTTGCAGGTGACACATTTAGTGATTTCCCGACCTTTGAACTTCAAATATCAACCTGGAGACTACATCTTCATCCAAATTCCCGCCATTGCTCAACAGGAGTGGCATCCGTTTACTATAAGCTCCGCCCCGGAAATGGAAGGTGAGTACATGTTTGTTTTTATGAAAGAAACTTCCCATCAGACTCGAGTTATCACCTGATTGACTTAATAACGGAACGAAATATTATTTGAGTAGTCAAGAAAAATAACATGGCATAAAAGTATGCTGGACTGTATTACAGTCTTCTTTGCTTCATTTTTATACGCCCGAAGGGTCGTATTATGTTATACCCCCGGTCGTCCGTCCGTCCGTCCGTCCGTCCGTCTGTCTGTCCGTCCGTCCGTCCGTTAGCAATTTCTTGTGTGGACAACTCCTCCTACAGTTTCCATCGGAATTATTTGAAACTTGCCACAATGAATCTCCATGATGTCTAGTTGTGCACCTGACTCTTAGAATTTGGATCGCTGTTTGCGTTCTAAAATTATCTGCCCTTGATTTCTGAAATAACCAACTTTTCACTTTGAATTTTTGTTCAGGCCATAACTTCCATACCATAAAAGGTATCAACTTGAAACTACATACACTGATAGAACACATTATGGAGAAAAGCAGTGCACAAGAACCATAACTCTGCTGCTCTTGTTTTTTGAGTTATTGCCCTTTGTTGATTTTCAGTTTGAATTTTTGTCCAGGCCATAACCTCCAAACTATAAAAGCTATTAACTTGGAACTTCATACACTGATAGAACACATTATGGAGAAGTGCAGTGCACATGAACCATAACTCTGCCACCTTTATTTTTTGAGTTATTGCCCTTCGTTAATTTTCAGTTTGAATTTTTGTCCAGGCCATAACTTCCAAACTTTAAAATCCATCATCTTGGAACTTCAAAGACTAATAGAACACGTTATGAAGAAGTGCATTGCACAAGAACCATAACTCTGCCATCCTTCTTTTTGAGTTATTGCCCTTTGTTAGTTTTCACTTTGAATTTTCGTCTCGGCCATAATTTCTAAATTATAAAAGCTATGATCTTGAACGGTCAAAGACTGATAGAACACCTTGTGGAGAAGAGCAATTTACAAAAATTGTAATTGTGCCACCCTAATTTTTTTAGTTATTGCCCTTTAATATTTTTCACATTAGATTTTTGTTTGGGCCAGATCTACCAAACTATAAAAGCTATCAGCTTGAAACAATATACACTGATAGAACAGATTGTGGAGAAGTGCAGTAAACAAGAACCATAACTCTGTCACCCTAAGTTTTTGAGTAATTGCCCTTTAATAACTTCATTTTGAATTTTTGTCCTGGCTACATCTTCCAAACTAGAAAAGTTATCAACTTGAAACTTCATACACTGACAGAACACATTATGGAGAAGTGTCATGCACAAGAACCATAACTCTGATACCCTTATTTTTTGAGTTATTGCCCTTTATTTATTCTTAAATTTTTACTTTGAATTTTTATCTGGGCCATAACTTCCAAACTATAAAAGCTCTCAACTTCAAACACAGATAGCACACATCGTGGAGAAGTGCAGTGCACAAGAACCATAACTCTGCCACTCTTCTTTCCTGATTTATTGCCATTATTTTCTGAGTAATTTCCCTTCGATATTATTTACAGTTAGGGTCTTTCTTTCATATGTGGAGCATTTCCCTTTTTATACGCTCGAAGGGTCGTATTATGTTATACCCCCGGTCGTCCGTCCGTTAGCAATTTCATCTGTGCGCAACTCCTCCTATCGGAATTATTTGAAACTTGCCAGAATGAATCTGTATGATGTCTAGTTGTGCATGTGCTGTTAAAATTTGGATAGGTGTTTGCATTCTAAAATTATCTGCCCTTGATTTCTGAAATTGTCAACTTTTCACCTTGAAATTTTGTTCAGGCCATCACTTCCATACTATAGAAGCTATCAACTCGAACCTTCATACATTGATAGAACTCATTATGAAGAAGTGCAGTTTACAAGAACCATAACTGTGCCATTCTTATTATACGCCCGTCGAAGACGGGACGTATTATGGGATCACCCGTGGCGGGCGGGCGGGCGGGCGGCGTCCAGTTCTTTGTCCGGAGCATATCTCCAAAACTATACTACCTACGGTTATGAAATTTCATGTGTGGATAGATCTCATCAAGAGGGAGTGCAGTGCACAGGAATCATAACTCTTGCTTCCTTCATTTTTGAGTTATTGCCCTTTGTTGTTTTTCATACTTGAATTTTGTCCGGTGAATATCTCCAATACTATACTACCTAGGGTTATGAAATTTCATGAGTGGATAGATCTCATCAAGGGGGAGTGCAGTGCACAGGAATCATAACTCTTGCTTCCTTAATTTTTGAGTTATTGCCCTTTGTTGTTTTTCATACTTGAATTTTGTCCTGTGAATATCTCCAATACTATACTACCTAGGGTTATGAAATTTCATGAGTGGATAGATCTCATCAAGGGGGAGTGCAGTGCACAGGAATCATAACTCTTGCTTCCTTCATTTTTGAGTTATTGCCCTTTGTTGTTTTTCATACTTGAATTTTGTCCGGAGCATATCTCCAAAACTATACTACCTAGGGTTATGAAATTTCATGCATGGATAGATCTCATCAAGGGGGAGTGCAGTGCACAGGAATCATAACTCTTGCTTCCCTAATTTTTCAGTTATTGCCTTTCTTCTTTTTCATACTTGAATTTTGTCCGGTGAATATCTCCAATACTATACTACCTACGGTTATGAAATTTCATGTCTGCATACATCTCATTAAGGGGGAGTGCAGTGCACAGGAATCATAACTCTTGCTTCCTCAATTTTTCAGTTATTGCCCTTTCTTCTTTTTCATACTTGCATTTTCTCCGGTGAATATCTCCAAAACTATACTACCTAGGGTTATGAAATTTCATGCCTGCATACATCTCATTAAGGGGGAGTGCAGTGCACAGGAATCATAACTCTTCCTTCCTTAATTTTTGACTTATTTTCATACTTGAATTTTGTCTCGAGCATATCTCCAAAACTATACTACCTATGGCTATGAAATTTCATGCGTAGATAGATCTCATCAACTGGGAGTGCAGTGCACATGAACCATAACTCTTGCTTAATTTTTGACTTATTGCTCTTTCTTTATTTTGAAACTTTAATTTTGTCCAGTGCATATCTTCAGAACTATACTAGCTAAGGATATGAAATTTCATGCGTGGATACATTCCATCAACGGGAAGTGCTGTGCATATAAATTTCAACTCTTGCTTGCTTAATTTTTCAGTTATTGCCCTTTCTTGTTTTTTTTTTCGAACTTGAATTTTGTATGATGCATATCTCTCAAACTATACTACCTCGGGTTATGAAACTTTAGGGCTGGATACATCTCATCAAGGGGTAGTGCAGTGCACATGAAATATAAATTGCTTATTTTTTATGCACCAGCATTTTCTCCTTTTCCCACAATGTTTTCTACCCTTTCCAAACCAAATTTCAATTTTTGAGTTACATTTAGTTTGTAAACTGCAAACGATTTCAATTTGGACTAGTCCAAACTTTTGCTGTGTGGTAAAGAGTTAATAGTAATACAATAATAAACAAGAGTTCCGTCAACACAAATACACTGCCATTATCTTCAATCAACAGTAAAAAAAATATTCTGCACTACTATTTTTCTGTACCTCCCCTTTATCATTATTATGCCCCAACTTTACAACTTGGGGTAAGACGGGCGTATCTTGCGACAATTTGCCGCTCTTGTTTTTGGGGTTATTGCCTTTTGTTAATTTTAAGTTTGGTCCAGGCCATAAACTATTACAGACAATCAAGACTTACTTTCTTTATCATGGAGAATAACTACTCTTCATTCACGGCCCATCCTTCATTTCAACTCGTTTCACTGACAAGCCCCTTCGGGCGTATATGCGCCGCTCTGCGAAGCTCTTGTTAATAATGATCTCCAACGTATAAATAGAAGCATAAATAGCTGCTAATATCACGACTCGCAATGTCCCTAAAACAACCAGGCCTGTATTCACCTACTGTTCTTAATTAAAATCTTAGTCTGATTCTCAGGAATTTTGTGCAGTTTTTGATTGGGTAAACTAAATGGTTTAGTCAATCAGAATTTGCGCTGATTGCTTAATCTTGGATAAGACTAAGAAAGGAATTTAGACTGCTTTGTTGCCGGCATTTTCTCATTTTTGCACTGTTTTCAAATGCCTTCTTCTTCAGGGTTCAGAAAACAGCATTATTTTGAAAAGTTTTTGTTACATACAGTATAAAATTTCTCCTTGCTGTTTTATTTCCTTTTTTCTAGGAAGTATTTGGCTACACGTACGATCCGCTGGTCACTGGACAAACAAACTTTATGAATATTTTGACAATTTAGAGGTCAACGAAGACGAAAAGAATTTCGGTCAACATCGACGTAAGTGCCTCACTACCCTCATCAACCTATATCCATATCTTTGAAAAGAAAATATGTATATGAACCGCTCTCTGTGAAAAGGGAGCTTAATGCATCTGCAAAAAAGTATCGACCCAGGTCAGCCTGCGTAGTCCACGCAGGCTGACCTTGGCCGAAACTTTTCGCTATTGGTCAATTTTCTGCATGTCAAGGGATCAGTGTACCTCATAAATCAGTTAGTTGTTATACAAAATGGATTTTATTCACCCATAATTATGTGATGATTTGCTTGATATCATTAATCACGGAGATGCTCTAAGACGAAAAAAAAAAAAAAAAAAATAGGGGGAAAAGGAGAACATGCTGATTGACAGCATTTTCTCCTTTTTCCCACACCGTTTTCAAAAAGGCGTTTACCTCAGAGTCATTTAGATACAGAACTGTTTGATCAGCGATTCAGCTGGAACACTCTGTTAGAGTAACTTCTGTGACGCCATACACAAATGATGGGATGAGTCTTTCAAAGGGCAAATAACATTGTGGAAAAAAAGGAGAAAATGCTGGTAACCAGTGTTTTCTCCTTAACCCAAAATTTCTTTCAAAGGCGTTTACCCCAGAGTCGTTTGTACACGGGATTGTTTTGGAAAGCGTTATACATCGGCACGTTTTAAGAAGAACTATGATACCATAATTGATTTCATAACTGAATGACCATATCATTGTTTTCACCTCTTCATTCCAGGAAGCACAAGGAAGAAGTTTGAAAATTTCGAGAGAGTAAGTACAGAAGAACATTTTTCCCCCTTTTTTGCAGGGGTGGGGGTGGGGTGCGGGTGGGGATAGGAAAGGGGAGGGCCAGGGTTTGATCAGGACTGCTTGAAATGATCACATTGACATTTACATGTTTTTTTTTTTTCACTTTTCACGACTTCTGGAGAAAGTTTAAAGCATATGAGCCATGCACTGGCAAAAGGGGGCTTAATGAATCTCCATGATGCATTATACCTAGTAAATCATTAGATAATTACGGAACCATAATAACCACCTTTTTAACAACCAACTTTAACATACAGTAAATTGACCAACACCAAAAAGTTTCGGCCCAGGTCAGTCTATGCGGACTGCGCAGGCTGACCTGGTCGATAGTTTTCGCAGATGCATAGTGC
This sequence comes from Tridacna gigas, assembly GCA_945859785.2. NCBI lineage: Eukaryota > Metazoa > Mollusca > Bivalvia > Cardiida > Cardiidae > Tridacna > Tridacna gigas. The sequence continues at coordinate 59,251,599 of OX244028.2, forward strand.
CCACTTTTCACAGCACATGGTCCATATATATATATATATCGACTAGTCAGGGGAATTGTTCATATCAAATATTTACAGAGCTAAAACGCCGAAATACATGCCTGACTTGTGAGAAGAAAACAGAAGTGGTTTGTTCAGGGTCGTTTTTGATTATATTATCTTAACTGCACAATCATTTTAGATCCAAGATCAGGTTGCACGTCGTGTGCAGTTCGATACTGATCTACAGGGTCCGCGGAAGCAACCCCAAATTCTGTCTACAAATTCATGACTAATATTGATCAGCTTGTTTGAATGAAGTCATGTCTGCTTTTTTACGCGTGCAGAATCACTGTTATAGAATGAGATTATTTGTTGTTTGTGGAACCCTTCTGTCGCCATCAAGTTTTTTGACAGGACTATGTCGCTAACTTTTAAAGTTACGATCCTCATTTAACTCTGTATGCTGTATTTTTATGCCATCCGGCAATTTAAAGCCGTAAAACGACAAAACCTTACCTGTCAATCTACAAGCTCTTTGCGAAGATAGAACGCAAGGATACCAGTTGAAGTAAATCGCACAAATGGTCGGTCTTTAACCATACACATGAGATGTATACCAGGGGAGGCAACCAATCTGAATCTATAGATTGCCATCTTCACTGGATAATCCGGTGCCATTGAAACAGGTTCTCTATCGTCCGGCTCTATCGAGATATCATCGTGGTAATTTTTCAGTGGTCTAGTTGATCAGGGAACATTTTAACGTCAGTTATACGCCTTTTCGGTATACTAAGAACAACCTCATTTCTTTTTATATGGAAAAATCAAAGTGCTATAAGGTGAAATTATGAGCTCGATTTCAACCGTCGCTCTGCGGTGGCGAACCAGGATATATTTTATGGAGAATGTAGAAGATCGGCTTGCACATACGTTCAGCCTGATTTTGTTCCTACATTTTCCCCAACTCAATAATCTGTGCTCCGTTCATTTCATCCCCTGTGAATACCACTGTACTTTACGAAATCTTTTTTTATAATCATATTCGCTCAAATGAGGGTGATAATTTTCTGTCAAAAAAATGGATGGCACGTAGGTTTCATAATTTTATTGTAGAAAATAGCTAAGATAATCCGTTTTGATTGACATAGATCAAACGAAGTTTTACAGTAAGTATGTAAGGACGCTAACCTTTTAGACGTTGATAGGTCAGTCTATTAATGATTTAACAACCTTACATGGTAGTACATTTAGAAATTGAATTTATTATAACTTCTTCCAGCCCAAACTAAACTTCTTAATTCTCAACCCTTCCGTCGCAAATGGCGATAGATTAAGCATTTGTAGATATAGTAGATATGACCAGTTTCATAGGATCTTAATCGTCCATTTAGAAACTGACTGCCATATAAGGAGTGCGTTCTACAAAAAATACCCCTCACAGTTTTCGACATTTCTACCAGAATTGGTGACCTAATATGTTTGTACAACTGGTTAGATAAAGATGTGCTTACCTTTTGTAGTCTGATCCCTGGATCTACATCGATCGCTTTTATATTCTTAACTTTGACCAAAATGTTATCTTAATATGCAGTGAAAGGCTATTTCCATACCCGGAAAACAAGCTGATAATCATTATTTCTCTGGCAGTAAAAAGACTCACACAGTGAGTGAAACTGATCTTTCTTCCAATAACGAGGCAAACTGAAGATAATCTAAATAAGTCAGCTTACAAATGAGCCATACTCTGCGAAAAGGGATGTAATGCATCGAGGAGATGCATTAAGCTCCCTTTTCCGAGAGCATGGCTTAAATATATTTCAGAAAATTGCTGTATTAGTCACGCTGATGTTTGTTTATCCTGTAAGTGAGAGTTAGAAATCGATCAAAAGGAAAAATATAACACGGAGACGTTTTTCAAGATACTTTAAAATATACATGTGTACCTTTTCCATTGACACGATTGTCAGAGAGAGAGAGAGAGAGAGAGAGAGACAGAGAGAGAGAGAGAGAGAGAGAGAGAGAGAGAGACAGAGAGAGAGAGAGAGAGAGAGAGAGAGAGAGAGAGAGGAGGGTGGTTGAAACTGAAAGGTTGACACTACGAATCGTTATTATTATATTGTTTGTATTTTCAAATTTATCTATCAGCCTTTCACAAATCTGGATTTTGAAGAGGTTTTATAACAATTAGCAACCCCAAAGACACCCTCCCAGTACCTAGTTTGTGATTTCTTTGTGATTTTCTTTTCAATTGTTCCGCCACTAGCTTAGTGCGATAGCTTTAGATAGACATAGCCTTCGATGACTGTACATTCCTCAGGGAATGAAGAAAACTCTATGAAAAAATCCTTTACCAAACAATCCCTGAGGAAGAAGGTTTTTGAAAATATTGTGGGAAAAGGAGAAAATGCTGGTAACCAGCATTTTCTCCTTTTCCCACAATATTTTCTACCTTTCCATAGACAACTTTCATCCACTTAACCACATTCCATTGGACGTCTACCAAAGCTTTACGAACTGAACAGTCGAGAATTTTGTCGTTTAGTGAAGAGCTAAATCACACTAGTTTTTCCTTTTTTCGATTATTGCCTTTTTTTTAAAAAAGAGTTTTGGAACGTAAACTCTTTACCAATAACATATTGCTGAGCCCCAGTAGCGCAATCGGTAGCGAACAGGACTTGAGAACAAAGGGTCGTTCGAGTCCACAGGTTGGCCAAATTCCTTGCGAGGACTGATGATAGTCATTGCGACAGGATTCATTCCTTTCTCACCGCTGATCATTGTTTCGACGATGGTTATGTGGGAAAGCAGCCAGTGGCTTGGGAAGAATATTGTGCTAAGCACTGGCAAAAGAAGGTCCAGGAAAGCATAAACAGGTGGACTGACCGCCTCAATAAAGCTGAAGTAATGTTAAAAACGGCGTTAAACACCATAACTATACAACGACATAATTTTAGACTAGACCAATTTGAAAGCATTCTCAGACGACAAATACAAAATGTCTCAAAAGTTTGGAGTTGTCTTTGAAGGGTAGAAAACATGGTTGGAAAAGGAGAAAGGGCTGGTTACTGCCATATTCTCCTTTTCCCACAAGATTCCCAAAAAGAATTCTTTCCGATGGTCGATAACACTGGAGGTTGTTTCTTGAGGGGTTAGCTGTTTCAGTGCCATAGGCGTTCAAGATCATACTGCAGCACAGAACGTGCAGTCTTATCTTGGATCTAAACCGTCTGGTCTCTTTAGCCAAACATATAAGGTAAAAACTTCAGTGGATTGCATTTCAGAAGCCTAGATACGTCGAGGTTCTATTTTTGGCACTCAAAGGGTTTAAACAGACTAAAACATTATTGATAGTGTACGAGTTTTACACTTTTCACAATGTTCTATTTTGTCCTAAAGATACCTCCTACGACAACAGTCACTTCTTTGAATGCTGACAAAAAATGAAATGCATTTTCTGTCCGCAGTAATCTGTGCAATCTTGTAGCCGTCAGGGGCAACATTTGGCATGAAGATACAAGAATGATCATGGTTTCATAAAATAAAGATGAAAGGGTTTTAAAAACTGGCTGAACAGATGTATCTTTGATGTTCCAAAACTCCTAAATTAAGGAAACATCCAAAATATTGAAAAACGGTGTGAATTAGCTCATATAGTTCATAGTTGGCTAGCTTTAGATGTTCGTAGAGTTAGTTGTACATTCTGTCTTTCTGTCTGTTTAACCCTTTACCGCACAGTGCCGCCTTTTAACGACCCTGGGAAAGAAGCCTTTTGAAAACATTGTGGGAAAAGGAGAAAATGCTGGTAACCAGCATTTTCTCCTTTTCCCAAAATGTTTTCTACTCTATCAAGACAAAATTGCACCAATTGAGCCACATCGAAATTGTCGTCTGCTAATGCTTTCAATTTGGACAAGGCTAAAATTTTGTCGTCTGGTAAAGGGTTAACTTTACTTTGGTAATATTTTCCCTTCTGAAATTAATGAGTTTAATAATAATAATAATAATAATAAAGATAATAATAATAATAATAATAATAATAATAATAATAATAATAATAATAATAATGATGATAATAATAATAATAATAATTTTTATGCAACCACATACTTGTCTCTTTAGAGGTAGCTACGATAGACAGGGTCCCTACGTGTCCTGATGGTACACGTGCTAGGAATCGAAACCTTGAGGAGTTCGATTCTAACTCCAGACGCTGGGTTTTTACATCGGAGTGTCCGACTGTTGACAAACAGTAAAAAGTTTCGACCCATGTCAGCCCCCGCGTCCTGCATTGATCGATACTTTTTGGCAGATGCATTAAATCCTCTTTTTACAGAGCATGACTCAAAATATCTAACAGGAAGCCCAGTTCACCTTTCGTGCGGCACCGTGGGGGCAAGTGGGGGAATTTCACCCAAGTAATCGAACAATATGTATTTGTCTAAAAGTAAAAGGCCTAATCATGAGGTAGAATGGTCCTTTGACATGTAAAAAACAGTACCAAATGAAAAACGTTTCGACCTAGGTAAGCCTACACGGATTGTGTAAGCTGACATGGGTCTATATTGTTTAAAGATACACTGAACCCCCTTTTCACAGAGCATGACTCAATTTATTATATATATTTTACCCGTGTCATTGTAACTGTAGCACCTATTCATTTCAAAATTCTCCTTTATTGTGGTTTTGACAGTTTCGTTAAATGGTATAGCTGTGTAGAGTTCAGTCTAGATAGTCAGTTAGCATGTTGAGCGTGAAGCATATTTTATCATTGTTGTAGATGAAGATCGGATTAAACAAGATTAAACTAGCCCTCTCAGCGTCTAAGGCAAAACAATGGCTTTTATGGACGGCGTATATTAAGATCAGACTGCTTAGAACGTGCAGCCTGACCTATGATCTTCCTAGTATAAGTATTGACAAAATTAAAATAGATTAAGACGTACATTCTGTTTGCGCCATGCTCTGTGAAGAGGTTGATATACATATACAAAAGGTATCGACACATGTCACCTTACGCAGTCGGTGCAGGCTGACCTTTGTCGATACTTTTCGCTTGCTGTCACTCACCTCATGATTCAGACGGTTGTTAGACGATATGGATTTTATGGATCCATACTTGCTTGATATAAGGCACCACGTAGGTGCATTAACTCCCCTTTTCCCCAAAGCATGGCTCATTCAGTTATGACTTAGCGCTTGAAGAGTAAGAGTAGCGACCATGTTTCTTTTCGTTATTCTTATTTTTGAGGGTGCCAACAGTAAAAGGTGGATCTGTATTCATCAAGCATTTCTGATAACGTTATTTGTCTAAATTTCAAGAGTTTTCCTAAATATCAAAAATAACGCAGTTGGACAAAGAGTGTTCGTAATCTTAAAATGGTTGGTGAATACAGATCCAGGGCTTAGACGATTGAAAAAAACTATTGAAATCGTCTCTCTCCGCTGTGTTTGGTTTATTAAAAATGTGCCATGCTCTGTCAAAAGGGGGCTTAATGCATCTCCACGATGCATCATGCCAAGCAAGACATCACATAAGTAGGGATCCATAAAATTAATCATGTGTAAGTACCGACTGTATCATACGGTAGACTGGTGCTTTGAAACATAGAAAATTGATCAACAGCTACAAGGTTCGGCCAAGGTCAGCCTGCGCGGACTGCGCAGGCTGACCTGGGTCGATACTTTTCGCAGATGCATTAAGCCCCCATTTCACAGAACACGGTTCAATTATGTTTTGACTCTTGACCAGCCGACAAAATGTTAGACTCCCTCAGATTGAGAACATATGCAGACGACAAATTAAATGTGTATCAAATAGTATCACATGTCTGTTAAAGGGTAGAAAACATTGTAGGAAAAGGAGAAAATGCTGGTTACCTGCATTTTCTCCTTTTCCCACAATGTTTTCAAATGTCTGCATCCTTAAAAAACGAGGGATTGTTAGGTAAATGTTTTGAGGACACTAAGCAAACAGAGAACCGTTCTCTATCACAAGGAAGTAAAATTGACTATCAAATTGTACATAAAGGACGATTTAACCTTTTACCACGTATTAAAGACTTTTAACGACTCTGAGGAATAAAGCTTTTGAAAACATTGAGAGAAAATGAGAAAATGCTGGTAACCAGCATCTTCTCATTTTCCCACAATGTTTTCTATCGTATGTTAGACAGATTTCATATTTTGACTTACCATGTAATCTGTAGTCTACAGAAGGTTTCAATTTTAGACAAGTCTACTTTTTTTGTCGTGTGGTAAACAGTTAAGATAAAGAACGACCCAAATATTTTAGAATTTAATCCTAAACTATAGCAACTATATAACAGTCTGGAATGGGCAACAAGTCGGTGTGAGAATACAGAACACGTTGTTGTCTTTTCGAATAATGGCATTGTTTTGTGTCATCTGAACAAGTCGAACTCAACAAACTCTTGATGGCTCTCTCTCTCTCTCTCTCAAACTCTCTGTCTGTCTGTCTGTCTGTCTGTCTAGATGGAATAAAGAATATCAGTGAACTATAATTTTTTTTCTGAGATTCTGCTTACAGCGACTGTAGTAACGTAAACTCTTTCTCCAGTTTATCCCCGTACCAAACACATTTACACATTAAGCCGTCATTACGTAATTATAGATCCATACAGTCCATTTCTTGTCTAAAACTGACTGAATCATGTGGTAGACTGGTCCTTTGACATGCAGAAAATAGACCGTTAGCAAAAGATTTCGACTAAGGTCAGCCTGTGCCTGAATCGATACTTTTTGCAGATGCATTAAATCCCCGTTTCACGGAGCATGGCGCATGTATTGTTTTCTTCTTATTTCCTGTAGGCTTACTCAAGACGACCAGCTTCCAGACGTGCACAGAATTCTAAAAAAGGAGTAAAACCCAAACTGAAGCATAAGCAGGTGAAAGTAAAGGTAAGAACTTTATAAAATTTGTCCAGTCTTCTGTTTCGGGAATCTAACAGACCAGATATGTTTGTTGTCTTTGTTGTTGTCGTTGTTGAATTCTAAGAAAGGAGCAGAACCCATACTGATGCACAGACACTTGAAAGTAAAGGAAGGAAAAATATAAAGTTTGTCCAGTCTTCAGTAAGTTTCTGAAATATGACTGGCCAAATACTTTGTTGTCGTTGTTAGAAAAAAAAAACAGAATCATACTGGTGGAAGTTTCATGTGCTGTACTAAGCTACCATTTACTTAATGATTCTGATTCTGGACTCCCAGGCTAGTCAGTTGATTGGCTAGGACGTTCTGTCCTTACCAATCTTGTGGATGGCCATTGACTTTGGACTGTGACATATGTTTAGCAATATTGGTGAATACAAACTCGAAGCGATGAAATCATTGGTTTATGAGATTCTCCGTACGAAGGACAGAGTAACATGCTTAAAATTCGTGAAAAAAAAGATCGGTTGAAAAAAAAAAAAACATGCGCATTCTTTTCACCAACATATTATACGTAACTGAAGAAAGGTTAACTTTGCAGGTTGACGTCATCAAGCAAAGTGAAAGACGAACTAAGTGTAGAAATTTATCTAAAGTTAAAACCAAGACCTATTGGCTAAAACAGAAATAGTCTAGCATCTTTAAAATGATACATGGTTAAAAACTGTTTGATTATTTCACTCATGCATGTTTGTGTATTATAACAGTGCTACATCGATGGACCATACGGAACAGGTACCAGAGAGGTATTTAACGTGCAGCACGCTGTTTTGATTGGTGCAGGTATCGGCGTCACACCAATGGCCGCCATTTTACAGAGTGTGTGGTACAAATTCAATGAAACCAGAACAACATGTCCGAAGTGCAGCTATGTTTGGTACAACGAGGAAGAAACTGAAGATATGAAACTTAAAAAGGTGAGGGCTATGGTTATGTACATGGTTTTGGCAATAACAATACAAGGCACATTTCATTGGTGATTACACCAGTACCCCCGGTATGTATCATTAACAACAAATTTCATTGGAATTCATACCAACGTATTTCATTGGAGTTTATTCACTGGTGTTTATACCAACATAATTATTTCATTAGGATTAAAACCATTGTATTTCATTGGTGTTCATACCAACAAATTACATTGATGTTTATACATGTACGTACATATTTCATTGGTGTTTATACCAACCTATTTCATTGATGTTTATACGTGCATATTTCATTGGTGTTTATACCAAAATGTTTTATTCGTAATCATACTGATGTGTTCCGTTAATATCTATACCTACATGTATATACTTCTTGTGAGTTTATAGTGACACATTCCATTAGTATTTATACTAATACTCTCCATTCGTATTGATACTCACATATTCTATCGGTATCAGCGTTGACATATTTGCTTTGGAATATTCATCTATGTTTTTACCTGTACATTTATTGTAGGTTGACTTCATTTGGATCAACCGCGATCAGAAGAGTTTTGAATGGTTTTTAACCTTACTGAACCAATTAGAGATAGAGCAGAGTTCCCATCATGGTGCTCTAGAAAACTGTATACAGACTCATCTATACATGACAGCAGCTCAGAAGAAGACTGACATGAAGGGAATTGGGCTACAGGTAGGAAATTAAACCTTGGCTTTGACACGGATCACAATTCTGCCTCCTTTGTATGTAAAGCTTTGTAGTGTTTTGGTGAGGTCAGCCGGGCCTAAATGTTTGGTTTGTTGGACGTGGATTTACTATTGCAGTCTGAAAGCTTTTTTATACCGTGGGCATCTTTTGGATTGATGGACAATGGGAGAATGTGCGGGCTGATGTCTTGACAAGACGACAAGATTTTACAAAAGCATTTTGCAGACAAGTAAATTAAACACAATATGGTTTGTCTTCGAACGGACATTAAAAAAAAATGTTGATAAAGGAGAAAATGTTTGTTACCAGCATTTTTCCATTAATCTGTTTCGTAATTATTATCTGTTATCTTTAACATAGTAGAGTCAGAATATGTAAAAGGAAAATAATGATCTGACTGGAACCCAGGTTAGTTGGCTGTCGGACAAATGCTACTTCTTTATTTTTTACAACACAACTCTTAAGCTTCTATAACCCCGAGGAAGAAGGCATTTGAAAACATTGTTGGGAACAGATAAATTGCTGATAACCAGCATTTTCTCCTCTTCTCATAGTGTTTCAACCTTTTCAAAACAAATCCCATTATCTAAGCCGCACTGAATATGTCGTCTGCAAATACTTTCAATTTGGAGTAGTCTAAAATTTTGTCGTTTGGTAAAGTTAAATAGCTTTACTGATGACTGTCATAACGGTAACCCACACAGGAAAGTCTGACAACCATAAAATACTTTGACACAATTGTGCTCTTTTTTCGACTAAGAATTTTCACTAAAAAAAAGCGCATGCAGCTGAGTTTTGGCACCGGCATTCATCGTTCTTATTTTGATATTGCAAGATTTAAACTCTAATACTCTACAAAAATGAAAATGATTTTCTCAGAGAGAGAGAGAGAGAGAGAGAGAGAGGCGGGCGTAAACATTGCAATTTTATATCAAGAGTGTTTTCCCCAGAATATAAAATAGCGGTCCGTGCAGAAGCAAGGTCACACTGCACGTTCTTTGTAGTCTGATCTTAATCTACACTGTCCACAATTGGAAGTCTGATCTTGATCATCATTGCATACAAAAACACAACTTAAGTTATGTTCACCGATCTAAAGGTTGATAACTAGCACGCTGTATAAGAGCAGATACATGAGATCAAGGGCCTTTGAGATATGAATACCCTTAACAAAATTTGTAAATCGCCACTTTACATATAGAACTGAACCATTCTCTGTGAAAATGGGGCTTAATGAATCTGCGAAAAGTATTGTTTCAGGTCAGCCTGCGCAGCCCGACCTGTGCCAAAACCGTTCGCTCTCGGTCAATTTTCAGCATGTCTAAAGATCAGTCTACCTCATTATTCAGCCGATTGTTAGACAATTGAATTTTATAGATCCACACTTATGTTTTCCTGGCATCTGCTCAAAACAACATTTGCTCAAAACAACATTGAAAAGTCGTGTTCATCAAATACTTATTTCTAAAACTCCAAATAGGTTATCAAATAAATCGGTGTAATCTATCCCAGTTTTGGTCAGTGTATTAGAGCTATAGACCTTGACTTGAAATGCGCATGACGTTTCTATTCATAGATCGCCCTGGACCTTATCTACGAAAAAAGCCAAGTGGATTTGATAACAGGTCTACGAACAAAAACAAACCCAGGGCGACCGGACTGGAACAAGGTAACTCCAACTTCTCTTTTTCATATCAAATGGTTTGATCCTCATCTTGTGCTGCACTTTTGTAGGAGTGTCCTTGGGCAAGACACTGCAGAACCAAGGCATACTATCTGTGAAATTCTATAAAGACATGAGTATGTAGGTTGTACACGAGATTTGAATCAAATATCTTTGACAGGGTCGTTAAACACAATCCTATCCATATATCAATTTTTAGGGCGTGACCTTCTGCAACAAGTTTGTAGTAGACTCCTTCGAAAGCCACCTGGTTAAATGTAGGAAAACATGGATAGGTGCACTGGGCGCTGTAACATAAATTGAAATAATTTTGAAAACGGCGTTAAACACCAAACAAACAAACAAAATTCAGTATTACAGTATTTATTTAACCCTTTAAACACACATCCCTGAGATTTAACGACGCTAATGAGGAGGACTTTCGAAAACATATCGGAAAAAGGAGAAAAAGCAGGTAACCAGCATTTTCTCCCTTTCCCGCCAGCCATGTTTTCTACCCTATCAAAAACAAATTCCATCATTTGACCCACCCTTTGTAGTCTGCAGATACTGTCACTTTGGACAAGTCTACATTTTGCTCATCTGATAAAGACTAAGTACATGTGTCATTAATCTTTTATTTTTTCAGATTTTCACAACAATTAAGGGCGAAAATAAAGGCAAAGTTAAAGTGTTTTTCTGCGGAGCCCCAGCACTCGGCAAGCAGATAAAGGCCGCAGCAGAACGTCACAAGTTTGCCTTCTCAAAGGAGAATTTTTAGACTGAACATTTCTGTGAACAAAACAATAATCATGTTCAATACCTGTGTTTGTGTGATTGAGAGATATGTTTGTGTTTGGAAAACTCGATGCCGTAACCATTTACCACACAATCACGAGATTTAAGGACGCTGAGAAAGAGGCCTTTTGAAAACATTATGGGAAAAGGAGAAAATGCTGGTAACCAGCATTTTCTCCTTTTCCCATAATGTTTTTTTCCTTTTTGAGAAGCAAATTCCACCATCTGAGCCACATTTGATATATCGTCTGCAATTGCTTTCAATTTGGATCTTGGTCGTGTGGTAAAGGGTTGATTGGCACTGACGAGGCGGGCTTTTGAAAACCTTGTGGTAAATGGAGAAAATGCTAGTTTCCAGCATTTTCCACTTTTCCCACAACTTTTCGTACCTTTTTTTTTTTTTTGTAAAGAAATGGTATCATTGGAGTCATCTGTTAGACAAATGTCACAACTCAATTTGAACTTGTAGTCTGCAGGTGCTTTCGATTTGAATAAGTGTAAAATCTTTGTCGTCTGGTAAAAAGAATCTGCAGCAAACTACGTGAAAGCTGCCTTGTAAAACATGGATACTAAATATGAACTGAATTTTAATAGATACTACCAATGCACATGTGAAAACAATGCGCTATGAAAAGAGAAATAGCGTGATACTGGCAATAGTTACTTTTGACAAAAGTAATTTTTTTCATGTTATCTACTGTAAGATACAAAATTCAACTGTGCAAGGTATTTAGAGAATGTACAGTTGAAAAATCATGCCCTACACTAGATGCTCTTATAAACCATTAAAAAGTTACGGCAAACAGCTTGACTGAACAATGATAGCTATGCTCGATTCCAGAGGCCATAATCTCAAATCTGGTTTAATAACATTCTTAATCTAATCCTAAAGTGTTTTCCAGAGTTCTAAGAAAAAGAATATCTGAGTGGCTAAACCAAATACTCAAGCCAATCAGAAATTGTGTTACTGTCTAAATCTAGCACAAGATTAAGAACACATTTGAGAATAGTTGGTGAATACGGACCTTGGTGATCTAATAACAATTGCAGTCATCTTTTGTACCAAAAGCTCTCATGAACATTGTGTAAGTTATGCCCGCAAGCGGATACTCTAATAAACAATTAGAAAGTAATGCCCAATACCTGATGATCTCATGATCAATTTGAAAGCAGTGTCCTATACCGGATGCTGCAATAAATAATTGGAAAGTAATGTCCGATACCAGATGGTCTAACAGACAATAAGAAAGTAATAACCGATACCGGATGTTCCCCTGAAAAATTAGAAAATATTGCCTTTTACCAGATGCTCTTATAAACAACTGGAAAGCAATGCCTGATACCGGATGTTCTCATGAACAATTTGACAGTAGTGCCCGGCATTAGATGCTCACATCAACAATTAGAAAGTAATACTCGATAACAGATGCACTCACGGACAATAACAAAGCAATCCACGATAACATTAATGTTCTCATGAACAATTGGAAAGATATCGCCCGCAAAAGATGCTTCAGTGAAGAGTTAGAAAGTTATGCCCGACTCCATTTGCTATGATAAATAGGAAGAAAGTAATAAGCGATACCATATGCACACAGGAACAATAAACATCATACGTGTCTACATTCTTCTCGATAAACAAAAAGAATAGTAATGTCCGATACCAGGTGCTTTCATGAACAATAAAAAAGTAATGCCAAATACCAGGCTCTCATGAACATGTAGAAAGTAATGCCCGATATCAGATGCTTTCATGAACATTTAGAAAGTAATGCCCGATACCAGATGCTCTTAGCGAACAATAAGAAAGTAATGCAAGACTACATGCGCCAAAGGATCATGGTATGGTCATGTCTGACTTCAGATACTCTTATCGGTAATCAGAAAAGGAAGTTAATGGGGGCATATTTAGATTTATTGCAGTGAAACAGTTTTTTTTTCTTTCAGAACTGATAACTGCTGATAAATATGTACAATTATATACATTTTGCAAGCCCTAAAAAGGTCGACGGTTATATTCAGTTAAAAGGTGCAATTTTGGCGTATAAAAACTGCATGGTCGTTTTGTGATCGGGAACTCCGTCTATTTGAATCAGACCCAGGTGAACATCATATCCATGTGAATAGTATCCCATATGCACGACGTGTGTTTATTGATCATGTGAGCTTCCAGCACTTTGGCGAAATTCTGCTTTGAAATTTTAAAAACAACTAAATTGATCCATTTTCTAAACAACATAATTTTAGACCTGTCCAAAGTGAAAGTTTTTGCAGACGGCAATATAAACTGGTTCAGAAATTTAAATTCGTTTTTTGAAGGGTAGAAAACATTGTGCGAAAAAGGAGAGGCTACCAGCATTTTCGCTTTTTCCCACAATATTTTCGAGAGCTGTCTTCTTCAGGGTTGTTAAAATTCGGTACGTACGTAATTACGTACGTAAAAGAAATGTCGTCACACGTTTTGTTTTCATTTTTGACTTTTACCCTTATCTTTTTTTATATATAGTGGTGGTTTGTAAACAAATGCCTTATTAAATTCACTGACAGAACATCTGTGAAGCATGGTATACTAGTAGTTATAAAAACCTGAAAAGCTCTCTTGATCAATGACTTTATGCTGCTGTCCGCTTCCAAAAGTCGGTCTGAATATACATCAACTAGAGCAAAGAGGTCTTCTCCAAGGAGAAGAGAGAAGCCTTTATACATCGCATTTAAGTCGTGCCTAACAAACATTTTCACGTGAGTTCTAAAACAAAATGTAGCGACTTTTTTCATTAAAATACTAGTAACTTGTACCACAAAACTTCAGGAAGAGCATGATAATAATGATAACGGCTATCGTTAGTTTGAAAAGCCGATTTGCTGATATTTGACTTAGATTGCATTTTGTGAGTCTGTTTAACTCTTTCAGCACCAGATATAGTCTCGTAAACCCAATGTCCTTCAATGGATGAGTTATACAATCTCATAAAGATATTATCTTATAGGCTTGACTCAACAAGCGGAGGGCATAGATCCAGGATCAGACTGCACATTTTGTGCAGTCTGATCTTGATCTATGCCGTCTGCAAAAGCTTCTGTGTTCGACTTTGGCGTTGAAAGGGTTAATCTTAGCTTCTGGTGGTTACAATCACTGAAAATTTGGGCGTAACTTTTATATTTTTTACCGGGTTGATCTTTTATCATTTCCTTTTTATCACTGTTATCCTTTACTCCTTGATAAAAATACAAATGATTGACTTTTGGAGCGTGTATATGTTTGACACCCAGAGAGAGAGAGAGAGAGAGAGAGAGGGTGTGTGTGTTAAGTCACCGTTGCCTTGCTCACAGACCGCTGTAAATATGTGTACCATTACTATAGTGATTTTTGGGAGACAGAGAGAGAGAGGGAAAAAGAGAGACAGAGAGACAGAGACAGAGAAAGACAGAGAGATAGTTTTTCATGCCGAGACAGTTGTAAATATGAGGTAAATATCTGTAACTTGTGGTTGGGCGTGTGTGTGTGTGTCTTAGAGAGAGAGAGAGAGAGAGAGAGAGAGAGAGAGAAGTATTAAGCTATCATTCCAGGTTTGGCTCATACGCATTTGTATATAAGTGGCCCCGAACAATGACTTACCGTGGTTTATGCATGGACATTCCTGGTGTTACATGACATGTATTTGAGTCCTGCCTTGGCAAAGAGGGTTTAATGCATCTCCGTGATGCACCATACCAAGCAAGTCATCTTATAATTACGGATCCATAAAAACCGTTCTGTCTAACAACCAAACGAATCATGAGGCAGACTTGTCTTTTGACACGTAGAAAATTGGCCGATAGCAGAAAGTTTCCACCTTGGTGCTGACCTGGGTCGATACTTTCTGCAGATGCATTAAGCCCCCTTTTCATAGACCATGACTCATTTATTTTGTAATACTCATCGTATATTTAATCAGATTTTAACCTTTTGTCTTACTGTTTATCACATCCAAATTGTTACAGATTTCTCTGAACTATTTTTACATGCCTTTTTTGAATTGCCATTACTGACAATTAAAACGTCATTGTTAGGAATTACTCATTGTTTCTTCCTCATTTATCCTGCAAGGCGAATACTAAAATCTATGATTAAATAGTGTTTCACGCCGCTTTCAATACCAGTTATATCAGTTATATCACGGCGACAGCTCACATACTCATGCATGTCCTTTGGTTTTACCAGAGCTAGGCTAGGTCTCTGAAGGGTCTTGCCCGAGGACACTCCAACGAAAAACCCACTGCTTCTAGTGGGGTATGAACCCTAGGCCTCCAGGCTACGAGTCCTCCACTTTACCACTGAGCCACGCAGGACCCCTCGCGTATACTGGCCAGAAAGCTCTCAGTTCTTAACTCTTTACCAAACAATACACGAATTTTAACGGCCTCGGACGGATAAGGCTTGGGAAAACATTGTGGGAAAAGGAGAAAATGCTGGTGACCAGCATTCGACGAATACACAGGACTACGATATTTTACGTTTTTCCAGACGACAAAATCGCATCCGAGAATTGTTTATTATATCGAGTAGGCAAGTGCACCTGTTCATGCCTTTCTGTGGTTTCCTTTGCGTGTAACTTCGCACAGTATTCTTTCCAAGCCACTGGCTGCTTTCTCACATAAGCATACGAGGTATGAAAAATGAAAAATGGCTAAAATAATTGAATGTCAGTGAAAGGGTCGAATCATTATTGTAATAAGAGAAAATGATGCTTACCAGCATTTCTTCCTTTTTCACAATGTTTTCAAAAGCCATCTTCATCAGATTCGTTGAAATATCGGATTGTATGGTAAGGAGTTATATATGTTATTATAAACACTTTAAAGAAGAAAAAAATCGTTCAATGTAGGCAAAATGTGAGAAAAGGGGGGGGGGGGGGTTAAGAAAGGCCTGCTATTCGGTGCTTGGTGTTCCGCATAAACAAAAACCATTAATATAAACCATTATGTTTGCAAACGCCTTAAAGTGGTTTTAACATTGCATCGTATCTAAGGCTGTAATATTGAATATTAACTCAGATCGATACGGATATTTTAACCTTCATAAGCGAAAATAGGACTTAAAGCGAATGGCATAGATCAAGATCAGACTGCACAGAACGTGCATTCTGACCTTGGATCTATACAGCCCGCTTTTTTCAGTCAAGCCTATGACATAAAAATCTCTCTGAGTTCAAATGGAATCTATTTTCAGCCGTGGAAGAAGATCGAGTTTATATATTTACCGCTGAAGGAATTATAAACGGTTTTGTATTTTTGTCATGTCACCTGTGTGATCTTGATATTGCTAAATCAGCATCACGGAGAGAATCATTTTAATCAGGAAAATGAGGAATACAAAAACAGAATAAAATGACAAGAAAAAGACTGCAATGTCAAGATTCATCTTGACTTAACATCTCTACATAGCGGACAGTGTAGATCAAGATCAGACTGCATGTTAAGTGAACTCTGATATTGATGTACACGGTTCATCAAACAATGTTTTTTGATTGGCGCTCTTAAAAATACATCCTAACTACAACAACAACAACTACAAAAACCGCTGTTCAAACTTGAAAATGTGTAGAATGGCTTAAACTTTAGTTATCTGTGTAAACGTAAATAAATTACTAATATTTATGGTGTAAGAAAGGGCGAACCTCATTTAAAGCCAGAAACCACAACAGAGATTTCTTTGAGGGCTGCTAAAAAATGAAATGCATTTTCTATCCGTCGTTATCTGTGCGATCTTGCAGTCGTTAGGGCGACATTTGGCACGAAGATACAACAATGATTATAGTTTCATAAAATAAAGATGAAATGGGTTAAAAACTGGCTAAAAGTTAGTATGAATGTGTCTTTGCAGTTTCCAGGAAGCAATCATCGAGAGCTGTAAGCATAAGTAAACTGTTGTAAGAACTTGCTCTCACAGTCGACGTGAAATAAATAGGTAAAAATTTAATATGAATAAAACAGCTTGGTTTGCATTCATTACAGTTGAAGATAGCTCACAAAATATAAATTATGTGACAGTTTAATGAAATGTCTTGCTTGGGATAGTGCATCTTGGAGTGGCATTGATTGCCCTTTTGCCAAAGCATGGCTCATAATTATAAGCTCCACCTCTTTCAACGGGTGTTCCTTGGACATACAGAAAATTGACAAATAGCGAAAAGTTTCGGCCCAGGTCAGCCTGCGCGGACTGCGCAGGCTGACCTGGGTCGAAACTTTTCGCTGATGCATTAATCCCCCTTTTCATGGAGCATGGCTCATATAAACACGACCTCTTTCAACGGTTGAAAATATAATGCATTGAATCTCAGAAATATTTTATCCTATTGGGCTTGTTTCTATAAGCGGATGGTATAGATCCAAGATCAGACTGCACGTTCTGTGCAGTCTGATTTTGAGCTATGCCGTCTTAGAAAGTATATTTGACGCCTGTAGTGCTACAAACGTTAACGATAATCTATTTCTACAGTATGAATGTGTTTTGGGCCGAAGGGAAAGTATCTTTGAGTTATCTTTTTTAAATAGTAAGTGTTTAAAATATTATATCTTTTTTTTTTCGTGACGAATATTTGCAAAACCAAGAGCTATCCAGTTCTTTAGGTGACAAATGGTTGCAAATCCTGGATACAAATGACACGGAAGATTAAAAAAAAAAAAAAAAAAATAGACGGTGTAAGAGGCACTTGAATGGGAATGCTGTCTGAACCCTTTTGTGGTTCAATATAGAGAGAAATAGTCAAAAGAAACTATGCCTCCTAAGTTTGCTCAGTTTCACGAAAATACTTAGGTCTCTTATTTTGCTCAAGTTCGCAAACAGTCTCATTGTCCGACTGAAGTTGAATCCGTTATTTGGGATGCATTTCACAAACATTAACAGACTTTAGAAACGTACTCAAATTCTGAGTTGACACAACGTTTCAGACGTTAATAATTTCCATTTTGTAAATGACCCGCAACATGTGAAATGAGACCTTCGGACATTTGCGTTAAGTGTCGTCTCGGATTAGCCTGCGTGGTCCGCGCAGGCTAATCCGAGACGGCACTTTACGACTACGTAAATTTTTTTCATACACTAAACTTTCGTGAAACAGAAAATCGCACAAAAACGGGAAGTGTCGTCTCGGAGTAGTCACAGACTGCACAGGCTGATATGGGACGACACACATTTATGCACATGTCCGAAGGCCCCTTTTCTTGTGTGCACGCCATTAATGTTCCTTGCCAATAGTGGCATGCAAATGCCGCCATATACAAGACAGAAATGGTGGATATTTATTAAGGAAATTTTGGCAGATTAAGTTATGCTTAAACTTTCATGATAATTTTCGTTTTCATCACGCTACCAGAAAAGTAACTTTACAAGATTTATTTCTCCGGGAATTTTCAAGAAATGAAAACACTTACTAGATAATTGTGGTCGATATTTTCATTAAAGTCATGGAGGATTTCGCGTAAACTTCAGATTATCGTGCCGTTTTATATTATGTTAGAGAAAAATGGTTATTTTGAAAGAGAAAAAAAAATCTTAATATAAAAAATCAATGTGCGTAATATATTTAACAATATGTACAAAATATATACCAAAGTATTTCGCGACTTATTTTAGATTCCTTATCCATTCGGAAGATCTCGTATGAATCAAAACGTTGATGTTAAAGACTGGCCGAGGCGTTTCGAATAATTTTCATGAAAACTAGTAACAGGTGATGTTTTACAACAGTAACAGGTGAAAATCACGGTGTCTTTTTTTAATCTGGTTTCACACACAAAAAGTTTATGATCATTGTAGATGAAAAAAGTTTATCACGATAATGGTCGATAAAGGTGAAATCCGCTGCAGTATTCGCAAAAACGCCCGCCATTATTACAATGTTATTTATCAAATAAGTTCATATTGGCCGAGTTACAGGTTTGAGGTCTGCGGTACTAGCCCGCGGCCAAAAGTTTTGCTGTAGGCCAGAGGAAATTACTTGAATAACCCTTAACCTGCTAAATAAGTGAAATGAAACTTTTAAGGCGTTTGAAAAAAAAAGCCGAATTTTGCTATTTTAAAGGTATTTTTTGGGGAAAAATCTTCCCATCGGACAGTCTAGATCCAAGATCAGACTACACGTTCTGTGCAGTCTGGTTTAGACCTACACTGGCCGCAAAAGGGTCGTGCTTAGCAGCATAAGAGTGAACGAGAAATTTATTAATTTGATATTGACCGAGTTATATAGACCTTGTTTTGTTTTGAGATTGGCCGAGTTTTTATCGTATTGGCCGAGTTCGTCATTTGAAATTGGACGGTCCGTTTTCGACATATAAATTCTGTAACTTGTCGATCAATAGTTACACGTGAGTGGTTGCAGGTCTATGCCACCATACTGCCGTCATACAGCGGGACTTAATAGATGAGATTAGTAAACAAGATGAAATGCACTCAACGTACATGGTCAAAGTTGTAGATAGTCTATATTTATCGCTAAATTGACCCCGAACTAGTCTTAACAAGTTGAATAGAATTTCCCGTCACAAACTTTACTCCAAAACATTGCATTTTCAAATCTCTTTTTGCCGGACGAACCTCATCGTATCGGACATTGCAGATCAAAAAATAGGCTTGCACAAAAGATGCAATCTTATTTAGAGCTTCACTGTGCCCCAAATCTTTAATGAGCCATTTCTCATCCTTTTTAATTTGTCGTCTGCAATTGTTTCGAATTTAGACCAGTCTAAAATTGTGTCGTCTGGTGAAGCGGAGTAGATTTAAGAATATATACATAGTACAGTTAGTGTTGCACTCCCTGTGTTTTTAACGTGTTTAATTTTCTGACGTGAATGATATGAAATGGGTTGGAAATTAGAATCTGGCTGCTGTATACAAGAACAAACAAGTCTGTTGTCTCTGAAATGGAATGAATTGAGGTATCCCTTAACCTCATGGCAGCAGCTACTGATCGAGCTGTTTCAACCTCTCTTGAGAGGTGTGAGACAAAGACTGCAAGCTGTTTTGCATGCCCCGGGCGGAAGTACGCAATATTGCCTGATTTTGTGTGTCCATTCTCTGCAGGTCACTTTCAACCTGTCGTAAGTTTTGTTTCGACATTAAATTCCCTGTTTTAACCAAACTTAGACGCTTCTCGTTTTTCTTAAATTTGAAAGCAACATCTAGGCAAAAGATTCCCACTTACCATGAGGCCAAGGGATACCTCAGTTCAGTTCATTTCATGGGCAAAAGACGAGTCTGTTGGTGTATGCAGCAGTCGAATTCTAATTTCGACCCAGTTTTATCTCATTCACGTCAGAAAATCAAACCCGGTAAAAAACACAGGGGTGCAACACTAATTTTACTATGTATAGATGAGTCGTGCTCCGGCAGAAGGGGGTTCAATGCATATCCGTGATACGTGATTTCAAGCAAGTTATAGCATTATTATGGATCCATAAAATCTATTTGGTATAACAACCGTCTGAAGCATGAGATACACTGGTCCTTCGATGACATGCAGAAAATTTACCAATTGACCCAGGTCAGCCTTCACGGACCCGGGTCGATACTTTTTCTGCAGTCACATTAAGCCTCCTTTTCACAGAGCATAGCTCAGATATTTGCGTTTTAGACTTTAATGTTAAACCTGCATCCCGTGATCCAGCGTATGAGTGACACCCCTTCGCTTTGGACGGGTTAATTAACGTTTAAAGTAATGAGCATCTCAGTTTATCTATAACAGGCTCATTCTTATCATTTAAACTTGTACAAACATGAGTTTAGATACAGACAGAAGAAAATGCAGATATCGTTTATCGTTTGGACATTACACTTTGATGTTTTCTGAGACTGTTTAGTTTGACTGATAAATTTTACAATACAACACATTTCATTTGCTTCAATGTAAACAATGTACATTACGCAAATGTACAAAATGGTCAACGTGATGTTATTTGATAAATGATCTACTTGAAACAAGATCTGAGAGTACAATAATTACTTAAAGGGCGAAAAAGCTGTTCTGTAAATTGAAAGAATATCTGATTTGTTGTTTTTAATTAAAGATTTAAGATACTTTTGACCGTACTTCGGTATAATTCCTTTGCTGTAAGAATAGTTTACGGCATTTGATTTGTTTCTGTGGTGTTTAACATCGTTTTCAACAGTACTTCAGTTACATCACAGTTGCCAATGCACTCATTCATGTTTTCTGGAATTTCTTTTACCACTGCGTTTCACAATATTCTTTCCAAGATACCGGCTGCTAATCATATACACATTGCTAAACAATGTTCATCTCGAGTCTTGTTCGATGCAGACCATTTATCAAAAACAACATTCTGACTAGTTTGTTTCCAGTTATTGTTATTTTGCGTAATGTACAATATTTACATTGAAGCAAATAAATTGTATTGTATTGCTTGATAAATTTACACGAACAAACCCCAAAAAAGGAAACATTTTGAAAATATTTTGGGAAAAGGAGAAAATACTGGTAACCAACATTTTCTCCTTTTTCCAAAAGGTTTTCTACCATAACAGGGAACTTAAGCTCATTGATACTAATTTTCAATTTGTCGTCTGCAGCTGACTTTTAACTTGGGAAGAGTCTAAGTTTGTCCTTTGAGAGAAAAAAAAAAGTTCAAGTGACATCCAACCAGATTTCGTTTCACAAGTTTCTGACAAATTACGAACAATTCTAAACAATTTTTATTCTTCTTCGAAAAACATGGCTGAATAACAAAGACATGGGTAGAAATACGTGTAAACAAATGAGGAGTATTGTATTTTTTTTTAATCCCGTTTGTAAGTGGGTTATCCTTATTGCGTAACAAAGTATGAATGAGCCATGCTCTGTGAAAAGGGGCTTAATGCATCTGCAAAGACTATCGACCCAGGTCAGCCTGCCCAATTTGCGCAGGGTGACCCGAATCGAAAGCCTTTGCTCTTTGTTAATTTTCTGCGTGTCAAAGGACCAGTGAACCTCATGATTCCGTCGGTTGTTATACAAAATGGATTTCATGGATCACACATTATGTGATGTATCACTCGGTATCGTGCATCACGGAGAAGGATTAAATCCCCTTTTTACGGAGTATGGCTCAGATACATTATAACTTTTTTAATTTTTTTAACGACCCTTAGGAGGAAGGCTTTTGAAAGCATTTTTGGAAAAGGAGACAGTGTTGGTACCCAGGTTTTCTTTCCTTTTCCCATAATGTTTGCTACCCTTTCAAAGACAACTTCCTTCATATCAAACACATTAAATTGTCGTCTGCAAAGGTTTTCAGCTTTGACTTCTCCAAACTTTTGCGGTCTGTTAAAGAGCAAAACACCTTACATAGCTATGTAGGTTTAGTTCCGACTGCAGAGTGCTGCGGTTGTATAGGTCTAACATTTGGTTTTGAGCTGAAATAGTTGCTCAAAAATATTTTTTAAGATTGTCATTATCTGTTTGGTTTGGAAAAAAAATGGGCACCAAATGGTCTTTACAAAAAACTCTGGTCATCATAGCGAAGATCATAAAAAATCAGAAGTTTAGCGGAGTATTCTGCACTGTAACATGTACAAGTCCAAACACAATAGCGTAAATGTGCCATGCTGTGTGCATCTGCGCAGGCTGACCTGGGCCGATACTTTTTGCCACTGGTCTATTTTCTGCATGCCAAAGGACCAGTCAACCTCGTGATTCCGTTGTTTCTTAGATAAAATGGATTATGTGGATTCATAATTATGTGATTACTTGCTTGGTATCATGGATCACGGAGATGCCTTAAGCTCCCTTTTGCCAGGGCATGGTTCATATATCACGAAGCCTTGCTTGACACGTACCGCAACTGTATCAAATAGTCACACTACCAATGTCAAACGGACTATAGTTTAAGGTGTCGTACCACTGCAAATTGCTTCCAGCTCATAGAAACCCAAAAGTAGTCCCGTTTGATAATTTAACAGCAAGCGCTTCTGCTGCTCTGTTTTAGCAGAGGAAATGCAGGGAAAGGTCTAGAATTTGTTTTTGGTGTTGATTTGACGGTTTCTGTGAAAACTGTAACCGATTTGGCCCCTAGCGTAAGACTAATAATAAAAATACCAAACATAACCGTAAACTGGTCACCATTGTACTTTTCTGTTATAGATTTTGTTGGTATTCAGCAGTACATCGTATGGCTGGGAACCATTGTCCTGGAGGACCGTTTCATAGCATGGGTATTTTTTGTAGCTAAGACCATTTTATAGCGTTGTCCACCGTTTACCTTATTCAACACATCTAAAATTTTGTATAAACAGTAAACTTCAGGACTAGTTAATCTTAAGTCCATTATAACACATACACTAAATGTCCACCCATTTCTGCTGTATGAGTCTGACACGACGTCAAAAATTGTTATTGACGTTTTGGTAGATGCCCTGTGTAATTTTTCCGTATTTCCCTGAGAACAACAGTTCTGAGATCAGTTAAACATGTTTGTTTATAATCGCACAGCTTGCCATACACCCCCGCGCTGCGAAAAAGTCACAGTTTGGGTTGCTTTGGGCAGTAAAGACGTTATTAGGTATTACTTCTTCAAGGAAAATGGAGAGACTGTCACTGTCATCTCTGATCACTACATTGGTATTCTTAATAAGTCTGTCCCTGAACTTTTGAAAAGAGGTCTCTAATTAAATGATTGTTGGTTCCAACAAGACGGAGCAGCACCGCATACAAGCAGAGCTGCTATTAACTTTCTGACTAATGCTTATGGAAGCCAGTTGATTTCATTGAAGACTACCATAGAATGGCCAGATCACTCGCCCGAGTTAAACCTGCAAGATTGTTTTCTATGAGGAATCATTAAAAGCAAGGTGTATGATTATAATTAAACATTTTAATTGATCTCAGAACTGCAATTCTTAGGAAAATATGGAAGATTACAGAGGCACCTGCCAAAATGTCATTAACAATTTTTGACATCGTGTCAAGACTCATACAGCAGAAAATGGGAAGACATGTACAGCCTGTGTTATCATCGAATAAAGGTAAACTAGTCCTTAAGATTACGGTTTATACAAAATTTTAGATATTTTTAAAAATATTATGAAGAGCCATCTAGTTATGTTGAATATTTAGTGGCAAAATTGAACTTTGAAACTGGGACATATATTTTGGGACACCCTGTACATTTAAGCAACGCTTTGGCAAAAGGGGTTTAAGGCGTCTCCTTGATGCATTGTACCAATTAAACCATCACATAATTATGTATCCATAACAGCCATTTTTTTTTTTTTTTTTAAAACAACTGACTGCATCATTACATAGAGTGGTCCTTGGAAATATAAAAAATTGAGCCCGCCCGGGTACCTCAGTGGTTAGCGTATTTAACTCGTGACCTGGTGGTTGCGAGCTCGATACCCGGTTGAGGCAAACTTTCTTTCCGGCGATTTTTTGCCTCTCACCTCTGATGCATGTGAGAAAAGTAGTCAGTGGCTTTGGAAAGAAAGTTGAGTCAGTACTGGTGTGGGAAAGCCAGGAAACACATGGGTGTGTCACTGACCGCCATGATATGACCTGAACTGTTAAAATGGCATTAAACTCCAATACAAGCAAACAAATAAGCAGAAAATTGACCTCAGAAAGGTTTCGGTCGACACTTTTCGCAGATACATTAAGCCCCATTTTCACAAAGCATGGCTCATTTATTCTTTTATTGATGCCAATACACACGTCTCACCATATGCGTGCGTTTTACAATACGCGCAATATTACCGAATCTGTGTTTTGGTTCGTGGACCCTTCGGTAAGGATCATACTTATACACTTCAGTAGGGAAGGTAACCAATCTACCGCCTATGCAATAACTGGTGCCTTTCCAGGCCCGTATCCCAAACAGCGTTGAGTAAACGTTTTCTGGTTGTTCAGCCCTCCAGATCAAAAAAGCTCATACAACCATCACAGCGAATTATACAGTTCCTTCTTAAACAATTTTTGAAAACATTGTGGAAAAGGAACAATGTTTTGTAACAGGAAATTGCTTATTCATGTCATTTTAACTTCCATTTCCGTTATTTGTTTCTACGTTCGGTCCTTTAACTCCTATAGAAAGCTAATTTGTGTTTTAATGAAAAAGGAGAGTTCATTGAAAAAAAAAAAAAACCTTTTACAAAACGACATATTTAGATCTGATCAAATTAAAAGCAACTTGTAGATTACAGCCTCTGTCTTTAGTATTGTAGAAAACATTGCTGAAAACGGAGAAAATGCTACTCATCAGCATTTTCTCCTTTTCCCACAATGTTTTTGAAAGCCTTGTTCAGCAGGTATGTAAAAACACGGGATTATATGGTAAAACGTTAAACAACTGGACTAACAGAAAAAAAAAGAACAAAAAAATTATGAGACAAGCATTAAATGCAAAATCACACTAGAAATAGGTGTGTCAGAGACACGGATGCCCCCGCTAAATGGTATTGGTCACAGGTATGTCATATGACACTAGTACTCAAAATGGAGAACAAGTTTGCAAAGTTATTTTGAAATTCATTGATAAATGTAGAAGTGGTGCTCCGGACAAGGTCAATTTTATCATTTGACCTTGAACTGTGACCTTGACCTTGGGCGTATCGAAACAAACTTTTCGCATGACACTAGTACTTGTTAAGGAGAACAATTGTGCAAAATTAATTTGAAATCCATTGATAAATGTAGAAGTTATGCTCCGGACAAGGTCAATTTAAACATTTGACCTTCAACTGTGACCTTGACCTTGGGCGTATCGAAACAAACTTTTCGCATGACACTAGTACTTGTTAAGGAGAACGAGTGTGCGAAGTTTTTTTGAAATGCATTGATAAATGTAGAAGGTATGCTCCGGACAAGGTCAATTTAAACATTTGACCTTCAACTGTGACCTTGACCTTGGGCGTATCGAAACAAACTTTTCGCATGACACTAGTACTTGTTAAGGAGAACAATTGTGCAAAGTTATTTTGAAATCCATCGATAAATGTAGAAGCTATGCTCCGGACAAGAATGGGACACACACACACACTAACGCACGTACACACACACATACACGCACGCACACACGCACACACTAACACACTAACACACACACACAGACGGACACAGGTAACTCTATATGCCCCCCCCCCATTTCAAGGCGGGGGCATAATAATGTATGAATAAAAGCGTTTCAACGGTCAAGCTCTCTCTCTCTCTCTCGCTTTTTCTCTCTCCCCCCTCTCTCCCTCCTCCTCTTCTGTCTCTCCCTTTTTCTCCTGTTTGTGTGTGTGTGTCCTTCCGTCCGTCCGTCCTTCCGTCCGTCTGTCTCTCTCTCTCCCTACTCCTCTATCTCTCTGTGTCTTGTCAATACTGGAATTCAGGAACAACATGAAGAGAGCATTCCCATCTTATCAGACTGATTATCAGGTTGACACGGGCGTTTCGGTCATCTATGTTGTCACGTGGTATTCGCCATATCAGTAAGCGCACTTGCGCAGATCTCTCATTCGATACTTAACAGTTACCATTATTCTTTGAACGGAAATATTAAAACAGAAGGAAAAAATACATGTGTATTATAGCTTAAACAGACGTTTCATGTTTAAAAAAATCAGATTAACTGTTGACACTGATTGCGATATTTTGGAATTAAGTAACGTCTGCAACAAATGTAATTGAGCCATGCTCTGGCAAAAGGGGATTTGATGCATCTCCGTAATGCATGATACCAAGCAAGTCATCATATAATTGTGGATCCATAAAATCCATTTTGCCTAACAAACGACTGAATCGTGAGGAAGAATGGTCCTTGGACATACAGAAAATTGACCAAGAACAAAGCGTTTCGGCCCAGTCCGTGCAGGCTGACCTGAGTCGATACTTTTTGCAGATGCATTAGGCCCCATTTTCACAGAGCATGGCTCAATTACACGCGCCATCGCTTCCTTTCAACAAGTTTTGCTAACCTTGTCAGGAATAGATTAGGAAAAACACCTACAAGCGACAAACACTCAGAACAAAATGGCTGCATGTAAAGAGCTGGCCATCCTACTTGTAATTGTCAGCTATTTGGCAACAACTGGATACTGCTACCAACTACCGGTGGAGGAGAGTATGTTTTTTTTTTTTCCCGAAGAATTTTTCTCCTTTTCCCTCTTTTATCTTCAGATTGTTTTCTCTGTATTAAACGGCAAAATTTTAGACTGGTTTTAACCCTAAAGCATTTGCAGACGTCAAATGTGGTTTAAATCATGCAAGATGTTAGTGAAAGGACGGAAAACATTGCGGAAAAAGGAGAAAATGCTGGTTACCTGCATTATCTCATTTTCCCACAATGTTTTCCAAAAGCCTTCTCTGTTAGGGTCCTTAAAACTCTGGATTGGTTTGATACAGAGTTGGAATGCTTTTTACTAAAAAAATGGGAAAACGAATCTGTTTTCTTTTATTTCTATTTCAAGAACAAAGGAGCAAGTTGTTAAAAGATGAAGAGCGTTTTGGAATAAAACGTTTGCAGACAATGTGATAAAATTATGGAGATTGTCTTTGAAAGTTAGAAAAGATTGTGGGAAATGTGGAAATGTTGATTATTTGCAGTGTCTCCTTTCCTCAAAATGTCTCACAAAGCCTTCTACCTCAAGGTCGTGAAAACCCGGAAATGTCTGGTATGGGGTTTTGATTGAAAAGCAAGTTTGTGTCAACGGAATATTCCTATTCTAACAAAACAAGGACACGCCATTCGCAAGCCAATAAACTGTTATAGATACTTTATTTCAGCAAAAACTTTAAATTGAAAAAGGGACCTAACGATGTCAAAAATATTTGAGCCATGGTCTGTGAAAAGGGAGTTTAATGCATCTGCGAAAAGTATCGACCCAGGTCAGCCTGCTCAATCAGCGCAGGCTGACCTAGGCCGAAACCTTTCAATATTGGCCAATTTTCTGTATGTTAAAGGACCAGTCTACCGTATGATACAGTCGGTTGTTAGACATACTGAATTTTATGGATCCCTAATTATGTGATGACTGGCTTGGGACAATGTATGACGATGTTCATGTGAAAAAGTAGCAGGTGACTCGAGACGAATATTGTGCAACGTAATGGTGACAGAAACTTCAGCAAAGCATGTATAGGTGCACTGGCCATGGCGATATAACTGGATTTATACATATTTATTTTATACCGATTGAGAAACAAATTCTTTCAACTAATACTAATCTCTCTCGATTCTGCTTATTGGAAACTTCATTAGCCGAACATGTGGGCTAATGAACGGTCCCAAAGTTGACACCCGGTCCCGGGTATCGAACTGAAGACTCTGCAGGCCGACGTTCTACCTCACAACCACGGACACCACACACACACACACACACACACGCACACACACAAAAGCGTGAAACACTGTACAGTACAAACCTCTTGTGTAGGTATATAGGCCTAAATTGTAAACGTGTACTACGATTGAACGTTTTTTAAAAAAAAGTGTTGTAAGTTTGAATGAAACAGATATGGCATTTTATGTCTGTACTTCGTGACAATATTTTAGACTTGTCCATTTTGAAAATGGCAGAAAAAATGAATTCTAAATTCAGGCAAAAAGTAAACAATAGATAGAGTGACCTGGCAACTTTTAACCCACTTTTGAACATAATTTGTCTGCCAGCAAATAACACTTGAACCGACAGTGCAATAAACAGATTGTCATCTTCACAATATTTTCCATTCTAATAAATGATATGATTTAACTTAAAATGCATTTTAACGCCCGCCTTGTTTGCTTTTGACAGCTATTGTTACTGTAAGCATTTCGATTTTAATACCTGATGTGTCTGCTGAATGATTCGATGTTTCCTGCCACAGTTTGGCATGTCTGCAGTCTTGACCAGTTACTTTCTTGGGAAATGCATTTGCTGGGATCGTTGTTCAAAAGAAATCTAACAAACAGGAATATAATACGCTTTTCCCAGAGTGCCACTCATGTACACTCGGTACATTTAAAAACGTGACACTACTTGTAGGCTGAAAATCAGCTGCAGAATAACTTGTTCTTATCACGTTATCCTTCAATGTAATTCAATAGTATCCCATTTAATGAATTATAAAAGTTTCGTTGGAATGATCAAAGGTTCCTCTAAAAGGGCTCTGCAAAGTTCCGGAACTGTTGTCGGGGGCTAACTCTGGTATGGACATGTCTTTTCAAAGCATCCCCAGACATGCTCAGTAAGTGCCATATCAGGTGATAATGCGTCCAGTCAAACAATTTCATGTTGTTCTGATCAAGAACGTCTCTAATGAAAACGTCTGTATCTGGGGGAGCACCACCATGCTGCGATTTGTAAGCTTGTCTAAAACTGTGACCTAAAAACGGCAGAACAAGACGCAGAACTTCTGTGATGTGGGCATTAGAATTTACTTCCATTTAAAAAATACGAGCAGTGATTTGATGAACTATGTTCTGCCAGCCCATAAATTAACTGATCAACCATCCTTTTGGTCATGCCCCCTTTACACAGAGCATGACCTATATATTGCATGCGTTGAACTTAATTGTTATGACCAACGAGCTTGAATGCTTCTGATTCAAAATTTCTATTCTGATCTGTTCTGTACAGTACTCGTATTTGAAAGATACTGCAAAATCTGTACATGGCTAATTCTACTGAGCAAACAATCAGTGTTGAGAAAACATATGAACCATGCTCTGTGAAAAGTGGGCTTAATGCATCTGCAAAAAGTATCGATTCATGTCGGCCTGCACAGTCCGCAGAGGCTTACCTGGGTCGAACTTTTTGCCATCTTTAAATTTTCTGCATGTCAAAGGATCAATCTACCTCATGATTCGGTCGGTTGTCAGACAAAATGGATTTTAGGGGTCCATAATTATGTGGTGACTTGCTTTGTAAGGCCCCTTTTTGCCAGAGCATGGCTTATATATTGGGTATCCCGATAAGGCAAATGTATTAATAAAAATGTATCTGTAACTTGCACTCACCTGTCATAATCAAGCACCTTATGAGTTTCCCTCATGTGCTTGCTTCACTTTTTCACACGATAAATATATAGACATAATCCAAAGAGAAAGCGTTTACAGACGACAATAAAAATGTGACCTACGTATTAAATTCGTATCTAGAAGGGTAAAAAACGTTGTGGGAAAATTAGAAAATACTGGTAACCACCATTTTCTCCTCTTCCCACAAAGATCTCAAACGTCATCTTTTTTTAGGGTCGTTAAAACTCCGGATCGTTTGGTAAAGGGTAGACTGTAGTGTCTTTCTTTTTCAGAAACATTTTCCACAAAAGAAATTTGCAAACGATCCCTGCTCAATTCCACGATACACACAGCCATTGCGGCCGCTAAGAAGCAATCATCGCCATGTCCTTGCGCACAGAATGTCATGGAAACAGATGTAACTTTCCAGTTTCAACAAGGTTGTTACGTTCAGATGATGTATGAAAATGGAGTGAAAAATAAATGCTGTTATGAGTAAGTAATGTTTTATTTCATGAATAGACCCTTTCGGCTTTTAACTCTACCAGTCGACAAAAATTTTAACTCGTCGAAATTAAAAGCATCTGTAGATGTCAATTCAAATGTGGCAGACGTGACTGGGTCTGTCTTTGAAAGGAAAGAAAACGTCGAGGAAAAAGAAAAAAAAATATGATAGTTACCGACATAGTTTTTCTAAAAACTTCCTTCACAGAGTCCTAAAAAGTCGGGTTTGTTGGTAAAGAGATATTTTTGTTTCCCTGTTAGAATTGGGGGAAATCACTATTGACACCCGGGAGACTGACACCGGGGCTACACTTCAAGAAGATTTTATGTTTTTGACGGATTTCTTTCCTGTATTTTACGTATTCATTGATTAGAAGATATTTGTGGATGAATGCTACGGAAAGAGATCGTAATTCGTCATGTGGCGGGGGGAAGGAGTGGGGTATGAATTTTGCTTTGGTAATGTTCGACTTAGACTGTTAAAAAAAAAAGAGTATTCATAGAAAATCAGAAGAAGTAGGATCTATCAAGAAGTAGGATCTGTTTTAAGAAAAGTTTGGCGTTCAAGTATTCGAACTGACTGCTTCTTGAACATACATTTTTGAATAAGTGTATAGGTACATGTAGTTTGAGGTTCACAGGGACTCCTGAATTTTGAAATATCTTGAAAAATCCTGTATCAATTTTTATGAAACTTTTCAGAGTATTTTAAAATGACCATACCAACTCTCACAGCGAAATTCAGAATTTTTCTTCCCCAAGAAATAGTATTTTGCCTATTCCAGTAGTGTTAAATTTTTGCTGTGAAGCTTAACTTTCTCCGAAGGTGTTCGCACGGTGACTAGAACAGCAAACATAACTGAAAAAGTGCATGACTTCAGTACCTCACTTTAGTTATATATGAGGCCCTGAAATTTTTTTTTTTTTTGTACAAATAATATAATTCTATACCTTACCTTACATATCACCTTTGTCACTTTCATACAAACTTCGAAGTCTAAAATAATTTGTCCAGTGTTCTCTTATATGGTGTGTGTTCTCCAATATTTGGTTTTGATTTTATTTTCGTCATGGCTTCATGTTTTATACCACTTCTGTTAAGATATATGTGTTCAAAACCACATGACACTTAGACTCGAAGGTCTTTGAGGGCTTGTTTTGAATTGCTTTTCGTTATGATCTTTTCAGATTGCCTAATATCAGCTCAACTGGATTTTTGTCATAATCATAGGGTGTAATTTTAAAGACACTGTGTCTCTTTGACCGTGAGAATTCATCTACAATAACAATAATGTTTATGGACCTTAACTAGTTCAAACAATTCATCCTTCTTCGTGTTATTGTTGTAGTCTATACCACATGATGTGAGCCAAATTTAGACTGGGTTTCAGGAAACTGTCTATGGTTGAGGGAGGAAAAGAATACAAAGTGTAAACAAGTGCGTGCAAGTCTCCGATACTGAATCATTAAAATAAAACAAAAAAAAAAAAAAAAAAAACGAGATAAGGGCCTCGAAAGTTGAAGTTTTTGCTGTTCAAACAAGAGAAGACCATAGTTAATGTGCTTGCATGAGAATTGTTTTCATAAACAAGTAAACCCTTTACTCGGAATGGCCTTCAACCCTCCCTCCGATTTTGAGTTGTTTCGTTCATACATTTTAACATTGCATTGAATGCAAAAAAGTCAAATTAATTTAAGTTATCAAAAATTCTGAAACTTACACCCAGAGTTGGTAAAGGTAATATTATTGGTTACACAAATTTTCAGTACAATTGCTACAGCACTTTGTAAGATATTTCAAAATTCAGGGGGTCGCTATGAACCTCAAACTACCTATAATTCTAATATGTTCACCGTTTAGTAAAAAAAGAAAAAAATGTTGTCTCCCTTACTTATGTTCCGTACAGTTCGCCTGCATTGAATAAAAATCACCTAACAAATTTGCTTGGGAAATAGCAGTTTTTACACGAAGTGGGGCTTTATGTTGATGAATAGTTCTCATTTTGTAAAAGATGGTTAAAAGAAAGACATGCATAGATCGAGTGATTTGTGTTGCCCTTCTACACACATCGCTATATTCACACCATATAATGCTAGTCATTACAGGTACACACCATATAACACGGAATCAAGGCGTGCCTTGAGGAATTATGGGCAGCGAGTAAATCTCTACGTCATTCCTGATTGGTTCGAAAGATTCATTTTGTTTGTACACCAATGAATGCAAATTCCGCGTTACGTCAGTAGGGATGGAAAACAC
The DNA here is from genome assembly GCA_945859785.2 of Tridacna gigas. Taxonomy (NCBI): domain Eukaryota; kingdom Metazoa; phylum Mollusca; class Bivalvia; order Cardiida; family Cardiidae; genus Tridacna; species Tridacna gigas. The sequence continues at coordinate 59,284,340 of OX244028.2, forward strand.
CCAAAAGAATGTGAACGCCATAGATGCAAGTCTAGATTACAAAAGTTGGGAAAGAAAACATCCACCATAGTGCAGTCTGACATTGGATCTACGCTGTCCGATAAGGTCATACATTTCCCACAAAATACCTTTGAAATCGCAGAATTTGGGTTTTTACTGCCGGCTTGAAAGTTTTTCACTTATTTAGCAGGATAAGGGTTTACATAAAAAAGAATGTGCACGCTATAGCTTGCAGGTCTAAGCTACTTCACTATGGTTAGAAATATTCCAAATAAAGTGCACACCATAAAATGCAGGTATACGCTTCGACGGTAGAGACAGAAAATGAACAAAAAAAAAAAAAAAAATGTGCACACCAAACAATGCAGGCCCCTTGTAAATGCAATAGGGACAGAATACGCAAAAAACTGTGCACACCCTTAAATGCAGGTCCCTTTTAAGAACAACAGGGACTAAAAACGCTTTCAATGATGTGCACACCATACAAAGCAGCTCCTTGTTTCGGCAGTAAGGAGAAATAACACCCTGAAAACGTGTGATTATGCACAGCACATGATGCAGGTTCCTGGGTTGCGACATTTTGGAGAGAAAACGCCCTAAATAATGTGTACACCATATAATGCTGGTCGATTGTAAATTTATGCAGAAGGTACAATAGACGCCAAAAACTGTGCACAAATGCTGCTGGTAATGTGCATATCACACAATGAAGGTTCATTGAAAGTGCTGAAAAAGGCCAAAATAATGTGCACGCCATACAATGTATATTGGATTGTTTAAAGCTCAAGCTCATACCATGAAATGTACTTTCAAGCAAATGATCTTCATGTAATTTCTTATGCTTTGTAAGGTATATTATTGTCAAATTAGAAAGAAAAACTTTTGGAAGGTTCAGGTTCTGCTTCATCATATTTCAACAATATTTTGTAATTCTAAAAGGGAGTTAACTTCAATTTGTTTTCCAGCTGAAAGTTTAATTACCTATAGAGGGAGAATTCAGTGGTTAAAACCAAAATGTTTGCTTGGTTGTGTAGCACAACAAGAAATTGTCAAGAGTTCCAATACGTTTAATAAAGAAACAAAGTCCCAGGTTCGTTCGTTGCAGCAGGAGTGCGGGTACATACACTAAAGATTGCCTGAAATGGCCTGCTATATATACGAATCCAACAGGGGGGCTGACATCTATGTGATTGACAGTAAATCACCATACGCCTTGTAAAACAGAATATAAATGGCCAGTGACTCGGGCCAGTACTTGTTTAACAATCGTGTCTACTTCCATATGCATGTCCAGCTAATTGCTTATACCTGTGCAGGTAGTCACGCTTTACATAAACCCCATTAGCTGTCTTGCCTTGCAACAACAACAACAACCAACCATCTAGCATATCCATTCTAGGTGCCTGCCTATATTGTTACAGTTGGCCTTAAAGACTTTTTTAAACCTTTACCACACAATTTCGAGTTTTAACAACCTTCAGGAAGGAAGCCTTTAAAAACATTGTGGGAAAAGCAGATAATGCTGTTAACCAGCATTTTCTCCTTTTCCAACAATGTTTTCAACCCCTGTAAAACCAAATTCAATGTTTGAGTCAAATGTTTTCTCATCGATAAATTTTTCAATTTGGGTATGACAAAAATTTTGTTGTCTGGTAAAGAGTAAACACTATCCTAAACAGTAGTTCATTTCTAGATCTAGTATGCAAATGCCAGCATGTCTATGCACAATACTACTTCTTGCCAAATTACAGATTGTTTTCCCATAGCAACAATGTTTAGCAGTGAGAGAGGAGTTAATACGTGGCACGCATCAAAGAAACAAAATACATTTGAACCATGCTCTGTGAAAAGGGGGTATCATACACCTGCCAAAAAAGTATCAATCTGTGTAAACCTGCACAGTGCGCGCAGGCTGTTGCTGACCTTTGTTGATAATTTTTGCTATTGGTAAATTTTCTGCTTGTCCAAAGACCTTTCCATTCTACCTTGTGATTCAGCCGGTTGTTAGAAAAAATGGATTTTATGGATTAATAATTTAATGTGATCTCTTGCTTAGTATTATATATCATGGAGATGCATTAATTTGAAATCCACCTTTGCTAGAATATGGCTCATTTTCCTGTGTTTTTATGTGTGATTTTCAGCCACCATGGCAATCTCATGGTGGGAGCCCCAAATGGAGGTTACATCATCATCGAGCAATTTGAACAAGACATCAAAATGGCTAAACACACCTGCTGTCAGGATTCACAGACTTGTGATGACTTCTACAGCTTTAATCCTTCAGACGACTGCTCCACATTCAAAGTCCTTCATCCAGGTGACAATAGAGTTGATTAATTGATTGCATGGTGTTTAACCATTAATGCCATTTTCAACATTATTTCAGTTATATTGCAGCGGCCAAGGCACCTATCCATGCTTTTCTGAAGTTGCTTTGATCAGTTATTGTCAAATCTCAGTTATCTTGCATACATGTACCTCAGCTATCAAGCAATGCAATGCATTCCAAAAAGGTATTAAAACATGTGATTTTTATAGGGGATTTTTTGGTTACATGACAATGCAAAATTTACACTTATGAGCATGTCTGCAAAATAAGAAAAACTGTTTTCATGCAATAACCTTTGTCTTTTATCATTAGATCTAGATATTTATTCCTCAAATTATTCATGTCAGTCGTATTGAGGCTTTGCCTTTGTTTTATTTTTACAGTTAAAATAGGTGAACCTCATTAAATATTACATTAAAAATAATTAATTTTGCAGCTCTTTTCTTGACAAGTGTAACCTTTGATTGCATGCACGATAATTTAAGAAGTAATCCAAAATTTTACAAAGGTCAACATGGCAACATTTCTGGAGAAATGCTGTCAATATGAGCAACGCTATCGGACCAAATTTCATTCAAAGACAAATCAAAGTCTCTCCAATTTTTAAAATCTATGACATCATATAAAAAAGCTGGATTCTGAAATAAACGGAACTCCAATCTCTTACATGCATGATAATTGAGGTGAAGAGGATACCAGGCACAATAGTCTATCCAAGCCACTGGCTGCTCTCTCACATAACCAGCATCAAAACAATGGTCAAAGGTGAGAGAGGAATGAATCTATCATCAATCCTCGGAAAGAATGGTTGAGCCGGGGATCGAACCAGCGACCGCATGTTTTCAAGTCCAGTACGCTACCGACTGAGCTTACGGGGCTTGGCAGGTAACAATAAAGAGTGAGATTACTGAACTCTATGCCATGCAATCCTGACTTTTAACAACCTTGAGAAAGAGGATGTTTAAAAACAGTGTGGTAAAAGGAGAAAATGCTGGTAACCAGCATTTTCTCTTTTTCCACAATGTTTTATATCCTTCCAGTAACAATTCCAACCGTTTGAGCAACATTTGATTTGTCATCTGCAAGTGACTTGGATTTCGACAAGTAAAAAATTTTGTCACAAGGTAAATGGTACAAGAAACTATTACTGTATCTCACTAAGAGTGGTGTTCTTTGTAAATTCTGTACTGATTTAGCCGGACTGGTAGGAAGCTAGAAAGTCAGGACTTTAAACATTAACAGTTTAAACCCTTTACCAGGTAATCCCGGGTTTTAATGACCCTGAATAGAAAGCCTTTTGAAAACATTGTTGAAAAAGGAGAAAATGCTGGTAACCAGCATTTTCTCCTTTTCCCACCATGTTTTCCATCTTTTCAGGCCCTGAAGAAAAAGCCTTTCGAAAACATTCTGGTTAAAGGAGAAAATGCTGTAACCAGCATTTTCTCCTTTTCCCTCCATGTTTTCTATCATTTCAGAGACAGATTTCATCATTTGAGCTATATTAATATTATTTGTTATTTATTATTGTCTGCAAAATCAATGCTTTCTCTTTGGACAAGTCTAATGTTTTGTCATTTGGTAAAAGGGTTAAATGCAAATTAATTACACTTTCTCTATTTAAAAGAAGTCAGTTCAATATTGATGATGTTTTATTGTGATGTTGTAGAAATTTCCAGACAAAGTAGATCATAGATCAGAATGCACAGTCTATGCAGTCTGATGTTGACCTACATGCGTGTGTGCTTGTTTGTATTGGAGTTTAATAGCGTTTAGGTCATATCACGGCAGTCAGTGCACCTACATGTGTGTGTCCTAGCTTTCTCATACCGGTACTGACACAACTTTCTTTCCAAGCCCCTGACTGCTTTTCTCATATGTACATGTATCTCATGTGGATTGTCTGCAAATTGCAGTCAGTCTTGATCTGCATAAATTACAAGAACAATGGAAGTTTTGCTTGACCCATTCAGTGTTAACATAAATTTGCTTGAGGAAAAACAGTGTAAGAAAGAAAAAAATAAAGATTTTGATAAAGTCTGATCTTGATCTGCACTGGCCAAAGAGGCACCTAAAGTTCTGAAAGGTGCTTTGAGGGTAAACTTAACCCTTAAAGCACTTGAACCAACTTAAGTTATTTTTTTGCTGACAGTGTAGGTCAAGATCACACTGCACAGAATGTACAATCCAATCTGATCGTGGATCTACACTGTCTGCTACTTTGTTACATATTTTGCCCAAAACAACCTTGAAATGACAATGTTACAGATGTATTTCGTAACTGAAAAGGCCCTTTTTATTAATTCAGTGCTCTAAGGCTTAAAATTTTGTCTGATCTTGCCTTATTTTTGCTGCATAGATTTGTTGTAAAATGACTTATTCTTTCACACAGCCAAGTCTTGGGGAGATCCACAAATCACCACTATAGACCATAACACTTTCTCATTTAACGGCCATGGGGAGTATGTCTACCTTTTGTTGAATGATTCTGAGTGGTAAGTTCAATCTAGATATATATTGAGCTCTGGCAAAAGGGGGCTTAATACATCTCCTTGATGGATGATACCAAGCAAGCCATCACATGATCATGTCACGTTTATGATGTAGTCAGTATCATTCATGACGTAATTATTGCAGCTGCATATCCAGAGTGCTTTACACAGTTCGCCATTTGTGTTTTCTTTTTCATAGTGAGAAAGATGTTAATAGGTGATTTAATTTTGGGTAAAATATTCTATGTAGTTGGATTTAGGATTGTAAACGAGAAACAGGATAAATAGAATAGTGTCTTGGATTGGGAAAGTTGAAGAATAGATGGTTAGTGTCTTGGATCAGGAATGTTTGTCAGGCTCAGCCTTGGAATTTCATGGTATTAGTACTATAAAATATTGAATGAAGGGTACGTTCTTTATATCAATGTTTGTTTTTCATTTTGTTTTGTTTCTTTTCATTGCGTGACAGGATAAACAGAATGGATGGTTTCGCCTTCGGCCCACCAGATAAATTCCTCCACCTTGGCCGATAAACTCAACCCATCCAAGATACCAACCATCTGTTCTCCATATAATACGTCTCTTGATATCTGTAGATCAGTTTTGTTTCTGGTCATGGTATGACAATGTGAGGCCTTACCCCTTTACCACATAATCTTGACTTTTAACACTCCCAAGGAAAAGTACTTTTAGAAACCTTATGGCGCTAGAATAGTTTAATTTCGGTGCGATGTTCAGAGAATGGATTAAATTATTTCTGCATAATTCTGAGGTATGCGTACAAATAAATGGTTTCCTATCAGATTACTTCAAAGTCAGAAGGGGGTGTAGACAAGGCGATCCAATATCAGTGTATATTTTTGATAAAAATATAATGGGAATAAAAATAAAAAAAGAAGAATACATCATATCACAATTTGCTGATGACACAACACTTTTTTTAGACGGTTCAGAAAAATCAATCAAAAGTACTCTAGAATTACTTGAGAAATTTTCACATATTTCTGGCTTAAAAGTTAATTTCGACAAAACAAAACTAATATGGATTGGCAGTATGAAATATAGTACAAGATCTATCAAGACAAAATGGAAATTATCATGGGGAGAAACACAGTTTAAAGTTCTGGGAATCGAGTTCCATGTTGATCTAGGCAAAATGATAAGACTTAATTTTGAACATAAATTAAAAAACATAAATAACAGTATTGCTTATTGGAAAAGAAGAAAATTAACACCTGTTGGAAAAATAACTGTAGTCAAAAACCTTTTATTACATATACTTATACACCTATTTATCAGTTTACCATCACCAACGAAAGAATTTATGAAACGATTAAACGACACACTTTATAAATTCGTATGGGATGGTACTGCTAAAATTAAACAAACTGTATTCACAAAGAATTACATAGAAGGAGGTCTAAAAATGATAGATATAAATAGTTATAATAGAAGTATGAAAATAAAATGGATAAAAAAACTAGTTGCTTGTGGTAAAAGTGATTCCTATAAGTTCATAAATAATATAATTGACACACACAAGCTATTTAATTTTGGAATGATGTACTGCGAAAAAATCATTAGAAGTATTAAAAATGATTTCTGGATTGATGTTTTAAAGTCTTTTACCTTATTTATCTCGAAATCTAATTTTACACAATTGTCGGATATAGTCAACATGCCTCTGTTTTTTAAAAAGAATATTATGGTAGACTCTAAACATATATATAAAAAAGTACTATATGACTGTGGTATAAGATATATAAAAGATGTTTTTGTTTCTTTTCATTGCGTGACAGGATAAACAGAATGGATGGTTTCGCCTTCGGCCCACCAGATAAATTCCTCCACCTTGGCCGATAAACTCAACCTATTTTAGAAACCTTATGGGAAAAGGAGAAAATAGTGGTAAAAAGCATTTCTCCTTTTCCCACAATGTTTCCTAAACTGTCAAGGACAGATTTCTTAATTTGTGCAACTTTTGATTCGTTGTCTGCAAATGCATTTGGTTTAGATGACTCCAATTTTTTATTGTTTGGTTAAGAGTTAAAGTTATGATATACCACTTTGAATGAAATATTTGATCTGATGGTTTATGTAAATATATAAATAATTAAGAGTTTTTTGGGCAGTATTTTTATCATATCTTTTCATTTTAGGGGTACTTATCCATCTTTCAAAGAAAAATGCCATGTGTAAAATGTCAAGGTGCTTCCATTCTATTCAACTCCAGTAGGGTTCAAACTCATGATACATAGATCACAGATCTCATGCTTTTTGAAAATCTTTACCAGACCACAAAATTTTAGGTTCATACCCACTGAAAGTAGACAACAGAGGATATATGGCTAGAACATCAAGTTCTGTCTGTGAGAGAAAAGACAACATCATGGTAAAAAAGAGAAAATGCTTGTTACCTATTGTTTGTAGTTGTAAGCTACAAATTGCATGAACTACTCATAATATAGACTGTAAGAATTGACCTGGCAGGTTGTGGCTAACCTTTGACATAAGTTTATTTTTCGTTGTAGTGGCCTCCTGCTGGAGCTCAGAATTATTCCTCATAAATCTACGTCTATCCTTAATGACTCCTCATGATGATTTCTGAATTACCCATTTTACCTCAATCAGAAAATGCAGTGAACTGTAACATAGCTTGCCCTGCCAGGTCAATTCTTACAGCCTATTAATACATAGTGAAAAGCAATAAATATAAGATAAAATGAGAAAATGATATGTATATTTTTCTATCTCCAGGGAGACAGAAATACAAGCAAGAACAGACTATTTGGAGAAAGGAAATATTGATGCTACAATATTTGTTGCTTTTGTTATCCATGTACATGTAAGTCTGTAAGATAAAGTATTAAAGTTATTTTTTTCAAGACTGTCATGTAGGTAGTAGCAAACACATCAGAATGCCAGGCATGCACCAGATTACAGTGATCATCGAAGATCAGATTGTTTATAGTTACATGATCTAGGTGTCATCCTCCCCATCCAGGTGCAAGAAGAATATATCATGATGTTGTGTGGGTTCTGTACTGTCATTTGTCTTTCAATCTGTATAGTATTAATAATTCTGTTTATTTAACTCTTTACCAAACGACAAAATTTTAGACCAGTCTAAATTGAAAGCAATTGCAGACGACAGAGTAAATGTAACTGAAAAATTACCAGCATTTTCTCCTTTTCCCACAATGTTTTCAAAAGGGGTTTTTCTCAGGGTCATTAAAAGTCGGGATTGTGTGGTAAACAGTTAATACTCTTTTCTTTACCAGAAAAACTGTCAAGTTTTCATCTGGTTTGAAACTTGCATAGAATACCTTCACTAAGATACTGTTGTTGATGTCTTTACGTCTAATAGTATGGGTTGTATTTCAGTGTATTCATATTTATTGCAGAAGCGTACTGGAAACAAATCTGATATACTCCATGTGCATCAAGATGAAGACAATCTTTGTGTGGCTGTGTATTTGAAGAATGACACCCGTTTAAATACCAGCATAGCACCACTGCAATCATCGTTATTTTACATTTTCTACGCAAACAAGAGTTCTGTTTTGATACGGTCATCTGTGCAAGATGTCAGAGTTGAGGTATTAGCTTACAATTTCATATGAACCATGCTCTTGCAAAAGGGAGTTTAATGCATCTCCTTGATGCATTATACCAAGCAAGTCATCATATAATTATGGATCCGTGAAATCCATTTGTCTAGCACCCCACTGAATCCTGTGGTAGAATGGTCCTGTGACATGCAGAAAATTTACCAAAGCAAAAATTTCGACCTATGTAATATTTTCGCCTAGAAATACAATCAAATGAGGTGCAAGTTCAAGTTTGCTTTCATTTAAAGGTTTCAGCAAAGGAGACTGTAGATCAAGGATCAGAATGTACATTTTTTGCATTCTGATCTTGATCTACATTTGCTGCAAAAACAACAACAGTTGTAAAAGGAATGTTAAGGTTTCAGATAAATCGATGTTGTCATTTAAAATAAATGATAAGTCATCTCAAAGTCCATAAAAGGACAAAAAGACCTTCATCACAAAATAGCCAAAGTATGCGTGCGCTGACTATCTCTTTACTCTTTAACTTTCTTTCAACTACATGTATATTTCTATTTATTATTCTTTGTATCTTATGTACTGCCCTGAATGTAAAGGACTGTACTATGATATTGAAAATAATGTTTGTTTAGTATGGTGGCATATTTCTGCCGCGAGATACGAGATAGCTATTGCGATAATTTAAAAGAATTATCGTGATAAAACAAAGTTTCCTGGAAATATTATCTAGATAAAAAAATTTTCACGATAAAAATATCGCGATAATTCTAACTGTTATCATGATTATTTGTGCCTTCGTGCCCATAACTGACATTCATGGTATCTATAATTAGATACTGTTTCGGAACATCTTCGTCTTCAACCTCATGAATTCTTCTTGTCCCTAAATGGTTTTAAAGTTGTTCGTAGGAGGCATTTTGAGTCGTCTTTGTGATTTTACAGACTTCTGTTCATTTCCAGTCTTGTCAAAATTTACCAGTTAAGGTATAATTGTTAATGATTCGAATTTTTACTTACTGCAATCTTGTGAAGTCAAAAACTTCCGAGTTCATCCAAATGATAAAATTTGCTATTTATAGATATCGAGAAACAGATAGAACTACCTCGAATGTCAGCTCCGTGCACAATTGAAAAATTTTGCGATAAAATATTAAGTTTATTGTGATATTTTTTTCAGGAAACTTTTCACTATCTCGAAATTTCAAGTTTCCAGGAAACTTTTATTTATCGTGATAGTTTTCTAAAATTATCATGATAGCTATCTCGTATCTCGTGGCAGAAATATGCCACCATAGTTTAGTATGTAGAAAATAGAAGTAAAGTTGTTTAAAAAAAAATTTGACCTCGTTCAGCCTGCCACCCATACAATATTTCATGCTTTTTGGTAGTTTATTGGGAAATGATGGTGGATTATGGTTTGATAACTTCACCCTTTCAACCAGTGAATTTACCAACTGATAAATCAACTGGTACAGAAATACTGAGAACTCCCCTGTACTTCACAAGTCCAAACCAAAAAGGCGTTAGAAGCATGAAATAGATAAAATAATTGGATTTTTTTTGGTGAAAGATAGAAGTTCATTTTATCTTGTGAACATTATTAGGTGCGCCACTCGCCACTCCCGAAAATATTTCCCATGATGTTCAATCGATGAAATGAATTTTGATCTTTTGCCAAAAAAACAACAACAAATATCCTCTATATAATCCTATATTGTAAAAGCCATGTGTGATAGATACATATATGTCAGAATAGATCAGCATAAAGTTGACAGCTGGTCCTGAAAGACTGCCTAGGAGCATAATACATGTACTTCAATAACTATAATCCTTTCTCTGTATAAACTAAAGGTTTGACAATGACTCAACTTTTGGAATGAATTATTGTTACAAATGTACATAAAACTTATTGATACCACGGGCAACTTAGTTTGATTTTTGTAAACAGTAAAGATAGGGTCAAACTGTGCCTGATGATGTGGGTTATTGTAACTAAACTATCATGTATTGATAATATCAGAGTGGTATTACTGAACAAAGAGTCAATTTTATTTGAGCCATGGTCTGGCAAAAAGGGGGTTAAATGCATCTGTAAATGTCTTTGATACCAAGCAAGTCATCATATAATTGTGGGTTAATAAAATCCATCACATCTAACTACTGACTTAATCTTGAGGTAGAATGGCCCTCTGACATACAGAAATTTGACAAAAGCAAAAAGTTTCAGCCCAGGTCACCCAGCTGGGGATCCAAACCAGTAACCCCCTTGTAACGAGGTCTGTATGTAACTGACTGAGCTACCAGGCTCACTGAATACATGTAGCGATAAAAAATATTGTCTGAAATTTTTATTACTTTAATCTTTAGAGCGCCGAATAAACCCTACAGACTTTTTTTATCCTAGAAATAGTAACAACCCAAATAATTGCAACTTGTCGGTTGCTTTTGAACTGGCCACAAAGGCAGTTATAGTGGTGAAAGGTGCTTTAACTCTTTACCAAATGACAAAATTTTACACCGGTCCAAATTGGAAGCATTTGCAGACGGCAAAATAAATGTAACTGAAAAGTTAAAATTTGATTCCGGAAGGGTAGAAAACATTGTGGGAAAAGGAGAAAATGCTGGTTACCAGCATTTTCTCCTTTTTGCACAATGTTTTCAAAAGGCTTCTTCACAGAGTCGTTAAAAGTTGGGATTGTGTGGTAAAGGGGTAAGGGTTAAACTTATTTTGATTTTGAAATAATCAATCAATCAATCAGTCAATCATTATAGTCATCTCAATCAATGAGTGAGCCTGAGAAACCTAGCCTCTACTTGCTTTATGGTGTGGATATTTCCAGTTATTTACATACTAGCTCAGATTTTTTAGGCAGTTGTGTTATCCACACTCTATACTATTTTTACAAGAGATCCATGTTATACCCTTCATAGGGTCTCAATAGGCCAATATAAATGGTCCGAGCATTTGAGCCACGCTTTGTGAAAAGGGGGCTTAATGCATCTGCTGAATATATTGACCCGTGTCAGCCTTCGAAGGCTGACACGGACTGAAACTTTTTGCTATCTTTAAATTTTCTGCATGTTTTTTTTTTTAAATACATGTATCTATGAATGCATTTCAGATACATGTATCATACCTCAAAAATCTTGGACTGGCAATATCAGTTGTGACTCCTCTAAATGGTTTGGGTTTGGCTGGTAACACAACAGATAATAAGTTTGTTGCAAGAAATGGAACACATTATCCAGTTAATGCAAGCGAGGAAGATTTATTCCAGTTTGGTGAATCATGTAAGTTGTTTTTAGTATTTGTTTTATTTTGTATTACAATTTGACCATGACATCAGTTCTGCAAGCAGACATTTTTTTTTAAATTGTTAAAAGACATATTAAAATGGCTAACTCTTTACCATTTAAATTCAGCCATGTCAAAGTGGAAAGGATTTGCAGCAAAGATAACTCAAAAAATGAAATCTGCCTTTGAAAAGGTAGCCAAAATTGTGAGAAAAAGAAGATGCTAGTAGGTAGCTTTTTTCTTTCCCCGCTATGTTTTTAAAACCCTATTTCTAAGTGTTGTTTAATCACAGGATTGTTTGGTAAACGGTTGAACAAATCTTATAAAAAATTAAATTACATTTTGAAATTTCATATACAAATATTCTGAATTATTTCATGCTTTTTGGTAGTTTATTGAAAAATAATGGTGGATTATGGGTTTGATAATTCATGGTTATGACCAGTGAAATTTACCGTAAATGTTTCTGTAACTCTTCAATCGAAGGCAGAAACAGTAGTTGCTGCAAACTAGTTACCTACTGTAAGTAAACAGTGCATGCCATTTGACCAAACAGAAATATGATGTAATTTACTCACATTTACCCCACATTTCTCGCACTTTATGTAATATTGTAATGCGTTGAAAATATATGTGGGGGGAAGTACCGAAATCAACTATACTGGATTTTGATGAAAGTCCCAACAAAAAAGGGGTTATAAGCACGAAATGAATAGGATATTTTTTTTTTTCAGTGACAAAATTGAAATTCATTTCATCTTGTGAATATCATTGGTAATATTTTCACTCATGGCATGGAAATGTTACCGATTATGTTCTCTCGATGAAATTAATTTCGATCTTTCACTGAAAAAAAAACCCAAAATCCTCTGTATATGTAACTTCCCCATTCTGTGTTATTGTACTGGGCTTTGTCTACACATGAGTAACAAGCAACAGACATTGAAGTACAAAAAAGTGGGCTTCTATTGAATTCAACTCTTTACCAGACAACAAAATTTCACATTTGTTGGAAATGGAAGTATTTTAAGATGACATATTAAATGTGTCTCAAACAAAAAGTCAGATTTGTCATCGAAAGGGTAGAAACATTGTAGGAAAAGGAGAACATGCTGGTCACCAGCATGTTCTCCTTTTCCTACAATGTTTTCAAAAGCCTTCTTCCTCAGGGTCAGTATTGTTTGGTAAAAGGTAAAATGGTACAAAGTTCAGGGGCCATATTTGTTTTCAGAACTTTTATGTTTATCTTACTTCAGGGTCAGTCAGAAATGCAAGTGAATCCAAGTTTCACTATAATATAACTGAAGATTGGGGAAACTTTACATTTTACAACAGAAATCACAGCAAGCCTAGATTTCTCGAATCACTAACAAGTAACCTAACTCAGCTGTTTAAGGGATGGAGTCAAGCAAACATCACAAATTTCACTAGTACCTGCCGTACTGAATGGAATAACAAAACCAGTAAAGATTGCTTGCTTGCAATAGCAAGAAGTAAAAAACTGGAAACTGGAATAGCAGTAATTACTGAACTGAGGCGACAACATGATATGAAACGTCGAAGAGGTGAAGTTTTGATATTTTTTAATGTGTTTTCATTATAGTACTCTGTTACATATTCTAGGGAATCGGTTACTTTTTGTAAAAATTGTACACTGGGCAGATTAATGGTGGAATTTCAATGATATTCTAATGTCATTAGCTTTTTCAGCTTCTTATACTATACCCTTGTATGTGTTTTAACGATCCTGGGAAAGTAGCCGTTTAAAAATATTGTAGGAAAAGGAGGAAATGCTGGTAACCAGCATTTTCTCTTTTTCCTACAATGTTTTCTGTGCTTTTAGAGTTGTCATCAATCGAGCCACATTTGATTTGTCGTCTGCAAGAGCTTTGAATTTGGATGCGTGTAAAATTTTGTTGTTTGGTAACGAGTGAATTCTTTTGACCAATTTATGCTACAGATTGCAGCTAACTCACACCTGGACTGATTATATCATAATGGTGTCATAAAAATCACACTCTATGTAAACACTCTGTCATAACATTTTCAGTGTTGATAACTCATTGCTAAAACACTCATGATAGGGTGCTTGTAAAGAATGTGAATTTTCTAGGACATTTTTTATTTCCAGATTTCAAATACCACTCAAAGGATGGGTTTTGTCTTTGATAGGGTAGAAAACATGGTAAAAGGAGAAAGTGCTGGTTACCAGATTTTTTTAATTGTCCAACAGTGTTTTTGAAAACTTTCAGTCACAAGGATGTTGAAAGCTGGGATTGTGTGGTAAAGAGTTAAATACAGGTCATTTCACCAGAGAAAAAAAAAATTACATGTCTAAAGCTTTAAAAGCCACCTAACAATGCTATCAACCATCCTTCTGTATCGATTTGTATCTGTAAACAAAAGGGCCATGATTGCCCTGTATCCCTCCATTGGCTAAAAAGTACAAACCATGCATACCAAACATTTAAATTCTATTCCAAATGGTTTGGAACAGGAAGACTTATAAAGTTTTCACTTAAAAAGCCATGCAAAAGTTTTGACCCCAGGTCGGGGCAATTTTTGACCACAAAACTATAATTACTTTGATCCTGGTAGAAGTGATCCACAACATGAAGCTATGTGCCAAATTTTGTAGCCCCAGGCCTTATTGTAAGGAAGGGGAAGATTTTTAAAGTTTTCTCTACAGAAGCCCATGCACCCCTTGGGGGCAGGCAAGGGGGGCGAGCAACTTTTAGCCCAGGGCTATGATTTAAAAAATCTTGGTAAAGGTCCATTAGATGAAGCTACATGCCAAATTTGGTAGCCCTAGGCCTTATGCTTTCAGACAGGAAGATTTTCAAAGATTTTCAATATTTTTCAGTTTTGTTACCACGGCAACCTTAGTTTTTCAGCAATCAATTCTTTCAAGAAATTCAGATCAAGGCAGGATCATTTCTGTCAGGTTTGGTCAAAATTGGATGGGTAGTTTCAGGGAAGAAGATGTGAGAGAAAAAAATAGTTGATGCACGAATGGACGCACTGATGGACACATGGACGCACACTGGACACAGAACCATGACATAAGCTTGCTGGCCTTCAGCCAGTGGAGCTAAATATGTGAATCATAAAAGCATGATATGTGTACACTGTAGAGGCCACAACTTCTGTCCATTGCTCATTTCTCCTGATGAAATTTCGGATTCCAGAAATTGGTAACACCAGATCAAAAAGTAGGTCACTGTATCAAGTTTTATGAAAACCTTGTGTATGCTCTAGAGGCCACTTTTTTTAGTCCAGTGCTCAGGAAAAAAGGTCAGAATGACTTTTCATGATAATGTCTTGGGTGATTATGAAAATGGATCATGTTTGGTAAAAAAGTAGTTCACTAAGTCAAATCCTAGAAAAAAAAATGTGTACACTCTCAAGGCTGCATTATTTCAAGAATTTAAACATGAGTGACAAATACTTAAGTGGTGCTCTGGCAAAAGGGGGTTTAATGCATCTCCTCTATGCATTAAACCCAGCAAGTAATCACTTAATTATGGATCCATAAAAAAACATTTTGTTTAACAACCTTCTGTAACCTGATGTAGACTGGTCCTTTGACAAGCATAAAATTAACCAATACAGAAAAGTTCCAGCCAAGGTCAGCCTGAGTTGACTGCCCAGGCTGACCTTGGTAAATACTTTTCACAAATATAATTAACTCTTTTTTCACAGAGCATGGCTTACTATATTTGCTTTCTATCTCCATAATCAACTTTTTTACCAAATGGAAAACAATTTACACTTATGCAAATTGAAAGCATTTGCAAGCATAAATTAAATGAGGCTAAAATGATGGTAATTTTCTGTGAAAGTGTAGAAAACCTTCAGGGAAACAGAGAAAGTGCTTGTTACTAGCATTTTCTTCTTTTTCCAGGTTTTCAAAAAGCTTAATCCTTTAGGTTGTTAAAACTCTGGATGGTGTGGTATAATGATTTGAGCAATAATCACCAGGCCTAACTTCATCCATTCTATGATTTTTTTCTTCTTCTATAGAGAATAAAGCTCCTACATTTAAACCAGACATGGTAACACATGTGTTTGTCAACTACAGTGATGTGGAACCATTAACAATAAATTTGTCAAAGTATGTTGAAGATTTAAATAATGATACCCTAACATTTGAGGTGCTGACCAACATTAATTCATCTACATACACTATTGGTAGGTATTTTTCCTATAAGACACTAACCTCTAATGCTCTTACAATTCAACAAAGTTTTAGCATCATCCAAAGTGAAAGCATTTGCAGATGACAATTCGAAAGTGTCTCATATGATGGGCTTTGGCTTTTGAAGAGTAGTCAACATTGGCTTTGGAAGGGTACAAAAACATTTGGGTCATTAAAACACCAGGTTGTTTTGTTAAATAATCACTGTTTAAGTATCAAATAGTTGCTTGCTGAATACAGGCTAGACTGAAAATTAACTTTTATTATATATCTATAAATGATCTAAGTAAACCATGTACTTTATCTAAATCACATATACAATCATAATCAGAATTTTTCCATATCACGCACATACTGTGTGTAGCTTTTCCACATGTCCTCTTTGTGGAACTTAAATGTATGCCTATTGGCTCTTTCACCGAAATCCCAAAAATATGAGGTTCTCTGATCTTTTGATATTTTGTCATGTTTTTTTTTATAGTAAAAAAGAGAAAAAGAGAAGGTATATTATAAAAGGAACATTACAGCAGTATGCATATCTGTGAGGATGGGTCAGGTCGAGTTTTGCGTGTAAAGAGGTTGGCATCAGGTAAGACCTTTGCTCTCATCTGGTACAGACAATATTTGTGTAAAGAGGTTCCCATTGGATTCATCCTTCAGTCTCATCCAAAACAAACCTCTTTACAAAAAAAACTTGACCTGATCCTATCACACAGAAATGCAGACTATTTTAATATTCCATTTTTACAGATAATACAACTGGGCTCTTTGAGTGGAATGTTAGTGGACAAGCCAGATGGGAAGAAGTAGCCATCATGTTTGTGGTAAAAGATGAATTTAGCCAGAGACCGTCTCCCCTGTTTATATCATACTGTGGTTGTCAAAAAGAAGAGCAATGTGACTTCACTTTTCTGGAACCTCTAAATTCAACAGGTAATAATGCATTGTTACAGCCATGATGGGTGTCTCTGTCTGTTTGTCTGTTATGAGTGCTCCAGCTGCTAGCTTTTGCTGTTTTTGTCTGGGTTGTCTATTTTGCTCTTCATTGGGACTAGCTGGTAGTAAAATTGTAAACATGCAGATGCATTAAGACCCCTTTTCATAGAGCATGACTTATACAAATTTAGTACAATAACCGATCAGGAAGTAGAATTAACTCTATGCCAGAAACAATCCTGAGTTTTAATGAACCCCGAAAAAAAAAAAAAAAAAAACTTTTGAAAACATTGTGGAAAAAGGAGAAAATGTTGGTAACCATTTCTACCCTTTTTCTACCCTTTGAAAGATAAATTCTACCATTTGAAAGACAAATTCTATCATTGAGCCATGTTTGATTTGTCGTCTGCTTGTGCTTTCAATTTAGTTATGTCCGAAATTTTGTTGTTTGGTATAGAGTTAACTCTTTTCCAAATGAAAAAAATTTAGAACAGTCAAATTTAAAGGTTTTGCAAATGACAAAATAAATGCGACTCAAAAATTGAATTTGTCTGGTAAAGGGTGGAAAACATACTGAGGAAAGGCGATTATGCTCCTTTTTCCTTTTTCTTCTTTTTCCACAATGGTTTCAAAAGCTTTCTTTCTCAGGGTTGTGAAAAGTTGGGATTGTGTGGTAATGAATTAAGAAGAGATCAGCCTTTATTTGCCAAGTCTGGTAGCTCAGTTGTTAGCTCCTTACCAGATGAAAAAATTTTAGCCTTGTCCAAATTGAAAGCATTTGCAGATGACAAATGTTACTCAAAACATAAAAGTTGTCTTTTATTGGGTAGAAAACATTGTAGGTAAAGAAGAAAATGCTGGTTACCAGCATTTTCTCATTATGTTTTCAAAAGCCTTATTTCTCTAGGTTGTTAAAAGTCGGCATTGTGCAGTAAAGGGTTAACCAGCAGTACTTCATATCAGGGGTTCCCTGGTTTAAAACCCAAGTTTTACCAACTTCCTTTTAGGGAATGATTGTAGTCATTGGAACAGAAGTCATTCCTTCCTCACCACTGAATCTTGTGTGTCACAGCTGTTTGAAAGCAGCTAGTTTCATAGGCAGCATATTTGGTGAAGTGCTGGTAAAAGTACCTCCAGGGTTGTCTTTCACTAAACTGCATAGATTTGTGCCAATATTGTGAGGGACTGTATACTTGTACACACACAATCCCTGCTTTACTCAAAGGCATGAGCTGGGGTAAAGTTAGGCAAATAATTTTTTTTATTATCTACTCAAATCATAAAGGTATGAAGTGTTTGTAAAACTTGTTTTCAGACTTGATGCTTGCTTAATTAATCTGTGTTCGCAAATTTCGTGCATATGCAGTTAACCCTCTGCCATACAAATTACCAAGTTTGAACGACCCCGAGGAAAAAAGGTTTTGAAGTCATTGTGGGAAAAGGAGAAAATGCTGGCAACCAGCATTTTCTCCTTTTTCCACAATGTTTTCTATCTTTTCAGAGAAAAAAAATCATCATTTAAGCCACAAGTGGTTTGTTTTCTGCAAATGCTTTCAAATTTGAATTGTTCAAATTTTTGTTGTTTGGTAAAGAGTTAAGTGAAAGGCAGTCCAGGAGAGAATGAATAGGTGCCTATGCTGCTGATATAACTGAAGTTATGGTGAAAATAGCATTTCAAACACCCCCCCCCCCCCCCCCCCCCCCCCCCCCCCCCCACAGCCACACACATAAACAGGCTTGAGACATCATTCCAACAAAAACTTCAACATTATATTTTTGCAGGCAAATTTGAAAGATATGGATGTTCCTGCACTGGTTTATACACTTCAGGAAGATTCTGCGAATCACGCATAGATCCTTGTGAAAATATCAACTGCACATCGGGAGACTTCAACCTTGGCTGTGACAACTCATCAGATGCTGACAACCCTTGTGAACTGTGCCCATTGGGTTACCAAACACATTTTGTAAAAACTCCCTTGAGACAACAGACTTGTGAAAGTAATTGAACAAAATACCATTACATTCTACATGATCCTATCTACCTATCTACCCTCACCCCTGCCCCTGCCCTACCCCTTCAGTTCCCTACCATTCCTTGCCCTGCACTGCCCTGTCCTAATCCATCCATCCATATGGTTTTTAAGTATGAAAATAATATTTTTTCAACTCCAAGCTGACATACAATGTAGAATAGGATTTGCACAAAACATGTCATCTTGCTCTTAACTCTTTCCTATGTCACAAAAATTTTAGATTTGTTCAAATTGAAAGCATTTACAGAGGAAAAAGAGACTCTGGCTGAAATGATGAGATTTGCCTTTGAAAGGGTGGAAAACGCTGGTTACCACCATTTTGCCCTTTTCCCCACAATATTTATTTATGTATTGGTAACAGGACTGCTAGTTCTGAGCAACCCAAAGCTTCTATTCTGGCCTGTTCAATACAGCAGTAAGGTTAGAACAACTGGATTCAATTTTTCTATAGGAAAAGGAAATATAAAATGTATTTTATGATTAAATGAATCTTTATTACCTGTAGAGACACAAGGAGTATTTGTGATCAAATGAATCTTTCTGAACTATAAAGACATTACTTGACTTAGTGAAGGAAGCTGATATGAGAATCAAACAACAATGAAATTGAGATGAATAAACCCCCTAATGGCTGCCCTAAGGAAGAAAGTAAAATATACCTGAATATCAATGGAATTAGCATCCTTATATTTTATCTCCATAGTTTATTATGTTTTCAATAAATCCATGAGTAGGGTACCTCATTTGAATATTGCATGGAATTATATAGCAGTATCACTAGTAATAGACCCCCCCCCCCCCCCCACACACACACAAAGACCAACCACCAGTAAACATGTAAACACAGCCATATAACCTTGTCAAAACAACAGGTAGAGTTAACCATCTACAAAGTACATGTGAAAGATTGAAAGTTTATTTCTACTATATATCTATTGTAAGAATAAATGTAATATATGGCAATGCCAAGATTTATGAAAGTCATTTCTGCTACACAAAGGCTGTTTCCTCAGGGAAGTTATAACATGGGATTGATTAGTAAAAGGTTACCGTAATTCAAAACTGTGACAATACTGTATTATTTCATGTTTTTTCCCTTTCTGAATGTTTGTTACACAGATATAGATGAATGTGACATTGAAAACCCATGTGACCACAAGTGCAATGACACCGACGGTGGTTATACTTGCAGTTGCTATGAAGGTTTTGCTTTAGATTCTACAAATAATGGGACATGCATAGGTATGTTAGATGTATTTTGGTATTAATCCACAAAGTATCTTTCATAACTAAAGTTTCCTTTGCTGACAGTGTAGATCATGGTCAGACTGCAGTTAATGTACAGATCTTAACTGTCATATTTGCCGAGCCATTATAGACAACGACAGTCTTATGTAACCTGCCTTGCCAGGTTTGAAAGGATACATGGCAAGCAAAGAAGACATTTGTATTTAGTATTAAACTTCAATCTTTACTTAATGCAAAATAATGAATATGAATAAATGACATTACAGTTTTGTGGACAGAAGAAGAAAATAAAGTGTGAGAATAGAAGGCTCAGTGCTGTTTTGCTGTTTAGGTAGAGTTACCGTTGGAGGTAGTTTGTGACCGACAGAACGGAGCTACAAGCCAGCATTATATAGCACAAAGAGACATTGTTTCTACTAGCAAAAAGCTTGTGACATACAAGGCAGAATCGCAAAACTCAGAAGTATAACAACCACTGTTTAAGGTGACCAGAACAAAGTAAAGTCTCTGAGATACAAAAGAATTGTATCTGAGATCTATTGATTGTATATTTAAATGCAATTCCAAATAAGATATTCTCATAATGGAAGATTGTAAAGGTATGGTTTAACATTGCCTCATGTGAAATAGTTATTTAAAACATGAAATATGGCTGAAATTATCATTGCTCGTTTATCTTATAAAATCAAGTCAAATCACTCATGTACATATAACCAATAAATTCAAAGGACTGAAAGCACTGTCTGTTGGACTTGAAATTGCAATTATTTGGGTCTTAAACCATTAATGTCTATTGAGAATTTTTTGTGCCAGAAGGGGTTAATAAACTTCAATCAAATTTTTAACAAACAGCAAAATTCTATACTTGTCCATCTTGGAGGGGTTTGCATGCATCACTTTGAATGTGGCGTAACTCTTTACCACACGATAAAAATGTAGACTTGTCCAAACAGACAGCATTTGCAGACGACAATTTAAAAGTGGCGGAAATGAAGAAATTTATCTTTGATAGGGAAGAAAACATTGTGGAAAAAGGAGAAAATGCTGGTTATCAACATTTTCTCCTTTTCCCACAATGTTTTCATAAGACTTATTCCTCAGGGTCGTTAAAACTCGGGATTGTGTGGTAAAGGGTTAATCCTTTACCACACAATACAGACTTTAAATGACCCTGATGAAAAAGGCATTTGAAAATATTGTGGGAAAAGGAGAATATGTTGGTAACCAGCATTTTCTCTTTTTCCCGCAATTTTTTCTATCCTTTTAACCCTTTCCCAAACAAGCCCTGGTTTTCACGTGTCTGCAGTACAAGTCTTTTGAAAACACTGTGGGAAAAGGAGAAATTGCTCGTAACGAGCAATTTCTCCTTTTCCCATAGTGTTTTCTACCCTTTTTGAGACCTTTCTGCCATTTTCATCAAATTTAAAATTGTCGTCTGCAAACTCTTTCAATTTGGACCAGTCCAAAATTTGTCGTTTGGGAAAGGGTTAAAGACAGACTAATCATTTTAGCAACAATGAATTTGTCATCTGCAAATGTTTTCAGTTTGGTCCTGTCAAAAATTTTGATATATGGTAAAGAATGAACCCTTTCCACACACTGATTCTTCTGAATTGAAAGTAACTACAGACAAAAATTGGTATAAATGGACTCTAGTTCTCTGATAGGGTAGAAAACATTGTAGAAAAAGGAAAAAATGCTGGTTACCACAATGTTTTCAAAAGCCTTCTTCCTTAGGGTTGTTAAAACTCGGGATTGTGTGGTAGAGAGTTAAATGATGGGATATGTCTGAAAGAGTAGATAGTGGAAAGTAGGAGAAAATGCTGGATATCAGCATATTCTCCTTTTCCCACCATGTTTCAGAAAGCTTTTATTCTGAGTGTTGTAATAATAATATTATGGGATTGTTCTGAACCTGTAAAGCTCTAAATCAATTAATGGAAATGAATGTTCTATAAAAATCGGCCAAATGACTGCAATTTTTAAGATTATTTTTGTGAGAATACTTAAATTTTCACAAAATGCAGACAATGTGGAACCAAGATCAGACTGCATCTATTCTGTGATCGGCTTTGGCCATAAAAAACAGCTAACTGGACTGTGAGGGTTTAAGTTTAAACAGGTGACAAATTTTAAATTTGTGTACATAGAAAGCCTTTGTAGACAACAATTTAAAACTGGCTAAAATGATAAGATTTATTTTTTAGTAGATAGAAAAAATTGTAAAAAAGGGGCAAAATATAATTGTTACCAGCATTCCTTCCTTCTCCACAATGTATTTAAAGGCCTTCTTTTTAAGGTCTTAAAACTCAGAATAGTGTTTTAGAGGGTTAAACCATTTAATCACAATGCAGATGATCATTATGAATTTATAATACATTGTTTACCAAGTACATGTATGTAAAAAATATATTTCAAAAATCTTTCAGAGAAATCTATTCCATAAATATTTGCCCTTTAACCCTTTACCACACAATCCCAAGTTTTAAGGACCCTGAGAATGAAGGCTTTTGAAAACATTGTGGGAAAAGGAGAAAATGCTGGTAACCAGCATTTTCTCCTTTTCCCACAATGTTTTCTTCCCTTCCCATAACAAATTTCTATTTTTGAGTCACATTTATTTTTTCGTCTGCAAATGCTGTCAATTTGGACAAGTCTAAGATTTTGTCGTTTGGTAAAGAGTTAACAAAGAGTCCTACGGTATATATTTATCACTGGCATTAATTTTCAAACAATGTTTTCTACCTTTGGAAATTTTTATCACCAGTAACTGCTTTCAATTTGGACAAGCCTAATATTTTGTAATTGTAAGGTTAAATATTTGCTATGATATATTAATAAACTGTGTGTTCTGTTTATCAAAAAATAAATGCAGCTTAACCTTTTAACAGACAACACAATCATTTGAACTGAAAGCATTTGAGGATGACAAATTAGATGTGTTTCAAACAATGGGTATATGTCTTTGAAAGGGTACAAAAACACTGGAAAAAGAAGAAAATGCTCAATACCAGCATTTATTTTCTTTTCCCACAATGTTTTCAAAGACCTTCTTCTTTAGGGCTGTGTAAAAGACATGATAATAAATATTTGGAAATGGTTAACTCATGTCCTACTGATATTACTTGTGGGATTGTAAAATTGTACTAACTTTATGCTAAATTCAATACAAAATATGTAACATCACTTAACACTTTACTAGATGACAAAATTTAAGATCAGTCAGTATTGAAAACATTTCTAGGACACTCCCGTACCTCAAATCTCCGCAAAAACCTTCATTTTCCGCATGTTTACTGCGGAAATTTTCATGTGGAGTATTGGAACGACATTTCCGCATACAGAAAACTAACTTGAAAGATTTTAAAGATGTCAGAGGCGGATAATTCTCTGTTACTTTTCCATATCATGCGGAGTTCCGCAAATATTCAAACACTGCAGAAAATTTGTTCCAATACTCCGCATCAAGCTGATTTCAATGCGGAGTTCCGCATTGATGTGGATTATTGGAACGCTTTTCCATATCAGCTTACAATTCATTGCGGAAAATATTCCAACAGTGAGGAGTTCCACATGCAAGCGGAAAATTTGTTCCAATACTCCGCATCAAGCTGATTTCAATGTGGAATTCCACATTGATGCGGGGTATTGGAATGCTTTTCCGCATCAAATTACAGTTCTTTGCGGAAAATATTCCAACACTGAGGAGTTCCGCATGCAAGCGGAAAATTTGTTCCAATACTCCGCATCAAGCTGATTTCAATGCGGAGTTCCGCATTGATGTGGAGTATTGGAACGCTTTTCCACATCAGATTACAATTCATTGCGGAAAATATTCCAACACTGAGGAGTTCCGCATGCAAGCAGAGAATTTTGTTCTAATACTCTACATCAAGCTTATTTCAATGCGGAGTTCCGCATTGATGTGGAGTATTGGAACACTTTTCCGTCTCAACTTACAGTTCTTTGCGGAAAATATTCCAACACTGAGGAGTTCTGCATGCAAGCGGAAAATTTGTTCCAATGCTCCGCATCAAGCTGATTTCAATGCGGAGTTCCACATTGATGCAGGGTATTGGAACGCTTTTCCGCATCAACTTCCAATTCATTGCAGAAAATATTCCAACACTGCGGAGTTCCACATTGATGCGGAGTATGGGAACGCTTTTCCGCATCAACTTCCAATTCATTGTGGAAAATAGTATGCCAAGTTCTGCATGATGCGGAATTCTGCAAGATATTCCTTCAGTAGCAGATTGAGTGAAAATTCTTGGTCAAAAGTGGGCATGAAGGTATCACAGACAACACATCAAAAATAATCAGTTGCTGCTGAAATACTCCAATTTACCTTTTATTAGGTAGAAAGCAATGCTGAAAAAAGAGAAATTGCTGTTTATTAGCATTTTCTCCATTTCCCACAATGTTTTCAAAAGCTTTCTTACCAACGGGTAATTAAAAGGTGGGTTTTTGTAGTAAAGGGTTAACTGCTATTGACAATGGCTAAATCAGACCATGCTAAAGTGTGACTAAGAGCAGTGTTGACTGTATTTGCAAACCAAGAAAGAAAGACCATTGTCAACCATCATAAACCACCAATGCTGGTGACAGAATGGTGGTGACAGAGGAGAATTTTTCTAAGTTATTCTTTTTGAAAATATTTTAATTAAAAAGATAAACCACTTACAAGCACACATGGAAGGATATACAGGACAGTGTGTTCAAAATCGGGGTAAAAAGTCATTAAGTTAATCAAACCAACTTTAAGTATTTCTGCAACAATAGATAAGCTATTAATATCTCAAACAGTCGTTGAGGCTAGGGCCGAGTGTGGGAGCTGGAGGTTAAGCTTGAAATCCAGGCTAATTTCTCAGAGTCAGTACGTTGATGTTTTTCACTTGTGTAGCAGATCCTTCAGTTCATAAGTTCTATAATGGTCAGAGACATGCTAGAAAGAAAAGAAGAAAACCAGTGAAGAAACCTAACTGGATTGTCATCTCTTTACCGATTAAATAATCTTATACTCATCCATACTGAAACAAGTTGCAGACAACATATTAGATGTTGTGCAAATGATGTAATTTGCCTTTGAAAGAGTTGAAAACATGAATGAAAACAAAAATCTGAGGATCATTTTCTTTTTTCCCCTACTGTATTCAAAAGCCCTTTTCAAGATTGTAACAAGAGGGCCATTGGCCCTAAAGCACTCACCTGAGTAAGGTCATCTAGGATTGATAAGGCTGAAAAGATCCTGGTCGTGATGATGTAAAATGCTTGAGTGTAAGTTATCTACTTTTTGACTGATTTGACCTATTTTTGAATTTTGAATCTGGCTCAAAATGTGGCCTCTGCAGTGCACACAAGGTTTTTCTAAGATTCGGCCAAGTGACCGCCTTTTTGAACCGATGTGACTCAATCTTGAACTTGTCAGAGAATTTATCAAGACAAATGTTCTGACCATGTCAAAATCATGGGTATCAGGCTGAAAATTTAGCCTCTAGAGTGAACACAGCATTTTTCTAAGGTCTGGCCCTGTGACCTACTTTCGGACCCAACATGACTCTATTTCAAACTTGTCTGAAATTTCATCTAGACAAACATTCTGACCAAGTTTCATGAATATCAAGCTGAAAATGTGGCCTTTGGAGTGCACACGAGGTTTTTCTAAGATTTGGCCCAGTGACCTACTTTTCAAACTTGTGAAAGAATCCAGACAAAAATTCTGACCAAGTTTCATAAGTATCAGGCTGAAAATGTGGCCTCTAGACTGCACACAAGGTTTTTCTAAGATATGACCCCTTGATCCACTTTTTTATTTGATGTGACCCAATTTTCTATGTATCCAAGATTTTATCAAGACAAACATTCAGACCAAGTTTCATAAGTATCAGGCTGAAAATGTGGCCCCTAAAGGGCACATAAGGTTTTTTTAAGATTTGACCCCAGGACCTACTTTTTGACCCAACATGATGAAATGTCTAACTTGTCCAAGATTTCATCCAGACAAACATTCTAAGTTCCATTAGTATGATGCAGAAGATGTGGCCTCTACACTGCACACAAGGTTTTAATAAGATTTGACAAAGTGACCTACTTTTTGACCCGATATGACGCAATGTCAAACTTGTCTGAGATTTTATCCAGAGAAACATTCTGGTCAAGTTTCATGAGTATCAGGCTGAAAATGTGGCCTCTAGACTGTGTACAAGGTTTTTCAAAGACTTGGCCCAGTGACCTACTTTTTGACTGGAAGTGACCCAATTTCAAACTTGTCCGCAATTTTATCCAGACAAACATTCTAAGTTTCATGACTTTCTGGCTGAAAATGTGGCCTCTATTGTGCAATGTTTTTCTAAGATTTGTCCCAGTGACCTACTTTTTTACCCAACATGACCGAGTTTCAAACTTGTCTGAGACATCATCAAGACAAATAATCTGACCAAGTTTCATAAGTATTGGACTAAAAATGTGGCCTCTAGAGTGCACACAGGGTTTTTCTAAAATTTGATATGGTGTCCTACTTTTTGACCGCGTATGACCCAATTTCAAACCTGTCCAAGATTTCATCAAGAGAAACATTCTGACAAAGTTTCACGAGTATTTGAATGAAAATGTGGCCTCTAGAGTGCACACAAGATACATGTAAATGTTGATGCCTGGACGACAGACGACGCACACTGCATGACGGACACAGCATGATCACAAAAGTTCACCTTGAGCAGTGCTCAGGTGAGCTAAAAACATGGGATTGCTTAATAACTGGTATAACTACATGGGTTTTTTCCTACTTAAATAATCATAGTTTATCACTAGTTTAGTGGGGTCCCTTGGGTTCTACTTCTTCTAAGGTAAGTCTCACTAGTGGATGAGAAGTCACCAGTGACAAGGTAGCTAGTTCACATTTAATATAGTATAAATATTAAACATCTGGTTCTAAAAATCTAGTTCTAAACAGCTAGATATCATCCATAACCATATCATCCTTGCATCTGGAAAACATTATATTGCGCAAGAACATAAATACATGTACTTGAATATTCAACTCTTTATGCAGATAACTTTAGGGAGCAAAACCAATACAAATAGGTCAATGTTAAACAGACAGCAGTCCATTGTTCTCCACTTATACCCAAGTAGGAACAACAGGTTCTCATCCTCTCAAATACAGCATGACAAAAGAACTGAAATTGCAAGTAAGCATAGCAAGCACCAAAAAACAATACAGTATAGCACAGTATAGTTCAAACTGCTTCTACGCGTAAACTTACCAATTTACAAAACTGAACACATGACGGTCTCACCAGCTCGTCACAAGCTCACACATACCAAGTGCTGTTAATTGCTGCAATTAGGATCATGCACAAAGTTAAACATGTGAACAAAATGTTAGATCAAACATTAGCAAAAAGGAAAGCTCAGATGCTGCCATTTCATTAATCACAGAAACCAATCAAAATGCTGATAAAAGCGTAGTAAATTGAAATATTCCTTAATTCCAGCATATGACAAAGCAATTTCCAATGGCGCAAAAGATTTCCAAAAAGAACAAAGAGAATTTCGACAAGATTATTTTATCAGTAAGCTGTGTTCAGTTTGACATCTCGCTCTAAACTGAATTGTACGCTACTCAGTCACATGGCACAGACTGGATAGCAAATTGACTGATAGAGTATACAGACTACATGTATATGCATTAACATAATTTAAATGGCAAAACGGAAATGGAGGATTTGGAATAAAAAATTGCGACCTGGCTACAACTTGGTAAAGGTTATGTTTTCAACTTTGAATGGCAACTTTTTCCTAACTCTCAGATTTCTTCCAATATATAATATGGTTCAAGCTGTTAATGATGTAAAGAAACTCTGCAAGTTTCATTAAATCCGGCCACAAATGCAGACTGTATTGAGTAAACAATAAATGCAAATTTTCAATTATAAATGGCTACTTTTCCGTTACTAAATGTCAGATTTCTTTCAAAATCACTATGGTTTAAGCTTTTGATTGAAACAGTGCAAGTTTTATGAAAACCAACAACAGATGCACAGTCATTGGGAACCAGGATATGACATAAGCTCAACTATCCTTTGGCTAGTAGAGCTAAATACCATGGGGAATGCACGAGCCATGCTCTGTGACAAGGTGGCTTAATACATCTGTGAAAAGTATTGACCCAGATGCACTGACCTGGGCAGAAACTTTTCGTTATTGGTCAATTTCTGTATATCTCAAGACCAGTCTACCTTACGATTCTGTTGCTGTCATAATCGACGGTCATCTGGCATCCTTTATAAATAAGAATATTGGAATTTCCCAGTAAAGAAACCCAGTAGTTTCTTCCCTTATCCAGTGCCGTCTGCAAAAATCGTAGTGCCACATGTAAAAGGCAATGGTTCCAGATTGTGGATTCAATTTTATAACATCATGACTTTGTGTTATTGAGGAAAATGTAGGTTTAATTTCGATAGAGAGAAAGATTGGCTCCAGCCTTTTAAAGCTGACAAGACGAAAGCACCTTGTATCGATGAATTATTTCACATTTCAAACATGTGGGAGAACTGGCTGTCAAATCGCACGCCACAGCCTGGGCGAATAACATTCAAATTAAAACTGCTTGGTTTTGATGAGAATAATATTTCATCTATACCTAAGACTACTACATTTTTCAAAGGTTACAATAATAGTGAAACTTCAGCATGATACCAGCAAATGCCCCACCACTATATATCGCAAAACCCTGTGAAAATCAAAAGTATATGAATGTCCAAAAAATGGCAATTTCTTACGGATTCATTCTGTATACTATACATCAAACACAATATTGGTCAACAGAATGAAGCTGAAAATCTAATTAATTTCTTTTCTCTCATAAAACAATGCCATATAATGCATAGAACTATATTGGAGAGGCATTTGCCGGTATTATGACAAAATTTCAAAGGATGAGCCACAGAGCTCAACTACTAGTGATATCAGATTGACAGATTGACAAATCTTAATGTGCCTAAACCTATATAAAACTGGGTCAAAACCAATGACTACATTTATTGGTCACAACAATGTTGTAAAATTATTCAGCCCTTAAAGAGGGTTACAATTCCTAGTACACGTATTTAGTTATCCATGTACATTTAATATAATTATATTATGCACCATTATCATATGACTATCAAATACATATTGTAAAGTCCTTGAAAAATTACTTGAAGAAATTGTTTGTTGACAAGTCTGTATGAACTCTGGAAAACAGCCAAGGTAACAGGCAACGAAGCATTTTCATTCCCTGATAACTATATGTTTGATAATTAATCTTATCTGGTAACTTAATGTGGGGAAAAACTGAATAGCTCTAATACTGCTTAAAGGGATGTGTTTTTCTTCAAAAGGGTAAAATACATTTAGGGAAAAAGAACAAATAGTGGTTATCAGCATTTTTCTGCTATTCTTCACAATGTTTTCAAAGACTTTCTTCTTTAGGGTCATTTACTCTTTACCAAACAGTCCCATGTTTTCATGACCCTGAAGAAGATTGGCTTTTTAAAACATTGTGGGAAAAGAAGAAAATGCTGGTAACCAGCATTTACGTCTTTTCCCACATTGCTTTCTGCCATATTCAAATACATATCCTTAAATTTGAACCATACCTAATTTGTCATCTGCAAATACTTTGGAATTGGGAAAATCTAAAACTTGGTAAAGGATTAAACACAGGATCATTTGGCAAATCAAAGTGTTGAAAGCACTGGTGTGGCATTTGTCAAGGGAGCCATTGTGAGGAATGAACGATTTGAAAAATAAACAATAGCAAGTTTCAAAATACATGTATTCGCTTGAAAGTCAGCCTACTAAATAGTCGTGCACAGTCCGATAGAGTAGGGTGCAATCTTGTTGGACGAACAAGTCTTTGGCTTCGACAAATGCCACAAATATTATCTTTGTTGCATCCCTTGTCTAGATTGGTAGCCACTGCCATGAGGTCAAAGGATACCCGAGTTCAAGTCATTTCAGAGGCAAAAATACTTGTTTGTATGTGTATGCAGCAGCCGGATTCTAATTTCTACCCTGTTGCATATTATTCACGCCAGAAAATCAAACCTGATAAAACACATGGGGTGCAACACTATTTTTACTATGTATGTATTAAATCCTTTAGCACTTTGCCAGGTGACAAAGTTTTAAGCAAGGCTGACACTTGCACGATTCTGTGACACGCATTGGCATGACTCGAGTCGTGCCAGTGCGCAAACTTGTCGTAAACTGGCGTGAAGTGTGCGTAAACACGTCGTGACTGCGTGCCATGTCGGGACAAATATTTTGAAATGTTCAAAATTTTGGTCACGACAAAATTTCGCGACCGGGTCGTCAACTATGCGCAAACTGTTCGTGAACTCGTCGTGAACTTGTCGGGACGATGCAGGAGGATGTGTGGCAGTGCGCGGCATGCCACGACTGTCACGAAATGCCACGGATAGTTCAAGAACAGCTCACGTCGAGTTCACGAGTAGTTAACGATATCTTCACGAGCAGTTCACGACTACTGCGCGACAGTGGCGCTCGCGTCAGTGTGGGGGTATATATAGGGTTTCCTGGACACTGCTCCTCATTCCAGAGATCGCCAGCTTTTACATCACAGAGACAAGATGCCTAAGACAAAGCAGAGAAAGCCAGAAGCCAACAGGCCAGAGGCAGAGACCGCAAAGAAAGATCACTCCCCCCAGTCATCGGAGGCACAGCAGGATCCACTCGAAAGCCAGAGACAGCCATCAAGTGAGGACGAGGCTACCAGGCAGCAGATGAAGCGGGTCAGGTTCTCCAAAAAAGAAATACCGGAGTACCGCTGGACAGAAGAGGCCGAGTTGAGGTTGGCCGAGCTTGTGAAAGAGAACCCCCAGCTGTATGACAAGAAGCAGAAGGAGTGGCTCAACGTGGCGGACAAGAACAGCCGGTGGGACAGAGTCGGACGACACCGTCCGAATGGCGCAAACTCGTCGTGCCAATGCGAGTAGTGCGTAAACTATGCGCAAACTATGCGTGAACTCATTGTGCCAGTTCGTGTCAATGCGGAAATTGATGGGCACGTATTCGTGAACTATTCGTGAATTGGTCGTGAACTATGCGTGAACTCGTCGTGAACAGTGCGGGATCCTCTCAGTTCGTGCCCCAAAATGGCACGACTTGCCACGACAAAATCGTGGCCAAAAGTCGTGCAAGTGTCAGCCTTGCTTTAGCCAAGTCCATATGGATAGCATTTCCAGACAACCAATCAAATAAGGCTCAAACATTTGCATTTGTCTTTAACCTTTTACCACATAATTCTGGCTTTAACGACACTAAAAGGAAAGGCCTTTGAAAACACTGTGGGAAAAGGAGAAAATGCTGGTAGCCAGCATTTCCTCCTTTTCCCACAATGTTTTCTACTGTGTCAAATACAGAAATCACCATGTAAGCTACATCTAATTTGTTGTCAGCAATTGCTTTGAATTTAGTCCAGTCCCAAATTTTGTCATTTTGTAAAGTATGAAAAGGGTACCGTACAATATGTTGTGGATATTTTTTACTGCTATTCTCCACAATGTGTTTTCAGAGAGACTTTTAATTGATTTGTAAATGGTTAATTGTTAGATATTGATGAGTGCAAAGAGGGTATCAAAGTCTGTAAAGCTAATGAAGTTTGCTATGATCTGCAAGGAAATGCAACTTGTTTGTGTGCAGCTGGATTTAGAAGGTCACCAAATGCGGAAAACTGTAAAAAGATAGGTGAGTAAAATCATGGATCATTCTTAGAAAAAAAAATGACCAGATCAAATAAAACAATTGTAAAAGAATTATATGCTTCTCCAAAAAATTTCAGGGGAGCATTATAATTGCCTCATTGTCTGTCTGTCTGTGCATCTGTCCTTCCTTCCATCTGTCTGACCACAATTTTGTTTCCATGCCATTTTTTTGCAACCATTTGATGGAATTAAATAGAACTTCATGGAAAGCTTCCTCATGGGGGGGGGGGCATGGGCATATTGTGAGCATTTTCTAGTTGGATGATTTTCCTTTGAGCTAATAATGATTACCCGTGTGGAGAGAGTACATGGAATACACAGCAGCTTTTTCTTTTGTGATAAAAAATGCATTTTGGGAGTATTATCCTTTGCTTTTATGACCCTAAGTAAAAGGAATTTGAAAACATATAGAAAAGGATGAAATACTTGTTAACAACAATGTCTCCCGCTCCCCATTATGAGTAAAGGATAAAATGCTGGTGGAGTTGTGGTAACAAACATATTCTCTTAATTTTCCAAGATTTTTTTTTTTCTTGAAATTTCATTCTTTCCAAAAGTCTGTAAAACATGGGACTTTATTGTAAAGAGTTAACTCTTTACCAGACTAAAAATGACTATACTTATCCAAATTTAAAGAGCTTGTAGATGATAAATAGAGTATGACTTAAATGATGGGATTTGTTTGTGAAATACATGTAGTAGAAAACACTGGCAACCAGCATTCATCCCTGGGGTCATTAAAACACTGCATTGTGTGGTAAAGGGCTAATATGAACTAGCTACCTTGCAAAAACATTTCAAAAGGAGTAAGCCAGTGTGATGAACAGAAGATATGACTTTCCAACCTGCCTGATGCTCATGAAAACTTTTGCTGTTTTCTAGGAAAGTGAAGAAGAAGTTCAGCCAGCATTGATGTGTAGTCTTATCATGGTTCTACAATCTTTTAGAGAATATAATTCTTTTGTCATTTTACTAAAATATTTTTGAAATTGCTAAAATCGTTTCGCCTTATACAATGGCTTCTTGTGTTTATGTGTCTAGAGACCAGGTGCCAATTAACACTCTTGATAATTTGGACTGATCTGCACCAGTATTTTCCTAGTAACCTTATCTATAATATCTATAACAGTCTTTACCTGACAACAGTCATTTTGGACTTTTCCCATTTGAGAGCATTTTCAGATGATAATTAAAACATGGCTTGAATGGCCTTATTGTTTTTCAAAAAGAAAGAAGCCAAAGTGGGAAAAGGAATAAATGCTGGTAACAGGCATTTTTAGCTCGGCGGTTTTTGAAGAAAGCAGCGAGGTATTCTTGTAACCCTGGCATCGTCTGTGCAGTCGTCTACGTCTTTGTGCAAACAATTTGACATTTTATATATCTCTGTCATTATGTAAGATATTTATACCTCCACCTGAGAAGTAGGGGGGGGGGCATAATGGTTTCACCATTTCTGTCTGTCAATCCGTCTGTCTGTCAGTCTGTCCATCCATCCTTCCGTCCAGTCATGCATCCATCCGTCCATCAATCTGTCCATCTTTTCGTCTCCATGCTCCAACTCAAAAGCTGTTTGACCTAGGACCCTGAAACTTTATGCAAGTGTTGCTCATGACCCAAGGAGGTGCCATATTGATTTTGGGTTGCATAGGTTGAAGGTCAACTCAGGGGTGAGATTTGTTTGAAAATCATTTCCATGCTCAAACTCAAAGCCATTTGACATAGGACCATGAAACTGTACACAAGTGTTGCTCATGGCCCAAGGAGGTGCCTATTGTTTTGGGTTGCATGGATCAAAGGTCAAGGTCGAGGGTAAACTTTCTTTGCAAATCATTTTTGTGCTCTAACTCAAAAGCCGTTTGACCTAGGACCCTGAAACTTTATACGTGTGCTGCTCATGACCCAAGGAGGTGCCCTGTTGTTTTTGGGTCACATGGGTCAAAGGTCAAGGTCACAGGTGAACTTTGTTTTGAAAATCATTTCCGTTCTCTGATTGTGCTGATTTAGGGAGAAGGTGCTCGTATTTGTCCGCTTTGTGACAGTTCTAGTTGTTTCAAAATTGGACAAGTTATTAATTATCAAAAGGGGAACCTATACAACAAGGGTAGGTGACTGTCAAAGTATTTTTGACACAGTTATGCCCCCTCTTTGACTTAAAATTTTCAATGAAAATCAAGCATCCCTAGCCGAGCGTTGGCACCCACATGCTGTACTCTTGTTTCCTTTTCCAACGATGTTTTTAAACACTTCATTCTTCAAGGTCTTTAAAACTTGTTATTGTCTGGTACAAGGTTAGTTGCATTCTTTGACCATATTCTTAATTAATTTTGTAAACTTCAAAGTAACCCAACTTCTGATTTGCTAAAAGAACCTACAGTCGGGGCCCATATTCCCTAGCCAGTCTGAAGTAATCTTAGTCTTTTCTCTAGATTTAGAATGAAACACAGTTTCTAATTGTTTAAGCCATTTGCTTTAGCCAAACAGTAGTTGTGTTACTTTGAAATTTAGAACATTTTTCAGATTTAGACTGAGGATGCAATAGAAAATGGTCAGTGAGTATGGGCTCAGGTCAATTAATATTTCCATAAGTGTCAATTTGTGTTTTTATAGATTTAGAAAGTAACATAATTTCTGATTGGCTGACTGGCTAAACCATTTGGCATATGAAGTTTATTTGTCTGTTCTTGTCTTTGTCTCTGCTTCTTCTGTCTCTAGGGCCATTTCTTTGATTGAGCATTCTTATTCTACCAACACTTTTTATTCAGAAAGATAGTCTCTGCCTACACCACCAAACACATCATAGAGTATCTCTCACTCTCTGTCCTTGTGTGTCTGTGTGTGTCTCTTTCTGTCTCTGTAACTTGCTCCCTCTCTGTCTCTCTTTCATCTATTTGCAACTCTCTCCACACACACACACACTCTCTCTCTCTCTCTCTCTCTTTTTACCTTGTTTTCCTCTGTTTCATTCTCATTCTAAATTCTTTCTCACCATCTCTGTCTCTCTTCGTCTCTCTTGTGTCTGTCATCCTCTTGCCCCATAATGACCACAACACAATCTTGTAAACCCTGCCCTCTTCTTTCAACTCCAAGAGCTTTTCAGAAACATTTAATTCAATATTTCTCTGATACTTGTTGATACATACTTTCTTACTGTGCTCCAAATTCTCTTTCTTTCTACCTATCTATCTATTCTTCCTTCTCCCCCTATGAAGCAAAATACATGTACTTGGTATTTCTCTGTTTGTTGAAATAAATGTAATCTTCAACCCCATTTCTTTCAACTTCAGATGGGTTTTCATACACGTTTACAATGGCATTAATAGTAAGTGATCCAGATCCACATAAATTACCCACTAAATATGATGCAAAGCAAGAGGTATTGACAGATTTTCTATTTCAATCCACCCATTTATATATCATCAACTTATTAACTTGACTTTTCTAATTGAACTAAATCCAATGCATTTGCATATATAAAAATAAATGTGACTCAAATGGTAGAGTTTGTCTTTGAAAGGGTAGAAAAGATAGTGGGAAAGGGAAAAAAATGCTTGTTAAAACCATTTTCTCCTTTTCCTGCAATGATTTCTGAAGCCTTCCTCCGGAAGTTCATTAAAACTTGAACTATTGAAAAGGGTTAAAATGTCTTTCACAATACTACAGTTGATTTTTCAGCCATTTTAGATTAAGATCAGATTGCACAAAACTCTCAGTGTGATCTTTAATTCACATTGTCTGCTTTGCTCAGACATTCTGGAAAAAAGGAAGTTCAAAACGACAGTTAATCGGCTCTGAAAGTATCTTGTTTAGTTGGAGCTCTAAGGTTAAAGAGCTTAGAAATATACTAGACAATAAAGAGTTAGACTGGTCTATTTTGAAATTACATGACAAAGTAAATGTGGCTCAAATGGAAGGATTCATTCTTTACACGGGTAGTAAACATTGCAGGAAAAGGGGAGTATGCTAGTCCCAAGCACTTTACCTTTCCCTGCACAGCTCTCAAAGACCTTTTTCCTCAGGGTCATTAACCCATTAACACAAACACCCGAGTTTGAATGGCCCTGACAAAGAAAGACTCTGAAAACATTGTGTGAAAAGAAGAAAATGCTGGTTACCAGCATTTTCTCCTTTTCGTACAATGTTGTCCACCCTTTGAAGGTCAAATTCCATGTTTCAAGTAACATTTTGATTCGTCATCAGCAAATGCTTTCAATATGGACAAGCCTAAAATTCTGCTGTGTGGTAAAGAGATAAACAAAGATTGTTTGGGTAGTGCTTGAATTTCAAGTGTTGAATAAGTAAAATGGCCATTTTCAATAGAAAAAAAGCCCTAAATATATGGATTTAGAATTTCTCCAAAAAGCAACTTGATTGTAGACAGCGTATTTTAATATGGCACATAAATTCAGCTCTATAAACACAATGCAATGGAAACATAGTGAAATCTATGTCATTCTATATAAACTCATGATTATTGACATGATGTACATATAAATTGATTTTTATTTTGTCGTTTGAAAGGGGGAAAATAAAATCATTAACTATGAATAAAGATGAATTGTTATTTGAAATATCCTTGTACTGTTAAATGTAGCTGCAATCATGATGTCATGAATGACTTGTCAAATGAAGACAAGTGTTGGTCATGTTAGAATCGCAGTCATCTTCTTTCTATTGTGGCTGGTTGTCCAATAAACTATGGTTGTGAGGCGCATTGAATATCCACTTGGGGCTATCGCCCTTGTGGTTTATTTATTGTGCAATAACTCACAACCTTGGTTTATTGAATGACAAACCATAATAGAAAGCACAATGTAGATTATTTCTGAAAAGTAAGATCAGTGTAGCTCAAGTTCAAACTACAACAAATGTGTAGCTTGATCTTACATTTACACCATCTGCAAAGGCAGCTGTAAAGTTGCATTGCAGTTCACAAGCAAACTACTTCATCATTTTTTAGTTTGTTTTACTTATTTTGTAAACATAGCTCCTCTGTAAAATCTTGACTTATAAGTGAGTATGTCCCTATTTCAGCTATGGAATACTCTAAACAACGGTATAAACTTCACAGATTTGATCATTAACAGAGTTTACTATGATAATCTGTCAAACAGGTAAAGTAAAGCATTTTGCATTATAATTGAATCCTGAACTTTTATTTCATAACCTTCTCCAAAGAAATGGACCTGTGAAATAGGGGCAGGATACATTATGCAAAAAGTATTGACTCTGTCTGTGCAGGCTGACCTGGGTCAAAGCTTTTTTAGCTTTTGGGAAATTTTCATAGGACCAGTGTATCTCATGATTCAGTTGGTTGTTAGACAAAATGGAATTCATAGATCTATAATGAGGTGATGACTTGCTTGGCATCATGCATCACGGAGATGCATTAAACTCACTTTTGCCAGAGCATGGCTTTGACATTTGTGTCTTGTAGCAGACCACTCTTTATGTTCTCCCTATGAATTTAGGTTGATCATATAGCTGTGTCTTTATCCATCCATCCAATCATTCAAAATGGTCTAATTTACTAATAGAGGAACATGTAATGATTTTACTAAATTTTTTGTCAAAAACACTGTATCTATAGGAAAATTTGCTTGCAATGATAAATTTCTCCTTTTTCCATGACAATTTCATTTTTATTCATGCATAAACCTCAATTGATTGTTGTCAAAGTTGTCAGCTACAGACATGGTTCAGATTGTGTTTAACACCGTTTTCAGTATTATATCAGTTATATTGCCGCAGCCAGTGCACCTACACAAGCCTTCCGGGAATTCTTCTTCAACAGTACTTGGTATAATGTTCTTCCAAAGCCAGTGGCTACTTACCCACATAACTATAGACAAAACAGTCATTAGCGGCAAGAGAGGAATGAATCCTGTTGTGGTGACAATCATCAATCATCAGAAAGAAATTGGTCAAGCTGGGGATTCGAACCAGCAACCCCTGTTTTCAAGTCCTTTCTGCTACCAACTGCGCTACCAGGGCTATGCTATGATGTAGATTTTATTGTCTAATCCTATTGCAATTATTCCTTTACCAAACAATCCCTTGTTTTAACAACCCTAGAGGAAGAAGGCTTCTGAAAACTTTGGGGGGGGGGGGGAAAGAGAAAATGCTGGTAACATTTCTCCTTTTTTTCCCGCAATCTTTTCTACTCTTTCAGTGACAAATGCTATTATACGAGCCATATGTGCATATTTTGTCTCCTGCAAATGCTTTTGGTATAGACTAGTGCAATGTTTCTGTTGTGTGGTGAAGATTCAGCTCTGTACCTAACAACAAATTTTGGACTCTTCCAAATTGAAAGCATTTACAGACTAAATATATAAAGAGGTGTTGTGTATTGCTAATCCTGCCTCTCTGCAGATAGCCCACTGATAAGCCCCGCCCACATACAGTATAAAGCGCGTGTGGTCAGTTTACTCTCTTGCTTCTTGTTCTAGTATTATGCTGATCTTCATGTAAATAAAGTCACTAGTATTAGACGTATCTTGGAGTTCTATTTATTACCAACAATAGTTAAAAACACAACAAATTGGCGACGAGGATAAACCAGGTTGAATTATTTCGGGAATTTAATCTAATGTGGACTACCGTTATTACGCATTAAATTCTAGATAGTTTACACAATGGCAACTGGACTGATTGGTGATATAAGTGCTTTTGACGGTAACGTTGAAACATGGAACACTTACGAAGAACGTCTCGAGCAGTATTTCCTAGTGAACGGTTTAGAAAACGAAAGGAAAGTAGCTGCATTGTTGACTTTAATCGGCGAAAAGACATATTGTTTGTTACGGAATCTAACCGCGCCTCTGAAGCCGTTGGAGAAAAGTTATGACGACCTTTGCCAGTTATTGAAGACACATCTTTGTCCGAAACCATTGCTGATAGCAGAACGTTTTCGATTTCACAAAAGGAATCAAGCTGTCAGAGAAAGTGTTAGTCTATTTATTGCGGCACTCTGCAAGCTGGCAGACTTTTGTGAGTTCGGAACTTACTTAAATGACGCACTGCGGGATAGATTTGTATGTGGACTGTGGAACGAAGCGACACAGCGAAAACTGTTGTCGACCGAGGATTTGAGCCTTCAAAGAGCCATTGACATAGCACTAGCAATGCAGACGGCTCATATTAAGACGCCGCGGAGCTGCAATTGTCGGCGAGTAACACCACAGTTCATAAAGTGCGAAAGTCAACAAACCCAAAACGACCCCAGAAATACCAGAATGAAGGTACAGGAAAGCCATGTTTACACTGCGGAAAAACAAACCATGAATCGGCGAAATGTAGACTGATAAATGCAGTGTGCAACTTCTGTAACAAGAAGGGACATATAAAGAAAATATGTCTGAAATTCAAGAATGTGCATACTTTGGAGGAAAACAGTTTGGGAAAAGTCCAAGTGATTAATTCTGTAAGAAGTCAGAGTGAGAAAATCACAATTACTCCACGGATCAATAATGTTGAAGTGCCTATGGAACTAGACACAGGTGCATCAGTCACACTCATGTCATTTTCTGAATTCAAAAGACGATTCGGAAAAAGGAAATTGGACAGACCAGTAGTTGAAAAAGTGTACCTTGCCGGTCACCCCACCTAGGTCCCCCCTGTGACCCAGTTTTCCGGTCTCCTTATTTTAATTTCTAGGACAAAATGAAAATTCCCCGGTATCCCGTTTTTTAAAAAATAAAAAGCTGATGTCCTTATTTTACTTTCTGGGAAAAAAATAAATTTATAACCTTTTCGAGTTATAAATTTTTCGACGATTAAAAAATTTGAAAATTTTTTAATTTGTATCGGCTAAAAAGCCTGAATAAAAATGGATATATTAAAGTATTTTTTTAGTAAAGTGTTTTATCCCGTTAAAAAGCACGAACATATCGAAAGATGTTTGCGCGAGAAAGTATTTTATTTTAGACACGATATGCCCATACCGAGAGAAAAGTTGGTTTCATTTTATCTCTATGGAAAAAATTATGCGAGCGCGGATAGGTTGTTTGAAAGTTTAAGAACGGCTATATATTATTTTATCAGTAAAGAAAAAGTTAGAAACTCGCTCGATTTTACGACGGATATGTGTGTATATAATTATCCTACTCGTGAGTTAGTACCTATTTTAGTTGGTATTCCGTCTAGCGAGGGCATGTTTGGCAATCATTATAAATGTTGTTTAAAACCGTTAACGCATTTTATGATGAATGAAAGAATTGTTATCATCGCGTTATTCTTTAGAGACGGTAATTTCGAAGAAGACGCACCCCAGGGAATTAATGGTGAAAAGATATTTACTTCCGAAACGTGCGTAATATGTCTCGAAAATATTCCGAATATACATTTTGTCGACTGCGGACATATTTGTTTGTGCGGAGACTGTAATAGAATAAATTTATCATCGGCGTGTCCAATTTGTAAAACTCATAACAATATAAAACGAATTTTATAACTTTTTAAAAAAGTTATAAATTTTTATTTTTCGTTTCTATAATGACCCAAAGCTAACGTATTTATATTATCTTCTAGTATAACTCTTTTATCGTCGTCGTGACTTAACGATATTTTGTTTATTTTTTCCGTGTACATTTCGTGCCCGTAACTTCTTAATACGTGCATTTGCTTGTACTGAACTTTTTTATCGAATAAACAATCTTTATAATTCTCGAGATGTAATTCGTTTTTAACGACCGACTTTTTAATACCCTTACACCTTTTATCCTCCTTATTATCCGAGGTTTTATAAGCATACATTTTCGCTTTTAATCCTACGAATTCCGTCATAATTTTACCTCCCAATTCGTCTTTAAACTTTCCTATTACTTTCTTGTTCTCAGCGTAATAACACGGATGATCGGACGGATAGTTACTCGTGTCAAACATTTTAGGCACGTCCGGACGAATATCTTCGTAAAGGTCGTGCGTTTCTATTTCGAGAATAAAACTATCGGTATCCGTATAACATAATTTAACTTTATCGTTATACTTTTTCTTAAAATAATTATAATAAGCGTTATACATAGTCGTTTTACTGATATCTAAAATGCTCATACCCAAGTAAACGGGCTTGTCATATTTTACTAAGGTTTTCTTCATATGTAAAGCCACAAAATTTTCGTCGAATATAGTCGTATGATCGTAATTGGGTTTAGCTACTTGCTTTTTATAAAAATAAGATTCATGGGCGGAAAGTAATTTTATGTCTACTCTGTTTCTTATATTTTCCATCGTTTTACCGAAGACGGAATTATTCATCAACTTAAAAAAATCTTTTTTGAAGTCATTTTCGGCTTTAGTTCTCAAAGCGTTATTAAGATCGATGTAAGCTTTAAGCCAATTACTTTCTTTAAATTTAAATCCTCGGCTAACGTTTTTTAATTTAAGACCTAAGTCAATATACGTTTTTAAAGCCCGATAATGTAAAACGTATTTTTCTTTATCGTATAAATTAGGAATTAATTTTTTTACCTTTTCTACTTTTAAATGTTCGGTCGCTAAGGGAAAGTCGTTATGAAGATCGTGTAACGTTTTAGGGTATTCTAATTCTACTTCTAAGATACAACCTTCTCCCTTTTTACCGTTATATTTTTCCCAATTTTTTAATTCGTTTTCCGTCATCCATTTAAAGTCGTGCGTAGGTAAAGGCTCGCTCATTGCCCCGGAGTAAAGACTATTCGCGTCTACGTATATTAAATACTTCGGAGGTTCACTCGTCACTTATTGTTCCCCCATGTATTTATTATTCGCTTTCGAGTATCTTTTCGTGCACACGCTAACTCCACCTCTTAACCCATTTTCTACCATTAAAAGCATGTCAGTTTCCGATAAAAGTTCTAACTGTACCTCGGTTATTTTTAACGAGACGTCCCAAGCTGAACCGGGAGCGGTATAATACTAACTAGGGTCCAAGTCGTAGTTTTTACGACAAACGTTCCTAAAGTTTTCGAAAACGTCGGCTAAGAGTAATACGTCCGTTTTATTGTATAATTTTAAGTAATCTTCTAGCGTGCTCACGTTAAAAGTTTTCCAAATATTTATCGCATGAGCGTAATCCTCGTCGGTAATATGTTCCCCGTTTAAAGCGGAGTAAAACGCCTCCTTAGGCGGTAACCGCGTTTCTTTAAGTCTCT
Organism: Tridacna gigas; assembly: GCA_945859785.2. Classification (NCBI taxonomy): domain Eukaryota; kingdom Metazoa; phylum Mollusca; class Bivalvia; order Cardiida; family Cardiidae; genus Tridacna; species Tridacna gigas. The sequence goes on from OX244028.2 coordinate 59,326,347, forward strand.
TAAAAGAGTCTAAGTATTCGTACGGAAAAATTCCCTTTTTTCTTACTAACGGCAATTCTTCTTTCGTAAAATATCGCGATAAAATTTTTACTCGGTCTTGCTCGAAAGTTTATCTAAACTAGTACTCATAAACTTAAAGGTATCGATAAATCTAAGTTTATGCCATATTATTTTTTTTTTTCCTTATTATCGCCAACCGCGATATCTTTACTAAAACTAATATATTTTTCCTCGTTATTTGGGATGCAATTAATTTTACCGAAATGTTTACCGAGACTTTTTATAAAAAGGTGGGCGTCGTAACCGCTAAGATTATGAAAATATACGGGGATAAAGTCCGGAGTTTTCGCGTCTAAGTTACACGAATTATGCGCGGCGCCCCTATATTTACCCGTAAAATGACAATGATCTCTTACTTTATCGTTATTAAATTCTTTATCGCAAAACCAACATCGCGTACTATTTTCGTAATCCGTCTCTTCTTCGTTAGTAAGGATAATAGGCTTTTTATCGCGATAATACTTTCGGTAAATTTCTTTCGCGTCGGATATTAAACGTTCTATAAACTTATCCCCTGCATCTTTTCCGACGTAACTTCTCGTAGTAGGCGGACAAACGTTATCGTCGTAACATTTTACGAGATAATAAAAACTACAAGGAACGTGATGATGCTGTTTTATAGTAAAACTATTTTCCGGGTTTAATTCGCAAGTATGTATAGGTTCCAAAACACTCTCGAAATCGGCGTACACGACGAAGGGGACCGGCAGCTTTCTACGATAATTTTTAAAACTTATAGAGGTTCCCTTTTCCAGCATCTCTAATCTAACGCTTACGTGATCGTTACAAAATTTTTTATGTTTTTCTAAGAGATCGTCGTTTCCGAAATGGTTTAAACACCGCTTACAAAATTTAATATTCCCGTGATGCTTCGTTACCTGGCTTCTCATTAACCGATTAAAGTTTTTCACGAGAGCGTAATGCGTTTTTTCGCCCTCCTTTATAAATAACAGGTCTACGTGATTCCTTTTTTCGAAGCTCGCGTTCCTAAGAGGATAAATTTTTTCGTTTTCGTAACCGAAAACGTTAACGCTAATTTCCGGATTTTGTTTCTCGAACTTATTTATATCTTTAATCGAGACGGGATATTCGATTCCATCCATGTTTAAGCTGCCCTCTTTCGATCGTAAATCTGTGTCGACTCTTTCGGCGTGATTATCTGTAGGATTTAACGCTCTTAAAACGCACCATAAAAAACATTTATTATCCTTATTTTTTATATTAATAACGGCCTTTTTATTTTTTATCCAATCCGGTAAATCTAACCATCCATAGGCTCCCAAAGGATCGTAAACGACCGTGTGTAGTTCTAACGACGTTATAGATACGAAAGCCCATCCGCTACCTTCTCGCTCGAACTTATCCATTTTTTCCATAATTTCATCCAACATGTCTCGTAATAAATCGTCAACGTCATTACTATTTAAGTTTAAATACTGACTCGAGTGAAAAGCAAATTCTCTTTCTTCCCTGTTCTCGTCCGTTAGGTAATAATATCTACTTCTAAGAACTATCTTTACTTTTTTCTGAAGGTTACTTCTAAGAACGTCGAGAATAGGCTCTTTCGCTTCGTTAAAAAATTCTTCGGGTAGATAACCCCTTTTTCCGTCTATTTTATATTCTCTAGTATAATCCTTAAACGCCGATCTTTTTATTCTAATATTAAACCGTTCTTTAATAGGAGGAGGTTTCGGCGCTAAAGATACCTGAGCGGAAGGTCTGGCGCATAACCTAATTCTCGACTGAGTCGGCGCTCTAACTTCCGGCGTAGGCAGCGCTATCGATCTTCTTACGTGTGTTCTAAGTTCGTCCAGCACTTGAGGAATATTCGAAGGACTCACGGCGTTAGATAACCAATTACCGAAATTAATTACTCGCGTCCGTAAAGGTCTCGCGATTGAGGAGAATAAACTCGAAATGTAACTCGTCATTTTTTATAATGCGACGTATATTTATTAAAAGTGTTAGTCAATTTTATTACGTTTTTCGTAATAAAATTTTAATACACTACGCTCATTTTATTTCCGTCGGACTGAAAGTTTATTACCCTATCGCTAAGTACAACGACGTACACGTGCGTGTCCGCGGGAATATTATCATCGAAATTCGCCTTTACGTGAATATCGGTTATGCCGTATTTTATCCTCTCGCTTTGTTTACTAACGTCGAACAAAAACAGAGGATAAAGCGTTTTATACTCTAAAGGAGTAAAATTAGGATTCAAGGCTAAATCGTCCATAAGAAAAAACTTAGATCTAAACGCGACCGTATCTCCGTATGCTCTACTAAATTTTTGTTTACTGAAAGAAAGTTTGTAGTCCGTTCTCGGATATTTAAAAGAATTTAACGTAACGTGGATATCCGTAACTCCGACGTTATCGAATATAGCTGGATTTTGTATTTGCGCATTTCGTTTTCCAGTTTGAAAACCGACAATAAGGTAACGCGGAAACTCCGGCGACGATTTAACGGAGAGTCTCCAGGTAAATGATCTCGTTTGAGGAACTTCGGCGGTATCGCATTGTATCATTCTATAACTAACCGGAAAGGTTCCTTTGTTCTGGATATGTTTATAAAGTTCCATTTTATACTTATCCGTAGGTAACACGTGGGGCATATACCATGCTATTCTTTCCAGCACAACTTTACCTACGTCATGTACAACGGGTGGACCCGCTACACGAGCGACTTTAAAAATAGCGTCATTATCACCCGCTCTCGTTAAGTAAAGAGTTTGTTTCATTCCGTATAATATTTTATCGTAATCTTCGCAAAAACCGAAAATATGTTTTAACGGGATTTTAAATTCGAATGTACCTTTGTTGGCATCAACCTCAATATTATCAATAAGGAGATTTTTTCTCACCGTCCAACCACTGTTATTAGCTACTGTAACGTTTGTATCCTTATACCACAATTGGTTTAAACCTCGCGATTTAGAAAAATCGTCGTCGTATTTTAACAATCCGAGCATAGTGGTAGCCCACCCCGGATGAGTTATTCTTTCGATCTCTTTACCGGAAAGGTCATACCTAATATTACTAAATAAATACATTAAACCGTTGTTCGTTAAAGTAACGTTATCATTATTATTATATTCTACCCCCGTGGTTCTTATTAATTTACCTTCTATAAGTAAATAGCTTTCGCTCGGGTGCATAAAAATATCTTGAGTTTCGATGATAATCGTAATATCTCCGCTGGGATTGTTAAGATTATTAACGGTGCCTACGATCGGTAAATACTCGAAGTATTCGTACTCTTCGATACTATCGTCTTTAAAAGGCGTTTCGGTAATGTCTAAAATGCTCATTTTATTAGGTTATAATAATTTTTTAAATTATTATAACTTTTTAAGTCGTTTTAATCCCCGCGCCGCTATTTAATTTTTTAACTAATTCTCGTATCGCGATCGGATTGTTACCGCTCCCGTCAATTAAAGCGTTCACGTTTTTCGAAGTCGTCGGCGTGGGTATCGCGTTATACTTTTTCAAAATTTTTTTAGATTTAGGCGTTAAAGCCTTTTCGATTAACTTTTTTCCGGCGTCTACTGCAGCGCTTTTTCCGGCTTCTAAAGCTTTTTTTGCTCCTTCTTTAGCGACGCTCTTTCCTACATCGACCGCTGAAGAAGCGATTTGTTTAGCCGCGCTACTACTTAAAAGTCTAGCGAAAAAGTTAGCTAAGCTGTCGAAGATTCCGGCTCCGCCGTATCTATTCCTCCTAGTAAATCCTCGTTTCTTATAAATGTACATATTTTATAATAAGGACGTTATTCTTTTATAAGTTTCATTACCCAAAATACCTTGCCTTTTTAATTCGTCGCACACGCTTACTAATTCGTTTCTTAAACCCGTATTACCGGCCGCTTTACTAGCTATAAGTAAGTCGAGTTTTTCCAGTAACGCGTTAGGATCGCTAGGGATAACGGCTTTTTTAAGCCCTTTACCAGTTTTTTTTCCTTTTCCTTTTCCTTTTCCTTTCTCTATTCTTTCCTTTTTATCTATCATTCTGTTCCAGGCGGGTAAAATATAAATTTCCCATTTATCCTCAGCTTCGGGGTCATCTTCATATGTTATTTTTCCAGTTTTTGGATCATTGTTAACGTACATAGCGTTAGAGTAATTTAAAATTTGTTCGTATATCGAATCATCAATAGGTTCGACTTTGGATTGATCAGGGTTTTTTTGCGTAAGAAGTTCGTACAACCCATCCGTCAATACATACTCTCTTTCACCTTTTTCGCCGATTTTAATATGCCATTTACCGTCCGCTTTTTTTACTTGTTCGACTACCTTATCACCGATAAAAAAATTGCCGCCTTTTTCGTAAAAACCAAAATTTGTATCAGAGCCCGGAAAAAGTTCGTTTATTTCCTCTTTAGACGTCGATGGTTCTGATTTAGGCGAAGTAATAATGGGTTTTCCTAAAAAACTAATAATTTGTTGCTTAGTTTCTTTTTGTTTCGGCATCCTTTGAGGTAACTGTTCGATGCCCTCTTTAATAGGCCTAAGGCCTTCCGTAATCTCTCTCGCCGCAGCTTTTTGCGTTTCCGTAACGGGTTTAAATAGTTCTGAAAGATCCTCTCGTAATTCTATTTTACCCGTTTTTTCCGCTAATTCGTTAGCGCGGATATTTTTTTTTATCTTGAGAAATTCTTTTACGACTTTTTCCCTTTCCGCGGGATTTTTAATTTTTAAAAAAGACATTTTTTATTAGGATTTTTTTTTTTTATCCCGTTTCGTAACTAAAACTGCACGAAAACTTAATTTTAGGCTTTTTAATATTCCAGCGGCGCACTGTGATGTTTTTCAACCAACTTCCGAAAGGACTCGCGCTGTTCTCTTCTTCCTCTCTCTATTAACTCGGCTTCCGTTCCGCTCGTAATCTTTTTCTTAAATTTAGACCTAATTTCTTCCTTCATCTTCTTATATTTTTCTAATTCGTCGACGATTAGTTTAAACTCTTCGTCCGTGACTTTATCGTCCGATAAAGCTTTCGAGACGTGAGTCGATATAGTATCTAATTTAGTATCGGCGACGATTTTAATCTTTTCATGTTTTTCCGCCTTTTTCCTCAAGTTGTTAACGGCGTATTTTCCGACTAAACTTAATAAACCGCAAAACCCCGCTATACCTTTTATCGTTATAACCGCGGGTATCGAGACTACCGTAGTTAATAAACCTATTCCCCCTATTCCGCCCGCCGTAGTAATCGCGATTAAAACGACGTCTATTTTATCTACAATACTCGCGGCTCTAAAATATTTCTTACTTAACGCCTCCCTTTTCGTTATCTCGCCTTCTAAAAAAGTTTGTATTTCGTTAATTTTTTGTAAACGATAACCGTGTCCTTCATCGGCCGGAGGAGCCGTAGGCAACTCCGGATAACTATTAATGACTTTCATCTCCATTTTTTAAAAATGAGTAAATTTTTTTAATACCGATAATAAACGAAACAAAAAAGTTCGTTTTCTTTTATCGTTACTTCTTTTTCCGAATTATTAGTAATCGCGACTAAAATATTCGCGACGTCCCCCCAACTAATTTCGTTTTGTAAACTGCATTTTTTAAATCTTAGATGATAATCTAAAGAGACTAGAATTACCCCTTTAGTCGACGTAAAACCTAAACCTAATTCCGTATGAATTACTTTTCCGGGAGCTAGGGTAATATTTTTTTGGCAAAAGATTTCCCAAGTTATCGGGTTTATTTTTACCGGAGGATATTTTAAACCATCTATGACTCGCCATTGAATCATTTTCGGATTATAAATTTTCGATCTCGCGTTAAATTTAAATACGTTCATCCTTTTTTTATATTATAAGTTTAATTATAAACTTATAATATAGCTCCTAAAATAGGAATATTAGCGAAAGGGCTATTAGGCCCAAAAATAAGACCTTTTCCGTCATAAAATTTTCCTCCTCGTTTTAAATATAAACCGCTACCGGCGGGTTTTAATCCTTTTCCTTTATACGGACTTAAATAAAGTCCTTCTCCGTCGGTTTGTACTCGACAAATGCAGCCTCCTTTTTTAAGATAAAGTCCGGATCCCATAGCTTTTTGTACGCCGGATGACACTAAACCGGAAAGAGCCCCGACTCCTAACGCGGGTAAAACGGTTTTAGCTATAGCCGGTAAAGCGCTAGCGGCTAAACCCGCTAACATTCCTAAAAAACCTCCTTCTATTTTAGCGTTATGTTTAAGCTGTTTAGCGGACATTCTTATCGTTACCCCGGTACCTTTTTCGAAAGCTTTCGCTATTTTTTTCGCTTGAGACGAGGTAACGGCTAAAACGTCGTTACCGTTTAAATCTTCTCGCGTTAAATGAATATTAACTTGACAACTTTTTGTAATAGCGGATTTAAGTTTATTCTTTTGTCCTTCCGATATATTAACTTTGACGTTCGCGTATCTAGTCATATTTTTTTATTCGTTTTTAAATTTTTTAAATGCGTTTTTATTTTTACGTTTCTCAATATGAAATCTGATCATTATATTTTCCCCTCTGAGATTTAATAAATTTCCGTCTTGATCGGTAATTTTTACTTCCATATTATGTATATCTCTTAACGTTATCGGTAAATATACTAAATTAAGCGGAGACTCTATTATCTTATATCCCGGCGCGACATTCGGGAAAAAAGAGTAAATCGTATTTCGCATTAATCCGTTAACGTAGCTTCCCAAGATAATATTAACGTTAACGAGCACCGAATTTATACTGAGAATATTTACTACGTTTTCGGATTCGTGAAAACCTTTTACGTATTTCGCGAGAGTAAAACCTAATACTTTGGAAATGGAATTCGGATGATTAAAATCTACTTCGTAACCGTTTTCCAGGATAAGAATAGATTTTAGGGTATTCGTATTCGCTGAAATATTAATAGGATAATTATCGTTAACTAAATCGACGTGTTTATTTTTTCTCATTTCCTGATGAATAGTATCGTTTATGTCTATAAAGTCGTAACTTCCTTCGGGTATCGTTATTTTAAACCAAGAAGCGCCGTCGTTCGGAGAATAAATAAATGCGTTATTCGACTCGTTAATATTAGGAAAAGAGTAATACGTTTCTAGGTTCACTAAAGCTATTTCGTATTTTCTTTCGTAATCCAGCCGGATCGGAGGATTAAAATTCGTCGTAAACAATGTCGTGTCGTCGCTTACTATAATTTGTAACGATTCTTTCGGACGCGTGTTCTCGACTACTCGTTTTAAAAGATCTTCCATTTTTTAAAAAAGAAATATATTTTTTTATAAAAAAAATATATTTTAAATTATAAGGGCGGCCAGCCCGTCTCTAACTTTGCTTTAAAATCTATTAATTTTTCGATCGCCTCGCATAATTTTAATATTTTTTTTTCGGTAAAACTTAATAACTCGAATTTATTGACATAATATTCTCGCGGATGCCGCCTAAAATAATCATCTGTAATATCGTAACGACTATATCTCGTCATCGCTCGGATGGCGTACGTAAGTTCTCTTAAAAAACCGTATTCTCGATCCCATAAATCGTTATCGTTTATATGTGTATACGCGTCTACCCCGTGATACATTCCAAAATGGTCTCTGTCACTTTCAGTCATTCCACCTTCATTCGCAGGCGGTTCTTCATCTATCATTATTATATTATTAATAATCATTTTTTTCCCGATTATAGTTTAATTTTTTAATTCTTATTTCATTTTTTTTATCGACTCGGAATATAAAAGGTATCTAGCCCGTCTCTGTATTTTCCTTCGTCTTTTATACTCGATAAATCGATAACGATAAAACCGTAAGGTTTTTCCCAGACTTTTTTACAGAAATTTCTAAACTCTTCTTTAGTCATATCTTCGCTTACGTGATCGCTATAAATATGATTAATATTTTTCTGGTCTTGCCTAAAAAGACAAATAAAATTCGCGTTTTCTCTGATAGTTTGCCTAGGTAGCCTAAAATAGTTTTGCGAAAGATAAAAACAATCGACGTTACTATGTCTTCCGCGTACGTAATAACACTCGCATTTATTTTGTTTTTCTAAAAGTAAGTCGTCGAATATCATTAAATTTTTATCTTCCGATTTTAATTCTCTCGGATCGGGAACATCGTCGGTGCGTTCGAAAAAACTACATCTTATATCCGATTTATTCGCTAAGGTTTTAGACCATTCTTCGATCAAAGATTCAGGAGAAACGTTCTCGCTTTGAACTAAATCTCGCGCGTTAAATAACCGTAAAATTGCCTCTTTCGGTAATTTTTCTTCGAAGGCTTTTTTAAGTAAACGATATTCGGGCTGAAAAAGGCTTCTCCCGAAAACCATTAAATTATCGTAATCCAACCGTCCCGGCCTTATTAAAAGGTTTATTAAAAGCGTAGTCTTACCACAGCCGGATTTACCGACTATTATTCCTCTTAAGCTTTTAGGTAAAATAAGATTATTACGCCTTTTCGTAACTATATCGTTCCACGATAAATTAGCGATATCCATTTTACTTAAATTAAAAAAATTTAAAACTTATAAAAAAATGTATTGCGTTAAATGTAAAAAGGTTACTGAAACCAATAACGTACAGCACGTCGTTACTAAAAACGGAAGAAATATGGCGCGCGGTAAATGCGTCGTATGCGGAAATACGAAAACTAAATTCGTTAAAAAAAAAAAGGCGGCTCATTACTAAATAAGTTTATAAATAACTTACCCGTCGAAATGCATCTTCCCGGCCATAACTTTACCGGTCCTGGTACTAAGTTAAATAAAAGGCTTAACGAAGATTTAATGCCGAAAGAATTTAGTAAACCGATAAACCGCCTAGATAAAGCGGCTTATCATCACGACGTTTGTTACCTTAAATACGACGACACGGCTACCAGAAATTCTATTTGCGACGCTAATATGTTAAAGGAATTAAAGGGTATCTATAATCCTACGCTAAGGGAAAAAATAGAACGATCGGTCGTCGGTAATCTAATCGGAGCGAAAAAAAGATTCGGAATGGGAGTTAATAAAAAAAAAATTCGTCATGACGAGTTTATCGGAAGAATTACATAAACCCGTAAAAAGAAAATTTAAGAAAAGGGGAATCTTAGTAAACGGTATCGATAGAATATGGGCTGCGGATTTAGTAGACATGCAGGCATTTTCTAAATATAATAGGGGGATCAAATATCTTCTAGCCGTTATCGATATCTTTTCCAAGTATGGCTGGTTATTACCGTTAAAAAATAAAACGGGAAAATCCGTCGCCGAAGCGTTAAAGACTATTTTTAAAGAGAGAAAACCTGAAAAAATATGGGTGGATAAAGGTAAAGAGTTTTATAACGCCGACGTTAAAAAACTAATAGAATTGTACTCTACCGAAAACGAAGAAAAATCTAGCATAGTAGAGAGATGGATTAGAACGATGAAAGAAAAAATGTGGAAATATTTTTCCGCTAATTCTACTAACGTTTACGTTAACGCGTTACCCGTTCTCGTTAAAGAATACAATAATGCGAAACATTCTTCTATTAAAATGACGCCTGTAAACGCTAGTAAAAAGGTAAACGAAAATATCGTTTGGAAAACTCTTTATCCGGAAGGCCACGAAATAAGGGATATAAATCCTAATTTTTCCGTAGGCGATAAAGTAAGGATATCTAAAAAGAAAAAGACTTTCGAAAAGGGATATACTACGAGATGGACCGAAGAAGATTTTACGATTTCCGAGATAAAAAATACTTCGCCCGTAACGTATAAAATAAAGGATCTTAACGGAGAAGAAGTAAGAGGTTCTTTTTACGAAGCCGAACTACAAAAAACTAGTCAGGAGTTATTTAGGATAGAAAAGGTTATTAAAAAAGGGAAAAATAAATCTTTGGTAAAATGGAAAGGATATTCCGACGAGTTTAATTCGTGGGTCGATAACGAAAACATAAAAAATATTTAAGTTAAAAAAATGCGGGATATCGCGATTAAAAACGTAATTTTACCTAATAAACCGTTAAGTAACTTCGAACTAGAAGACACCGCTAAAAGGTTAAAGATACCTTTTTTTAGGGGAGTATTCGTAAGAAACGATTTACCTAAAAAACCTAGAAAAAAAGAATGCGGTATATTAAATTTAGACGATTCTAGCGGTCCCGGTACGCATTGGGTCACTTGGTATAAAGACGGTAAACTAAAAAATTATTTCGATAGTTACGGTATAAGACCGCCTATCGAAATAGAAAACTACTTAGGAAACCCGATACTTTATAATACAGACCAATTACAGCGAGCCGATCAAGTATTTTGTGGTCATTTATGTTTATTCGTTCTAAAAGAGCTAACTTCCGGAATTGAATTCCAAAAAATTTTAAATAAACTTTTTTAAAGATGAGTGACGATAATAAACCCTTATTAAAATTACCTGCGTTAGAACCAAACGACCGCGTAATAACGGCCTCGAAAAATAAACCGTTAAAACGAGGAAATTATTACGATTTTTACGGTTCTAATAGTTATTACGTGACGAGCGGAGCGTCATTAAAGAAAATAGTTTACTCGGTCGAAGGAAAAGATTTTCCTTTAAAAATTTTAATAGAAGGCGATAGTTTCTACCAGGAAATCGAAATTAACGAGCCGTATAAAGTTATCGATATCGATCTTCCGATCGAGTATAACATTATTTGCGGAAAAAAATTTAAAAAGCGCGAAAGCGACGACAGTTATATTAAAATTTTTCCGTACGAATCTTTAAGAATTAAGCAAGAAACGGATAACCCATCAGTTACTCGCGTAGTTATAAGCTTAATAACGAATCACGAATATTTTAAAAACGAGGGTTTTTCTCCTTACGGGAAGTGCGTTTATAGTAATAATAAAGATATAAAATAAATTTAAAAAAGTTTATTTAAACTTTTTTAAATATTAAAAAATGCCCGTCGACAAATTCGGAAGAATGGACGAAGTTAGACCTAGCGAAGACGGTATTTCAGTCTCTTACGTCAATAATAATTTTTTACGTAAAGACGGAACCACGGAAGTTACCGGTTCTATAAATATGAACGGTAATACGTTAACAAGGGTTAGTAATCCCGAAAATCCTCAAGACGTAGCTACTAAACATTACGTAGATTCCAGCGAGGGATTATTAAAAGAAAATGGGGCTTATCATATTTTAGGGCATTTAAACATGGGATTTAATAAAATAAAAAACTTATTCGATCCGTCGGAACCCAACGAAGCCGCTAATAAAAAATACGTAGATAGTCGCGTTAGCGCTAGTATTAACGTCAATTCGGCTTTCCTTTACAGAAACGGCGAATATATAGCTACTTCGGATATTTCTTTAGGTGGACGAAGAATTAATGATGTCGCTACTCTTTTAGAAGAAAATCAAGCCGCCAATAAAAATTACGTAGACTCGTCGATTTTAGCGAATATAGGAGGAGAAGTTTTAACGAAAAACCTCGACGGCTCTTTTACCGCGAACGGAGAAATAAATATGAGCGGAAAAAGAATTACGAACTTACCCGAGCCGTACGGAAATTACGATCCCATAATGAAATTTTATTTAACTAAGAGGTTATTAGCTATATCAGCGCATATAATAAATGAGTACAGAAAGGAAATAAGTAAATCTATAATAAGTATCCACGCGGAAGAACAAGGGCCTTTAACGAAAGGAAATTTCGAGTTTTCTTTCGGTAACAGTAGTAGCGGAAGATCGCACCGTTTAGGCGGTTATTGTATGTCTGCTCCCGGTAGGATTATAAGGGGTAGTTTAACGGTTTTAACGGGAAACGATATTTTAGACGAAGAAGCTAAAATTAACGTGGTAATAAACGGTATCGAAAAAACTGACTACTCCTTAATAAAAAAAGTAGGAGAAGGCTGTAGCTGCGTAGTATTTCCTCAGCCTTTAGAATTAAATCGATGCGACGTTATAAACTTTTTAACGAAGACCGATAATCCTAACGCGAAAAACTCTTATCTAACGATGCTCGTAGAACTCGATTTATAAAAAAATTTAAAACTTTTTTTTAAAAAGTTATAAATTTATAAGTTATTTATTTAATCTTCGTCGTCGGAACCTAACGTTATTCCCGTCGAAGGTTCGATAGATTTTACTAAATTTTTAGGAGGATCGACATTCTTTTTAATAATAATGGCGTCGGTAACTCTCGTCCGTATCTTTACTTTAGACGAAGTAGTAAAAATATCTTCTATTTCGATAAAAGCGACTAATTTACAATTTACTTTTTTAATAGTCTCTAAATTTTCCATTTTTTCGAGATTTCCTTCTTCGTTCTTTTCGTAAAAAATAGAAGATATTTCGCTTTTCGTAATTTGACCGTCTTTGTTATAAGTTTTATCGTGATATAGTTTCGGAAAGAAAATATTATCGTCAACAATTTCCAGCTCGTCGAAAAAATCGTTTTTCTTCTTCTTTATTATGGTCTTTTCTTTCGCTTCTTTTCGTAAAAATTCCGAAATGTTATCTAACGTTTTTTTAAATTCGGTTTCTTTTTCGGTAGGATTTTCCGCGTCGTAAAAAGATCGTAGGGGCAAAAAGTATTTGCTCGTTTTATCCTCATATTTAAAAATTCCCGGAGAAAACAGAACGGGAGAACGAAGTCGTAACCCTCTCGTTTTGCCATCGGGATACGCGTATTTAACTTTCATCGTTTGGTAACTATACCTTTTATTTATTTTGCCTTAGCAAAGACTCAGATTTTTTATATCAAAATCTTTAAACGTTATAAAATTTTTACTCGCCATATTTCAGACAATTGACTTAAAAACCTAATTTTTAAAATCAATTTTTAAAAATGGACGTAAAAGTTTCTACTCAATCGTTTCTCGCTCACACGAATATGAGCGATCTTAACTTAGAAAAGCTGTTCCACGAAATAACTCCGACGGTGGAGTTAACGTATATGGCCTACAAGCAAAAAGAAAAAGGAAAAAAAGTCAAGAAAAGAAAAAGTAAAAATTTCTCGAATTGTATTTCGTTTTCCTTTTTCTTCGACGATAAAAATATCGCGTTAAAACTATTTAGAAACGGTTTAATACAGAATGCGGGATGTAAAAGTCGCGAACATTGCGAAAAAGGCTTAGTTTTTTTATGGACCGTACTCAAAGAAACTCCCTCGTGTTCTTCGCTAAATAGTTTAAACGTAAGTCTGGTGTCAGTAATGAGAAACGTTACCTCTAATTTAGGTTTTCGCGTTGACGGAGAAAAATTAGAAAAATATTTTTTCGAAAATCATAACCTTATCGCCGCGATAAACGGTAATTTTACGTCGTCTCGATTTAACGTGCCCGTGGGATCCGTAGAAGATATGCCGGTTTATAAGTTCGAAATAAGCAGAAAAAATAATAAAATAAGTTCGAGAAGGGAAATAACCTTCAAGAAGTTTCGCGTTTTAACCGGTCGCGAACGAGCCGGGAAAAAAAATATTACTATAACCGTTTTTAGGACGGGACGAATCGCGTTTTCCGGAATCCACGATAAATACCAAGATCCCGCGATAAAATGGTTTTTCGATATAATATTAAAGATAAAAGACGAGATCGCCGCGAAGGAAATCCCGGTTTGTTTTCTTAAGGATTACTTGCGTCGGGCTCGATAAATTTATAACTTTAGTTTAAGTTATAAATTTTTTACGTATAAACTAGCTATTTTTTTCTCTCCTTCTTTTAGAACGGTGAGAAGTTCGACTAAGACGTGAACAGCGTAATTAACGTCCGCGTGAACTTTTTCTCGAACATCTTCATTTTTAATATTTCTCCGTTCCTGGCGTACCCTGACGATAATTCCTCTGATCCGACCGCGTATAACATTGTGTAATTCTTCGATTACATCATCCACGTAATAAGCGGGTGACTCTCGCGTAAGTTCTCCGTTTTCCGCGTAACAATGAAGATAGTTACTAATATCCGTAAAGGTACGCGTAATTTCGTAACAACCATCATCGAGGAGCGAATCGGGAATATGAAAACAAAAAGGACCGACGATTTTAGAAATACGAATTAAAATTTCGCGAAGAAATTTAAAACTTTCGCGGGTATATTCTGACAACCCGGTAGTTAAACCCCTTATTACGGGGACAACGTCTTCTAATTCGCGAGCACTTTTTTTATTAACTTTTTTAAACAACTCTAAGTTCATTATTTCTTTTATTTATATAAAAAAAATCTTAACACAAATTTATAACTTAAAATTAAGTTATAAATTCTTTTAACCCCCCTGCACGTATAACATAGCTAATTCCTTTATCGTTTTAAAAGTAAAAGCTTTAACGCCTTTTATCGCGAACATAGCGTAATGAATATCCGCGCTAAATTCTTCTCGTTTAATCTTAGTTATAATACTAACGATTTTATTAACGCATTCTTTTACTTTATTGCGACCTTCTAAAATATCTTTCGTTAGTAATCTTTCTAGGGGTCTTTGAAGATTAGAGTTTTCGTTATCTATACAAGAATTAAATACTAGAAGAATACTCGTAAATAAACGCTTGATAACATCAAAAGCGTTTTTCACTGACGACATATCACCTTCGTTAAACGGGTTATTGCTATAAAACCCCCGTATCATCGAATCCTTTAAATTAACACTCTCAAAAATGTTTTTAACGATTATAGAATTAATTTCAACGTACATTAATCCTCTCGTAATTAACATTCTCATATCTTTCTCCACCATTTTTAGTGCTAAACCCCGCTTTTTATTAACTTTTATAAATAACTTTTCGTTCATTATTGCCCCGACTTATTTAAAACGAAATAATTAAAAAAAAAATCAACTTTATAACTTTTAATTAAGTTATAAATTCAGCGTCAAGAAGCGCATAAAGAACATTCCAAGCCGGAGATATCATTTGACTGTTCGTCCGTGTCCCCTCTAAAATAATATAATCCTTTACAACCTAATTCCCAAGCTTTATAATGAATATTATGGATATATTTTTTTGTAGCTCCGGAAGGTATAAAAATATTTAAAGACTGGCCCTGGCATATGTACTTCTGTCTGTCCGCGGCTAATTCTATTATCTTAATCTGATCCATTTCTTCGGCGGTCTTAAAAATTTCCTTATTAAGCGGCATCGGAATATTATGATCCCTTACCGAACCTTTATTTTTCGTGATACTATACCATATTTCTTTCGTATCTAATCCTCGGCGACGTAAAATTTTTTCTAAATATTTATCTTTCTCGAGAAACATACCGGCCCTAGTCTTTTGGATAAAAGCGTTAGCTACGATGGGTTCGATAGAAGGAGAACAATTCGCGATAATAGAAATATTAGCGGTAGGAGCGACCGCTATTAAATGGGAATTTCTTTTTCCAGTTCCTTCCATAGACGGACATTCTCCTCGTTCTTTTCCTAGTTTTAAAGTAGCCATTTCCGCGTATTTTTTCAGCTTAGAAAATAACTCTATATTAAATTTTTTCGCGTCGGAAGATTCGAACGAAAAATTCATCTTACGACAGGCTGAACCGAATCCCATAACTCCTATTCCTAAAGGTCGGTCTCTTATCGCTCCTTTTTTAGCTTTCGATAATTCCGGGGGACAATTTTTAATAAACGATTCTAAAACGTTATCCAAAAAATGAACGATATCTTCTACGACTCGCGACGTCCATTTATAAGGATATTCCGCGTTTAAAGAAGCTAAACAGCAAACGGCCGCGGTACTATCGTCCGTAGGTAAATGGATTTCGTTACATAAATTACTGCTATAAATTTTTAATCCTTTTTCTTTCATCTCTCTCGGAAGAGATTTATTAATTGTATCGATAAAATTTAAATACGGAGTTCCGGTTCTGCTTCTAGTTTCTAAAATCATTTCCCATATTTTCCTCACGTTCGTAGGCGTTCGTTTTTTAGTTTTAGGATCTATTAAATCGTAATCGGTACCATTTTTTACGGCTCGCATGAAGTCGTCGGTAATATTAATCCCGTTAAATAAATTAAGATTTTTCCGATTTACATCTCCTCCGGTAGGTATTCTCATAGTAATAAATTCTACTATTTCCGGATGAGTAATATCGAGATAAGCGGCGTAACTTCCTTTTCTAGTTTTTCCTTGTTTATAGGAAGTCACTACGGAATTAATAGGAGATAAGAAAGATACCGGACCGGATGACTTACCGTCGGCTGATCTTACCGAACTCCAATCGGCTCCGACTCCTCCGCCTACGATGAAAGACCAACACGTATCCGATAAATGTTCGATGATACCGTCTATCTTATCCGGAATATGAAAAACGAAACAAGAAATAGGTAAACCCCTCTTAGAAGACTTTCCCGCGTTCGCTAAGATAGGGGAAGAAAACATAAATAATTGAGTGGACGCGTAATCGTAAATTCTTTGCGCGTGTTTTAAATTATCGGAATAACTAACCGCGGCGCGTGCGAATACTCTTTGAGGAGTATCGTCGTCGTAACGGTAATAATATCCTTTGAGAAGTTTTTTACCGTGTTCAGATAAAAGATTATCTAAATTATTATTAATAGTAATTCCTAAATAGTCTTCCATTTTTTATATACGAGCAGCGAAATCTTTAATATTCAAATAAAAATATTGATTACTAACTTTAAAATGGACGATAAAGAATCGACAACGATGACCGACCCGGAAACGCATTATAACAAAAAAATCGCGAAAAATAACGCTAATATTAAAGCGTTATTAGCTAAAATAAATAAACTGAAAGAAGAAAACGCGCGTTTTAGAAATCAGAAAAAATTATTATTAACTCTTTATAATAGATAAAATATATATTTTTACAAAAAATATATATTTAAATTCTACGTTTTACTAGAATAAATTCTACGTTTTACTAGGTGGTATTATAAATTTTTTAATACTTTCCTTCATGCAGATAGGACATTTATTCGTTTTATCGCAAGCTACGCATATAGGAATATGTCCGCATTCGGTAAAAAGTACGCATGATTCTTCGTCATAACAGACTGAGCATTCTCTACTCGATAAGTACGTCGGTTTGGGTTGGGAATAAAATTCTTCTTCCTCATCATCCTCTTCTTCCATACTAAAACCGATATCAAAATTATCAAAAATGACTCCGGAAGAAAACGTCTTCATTAAATAAAAAAGAAAAATATTAATTTCGTTAAGTAAACAGGGCGATTCACCAATTCCAATAATTTTTTCGTTGCTGATGTATTCATCATCAAGAACGATGCGGCATTCGAGTCTTACATTTAAAATTACTTCTTCATCTTTTAAAATTCTACTATATAAATAATATATATAATCTTTAATCGGCTGAAAATTGCGCGAAATAAAATCTCTAGGTAATTTATTCCCACCAAAATATAAAACATTTTCAGTAACGCTGGAATAATATAAATAGCTAGAATCATTAAAGCTAATCCTATTAAAACTATTAGGTTCAAAAACTGGCATACCATTAAATTCTCTTCTCATAATGGATAAAAATTTTAAACATCTCGCTATTCTTTCTCTATTTTCCCGAGATAAAATATTTAATACTTTTATCTCGCGAATATTTTCTTTATCCTTGCTAATTTCGTGATCACACATTTTTTATGCACGCCTTTAAGCTAGATAAAATTTAGAGAATTTCAGAAATTTTAAACCGCTATTTTTTTAAAAAAATAAATTTATAACTTTCGCGAGTTATAAATTCTTTTAATTATTCGTAAATAAAATAGCAAAATTCTTTATCATTTTAAATAAATCGGTTCTAAGCTCTTTTAAATCGCTAATAACGCGATAAATTTTTTCATAACCTTCTTTTTGTTCGGAATCAACTGGGAGCTTGCACCAAAAATCTTTTATTTCGCCGATAATAATATAAATTTGGTTTTTTACAATGTTGAATAATCGTATAATCTTATATGTTAGACCCGCCCCCTCTTCACCGTCATAATCACTCTCCAAATCTACCGCTTCATCTTCGTCACATTCGGAAAAATAAATTAATGAGTATAAAATATCTTCTAAAGTAGTTGTAAAATCCTTGTGAAATTTATTATACGCGATAAAAATCCCATCCATGGGCGTTGATTCTCCTTCTTCTTCGTCTTCTTCTTCGTGAAAAAAATGTGTAAATTTTTTGCGTATATCGTATAAAATTTTTCTAATAAATGTAGAATTAAAATAAACAAAATAATCCCATATTTTTTCGTGCAAACGAAACATTTCGGGTACAACGTTTAATAACCTGCGATGGCGCCTTTTATTAACTTTTTTAAATAAGTTTACGTTCATTATTTCCCAACCTTTTAAAAAAAAAAAAAAAAAAAAACATTAAAAAAAAAAAAAAAATTATTAACGTTTTTGTCGCCTCCAACCTCCTTCCTTATCACCCTTTATACAACGTTTAGGGGTTTTAACTGCACTAAAATTTTTACGAACACCATAGTTAGTTAAATCTTTCGTAAAATTTTCGTTTTTACTCAAAACATCATAAAGTCTTACACCGAAAAAAATATAAAAAGATCCAAAATCCCTTAAAAAAGGTAGCATATTTAGTGTACATCTACGATGTCTCTTATTCGTTCTATCTTCCTCTTCGGTTTCGAAAATTCTCGCGGTTTTATGTGAATTTTCCTTTAATTCCGCTGAAAATGTTATTACGTAAGAATTATATAATTCCTTTTCGCACCCCTTATGGTTTTTTAATAAATAACGAAACTCTTTCTCGCGTCTAAACAATTTTAAAAAATTATAAAAAACTCCTTTCGAAATGACTATGTTAGACGAAAAAACGTCATTAAAATAATCTACATTCCTATCAAAAGTATATATAACATCTTTTACCGGAAAACCGCGTAATCTATAATCTATTTTAAAAAAATCTAAACCATCTTTTTCAGCCATCTTTTTTCCACGCCTTTTAACAAAAGTACGCTCGAGAAATTTTCAAATTTTTTAATCGTAAGAAAATTTATAACTCGAAAAGGTTATAAATTTATTTTTTTCCCAGAAAGTAAAATAAGGACATCAGCTTTTTATTTTTTAAAAAACGGGATACCGGGGAATTTTCATTTTGTCCTAGAAATTAAAATAAGGAGACCGGAAAACTGGGTCACAGGGGGGACCTAGGTGGGGTGACCGGCAAGGTACACTTTTTCAACTACTCAGACCCGATACAGTTCTAAAAACGTATTCAGGTGATGTAATTGGCCAGGAAGGGACAATTATGGTGAATGTCTGCTATAATGGACAGTCAGCAGTTAAGAAACTGTGCGTTGTAAAGGGCGATGGACCTGCACCGTTTGGGAGAGACTGGCTGAAGGACATTAAATTGGACTGGGACAAGATTTTACCTGTACATTCCGTGACAAAGGCAAACCTAAAGGTATGTTTAAACTCTATCCTTGATCAGCACAAAATTGTGTTCAGTGATGGTATTGGTAAAGTCAAGGGTCTAAAGGCAAAATTAACTTTAAAGGAAAATGCACAGCCCAAGTTTGTTAAGGCGAGGACAGTCCCTTACTCCCTACAGCCTAAAGTAGAAAAGGAGCTGAATAACTTGGAAAGCCAAGGTATCATTATGAAAGTCGATTCCAGCGAATGGGCGACACCGATTGTTCCTGTCGTGAAGGGAAATGGCGACGTAAGAATATGTGGCGATTTCAAAGTCGCAGTGAACCAAGCCATCAAGGTTGACAAATACCCATTCCCACGGATTGAGGACATATTTGCAAAATTGTCAAATGGGAAAATGTTCAGCGAATTGGATTTACGACAAGCTTATCTCCAACTGGAATGCGAGGACAGCTCAAAGGAACTATTTACGATCAACACCCATAGAGGATTGTACCGTTACAACCGATTATTATTCGGTATTTCGTCAGCACCTGCAATATGGCAGCGCACCATAGATCAAATCCTACAAGGGATACATGGAGTTCAGTGTATTTTGGATGATATGGCGATAACTGGTGAAAGTGAAAGTGCTCACCTGGAAAATCTTAAGTGTGTGCTTGCTAGATTAGAGCAATATGGAATTAGAGTGAATAAGGAAAAGTGTGTATTTTTTGTGTCTTGGATTACTTTTTGTGGTCACGAGATTGATGAGCAAGGGTTATGGAAAAGTAGAGTAAGGTAGAAGTGGTGTTAAAAACACCTGCTCCACATGATGTAACGTACTCAATTATTACCATCGGTTTTTGCCAGATCTCGCAACCGTTACAAAATCTATGAAAATCTTACTTGAAAAGAATAGGAAATTTGTATGGTCAAAGGAATGTCAGAATGCATTCGAAAAGGCGAAAACATTGCTCACTTCGGAACCCGACGAGCAAGGGTTATGGAAAAGTAGAGATAAGGTAGAAGCGGTGTTAAAAACACCTGCTCCACGTGATGTAACGTCTTTAAGGGCATATCTCGGGGTACTCAATTATTACCATCGGTTTTTGCCAGATCTCGCAACCGTTACAAAACTTATGAATATCTTACTTGAAAAGAATAGGAAATTTGTATGGTCAAAGGAATGTCGGAATGCATTCGAAAAGACGAAAACATTGCTCACTTCGGAACCCGTACTCACACACTACAATCCGAAACTGCCTGTCTGACTCGCGTCAGATGCTTCACCACACGGAATTTCTGGTATACTATCGCATGTAATGCCAGATGGAACGGAAAGGCCGATTGCATATGCGTCAAGGTCTCTGACAAAAACAGAAATGAAATATGCGCAAATTGATAGGGAAGCGCTAGGAATTTATTGTGCAGTAAAAAAGGTTCTATCCATATCTGTACGGTAGAAAATTCACATTGGTTACGGATTGCCAACCCCTTACTTCAATTTTCAGCCCAAGCAAAAGCATACCTGCTACAACTGCAGCACGCGTACAGAGATATGCATTATATCTCTCTGGTTTTGATTACGACATAGAGTACAAATGCACAAAAAAGCATACAAATGTCGACAGATTATCGAGATTACCCGTACCAGTGAAAGAAACTGGGGGAGAAATCTCGGAGGAAGAAGTGTTCTTTGCTTCACAGTTAGAACAACTTCCTATCACAAGCGCGGAAATCAACCGTGAAACGAGGCGGGAACGCATCTTATCATGTGTTTTAGATTATGTACAAAGGGGCTGGAAAACAAACAATGATGACCCTCTCTTGAAAGGTTATTTCACGCGTCGAAACGAAATATCGATTAATCATGAATGTCTAATGTGGGGCATTCGAGTAATCATTCCCATGAAATTGCGAGAATGTGTACTGGATTTATTACACATTAGCCACCCAGGTATCGTGAAAATGAGAGCATTAGCACGTAGCTATGTCTGGTGGCCTGGCATTGACACAGATATAGAATGCATGGTGAAAAGCTGTTCTCCGTGCCAAATGCAGCAGTCCGCTCCAGCAAAAGCGCAATTACACCCTTGGGAATGGCCAACTTCGAGTTGGGAACGCGTACATGTAGATTTTGTTGGACCGTTTTTAGGATGAATGTTCTTGGTTTTGGTCGATGCACATTCGAAATGGCCTGAAGTTATTGAAATGAAATCAATTATGGCCGACAAAACAATTCAAGAATTGCGGAATATATTTGCGAGGTATGGTTTACCAAAGCAACTGGTGACAGACAATGGAAGCCAATTCACGGCTGAGGAATTTTCCTTGTTCATGGAAAGAAATGGTATCTGTCACATACGAACTGCAGTAGCAAAACCATCCACAAATGGTCTCGTGGAAAGGTTTAACGGAACATTTAAGTCCGCTATGCCAGCAATGAGTCACCAAACGAATGACATGAATTTAAAGATAAATTCAGTTTTGTTGACATATCGTAACACTCAACACAGCAGTACAGACGAAACACCCGCAAAATTATTTCTCGGATGAAACTTAAGGTCCAAGTTGGATTTGGTTAAACCTGACATACAGACTTATGTCACAAACAGTCAAATGAAATTGGCATTGACTTCAAATAAAACAGTTCATGAGTTCGAGTTAGGCCAGCATGTTGATCATTAAGAACGACCGGAATTGAAACAAATTCTACTGATAATATGTCTCTTGTGCAACCTCCCATACCGCCTTTACCATTTAGAGATGCCGCGAACGGTCAGACATGTAACGAAAGCCTGCCAGGACCGATGGAAATAACTGAGTGCCATGATAATGGTAATAAAACCCCCATGACCGCAGAAAGGAGATACCCATTACAAAATAGAAAGCCACCGGAGCGTCTTGAGTATAAATAATGTGCTCTTTGATTTGGTATCATGTCGTTATGACTGACAGTTTAACTGACCTGGAGAGAAGGAAAGATTAATGAATGTCTGAACTTTTGTTTATTAGCTCACCTGAGCACATAGTGCTCAGGGTGAGCTATTGTGATCGATCGTTGTCCGGCGTCCGTCCGTCCGTCCGTGTGTCCGTCCGTCCGTCCGTCCGTGTGTCCGTCCGTCCGTCCGTCCGTGAACAATTACTTAAAAAATCTTCTCCTCTGAAACCGCCCAACAGATTTCAGTGAAACTTCACAGAAATGATCCTTAGGTGATGCACTTTCAAAATACTTCAAAGATTTGAATTCCATGAAGAACTCTGGTTGCCTTGGCAACCAAGAGAAAAAACTTTAAAAATCTTCTTGTCCCAAACCGTAAGGGCTAGAGCTCTCATACTTGGCATGTAGCATCATCTAGTGGCCCTCTACCAAAATACTTCAAATTATGGCCCTAGTGTTGAAAATGGCCCTATGTTGTGGGTTCTCGGATTTCACATAGAGATAAAGAAGGAAATCTTTAAAAATCTTCTTGTCCCAAACCATAAGGGCTAGAGCTCTCATATATGCCATGTAGTATCATCTAGTGGCCCTCTACGAAAACACTTCAAATAATGGCCCTAGTGTGGAAATTGGCCGTATGTTGTGGGTTCTCGGATTTCACATAGAGATAAAGAAGGAAATCTTTAAAAATCTTCTTGTCCCAAACCGTAAGGGCCAGAGCTTTCATATTTGGCATGTAGCATCATCTAGTAGCCCTCTACCAAAATACTTCAAATTACGACCCTAGTGTTGAAAATGGCCGTATGTTGTGGGTTCTCGGATTTCACATAGAGATAAAGAAGGAAATCTTTAAAAATCTTCTTGTCCCAAACCTTAAGGGCTAGAGCTTTCATATTTGGCATGTAGCATCATCTAGTGGCCCTCTACCAAAATACTTCAAATTATGGCCGTAGTCTTGAAAATGGCCCTATGTTGTGGGTTCTCGTATTTCACATAGAGATAAAGAAGGAAATCTTTAAAAATCTTCTTGTCCCAAACCTTAAGGGCTAGAGCGTTCATATTTGGCATGTAGCATCATCTAGTGACCCTCTACCAAAATACTTCAAATTATGGCCCTAGTCTTGAAAATGGCCCTATGTTGTGGGTTCTCGGATTTCACATAGAGATAAAGAAGGAAATCTTTAAAAATCTTCTTGTCCCAAACCATAAGGGCTAGAGCTCTCGTATATGGCATGTAGTATCATCTAGTGGCCCTCTACCAAAATACTTCAAATTATGGCCCGAGTGTGGAAATTGGCCCTATGTTGTGGGTTCTCGGATTTCACATAGAGATAAAGAAGGAAATCTGTAAAAATCTTCTTGTCCCAAACCTTAAGGGCTAGAGCTTTCATATTTGGCATGTAGCATCATGTAGTGGCCCTCTACCAAAATACTTCAAATTATGGCCCTAGTGTTGAAAATGGCCGTATGTTGTGGGTTCTTGGATTTCACATAGAGATAAAGAAGGAAATCTGTAAAAATCTTCTTGTCCCAAACCTTAAGGGCTAGAGCTTTCATATTTGGCATGTAGCATCATCTAGTGACCCTCTACCAAATTACTTCAAATAATGGCCCTAGTGTTAAAAATGGCCCTATGTTGTGGGTTCTCGTATTTCACATAGAGATAAAGAAGGAAATCTTTAAAAATCTTCTTGTCCCAAACCATAAGGGCTAGAGCTCTCATATATAGCATGTAGTATCATCTAGTGGCCCTCTACCAAAATACTTCAAATAATGGCCCTAGTGATGAAAATGGCCCTATGTTGTGGGGTCTCGGATTTCACATTGAGATAAAGAAGGAAATCTGTAAAAATCTTCTTGTCCCAAATCATAAGGGCTAGAGCTCTCATATATGGCATGTAGTATCATCTAGTGGCCCTCTACCAAAATACTTCAAATAATGGCCCTTGTGATGAAAATGGCCCTATGTTGTGGGTTCTTGGATTTCACATAGAAATAAAGAAGGAAATCTTTAAAAATCTTCTTGTCCCAAACCATAAGGGCTAGGGCTCTCATATATGTCATGTAGTATCATCTAGTGACCCTCTACCAAAATACTTCATATTATGGCCCTAGTGTTGAAAATGGCCCTATGTTGTGGGTTCTCGGATTTCATATAGAGATAAAGAAGGAAATCTGTAAAAATCTTCTTGTCCCAAACTTTAAGGGCTAGAGCTTTCATATTTGGCATGTAGCATCATCTAGTGACCCTCTACCAAAATACTTCAAATAATGGCCCTAGTGTTGAAAATGGCCCTATGTTGTGGGTTCTCGGATTTCACATAGAGATAAAGAAGGAAATCTTTAAAAATCTTCTTGTCCCAAACCATAAGGGCTAGAGCTCTCATATATGGCATGTAGTATCATCTAGTGGCCCTCTACCAAAATACTTCAAATAATGGCCCTAGTGTGGAAATTGGCCCTACGTTGTGGGTTCTCGGATTTCACATAGAGATAAAGAAGGAAATCTGTAAAAATCTTCTTGTCCCAAACCTTAAGGACTAGAGCTTTCATATTTGGCATGTAGCATCATGTAGTGGCCCTCTACCAAAATACTTCAAATTATGGCCCTAGTTTGAAAATGGCCCTATGTTGTGGGTTCTCGGATTTCACATAGAGATAAAGAAGGAAATCTTTAAAAATCTTCTTGTCCCAAACCATAAGGGCTAGAGCTCTCATATATGGCTTGTAGTATCATCTAGTGACCCTCTACCAAAGTACTTCAAATAATGGCCCTAGTGTGGAAATTGGCCCTATGTTGTGGGTTCTCGGATTTCACATAGAGATAAAGAAGGAAATCTGTAAAAATCTTCTTGTCCCAAACCGTAAGGGCTAGAGCTTTCATATTTGGCATGTAGCATCATCTAGTGGCCCTCTACCAAAATACTTCAAATTATGGCCCTAGTATTGAAAATGGCCGTATGTTGTGGGTCCTCGGATTTCACATAGAGATAAAGAAGGAAATCTTTAAAAATCTTCTTGTCCCAAACCATAAGGGCTAGAGCTCTCGTATATGGCATGTAGTATCATCTAGTGGCCCTCTACCAAAATACTTCAAATTATGGCCCTAGTTTGGAAATTGGCCCTATGTTGTGGGTTCTCGGATTTCACATAGAGATACAGAAGAAAATCTGTAAAAATCTTCTCGTCCCAAACCTTAAGGGCTAGAGCGTTCATATTTGGCATGTAGCATCATCTAGTGGCCCTCTACCAAAATACTTCAAATTATGGCCCAAGTATTGAAAATGGCCATATGTTGTGGGTTCTCGGATTTCACATAGAGATAAAGAAGGAAATCTGTAAAAATCTTCTTGTCCCAAACCTTAAGGGCTAGAGCTTTCATATTTGGCATGTAGCATCATCTAGTGACCCTCTACCAAAATACTTCAAATTATGGCCCTAGTCTTGAAAATGGCCCTATGTTGTGGGTTCTCGGATTTCACATAGAGATAAAGAAGGAAATCTTTAAAAATCTTCTTGTCCCAAACCATAAGGGATAGAGCTCTCATATATGGCATGTAGTATCATCTAGTGGCCCTCTACGAAATACTTCAAATAATGGCCCTAGTGTGGAAATTGGCCCTAATTTGTGGGTTCTCGGATTTCACATAGAGATAAAGAAGGAAATCTTTAAAAATCTTCTTGTCCCAAACCATAAGGGATAGAGCTCTCATATATGGCATGTAGTATCATCTAGTGGCCCTCTACGAAAATACTTCAAATAATGGCCCTAGTGTGGAAATTGGCCCTATGTTGTGGGTTCTCGGATTTCACATAGAGATAAAGAAGGAAATCTTTAAAAATCTTCTTGTCCCAAACCATAAGGGCTAGAGCTCACGTATATGGCATGTAGTATCATCTAGTGGCCCTCTACCAAAATACTTCAAATTATGGCCCTAGTGTGGAAATTGGCCCTATGTTGTGGGTTCTCGGATTTCACATAGAGATAAAGAAGGAAATCTGTAAAAATCTTCTTGTCCCAAACCTTAAGGGCTAGAGCATTCATATTTGGTATGTAGCATCATCTAGTGGCCCTCTACCAAAATACTTCAAATTATGGCCCTAGTGTTGAAAATGGCCGTATGTTGTGGGTTCTTGGATTTCACATAGAGATAAAGAAGGAAATCTGTAAAAATCTTCTTGTCCCAAACCTTAAGGGCTAGAGCTTTCATATTTGGCATGTAGCATCATCTAGTGACCCTCTACCAAATTACCTCAAATAATGGCCCTAGTGTTGAAAATGGCCCTATGTTGTGGGTTCTCGGATTTCACATAGAGATAAAGAAGGAAATCTTTAAAAATCTTCTTGTCCCAAACCATAAGGGCTAGAGCTCTCATATATAGCATGTAGTATCATCTAGTGGCCCTCTACCAAAATACTTCAAATAATGGCCCTAGTGATGAAAATGGCCCTATGTTGTGGGGTCTCAGATTTCACATTGAGATAAAGAAGGAAATCTGTAAAAATCTTCTTGTCCCATTTCATAAGGGCTAGAGCTCTCATATATGGCATGTAGTATCATCTAGTGGCCCTCTACCAAAATACTTCAAATAATGGCCCTTGTGATGAAAATGGCCCTATGTTGTGGGTTCTCGGATTTCACATAGAAATAAAGAAGGAAATCTTTAAAAATCTTCTTGTCCCAAACCATAAGGGCTAGAGGTCTCATATATGTCATGTAGTATCATTTAGTGACCCTCTACCAAAATACTTCAAATTATGGCCCTAGTGTTGAAAATGGCCCTATGTTGTGGGTTCTCGGATTTCACATAGAGATAAAGAAGAAAATCTGTCAAAATCTTCTCGTCCCAAACCTTAAGGGCTAGAGCGTTCATATTTGGCATGTAGCATCATCTAGTGGCCCTCTACCAAAATACTTCAAATTATGGCCCAAGTATTGAAAATGGCCATATGTTGTGGGTTCTCGGATTTCACATAGAGATAAAGAAGGAAATCTGTAAAAATCTTCTTGTCCCAAACCATAAGGGCTAGAGCTCTCATATATGGCTTGTAGTATCATCTAGTGACCCTCTACCAAAGTACTTCAAATAATGGCCCTAGTGTGGAAATTGGCCCTATGTTGTGGGTTCTCGGATTTCACATAGAGATAAAGAAGGAAATCTGTAAAAATCTTCTTGTCCCAAACCGTAAGGGCTAGAGCTTTCATATTTGGCATGTAGCATCATCTAGTGGCCCTCTACCAAAATACTTCAAATTATGGCCCTAGTATTGAAAATGGCCGTATGTTGTGGGTTCTCGGATTTCACATAGAGATAAAGAAGGAAATCTTTAAAAATCTTCTTGTCCCAAACCATAAGGGCTAGAGCTCTCGTATATGGCATGTAGTATCATCTAGTGGCCCTCTACCAAAATACTTCAAATTATGGCCCTAGTTTGGAAATTGGCCCTATGTTGTGGGTTCTCGGATTTCACATAGAGATACAGAAGAAAATCTGTAAAAATCTTCTCGTCCCAAACCTTAAGGGCTAGAGCGTTCATATTTGGCATGTAGCATCATCTAGTGGCCCTCTACCAAAATACTTCAAATTATGGCCCAAGTATTGAAAATGGCCATATGTTGTGGGTTCTCGGATTTCACATAGAGATAAAGAAGGAAATCTGTAAAAATCTTCTTGTCCCAAACCTTAAGGGCTAGAGCTTTCATATTTGGCATGTAGCATCATCTAGTGACCCTCTACCAAAATACTTCAAATTATGGCCCTAGTCTTGAAAATGGCCCTATGTTGTGGGTTCTCGGATTTCACATAGAGATAAAGAAGGAAATCTTTAAAAATCTTCTTGTCCCAAACCATAAGGGATAGAGCTCTCATATATGGCATGTAGTATCATCTAGTGGCCCTCTACGAAATACTTCAAATAATGGCCCTAGTGTGGAAATTGGCCCTAATTTGTGGGTTCTCGGATTTCACATAGAGATAAAGAAGGAAATCTTTAAAAATCTTCTTGTCCCAAACCATAAGGGATAGAGCTCTCATATATGGCATGTAGTATCATCTAGTGGCCCTCTACGAAAATACTTCAAATAATGGCCCTAGTGTGGAAATTGGCCCTATGTTGTGGGTTCTCGGATTTCACATAGAGATAAAGAAGGAAATCTTTAAAAATCTTCTTGTCCCAAACCATAAGGGCTAGAGCTCACGTATATGGCATGTAGTATCATCTAGTGGCCCTCTACCAAAATACTTCAAATTATGGCCCTAGTGTGGAAATTGGCCCTATGTTGTGGGTTCTCGGATTTCACATAGAGATAAAGAAGGAAATCTGTAAAAATCTTCTTGTCCCAAACCTTAAGGGCTAGAGCATTCATATTTGGTATGTAGCATCATCTAGTGGCCCTCTACCAAAATACTTCAAATTATGGCCCTAGTGTTGAAAATGGCCGTATGTTGTGGGTTCTTGGATTTCACATAGAGATAAAGAAGGAAATCTGTAAAAATCTTCTTGTCCCAAACCTTAAGGGCTAGAGCTTTCATATTTGGCATGTAGCATCATCTAGTGACCCTCTACCAAATTACCTCAAATAATGGCCCTAGTGTTGAAAATGGCCCTATGTTGTGGGTTCTCGTATTTCACATAGAGATAAAGAAGGAAATCTTTAAAAATCTTCTTGTCCCAAACCATAAGGGCTAGAGCTCTCATATATAGCATGTAGTATCATCTAGTGGCCCTCTACCAAAATACTTCAAATAATGGCCCTAGTGATGAAAATGGCCCTATGTTGTGGGGTCTCGGATTTCACATTGAGATAAAGAAGGAAATCTGTAAAAATCTTCTTGTCCCATTTCATAAGGGCTAGAGCTCTCATATATGGCATGTAGTATCATCTAGTGGCCCTCTACCAAAATACTTCAAATAATGGCCCTTGTGATGAAAATGGCCCTATGTTGTGGGTTCTCGGATTTCACATAGAAATAAAGAAGGAAATCTTTAAAAATCTTCTTGTCCCAAACCATAAGGGCTAGAGCTCTCATATATGTCATGTAGTATCATTTAGTGACCCTCTACCAAAATACTTCAAATTATGGCCCTAGTGTTGAAAATGGCCCTATGTTGTGGGTTCTCGGATTTCACATAGAGATAAAGAAGAAAATCTGTCAAAATCTTCTCGTCCCAAACCTTAAGGGCTAGAGCGTTCATATTTGGCATGTAGCATCATCTAGTGGCCCTCTACCAAAATACTTCAAATTATGGCCCAAGTATTGAAAATGGCCATATGTTGTGGGTTCTCGGATTTCACATAGAGATAAAGAAGGAAATCTGTAAAAATCTTCTTGTCCCAAACCTTAAGGGCTAGAGCTTTCATATTTGGCATGTAGCATCATCTAGTGACCCTCTACCAAAATACTTCAAATTATGGCCGTAGTCTTGAAAATGGCCCTATGTTGTGGGTTCTCGGATTTCACATAGAGATAAAGAAGGAAATCTTTAAAAATCTTCTTGTCCCAAACCATAAGGGATAGAGCTCTCATATATGGCATGTAGTATCATCTAGTGGCCCTCTACGAAATACTTCAAATAATGGCCCTAGTGTGGAAATTGGCCCTATGTTGTGGGGTCTCGGATTTCACATAGAGATAAAGAAGGAAATCTTTAAAAATCTTCTTGTCCCAAACCATAAGGGATAGAGCTCTCATATATGGCATGTAGTATCATCTAGTGGCCCTCTACCAAAATACTTCAAATAATGGCCCTAGTGTGGAAATTGGCCCTATGTTGTGGGTTCTCGGATTTCACATAGAGATAAAGAAGGAAATCTTTAAAAATCTTCTTGTCCCAAACCATAAGGGCTAGAGCTCACGTATATGGCATGTAGTATCATCTAGTGGCCCTCTACCAAAATACTTCAAATTATGGCCCGAGTGTGGAAATTGGCCCTATGTTGTGGGTTCTCGGATTTCACATAGAGATAAAGAAGGAAATCTGTAAAAATCTTCTTGTCCCAAACCTTAAGGGCTAGAGCATTCATATTTGGTATGTAGCATCATCTAGTGGCCCTCTACCAAAATACTTCAAATTATGGCCCTAGTAATGAAAATGGCCGTATGTTGTGGGTTCTTGGATTTCACATAGAGATAAAGAAGGAAATCTGTAAAAATCTTCTTGTCCCAAACCTTAAGGGCTAGAGCTTTCATATTTGGCATGTAGCATCATCTAGTGACCCTCTACCAAATTACCTCAAATAATGGCCCTAGTGTTGAAAATGGCCCTATGTTGTGGGTTCTCGTATTTCACATAGAGATAAAGAAGGAAATCTTTAAAAATCTTCTTGTCCCAAACCATAAGGGCTAGAGCTCTCATATATAGCATGTAGTATCATCTAGTGGCCCTCTACCAAAATACTTCAAATAATGGCCCTAGTGATGAAAATGGCCCTATGTTGTGGGGTCTCGGATTTTACATTGAGATAAAGAAGGAAATCTGTAAAAATCTTCTTGTCCCATTTCATAAGGGCTAGAGCTCTCATATATGGCATGTAGTATCATCTAGTGGCCCTCTACCAAAATACTTCAAATAATGGCCCTTGTGATGAAAATGGCCCTATGTTGTGGGTTCTCGGATTTCACATAGAAATAAAGAAGGAAATCTTTAAAAATCTTCTTGTCCCAAACCATAAGGGCTAGAGCTCTCATATATGTCATGTAGTATCATTTAGTGACCCTCTACCAAAATACTTCAAATTATGGCCCTAGTGTTGAAAATGGCCCTATGTTGTGGGTTCTCGGATTTCACATAGAGATAAAGAAGAAAATCTGTCAAAATCTTCTCGTCCCAAACCTTAAGGGCTAGAGCGTTCATATTTGGCATGTAGCATCATCTAGTGGCCCTCTACCAAAATACTTCAAATTATGGCCCAAGTATTGAAAATGGCCATATGTTGTGGGTTCTCGGATTTCACATAGAGATAAAGAAGGAAATCTGTAAAAATCTTCTTGTCCCAAACCTTAAGGGCTAGAGCTTTCATATTTGGCATGTAGCATCATCTAGTGACCCTCTACCAAAATACTTCAAATTATGGCCGTAGTCTTGAAAATGGCCCTATGTTGTGGGTTCTCGGATTTCACATAGAGATAAAGAAGGAAATCTTTAAAAATCTTCTTGTCCCAAACCATAAGGGATAGAGCTCTCATATATGGCATGTAGTATCATCTAGTGGCCCTCTACGAAATACTTCAAATAATGGCCCTAGTGTGGAAATTGGCCCTAATTTGTTGGTTCTCGGATTTCACATAGAGATAAAGAAGGAAATCTTTAAAAATCTTCTTGTCCCAAACCATAAGGGATAGAGCTCTCATATATGGCATGTAGTATCATCTAGTGGCCCTCTACGAAAATACTTCAAATAATGGCCCTAGTGTGGAAATTGGCCCTATGTTGTGGGTTCTCGGATTTCACATAGAGATAAAGAAGGAAATCTTTAAAAATCTTCTTGTCCCAAACCATAAGGGCTAGAGCTCACGTATATGGCATGTAGTATCATCTAGTGGCCCTCTACCAAAATACTTCAAATTATGGCCCGAGTGTGGAAATTGGCCCTATGTTGTGGGTTCTCGGATTTCACATAGAGATAAAGAAGGAAATCTGTAAAAATCTTCTTGTCCCAAACCTTAAGGGCTAGAGCATTCATATTTGGTATGTAGCATCATCTAGTGGCCCTCTACCAAAATACTTCAAATTATGGCCCTAGTGTTGAAAATGGCCGTATGTTGTGGGTTCTTGGATTTCACATAGAGATAAAGAAGGAAATCTGTAAAAATCTTCTTGTCCCAAACCTTAAGGGCTAGAGCTTTCATGTTTGGCATGTAGCATCATCTAGTGACCCTCTACCAAATTACCTCAAATAATGGCCCTAGTGTTGAAAATGGCCCTATGTTGTGGGTTCTCGTATTTCACATAGAGATAAAGAAGGAAATCTTTAAAAATCTTCTTGTCCCAAACCATAAGGGCTAGAGCTCTCATATATAGCATGTAGTATCATCTAGTGGCCCTCTACCAAAATACTTCAAATAATGGCCCTAGTGATGAAAATGGCCCTATGTTGTAGGGTCTCGGATTTCACATTGAGATAAAGAAGGAAATCTGTAAAAATCTTCTTGTCCCATTTCATAAGGGCTAGAGCTCTCATATATGGCATGTAGTATCATCTAGTGGCCCTCTACCAAAATACTTCAAATAATGGCCCTTGTGATGAAAATGGCCCTATGTTGTAGGGTCTCGGATTTCACATTGAGATAAAGAAGGAAATCTGTAAAAATCTTCTTGTCCCATTTCATAAGGGCTAGAGCTCTCATATATGGCATGTAGTATCATCTAGTGGCCCTCTACCAAAATACTTCAAATAATGGCCCTTGTGATGAAAATGGCCCTATGTTGTGGGTTCTCGGATTTCACATAGAAATAAAGAAGGAAATCTTTAAAAATCTTCTTGTCCCAAACCATAAGGGATAGAGCTCTCATATATGTCATGTAGTATCATTTAGTGACCCTCTACCAAAATACTTCAAATTATGGCCCTAGTGTTGAAAATGGCCCTATGTTGTGGGTTCTCGGATTTCATATAGAGATAAAGAAGGAAATCTGTAAAAATCTTCTTGTCCCAAACTTTAAGGGCTAGAGCTTTCATATTTGGCATGTAGCATCATCTAGTGACCCTCTACCAAAATACTTCAAATAATGGCCCTAGTGTTGAAAATGGCTCTATGTTGTGGGTTCTCGGATTTCACATAGAGATAAAGAAGGAAATCTTTAAAAATCTTCTTGTCCCAAACCTTAAGGGCTTGAGCTCTCATATATGGCATGTAGTATCATCTAGTGGCCCTCTACGAAAATACTTCAAATAATGGCCCTAGTGTGGAAATTGGCCCTACGTTGTGGGTTCTCGGATTTCACATAGAGATAAAGAAGGAAATCTGTAAAAATCTTCTTGTCCCAAACCTTAAGGACTAGAGCTTTCATATTTGGCATGTAGCATCATGTAGTGGCCCTCTACCAAAATACTTCAAATTATGGCCCTAGTTTGAAAATGGCCCTATGTTGTGGGTTCTCGGATTTCACATAGAGATAAAGAAGGAAATCTTTAAAAATCTTCTTGTCCCAAACCATAAGGGCTAGAGCTCTCATATATTGCTTGTAGTATCATCTAGTGACCCTCTACCAAAGTACTTCAAATAATGGCCCTAGCGTGGAAATTGGCCCTATGTTGTGGGTTCTCGGATTTCACATAGAGATAAAGAAGGAAATCTGTAAAAATCTTCTTGTCCCAAACCGTAAGGGCTAGAGCTTTCATATTTGGCATGTAGCATCATCTAGTGGCCCTCTACCAAAATACTTCAAATTATGGCCCAAGTATTGAAAATGGCCGTATGTTGTGGGTTCTCGGATTTCACATAGAGATAAAGAAGGAAATCTTTAAAAATCTTCTTGTCCCAAACCATAAGGGCTAGAGCTCTCGTATATGGCATGTAGTATCATCTAGTGGCCCTCTACCAAAATACTTCAAATTATGGCCCTAGTGTGGA
The DNA here is from genome assembly GCA_945859785.2 of Tridacna gigas. Lineage (NCBI taxonomy): Eukaryota > Metazoa > Mollusca > Bivalvia > Cardiida > Cardiidae > Tridacna > Tridacna gigas. The sequence continues at coordinate 59,360,191 of OX244028.2, forward strand.
AATTGGCCCTATGTTGTGGGTTCTCGGATTTCACATAGAGATACAGAAGAAAATCTGTAAAAATCTTCTTGTCCCAAACCTTAAGGGCTAGAGCGTTCATATTTGGCATGTAGCATCATCTAGTGGCCCTCTACCAAAATACTTCAAATTATGGCCCTAGTTTGAAAATGGCCCTATGTTGTGGGTTCTCGGATTTCACATAGAGATAAAGAAGGAAATCTGTAAAAATCTTCTTGTCCCAAACCTTAAGGGCTAGAGCTTTCATATTTGGCATGTAGCATCATCTAGTGACCCTCTACCAAAATACTTCAAATTATGGCCGTAGTCTTGAAAATGGCCCTATGTTGTGGGTTCTCGGATTTCACATAGAGATAAAGAAGGAAATCTTTAAAAATCTTCTTGTCCCAAACCATAAGCGATAGAGTTCTCATATATGGCATGTAGTATCATCTAGTGGCCCTCTACGAAAATACTTCAAATAATGGCCCTAGTGTGGAAATTGGCCCTATGTTGTGGGTTCTCGGATTTCACATAGAGATAAAGAAGGAAACCTTCAAAAATCTTCTTGTCCCAAACTGTAAGGGCTAGAGCTTTCATATATGGCATGTAGCATCATGTCGTTACCCTCTACCAAAATACTTTAAATTGTGGCCCTGGTGTTAAAACTTGACCCTATGTTGTGGGTTCTCGGATTTCACATAGAGATAAAGAAGGAAATCTTTAAAAATCTTCTTGTCCCAAACCATAAGGGCTAGAGCTCTCGTATATGGCATGTAGTATCATCTAGTGGCCCTCTACCAAAATACTTCAAATTATGGCCCTAGTGTGGAAATTGGCCCTATGTTGTGGGTTCTCGGATTTCACATAGAGATACAGAAGAAAATCTGTAAAAATCTTCTCGTCCCAAACCTTAAGGGCTAGAGCGTTCATATTTGGCATGTAGCATCATCTAGTGGCCCTCTACCAAAATACTTCAAATTATGGCCGTAGTCTTGAAAATGGCCCTATGTTGTGGGTTCTCGGATTTCACATAGAGATAAAGAAGGAAATCTGTAAAAATCTTCTTGTCCCAAACCTTAAGGGCTAGAGCTTTCATATTTGGCATGTAGCATCATCTAGTGACCCTCTACCAAAATACTTCAAATTATGGCCCTAGTCTTGAAAATGGCCCTATGTTGTGGGTTCTCGGATTTCACATAGAGATAAAGAAGGAAATCTTTAAAAATCTTCTTGTCCCAAACCATAAGGGATAGAGCTCTCATATATGGCATGTAGTATCATCTAGTGGCCCTCTACGAAAATACTTCAAATAATGGCCCTAGTGTGGAAATTGGCCCTATGTTGTGGGTTCTCGGATTTCACATAGAGATAAAGAAGGAAACCTTAAAAAATCTTCTTGTCCCAAACTGTAAGGGCTATAGATTTCATATATGGCATGTAGCATCATGTCGTTACCCTCTACCAAAATACTTTAAATTGTGGCCCTGGTGTTAAAACTTGACCCTATGTTGTGGGTTCTCGGATTTCACATAGAGATAAAGAAGGAAATCTTTAAAAATCTTCTTGTCCCAAACCATAAGGGCTAGAGCTCCCGTATATGGCATGTAGTATCATCTAGTGGCCCTCTACCAAAATACTTCAAATTATGGCCCTAGTGTGGAAATTGGCCCTATGTTGTGGGTTCTCGGATTTCACATAGAGATACAGAAGAAAATCTGTAAAAATCTTCTCGTCCCAAACCTTAAGGGCTAGAGCGTTCATATTTGGCATGTAGCATCATCTAGTGGCCCTCTACCAAAATACTTCAAATTATGGCCCTAGTTTGAAAATGGCCCTATGTTGTGGGTTCTCGGATTTCACATAGAGATAAAGAAGGAAATCTGTAAAAATCTTCTTGTCCCAAACCTTAAGGGCTAGAGCTTTCATATTTGGCATGTAGCATCATCTAGTGACCCTCTACCAAAATACTTCAAATTATGGCCGTAGTCTTGAAAATGGCCCTATGTTGTGGGTTCTCGGATTTCACATAGAGATAAAGAAGGAAATCTTTAAAAATCTTCTTGTCCCAAACCATAAGGGATAGAGCTCTCATATATGGCATGTAGTATCATCTAGTGGCCCTCTACGAAAATACTTCAAATAATGGCCCTAGTGTGGAAATTGGCCCTATGTTGTGGGTTCTCGGATTTCACATAGAGATAAAGAAGGAAACCTTCAAAAATCTTCTTGTCCCAAACTGTAAGGGCTAGAGCTTTCATATATGGCATGTAGCATCATGTCGTTACCCTCTACCAAAATACTTTAAATTGTGGCCCTGGTGTTAAAACTTGACCCTATGTTGTGGGTTCTCGGATTTCACATAGAGATAAAGAAGGAAATCTTTAAAAATCTTCTTCTCTCAAACCATAAAGGCTAGAGCTTTCATATTTGGCATGTAGCATAATGGTGTTGAGCTGAGTTGCATTTCAGGTGAGCGATTTAGGACCATCATGGTCCTCTTGTTTCACATGTCAAGGTTTAATGAAAAGATTAACTGTTTTAAGATATGTGATTAAGATAGAAATAACCACGTGTTTTTTTTTTATTCTGGAAAGCGAATTTGTGAAGACAATACTTCAAAAAGGATCATATATATCAATGTCATAGATATATGCAAGTAATGATCATTTGAATTGTTGTTCATTGATATTACATGTATAATCAATGAATTTAAAAGGGGAGAATTGTTGTGTATTGCTAATCCTGCCTCTCTGCAGATAGCCCACTGATAAGCCCCGCCCACATACAGTATAAAGCACGTGTGGTCAGTTTACTCTCTTGCTTCTTGTTCTAGTATTATGCTGATCTTCATGTAAATAAAGTCACTAGTATTAGACGTATCTTGGAGTTCTATTTATTACCAACAATAGTTAAAAACACAACAAGAGGCATGCTGTTTGAAAAGGGAGCTGAATGGATCTGCAAAAGTAATGACCTATGTTAGCTGTGCAGGCTGACATAGGTTCATAGGCCTTCCTCCTAATGGCTAGGATTGTTTAGTAAAAGGTTAGCAAGGTGTTAACTCATAACCAGCCAATGGAATTTTAAAGAAAGTTATTTTTAGCATTCTTCTGGTTAAAACTGACATTTTACCTTTTATAAACAGTATTTCTATTCTCACAGCTCTCGCAAGAGAAGAGAAACAGTCTCAGATACTTTGCATATTGACTATACAGTTGTTATGAAGGAAAAGACAACGTACCCAGCCCTGCAGACAAACCTTACTAAATTGATGCAAATGGCAGGCCGTCTTACCCTTGGAAATATAAGCATGTTGTTTGATTCCAAATCCACCATCAAAATTCCTAAAGGTATCTTTTATGTTATCTTATATGGGGGGGGGGGGATTTCTAGGAATATCCTTTATCTGTCAGTCTGTCTGTCTATCTGTCTGTCTGTCAGTCTGTCAGTCTGTCTGTCAGTCTGTCTGTCAGTCTGTCTGTCATACCTTGTCCGCTCCATATCTCCTGAACCCCTGCTCCGATTTTCAAAATATTTCACACACCTGTGTATCTTGATGAGACAATGTGCAGAGCGCATGATTCGGTGACCTTCCTTCAAGGTCAAGGTCACAGCAGGGCTTCAAATGTTAAATGCTATACATTCCTGTCCGCTCCATATCTCCTGAGCCCCTGGTCCGATTTTCAAAATATTTCACACACTTGCATATCTTGATGAGACATGAGACAATGTGCAGAGCGCATGACTTATTGACCTTCCTCCAAGGTCAAGGTTACAGCACCACTCTAGAGTTTTCACACTTTACATTTTTGTCCACTCAATATCTCCTGAACCCTTGGTCTGATTTTCAAAATATTTCGCACACTTGTGTATCTTGATGAGATGATGTGCAGAGTGCATGATAGGTGACCTTCCTTCAAGGTCAAGGTCACAGCACCACTGTAGAGTTAACACACTTTACATATTTGTCCACTCCATATCTCCTGAACCCTTAGTCCGATTTACAAAATAATTCACACACACTCATGTACCTTGATGAGACGAGATTCGGTGACCTACCTTCAAGGTCAAGGTCACAGCAGGGCTTGAAAGGTCAAATGCAATACATTTTTTTGTCCGCTTCATATCTCATGAACCCTTGGTCCAATTTACGAAATAATTAACATAACCTCTTTCAACTACTTTAAAATTTTGTCGTCTGGTAATGGGTTAAAGCGTTAAACAGATTATGATTTTATCTTAACAGTGATTGAATATTAATTCCAGATAAAGTCTACTTTTGGACATGAACTCTGTCAGTTTTCTACTGTCCTGGTCATGTTATAACAAATCTTCAAGCATTTGTACAAAACTTTCTTCTAATGCTAATCAATTAATGATATCAAAGGTCTGAACAAATGCTAGTTTGAAATAAGGCCAGCGGCGGGGGATTGAGCTGTCTACTACAGAATCTTGTTTCTTTAACTTACAAAATATTTATTCATCTGTGTCCTATATGGGTCTTTTCACCAAATAATCTCGTGAGGAAGAAGTCTTTGAAACCATCGTGGGAAAAGAAGGAAGTGCTGGTAACAAGCATTTTTTCCTTTTCCACGATGTTTTCCACTCTCCCAAACTCAAAATCAGTCATTTGAGTCACAGTGTTGTCTTATGCAATAACTTCATCTGTTCGATAAAGAGTTATGAAGTACTAAAGAATAAAGTTGGAAATTTACTGGGCTAAATAATTGTTTATTATTCTTTGACTATACAACACTTATATAAGAGCCATGCTTTGTGAAAAGGGGGCTTACTGCATCTGCAAACAGTATCGACCCAGGTCAGCCTGGGCAGTCCACGCAGGCTGACTTAGGCTGAAATGTTTTGCTGTTGGTAATTTTCCTGCTTGTCCAAAGAATAGTCTACCTCGTGTTTCAGTTGGTTGTTACACAAAATGGACTTTATGGACCCATAATCATATGATGACTTGCTTTGTATCATGCATCACGGAAATGCATTAAGTTCCCTTTTGCCAGAGCATGGCTCATACTTTTCCACTGCCAGTCTCACCTAAGGTCACTTTTTCTCATGGTGTAGATCAAGACCAGACAGCACGAAGTGTATAGTTGATCTAAAACCTACATTGTCTACTACCTTAAACTTAGCCAAAACCATCTGCAATTGCTTCAGAACCCTTCTTTTAACGCTTTAAGAAACTACAAAATCTTAGATCGGTCCAAATTGAAAGCATTTGCAGATGACAACATAAATGTGACTCAAAAATTGAAATATGTTTGTGAAAGGGTAGAAAACATTTAGGGAAAAGGAGAAAATGCTGGTTACCAGCATTTTCTCCTTTTCCCTAAATGTTTTCAAAATGCTCTTTTCTCAGGGTTGTTAAAACTCGGGGTTGTGTGGTTAAGGCGTAAATTACACAAAAGTCAAATATATATTTAGTTGGTAGTGAAAGAGCAATTTCAAAGATGCCCTTCATCCTGCTTTTACTGTATTGAAGTAGAATGTAGAGTGGTTTTGTTCATCAGGCTAAGAAGAGGATTCAGTCTGTCAACTGACTGTCTATCAACAAGGCTCTAAAATGTTTGTGACTTACACTGCACCTATTGATACCTTGTATTTTTAGAGGGCACTTTAACTCTTTACCAAAGGACAAAATTTAAGATTCATCCGAATTGAAAGCATTTGTAGATGACAAATCTGGAGTGGCTAAAAATCGAGGTTTTTTTCTTTGTCTTTGATACGGTAGAAAACATTGTGAGAAAAGGAGAAAGGGCTGGTTCCTTTTCCCACACTGTATTCAGAAACATTTTCCCTAAGGAATGTAAAAACTCAGAATTGTTTGGTAAATGGTTTGACTATTTAGTACAGAATCACATGTTTTACCTGCCCTTTCTTAAGTTGGTTGATGATTGATTGATTTTCGCACATTTATCATCACAACTGGTTGCCCAATGTGGATAAAGCCCTCAATTGTGACTTAGCTAGGCCACAGTGGATAGTGAATAGATATAGGACAAAATCTATCCTATGTTACGCCTGGTTCTTTAATATGCTAGGCACTGTCACCTTGGACCTAAGTTTAAATGTCTCATTAAAAGACTGTTAGTAATTTTAGACTGCCAGCTGTGGGAAACAAACTTAATAGCACCCCCATTAGTGGCCCAAGATTTGTGGTGTTACAAGTCTGATCATGCTCTACCACTCGAGCAATTTAGGCTGGTTGACATTGATGATGGGGTAAATCAACTCTATTTCATCCCAGTGGATGGAAAAAGGTGTCAGATACAATCAAAACCAGGTATCTGAACCTGGTATCATAAAAATCATTTCACTCTGCATAATGCTTATATAATTCTCTTTTTTTACCAGAAACGTCTGATCAGTTTGCACTACAAGTACATTTTGCCATACTTGCTATTTACATAACTCTTTATGAGACAACAGATTCTAGACTGTTCCAAAGTGAGAGCATGTGTAGACGGCAATTTTGAAAGTGATGCAATGAATCAGAGGTCTTTGTTAGGGTGGGAAAAGGAGAAAGTGCTGTCACCTTTTCCAACTATGATTTCAAAAGCTCTCTCCTTCAGGGTTGTTAAAACTTGGGATTGTGTGTTAAAGGGTTAAACCTGTGTCACTCTTGAAGTTTTGATGCATTTGTTATCACCGAGTCTGTAAAAGATTTTCAGTCAAGATGCAGTTGGATCACAACTTATAACCTCTGTGTTAACATTGAAGTGATCTACACTCTCTGTAAAAGCAACAACTGGTAAAGTTGTGGAAGATATTTCAACCCTGTACCAAATGGTCCTGTGTTTTCACAACCCTGAAGAAGAAGGCTTTTGAATACATTGTAAATAAAGAAGAAAACCAGCATTTTCTCCTTTCCCCAACATGTTCTATACCTTTTCAAAGACTTTTGTTTTTATTATTACTGCGTGGCGTTTATTTTGTTATCTGGAAATGACTTCAATTAACCCTTTACCACACAATCCTGACTTTTAACGACCCTGAACAAGAAGGTTTTGAAAACATTATGGGAAAAGGACAAAATGCTGGTAACCAGCATTTTCTCCTTTTTCCCCACAATGTTTTCTTCCAAATCGAGGGCAGAAATCATCATTTTAGCAACATTTAATTTGTTGTCTGCAAATGCTTTGAATTTGGCCCAGTCCAAAAAATTGTCATTTGGTAAAGAGTTAAGACAATTTAAAATTTATTTCATCTCATAAAGGTTAAACCCTATACTTAACTATGAAATTCAAGACTTGCCAAGTTGATAGCATTTGCAGAAGACAATATATTTTTGGCTCAAATAATAGGAACTGTCTTTGGGCAGATAGAAAACACTGTGGAAAAAGAAGAAAATGCTGGTTGCCAGCATTTTCTCCCTTTTCCACAACGTTTTTGAACTCCTTCTTTCTGAGGGTCTCAAAATCTTGGGATTGTGTAGTAAAGGATGAAGGGTTAATGTTCATTTCAGGTGGTTCCTGTTCACTGGGTGATGACTGTGATAAAACTACATCTCACTGCATGGACAATAATGGAACTTTATCTTGTGAATGTAAAGATGGTTTTATAGATGTGAAGAAAGGATCAAAATACTGCCGAGGTTTATCATTCTTTCATATATTTTTTTGCATGGGAATTTTTTTTTTCAAGAAATTGTCTGGGCCTGCATTCACCAACCATTCTTTTTCACTTTTAGTTTAACTCTCAAGAACTTTCTTGCTAAGAAAGTAATATCATCTCTGATTAGCTAAATCATTTGGTTTAGTCAATCAGAAATTTATAGTACTTTTAAATTTAGAATCAAACTCAGGATGCAATACATGTGTATATATATATATATATATATATATATACATGTATATAGGATCTGACAAAATTTGACATTTGATTAAAGGAGTCTCAAAAAATGTTTTCAACCGAGCCTTTGACAAGCTTGATAGCGTTTTTTTTTTTTTAGCTCACCTGAGCACGAAGTGCTCATGGTGAGCTATTGTGATCGTGCTGTGTCCGTTGTCCGTCATGTGTTGTGCATCGTCCGTCGTCAATTTTTTACCTTGTGTATGCTCTAGAGGCCACATTTTCTGTGTGATCCTCATGAAACTTGGTCAGAATGTTTGTCTTGATAAAATCTCGGACGAGTTTGAAATTGGGTCATGTGGGGTCAAAAACTAGGTCACTAGGTCAAATCTTCGAAAAACCTTGTATACGCTCTAGAGGCCACATTTTCAGTCAGATACTTGTGAAATTTGGTCAGAAATTTTGTCTTGATAAAATCTCGGACGAGTTCAAAATTGGGTCATGTGGGGTCAAAAACTAGGTCACTAGGTCAAATCTTCTAAAACCTTGTGTTATGTATATATATTTTCAGCCCGATCCTCATAAAACCTGGTCAGAATGTTTGTTTTGGTAAAATCTCAGATGAATTCGAAATTGGGTCATGTGGGGTCAAAAACTAGGTCACTAGGTAAAATCTTCAAAAAACCTTGTGTGCGCTCTAGAGGCCACATTTTCAGTCAGATACATGTGAAATTTGGTCAGAATGTTTGTCTTTATAAAATCTCGGACGAGTTTGAAATTGGGTCATGTGGGGTCAAAAACTAGGTCACCAGGTCAAATCTTAGAAAAACCTTGTGTACGCTCTAGAGGCCACATTTTCAGTCAGATACTTGTGAAATTTGGTCAGAATGTTTGCCTTGATAAAATCTGGGATGAGTTTGAAATTGGGTCTTGTGGGGTCAAAAATTAGGTCACTAGGTCAAATCTTAGAAAAACCTTGTGTGCGCTCTATAGGCCATATTTTCAGTAAGATACTTATGAAACTTGGTCAGAAACATTGTCTTGATAAAATGTCAGACGAGTTTGAAATTGGGTCATGTGGGGTCAAAAACTAGGTCACTTGGTCAAATCTTAGAAAAACCTTGTGTACGCTCTAGAGGCCACATTGTCAGTCTGATCCTCATGAAACTTGGTCAGAATGTTTGTCTTGATAAAATCTCGGACGAGTTTGAAATTGGGTCATGTGGGGTCAAAAACTAGGTCACTAGGTGAAATCTTAGAAAAACCTTGTGTACGCTCTAGAGGCCACATTTTCAGTCAGATACTTGTGAAATTTGGTCAGAATGTTTGTCTTGATAAAATCTCAGACGAGTTTGAAAATGGGTCATGTGGGGTCAAAAACTAGGTCACTAGGTCAAATCTTAGAAAAAACTTGTGTACGCTGTACAGGCCACATTTTTAGTCAGATACTTATGAAACTTGGTCAGAATGTTTGTCTTAATAAAATTTGAGATGAGTTTGAAATTGGGTCATGTCAGGTGGAAAACTAGGTCACTAGGTCAAATCTTAGAAAAACCTTGTGTACACTCTAGAGGCCACATTTTCAGTCAGATACTTTTGAAATTAGGTCAGAATGTTTGTCTTGATAAAATCTTTGACAAGTTTGAAATTAGGTCATGTGGGGTCAAAACCTAGGTCACTAGGTCAAATCTTCGAAAAACCTTGTGTGCGCTCTAGAGGCCATATTTTCAGTCAGATACTTATGAAACATGATCAGAATGTTTGTCTTGATAAAATCCCGGACAAGTTCGAAATTTTTTGTCTTGATGATATCTCGGATGAGTTCAAAATTGGGTCACATAGGGTCATAAACAATGTCATTGGGTCACATTGAAGAAATACCTTTTGGGCACTCTAGAGGCCACAGTTCTAGCTAGATTGACCTGAAAATTGGTCTACATATTTGACTTGATGATATCTCGGATCGATTAGAAATTGGATCTCATAGGGTCATAAACTAGATCACTGGGTCAAATTCAAGAAATGTATTGTGGGTACTGTAGAGGCCACAGTTTTTGCTGAACTGACCTGAAAATTTGTCAGCATGTTTGACTTGATGATATCTTGAATGGATTTGAAATTGGACCACATAGGGTCATAATCTGGGTCACTAGGTCAAATTACAGAAACCCCTTGTGGGCATTATAGAGGCGGCAATTCTTACCCAATTCACCTGAACCTTGGTCAACAAGTTTGTTTTGATGTTTCGGATGAGTTTGAAATATGGTCACATAGGGTCATAAACTAGGTCACTAGGTCAAATTGAAGAAAGACATTTTGGACACTCCAGAGCCACATTTTCAGCTCAATGGACCTGACAATTGGTCAGAATGTTTGTCTTAATAATATCTCAGATGAGTTTTAAATTGGGTCATTATGACCCTGGAGTGAAATTTGGCCTATTGACTCAGGTGAGCGATCCAGGGCCATCATGGCCATCTTGTTTCAAGATGAGTTTAGTAAAGTTTTATTTCAATGGCAAATATATATGAGCCATGCTCTGGTAAAAGGGGGCTTAATGCATCCTTATGGTGCATTGTACCAATCAGGCAATCACATGAGCATAGCCACTTTTTCCAACAACGGACTAAATCATGAGATATAGTGGTCCTTAAAAGAAAGACCAGTACCAAAAAGTTTTGGCTCAAGTCAGCCTGTGTGGACTGAGTAGGCTGAACTGGGTCGATACCTTTCACAGATGAATTAAGCCCCCTTTTCACAGAGCAATTGGTTCATATTCTTTTATTACACAACTTTCAAAAGCTTTATTGTTATGCATGAGACCTACTCAGAGCTTTCACAGGAGTATTATGTAAGGTATAAAAAAATTCAAAGAATCACAGAAATAGTTACATGGACGTGACTGTAACCCCCATCCTGCTGAATAAGTTAACTCTTTTCCAAACGACATAATTTCAGACTTGTCCAAATTGAAAGCATTTGCAGATGACAATCTAAGTGTTGCTCAAATGATGAAATTTGGAATGGATAGGATAGAAAACATTGTGGGAAAAGGAGAAAATGCTGGTTACCAGCATTTTCTCCTTTTCCCGCGATGTTTTCAAAAAGCTTCTTCCTCAGGGTCGTTAAAACTTGGGATTGTGTGGTAAAGGGTTAAATGATACATTTTAGTCAATAGCAAAAACCCAAAGGTTGCTATTTCAAAGTTTATTTTTGGGGGAGAGATATGTCCTTATTGGACATTAAAGATCAAAGATCAGACTGCACGTTCTGTGCAGTCCAACCTTGATCTACACTGTCTGCAAATGGTCCTTGAGTCATGCTTAGTAGACTAAGGGTTACATATAGAGGTAAAACAAACTTTAACCCTTTATCTAATGACAATACTTCAGGCTGGTCAAAATTTAAAGAAATCGCAGATGACATATCAATGCATTCTTTGTCATATCATGAGATTTGTTTTTGATAGGATAAAAAACATTGTGGAAAAGGAGAAAATGCTGGTTACCAGCATTTTTTCCTTTTTCCACAATGTTTTCAAAAGACTTCTTTCTCTGGGTTGTTAAAACTCGGAATAGTGCGGTAAAAGGTTAACTTTGTTACAATCATCAACTTTGAAAGTAGAATTGACTAGTAAATATGTTTTGGACATGGTTTTCATTAGCTCTACTGGCTGTAAGCCAGCAGAGCTTATGTCATGGTATGGTTTCCGTCATCCGTCCGTCCGTCTGTCTGTCTGTCTGTCTGTTAGTCTTTTTCTTGTTTACGCGATAAAGTCTTCATTTGTGGTCGGATTTTCGTGAAACTTGCACAGTTTGTTTATTTCATCAATAGCTTGAACCCTATTGATTTTGAAAAAAATCTGACAGTCAGTGCGGGAAAAGTAGCCATGTAAAGTTCAAAATTTCAATTTCATGTTTACATGATTTAGTCTGCATTTGTGGTCAGATTTTCGTGAAACTTGCACAGTTTGTTTATCTTATCAATAGCTTGAACCCTATTTATTTTTAAAAAAAATCTGACAATCAGTGTTGGAAAAGTAGCCATTTGAAGTTCAAAATTTTGATTTCTTGTTTATGCAATAAGGGCTGCATTTGTAGTCCGATTTTCATGAAACTTGCACAGTTGCTTTGTATCATCCACAGCTTTAACTCTATTGATTTTGAAAGAAATTTAATAATCAGTATGGGAAAAGTAGCCAATTAAATTTGAAAATTTACTTTTCTTGATTATGCGGTAACGTCGGCAGTTGTGGTTGAATTTTCATGAAATGTGGACAGTTGCTTTTTATTATCAATAGCTTGAATTCTATTGACTTTGAAAAAAAAAGTAAAAAAAAAACAAATGACTATCAATATTGGGAAGGGAGCCACTTAAATTTAATAATTTACATTTCTTGTTTATGCAATTATGTCACATTTTTTATTAAATTCTTTTGAAACTTGCACAGATTACTTGTTTCATCAAGGGATTGAACTCTATTAAAAATGAAGAAAATCTAGCAATTAATTTAGGAAAAGCAGCCATTTGATGACTTAGTATTGTTTACAAAACACAGTCCACATTATTAGTCACATTTCTTTGAAACTTGCAGGGATTATTTGAAACAATGAGTACTGATACCGTATCAAATTTGGCTGGATTCCAAACAGTTGGTTTTGAGAAATTGTACTTCAATTTTTTTTCACTATTTGTTCGATTCACCATGCCTACTTACACAGTCTTATTGGGTTCAATCCCAGTTGCAACAACACCTCCCCCTCCATTTTTTTGTGTGTTTCCTTTTTTCCTTTTTGCATCATGAATTCATTATGTATGCTAGAAAAAAAGCAAAATCAATACCAGTAAAGCAATTCAGGCCCTCAAGGGCCTCTAGTTGAAAAATGGGACAGGAGTACAATGCTCTAACAAGTGACATCAAAATATGCTCCTGTGCTGACACAAAATCTTACTCTCCAAGGTGTGTAAGATTAGAAAGTTTGTAATGGCTATATTAAACTAGAAGTAGGGAAGGTTATGTGATAAGCAATGGTTTGTGAATGCAGGTCCAGGGGCCGATTTCACAAAAAAACTTAAGTCTTCTATGTTGCTCAAATCCAGTAATGGACTCATTTTCTGACTTCAGCTTAGTCGTGTTACTTGAGATGCATTTCACTAAAATTAACACATTTTTAAAAGCAAGCTGTCGAATCCTGAGTTGACAAAACATATCAGACGCAGCTCAGCAAAAGAAGGTGTTGTTGAAAAGGAGGAAATGCTGGTTACCAGCATATTCTCCTTTACTCACAATGTTTTCAGTTCAAAAGGCTTCTTTTATCATAGTCAAGGAAACCACGATTGTTGGGTAAAAGGTTAAATTGACATTTTGTATCTTCTACAGATATTGATGAATGTAATGATGGTAATTTCAAGTTGACAGAAAGATGTGTTGGTGGTAAATGCTACAATGATTTTGGCGGATGGAATTGTCTGTGTCCACCAAATACAACGTGGGCAAAGGTTGGAGATAATGTTTACCCGTATTCTTACAGATGTCAAGGTTTGTTTTGAGCTGTTTCAGATTACTGTCTAGGAAAAATATTGCTGTAGACAATATTTACTCGAAAATATTATTACTAAAAATCATAAGATTGATCTCTGAAATAGATTGAATGCAAAAAAGTTTAAGTCTTTGCCAGGCGGTAAAATTTCAGACATGCAAAAGTAGAGAGCATTATTTTGCAGACAACAACTTAACCCTTTACCAAATAACAAAATGTTAGACTGGTCCAAATTGAAAGGAGTTGCTGATGACAATTTCAATGAGGCTCAAATGGAGAAAATTTTCTTAGAAAGAGTAGAAAACATTGTGGGAAAAGGAGAAAATGCTGGTTATCAGCATTTTCTTCTTTTCCCACAATGTTTTCAAAGGGCTTTCCTCTTCAGGATTGTTAAAATTTGGGACTGGGTGGTAAAGGGTTAAGTGAAGCTTAATAATGCAATTTGTCTGTGGTGAACATTGGAAAAAAAAAATGGGGGTAGGTGACTACCAGCATTTTTCCCATTTTCCACCACATTTTCAAAAGCCTTCTCCTTTAGGGTCAATAACCATTTACCACACAATTCTTAGTTTTAACGACCCTAAAGAAGAAAGCTTTTGAAAACATTATGGGAAAACGAGAAAATGCTGGTAAACAGCATTTTCTCCTTGCCCCACAATGTTTTGTCCCCATTTAATGTCTTTGGGGTAAGTCTAAATTTTGGTTGTTTTTGGTTGTTTGGTAAAGATTTAAACATTTACACTGTATTGCAGGTAACCATAGTTATATTGGAAACATTTCGCTCTACCGGCATGTCACTGAAAAGTGGGAAAAGGATAATCTCACAAGCTTCCTGCAGGATCTGGTAAAAATATTGCATTCTTCCATTCATTTTAAGCTTTCATCTCATAACTCTTTACCACATGGTAAAATTTTTGACTGGTCCAAACTGAAAGCAATAAAATAACAACAAAATAAATGAGATTCAAAAATTGAAATTTGTTTTGGGAAGGGTAGAAAACAATGTGGGAAAAGGAGAAAATGCTGGTTACTAGCATTTTCTCCTTTTTCCAAAATATTTTCAAAAGGCTTTTTCTTCAATGTTGTTAAAACTTGAAAATGTGTGGTACAGAGATAACACTTTACCAAACAAGAGTTTTGGACTTTTCTAAATCCAAAGCTTTTGTAGGCGACAAATCAAATTTGGCTGAAAGTGTGGGAATTATTGTTGAAAGGGTAGAAAACAATGTGAGCTGGTTACCAGCAATTTTTTTTTTCTTTTTTCCCAATGTTTTCAAAAGACTTTATCCCCAAGGTCATTCAAAGTCAGGCTTGTGTGGTTTACCAGATGACAACATTTTAAACTGTTTTGTATTGGAAGTACTAGCAGAGGGCAAATTAAATGTAACTTAAACGATGGTATTTGTCTTTGCAAGATAACCTGCACCAGGGCCTGTATTCACTAACCATTCTCAAGAACATTCTTTGTATTATTCTGGATTTAGAAAGTAACACAACTTCTGATTGGCTAAACCATTTGGTTTAGCCAAACAGAAGTTGTGTTACTTTCAAATTTAGAAAATCTTGAAGAATAAGACTATCTTGAAGAATAAGACTATGAACATTCTTAAGAAAGGTTGATGGATACGGACCCAGATTTTTCTCATTGACCTAAAATGTTTTCAAATGCCTTTTACGTCAGTGTTGTTTAAAGATGGAATTGCTTTGTTAACAGTGAATGCTTTAGGATACAGTCCCAGAATTCAAATTAAGAAGGTCTCAGCTTTGCCCAGAATCACTTTCTACCCTTTCAAAGCAATACTGTCATTTTAAGCTTCATTTAATTTTTAGTCTGCAAAATTAATGCCGTTGATTTGGACGAGTCAAGTGAAGTGTTAATTTTCTTGGCTTAACTCTTTACCGCACAATCCCAAGTTTTAACGGCCCTGAGGGACAGGGCCTTTGAAAATATTGTGGCAAAAGGGGGAAATGCAGGTAACTAGTATTTTCTCTTTTTCCCACAATGTTTTCTACCCTATTGAACACAGAAGTTACCAACAGTGGTGAGTTTAAAAGGCAGACTGCCTCAGAAATTGCTGTCTAAATCCAGTCCTTTTGCGAAATTGTTCTGACATGCAGTCTGTTTCGTCATGGTTTTATAAATAAACCGAAATCAAAAAACTGAAATAGGAATAGACATGGTTTGTTTTTTACATAGGCCGCTGAAACTCCATTGCTTTAAAACGGGATAACGAACTTTTCCTTATCTGACACCGTTACTATAAATAGCACATTGGCGACTGCCTCTTATCGTATATAGAAGAACAATATACACACACACACACACACACACACACACACAATATAGAGGCAGTCACAAATGTGCTATTTACAGTAACGGTGTAAATGAAAATTTGAATACCCGTGATATACAGGCGATGCACCAGTAAGCGAAAGAGTTCAATGATCAACATGGAAAATTTTAGTGTTCCCTGATAGACCAATGGAGCTTCAAAGGCCTGTGGTTTTTTATATCACAGATTTCTAAAAAGATTCGTTACATTGATTTGATTGCAAATTACAATAATTGTAGTTCTTCATTAAATAAATAAATCTATATGCAAAAACATGGGAAAAAACAAGAATTTCATTTAATACAAAAACAGAGAGAAAGAACACCGCTGGAAAAGATCACATGACTTGAAGACGCAAGAAGAAGGTCATGTGACTGTTATGTAATGCATAAGAGGCTTCAACACAGCAGTAATCATTTAATGCCTTACTTATTTGTTTACATACATTCAAAATATGTTGAAATGAAAAGCCAATAAACTATTTGAAAACACTATGCTGACCTCTCTTGGCTTCTTTTTTAAAGAAGCCATCTTGTTAAAAACATGGGTAAACATTGTTAAGAGAAATTGAAATTGCTTGTAACAAGTACCATAATTGTTCCTTCAGCCACTATGCTTCCAGTGGTGTGGAGGAGGTTTGATTGTTTTAAGTCATACCAGAAAAGAATTTTTCTTATGGCTTAAACCTGGTGGTTCATTTAAGAAAAAAATCATCTAATTACATGTATATAGAATCATAGTCACATGATTGATTACAGCTAGTTTTTAGCTCCACTGGCTGAAAGCCAGCATACATTCAAAATATGTTGAAATGAAAAGACGATAAACTATTTGAAAACACTATGCTGACCTCTGTTGGCTTCTTTTTTAAAGAAGCCAACTTGTTAAAAACATCTTCTCTGAAACTACCCATCCGATTTTGACCAAATTCACAAAAATGATCCTGTCATGGTTTTCTTTAGAATTTCTTCAAAAAAAAAAAAAAAAAAAGTCCTTTTAAAACTCTGGTTGCCATAGTAATGAAACTGAAAAATATTGAAAATCTTTGAAAGTCTTCTTGTCCAAACCATAAGACCTAGACCTACCAACTTTGCCATGTAGCTTTATCCAATAGATCCTTACCAAGTTTCTTCAACTTATAGCCCTGTTAGCCCAGGGATAGAAATTAGCCCCACCTCCATGGTCTCATGTATTACAGGGCCTTTGAAAATCTGGTCGTTTATAACAATTTGGCCTCGACCAGTATTATTTGGCATGTGGCTTTATGTTATAGACGTCTAGCAGGATACAAGTAATGTTAGCTTTATCGTCAAAACTGGCTCTGCCTTGGGGTCACAGCTTTCACCTGGGCTTTTGTAAGTCTTCTTGGTTGAAACCATTTGAAAAGAATTGTAATGCTTGGTATGTATGATTTGTATTATTAGTCAGTGGAGTGATACAGGGCCATCTTGGCTTTCTTGTCTTCACGTTACAGTCTTTTGGCTAGTTACTGCCAGTAGAGCCATTCAGATTCTCATGATCAAGCCTTTTATTTTCTTTAATTTTCAGTTTAAACTCTGGTTTGATAATGAGACTACAATATCCAAACACACGCCATCACTAACAGATTTGTACATGAATACAACTGTATTTCGCCTTAATGTCACAAAGGAGTTCCTCCATGGGTAATTAAGTTTTATTCTTCTGTCAGTTTGAATGCCATGGAAGCATATTAAGAAAATTCTGGTATTCTTTGAAAAGTAATTAAATTTGTTCTTGAATAGCAAACTTGACTAGCATTAAATTTTTTCAACAGCTTTAAGATTGAAAAAAAAAAATGCATTTTTTTTATTTTGAAGTAAGAGAACATATCCAAAGTATTCACGGTGTTTACCTATCCAAACTTTCTTTTTTCGAGTAATTTCTTTTCTAAACTCCACTGGCCGATGGCCAGCTAGCTTATGTTATTACCCTGTGTCTGTTGTGCATGCGATTGTGTGTGCGTGCGTTAACTTTTATTGCAAACATCTTCTTTTAAACTACTCATCCAATTTTGACCAACCTCACAGAAATGATCCTGCCATGATCTTCTTCAGATATTTTTGATAGAATTTTATTCCTGTAAAAACTCTTGTTGCCATGGCAATGTAAAGCAGGTTTACTTTTGGTATGCCGTGCTCCGTATTTCTTTATACGGAGTTGGTTACGGAAATGACCGACAGCTGCCTATATTTGAATTTGCTCATGCATTTTGTGAGCACTGTATGCGTGTGCACTAACATATTCTTTTCTGTTTACCGCATTCCCGCGCCGTCTTCGTTGAGGGACAGTCGTATGCAGCATGAAGCGTAGAATCTATATGTAATCCTGCAAAAGATTGATAGAACTCTTCTTTCCGCCTTGGTAAGTTTTACCATTCCCTTCATCCCGTATCTATCGTATTTATGATCATATTTATTATATACATTGTGTATTCTTTAGCCTGACTGCTTTTTTTATCCATATTTCAGGCTGTTTGTAATATTATCTTTTATTCCTTGAATAAAAGTACTGAATTCGACCACAACCGACTTTTATTTGGTTTGTCCTGGTCACAAAATAGCTTCCCGACAAGCTTAGCAGCCAAGTGAAGGATATTCCGACCACCTGAATTTGTATCGGATCTTAATTCATCTTGGTTGATCGAAAAAGTCTGACCCATTTATGGAGCTTACAGACCGCTGTTTGGCCCAGTGAACAACAAACTCATCTTTTTCAATTCTTGTACAGCAGCACCCAGCATTTCTTCGACTACATCGTGTTTCACTATTTCTACATTTTCCAGCTCACACTGGAAGATCTTACTGTCTTAGTGAATCTTTTTTTTTAAGTGAGTTGTTCTTCAAGCGAATCATCATTTTAGTGCAACACTGTGATAGGCTATATTGTGCAAGGAAACAGTGTTCAGTGATAATTGTGTATTGGAGAATTGTTGTTAATTAAGTGAAGGATCAAAATTTTTCATTTAGGTTCACCATTTCATCTTATTACACGTCCTGTCAGTTCTTTTTGTCAACTGCGATTTTGCCAGATTTCCATTACATGTGTTTTGAAATTTGGCCAAATCGATTTCTGTTACATCCTTGCTAAGCTACGTGTTTTTCAATATTCATTTTTCAGACGGTTTGTTATGATTGTTATCCTTGATGGTTAAAAATCTTGCCAAAACCGAGCTGACATTAAGCTAAGAGTTTTTCTCGTGTACTGCATTTCCTATACTTTACATACCGTTACTCTCAGAACAAATTGTTTAATTTTGATCCAGTTATTATCTACTGTTCTATTACGGTATTTATATGAAAATCGTCCTCTTTTTTAATTTTGTTTATCATTTATGTACTAATGAAATATGATCGAATCTGCAAACTTTTCCAAAGTTATCACACTCCGAATGAGTACGGATGTATGAATTCAATTTGAGATAATTTGCTCTGCTAATCTTCTTTTTTGTTGAAATCTCTATGCAGGGAGAGGGTAAAAATCAGAATCTACAGTGATTTTGTCTAAGAAATAAGTTGTCATTAAGTTATTCCATTAGCTTTAAGTATTATTTTGACATTTCTCTGCTGATCTTATGTACTGCCATTGTATTTGTTTCCTTTCTGGCTGATCTTTATCGCTGCAAGTTTGATCTTTTTACGCTGCATTTTGAGTTCTTTTAATGAGAAGAAGTGTCTGATCTGTGAGTCTGATCTTGATCATTGTGAGTTGGATCTCATTTTGAGTTGAGTAGATACGGGGAGATTACACTAATTAGTGTCTCATCTGCAGATCTGATCTTGGTTGATATATCGAAATTCGTGCAGTGAGTTGTGTCTTTTAAGGTTTATTTAGTACAGGGTCTGTAAAGTAGATAGTAGTCGGTAGTTGTATGTTTAGCACAGGTAGTTAGCGATTGGTATTTGCTTATTTAGTTCAGGTAGATTTAAGCCAGCATTTAATATAATTTTTTCCTCTGTCATATTAGTGTAGAAAGAGAGGTTGGAGTGCAGAGCATTGATTTAATTGAGCCCTTGATAAGCGTGTCATGCCTAATATTTTTCGCGCCATTTCAGTTTTCACAGCTTCAATTTTTCCAGTTTATTTGTTCCCAAATTTACTTGCACGTTTTCGCGTGGAATATTTTCGCAGTTTTTGTTTACTAGTTCCTTAATTATATCTTATTTTTTTCCCACCGGATTTGTCCCAAACATTGTTCGCGCTTTGATTGAATTGTGTTTGTTCCACTTTACTTTTCGAAATTCGATTTTTTTTTTCATCTTTTACAGTTTTGTTCTCAGCATGGCTAATGATAGTCCCCTCCGGTGACAAAGCTTCGATCGATGATGTTCTGGGCAAACTTGTATTCAAATACTTCTTCAAAAGAGGAACTCATGACAAAATTTTTCAATAGTACCCAAAGATCAGATGAAAGCGTTACTTCTTAAGCATGTTGCCTTGAAACTCTTTTGCAGACAAATATAAATAAATGCAACTTCCCTCCACTTGCAAAGAATGACTTATAAATTGGACTGGTTTGATTTCAGATGTTCTAAAGTTGCAAAAAAGATACAAATATGATTTTATTAAGTGACTGTAATGTGTTACTCAGAGAAATCTGTCAGGTAGAAAAAGAAATTTCAAAGCCAGTGTCATAGATCTACAAATAAAAAGAAAATTGTACATAACCCAGGGAGTGTTGATGAATTTACGTCGTTGTCTGCTAGAACTGATTCACTTGATTCCCGTTTTTCTGATTTTGACACGAAAATAGATTCCAAGTTTTGATTTGATTGTAAAGAAACTTGACAATCAAAAAGGTAACAATAACAACAGAAACAATTACAGACGAAAGAGAAATTCAAATAACAATTCAAAACAACAGAATTCACAGCAGAAAAGGAACAGATTCCTTCTAAGCAGCAAAATAACTGGAGCAGTCAAAAGATTAACCACTTCTGTTGCGGGCAAAACAGAGGTTGGTGATTTCACTGCCAAATCCTTCATTGAAAGACTTATTGACTCTTTATATTTCATTCAGAATTCTGATGCACAAACAGAAGCCATTCAAGAACAATGGATTCTTGCAATGCAAGGTATTACTTTGCATTCATTTCATGTCAAGGCATGCTCACGTAAAACTTTTAAGGTTGGTCCATACAAGACAGTCACGGTTAATGGCAGGGCCATGGAATTTGAACAGTAATATTTCATCTGTTATTACAGAGTCTTCAGGCAAGACATTGGGATATGTAGTTTGTCCCAGAGTTTGCATCTAACATTTCTCTGATATGCTGACATACTTCTTCAAATGTTTAACTCTTTACCAAACGACAAAATTTTAGACTGGTCCAAATTGAAAGCATTTGCAGACGACAAAATAAATGTGACTGAAAAACTGAACTGTGTTTTGGGAAGGGTAGAAAACATTGTGGGAAAAGGAGAAAATGGTGGTTACCAGCATTTTCTCCTTTTCCTACAATGTTTTCAAAAGACTTCTGTCTTAGGGTCGATAAAGGTTGGGATTGTGTGGTAAAGAGTTAAAGAAGTATGTTGGCATATCGGAGAAATGTTAGATGCTAATGTCATATGTGAATCTGATTACCCATATTCGTCTAATGTATTGGTGGTGTGTAAACCATCAGAGGCCCTTTCTTTCTGTATTGACTGGCGAAAGCTCAACAGCATGACCAGAAAGGATGCCTTTATGCTTCCTTGCTTTGACGACACAATTGATGTCTTATCTTCTGCCAAGTTTTTCTCTAAACTTGATTTTCACAGTGCATATTGGCAATGTGAAATTGAAGAAGAGGACAAGTATAAAACAGTTTCAGTGTAGGCTCTCTGGGGTTCTATGAGTGGAACCAGATGGGCTTTGGTCTAACTAATGCCCCTCTTTGTTCCAACGTATGATGGAAAAATGTATGGGCGACATGCACCTAAGAGATTATCTTACTTTTCTTGATGATGTTCTCATATTTTCATCAACTTTTCTGAACATTTAGAGCATTTGCAATCTGTTTTCCAGTGTCTTGATGAAAATTACTTGAAGGTTAAACCTTCTAGAGGTGAATTTTTCAAAACTTCAATAACTTATCTAGGTCATGTTGTGTCAGATAAAGGTATCTCTACAGACCCAGAAAAGATCTCCGCAGTTAAGGACTGGCCTGGTCCTCATGATCTGAAGTCCTTGAGACAGTTCCTTGGATCACAGGTTATTACCGTATATTCGTGGAGAATTACGCTTGTATCGTACAGCCACTTTACTTGTTACTACAAGGCCATGGGTGTAATAAAAAGTCCAAGAAAAAGTCCAAAAAGTCAAAATCTGCAACACCTTGGGTTTGGGGTGAGGCACAAAAAGTAGCATTTGGTTCTGTTAAAGCCAAGCTTTTTTCTCATCTTCTTTTAGCCTATTCAGATTACGCCCCACCTTTTATTGTCCATACAGACACTAGTGCCCTTGGTCTTGGTGCTTTACTTTATCAGAAGCAAGATGGCATCGAGCGAGTCATCGCTTATGCAAGTCGCAGTCTTAGACCAGCTAAATGAAACTATCTGGCGCACAAGTTAGAGTTTTTAGCTTTAAAGTGGTGTGTTACAAATAAATTTCATGATTATCTGTATGGCAATGAATTCCTTGTCCGAACTGATAATAATTCCTTGACCCACGTCACCACAACTGCGAAACTTGATGCTGCTCAACATAGATGGTTAGCCGAACTAGCTAATCACAATTTCACTATCAAATATCACAGTGGAAGGTGTAATGCTGATGGTTTATCCAGACGTTTTGTCTTTCATGATGAATTAAAAGCTATTCATCAAGCTGTATCAGTCCCAGCTCCACTAGCACATTGTGTCTCCGAGATTGCTGCTGCTTATGTGGCCAGTGAGGAGCGGCAACTCGTTAAACAAGTTTCTTCCATCAACTGGAAGGCCAAATAGAACAATGATCCTACCATGTCCAGAGTTATTGACCTCTTGGGTACCTGTTCTCTTCAGGGAGGGCTGAAGAGTAAGCTTTCCTCTGAACCTCAATTGGTGAAACAATTTTCTCATGTATGGGACCATCTTTTTGTTGAGAACAGTATTCTGTACAGAACTGCTACCCAAGATGGCAATGAAATCAAACAGCTTGTTCTCTCTGAATGTCCCAGGAAAATTGCCCTCCAAAGTATTCATGATGAAGCTGGTCATCAGGGCAAGAAAAAATCTCTTTGGCTTGCCAGACAATGATTGTATTGACCTTTAATGGAAAAGGATGTCAGTCGCTGGGTAGAACAATGCCAGAGATGCATTCTTCATAAAACCCCTGTGAGTCGTCCTTTTGCAGAATTAGTCCCCTTGGTAACTACCAGACCAATGGAGCTTGTCTGTATTGACTTTCTCAAGCTGGAACCATGTAAGGGGGGAATAGAAAATATTCTTGTCATTACTGATCATTTTACACGGTTTGCACAAGCTGCTATCCCATGCAAAAACCAGACAGCTCACACTACAGCCAAAGCTTTGTATGAAGGTTATTTCCAGAGTTATGTCTTTCCAGGGAAGCTTCACAGCGATCAAGGTCGAATTTTCTTGTCTAAGACCATTCAGGAACTGTGTAAGCTTGCCAGAATCTGTAAAATCCGCACTACCCCTTACCATGCTTTGGGCAATGGACAAGCCGAGCGCTTTAACCAGACGCTCTTGAAAATGTTTAAGACTTTAACAAATGACCATAAGTCTGATTCAAAACTTTTTATTCCTCCGCTTGTCCAAGCATAAAATGCTACCCGCAATTACTCAACTGGATACTCCCCTCATTTTAATGTTTGGCTGGCATCCCATGCTAAGTATCTATGCATTTTTTGGAACTGACCCCATCAGTGGTGAAACAACGTCTCAGGATCACTCTTGATATGTATCGAAGCTGCGTAAATGGCTTGAGTGTGCATATAGGTCAGCTGCAAAAGAAGCAGGCAAATCTTCTGAGCGCAACAGAGCTAACTATGACAAAAGAGTTAAAATCTCTAAACTTGAACTTGGTGATAGGGTACTTGTCTGCAAAGTTGGATTTACAAGTGGGACAGTGACGTCTATGTCATTTTTTGTCAGCCTAATCTTGACATTTCAGTTTTTAAGGTTCAATGAGAAAGAAATCATGGTCCCATCAAAACTCTGCACAGGAACATGCTGCTTCCTATTAATTCCTTTGCCTTTTGTGCAGGAGCACTCATCTTTATACAAGGTGTTTGCAAGAAAACTTCTTTGTCAACCTTGGGTGACAATCAAAGCAGCAGTGCCAGTAGTATTTTGGAATTTGAAAGGGAAATACTTGTTCCAAAGTATGTTCCACCCCATATCCGCCGTGAAGTATTGCTCCCATGTTCTCCAAACCTTTCTTGTATTAATGAACATTTCACTCATTTACCTTCTTCCACTACATCTCCTACCAGCAGCTCTCGGGTAATTTCACCTAATGAAGGGGTCAAGTTTCCAAAAAACTTATCCGAAGCTCACCGAACTTCACCGAAGCAACGGATATCTCCTAGACCTGTAATTGGAGACCTCCTGACCGATTTGGGGAGTAAGTTAGTCCTGTTTTAGGCACTACTTCATATGATGAAGTGTTTGTCTAAGAGTTTCAAATCTGCATTCAGTTTAATATCATTCAGTGCACCTTGTGTTGCAACGTTTAGAATTTATACATAGGATGAGCCTACTTGTGTCTCTTCTAATTTTTTGGTAAACTATGAGATTAAATAAGTGAAATTAGATTAGTCGGCAATTATTTTACTGCAATGTACATGTATAGCGATGTAAGGCATATGTCGTTTTGGAAACGTCAGGAGACATTTTTTTCTGGAGTGGGGGAGAATGTAAAGCAGGTTTACTTTTCGTATGCCACACTCCGTATTTCTATATACAGAGTCAGTTATGGAAATGACTGACAGCTGCCAGTGTTTAAATTTGCCTGTGCGTTTTGTGAGCACTGTATGCGTGCGCACTAGTATATTTCTTTCTTTATAACGCATTCCTGCGGTGTCTTCCTTAAGAGACAGTCATATGCAGCATGAAGCGTAGAATCTACAGTACATGTATATATAATCCTACAAAAGATTGATAGAACTCTTCTTTCCTCCTTGGTAAGTTTTACCCCTCCCTTTGTCCCGTACCTATCGTATTTTTGATCATATTTATTAAATACATTTTGTATTCTTTAGCCTGACCGCTTTTTTTATCCGTATTTTAGGTTGTTGGTAATATTATCTTTTATTCCGTGAATAAAAGTACTGAATTCGACCACAACCAACTTTTATTTGGTTTGGCCCGATCACAGCAACAAATCTGAAAAATTTTAGAAATCTTTGAAAATCTTACAATCGGAAACCATAAGGCCTAGGGGTACCAAATTTGCCATGTAGCTTCATCTAATGGACCTCTACTAACTGTCATTGAATTATAGCCCTTAGGTCAAAATTGGGCCCGCCCTGGGGGTCACAAGTTTAACTTTGGCTTATATAGGGAAAACTTTTCTTCTGGTTCTAAACCACATTGCCTAGGGCTACCAAATTTGTTATGTAGCTTCACATAATGGACCTTTACTAAGATACTTTAAATTGTAGCCCTTGGGTCAAAATTGGTCCTGTTTTGGTTGGTCACAAGATTTACATAGGCTTTTATAGTGAAAACTTGGAAAATCTTCTTTTTCCTAACCCTAAGGCCTAGTGCTACAAAATTTTGCATATATAGCATCGTCTAGTGGATCTCTTCTGAATTTGTTAAATATTTAGCAGTTGAATCAAAATAAGTCCCGCCTCTCATGTTTTATTCAGGAAACTTTGAAACTCTTTTGTTTATAACCATACGGTCTAGAACTATATTATTTTGGTATATTGCTGTATCTTGTTGACCTAAACCAGGATTCAATTAATTATAGCTCATGATTATAGTTTGAAATCGTAATTATAGGTCAAAAATGGATTCATCCCGAGGTCACAATTTTCATATGGGATTTTATAAAAAAAAAAAAACTTTTATAAGTCTTCTTGTTCGAAACTTTTTGGCCTAGAATTGTAATGTTTGATGTGTGTGGTTTAACCCTTTACCACACAATCCCGACTTTTAACGACCCTGTAGAAAATGCCTTTTGAAAACATTGTAGGAAAAGGAGAAATTGCTGGTAACCAGCATTTTCTCCATTTCCCACGATGTTTTCTATCCTCCCAAAATCAAATTTCATTTTTTGAGCAACATTGCATTTGTCGTCTGCAAATGCTTTCAATTTGGACTAGTCTAAAATTTTGTGGTTTGGTAGAGAGTTAATTGTACCTATTACCCAGTGAAGCAGTACAGGGGCATCAAGGCCCCTTTTTTTTAACCCTTAAGACGCTGAATGAATGGTTTGTACCTATTCACTTAGGAAAAACAGTTCAAAAATATGGTTATTTCCAGGTTGTTTCTGTTAAAATATGTAACAGAGTAGGAGGCCATTTAGATAAAAGATCAGACTACAAATTTTTCAGGACTTTAATGGTATTTCAGTCAAGGCGGTATCTAATTTATGTATTTGCCGATTGTAACCAGTGCTAAAGATACATCCTTTTACAGCCAGAGGGAAAAAAATGCTGGTAAAACTTGAAAGTGTGTTGAATGGTCCAGAATGTGGTCAGCTGTGTAAACATAAATAAACAACAAGTGGCTTGGGAAGAAAACTGTGTGAAGTGCTGGTTAAAAAAAAGTCCAGGAAAGCATAGATACATGCGCTGGTAGCTATGATATAACTGAAATAATTTTGAAAACAGCGTAAAATACCATACAGTCAGTCAATCAAACTTGATTATAAATCCTATCACTGAGTCAATAACAATATTACACCCAATATTAATCCTTTACATGACACTTTCATGTTTTTATGGACCTTAAAGATGGCTTTTGAAAACATTGTGGGAAAAGGAGAAAGAACGGTTAACATGTTTTTCCTCCATTTTCCACAATGTTTTCTATCCTTTGAATGACCAACATTAGCATTTTAACTCTCTACCAAACAACAAGATTTAAGACTTGTCCGAATTCAAAGTATTTGCAGACAACAAATTCATTGATGCTCAAATGATGGGATAAGGCTCTGTAGAGGTAGAAAACATAGTGGGAAAAGGAGAAAATGCTGGTTACTAGCATTTCCTCTTTTTCTCACAATGTTTTCAAAAGCCCTATTTTGGTCAGGGTCATAAAAATTGGGATTATGTGGGAAAGGGTTAAAGGAGTCTCTTTCACTGTGAATTAAAAACATTGCGAAATACTGACAAATACTACAGTTATACTTTTCCCTAAAAACGTAAAGGAAGTGGACTGTCAAATCTTTACAATAAAAGGTGCTAATCTGGCAATCAAATAAGGGTTAGCATTGCTAAATGCTTTGCAATTGTTAACGCCATCTAACTTCATAAAATCAAAAATTATGCCACCATAGTTATTTGAATATTATCCCACA
Source organism: Tridacna gigas (assembly GCA_945859785.2). Taxonomy (NCBI): domain Eukaryota; kingdom Metazoa; phylum Mollusca; class Bivalvia; order Cardiida; family Cardiidae; genus Tridacna; species Tridacna gigas. The sequence continues at coordinate 59,387,343 of OX244028.2, forward strand.
TAATTGACATATGGTATTGATAATGTGGCGTTTCCACAAACCTTTGCAAAATTCTAGAGCGAAATGTCATTATATCTTAAGATGCTTTGTAGCCAAATAAAAAATACCACGGAAGAACATGTTTTCTTTCATTTGTCTTTCTTCTTTATAGAAAGTTTGCCTGTAAAAAATCACTTTTGAGGTTTGATTATCAAACTCTGAAAAGGCACTTTTAACCATATAATCATGCCCCCCCTTCAACGAAGTGGGGGTATATTGCTTTGCACTTGTCGGTCGGTCGGTCGGTAGACCTTACCTTGTCCGGATAATAACTAGACACAGTATTGACCTAGATTCGTCAAATTTGGTACAGGCACGCGTCTTGGGATTTAGATGATTCCTATTGATTTTGAGGTCAATCGATCAATTGTCAAGGTCACAGTGACCGTCAACATGTTGATATATAGACCAAACCTTGTCCGGATGATAACTAGACACAGTATTGACCTAAGTTCGTCAAATTTAGCACAGACATGCGTCTTGGAGTGTAAATGATCCCTGTTGATTTTGAAGTCAATCGATCAAATGTCAAGGTCACAGTGACCGTCAACATATTGATATATAGACCAAACCTTGTCTGGATTATAACTAGACACAAAATTGACCTAAGTTCGTCAAATTTTGCACAGATATTTGTCTTGGAGTGTAAATGATCCCTATTGATTTGGAGGTCAATCGGTCAAATGTCAAGGTCACAGTGACCGTCAACATGTTGATATATAGACCAAACCTTGTCCGGATGATAACTAGACACAGAATGACCTAGGTTCGTCAAATTTGGCACAGACATTTGTCTGGGAGTGTAGATGATCCCTATTGATCTTGAGATTAATCCATCCAAGGTCAAGGTCACAGTGGCCTTCAACTTAATAATATATAGACCAAACCTTGTCCAGATGATTACTAGACACAGAATTGACATCGGTTCTTCAAATTCTGTACAGATATTCATTTTGGAGTGTAAATGATCCCTATAGATTTTGAGATTAATCCATCAAAGGTCAAGGTCACAGTGGCCTTCAACTTAATGATATATAGACCAAACCTTGTCCAGATGATAACTACACACAGAATTGTCCTAGGTCCTTCAAATTCTGTACAGATATTCATCTTGGAGTGTAAATGCTCCCTATCGATTTTAAGGTTAATCCGTGACAGGTCAAGGTCACAGTGACCACCAGATGATTCAGGGCCCGCGCTGCCGTTCGCCACTTGAGCCATTTGCTAAAAAAAAAAAATAAAGTGTCTCAAAAATCATCAAATGTGGCTCAACTTGGGGCTCCAACATTTTATTCGCGTATTATCGGGGACGTAGTAAGCATCGAAGTCGACTGGGAAAAACCGGAAGTCGAACGCGCGTGCCGAGAAGAAAATCGATAACCCAAGTCTGTGTATCGGCGACTGTTTACAATCTTGTATGTATACACACGGCGGCTAGCTTCACTTACAATTACCTTAATCCTTTCCTGAGATGACATCGATATTTCCCTATCAATTGTTTTGATATCATTTTATGAACTGTGCCACTTCCTGTATCAATGTGGCAGTAGGGGGGCATGATTGTTTTACAAACAGACATCTTGTTATATTTTGGGTCTGTATTCACCAACTGTTCTTCAAAACATTTTACGGATTTCTAAATTTGAACCTTTTGGTTTAGCCTATCAGAAGTTGTGTTACTTTCAAATTTAGACGATTCTGGAGAATGAAAGACTAAGAACGTTTTTAAGAATGGTTGGTGAACACAGGCCCTGTCCTCTTGAAATGCTTTCAGTATGGACATTTCTGTAATTCTGTTATCTGGTAAAGTCCCTTTCACATTTTAGTGTAGATCAAGACTTTGGACAGAAGCAACTTTGAAACGGAAACGGGTAATTTCTACAATGACAGTCATTTGAATTTCTTTAGGGCACAAAGGGTTTAAAGACTTAATATAGCTGAATTTTACAGAATACATGAATAAAGATCAGATTTTATTATGAACCTATAGATTGTACATATCTGTAGTGTAGAGATCGTTTCTTTTAGGGATCCATTTGGTTATTGGTACAACTGTTCGTTTGTTCTAACTCTTGGAGATGCTGTCGATATCTCAAGAATAGAGGAGGTATCTCAAAATGGGCGTCACATCGGGTTACGACCTGAAATCTGTACAGGTGAGAGGGATGACTGTAGAATATTCCATCTTCACTTCTACAATGGTAGGTGTAAAAGTTCTATCAATTAGATCTATAATCTCTAGATTGCAAATGAAATGAAACAGCTGTGAGGACAAAAATAACTCTAAACATCATTAGTTGTAAGGTCAGGTTGCAAGGGACTTGAAACCTGTTCATGGCCGTGGTGAACCATTTCGCCCCAAGCCAAAAAGTCGCCGCTGCTGTGAACAAGCTTCCAAGTCCCCTGCCACCTGACCGTACAACAAATTTATCATACTGCAAAGATTTACCATTCCAACATGTATTCAGCGAAATTCCCTGTTTCATTGTCTCACGAATTGAGTATGCTGACAAAATTAAATTTCCCTTCTGGTGCCCCCAACACACTGAAAACTGACGTCACTGAGAACTAATGTCACTGAAACCTTTGTTAAACGTGCAGTTTGGTGTATGAACTCACTGTGATAGACAGTCAAGATATATTTTCAATCAAACACGGATTGAAGCAACTTCAAGGTAAGTAACTATTCATTTTACGATTTGCTGGCATAAGTAGACGACTATAAGTTGCCTCAAACGACCATTGATTGAGTTTTTAAGGCTGCACTGTATGAATTTTGACACTTCATGATTTGTTTTACATGACGAAGGGATGGCTTGTTTTAATCCAGTGTTTTTGTTTTAGAATGACAAAAACAATACTGTATGTAACTATAGTCATTTATTTAAAAAAAAAAAAAAAAAATCCATTCTTTCCGCATAAATGACAACCATCAAGGGAAACTAGTAATAATATTGTGTACTCAGTATATTTGACTTGTGGGCGCCATGTATGGATCGACGCTGCCATCATGGATTTTGCTTTCAAAGTGTAGTGAGGTACATGGGGCTTCCGAGAGGGAAACTGCTATCCATAGATTTTGCCAGTGTATTTCAATTATGTTTGAGGCTTATTATTCCAATCAGATCGCAAGAAATTTCTTTGCAGTATAATTATGTAATTTCAATGGTGTTTGAGTCACATTGTCTCATAAAATATCAACACTGTAGATCCAAGACCAGACAATATGCTCTAAGCAGTCTAATCTTTATTTACACGGTTGGCAATAGCATCAATATAGTTTTGCTAATCACTCTATGGGTCAAGTTCCTATACTGTGCTTGTGTAAATATAACTTTTTATGCATTTACAGAAACCGGGGGGGGGGGGAGCGGGATTGCTGGTTCAAATCCCCAGCTATGCTCGACCAATTTCTTTGCAAGGATTGATAACAGTCATTGCCACAGGATTCATTTCTCTCTCACCGCTGATCATTGTTTCAACGGTGATTATGTAGGAAAGCAGCCAGTTTCTTTGGAAGAATACTGCAGCACTGGTAAATCAAACTCTAGGAAAGCATGGATAGGTGCACTGGTCACTGTGATATAACTCCATGTTGAAAATGCCACTAAACACCACACAAGCATCTGAAAATAATCTAAATGTGGACAAGTTTAAAATATTGTCAATTGGTAACAAGTTCAGTAGAAAAAGTATAGATCTCCACAAAGTTAGAGTATGAACTCAGTTGAGTTTGAAATCAATTTATTTTGTTGCCGCAGGATTGGCCACACCAGTATTTTCATTCTTTTTGGAATTATGCCTATGAGTTTCTGAATTTTTCATCGTTTTTGTTCTAGGGTCAAAATATTTAGCGAAAGTATCACACAACTCTACATTAAAAAATAGTTAACTAAGTCTTGTCAACTTGTAGATCTATGGTATTCCTGAACAATCCTCTTTTTAGATATCCTCGCGAAATGATAGTAGGCAATCCCATTTAAGGGAACAAGTTTGCCCTATGGTAAATAATTACATATTCAGCAAGTCCTGTGATTTCGTTTTTAAACTTAGCGCAGGAAATCAAATGATCACATGATTTAATTCATCAAGGAAAATTAAAGCAGTTGTCAATATCTATAATAAGACACAATTTGTTGTCCTCACTGTAACATGGTAAAGGCAGTTTTAGGCAAGTTTCATCAGCATTGTGAAGTATTTTGGTCATACAGTTTGCAGCAACAAGTTGATGATATGCATCGATATTTTCTTGTTTGCTCCTTATCACACAACAATATTTTTAACTTGTTCAAATCGCAAACATTTCTCGCCAACAAAGAAGAGGTGTCCGTTAGGCTGTTTTCATGGCCACTACCAATTTTCTTTTAAGTTTCAGTATAGAAACTTGTACATGTTGGCTGTAATAATATGCAATATTGAACCAATTGGTAAAGGTTTGTGTGTTGTGTGCGCGTTCAAAGTGGGTGAGGTAATTCTGAGCCAAAGAGGGGTTTGCTACAAAATTGATGATATTTTTATTGGTACTTGGAACTGGAAGTTAACAATTTCATACTTCCTTAAGCAATACCAGATATATCAGCTTATGTTAAAACTTTTCTAAAATTCCTATTTGCAATTTGTTTTTACTCAATTGTATTAAATGCCTAAATTTTAGCTTTTGTTAATTCTCCAACTTTACGGAAAACCACGACATCGTTTTATATGGAAAGAAATTTTAATGATATTTTGCACTTGTATAATATATTAAATGGTAATTATAAAATTATGCTGATAATGTTTTAGAATGAACAGTTTTTGAGTCATCTACCCTTGAATTTTTTTCTCCAAAGTTTAAGGATTATCATTTCTCAGTTGGCTACCATGAATATAAAGTTATTCAATGCAGTGAAACTTATTCTATTAGCTATATCTAGATATATATTTACAGATAATGTAATCCCCCCATTTGTTTTTACATACAGCTTCAGTGCACCAGTGACTTTTTGGGTGATTTGAACTATTCAGTTTGAGCTTATTCCCTACACTGAGATTTAACTAATCCACTCAAACCACATATCAATAAAAGGAACTTTTCTCCTCAGTGCAGAACTTAAACAGTCGTTTGTTTGTATGGTGTTTAACCAGGTTTTCAACAATATTTCAATTATATCACAGCACTCAGTGTATCTATCCATGTTTTCCGGGATTTTTTTTTGTTGTTTTTTGCCAGTGCTTTGTACAATATTCTTTTCAAGCCGTTGACTGCTTCTCTGCATAGCCATCATCAAAACAATGATCTGCAGTATGAGTAAAATGAATCTTGTTGCAATGATTACCACCAATCCCTTGAAAAAATGGCTGATCCGGGATTCAAACCAGCGATCCACTAGTATCAAGCTTTGTACATTACTGAGCTATCAGGCTAGGCAGAATTTTAACATCTTTGTATGTCTCTGTTAGAAAGTACTTAGGTATACATGAGCCTCTGTATACTAGTGTTATATCTGTAGTCTATAGGATCTTTGTTGAAACTCTAAGCGTAAAGAAAGTAGTTTTGCCAAACAACTAATTGTTTTGAAATAGAATATCAATCCTCTACTTCTGAATGAATTGGTGATTCTAGGCCTCGATAGCAGCACTTTATATAAAATTTATATGAAATTGTTTTGTTTTGATGTCAGTATTTTCTGGTGATGTGTGTAACCTAAATAAGAAAGCACAAAAGCTGTATTTACACAACAACCAACCATCCTTGCTCGGGTTCTTTATTCACAATACCACTTTGTGATTAGGCCCAACCTATGGTTATATTCAATCAATAAATTGTATGTTTTGCTGAAAGTGTGACAGGTTCAAACTTGTGCTCTAGGAATACCAACTTATTTGCCCTTTGATTTCATAAGTGTATTTTCATCAATGTGTAAGAGCGGGTTTGTCTTAGGCAATGAATTGCCATTCTTAACTCTTGTGCCGTTTTTGTTGAAAGTGCCCATATTCTTAATGTGAAGCCCTGTACAGGAATAGTTTGGAACAAGCATGGTATGCCTGAGCTTGTTTATGCTTATCATTAACTGATATTATACATATCAGGTATAGGGAATGGCAACATGTTGCATACATGTCTAAATTAAAACACATGGGGTGCTTAATACAGTGAGCTAAGTTTGATAGTCATTGTACATGATGCAGTCTTTTGAAGGAAGCTGCATATTTTGCATATAAATGAATGTTGTTTTATGGCGCATCGACAGCTTTGGTCATTTAGCGCGCATATCTGTGTTAAAGGAATGATTAAAGCGGAATTTTAAGCTAAAAAGGTAGAAATATAGGTTTACACAACAGGTTAAAAAGGTAATTAAGAAAGTATCACAGCTTGTTGTATAGAACAATCTCTTTGATGAAGGTGATAACTGAATCAGTGTTGACTGTTTCAAAGAGATTGTGCATTCTGTCAACATTGTAGTATTTCTCACGAATTGGCTGAAAGTCAATGCAATCTAATAAAATATGTTTTATTGTAACGTATTCATTGCATTGAACACATTCTGGTGCATCGTCTCTGGTTAAAAGCCAGGAGTGTGTCAACCGAGAATGTCCGATTCGAAGCCTTGTGATTATCACCTCTTCTCGACGAACGGACCTATAAGATGGGTACCACTCACAAAGGATTGGTTTAACAGAATGAGGCTTGTTGAAATGATCTGCATCCCGCTGGGATTGCCAAAGAGATTGGATGGAAGGTAAAATGGATGCTTTAAAATCTGTGTAAGGTATTTTAAAATGAGATATAGGAAAAGACAATGCCGACTTGGCAAGTTCATCGGCCTTTTCATTGCCTCGGATACCCATGTGACTAGGAAGCCAGCAAAATATAAACTTGTTTGTATCAGAGAGAGAAGAAATCCTCTCAAGAACAGCACAAATAGATGGGTTTTCAATTTTCTGGTTATAGAGAGCCTGGAGTGTAGAGAGAGAGTATGAGAACATAATAAAACCATTAGACCTACTTTCCTCTGCAAGACCCAAAGCAAGGCCTATTGCCTTCACTTCAGCAGAGATAATTGAAGAGTTGTCAGAAGGCGACATTTTTTTCTTTTTCTGCCAAATACAGCTTCTGCTTATACAGCTTGTCCATCCTTAGATCCATCTGTATAAATGGGTTTATAGGAGTTGTATTGTTCTTTGATTTCCTGGTACTGAGTTTGGAAAACAACTCTATCTGTGGTTAACTTCTTGTGGGCCAGAAGGTCAAAGCGAAATTCAGCAGCCTTTATCAACCATGCAGGGGTATCAGGAATTTTGTTTTCACAAATGGCATCTGTGTCAACATGGAGATTGTCTAGGTGTGGTTCCATGCTGATACCAAATGGAGTTATTGCATTTGGCTTCCTAGCAAATAGATTTTTGCAGCCAGGGTTAAAAACAATTTTGTGTGTAGGGTTGGATGGGTTTGCTTTTAACTTTAACAATATTGAGGGGATAGCTGTGAGAGAGAGAAGGCTCATTGGCCTCTACACATAGGCTGTTAATGGGAGAAGTTCGAAAAGCCCCAAGAGCCAAACGTAAATCCTGATTGTGGATTGTTTCAAAGATCTTCAAGTAGGATTTACGGGCTTAGCCATACACAATGGAGCCGTATTCTAGTTTGGAGCGAATAAGGGAGCGATAGAGACGTAGAAGGACTTTCCTATCAGCTCCCCATTCTGAATGAGCAACTGTTTTGTGAAGATTGAGTCCCTTATAGCATTTCTTTTTAAGCGCTTTAATGTGGGGCAAGAAGGACAATTGGACAATTTCTTGTCAAAGATGACACCTAAAAATTTAAATTCTGGTACAGCATCAATTCTTGTGTTGTCAAAATGTAGCTCCGCGTCTGGATGATGACCTCGTAACTGACAAAAGTGAACACATTTTGTTTTGGTCTTTGAAAACTTAAAACCGTTTTCATCAAACCATATTTGAAGTCTGTTTAAACATTGTTGAAGCTGTCTTTCAATGATGGCCATATGGCTTGATCTAAAACATATGACGAAATCGTCCACTTGTAAGCATCAATCCACACCAGGGTTAATAACCTTAACTATACTGTTTATCTTGATACTAAAAAGTGTTACAGAGAGGATACATCCTTGTGGCACACCCATTTCTTGTTCCCTTGCATCTGACAAGGTTGTGCCAACCCTCACACGAAATAGGCGATTATTTAAAAAAGAAGATGTAAAAAGAGGTAAGCGGCCTCTGAGACTGAAGTCATGCAAGTCTTTTAAAATTCCATATTTCCAGGTGTTGTCATAAGCACTCTTCAGGTCAAAAAATACCGATACAACTTGTTGCTTTTTTATAAAGCCTTCTCTAAGAAAAGTTTCAAAGCGTACAAAGTGGTCAACTGTACTGCGTTGACGTCTAAATCCACTTTGAACATCAACAATGAGATTATTTTTTTCTTAAAACCAAACAAGGCGGGAGTTGACCATTCGGTCTAAGGTTTTACAAAGGCAACTTGTAAGAGCTATGGGTCTGTAGCTGTTTGTGTCAGAAGTAGTTTTCCCTGGTTTCGGAATTGGGATTACTAAAGCTTCTTTCCAGGAGGAAGGCAAATCACCTTTTTGCCAAATATCATTGAAAATATCAAGCAAGATTGATAGAGTGGTATCTGGTAAATGCTTTTGAAATTGATAATGCATTTTGTCCTGACCTGGAGAGGAGTCATGGGCCTTATCTAAATCGGACTTGAGTTCTTTGAACGAGAACAGTTTATTGTAATACTCAAGGTTATTAGACTTGAAATTCAACCTTTTCTTTTCTTCTTTGGCTTTATTCTTCTGGAACTTTTCAGAGTAGTTCTCAGAGGAGGTTTTTTTTTTGGCAAAAGAATCAGCAAACGTGTCTGCAATATCTTTAGCATTTTCAATATCTGTACTGTTTGTAGAAAGATGTTTAAGAAGCACTACCTTTAATCGTTCTGATCATGACCTAGACTGTTTTTGTAGACGTTCTTGCATTAAGTATGGAAACAAAATGCCTCCAAGACTTACGCTTACTACTTGTTATGGTTTGTCTGACTTTTGCCCTGGAAATACGGAAAAGGTTATGATTTTCCGGAGTGGGTCTAAGGTTGAATTTTCTGAGAGCTTCTTTCCTTTCTTTAATAGCCGACTTACATTCATCAGTGAACCACAGCTTATTTGGGCGTTTTGGCGTTGTCGAGGTCTGTGGTACTGACTGTTTTGCCGCATCAATGAGCAGCCGGGAAAATAGTTCTCCAGGGCTAGAACAGTCTACAAGTTTATCTCTTGTAACAGTCTGTTCACAGAGAACCTGAAAAAGGTCCCAGTTGGCTTTGGTGAGTTTCCATCTCTTTGGACGTTCACATGTAGATGGCTCAAAAGATGTAATAAAAATTGAAAAGTGGTCGCTTCCACAAAGGTCGTCTCCCACTTTCCAGTTAAAATCCTGAAGCAAAGCTTGGCTACATAGAGAAAGGTCAAGGGAAGAGTAAGACCAGGTTGCTGGATGAAGATATGTTTATGTAGTGCTGTCGTTCATAACTGATAAAGAGTTATTAGAAATAAAGTTCTCCAGTTGTAAGCCTCTTTGATTTGTACCAATGCTACCCCATATAATATTGTGACCATTAAAATTTCCTGTCAGTATGAAAGGAGATGGTCTCTGTGAAATGAGATCATTGAGCTTGCTTTCATTGATAGGAGAACTTTGGGGAAGGTAAATAGAGCAGAGGGTAATGTTTTTATGAAGGGAAAGACGAACAGCAACAGCTTGAAGAGAGGAGTTTAACTGTATGTGTGTATGGGGGATGTTGTTATTTACAATAAAAGACACGCCGCCCTGGGCCTTATCACCCTCCTTGTATATTTTATAAATTGAGCGACATCTGAAAGAGATAGTGTCAGATTCCTTCAGGAAAGTTCCCTGTAAACAAATTGCTACAGGGTTCTCGTCATTAATTAGAAGTGATATCTCTTCATGGTTTGACTTCAGGCCTCGACAATTCCATTGGATAATTGTATTTGTCATCACACTTAATATAAATGAACATGTAAAACAAAGATAAAAAATCAGTGTGTGATGCATTAGTTGATCTTTTTATGACTTGATGATTTTGGTCTCCGGTAATGAGGAGGACCACTTATTTGTGTCTTTGTTCCATGTATTTTTGCTAGGGCCCCAGACACTTGCATGATCAATTCGGTTGACTAGGTTGACTAGGTATTGGAGGCTCTTTAGATGTTGAGGCTTTGATCTCCTTCGCCATCTCTGGGAATTTGGTCAGAAATAATTTTGTGAGGAGATCACAGTTTGGGCAGTCTTTTTGATGAGGGAACGTAACATCTGCATAGCTTGATGTGCTGGATAGACGATGTTCATCCTTTCTACGTTGCTGAACAATTTTTCTTGCATCAGGAAAGTTATTTTTTTTCTTATACTTCAATGTCAGAATTTCTTTTTCATCCTTCCACACTCTACATTCTTCTGAATATGTAAGGTGTGGGATTTTACAATGAAAACAAGACACAGGATTTTTACACTTAGCTGGATCATGGTCAGGGCCTTCGAATGCACATTTGGGACAAATTTGATTGTTGCTGCATCTAGATTCATGGTGCCCATGTCTCTGACATCTGAAGCAACGCAGAGGATTTGGTACATATACTTCAACCTTGACTGATTGAAAACCTATTTTAAATGACGAAGGTAAATTTGGAGAGGAAAAGGTAAGTATGTATATGTCTGTATCTCTTCGAATGCCATTTCTGAAAACCTGAATCCTTCTCACATCTGAGACATCTATGGATGAGCGATAGGCTAATTCCTTTGCAAGTATTAAGTGTTTTGTGTGGATAGAGAGTCACAGCAATGTCAAAGAAGGTGTTATGCTGCATCAAATTCAAAGTTTGTTGTTTTGAATAACATTAAACAAGAAGAGTATTGTTTTTTAGTTTCTTTACGGATTTTGGTGTGCCTAAGCACCTAGATAGCCCTTTCTCTATAGCAAAAGGAGAAAACTTCGTAACAGGTTTTAGGATATCTTTTGATTCAATAACCAAAAAACGAGGGAAGTTAGATTTCTGATGACTTGTTTGATTGGACAGTATTCTAGAAGAAAGATCTGTATCTGAGTCGCTGAGAGTGTACGCTTGGCTTTCTTTTGGTTTGTCATAGAGTTAATAAAGTTTCATCACCGATACTCCCCACCCACCTCGGAGTCCAACAAGGGGACACAGTCCGGGGAAACCTGGACCATGACAGAGATACATCAGTGATATACTTAGGTGAAAGGGCCAGACTGGAAAAGTGTATTCCTGCAGAAAGTCCTACCAGATCAGACAATCATTAGGAGTCACAAATGTCAATCAAACACGTGATATCTTTCACCCAATTAGCCCATGAGCAATCGCTTTCTAGGACATTAGGAAATTAGAACAGATAACAGAAACATTGGTCTCATTGAAAGACAGAGAGAGAGAGAATAAAGTCAATGAGAACTACCGAATAGAGCTTGGCATGACCAGCCGATTGATCAGGACGGGCCCTCCTGACCTTTCGTTAAGCTCAGTTCAAGGCCAATGTGCTGTTTTGTAAAAACAGTGATAAAATGGCCATACTCTGAATCCACTCAACTACCAGGATCCCTTCATCAAACGACACGAGTTGCAGCCTACGGCAAACAGGCAGGAACAGTGGGGGGTCTTACCCAGGCTGTAGTGCGACAACTGGGCTGTTTCTAATTTTACATATGACTAACACACAATAATGCAGCAATAACATCCTACCTGAATAATTAAAGAACACATGTAAACATATTTTGGAATAATATACTGACATTGTAAAGATGTTTTGGATTATCAAACAAAAATCACACAACGCAAGAGGGAAAATGAATAGGTCCTCTGATTTAGTTCCGATAGGCAATAGCATTTGTTAAAGGGAAGCACAAAACATTGAAAATGCATTTCCAGCACAAAAATGAATTTCACAATTTCTTTGTATATTATAGATAATACAAGTGTGATTGCATTTGTATTACTAGCTTCAAAAAAAAAAAAAAAGTGTAATTTGTCAAAAATCTCGGTTTGCAAATCGGATTTGCACTTGTATGAACCGGACTTCACCACCTTATCGATTGAACGACGAGATATTACGCGTGACGTCACTGTATGATCGCAGCACATTATTTTACTGATAACTCCACATAACACTTGGGCTTTAAAACAGGGGGAAAATGGACTCCGATGACGTTCCAGAAGATTCTGAGAGCACCTATGATTTATCAGTTTCTTGTTGCTCTTATCCTTTTGGTTCATACGAAGAGAATTCTGATTTACTACATACGAGCGAAGAAAATCAGTAAACGAATAGCCGATACTAAATCAATTCTTATCGGGCGGCATGATAAAAGTTTTCGTATGCAGATTACATTATTAAGTAATGAAAACGAAGCATCGAGATAGAAATAATCCATATCCCGCAAACTGACTTGGTTTTACAGGACTAGAATTAAAAACAAAATCGGCTCCAATATGCGGTTATCCATTATCCATACTATTGCATTTGAAAGCAAAAAGTGTTCGGACAAAAAAAAAAAATGCATCATTAAATGTGGAGCCAGAAATTAAAATGGACTTCTTACCCTCTTTCACAGATTTTAATAATTCCAGATCCTATATTTATGAATGATCAAAATAAGATTGAAAAGGATAGAAACTTTATCATGACACGTGTGTGTTAATCAGCGCCTAGCAAGTACATCACAGTGCTTCTACATGTCACCCACTTTGGCAGTGAAATACCGGAATCAATGAAACACACGGCTAACCCTTTATCACCTTTTCAACGAAAACAATTATAGCACATATTTCTCGACTCAACATGACGGTGGAATTACCTTTTTTGGAGGATCACAGGAAGATTTGAAATTTAACCTGACCTTCGTTGTTAAGATAGTCATATTTAAGTCAGACACTGAAACGCTTTTCTCTTTAAAGTAAAAAAAAAAAAAAAAAAAAGAAAAAAAATCGATAGCTTTATATAAAAATTCGAACTAATGATCCCAAGGTGTCAAGCCCTGTACGTTACCGGGTTTGGTAAATATGAAAGCTACCGGGTTCGACAAAAATGGATTGGACAATCAGACCATAAAATAGAAAAAAAAAAAAAAAGTTTGTTATGGTACTTCAGCTATTCTTTTCTTCTTCCCCCGCCCTTTTTTTGCACGACAATGGAACTTCTTAAGTTGACCTTTTACCATACAATCCCTGGTTTTTGCGACCCTGATAAAGAGGACTGTAATGTGATAATTGATTGGTACAAATTAACGCATACATGTCACATTAAACTATCACTACTTATCTGTTCTTGATCTTAAGTCAACCTTATGTTGATTATTTTTGGATAGGATTTGGAATTTTACACAGCTCACAGAGGTAAGTTTGATGTAGATCTATTTGATTATGATCCCCTGAGATGATCACCGAAAATACTAGGCGGCATCGTCGGTAATCTCTTAGGTGTTACACATATATTCTATTTAAAACCTGCGTGTAAATGGGATGCGCCCCTCAGCGAAGAACATAAAGCAGAATAATGCGTTGACCCGCTCCAAACTCTTTTGACATGTACGAAATCTGTCTATCGTTATCTTCTCGTCGGGTCCCTCAGAAAATAATGCAAGGAAACGCCATCTGCATCAGTATTAGCACAATTAGCGGCAACGCAGCTAACATCGGTATATATGGATGTTCCACCGTGATCTCCTCTAGGCATATGTACAAATTAATAAGGTTCTATGAGCGTAGAAAACAAAGATGTTTAGCCTAACCCGATGTTTTCATATACCCGGAAGTTGTTTAGTTCACATCAGTACTTTCGCATGGTCGATTTAGGGGCTCGCTAATTGGATTTTTGATTTACACACCTGTGCTTACAAATGCATTAAAACTATTAATATACATGTAAATTACCGGATTAGCGGAAGTGGCAACAAAATATCATTATTAATCAGGAAATAAAAAGAAAAAAAGCCAATATCTGGGCTGGAAGTGCACTTTAAAAGAATATGATACGCTATCGTGAAGTTATGTTACCTTTCAATATAATTTTGACCGAAAATCAAAAGCTCTGTGTTGACACAGATATCACAACAGGCGGTATTGCAGGAGTATAGAGTCTTAAAAAGGTTTCAAGATAAGACGCTAACAGTAATGTAAATGGAAAACCTGTTGATATTTTTTTTCTGAATTAGGAGAGCCACATGGAAGACATCTGACAGAAGGCTTAAAGCCCCAAAAGTGGCCAACACTAAACAATGCAGATGTTAAAATACATTCAACGTTAATTCATACCATTTGAAAGTACAGAAATTATTGGGAAAATGACAATCTGTTATTATGTGGTTGGTTCAAGTGTTAGGTACTGGCAGAAAAATGAATTTTAAAAGTAGGTCGAAAGTTGCTAGGTTGCTGTTTCCTTTTTTTTTTTATTTTTACTTTTTACCAGGTTTCAAATTCATTTTTCTGCCAGCAACAAACACTTGGACTGACTGTACAATAAAAGATTGTCATCTTTAGAATAATTTTTATTCTTTTGGAATGTATGTCAAATGTATTGTTATACCCCCACCTACGAAGTAGAGGGGGGGGGGTATACTGGTTTCACCAAGTCTGTCTGTCTGTCTATCCATCCATCCATCCAACCATCGGTCTGTCAATCCATCCGTCCGTTTCCGTGCTCATAAGCTGTTTGACATGGTACCCCGAAACTTTATACAAGTGTTGCTCATGACTCAAGGAGATGCCCTATCACTTTTGGGTCACATGGGTCAAAGTCAAGGTTACGGGTGAACTTTCTTGGAAAATCTTTTCCGTGCTCTAACTCACTAGCTGTTAGACCTAAGACCCTAAAACTCTATACGAGAGTTGCACATGACCCAATGAGATGTTGAATTGTGTTTTGGTTGCATGGGTCAAAGGTCAGGGGCACAGGTTAACTTCGTTTGAAAATCGTTTACGTGCTCTAACTCAAAAGCTGTTTGATCTAGGACCCCGAAACTTAATACAAGTGTTCCCCATGACCCAAGAAGGTGCCTTTTGTTTTTGGGCCACATCAGTTAGAAGTCAAGGTCACGGGTGAACTTTGTTTTGAAAATCGTTTCCTTTCTCTGATTGTTCTGATTCAGTGACAATGTGCTGGAGCGGGGGGGGGGTATTTGTCCACTTTGCATCAGTGCTAGTTTAAAATCAAATGCATTTTAGCACCTGCACCGTCTTTTCTTTCACCGCTATTGGGGTTTTAACTTTTAGCCGCAAAATCAATCATTCTCCAACAAAAGAAACCCCCATGCTTTCTTTTTTTGGGAAAAAATAAAATGCTTAATGAAGAAGACATTTAAAACAAGAAATTAATTTCATGCAGATGTCTGAGATGAGTCACATGTATTGAATGCATAGCTGTTGAAAAAAAGCTGTTGAAACAAGACCAGAAGGGTACAAGTCAGAGTCTTATCTGCCTTTAAACTCAAGACATATTTCAAGAGATAAACAATCCAAAAAAAGGTATTGTGAAATGAGAAAGAGGACAGAGAGTAAGGAAACAGAAAAATAACATCTGATTCATTTTCAATGTGCATCTGTTTGAAATTTTGAATAGTTTGTTATATGGCTACAAAACCAAATAAACTAAATGAGTAAATCAAGGGTAAAAATACAGGGTAGATAACAAAAAAAACTAATCATTATAGATAATTTTGGCATAACTTTGCAATTACCATGTAATATAATGTGCAAGTGCAAAATATCTTTGAAATCTCTTTACATATAAAACAATGTTGTGGTTTTTCATGAAATTGGAGGATTAGAAAAGGCTAAATTAGGCATGTCATACAATGGATTTAAAACAAATTGCAAATAGGAATTTTACAAAAATTTTAACATAAGCTGTTATATCTCATATTGCTTAAGGAAGTATAAAACTGTTAAATTTCTAGTTCTAAGTACCAATAAAAATATCATCAGTTTCGCAACAAACCCCTCTTCGGGTCAGAATGACTCGTGACTTACTTTGAACGCGCACACAACATACAAAGCTTTACCAACTGTTTCAATATTGCATGACATTACAGCCACATGTATAAGTATCTGTATAGAAAGTTTAAAGAAAATAGGTAGTTAAAAGATAGCGTTTTTCTTTGAAAGGGTAGAAAACATTGTGAAAAAAGGTGTTAAACAAGTGCTTATTACTAACAGTTTTTCCTTTTCCCTCAATGGTTTCAAAGGCCTTCATTAAAGTCATTTAAATATAGGATTGTCGGTATATAGTAAGATGAAAGGACTGTTACAGTAGTTTAATCCTAAACCAAACAATTCCAAGTTTTAATGACCCTGAGGATGGAACCCTTTGAAACAATTTTCTCCTTGTCTAAGAATGTTTTCCACCCTTTCTGAGACAAATCCAATCATTTGAGTCACATTTATTCGTCATATGTAAAATGCTTTCATTTGACCGAGCTAACGTTTTGCTGTATAATAAAGGGTTAAGTTTGCTGGTAACCACTTTCCCCTTTCCTGCAAATGTTTTCAATAATTTGCAAGACAAAACCCATTATTTATGGCTCATTCAATTTGTTATCTGCAAATGTTTTCAATTTGGGAAAATCTACAATTTTGTCATTTGGTATTGAGTTAACAATTTGATATGCTAATTTTAACATAGTAAGTTGTTATTAACGAGATTTCAAGTGTCAAAATTCAATGAACAGCATGAATATTTTCAGTCTTCTGTGAAAAAAAAAAAAAAAAAAAAAGACCGTATTCACCAACCCTTCTTATGAACAATCTTATTCTTACTCTCAAGAATTTTCTAGATTTGGAAGTAACACAACTTCTGATTGGCTAAACCAAATGGTTTAGCTAATCAGAAGTTGTGTTACCTTTGAAATCCAGAATTAGACTAAGAATATTCTTGAGAATGGTTGGTGAATACGGTCCCAGATGTTTGCAGTTTAATATTCTGTTTTCATCAAACTAGCTCAAATATACTCAGAGGCAAAGGAAAGTATACACCTTTCTATTTTGACTGTTTTGGCAAAACAGTTAAAGCTAGGCCCTTGCAATTTTTTCTTGTGACAGTCCAATAATGTTTAAGTACCAAAAACAAAAGATTGTCAGCAATACACCAATATTAACAAGGGGATTATTCATTTAAAGGGTGGCAAAATACTTTTTTATGACCAGGGTTTTCAATGGTTGATGGATTAAATGGTGTTTCACGTCACTCTCAACGTTATTTTTAGTCATATCACGACATTAGCTCACTTCAGCTAACTTATTCATGTTCATCCTTAGTTTAACCAATGTACGACCAGCCCTCAAATGTCTTGCAAAAGGAAACTCGCACAAAATTGGAACACCTCGGGCTGGGATTTAACTCTTTACTTCGCCCCCAGCTGGGTGGGGGGATAGAAATAGCTCAGCTGTCGCACTACAGCAGGGGTAAGACCCCCCCCCCCACTGTGCCTGCCCGTTTGCCGTGGGCTGCAACTCGTGTCGTTCGGTGACGGGATCCTGGTGGTTGAGTGGATTCAGGGCTCGGCCGTTTGATAGCTCTGTTTTCGCAACACACCGTTTTGGCCTTGAATTGAACTAAACGAGAGGTCAGGAAGGCCCGTCCTGATCAATCGGCTGGTCATGCCTTGCCCTAGGGCATCTAATATGTTCTTTCTCTTATACCCTTCTCTCTATTAAAATTACTGTCCTCTCCATATCTAATCCAGATTTCATATTTCTTGTTCTGCCCTAGAAGGCGGTGGCTCATGGGTCAATCGGGTGAAAGTTCTTTGGTATTTGGCTGACATTTGTAACCTCTCTATGATTGTCTAAGCTTGGTAGAACTTTCTGTGAGAATACATCTGTCCAGTCTAGCCCTTTCATACCGAGTATACCACTGATGTATCCCTGTCATGGTCTGCGAATGGGCTTTCCCCAGACCATGTCCCCTTGTTGGGCTCCATGGCGGGTGGGGAGCATCGGTGGTGAAACTTTAAACAGAAACATGGCGTCCCCCCAAAAAAAAGGCCAAGCTGAATGAAAGCAAACGCCCTCTTTCAGATAGTGAATCGGAAACAGAACCTTCACCTCCTACTTCCTCTCTTCATTCTCCACGTTTCATAATTATCCAGTCCAAAGATCCTTCAAAACCTGTAACAAAACTCTCTCCGTTTATAATAGAAAAACAAATAACTAGCATCCTTGGAACTCCCAAATCTGTCAAAAAACTTAAAGACCAGACCCTTTTAGTTGAATGTCTTACAAATCAACAAGCACTGAATCTTTTAAAACACAAAAAAATTCTTTGACACAGACGTCAAAATTTTCGCACATCCTTCCCTCAATTCTTGTAAAGGAGTAATTAGATGCAAGGAGCTTTCCTACTGCAACTCCTTGCAAGAAATTAAAGACAACTTGAAACAACAAGGTGTATCCGATGTTCAGCGAATTTCTGTACGCAGAGATGGAGAACAGAGACTCACAAACACATACATTTTAACATTTTCTTCACCTGTTCTTCCAACATCTATCAAGATAGGCTTCCAAATTGTAAAAGTAGATGTGTATGTGCCAAATCCCTTGCGATGTTTTAAATGCCAGCGATACGGCCATTACATCAGTAAATGTCAAAATCAAGAAACATGCTCTAAATGTGCTCATCAAGGACCTGACCATGACAGTACTACATGTTCCAATCCCCCTCTCTGCATTAATTGCAAGTCTTCACACTCTACCTTTTCTAGAGAGTGTCCTGTATGGAGAAAAGAAAAAGAAGTGCTGTCCATTAAATACAACAATAATGTTAGCTTTCCAGAAGCAAGGAAAATATTTGAACAAAGAAAGAAAACCTCTTCTAGTCCTAGCTATGCAGGTGTTGTTGGCTCGTCAACTGAAAAGGATGACTGCAACACTTGTAAGATTCTAGCGAAAGTTCTCCTTCAAAAATTTCCTGATGTAGCTACTGAGCTGAAAGAACTTCTCCCTCCATCCACATTGTCCAAACTAATTCCTGACTCTCCATCTGCGTCTACAACAAACAAAACCCCTTCTGCAACCTCAAAACCCACAAACTCTCAAAGTATTTCTTCACAAAAAACTTCAAAGCCGTCTACCTCTTCGCAAAATATCTCTTCAAAAAAACCTTCAAAGCCATCTCCCCCTTCACAACAGCCTGCAAAGAAACCCCAACCTCCATCTTCACAGTCTACAATAAAATCTAATGTTTCATCAAAAGATAACAAATCTAATCATACACCTCGATCTCCTGAAAGGTCTTCTTCCAAACCTAAACCACAATCTAGAGATTCCCATGAATCTTGTGAAATCACAGTCAGAGTAAATGATCCTGTCCCTACCTCCAACAGATTTTCGGAGCTAGAGGACATGGATGCAGATGCTGAAAATCTGGAAGGTGAGGCTTCAGATTCAGAAGCCTCTATCTGGTCCATTTCTAAAGATACTTGGAACAAGGACACTGACACTTGGCACACGTCCAAACCCGAGACAACTGTAATGAAGTCTTAATCAACCTATTTTAAAATGCATTGGTTTACAACCTCTTTTTTTACTCTAGCTTTTATACTTTCTTCATACACAATGGATACCATAATCCAGTGGAATTGTTGAGGTCTGAAGTCAAACTTTGACCAACTTTCCCTTTTAATTAGTGATCACAAACCATTAGTGATTAGTGATCACAAACCATTTGCTGTTTGTCTTCAAGAAACCTTCCTTAAATGGGAGGATGATATCTCAATCAAATACCATTCCATTTACAATAAAGTCTTTACCGAAGGCGAGAAAGCTAGAGGTGGTGTTTCTGGTATTGTTAATAACAACATACCTCATAAAGTTATCTCTCTTAACACAAACTTGCAAGCTGTTGCCATCATATTATCTTTACACAGTGCCGTTACACTATGTTCTTTATATCTCCCCCCGAGCACACCTGTTAATGAGACCTATCTGAATGATCTCATTTCCCAATTGCCATCCCCCTATATTCTTGCTGGGGACTTTAATGGTCACAATGTTATGTGGGGTTGTGATGACACTAATCAGAGAGGTTTACAGTTGGAGAACTTCATTTCGAACTACTGTCTTTCATGAATGATAACAAGTCCAAAACCTACCTACATCCAGCAACTGGATCTTACTCATCTATAGATTTAACCTTATGCAGCCCAGTCTTACTTCCCAATTTCAGTTGGAAAGTGAAAGAGGATTTGTGTGGAAGTGATCACTTCCCTATTATCTTTTCATCTACACAACCATCCAGCAGCATAAAACCGCAGAAATGGAAGCTCTCCAAAGCCAATTGGAATAGATTTGAAACCCGCTGTGAACAGACATGACAAGTTTAGAGATTGCGATGATCCAGCAAAACTTTTTACTTCGCTGTTAATTGATGCAGCTAAACAGTCTGTCCCTCAGACCTCGACAAATCCAAAACGTCCTGACAAGCCTTGGTACAATGATGATTGTAAACAGGCTGTCAGAGACAGAAAACAAACCCTTAGAAAGTTTGACCTCAGACCTACCAAAGAAAATCATGACTTATTCCGTATTTCCAGGGCAAAGGCTCGTCGTACCATTAGAGAAAGTAAGCGCAAGGCTTGGAGACAATATGTCTCTGAATTAAATAGTAGAACTACTACTAAAAAAACCTGGGACATTATCAGAAAGATCAGTGGCAAAGGCCAACCCCCTCTCAGTCACCTTGAAATTAACATTACTTCGTTGGAATCACCCCAGGATATAGCTGATGCTCTTGCCGACACCTTTTGCAAAAAGTCCTCCTCTGCAAACTATTCTGAAAAGTTTCAGAGGAATAAAGCCAGAGAAGAAAAGAAAAAAACTTAATTTCAATTCTTCTAATTCAGAGCACTATAATAAACTCTTCACCTTTAAAGAATTAAAATCTGCTCTAAATAAAGCTCACGATTCTTCTCCTGGCCAAGATAAAGTTCATTACCAGTTTTTAAAACACTTACCTTTTACTTCTCTCTCTGTTTTACTTGATATTTTTAATGATATCTGGCAGTCCGGTGATTTTCCTTCGTCCTGGCGAGAGGCACTAGTCATTCCTATCCCAAAACCTGGCAAGGATGCTAGTGACCCAGCCAACTATCGTCCCATAGCTCTTACTAGTTGTCTCTGCAAGACCATAGAACGTATGGTCAATGACAGGCTTGTCTGGTTTTTAGAGAAAAACAACCTTATCGTTGATGTACAGAGTGGATTTCGTCGCCAGCGTGGTACCATCGATCATCTTGTCCGCTTCGAAACCTTTGTCAGAGAAGCCTTTATTAATAGACAACATGTAGTATCTGTCTTTTTCGACCTTGAAAGCGCTTATGATACGACTTGGAAATACGGAATTCTTAAAGACTTACATGACTTTGGTCTTCGAGGCCGTCTTCCTCTTTTTATCTCGGCCTTCTTGGATGAACGTCTTTTCCGTGTCCGAGTTGGTAATACTGTCTCGGGAGCCCGTGAAAAGGAGATGGGTGTGCCCCGAGGATGTATTCTCTCTGTTACACTTTTTAGTGTAAAAATAAACAGTATAGTTAAAGCTATCTGTCCTGGTGTAGACTGTTCTCTTTATGTTGATGACTTTGTTATATGCTTCAGATCTCGAAATATGAATATTATTGAGAGACAACTTCAACAGTGTCTCAACAAACTCCAAACGTGGTCTGATGAAAATGGCTTCAAATTTTCAAAGTCCAAAACAAAATGCATGCACCTTTGTAATCTACGTGGTGTTCATCCAGACCCTGAACTGTATTTGGACAAAACCAAAATTGAAGTCGTTTCTGAATTTAAATTTCTCGGAGTCATCTTTGACAGAAAGCTTTCCTCCCTTCCTCACATCACTGCACTTAAAAAGAAATGCAAGAAGGCTCTTAATCTTCTAAAGGTTGTGGCCCATTCTGAATGGGGAGCAGACCGTAAAGTCCTCTTGCGGCTTTATCGGTCTTTAGTTCGCTCCAAATTAGACTATGGATCTATCGTATACTGATCAGCCCGTAAATCTTGTCTTAAAATTCTCGATCCTATACACCACGAAGGCCTTCGTCTTGTACTTGGAGCTTTCAGAACTTCTCCCGTCAATAGTCTCTATGTTGAGGCTAATGAACCTTCTCTTTCTTACAGGAGGGAAAAACTCTCACTTCAATATCTTTTAAAACTGAAGTCAAATCGTTTTAACCCAACTCATAAAGTTGTTTTTAAACCTCAATATAAACGTCTTTTTGAAAGGAAAACAAATGTTATTCCTCCATTTGGTATCCGCATGGAGCCCATTGTAGATAACCTTGGCATAGACATTGAGTCTATTGCCGACTATAAAATCTCTGAAATCCCTCCATGGACACTAAACAGTGCAGAATTCAGATTTGACCTTGCATCCGACAAAAAGTCAGTCACGGATAGAACTGTGTTTCATGCTAGATACAACGAGATAAAGGAGCATTATTTTTCCTTCAAACCAATCTATACAGATGGATCTAAAGAGGGAAATTCTGTAGCAGCTGCCGCTATTTATGGAGAAAGGAGCTTAAAGTGCCGCCTTCCAAACAATTCCTCTATCTTCTCTGCAGAAATTAAAGCTATTGATCTTGCCCTTAATCTAGCTGAACATTCTAATTCCAATCGTTTCATTATCTTTTCGGACTCTTTGTCAACATTACAAGCCCTTTCAAATCAACGACTTGAGAATCCCTTGATCTGTACTTTACTTGAAAGGATCTCACAAATTTCTTCTATGAATAGATTGGTGTTCTGCTGGCTTCCAAGTCATGTAGGCATCAAAGACAATGAAAATGCCGATAGGTCTGCCAAATCTGCGCTTAACCTTCCCATTTCAGATTTTAAAGTTCCACACACTGATTTTAAATCCTCTGTTTTAACACATATCCAATCTTCTTGGCAATCCCAGTGGGATGCTGATGTTTTCAATGAACTGCATTCAGTTAAACCTTCCCTTGGTGAATGGTACCCCGTTTACAGGTCTGTTCGTCGAGAAGAAGTGATAATTGCACGACTTTGAATTGGCCATTCACGCATTACACATTCCTGGCTCTTGACCAGAGATGATGCCCCTGAATGTATTCCATGCAATGCACCCTTCTCTATAAAACACATTCTACTAGATTGCATTGACTTTCAGCCAGTTCGTACAAAATATTTCAACGTCGATAGTTTAAAAAATCTTTTTGATTCTGTCAGCGTTGAATTTATTATCGCTTTCATAAAGGAGATTGGCATTTACAATAAACTGTGATATTTGCTTTTTGAGTTTCTTACCCATGTTTTTACATTCTTTACACACTTTTCTCAATGTTAAGCTCTCATTTCCTTTAAGCTACTATTCACAGTCTTAACCTTTTCATTTAAAACTTTGAGTAGGCAGGGAATGCCCAGTCACTCAATATTACATAAATATTATATTTTATGCAAATAAAAAGTTACACATAACCTTTCATCATTTAAAGTCACACATAATACTTCTTAGTTCAACTCTTTTATCATTATTAATATATTCAAACTTTTTTCAGTTTAAACAAATCCACTTTTACTATCTTTTAACACAGATATGTGCGCTAAATGACCAAAGCTGTCGATGCGCCATAAAACAACATTCATTCATAACTCTTTACTTATAAAGCACGCAGGTCCCTATTTCTTTTAAAGACAAACGAATGTTTCCATTTCGATTGGTAAATGTATTGATCAGACTCAATTTCCTTCAATAATCTGGCCTCTGGTTGACAAGTTAACTCTCTTTGGCATACCTTCTAACCAGTTCCACCGAATTTCAAAACGCTTTCATGTGATGATACCAAACCATTTATTGATTGCAGATCTCAAATGATTCAAAACCGTGATTATGGCTTTCAAATTGACAATCAATTGATTGAGCATAGACGCTGCACATCACTCTGACTCAGTTTCACTTAAGTGATTCACTAGGACCTCGCAATGTTGATTTCATGTATTATTCTCGATATCAACCACCCCAACCCCAGACGTACTGGTCTTACTTTGACATGGTTACTTTAGGTCAACCAGAAGGCAGTTCCTTTAACTCATAGCATCTCCACAGCCAATCAACTGTGACTTGTGCACATTGCAACAAATGAGTCACAGGCCGGTCTTGAACGACCAGCCTGAAGAATTCCCGTGACACGATTTCTATCGCTGTTCCATTGTTTGATAAAAAATGAAAAGGGCGGCCTTTTTTCAGACTAACAACTTAGAAACCAAATACTGATTTACAGCAATACGAGGGGTGATTAGAAAGAACGTGGACCAGTGCCTGTATTTGAATATTGTAAAAAAAAAACAATAAAACTTGGAATGTTTATTGTTTTTGAAAGTAACTTTCTTTGAAGTCTATGCACATTTTTGTTCTTGATTCCGACATACGGGGCTCGAGCCCGTTACGTAACATTACTCTAAAAGAGCCGGTCATAGAGAGGGTTCGCTCCTTTCTGCTGTCATAGTGCATGGCACGTGGAGAATCTTTCAAAACAGGAACTAGCCAGAGGTCACAAAGGGTCAGGACTGAATTATAAAGAGGGTTGGCTAGTGTTTCTATGTTTAGTTTTTCCAAAGTTTCTTGTGCAAAATTAGCTTTGTAAGCTAGGACGTTATCTTGGGTTAAAATGATGCCACTCCGCAGGACTTCTTGCTGGTTTTTTCGCATGGTGTTTGTTAAATTCATTTGAATAATGTGGGCATAAAACTCGGCACTCACTGTAGTATGTATACAACCCGATTTAGGAGAAAAATATGAGAACAGAAAAACATGATACACATAAGTTTAACAACTGACTTAGAAATTTTGGCTTTAACAGCGGAGGGTGATGTTGGATGTTTCCATAAACTCCTGTGTTTTTTAGATTCAGTCTGATCAAAATGTAATTCTGTTGCATCGCATGTTACAATACGGTCAGTAAAGTTTGACCTCTCTACCCTCACACGTTCTAAAATTTCTCGGATTTCAACCGTAACCCCCATTTGCTAGGGCATCAACAGTCGAGGTATGCGCCTTGCCCGAACACACAACATTCAAAGATTGTTGGTCAAAATCTCCTTGGCACTTCCATATGAAATGCTTACTTTGTCAGCTGTTTTCCTTACAGCATCTCGACGATCTTGTTTTACATGCAGCTTACCCCCAGCTGGGCGGGGGGATAGAAATAGCTCAGCTGTCGCACTACAGCAGGGGTAAGACCCCCCCCCCCCCACTGTGCCTGCCTGTTTGCCGTGGGCTGCAACTCATGTCGTCTGATGACGGGATCCTGGTGGTTGAGTGGATTCAGGATATGGCCCTTGAATTGTTCTGCTTTCACAACACACCACTTTGGCCTTGAATTGGACTAAACGAGAGGTCAGGAGGGCCCGTCCTGATCAATCGGCTGGTCATGCCTAGCCCTAGGGCATTTCTTTTAACTGTGTATCGTTTATCGTACACAAAAATTCACCCAAGATTATCATATCTTTTTGCCTCTGTCAAAGATAGAAATCAGTGCCCTAGAAGGCGGTGGCTCATGGGCTAATCGGGTGAAAGTTGGTGTTTGATTGACACTTGTAACCGCCCAAAGATAGCCTATGCTTGGTATGACATTCTGAGGGCCTACATTTGTCCGATCTAGCCCTTTCGCTTCGAGTATATTGCCGATGTATCCTTGTCATGATCTGTGTTTGGTTTCCCCAGATCATGTCCCCTTGTTGGGCTCCGAGGCGGGTGGGGAGCATCGGCAATGAATTTATTACAACTATCATGGCAACCCCCAAAAAGGCCAAGCGTGTACTTTCAGATTCAGATTCTGAATCAGATATGTCTTTTAGTTCAACCACTAGTTTTGCTAGGTTTATTGTCATCGAGTCAGCTGACACATCAAAAACAATCACAAAATTATCACCTTTCATCATTGAAAAAACAATCTCTTCAATTTTAGGCACTCCAAAATCTGTAAAGAAATTAAAAAATGAAACCCTGCTCGTTGAATGTTTTACCCAACAGCAGGCAAAAAATCTTTTAGGCCACAAAAAATTCTTTAACCTGGATGTTAAGATATATCCGCATAAGACCTTAAACACGAGCAAAGGAGTCATCAGATGCAAAGAACTTTCTTACTGTGACTCCATAGAAGAGATTAAAACGAACCTACAATCTCAGGCTGTGTCTGACGTAAGGAGAATCTCTGTTTTTAGAGATGGGGTACGTAGAGATACCCATACGTACATTTTAACGTTCTGCACACCCTCCTTACCTGCTTCCATTAAAGTAGGATTTCAGTCGGTGAATGTCGACGTGTATGTGCCAAACCCGCTGCGTTGCTATAAATGCCAGCGGTATGGACATCACGAAAGCAATTGCACAAACACCCCTATTTGCCCAAAATGTGCTTTTGAGGGCCCCGACCATGATCCAAAAACTTGCGACAATCCAGTTCTGTGTTACAATTGCAAGTCTTCTCATCCAACCTTCTCCAAAAACTGCTCAGTATGGAAGGATGAGAAGGAAATCCTATCCATCAAATTTAAAGAAAACATCAGTTTCTTGGAAGCTAGGAAAATAGTAGAAAGACGCAAAAATGATGTGACCTTATTGACTAGTGCAACATCTTATGCCAAAGTCACATCTCCCATATCTCCACAGGGACATTGCTCAACCTGTGAACTCTTGGCAAAAAAACTTCTGGAAAAGTTTCCAGAAATGGCCAACGAGTTGAAAAGCCTTGTCCCTGACATTCAACTATCCAAACCCCTCAAACAGACACAACCTACACCCAAACCCACTACTGCATCCTCTTCTCAAAAAGCACCATCTACTTCCTCCCAAAACAAAAAGAAAATCATTTCACAAGAAACAAACTCGTCATCTGACTCCCTTAAATCAACACCCCCAAAGCCCTCTTCCTCTTCACAAAATACTTCTTCAAAAACAGCTTCAAAGCCATCTGCCCCTTCAAAACAGCCTCCTAAGAAACCCCAACCTCCACCTTCACAGTCTACAAATAAATCTAACACTCCACCTAAAGATAAATCTTATCATGTACCCCGATCACCAAAAAGATCTTCCTCGAAATCTAAACCACAGTCCAGAGATAAGCATGGATCTTGTGAAGTAGCAGTCACAGTAGATGATCCGGTCCCTACCTCCAACAGATTTTCGGAGCTAGAGGACATGGATGCAGATACTGAAAATCTGGAAGGTGAGGCTTCAGATTCAGAAGCCTCTATCTGGTCCATTTCTAAAGATACTTGGAACAAGAACACTGACACTTGGCACACATCCAAACCCGAGACAACTGTAATGAAGTCTTAATCAACCTATTTTAAAATGCATTGGTTTACAACCTCTTTTTTTACTTTAGTTTTTATACTTTCTTCATGCACTATGGATACCATAATCCAGTGGAATTGTTGAGGTCTGAAGTCAAACTTTGACGAACTTTCCCTTTTAATTAGTGATCACAAACCAGTTGCTGTTTGTCTTCAAGAAACCTTCCTTAAACGGGAGGATGATATCTCAATCAAATACCATTCCATTTACAATAAAGTCTTTACCGAAGGCGAGAAAGCTAGAGGTGGTGTTTCTGTTATTGTTAATAACAACATACCTCATAAAGTTATCTCTCTTAACACAAACTTGCAAGCTGTTGCCATCAGATTATCTTTACACAGTGCCGTTACACTATGTTCTTTATATCTCCCCCCGAGCACACCTATTAATGAGACCAATCTGAATGATCTCATTTCCCAATTGCCATCCCCCTATATTGTTGCTGGGGACTTTAATGGTCACAATGTTATGTGGGGTTGTGATGACACTAACCAGAGAGGTTTACAGTTGGAGAGCTTCATTTCGAACAACTCTTTGTCTTTCATGAATGACAACAAATCCAAAACCTACCTACATCCAGCAACTGGATCTTACTCATCTATTGATTTAACTTTATGCAGCCCAGTCTTACTTCCCAATTTCACTTGGAAAGTGAGAGGATTTGTGTGGAAGTGATCACTTCCCTATTATCTTTTCATCTACACAACCATCCAGCAGTGTAAGACCGCAGAAATGGAAACTGTCTAAAGCCAATTGGAACAGATTTGAAACCCTCTGTGAACAGACCATTACACATGACAAGTTTGGAGATTGCGATGATCCCGCAAAACTTTTCACTTCGCTGTTAATTGATGCAGCTAAACAGTCTGTCCCTCAGACCTCGACAAATCCAAAACGTCCTGACAAGCCTTGGTACAATGATGATTGTAAACAGGCTGTCAGAGACAGAAAACAAACCCTTAGAAAGTTTAACCTCAGACCTACCAAAGAAAATCATGACTTATTCCGTATTTCCAGGGCAAAGGCTCGTCGTACCATTAGAGAAAGTAAGCGCAAGGCTTGGAGACAATATGTCTCTAAATTAAATAGTAGAACTACTACTAAAAAAACCTGGGACATGATCAGAAAGATCAATGGCAAAGGCCAACCCCCTCTCAGTCACCTTAAAGTTAACAATACTTCGTTGGAAACCCCCCAGGATATAGCTGATGCTCTTGCTGACACCTTTTGTAAAAAGTCTTCCTCTGCAAACTATTCTGAAAAGTTTCAGAGGAATAAAGCCAGAGAAGAAAAGAAAAAACTTAATTTCAATTCTTCTAATTCAGAGCACTATAATAAACTCTACACTTTTAAAGAATTAAAATCTGCTCTGAATAAAGCTCACGATTCTTCTCCTGGCCAAGATAAAGTTCATTACCAGTTTTTAAAACACTTACCTTGTACTTCTCTCTCTGTTTTACTTGATATTTTTAATGATATCTGGCAGTCCGGTGATTTTCCTTCGTCCTGGCAAGAGGCACTAGTCATTCCTATCCCAAAACCTGGCAAGGATGCTAGTGACCCAGCCAACTATCGTCCAATAGCTCTTACTAGTTGTCTCTGCAAGACTCTAGAACGTATGGTCAACGACAGGCTTGTCTGGTTTCTAGAAAAAAACAACCTCATCGTTGATGTACAGAGTGGATTTCGTCGTCAACGTGGCACCATCGATCATCTTGTCCGCTTTGAAACCTTTGTCAGAGAAGCCTTTATTAATAGACAACATGTAGTATCTGTCTTTTTCGACCTTGAAAGCGCTTATGATACGACTTGGAAATACGGAATTCTTAAAGACTTACATGACTTTGGTCTTCGAGGCCGTCTTCCTCTTTTTATCTCAGCCTTCTTGAATGAACGTCTTTTCCGCGTCCGAGTTGGCAATACTGTCTCGGGAGCCCGTGAACAGGAGATGGGTGTGCCCCAAGGATGTATTCTCTCTGTTACACTTTTTAGTGTAAAAATAAACAGTATAGTTAAAGCTATCTGTCCTGGTGTAGACTGTTCTCTTTATGTTGATGACTTTGTTATATGCTTCAGATCTCGAAATATGAATATTATTGAGAGACAACTTCAACAGTGTCTCAACAAACTCCAAACGTGGTCTGAAGAAAATGGCTTCAAATTTTCCAAGTCCAAAACAAAATGCATGCACCTTTGTAATCTACGTGGTGTTCATCCAGACCCTGAACTATATTTGGACAAAACTAAAATTGAAGTCGTTTCTGAGTTTAAATTTCTTGGAGTCATCTTTGACAGAAAGCTTTCCTTCCTTCCTCACATCACTGCACTTAAAAAGAAATGCAAGAAGGCTCTTAATCTTTTAAAGGTTGTGGCCCATTCTGAATGGGGAGCAGACCGTAAAGTCCCCTTGCGGCTTTATCGGTCTTTAGTTCGCTCCAAATTAGACTATGGATCTATTGTATACGGATCAGCCCGTAAATCTTGCCTTAAAATTCTCGATCCAATACACCACGAAGGCCTGCGTCTTGTTCTTGGAGCTTTCAGAACTTCTCCTGTCAATAGTCTCTATGTTGAGGCTAATGAACCTTCTCTTTCTTACAGGAGGGAAAAACTCTCACTTCAATATCTTTTAAAACTGAAGTCAAATCGTTTTAACCCAACTCATAAAGTTGTTTTTAAACCTCAGTATAAATGTCTTTTTGAAAGGAAAACAAATGTTATTCCTCCATTTGGTATCCGCATGGAGCCCATTGTAGATAACCTTGGCATAGACATTGAGTCTATTGCCGACTACAAAATCTCTGAAATCCCTCCATGGACACTAAACAGTGCAGAATTCAGATTTGACCTTGCATCCGACAAAAAGTCAGTCACGGATAGAACTGTGTTTCATGCTAGATACAACGAGATAAAGGAGCATTATTTTTCCTTCAAACCAATCTATACAGATGGATCTAAAGAGGGAAATTCTGTAGCAGCTGCCGCTATTTATGGAGAAAGGAGCTTAAAGTGCCGCCTTCCAAACAATTCCTCTATCTTCTCTGCAGAAATTAAAGCTATTGATCTTGCCCTTAATCTAGCTGAACATTCTAATTCCAACCGTTTCATTTTTCGGACTCTTTGTCAACATTACAGGCCCTTTCAAATCAACGACTTGAGAATCCCTTGATCTGTACTTTACTTGAAAGGATCTCACAAATTTCTTCTATGAATAGATTGGTGTTCTGCTGGCTTCCAAGTCATGTAGGCATCAAAGGCAATGAAAATGTCGATAGGTCTGCCAAATCTGCACTTAACCTTCCCATTTCAGATTTTAAAGTTCCACACACTGATTTTAAATCCTCTGTTTTAACACATATCCAATCTTCTTGGCAATCCCAATGGGATGCTGATGTTTTCAATAAACTGCATTCAGTTAAACCTTCCCTTGGTGAATGGTACCCCGTTTACAGGTCTGTTCGTCGAGAAGAAGTGATAATTGCACGACTTCGAATAGGCCATTCGCGCATCACACATTCCTGGCTCTTGACCAGAGATGATACCCCTGAATGTATTCCATGCAATGCATCCTTTTCTATAAAACATATCCTACTAGATTGCATTGACTTTCAGCCAGTTCGTAGAAAATATTTCAGCGTCAATAGCTTAAAAAATCTTTTTGATTCTGTCAGCGTTGAATCTATTATCGCTTTCATAAAGGAGATTGGCATTTACAATAAACTGTGATATTTACTTTTTAGTTTCTTATCCACCTTTTTACATTCTTTACACATCTTTATATAAAATACCTTGTCAGCTGATTCACAAACTTACCTTTTTAATCTAAAACTTTTTGAGTAGGCAGGGAATGCCCAGCCACTCAATATCATATTTTATGCACATTGTCAGTTACACGTAACCTTTTTTCATTTAAAGACTCCTTTATTATCAATTTAAGACTGTTCAAATCTTTTTATCGCAGTCTTAACATCATTATTCAAAACCTTTTTGAGTTAATAGGGAAGCCCTGTTGCTCAATTATATCTTTTATACATACTTAGATCACACATGATCCTTCTTAATTTAACTCTTTTATCATTATTACTATATTCAAACTTTTTTCAGTTTAAACAATTTCACTTTTATTATCTTTTAACACAGATATGCGCGCTAAATGACCAAAGTTGTCGATGCGCCATAAAACAACATTCATTCATTCATTCATTTACATGCAGCTGTACATAAATGATGATGTTGAAGGACAGCAATATCTAGGGTAATCTTTAACAGAATAGTGCCCTTCTCTATTCTGTCCGATCCATTTACAAATACCATAGTTCTTGAGTGCAGACTCTGCTTATTTTTTTTTTTTTTTTTTTTTCTGAATCGGCTTACATTTCTTATAAATACTTTCCGAGTTTGACGTTAATGCAGTACATGACGACATTGAAATGACGTCATACTTTACCTGATTTAATATGACGACTTTTGAAAGATTGAGTTATTTACCATGTAATAAACGCTCATCTATGCACATTTTTGTAATCTTACGTAAAGAAGTTTTCAAAATAACCAGGTGGTTCACGTTCTTTCTTATCACCCCTCGTACATGTATATTGGTTGTCCAATAGGTTGTAGGTGTAGATATGCAAATTCGAGATGTATGTACATGCACTGTAGCCAGTCAAGTGTGCCAATGTATAAATTAATGACAGAATATGATTTCAGAATTAGTAGCAATATGTTTTTAAAGATTTTTGGTGAAAAACATGAAAAATAAGAACATAATAAGATATCAAAAACTGTATACTTTCTTTTGCCTTTGAGTATATTTTAGAATGTAGATCCACAGAATGTGCTTCATGTGCATCATAAGACTTTTTACTGGATGATAAAATTATTTTTCCACGTTGAATGTATTTATAGATGAGAAATTGGATTTAATGCAAATGACAGGATTTGTCTATGAAAGGATAGAAAACATTGGAAAAGATGGAAATTAATGCTGGTTGCTAGCATTTTCTCCCTTTCCCTCATCGTATTATAAAGAGGATGGGGTGACTGATTGCCAAACCAACTGAAGGTCTATGAGCTTTGGGTTGAAATTATTATATATCTTTCTTTGTAAATGTTTATGTATACTTGAACGTCACTTGTGTAGACACAAAAAAACCAAAACAACCACACAGAACCGGTATTATTAACTTCGGATTATTGCATATTTCAATTAATATTTAGCCTATAATTATAGGAATAAATTTAATCATGAATAAGATTCTTACACGTTTTATTTTATATATTGCTTCTGAATTGCCATTTGGTTCAACCCTACAAAGAGACATTGCCATTCCACTAGACCCAAATCATTTGAATGTGGTTCATTTACTGATGAATCTAAATTTTGGTTGGTTGTTGAAGTGTTTACAGTATTGTTGTTGACTCAAAGCAAGATTGAGATCACTCTCTTTATCACATTGTTTCAAATATACAGATACTGACAATATCTTGTGTAAACTGGGAAACAAATGTGATATGGTTACAACCACTTGCGACGTTTCCTCTGGAGTGTACAGATGTGAATGTAGGATTGGCTTTGACAGATTTGATGACTACATCTGCAGAGGTTCGTTTGATTGTTCTTTTGTTCGTGTTGTTCTTTGTAAGTTTTTTTTTTGTGTGTGTGTGTTTCAGCACTTTGAATACTGAATAAACTAACGGGACTATTTTCACTCCCAAAAATAAATCCCTAATGTTACATTTCGAAGACTAAATTATGTCGCTGAACATATTTATTGTACTGCCAACTAAGAAAATAAATTGATATACCAATCGTGCATAAATCAGATGGACATTCTCGGTCACTGCAAACTACCACATTGAAAACATTGCAATTTTCGGGTTGTTTTTGTCACAAAACATTGCAAAAATATGGAGAGTGTAAATCCAAGATCAGATTGCACAGAATGTACAGTCTCATCTTGATCTGTACTATTTGTATATGCAAATTGACTTGGGGTTCAACACTTCAAAGTCTAGCCGTAGGGTCTCATATTTTAGGCGAACTTATGTCATGGCCCATTGTGTGTTATGCATGCGTTCGTGCGTTAACTTTTATTTCAAACATCTTCTTCTCTGAAACTACCAATCCAATTTCGATGAAAATTCACAGAAAAATTTAATGATCCTGCCATGGCCCTATTCAGAATTTCTCCCAAAACAATTATTATACCCCCATCTAAGGAGAAGAGGGTGGTTATGTTGTTAGCACCATGTCTGTCTGTCTGTCCATCCATTAATCCGTCTGTAGACTTTTTTCGTTTCCATGCTCTTACTCAAAGGATGTTTGACCTACCATTAGGACCCTGAAACTTTATACAAATGTTGCTCATGACTCGAGGGGGTGCCGTATTGTTTTTGGGTCATATGGATCAAAGGTGAACTTTCTTTGAAAATCGTTTCCGTGTTCTAGCTCAATAGCTGTTAGACCTCAGATCATGGAACTTTATACAAGCGTTGCCCATGATCGAAGGAGGTGTCATATTGTTTTGTGTCACATAGTTCAAAGGTCAAGGTCACAGGTGATCTTTGTTTTGAAAATCATTTTGGTTCTCTGATTGTGCTGTTTCAGTGACAAAGTGCTAGTGGGGGTATTTGTCCTCTTAGTAACAGTCCTAGTTCCAATAAAAACTCGGGTTGCCATGGCAACAAAACTAAAAAAAATATTGAAAATCTTTAACAATCTTCTTGTCCAAAAGCATCAGACCTAGGGCTACCAAATTTGGTATGTAACTCCATGTAGTGGGCCTTTACCAGATTTTTTCAAACAATATGCCCTGGGATCAAATTAGCCCCACTCTGGGGTCAAATTGGCCCCGCCCTGGGGGTCACAAGTTTTACATGGGCTTCTATACTGAAAAAATTAAAACCTGTCTTGTTCCATTACGCATATGGCTACCAAATTTGGCTTGTAGATTTCTCTAGTAGACCCCTACAAAGGTTGTTCAAATTATAGCTCTGGGGTCAATATTTTCTCCACTCAAGGGGTCACAAGTTTCAGTCATGGGTTTGTATGGTGAAAATTTAAAAGATCTTCCTGTTTTTAACCCTACGACCTTGGGCTACCACATTTTGCATAAAGCTTCATCAAATAGACCTCTACCAAGACTGTACCAATCATAGCCCTGGGTCAGAATTGGTCCCACCCCAGGGTTCAAAAGTTTTTACATGGGTTTATACACTGGAAACTAAAATAAACTTTTGCTTCCTAACCATAAGATCTAGGTTTATCAAAACTTGCATGTCACTTCATCAACTTGGCCGGTAGCAAGATTTAGTATAGTGCTGGTATAAGACCTGGGTGGGGGGCGGGGGGCTAGCACGGTTTACAAAGGATTATATGGTGAGAACTCTAGAAATCTTCCTGAAGTACATGACTTTAGCCACACATGCACGCTCGCACACACACATACACACAATATATAAATATATTGATCTAGGAAAAAAACTCCAGTTCACTTTTTTGGATAGAAAATGTTCAGTTTTCATTGAAAGTGATTTATTTTGATGTCAATAGTTATGCTCCGATGGACTGAATATCTTATGAAGGGAGGATTGCATCATTCAGTCTTTTGTGCCAGAATTTTACTGTTCATGTCACTGAAAAAATGTTTTCTGCTCCTAAAGTTGTGGAAATCTTCTCATCAAAGCACTTTTTTGTTAAAGTTCATTGATACTTTGTGTGAATAATACTTTATAAAACCTGCTTGTATTCATTGCCATTTTCTGTGCATTTGGAAAAAAAAAAAAAAAAAAACAGGATGGGGGTGGAGCCTATTTTCTCTTTCGAAGCTGATTGCATGCAGACTTCTCATGCTATATATCTCTGGCATCACCAATTAGGCTTGTGATGCATTTCTTTAAAAAGCCAGTGTAGCAATACAGAGCCATCATGGCCCTCATATCCTTTATTTTACAGAGTAAAGCTAAGAGGCTTAAACTCTTTGTGGTAGTTGTTTGAAAACACAACAGCAAAGCTCTTAAGAATTTTGTCTGAAATGCAACAATTTTTGCATGCATTTTAAGCTGGACTGTGTTTGAAGAAAACATCCAATTATTCACTTAATTCTTGGGCTGGTTGAAAACTGTCAAAAAGAGTACACAAGCAGTAAGGGGAGGGGTTACCCTCAAAATAATTTTGACATGATTATACACCCCTTTTTAAGTTAGAATTTTTCTTAAAAACCACCCATATGTGGTGCTCTTTTTTCGTCAATGTTTTTAACTCTGTTTAATGACTCTGTTGCCCCTCCCCCCCCCCCCCCCTTGTTTTTTTTTTTTTTTTTTTTTTTTTTTTTTTTTTTTAAGAAATAAATAAACTGTACACAGCTTGTAAAAACATGAAAGTATGGTTTGAATTAACATTTTAGTCTTCTAAACAATTTTTCCTACTCTTTGACAGACAAAATCTGTCATTTGAGCCTGTTGGAGTTTTTTCATCTATTTGTAATTGCTTAATATGAAAATATAAGTTGACAGTTTTGTTGTTTAAGAAAAAGACAAATGACAATATTCTTTTATTATTCCTACCTGATTTAAAATTGCAGATAGGAATGAGTGTGAATTGCCAGTTTCACACAACTCCTGTATTTCAACTGGTGGAACTTGCGACAATTCAATTGGTAATTGGTCCTGTACTTGTGACGAGGGGTATGAAGCAAAAATGTACAATTTCGATAACAGAACATGTGAAGGTAAGAAGAATGGTTTTATATAACTAATTTGCTGTTTGCTCGCTATCTAAGTACTTGAAGTAATGTATGATTTGTCTTACTAGTATGTGTTATTATCTTTCAAAGCACCTTTCACAACCAGCCTATGCAGCCAGTGTCAGTTAAGATCACACTGCACTAAACATGCAGAGACATTCTAAACAAACGCACTTGAAGTAAATGTATGATTTTTCCAAAATGTTATTAACCCATAAAGGGCCTTTCACAACTTGGTTTGCCTTTGAGGAAGGTTTACCACACAGCAAAATTTTAGACTTGCCCAAATTGAAAGCATTTTCAGATGACAAATCACATGTGGATCTAATGCTTGGATTTGTCTCTGAAAGGTTCGAAAACATTATGGGAAAAGGAAAAACTGTTGGTAATCAGCATTTTCTCCTTTACACTTCATGTTTTCCAAAGCATTCTCCCTCAGGGAGAGACAAAACTCAGAATTGTTTAGTGAACGGCTAAGATTCAGATCAGACTGCACAGAACACATAGTGTGATAAAGCTTCACACTGTCTGCTTTCCAAGGACCTTGTGGTTATAGGCAATCTAAGAATTACATTTATTTGGGTCTCTTTTCTAGAAATATCTAAAATGTCTGTTGGGTTTATCATGTACTGCATGTACATAGGTTGGCTCTAAACCCTTGAAGCCATGGAACCTACTTTTGGTGATTTTGTTGACAGAGTAGATCAAGATCATACTGCAAAGAATGTGCAGTATGATCTTAGGTCTAGACCATCCACCACTAGAATACACATTCTGACAAACCCTTGAACAGGCAAGAGTTTGGGTGTTTTTTAGCCAACCTGAGCACAAAGTGCTCAAGGTGACCTTTTGGGATTGTGCTGTGTCAAACTCAGTGTACATCTTCCTTTGTCCAGATGTCGGCACTTACCTTGTTTGCACTCTAGAGACCACATTTTTGCAATCATATACCTTTGAAAATTGGTCAGAGTGTTGTGGTTATAGGCAATCTAAGAATTACATTTATTTGGGTCTCTTTTCTAGAGATGTCTAAAATGTCTGTTGGGTTTATCATGTACCGCATGTACATGGGTTGGCTCTAAACCCTTGAAACCATGGAACCTACTTTTGGTGATTTTGTTGACAGAGTAGAACAAGATCATACTGCAAATAATGTGCAGTATGATCTTAGGTCTAGACCATCCACTACTAGAATACACATTCTGACAAACCCTTGAACAGGCAAGAGTTTGGGTGTTTTTTAGCCAACCTGAGCACAAAGTGCTCAAGGTGACCTTTTGGGATTGTGCTGTGTCAAACTCATACGTGTGCATCGTCCTTTGCCCAGATGTCAGCACTTACCTTGTTTACACTCTAGAAACCACATTTTTGCAATCATATACCTTTGAAAATTGGTCAGAGTGTTTGTCTTGATGGTATCTCAGGCACGTTTGAAATTGAGTCACGTCTGGGCAAAATGTAGGTCGCTGGGTCACATCTTAGAACACCTTGTGTGCACTCTAGAGGCCACATTTCCAGTTATATACTCTTGAAAAATTGGTAAGAGTGTTTGTCTTGATGATATCTTGAACAAGTTTGAAACTGGAACACATTGGGTCAAAAAGGAGGTTACTGGGTCACATCTTAGAAAACTTTGTTTACGTTCTCTAGGCCACATTTTCAATCAGATACTCTTGAAAATTGGTCACAATGTTTGTCTAGATGATAACCTGGACAAGTTTGAAATTGTGTCGCATAAAATAAGTCACTGGGCCAAATCTTAAGATCAATATTGTATGCACTCTAGAGGCCACATTTTCAGCCTGTTACTCATGAAAAACGGTCTGAGTGTTTATCTTGATAGTATCTCGTACTACTTTGAAACTGAATCAGTTCAAGTAAAATAGTATGCCTATCGGCCAAATCTTAGAAAACAACATTTGTGCACTCTAGATGCCACAATTTCAACCTGATTGTAATGAAACTATGTCAGAATGGTTGTCTTAATGATTTCTCGGAAAAGCTTGTTTGGTTCACATAGGGTCAAGGAGTAGGTCACTGGGCCAAGTCTTAAAAACACCCCTTGTATTCACTGTACAGGCCAGATTTTCATCCCGATACTTATGAGATTTGGTCAAATAGTTTGCCTGGATGAAATCTAGTACTAGGTAAAAATTTGGGTCATGTCGGCTGAACAGGTACATTGTAGGTCACTGGGACAAATCTTAGAAAATATTGTGTGCAGTCTAGAGGCCAAATTTTCCATCTGATAATCATGAAACATTGTGAGAATGTTTGTCCAGATGATGTCTCTGACAAGTTAAAAAAAAAAAAGGTCAAGTTGGTCTAAAGTTTGGTCGTTAACACTCATGTATTTCACATCATTGTAACCAGGATTTCTTCAGCTTGATCAATCCTAGATGACTTCACTCAGGTGAGTACTTTAGGGCCAATACAGGAATCCATGGCAATGAGATAAACCGACTTCCTTGGTTACCGTGGCGAAGGGCACACAGACAACTGCAGTAAATACATATACAGTATAGTAGAAAGGCTACTTTTTTTTTAAATCGTGCTGTCGTGACTGTTTCTATCAATTAACTTCCGGAAAAATATTCCTTTTCATATGTTTCTGTTGATGATGGGTAAGATATATATGGATACTTGAACTTATTTACACAAGGATTTGTACAAAAAGTGTGATTTCAGGGGCTACGGACAATGTAATACCTGTGCTAGCAAAGTTTTGAACTTCTATGAGAACGAATGAAACACCTCACAATCTTCAGTTTTGCTTAAAATAATAGAATTAATGATGATTAATATTTTTAAGGCTTGTTAGGTTGTCTCAACATCGTGTTCGATAATAAATTAAAGTATTTTGAAATATTTATAAATTGTCTCGTTCAAGAGAGAGGTGGAAGTCTAAGAAATGTTTAAATTTCAAGTTATCGGAAAATGGTTGCCTGATGATTTTAAAATGTGTAAAGTGTGCTGTCAGTTAACAAACTCGTAAATATCATCGGCAGTAGTTTGTTTTATCTTGTGATATACTGAAGACAACGGGTGGTCGCGTGGATTACAGTGGCAATCAAACACACATCCTATTAGTTAACAGTTTACCGACATACCCTTTGAAATGGCAGATATACTAATCCACCTAAATATGGCTTAGTCAAAAGTTGATTTAATTGACAAAAGTTGCCTTTTGAGATGAACTTCCAAAACAGTACAGAACAGAACTTAGCCTGTCTCATAATTGAAATCTGCATGTACTTCAGTAAAGAATACAAGTAAATGTACTTAATTTAAGTAGCAGATGGTTTGAATCCAAGAATAAACTGCATTTTTTTGCACTCTGATCTGTATCTACATATTCAACATTCTTCACGCACCAAGGGTTAATGTTAACGTCAGATTGAAATGTGCCCCATTTTGGATGTGCCCCTTTTTGGATGTGCAGAGGTTATTTAACAAGATTAGCTATATTAGTGAACGTACTTTCTTTTTATTAGTATTTCATATATGTTATCTTTGTTTTCCAGTGTAGAACAGTTTATGTTTTTTTTTTTTTTTTTTTCAGAGAGTTTCAGAGGAAAGAAAACTAACATTAATTAATCCACTGCGTAATAAAGCGTTGATCGAAACTCTTTGCTCATGTCCCCTTGTCAATCATAATCGTAATCCAAACTTGTATATCTCACGTAAGCCCTACACGATCTCAAAGCACATCTTTTAAACTTTTCCCTAAAATTCAAGCGTTGTAAACACACATATTATCGGACTTCTCCATCATTAACAGTCGCTTGTTTGTGAGCCGAAATAGCAGACAGCAATGCTGCACATTAGGCCAAATAAATGCGATGAGCTGATTGGTCAATTATCGATTTCCTCGGATCCATGTATCAGCACAAGTAATCCTTTTGGCCATAACAATACAGGGTTCTCCCCAGAAAATTTGGAACGCGTAGTGATACTTAGCAGCGAAGAAGTGTCCAAAGGATTTTGAAGGACACGTAAATATTGTTAAAAGAGGGATATATTTCAATTTTATATCAATCCTTGTCCTGTGAAATAAAATTCAATTCCCGACTGTTTTTAATATTCAATGCATTTGTTATGATTTGCACGAGAAAGGTATTTTAAAATGCTAAAATGACAAGCAGGTAGTTTAGACAAAGATTAGACTGCACACTATAATATATGGAGGCTGATCTTTGTCTATGCTGCCTGCCAAAGCAGGAATATTTCAGGATTAGCAGGAGAGGGGTTAAGAAATAAACAAAGATATGGAGTATATTTTTGTCTTCAATTTATTCAGTTGTGTTATTTCAATAGTCATTTGAAGAAAAATAAAATTTAAACTTAAGAATGTAATCAGTTATAAAAATTAAAAAAAAAAATAACAAATTTATGATGCTACCTGGCCACATATCTTAACCTTTTACCACACAATCCCAAGTTTTAAAAAGGGCTTTTGAAAACATGGTGGGAAAAAGAAAAGATGCTGGTAACCAGCATTTTCTCCTTTTCCCACAATGTTTTCTTGCCTTCCAAAAAACTAATTTCAATGTTTTTCATCTGCAAATGCTTTCAAATTGGACTAGTCTAAAATTGTGTCATTTGGTAAAGAGTTAAAGAACTCATGTTTGTTAATCTTGCATTTGTTCTTAACACAGTCTAATTCTTCTGTTTTTTTCTTGAGACCAAACATTTACACATTCTTTTATGTCAAACTCCTGTACTGATTTTCCTTCTAAAGAGACAGTCAACAAACAGTTTAAAATATGGCCTGAAAGGTTTTATCTCAAGTCTGTCTTTATCCTTTTTAGTGTAGAAAATCC
The DNA here is from genome assembly GCA_945859785.2 of Tridacna gigas. NCBI lineage: Eukaryota > Metazoa > Mollusca > Bivalvia > Cardiida > Cardiidae > Tridacna > Tridacna gigas. Next base: position 59,428,348 of record OX244028.2, read on the forward strand.
TCTTTCTCAATCTGAAATATAATTTGAAATGTTTTCTTGTTAAATGAAAGTACTGAAAATTAAATCTGCAAAACTCACAATTGTACCAATGATTTTCAGCAAAACTCAAAATTCTACCAATGATTTTCTGCTAAAGTCAGAATGCTACAATGATTTAACTCCAAGTGGTAACAAGCATTTTCTCCTTCGCCCACAATGTTTTCTACCATATCAAAGAGAGAAATCATCACTTTAGCAACATTTAATATGTCATCTGCAAAAGCTTTCGATTTCGACAAGTCCAAAAATTTGTTGTTTGGTAAAGAGTTAAATTCCTGTTTCCCTTGAATAAGGATTTAGCTTGATTAATGATTTAGCCTTCACCAAACAATCCCAAGTTTTAACAACCCCTTAGTTTAGAGAAAGCCTTGGAAAACATTGGAGGAAAAGGATAAAATGATGCTACCAGCATCTTCCTCTTTTCCCACAATGTTTTTTTATCATATTAATTTAAATTTTCACAATTTGAGCCATATTTAATATGTATTGAATACATGATAAAAAAATATGGCAAGAACATGTAAATTGAATAAATTTAAAAATATCATACAAAGGACCTTCATAATATTTAAAACAGTGATGAAACATTCATTTCATAGTTTGCAATGAAAAGGAAAATGCAAGTAACATTCAATGCCGGGAGTACACTGGAGTTTATGCTCAAAGATATCATCAAATGTTTAATCAATAAAGTGAGTTTGATGGTTTCATAAATTAAAAAGATAATTCAACCAATACATTTTTTATAATAATTGGCTGTTACGAAGTTTGAAAGCATCTCTTAAAAACCTAGCTGTATTTAGCATAGTATTTATGCTATTTGATGATAGTATATTGATAAAAGTATGCATATTTGGATGGGGTGTATTACCAATATACTTTTTTCGTAAATTCGAATAAAACGGGCAGCACAGTAAGAAGTAGTATTCTGACTCAACTTGATTGTCAGAACACATTTTGCATATACGGTCATTTCTTGAAACATTAGTATATCTGCCGACTTCAATTTCTAGACAGTGGGAGGACATGCGAAAGCGACTCAACGGTTTTCTTAAAAAAATCATTTGAAATGATATCAATATATTTTTCTCTACCGAAATTGCTTTTGAATTATCTAAAGTAAGATAATTTGGGGAGCTCCTGTGTTGATGATAGCCAATTTTGTAAATACTGATCTCTTAATCTCTGTTTAAACAAAGGGAGGTAATTAATATTTTTATCAAAATTATCCCACATATTGCTAAAGCCTAGATTATCTATAAGTTTCTTGACTGAGTATGCCCAACATTTCGCATTATTACTGTTTAGTTGTTCAGTGAATATCCTGTACATTGGTGAATTTTCATTATTCATTATTTTTATCCAATTTTTTAAGACTCTTTCTTTACAAATTAATGAGAGCGTATACCTGCCAAGTTCCCCTAGAACGGATATATTAGACGTTTGCTTGTTTACCCCAAGAATTATTTTACAAAATTTTATGTGAATAGTATCAATATCTCTATACTTATATATTCCCCACACCTCGGAACAGTAAAGGAGTATAGGAACGACCAATGTATCAAATAGTGACAGCTTAGTTTTAACATCCATTGATATTCTAGAAAATAATGACAGAATGCAGTTATATGCCCTTAATGCCTGATCATGAAGTACTTTGACGGAGTTTTTCATATTGCCCGTATACAAATAGTCCACACCCAAATATCTAAAGTGATCAATAACTTCAACGGTTTTTATCATCAATAAACCAACTTATATCATTATGACTCTTTCTACTCTCAAAAATACAGATTTTTGTTTTATCAACATTGATTTTAAGTCCCCATGTAGACGAATAATTTGAAATAGCATTTAACTGGGATTGTAAACTATGGGGATCCGTGGTAAATAGAACTATATCATCGGCAAATAGAAGCAAACATAAAGATAAATAGCTTAAGTCCTTTTCAGTCATTTTACTGAAATCCAAAGAGGTGTTAATGTCATTGATAAAAAATATAAAAAGAATCGGCCAGAAAGGTTCCCCTTGTTTCAATCCAATTGTGACGTCAAACATCTCGGAGAAATTAGTATAAGGTGATATTTTGACACAAGATTTGGCGGAGCTGTAAATGGCCTTAAGCATGTTAAGCATTTTACAACTAATGCCAAGCCCCATCAATTTCAACCATAGTGCATCTCTTATTACAGTATCAAACGCCATTTGATAATCGATGAAAGCACAATACAATTTAGCCTTTTTGTGTAAAATATTTTGAATAGTGGAGTGGAGTAAATAAACACAGTCCGTTGTACTATGGTTGTTCCGAAATCCGACCTGAAACTCGTTGAAAACATGCTCCGATTCCCACCAATCATTTATTGTATTCCTAAGCGCTAGAGAGAATATTTTAGCCATAACGTTTATTACCGTTATGCCACGATAGTTTGCAGTATTTAATGGATCACCCTTCTTATGGATAGGTTTAATTACACCCTTACACCATCTTTCTGGATATTTTCCGGAGTCAAAAATTTTATTAAAAATAGCAACCAAGTATGATGTAATAAAAATGTTGGAATCGATGAAAAAATCCACCACGTTGTTATCAAAATCAGCACTTTTATGCCTATGTAAAAGGCTAATAGTTTTAGATATTTCCTCCGCGGTAAAGAGTTTATCAAGTTCTTCAACGGATAATTCTTGTCGCACAAAATTTGATGGATCAGTCGAAAAATCATTAAGAGGGGTGTTAGATATATTCTTGAAATGATTTATGAATTCATCAAGGGACGGACCATCTCTACATTTTGCATCATTTTTCATAAAATTATTCACATGTTTCCAAAATTTACGGGGGCTCGTTTTCTGGAGTTGTGAAATTTTACGCCTTTCCTTGTTTAAATACTGACTCTTAGCTTTGCGCTTAATTTTACAATATATACGCCGTTTCCCTAGGAAATTTGGTCTGTTTTGTTCACTTGGATTTGATCGAAAAGCTCTTTTACTAAAGATAAACGATTTCTTCGACTCTTTACATGAATTACTAAACCATGGGGAATTCTTGAGTTTAGGGTTTCGTGGCACTGCCCGACACGTTTTACCATGTAACTGGAAGGAAGTGTCGTAAATTATATTAGATAGGTCATCTACATAGGTATCTGTGTCAATATCACCTGACTCTAGACGGCCCAATAATTTATCAAATACATATTTGTTTGCATGTAGTGTATGTTCTAAAATTAAGGGGTTATTGTTATCCCATTCAATTTTATCATATGTTAAAAAAGCTGTATGGTGTAGTACCGAGTACTCGCTATTAAGATTAAACTCAATCAGACAATGATCAGAAAATTCCGTTAATTCTATTATATTCATGTATGAAATGGCTCTAAAATTCTCATGGCTAGTGATGAGGTAGTCAACAACACTGCATGATGATGTGTTACGCAAGGTATTAAAACAAGTATAATCTCCCGGTTTGAGTCTACCGTTCATGATAAATAGCTCATTCTCTTTACACAAAGAAAGTAACTTGTTCCCAAAAACATTTACGGTACTATCTCTTGACTGACGTGAAGACATACTACTTATTGGCTCATGGTCAACAAATGGCATGTAAACATAACGGTCAAAATTCAAATTTTCGACATAATCTGGGCGTAGACCTACCCTGGCATTAAAATCTCCTGTTAAAAAAACACCACCCATTACACTGTAACGCATGACATCTTGACTTAACTTCTCGAACAAATCTAATTCAAAAAGGGAAGAAAGGGGATTTTTGTAAACATTGGACTCTTCCGGAGGAATATAGCACGTGCTTCTATAGACAGCCAGCAGAGCTTATGTCATGTCGTGGTTTCGGTCGTCCGTCCATCCATCTGTCCGCTGATACAGCACGATACTTATGTGTCCAAAAATAGCCACATAGCGTAAAAATCTTACAATCAGTATTGGAAAAACAGCCATTTAAAGTTGAAAATTCACATTTCTCGTTTACGCGATAAAGTCTTCATTTCCAATCAATCTTCATGAAACTTGCACAGTTGCTTTGTATCATCAGCAGCTTGAACCCTATTGATTTTGAAAAAAATCCGACAATCAGTGTTGGAAAAGTAGCCATTTAAGGTTGAAAATTTACATTTCTTGTTTATGTGATAAAGTCAGCATTTGTGGTTGAATTTTCATGAAACTTGCAGTTTTTTTTTTTTTTTTATCATCAGTAGCTTGAACCCTATTTACAATCAGTATCGGAACAGTTGCCATTTCAAGTTGAAAATTCACATTTCTTGTTCATGCGATTAAGTGAGCATTTGTGGTCAAATTATCATGAAACTTGCACAGTTGCTTTATATCATCAATAGCTTGAATCCTATTGATTTTGGGGGAAAAAAATAATAAACAATGGCAAAAGTAGCCATTTAAAATTGAAAATTTACATTTCTTGTTTGGGCAATTAAGTCCACATGTTTTATCCATTTCTTTTGAAACTTTCAAAGATTATTTGTATCATCAACGGATTGTACAGTATAGAAAATGAAGAAAATCTAGATATCAGTTTAGGAGAAGCAGCAATTGGATGACTTAGTAATGTTTACTCAACACAGTCTACATTATTGGTTACGTTTCTTTGAAACTTCCAGGGATTGTTTAATACAATGAGTACTGAAACCCTATCAAATTTAGCTGAATTCCACACAATTGGTTTTGAGAAATATGTTCTCCAATTTTTAGCTCTAATGGCTGTAAGCCAGCAGAGCTTTTGTCATGGAATGGTTTCAGTCGTCGGCCCGTCTGTCTGTCTGTCTGTCTGTCCGTCAGTCAGTCAGTCAGTCAGTCTGTCTGTCCGTCTGTTAGTCTTTTTCTTGTTTACGCGATAGAGTCTGCATTTTTGGTCGGATTTTCGTAAAACTTGCACAGTTTGTTTATCACATCAATAGCTTGAAGCCTACTGATTTTGAAAAAAAATCTGACAAAAAATGTGGGAAAAGTAGCCATTTAAAGTTTAAAATTTCAATTTCATGTTTACATGATAAATTCTGCATTTGAGGTCGGATTTGCGTGAAACTTGCACAGTTTGTTTATCTCAGCAATATCTTGAACCTTATTGATTTTGAAAAAAAAAAAAAAAAAATCTGACAAAAAGTAAGGGAAAAGTAGCCATTTTAAGTTTAAAATTTCAATTTCTAGTTTACACGATTAAGTCTGCATTTGTGGTTGGATTTTCAGGAAACTTGCACAGTTTGTTTATCTCATGTAAAGCTTGAAACCTGTTGATTTTGAAAGAAAAAGGAAAACAGTATGGGAAAAGTGGCCATTTAAAGTTTAAAATTTTGATATCTTATTTACGCGATTAAGTCTGCATTTGTTGTCGGATGTTCGTGAAACTTGCACAGTTTGTTTATCTCACCAAAAGCTTAAGCTCTATTGATTTTGAAAAAAAAAAAAAAAAAAAAAAAAAAAATGACATAGTGTGGGAAAAGTAGCTAAATAAAGAACAAAATTTCTTGTTTTCGTGATAAAGTCTACATTTGTGGTTTGATTTTCATGAAACTTGCACAGTTTGTCTATCTCATTAATAGCTTGAACCCTATTCATTTTGAAAAAAAAAAAAAAAAAAAAAAAAAAAAAAAAAAACCGCATAAAAATTCGAAAATTTCAATTTCTTGTTTATGCCACGAAGTCCGCATTTGTGATCGGATCTTCATGAAACTTGCATGTTGCTTTGTGTCATCGACAGCTTGAACCCTATTGATTTAAAAAAAAAAAAAAAAAAAATCCTACAATCAGTATGGGAAAAGTAGCCATTTAAGGTTGAAAATTTACATTCCTTGTTTATGTGATAAAGTCAGCATTTGTGGTTAAATTTTCATGAAACTTGCATATCAAAAGCTTGAACCCTAATGATTTAGAAAAAAAATTGACATAGTACTGGAAAAGTAGCCATTTATAGTCGAAAATATACATTTCTTGTTTACGCAATTAAGTCAGCATTTGTGGTCAGATTTTCATGAAACTTGCACAGTTGCTATACATTATCAATAGCTTGAACCCTATTGATTTTGAAAAAAAAAAAAAAAAAAAAAAAAAACATTCAACAGTCATCTGGGAAAAGGAGCCATTTAAAGTTGAAAATTTACATTTCTTGTTTGGCAATTATTTTTAGCTCTACTGGCTGTAAGCCAGCAGAGCTTATGTCATGGCGTGGTTTCCGTCGTCCGTCCGTCCATCCGTTTTTTAGCTCACCTGAGCACAAAGTGCTCAGGATGAGCTACTGTGATCACTCACCGTCCGTCGGCGTCCGTCGTCCGTCCGTCCGTCCGTCGACATTTTTTGTTTACACTCTAGCATCTACAAATATTAACCAATCAGCACCAAACTTGGTCAAAATGTATATGACCATAAGATCTCGGATGAGTTCGATTATGGGTCTAATCGGACCAGAACGACTGGAGTTATTTGCCCTTGAATTAGAAAAATTGCTATATTTGACTTTGTTTACACTCTAGCATCTACAAATAATAACCAATCAGCACCAAACTTGGTCAAAATGTATATGACCATAAGATCTCGGATGAGTTTGATTATCTGTGTAATCGGACCAGAACGACTGCAGTTATTTGCCCTTGAATTAGAAAAAATGCTATATTTGACTTTGTTTACACTCTAGCATCTACAAATGTTAACCAATCAGCACTAAACTTAGTCTAAATATATATGACCCTAAGATCTCGGATGAGTTCGATTATGTGTCTAATCGGACCAGAACGACCGGAGTTATTTGCCCTAGAATTAAAAAAATTGCTACATTTCACTTTGTTTACACTCTAGCATCTACAAATTTAAACCAATCAGCACCAAACTTGGTCAAAATATATGTGACCGTAAGATCTCGAATGAGTTTGATTGTAGGTCTAATAGGACCAGTTATTGCTGTGTCATGGAAAAGGGGCACTTGACGTATATTTTCATTGTGGACCAATATCTCTTTAACTACAGGACAAAATGTCATGAAACTTCATCTTTTTATTGTTTATTGCAAGCCACAGACAATAGTTATTTGTTTTTATTTCATGAAACGCCATGTCAAGAAAAAAGGGGGCTAAATGTTTAATTTCGTCATGGACCAATGACCATCTGTTTGTCCATCTTTCAGGACAGATACATGTATCTTCTAAAATCCTTGACAGAAACTAATAGAAATTCATACAGGTGTTCCAAAAGATGTCCGCTGATATTCATTGTTTTTTTTTTTTTTTTTTTTCCTTTTTGATATCAAATACTATCTCATAGGAAAAAGGGGCTTCATGTATATTTCTGTTAAGGATCAATATACATGTATCTTCAACTAAAAATCCTGGACAAAAATTTGTGAAATTTCACACATGTGTTCCTTATGATAGTCCGCCAATATCATTCGTTTTTTTTTATATTAAATGTCGTGTCCTGGAAAAGGGGGGCTTCACATATAGTTTCATTATGGATTAATATCTCTTTAACTACAGGACAAACTGTTATGAAACTTCATCTTTATGTTGTTTATCACAAGCCACAGACAATGGTTAGGCCTATTTGTTAGCTCACCTGAGCACGAAGTGCTGGGTGAGGTATTGTGATTCGCCATTGTCCAGCGTCCGTCTTTCCACAATTCCTTTAAACATCTCCTCCTAAACCAATCATATTGAAACTTGACAGGCATATTCCTTGGATGAAGTTCTACCAAAGTTGTTAAAAGAATTGAATTAACCCTTTAACTTCAGAGGTCACAATTTTCGGCAAAATTGTATATAGAGCAAACTTTAAAAATGTTTTTGTCTGAAACTAGAGGGCCTAGAGCTTTGATATTTGGTATGTGGCATTTCCTAGTGGACTTCTACCAATTTTGTTCAAATGATGCCCCTGGGTCAAAACAGGACATAAAGGTATACAGAATTAACTTTAAAAGTCTTGTTCTATTTAACCCTTTTCCACACAATCCCAAGTTTTAACGCCTGTGAGAAATAAGGCTCTTGAAAATATTGTGGGAAAAAGAGGAAATACTTATAACCAGCATGTTTCCTTTTTCCACAATGTTTTCCACCCAACCAAAATCAAATTTAAATTTTTGAGTCACATTTATTTTGTTGTCAGCAAATGGTTTGAATTTGGACAAGTCTTAACCCTTTAAGCGACTTTCACTACTATAGTTGCCTTTGTGTCTAGTGTAGATCAAGATCAGACTGCACAAAATGTGCAGTCCGATCATTGATCTATACTGTCTGCTTTGTTGAAACACTGCAGACAAAGGGCATCCACGCAGTTGTTATCATCTTGGACTCATTCTGGAATGAAAATGGCCTTTGGCTTTAAGGATTAAATTTTGTTTGTTAATGATTTGAACCAAGCCTGTTAGCTCATTACCTACAGGGCTAGCTATGCAGGGATGTCAAGTTTAAATCTCAGTTGGGCCAAGCACTCATGCAACCAGGATTTTTTTAAAACTTTTTCCACAATGTTCTCTACCCATCCCAAATCTAAGTTCATTTTTGAGACAAATTTATTTTGTTGTCTGCAAATGCTTTGAATTATAGACCAGTGTAAAATTTTTGTTTGGTAAAGAGATAAAGATAGACCAAGTACTATGCATTTCAAGACTGTGTTGTAGGCAATACTATCTTGCAGAATATAAGGCATATATATCCAAGATCCAACTGCCGTCTGATCTTTATCTACACTGTCTGATAAAACATCCTGTCTTGCGTACCCCTAGTCTTGGTTCCCACCTGATCATTTTTTCCTTTTATCTATTCAGGATGGACGGATGCAGTTTAAATTTGACATGAAGCCCCCTTTTTCCATGACACAGCAATAAATTCCAAAACCCTGACAATATGCGCCAGGTCACTTGATGTGTGAAAATGTCATTCAAATCTGTTGAGATATGTCCAGTAATTAAAGAGATATTGGTGAAAAATGAAATATAGCATGAAGACCACTTTTTCCATGATGCAGCTATAAATTGCAGAACCTTGACAATATGCGCTAGGTCACATGATGAGAAACATTCTGTGAAACTTTTGAAAACATTGTGGGAAAAGGAAAAAATGCTGGTAACCAGCATTTTCTCCTTTTTCCCACAAAGTTTTCTACCCTATCAAAGAAATATTGTGTCACTTGAGCCAATATGAAAATGCTGTCTGCAAATGCTTTCAATTTGGACAGATCTAAAATTTTGCCATGTTGTAAAGGGTTAAAGGCTTTGACAGCATTTTTCTCTCTGGCTGTTAGGATGTATCTTTGAACATTGTGTTCATTATATTTTGAGTTCATTTTTGTTCATTCGTTTAACTCTGTAGTACAGATTTTTTCTTGTAAATCTTAGAAGTCATTATAATTTTTGTTCTTCAGTTTGTGGTGTTTGTCTTGATTTATAAATAAGTTTATGACACCCCCCCCCCCCCCCCCGGATAGATTTTGGGCATATACTCCACCATGAATTGAAGTACCATTTGAAAGATCTGTTCAGGTAGGGCCAAGGTCAATGTCACACTTGAAGGTCAAATTTTTGTGAGCTGGACCATTGAAAGGTTGGTGCAAGACTATTGCAAGTGTAAATACATTGTTTATGTTTTTACAATAGCAATTACCCATGAACATGTCCCTGGACAACCACTGTAGTTGTTGGTGTATTTAACAACATTATAATACTAACTTGTATAGAAAGTCTTGAATCGGCAAACATTCTCTACTAAGTTTGCTCAAATCAGACAACTTTTTGCCACACACCAAAAGGCCTAGGGCTTTGTTATTATTCCTTCAAAACTCTGTTCTGGAGGTATATAGGAGTCAGCTTGTCGGTCCATCCATCCATCCATCAGTCTTTCCATAGCATTTTCTTGTCAGAGCTAGTTCTCAACAACTACAGGACAGATTTCATTCAAACTTTAGATAGACTCGGTGCCAAGCAAGAATGTGCATATTATATTTTAGTGATGGTTCATTGAATTTTTACAAAGTTATTTACCTTTGATGAAATTTCTTGTTCTCCCTATTTTTCAACTATTGGAGAAATATCATTCAAACTTCTCACAAATATTTATATAACCGGGTTTGGTTAAGAAAGATTATCTTCTTGTCTAAACCAAGAAGACCTAGAGCTTTGGCTTGGCACTTCGATATTTGGTATTTATCTTCACTGTAGACCTTTACTGCTTGGTACACAGGTGAGCGATATAGGACCATCATGGTCCTCTTGTCTTGTTTACGCGATAAAGTCTGCATTTATAGTCGGATTTTCGTGAAACTTGCACAGTTTGTTTATCTCATCAATAGCTTGAAGCCTATTGATTTTGAAAAAAATCTGACAAACGGTGTTGGAAAAGTAGCCATTTAAAGTTCAAAATTTCAATTTCTTGTTTACGCGATAAAGTCTGTATTTGTGATCGGATTTTCGTGAAACTTGCACAGTTTGTTTATCTTATCAAAAGCTTGAACCCTATTGATTTTGAAAAAAACCTGAAGAACAGTGTGGGAAAAGTAGCCATTTGAATTTCAAAATTTCAATTTTTTGTTTACGCGATAAAGTCTGCATTTGTGGTTGGATTTTTGTGAAACTTGCACTGTTTGTTTATCTCATCAATAGCTTGAAGCCTATTGATTTTGAAAAAAATCTGACAAACAGTGTTGGAAAAGTAGCCATTTAAAGTTCATAATTTCAATTTCTTGTTTATGCGATAAAGTCTGCATTTGTGGTTGGATTTTCGTAAAACTTGCACAGTTTGTTTATCCTGTCAATAGCTTGAAACCTATTGATTTTGAAAAAAAAAAAAAAAAAAAAAAAAAAATCTGACAATATGTGTGGGAAAAGTAGCCATTTAAATTTCAAAATTTCAATTTCTTGTTTACACGATAAAGTCTATTTTTGTTGTCAGATATTCATGAAACTTGCATAGTTTGTTTATCTCATCAATAGCTTGTATCCTACCGATTTTGAAAAAAAAAAAAAAAAAAAAAAAAAAAATGAAAAACAGTGTGGGAAAAGTAGCCATTTAAATTTCAAAATTTCAATTTCTTGTTTACGTGATAAAGTCTGCATTTGTGTTTGGATTTTCGTGAAACTTGCACAGTTTGTTTATCATATCAATAGTTTGAATCCTATTGATTTTGAAAAAAATTTGACAATCAGTGTGGGAAAAGTAGCCATTTAAATTTCAAAATTTCAATTTCTTGTTTACACGATAAAGTCTGCTTTTGTTGTCAGATATTCGTGAAATTTGCCCAGTTTGTTTATCTCATCAATAGCTTGAATCTTATTGATTTTGAAAACAGTTTGACAATTAGAATGGAAAAGGTAGCCATTTAAATCTGAAAATTTACAATTTTAGTTTACGCGATAATGTTGGCATTTGTGGTTGAATTTTCATGAAACTTCCATAGTTGCTTTATATTATCAATATCTTGAACCCTATGGATTTAAAAAAAAAAAAAACAAAACATTTGAAAATCAGTATGGGAAAAGGTGCCATTTAAAGTTTTTTTTTTTTTTTTTATTTCTTGTTTATGCTATTAAGTCACATTTTTGATTCATTCTTTCGAAACTTGCAAAAATTGTTTGTATAATCAAGGGATTGAACTCTAAGAATGAAGAATATCTAGCAATCGGTTTAGGAAAAGCAGCCATTTGATGATTTAGTGTTGTTTAGTCAACAAAGTCCACATTATTGGTCACATTCTTTGAAACGTGCAGGGATTGTTTAAAACAGTGAGTACTGAAACTGTATCAAATTTAAAACAGTGAGTAATGAAACCGTATCAAAGTTGACTGGATTCCAAACAATTGGTTTTGAGAAATTGTACGTCAGGGTTTTTTTTTCACTATTAATTTTGTTCAATTCACCATGCCTACTTTAGTGGGTTCAGCCCAATTGCAACAACCCTTTCCCCCATTTTCTGTGTGTTTGCTTTTTTTCCTTTTTGCATCATGAATTCATATTGTATGCTAAAAAAAAAAAAAAAAAAACAGCACAATCATGCCAGTGGAGCGATTCAGGCCCTAAAGGGCCTCTAGTTTATCGTATTCTTTTGAGACTTGCAAAGATTATTTGTATCATCAAGGGACTGAACTCTATGCAAAATGAAGAAAATCTAGCAATCAGTTTAGGAAAAGCAGCTCTTTGTAGACTTGGTATTTTTTACTCAACACAGTCCACATTATAAGTCACATTTTTTTTAAAAACTTGCAGGGATTGTTTAATACAAAGAGTACTGAAGCCCTATCAAATTTGGCTGGATTCCAAACATTTGGTTTTGAGAAATTGTACTTCATTTTTTTTTTTTTTTTTACTATACAATTTGCCATGCCCTCTTGTGCTGTCTTAGTGGATTCAAGCCCAGTTGCAACAACAGCCCCCCCCCCTCTTTTTGTGTGTGTGTGTGGGGGGGGGGGGCTGTCCTTTTTCTTTTTGCATCATGAATTCATAATATATCCTAGAAAAAAAAAAAAAAAAAGATCACAGCCAGTAGAGCAATGCAGGCCCTCAAGGGGCTCTAGTTTTCACTATTTGTGCAATTCACCATGCCTACTTATGCTGTCTTAGTGGGTTCAAGCGCAGTTGCAACAACATCCTCCCCCCATGTTTTTGTGTGTTTGTCTTTTTCCTTTTTCCATCATGAATTCATAATGTATGCTAGAAAAAAAAAAAAAAAGGAAAATCTCTGCCAGTAGAGCTATTCAGGCCCTCAAGAGCCTCTGGTTTCTTTACCAGATGACAAAATTTTAGACTTTCTAATTGAAAGCTTTTGCAGAACACAAATTGAAAGGAGTTCAACTTATAGAATTTGCCTATGAAAGGTGTATGTTCGTTCCTGCGTGTGTGTGTGCGCTTTGCATGTGTGTGTGTGTGTGTGTGTGACTTATGTGTGGTTCACAAATTCAGGATTAATTTCATTTTATCATACATGTATAAGGATTATCTTACTGCCGTCTGGTGCCTGTTTGTTTCAAAATTATTTATATACATGTATCAATTACTAATTTAGGATGACAATATTATATTAGATAATTTCGAAACCGTCTGCTGAATATTTGTCTTGCAACTTGCGTTCTTCAATTATACACAAGGTATGTCCATAAAGTTTGTGTACATGTGCAGAATACGACGAAACAGACGCACATCATTAAAACAAATTACATTAGCATTATCGTCAAAATGTTTGGAGTCTATATTTGAAAAAATTGTTCGGCTACTATTTCTAGTTTTCTTTTTAATGGGCCTTTTCTCACACGCACCGAGGCATACCCGGGGCAGATTGACGACGTCAAAACGTCGAAGTGATTCAGAGGTTGAGTTAACGTTGTATCAGGTGTATCTGCCTAGACCAAATTGGAATCTATTTTTTCACAGTCTTTTCACTTTTAACACACACACACACACACACACACACACACACACACAAAAGTAAATTATATCATTTGAATTTAATGTCTAAACTTTTTACTTTTAACATTAAATAAACACATTTATATGAAAGAAAAAAAAAAAAAAAAAAAAAGGGGGGGGGGTTGTAAGGTATGAATTTATCCCTACTCGTCATTTTTTCTGAATTTCCCAACTTAAATCATATTTTGCAGGAAGTGTGGACAAAGATTAGTGGAAACCTTTGGAAAACAAAGTGGGAACCGGAGATTATGTTGGATACAATCATTTTCTTTTCTTCCAACATTGTTTTTAAGCTTTCTTTCTAACGGTTGTTAAAACGCGGGATAAAGTGTTTATAGGTTAGACTAATCATTTAAGACTTTTTCAAATTGTAAAAAAAAAAAAAATGCTGACAACACATGAAATGTGGCTTACTTTTTGAAATCTTTACCAGGATTTTTTTAAAAACATTGTGAAAAAAAGAGAGAAGTATGGAAACCAGCACTTTCTTCTTTTCCAACACTCTTTTTCGAAGACGTCTTTCACATGGGTACTAAAACTCTGGATTTAACCCACTAATGGCTTAGACACTGATTTATAAAAAAAAAAAAAAAAAAAATACCAAACGACAACATTTTCGACCAGTCCAAATTGAAAGCAACGTCACACCTTTATGGCTAACAAATTTGGCAGTTAACAATATTTTGGCAATTAACAACTTTCATTGTCACTTCACACATCATTTGTGCCAGTATGACCCTTCACATGTTTTGAATTATTGTTTATTTCAAAACAAATTAAAGAATATATATTCAGTATTAACAATTCTCCTTTTCCCACATACATTCTACTTGATTTATGGATCGTTTTAGCTCCACGGGCGAAGGTCAGCGGGCTTATGTTATGGCCTTTTGTCTGTTGTGCATCCGTCTGTCTGTGCGTGCTTGCGTGCGTGCGTCCGTGCATTAACTTTTATTTCAAACATCTTCTTCTCTGAAACTACCCATCGGATTTTAACGAAACTTCACAGAAATGACCCTGGCATGGCCCTCTTCAGAAACTCTTCATAGAATTTGATCCCTATCAAAAGTGTGGTTGCCATGGCAACAAAACTGAAAAATATTGGAAATCTTTAAAAATATTCTTGTCCAAAACCATAAGTTCTAGGGTTACCAAATTTGGCATGTACCTTCATCTAATGGACCTCTACAAAAAGTCTCCAAATTATAGCCCCGGGGTCAAAATTGGCCCTGCCCCGGGGGTCACAAGTTTTACATAGTGGAAATTTTAAATATATTTTGTTCTAAACTATATGGCCCAGAGCCACCAAATTTAGCATGTAGCTTCATCTAATGGACTTCAACAAAAATCCTTCATATTATAGCCTCAGGGTCATAATTGTCCCAGCCCAGTGGGTCAAAGACTGAAAAATATTGAACATTTTTAAAATTCTCCTTGTCTGAAATTATAAGGCCTAGTGATACCGAATTTGGCACGTAACTTCACCTAATAGACCTTTACAAAAACCATTCAAATTATAGCCCCGTGGTCAAAATTGGCCCTGGCACGGGGGTCACAAGTTTTACATAGGTTTCTATAGTGAAAACTTTAAAATATCTACTTGTCCTAAAACCATAATTATGGCCTAGGGCTATTAAATTTTGCATGTAGCTTCATATAATGGACCTCTACAAAAAACTGTGGTCAAAATTGGCCCAAACCTGCAGGTCACAAGTTTTATATAAGCTTATATAGTGCAAACTTTAAGTCTTCTTGTCCTAAACCATATGGCCTTATAGCAATTATAGCCCCAGTCCAGTGGAGCGATACAAGGCCATCATGGCCCTCATGTTCTCATTGTTATAATAACATCAATCCTAAAAAACAGATTTACAACTCTGAGGTAGAATTCTAAGGAAATTAAAACATTTTCTCCCTTTCCTATAATGCTTACTACTTAATTATTGAATTTTTTTCCCTAATTTTTTAAAATCGTTTTAATCCACATTTGTTTACAACTGAGAGTTCTTTTTAGTAATGGCAATT
This sequence comes from Tridacna gigas, assembly GCA_945859785.2. NCBI lineage: Eukaryota > Metazoa > Mollusca > Bivalvia > Cardiida > Cardiidae > Tridacna > Tridacna gigas. Next base: position 59,443,816 of record OX244028.2, read on the forward strand.
TGTTTGTTTTTTTTTTCCCCACAGTTACTCCATTTCCCACATTTTTTATTCCGCTAAAGTGCAAAACATTCAAATTTTTTTCTTACTCTGAATTTCTGATTGAAACCGCTTTTATTTTGGGGTTTGAAATGAATCAGATGGTTCATAATGTAGTCACACTGTATTTAACAAGAAAATATTCCAATTTGGTCGAGGCAGATTCCGGATCTGCCTAGCCAATTTGGAATCCTAATTTCATCTAGACAGATCTGGAATCTGTTTAGACCAAAGTAGAATTCTTAATTTGGTCTAGACCAAACAAAAAATTCAATTTGGTCTAGGCAGATTCCGGATCTGCCTAGATTCCAGTTTGGACTACGACATATACAAGGATTTGTAATGTCTGCCCTGGATTGTCGTAAGGCAAATGCCACAGAAGGAAGGCCCACCGGCGGCCACCATATTCGTTAATAAAGATGTGGGTTTTACCCAGTTTAGTCATAGTAACGGAAGAAATATGATTATCCTTCACTACATTATGTCATCGACAATTCGATTGGCTATTAGGTGTAATTCGCAAAATTTTGAATACTCATAGAAACGACGGTTTCACAATTGAATGTCCCAGGGGTGATGAATGGTAATACATTTTGTACTTCACACCTGGGTTAATGAGGGTGTACTTATACCACAAAGGAAAAATATTAGGAGGATATCATTATAGACATGTTTTGATTATAGCCCTTTACCGTAACTCCGTTACCAAACAATCCCATCTGTTTACCACCCTAAAATAGACGGCATTTGAAAACATCTTGGGTAAAGGAGAAAATGCTGGTATTTTTTGTCCTTCCTTCACGATGTTTTATTTTGAATTACAAAATCAGTCTGAAATCTTTTCAGGGAAATTTCACATCAAAATAGCCATGAGGCAGTGAATTAACCAAACGCCAGCTGTCAATCAAAAAATCAATAAGCCAATCAGTGATCAGTATTTTTCCATCCAGAGCGGAAGCCGTCTTGCCGTTATAAAACCTAGACATTCTGAATCATTAGGAGTTATAACTATATATAAATGTATAGTATATTTATGAGAAAAAACTGATGAATAACTTTAAACTTGATATCCATTATTAATCCTTACGACTGCAATTTCAAGATGCAGAGTTACACCAGGTAAAACTATTGTTGCAGAAGACAAATTCAGATTTAAAAGGAGAAAAATAAATGAATACTTCTTGTTAACATGCTTTTTTATTGTCATAAATTTTCCAGAATTTCAATCTTGGCAACAGATTTCTGTTTCTTTACTAAAAGAAATGTATAGATAATATTTTAGACAACTGATTGGATTTTATCATGTTCAGTTATTTATTTCCTTTACCTTATTTTTCATTTAAATATGTACTCGGTAATTCATTTTCTTACCAAATTGAGATGACTTGTTATTTTGAATGCTGGTTACATCTCTTTTGTTGAATCTTCCCCCCCCCCTCGCAAATTATCCTTAGATAAAACTTAAGTCGACGAAATTCGGGTAAAAATGCTTTTCATATAGTCTTCATAGAAGTCAAACCTAAACAGCGCCCCCCCCCCCCGCTTTTATTTAAAGTAAATGCAATGTAGGCACAGTTTTGACATTTGTTTAAATTAAAAATAAATGCCATCTTCCTCCGTCAGTAAACCATTAAAAACGTTGTTCCCACTGGTCTCTGCATTTTAACATATCTATGAATGCAAACTTAAAGCCTGTTAAATTAAAGACGATATGCCACCCTATATATATATATATAACCATCTTTCCCCTCCCTTTATTTTCAATCTTTTAATCTCCCTTAAACTATTATTTATTTATCGAAAATCAATTAGGTACCAATCAAACCATTTTCGTTTGATTTGTTGTACATGTTGCCACTTTTTACGCAAAACGTGGTGCAAGGGTTTATGCGGTATTCCTTTGATATCGGTATACCACCCCCAAAGTGTCTGGTACTGTCCTACATGTAAAATTACACACACGTATCATATCAGTCTGACTCTTTGTGACCGTCTATAACCCCTTTCAACGATTATTAGTGTTTGAAATTTGGATTATACATGTTCAATGTGCAAGTCAATTTATTTTTCTATTACTCTTACAGCATAGTATTTAGCGGCGAATGCTTAGAAATATACTCATGTTTTTATTCTTTTTATTCTTCTCCTCGTGTTTTTCCCTCAAACTTGAAAAAATCAATTTGGTAAACCTATCATTTGTTAATGTATCAGTAGATAGATAAAAGAGAGTTCTAGGAAATCCCCCTTTAATCCCCCTTAACCCCCTTTCATGTCCCAGTAATATTTTAACCACAACCCACCACGCAACGGCTAACTTATAAATTAGCTAACCCTTATGAAACAGCTAACTTACGCATTAACCAACTTATGCATTAACCCCCTTACGCTTTATCCACCTTCCCAAACAACCCCCATTAACCAAACATATGCTTTAACTAATTTCATAAACATAACCATGCTTATAAAATCCAACGCACTAGCTAACTGGCTAACCGTTTGTTCCCCCCATTTGCCCACGCATCGGTCTCTCATATAACAACCTGCCAAGAAAATAACTTAACCTCCTCTCTCAAACATTTTAACTTAAATTCAAAGGATTTTATTTACATGCTTACAAAATCTATACCCTTTGTTTATTATTTACATAGTAATCATAAGTTAAATGAATCTGGTTTTGATACAACTGTTTTTATGTGTTGGCCTGATTTACGTCAAATACAACCACCAATGAGCCTTGAGGATTCATTTCGTTGTTTTGGCAAGCCTATTTTTACTGGTATTAGAATACCATTTGACCAAAGTGATAATTTTATTAGTGTTTATAAAAATGCTTTACTTGAATTAGCTAGAAATGATGATAGAGAGCCAGCGCCAGATAATTATGAATTATATCCAATTTTAACATTTAAAAATATTCATCCTGCAGAGTATTCTAATTTTACTTCTTTTGTTGAATATTATGGTGAGTATTGGGGTGAATTACGTGATTATACAAGAATGAGAAATTATTATTTAGAAGAAAGATACTTAGGTTATGATGGACCTCCTATACGTTCTCTTTTAGAAAGAGTAGAAGATGGAGAAACTAATGAACTAAATGAGGAGAACGATGAAAATGAAAGATATTATTAAAATGAAGAGGCTATGAGAAGTATTTTTAATAATTTTAATTTAGAGCGGGGAGGACGATACAGAATAGCAATAGGTGATTTTGGTATAAATAGGATTGTTAGAATAGATGGAGAACAAGAGCAAGTAGTTTATACATTGGAGGATGGATTAAATGAAATTATTGAAGAAGAACAAACAACCAGAAAAATCAGCACATTAGAAACCTTTCAAGAAGAAAAATGTGTAATTTGCCTTGAAAATGTAAAACCTAATATTTTGTTTTGTGATTGTGGTCATATACCCATATGTGATAATTGCGATAATTTAAAATCAATAGATAAATGTCCATCATGTAGAAAAGAGTGCTCAATTAAATGTAAAATATAACTTTATAAGTTTTTTAATATAAGAAAAAATTGTGTAAATATAAAAAAATGAAATTACTTTATAGAGATATGATTGATGATTGGTTTTTTCCTACTTCTCCTAACTTTATACCCAAAGAAAAAGAAGAACAATACAAAAAACTTATAACAGATGGGGCGGATAAAATAGAAAAAGTGCTTAAAATATATGTTGAAAGAGTAATAAAAGCACACAAAACAAAATATTTAGAAAAAATCGGGAAAGGCGAGGGAATTAATAAAAGCGCATCTTACCAATTTGAACTATTACGAATATTTTTTTATGACATAGAAGGCTATTTTAAACTCCCCGAAGATGAAGACTATCGTTATAAAGATGTAGAAGAAATTGTAAATGAAAACATTACAGAAAGACCATTTTAAAAAAAATATAAATATTTAACCTTTTTACCAGGTTAAATATTTTTTTTTATAAATCCAACTCTATCAGTATCGCCAAATACGCATTTTTTTGCGTTGGGGTTGTTAGACCTTGTTATAAAGTTTATAACATCGCATTGGTCTATTACTAAAGGTTGTGGGAAAACTATACAACTACAACCTTCTCCTTTCTTTTTTACTATGGAGTAGTCAGCCTGTTCAACTCCATTTACGACTATATTGACTTTTGCCTCTTCTTTTAAAATACCACTACCTTTAGCAACCATTAAAGTCCCTCTTATAATTCTACCAGGAGCAGACATACAATAACCGCCTATCCCATGGCTCATTCCAGAGCTTCCATTACCAAAGGAAAACTCGTAATTACCATCCCCTAAAGGACCTTGTTCCTCAGCACACACGCTTATAATTGGTTTAGGACCTATGAGAGAAGGATGCGATACTTTTTTATCCACGTAAGATTTTGTTGCTAAATCTCCTTCTTCTACAGGTGCCTCAGCATTTTTTATAGAAAAACCTTGAAGGTCTATGTTGGCCGCTGCTGTAAAACTTCCATCAGGATTTTTTACGATAGCTCCACCATTATCAACGTAATTTTTATTGGCAGCGGCGTAACGGTCTATAGGATTTGCCAAACCAGTAATTGAGTTACCACCCATATCTATTTTACCATCCTTTGAAAAGGAACCATCTTGGTTTTTTGTTAAAGCCTTATCCCCTGCAGTAGCTATCTCAACAACAGTATCTACGTAAAACTTATTTGCAACTTGTTGGCTTTCTATAGGTGTTCCAACGTTGGAAATTCTTCTCCCACCCATAGAAATGTCACTACTTGCTATATAACCTCCAGCTCCATAAACAAAAGCTCGATTGCTAGCATCAACATAATTTTTAGTTGCAACGTCTTGTGGTTCTGCAGGTTCTATAACATCCGTTAAAGTATATCCCCGCATATTTATATCTGCAACAGCGGAAAAAGTACCATCTTGTTGTTGTACTATTGCTTTGCTACTATCCACATATTTTTGTTAGCAGCTTCACTCGGCTCCTCAGGTTCAGGTATGTTTCTTATTTTATTAAAACCCATGTTTAAATACCCTGTCATAACGTATCCTCCGTTTTCATCTAACAGCCCTGAGTTGCTATCAACGTAACTCTTAGTGGCAACATCCTGGGGATTTACTGGATTACTAACCCTCGTTAATGTGTTACCATTCATATTTATAGAACCGGTAACGGTAGTTGTTCCATCTTTACGTAAAAAATTATTACTTATGTAAGCGAGTGACACACCATCACCGCTTGTTTTAACCTCATCCATTCTCCCAAATTTATCAACAGGCATTTTTTTATACTGCTAAAAAAGTTTATTTAAAACATTTTGGAATTTATTACCTAAACCCAACTCTTTACGGATGAACAAGCATAAATGACCACAAAATACTTGACCAGCTTGTTGTAATTGGTCACTATTGTAATGTATTGGAGTTTTTAAATAATCTCTAACTTCAATAGGTGGTTGAATACCATAACTGTCAAAATAAATTTTAGTTTTACCGTTTTTATACCAAGCAACCCAATGAGTGCCAGGTCCGCTCGAGTCATCAAGATTTAATATACCACATTCTTTATTTTTTACTTTTTTAGGTAGGGTAGCTCTTAAAAATACTCCCCTAAAATTTTTTATTTTTAATTTTTTTACTGCATCCTCAAGTTCAAAATTGCTTAAAGGTTTGTTTGGTAAAATTATATTATCAATTAAAATATCCTGCATTTTTTATATATTAAATATTTTCAATAGAACTATTATCAACCCATGAATTAAACTCATCGGGGTAACCTTTCCACTTTACGAGAGATTTCTTTTTTCCTTTTTTAATAACCTTTTCTATCCTATACAACTCTTGTATCGTTTTTTGTAGTTCAGGTTCATAAAAGGTTCCTTTTATTTCTTCTCCATTTAAATCTTTAATTTTATATGTTACAGGTGATGTATGTTTTACTTCTGAAACTGTAAAAACCTCTTCTGTCCATATTTTGGTATAACCTTTTTCAAAAGTCTTTTTCTTTTTACTTATTCTTACTTTATCTCCAACAGAAAACTTTGGTTTTATATCTTCTTTTACTCGATTATAATCTGGATACAATGTTCTCCAAACTTTATTTTCATTCTTTTTCTTACTTGCATCAACTGGCGTCATCTTAATAGAAGAATGCCTTGTGTCGTTATATTCTTTAACAAGGTCTTGTAATACATCAATATAAACATTTGTTGAGTGAGCAAAAAAATATTTCCACATTTTTTCTTTCATTGTTCTAATCCATCTCTCAACAACGCTAGATTTTTCCTCATTTTCAGTAATATATAATTCAACCGAGTCTTTAACTTCTTTGTTATAAAACTCTTTACCTTTATCCACCCACATTTTTTCGGGTTTTCTTTCCTTAAAAATACTCTTCAATGCAACAGAAACAGATTTTCCTGTTTTGTCTTTTAATGGTATCAGCCATCCATATTTTGAAAATATATCAGTGACAGCAAGAAGATATTTTACACCACGATTAAATTTAGAAAATGCTTGCATATCTACTAAATCTGCAGCCCATATCCTATCAATACCATTTACTCTAACTCTCCTTTTCTTAAATTTTCTTTTTACGGGTTTGTGTAATTCCTCAGATAAATTTAACATGTCAAAATTTTTTTTAAACTCCCATTCCAAATTTAGCCTTTGTCCCTATTAATGAGCTAACTAACCCTCGTTCCATTTTTTTCCCTAATTGAAGGATTGTAGATTCCTTTTAACTCCTCTAACATATTTTTATCACAAACAGCATTTCTTTTAGCAGTGTCATTATGTTTAAGATAACAGATATCGTGATGATATGCTGCTTTATCAACGTGATTTACAGGTTTTGACCATTTTTTCGGAGTTAAATCAGGATTGAGTCTTTTCTTTAATTTAGTACCAGGACCTGTAAAATTATGACCGGGTAAATGCATTTCAACGGGTAAGTTATTGATAACCTTGTTTAACAACGACCCGCCTTCTTGTTAGCTCCACTGGCCGAAGGCCAGCGGGCTTATGTCATGGCCTGGTGTCCGTCGTCCGTCCGTCCGTCCGTCCGTGCGTTAACTTTTATTTCAAACATCTTCTTCTCTGAAACTACCCATCCAATTTTCATGAAACTTCACAGAAATGATCCTGCCATGGTCCTCTTCAGAATTTCTTGAAAGAATTTGATTCCTTCAAAAACTCTGGTTGCCATGGCAACAAAACTGAAAAATATTGGAAATCTTTAAAAATCTTCTTGTCTGAAACCATAAGGCATAGGGCTACCAAATTTGGCATGTAGCTTTATGTAGTAGACCTCTATCAAGTTTCTTCAAATTATAGCCCTGGGGTCAAAATTGGCTCTGCCCCAAGATTTACATAGGCTTACATAGGGAAAACTTTTAAATCTTGGTGTACATAGCCATTAGGCTTAGGCTACCAAATTTTGCATAATTATAGCATTATCTAGTGGACAACTACAAAGAGGGCCCAAGTTACAGCCCTAGGATCAAGTTTGGCCCTGCACCAGGGGTCACAAGTTTTACATGGGTTTATTGAGTGAAAAGTTCAGAAACCGTCTTGTTACTAGCCATAAGGCCAAGAACTCCCAAATTTGGCATGTTATTCTTCTAATACACATATTCCCCATTTAGTCCGACTGTAGCCCTGGGGTCAAAGTTTTATAAGGGCTTATATAGTAAAGACTTCTCTTCATGGTTTATATTTATAAGCCAGTGGAGCGATACAGGGCCATCATGGCCCTCTTGTTTTTTAATGAATTGTGTTTTAGTTGTTCCACATTCAACACATTTACCACGTTTCATATTTCTTCCATTTTTGCTTACAACACATTCAAAATCAGTTGTTTCAGTTTGTTTTTTACACTTAACGCAATACATTTTATATTAAAATTAAAATTTTTAATATAAAAAATGGAAATTGTAAATTTATCATGGAATGAAGTGATGACAAAGAGATTTAACCATCCTTTTTTACCAAAGAGTGTCAGGGGAATAATAGTTGGTAAGTCAGGATGTGGTAAAACAACTCTTCTACTTAACCTTTTGTTAAGACCTGATTGGCTTGATTATGACAACTTATGCGTTTTTGGCAAAAGTTTGTTTCAACCAGAGTACCGCATACTTAAAAAAGCTTTTGAAGAAAAATTACCAAAAGAACTTATCCTAAGGTTGTTTAATATTAAAAATGAAGTTCAAGATTTAAATGTTTCTCCTACAGCGTTAGTTGAAGAGTGGGTTAAAACAGTTAAAGAAAAATCTGTTATAAAAATGCGATTTTTTTGAAAATGCTAGTGATGTTCCTGACCCGAGAGAGTTAAACTCAGAAAACAAAAATTTAATGATTTTTGATGATTTACTTTTAGAAAAACAAAACAAATGTGAATGTTATTACATCCGAGGAAGACATAGTAATGTTGATTGTTTTTATTTATCACAAAATTATTTTAGATTACCTCGACAAACTATTAGGGAAAATGCAAATTTTATTTGTTTATTTAATCAAGACCTTAAAAATCTTAATCATATCTATAGCGACCATGTAGGTGATGATATGCCTAAGGATGAGTTTCGCGAATTTTGTAAAAAATGTTGGGAGAGACCTCATGGTTTTGTTATCATTGATTTAACCAGTAAAAAACATAATGGTAAGTATAGAAATGGATTTGATAACTTTTATATACCTAAGTCAGTATAAATTAAAAAAAAAAAAAAAAAAAAAAAAAATTAAATTTTAAAATTGAAAATAAATTAAGAAGATTCTAAGTATAATTATAAAATGGCAAAATCACTAAAAGCAGCTCTTGATATTAAGATTAAAGAAGGAAATTTAAATGGTTATAGTGTAAATGAGGTTGAAGATATGATAAAAATCATGGTAGAAGAATTTTTACCAAGACAATTTGAAGAAAATTGTACAGTAAGGTATTTTAGAAAAATGTTTATTATATTAGGTCTAAGAAAAAATTTTCTTTCTTATTCTAAAAGTTTTACAGGTATGGATGAAAAAATGTATGTATTTTTTTTTTATTCAAAACCATGTTTCTGAATTACTTTCTAATATAAATCAATGTGCAAAGATTTTAAAAAAAGAAGAGGAAGATAGAACTAATGTAAAACATATAAGACAAAGAAGAAAAAAAAAAAAAAAAAAAAAAAAATGTCATATGTGGATAAATTAAGAGGAATAAACTTTATAACTCATTACACCCTTAGAAAATCTCATAATATGCACATATGTATTTATAATGAAAGAACATTAAAATTTACTAGAGACGAAACAATTTAAAAAATATATCTTATCCAAAAGATATATTTTTACGCATATAAATAATTTTTTAGTAATTAAAAAATGGAAGAACTTTTAGAAAAAAAATGTTAAAAACACTGACCACAAAACATCATTTCAAATTATAGTAAGCAACAACAAAACAAATTTTAACTCAAGATTTACTCCACCGCTTCAATTAGAAAAGGATAAAGAATATGAAGTAGCATTGGTTAATCTTGAAACTTACTACCCATCTCCAAATATTGATTAAAATAATCACACTTTTGTTTATTCTCCAGACAATGGTGCTTCATGGGAAAAAATGAAAATACCAGAAGGAAGTTATGACCTTGTTGATATCAATGATTTCATTCAACAAGAAATGAGGAAAAAAGGTCATTACGATGCAGTTAATGAAGAGTATTTTATTAATATCTCTGCAAACACAAATACCTTAAAGTCTGTTCTTACTCTTGAAAATAACTGTCAAGTAGATTTTAATCAATCAAATTCTATTGCTAAAGTTTTAGGATTTACTCGCGCTAAATATACACAAGGTTTTCACGAATCAGAAAATGTAGTAAATATTCTTAGTATTAATAGTTTGCTCGTTAATATTGATATTATCTCAGGAAGCTACGTTAATGGTTCAACAAAAAACACTATTTATTCATTTTTCCCAAATGTTGATCGTTCAGAGTTACAATTCATAATAGATGATCAGCTTTTTATGGAAACTTTGTTAATGGAAATACGGGGGGAAACAATCTCATTTTCAAGTTATAAAATAAAAGCAAAAAACCAGAGAGAAAAACATATTGAAAATGAAATTTCTTTTTTAGAAACAAATTTAAATGAAACGAATAAAGATAGGTTATCTTCATTACAATCAGAGTTAGAAAACTTACGAAAAGAAAAACTACATGGCTCTTTTATTAGGTCTAGAGCAAACTGGGTCGACAGTGGAGAAAAAGTGACGAAATATTTCTGTAATTTGGAAAAACAAAATATTGCATCAAAAACTATTCCCTTTATAGAAACAGAAGATGGCAATCACTTATTTGACCAAAGGGAAATCCTTAAAGAAGCAAAACATTATTATGAAACTTTATATAATGAATCAAATAATTTGATTGACGTCAATTTAGAGGATGACTTAAAAAACTGTACTTCAAATAAGCTAGACGAAAAGCAGAAGAAGGAACTTGAAGGACTATTACAATACAATGAGGTAACACATACACTCAAAAACATGAAAAATGACAAAAGCCCAGGAGGGGATGGTTTTACTTCCAATTTTTATAAGGTGTTCTGGAATAAGATAGGTCATTTTGTTGTAAGAGCATTAAATCACGCATTTATTTCTAGATCCTTTTCACCAAATGTTAAATTAGGAACTATAACTTGCATACCAAAAGATAATAAACCAAAAAAGTTTTTAAAAAACTGGAGACCTATCACTCTTTTAAATGTTCTGTATAAGCTTGCATCTGGGAGTATTGCAAATAGGATGAAACACGTTTTGGATCATATCGTATCAAGCGACCAAACTGGGTTCTTAAGAGACAGGTTTATAGGTGAAAACACAAGACTAGTTTATGACATTATGCAATATTGTGAAGAACATAGAATACCTGGACTTTTAATGTTAATAGATTTTGAAAAGGCCTTTGATTCTCTATCATTTAATTTTATTGAAAAGACGCTTGAATATTTTAATTTCGGTGTAATGTTCAAAGAATGGATTAAATTATTTCTGCACAATACTGAGGTATGCGTACAAATAAATGGTTTTCTTTCAGATTATTTCAAAGTCAGAAGGGGATGTCGACAAGGTGATCCAATATCCGCTTATATTTTCATCCTTTGCACCGAAATTCTTAACATTAAATTAAAGCACGATAGAAATATAACGGGACTAAAAATAAAAAAAGAAGAATATATCATATCACAATTTGCTGATGACACAACACTCTTTTTAGACGGTTCTGAAAAATCGATTAAAAGTACTCTTGAATTACTAGAAAAATTCTCACATATTTCTGGCTTGAAAGTTAATTTCGACAAAACAAAACTTATATGGATTGGCAGTTTGAAGTATAGTACAAGATCTATCAAGACGAAATGGAAATTAACATGGGGGGAAATAAAATTTAAACTTCTTGGACTGGAGTTCCATGTCGATCTAGATAAAATGATAAAGTTAAATTTTGAAAGCAAATTCAAAAGCATTAATAACATTATAAATTATTGGAAGAAAAGAAAACTAACACCAATTGGAAGAATAACTGTAGTCAAAAGTCTTTTATTACCTTTACTCACACATCTATTTATTAGTTTACCATCACCAACGAATGAATTTATGAAACAACTGAACAATACACTTTATGAATTTGTATGGGACGGTACTGCTAAAATTAAACAAACTGTCTTCACAAAAAATTATATGGAAGGAGGTCTAAACATGATTGATATCAATAACTATAATAAAAGTATGAAAATTAAATGGATAAGAAAACTAGTTGCTTGCGGTAAAAGTTGTCATAAATTCATGAATAATGTAATTGACACACACAAACTATTTAATTTTGGAATGATGTACTGTGAAAAAATTATTACCAACATAAGAAATGATTTCTGGATTGATGTTTTAAAATCTTTTATGGTATTTATCTCTAAATGTAGTTTTACAAAACTGCTGGATGTAGTTAACATGCCTCTGTTTTTTTAATAGCAATATTTTGGTAGATTCTAAGCACATTTATAATAAAATATTATACGATTGTGGTATAAGATATGTAAAGGATCTGTTAAATGTAGATGGAAGTTTTAAAAATTGGTTAGACATAAAAACAATGACTAGAAACAAAGTGAATTTTTTAAATTTCTATAGCATTACAACATCAGTTAAAACTTTCCTTTCAAAAAATCACATTTTGATTAAAAAGGATGCTTTAAATGGATGTCATAATCCTTCTATTAGTTGTTATTTCTTTCATATGCTTACTAAAAGTAACATAAATAAACATGTTTATAATATTTTGACACACAACGATGAAATACCTTCGAGTAGAGTTAAGTGGGACTCATTATATAACCACATAAATATAGATTGGAAGCAAGTTCATGGAAATGTGTTTAAATGCACAAAAGACACTTATACACAGTGGTTTCAAACAAGAATAATACATAGAATAATTCCAACAAATTCTCTGCTTTTTAAAATGAAATTGATAAATACTAACTCATGTACATTTTGTAAACAATATGAAGAAACTATTCTACATTTATTTCATGACTGTGAACACACCAAATCATTAATTAATAATATAGCAACAATTTTAAGTACTTTTGACCATACACTGCAAATTGATAGTCGAACTTTACTTTTAGGCACACGTACATCAAACGTACCATTAGACAGGCTACTTTTAGAACTTAAGAAATATATTTATCACTGTAGGAATAAACAAAAAATACCCTCAATGATCGGTTTTAAAAATACTCTAAACTTGACCTTGAATATTCATAAATGCACAAACACGCATGAAATTGACAAATGTCACATGACAATTGTAGAACATGTTTATCAAAGTCTCCTTTGCCAGTATAGTGCACAGGTAGTAAATATTAACGAATTTCTATAAAATTTCTGAAGGATTCCAATTTCTTTATTCCATATGCACATATCCACTCACCCACACGCACACACATACTTACATCTATTTCATTTTTTTTTACCCTGATTTCTGATTCTCTCTCTCTCTCTTTCTCTCTCTCTTAATAAGGCCACATTCAAGTGATGGAATAAATCTACAAAAAATACAATTTTTGTTAGGTATATGAAACATCTTTTGTTTAAGAGTGCTAACAAATTATTTAGAAACCTACTAACATTGAATTGTAAGGTATGGTGGGAGATGGCCACGACTCCCATCATATCAGTTGACGTGGCTAATAAAAAAAAAAAAAAAAAAAAAAAAAAAAAAAAAAAAAAAAAAGTTTTAGGATTTACTCGCGCTAAATATACACAAGGTTTTCACGAATCAGAAAATGTAGTAAATATTCTTAGTATTAATAGTTTGCTCGTTAATATTGATATTATCTCAGGAAGCTATGTTAATGGTTCAACAAAAAACACTATTTATTCATTTTTCCCAAATGTTAGCCCAGGGTATAAAATAATAGAAAATCCGGTAAATCTGGTTTATCTACCATTAACATTAGATGTAATACATAACCTTAATGTATCAATTACAGACCAAGATGGAAATTCACTAAATCTTAGAGGTGAGAATTTAACAATCAGATTTCATATAAGAGAAGCGAGATAATAAAAAAATGGCAAACTATACTACAGTAAAATTAAATATATCCGATGGACAAAAAGAAAAACTCAAACATGCTTTAAAAACTAATGTCCTGTAAGTCTTCGTTTAAATCATAGTGATTTACAAGGTAACGATGTTGTAACTATAACCCAAAGTCAAGCGAAGAAAAAAGCTTAAGCTTATGAAGCTGGTAGAGGAACAACAATTAAAATGACAGAAAAGCAGCTTAGACACAACATGAATGTGGAAAGTGGTTTTCTTGGAATGTTAGCTGGTTTAGCGTCATCAGTTTTACCTACATTAGCGAGAACCGTTTTACCAGCTTTAGGCGTTGGTGCTTTATCCGGGTTAGCCTCATCAGGGGTTCAAAAAGCAATGGGGTCAGGTCTTTACCTTAAAAAAGGTGGATGTATATGCCAAGTAGAAACTGATGGAAAAGGCCTTTACCTTGGACCAGCTAAAGGTAAAGGATTAAAATCTGTTGGTGATGGATTGTATTTAAAACAAGGAGGAAAGTTTTATGATGGAAAAGGACTTCTTTTAGGTCCTAATAGTCCATTTGCTAATATACCTATTTTAGGGGCTATATTATAAATAATTTTTTAACAAAAGTAAAAATATGAACGTTTATAAATTTGGAGCAAAACCTAAAATAGTTCAACCAAAAACAATTTTTTGGAAACCGTTAAAAGTTAAGTATCCTCCTAAAAAAGTTAATCCTGTTCTTTTGGAAATTTTTGCTCAACAACCCCTAATACTAAACCCAGGTGAAACAAAGTCGATAGTATTAAATTTTGGTTTTTTAATGAGTAAGGGGGTTGTTTTAACCTCTCTATCTTATAATTTAAAAATTAAACAATTACGTTTATCAAATGAAGTTATTCTTGAGGATACCGTTGATGTCGCCACTACAATTACAAACAACTCAAGTAAGCTAGTAAGAATTGAGGAGAATGAGTTTTTGTGTCACGTTTGTTACACAATTTAAAAAAAAATATCTCTCTAATTAAAAATGGAGATGAAAGAAAAAATTTATCCGAGCTTACCTAATGAACGCAATACACCTAATGCACCTCCCATTGAATTATCCTTAATGAGTGATGACAATGGCCATTCATACCGTTTAAAAAAGATATCAGAAGTTCAATCTTTTCTTGAAAGTGAAGTTCAACAAAGAGATGCTCTTGCAAAAAAATATTTTAGAACCGCTAATATAGTGGATAATATTGATACAGTTTTAATTACCATGACTATGGTAAGTGGTGCTGGAGGAATTGGTTTGTTATCAACCGTAGTTGCGATACCCGTGGTAATAGCATTAGAAGCGTCAGCTCTTGTTACTGGTTTAATGAGTGTTGTTGGTAAATATGCAGTAAGAACCACAAGAAGTAAAGGTGAAAAACACCAGAAAATAAAAATGATTGCTGATAGCAAACTTAACACAATATCCACACATATATCAAAAGCATTACTTGACAATCATATATCTGATGATGAATTTAAATTAATTATGGAGGAATTGGAGAAATACAAAGCTATGAAGAATGAGATAAGAACTAAATCTAAAAAGAAGATAACAGCTGAAAATGAAGAATCATTGATTGAAAGGGGGAGGCAAGAAGCGCGTGAGTCCTTTCGGAGGTTGGTGGAAAAAAATCATACCACGAACTAAATTTAAATGTTCTTGCGCATGTGAAATAAAAAATACTGATTAAAACTACGTTGAAAACTACGTTGAAAACGATATAAAAAATTATGTTTGTAATATAAAATGTCGTTTTTAAAGATAACAGACCCTGTAAAAAGGGACCAAATTGTAAAAGAATATCTTGCAACAAAGAAAAGAATTCGTGATAGCCAACTTGCAGAGAAAACAGGTGAAATTGAATTACAAACAGACCTATCAAAGTTTTTTAATCCTACTAAGAAACACAAAAAGCTTCAACAAAGGAGATTACAGAAGAACCTAAACCTATAAAAGAGGGGATTAAAGAGTTGCCACAGGCTATTAACTTGCCAAATTACCCAACAATACAAGCCTATACCTCTGAAGGACAAATGGAGACTATGGGGGAAAAGGAATGGTGGAAAGATGAACCTGCACATGCACATCTTATTGGACCAATCGCAAAGGAGTATTTAACAAAATTTGTTGGTAAAAAAAGTGATGTTGATAGAACATATGGATTATATGACAAAGATGGTAAATTTTATATTGGCGACCAATTAACCCGGCTTAATGATGATGATATTGAGGTTGTTGGTAAATTTTATAAAGGAACACCCGGTCTATGGGAGTTAATTGTTGCTAAAGACCCGAATGAAAACATTTATACAGATAAGGACCTTGATGAATATAGGGAATTAATGATAAGAACCAATGCTCTTTATCGTGGTAACGACCAAAAAAGTAAATATCCTACAGCTGGTAAAGGACCCAAGTGGAATAAAATACTTAGACCTATTTGGGGAGAGATTAGGGGAAAGATTAGGACTGGAGATGGAATTACCATTATCCCATCTGACCCTAATGCATTGTTAGAAAGACTTGACCTCTTAATGGCAAGTAAAGAAGCTGGTAATACTGGTTTAAGAAATGAGTTGGTAAGCATATGTGATCAATTAAAAAGGCAAGGTGTATTAAAATCAAGGAGCTATAAAAATTTAATGTCTATATTATAAAATGATCACATCAAGAAAGAGAGGATTTAAAAGAAACTATTCATATGGAGGTGCTGGAATCTTTGATAGCATAGCTAATTTTTTAGCAAGACTCTTTACAAGTAATGCCGCAAAACAAATTGCATCTTCTGCCCTTGATGTTGGGAAAAGTGTTGCTAAGGAAGGAGCAAAAAAGGCATTAGAAGTTGGGAAGAGTGCTGCAGTTGATGCAGGTAAGAAGTTAGTTGAAAAGGTTTTAACACCAAAATCTAAAAAGATTTTAGAAAAATATACCCCACCTGCAACGCAAAATATTAATACTTTAATAGATGGTAGTGCAATTGCTATTCAGGATTTAGTTAAGAAATTAAATAGCGGTCCCGGTATTAAAACAATTTAATTTAAGTAATTTATGTCATTAAATAAAAAAGAATGTCAAAACTAAAATTTAAAATATCTGAGTACGAAAAATACAATACAAAAAGAGTTACCGGCTTTTATGCGTGCTTTAAACTAGATGAAGATTGTGAGGTTCTTAAAGTCATTGACACAGATTATAATTATAAAAAGGCTGTTATAAAATTATCTCCTGAAAAAGTTGATATCATGAATTGTTTTGAAAAAGAGGTAAATGATTATTTAGAAGAAAATAATGTGTCAAATGTAACAATTGTTTATGGAAATAGGGTTTATCCTAAAGTGAAAAGCTCTTTACCAATAAAAAATATGAAAACCATTAAACTAAAAGGTGTTTTTGTTAATAATGAAAACAAATCATTGCCTCAACTCTGGATAGAGTATTAAAACTCAACTCAATTATAATTTTAATTTAAAAATTATAATTGCATATAAAAAATGGACATTTTAAACATTAAATCACCAATTTTAAAAGATGATAGTATTGATGAATATGAGTACTTTGAGTATGAACCTATCACAGGTACCAATCTAAACAACTCTGGAGGAAATATAAGGATTAACATCGAAACTCAAGATATTTTTTATCATCCTTCTGAGTCATATTTACAAATTATAGGCGAACTAGTAAAAAATGATGGAACCGTTTATGGAGCGGCTAACGAGGTTATATTAACAAATAATGGTCTGATGCATCTGTTTAAAAATATCAGATACCAACTTAGCGGACAAGAGATAAAATATATTAATTACCCTGGTCAGGCTACTACAATACTCGGGCTGTTAAAATACCCGGATGACTTTTCTAAATCACAAGGATTAAACCAACTGTGGTACAAGGATACCGGAGTCAATGCGGCCAGTGCTGCTAATGCTGGTTTTTCAGTAAGAAGACAGTATATTTTTAGTTCAAATCCAGTTGGAACTTTTAGTTTCAGGGTACCTTTAAAACATATATTTGGTTTTTGTGAAGATTATAATAAAATTCTATATGAAATGAAACAAGAACTTACCTTAACCAGAAATGATGATAATGACGCAATTTTTAGAGCTGCTGGTGCCGATGCTGGTAGAGTTAATTTACTGAAAGTATCTTGGTTCATGCCTCATGTGACACCTGAAGATGGTAATAAGTTGGAACTTTTTAAATTTATTGAGAAGAAAGAAAAATTCCCAGTTGGATATAGAATGATACAAAGCGACAACATTGCGGTTCCACAGGCGGCAAAGGGCTTTACTTGGAGGCTATCAGCTAAATCATATCCTGAGGTACCGCGTTTTTTAATTGTTGGTTTTCAAACTGGTAAAAGTGGTGACCAAGAACAAAACCCGTCTATATTTGATAACTTAAATGTTAAAAATATTTATGTGATGTTAGGTTCAAAAAAATACCCAGCATATGATTTTGATATAAATTTTGGTGCTAATCAATTTAGTAGAATATATAGTGAAGCTGCTTTGTTTAGAAAAAAGTTTTTTAACATGGATGAATTAGTATCAAACCCTAATATTACTCCTTCAGATTATAAAACTCTCTTTCCTTTGTTTTTGTTTGACGTATCAAAGCAAAGTGAAAGGTTAAAGTATTCTGTAACTGATATTCATATTAAGGTAACATTTACTGCAAATCCTCCTGCAAATACTGAGGCATATGCGGTTTTACTTAGTGATAGGTTGATTAACTTCCAGAGTGATGGGAATAAAATGAGTGTAGTGTATTAAGTAATTTTTTGTTTTATTTAAAAAAAATGATAAAGATTGCTGATTTAAAAAAAAATTTTGAAAGACAATGGTATAAAGTTTTACTCTTACTGGACTAAAAAGAAATTAGTCGATGTGGTAAAAGAGCATGAGTTATACCCTGAGGAGGAAATTAAAAAAAAGAAGAATAAAAAAAGAAATGAAAATAAAGTTCCTAATTATGAAAGATTAAAGACGATTGCAAAAAATACAAGAAAAGTTATTTTAGAGGATGTTGAAACAGGAGAAACCACAACTTTCCCATCAATTTACAAAGCGGGTAAATTTATAGATAAATGCCCTCAAACGATTGAAAACTGGGATGGTAGAGTTTGGAAAAAAAAAAATAATAATAAAATTTACATTCAATAAATTTTATTATGAAGAAAAAATTCATAATAAAATTGAGTTTAAAAAAATTATTTTTATATAAAAATTATGAGTTCTCTATTTAGAAGAATTTCTAATGTTGCTCAAAGGGCAGCATCTAATATTTACAGTGGAACTCAAAGAGCTGTCACAGCAATAATTCCTGAAAGTGTTAGAAGAAGGGTAACTAATTTTACTAATTGGCTAACTGGTAATGTCGAAGAAGAGCAGATTCCACAAGTTTTGAATGAAGTTGTTAGAAATGTAGAAAAACGATTACCAAGGGGACCTGAACTTTTTGAAGTAACAACAAAGCAGTCTTCATTACAAGATTGGTCAGTACAATACAAAATAGAGGGGTTTCCCGTTGAATCTCCTGAGGAGTTTTTAGAGCTAACAATGCAATCTATGGTAAATATTTTAAGAAATAAACGTAAAATTAAAGTAAAGATGGTTCTTAAATGTTTAATGTATAGATTTGAGGATTTTGAACACCCGGTACAAGCCCAGTTTTCTTCTGATGTAAATATGATTAATTTAAGGGGAACCGATGTAAATGAATTATATGATATTATGGCTGAAAGAATTTTAAAAAATTATCGTAACTTTTTAAGAATGGGTAGCGGATGGACATTTCATAGTGTATTACATTTAAAGCTACATACAGCTATTTATGACCCTTTAAGAGCTACAAGTTATATACCACTACCTGATTGGATTTCAAACAAAAAAGCATGCATCAATATGAAAAATGAGGATAATAAGTGCTTTTTATGGTGCATTTTAAGAGCATTAAATCCAAAAGATAACCATCCTGAAATAATTGATGGTGATTAAAAATCAAAGGAAAATAGTTTAAATATGAATGGAATAGAGTATCCTGTTACAATTGATGCGATAGATAAATTTGAAAAACAAAATCAAGAAATTAGCATTAATGTTTTTAGTTATGAAGAAGAAAAATTTTATCCACTAAGAATTACAAAAAATGAAAAAAACTAAACATGTTGATTTGCTCTACTTAACAAATGGAGAAAATAACCACTATGTCATTATAAAAAAATTTTAGTCGCTTAGTGTCTAAACAAATATCAAAACATAATGGTAAAAAGTATTTTTGTAAAAGATGCATAAATTCATTTGGAAGGGAGGACATTTTGAAAAATCATATAAAAAATTGCTCTGCTGATGAACCTGTTAATTTAAAAATGCCTAAAAAAGGTAGTATATTACAATTTATAAATCATGATAGAAAAATTAAGGTTCCGGTTGCCGTGTTTGGTGATTTTGAAAGTATATTAGAACCTATAAAAGAACAACAAACAACTGAAAAAAATGAAGAAGAAAGTTATACTGTAAAAACTCAAAAGCATATCCCCTGCAGTTTTTACTATATTATAAAATGTTTCGACGATGATGTGTTCCCACCTATAGAAAGAAGATATAACGGAGAAAATGCTGAGAAAGTTTTTGTAGATATGATAACCGAGGATATCAGAGAAATTCATCAAAAATATTATCAAAAACCAGTACCGCTTAAAATAACTAAAGAGGAAGAAAAAAAAACATGAAAGGAAAACTAGGTGTTGGATTTGTGATGAAAAATTTATCCATGAAAATTATAAAGTAAGAGACCATTGTCATTTTACTGGTAAATATAGGGGAGCCGCTCATACTAAATGTAATCTAAAGGCAAAAATTTCTGACTTTACACCTGTTTATTTTCATAATTTAAGTGGTTATGATAGCCATCTTTTTGTAAAAAATCTTGGTAAAACTGATGGAAACATTGATTGTATCCCTAACAACGAGGAAAAATATATTAGCTTTAATAGATATATTAAGGTGGGGAAAAACATAACTCATAAAATTAGGTTTCTTGATAGTTTTAAGTTTATGGGTTCCAGTTTGGATAGTCTTTCAAAAAATTTAAATGAAGAGCAGTTAAATATTTTATCGAGATATTTTTCGAAAGAACATTTACCATTAGTTAGAAGAAAAGGAGTTTTTCCTTCTGAATATTTAGATTCTTTTGAAAGGTTAAAAGAAACCTGCTTACCACCTAAAGAAAAATTTTATTCAAGTTTAAACAAAGAACATATTAGTGATGAAGATTATGAACATGCAAAAAATGTTTGGAAAACTTTTAACATGAAAACGTTTAAAGATTATTTAGAGCTTTACAACAAAATAGACGTTTTGCTTTTAGCTGATGTTTTTGAAAACTTTAGGGATGTTTGTCATAAACACTATGAATTAGACCCTTGTTGGTATTATACTATTCCAGGCTTGGCACTTGATGCAATGCTTAAAAAATCTGAAGTAAAGCTTGAACTTTTAACAGATATTGATATGCTTTTAATGGTTGAAAAGGATATCAGGGGTGGAGTATCTATGTGCAGTAAAAGGCATTCTAAGGCTAATAACAAATATATGAAAGAATATGATGCAAAAAAACCATCAAAATATTTAATATATATAGATGCAAACAGTCTTTATCCGTGGGCTATGAGTCAGCCATTGCCTACTTGTGGTTTTGAATGGATGAATGAAGAAGAATTAGAAGGATGGAAAAATATTCCCTGCTTTTTAGAGGTTGATTTAGAATATCCTAAAGAGTTACATGATTTACACAACGATTTTCTTTTAGCACCTGAACGACTAAAAATAGTAAAGGTAGAAAAGTTAATTCCTAATTTAAGTGACAAAGAAAATTATGTTATACATCATGAGGTTTTAAAAACATACTTAGATTTAGGTTTAAAAATTAAAAAAATACATCGTGGAATTAAGTTTGAGGAAAGTTCCGATATTAAAAAATACATTGATTTAAATATTGAACTGAGAAAAAAATGCAGAAAATGATTTTGAAAAAGATTTTTTTAAGTTAATGATGAATTCTGTTTTTGGTAAGACCATGGAAAACTTAAGAAATAGAGTTGATATACAATTGGTTAATGATGAAGTTAGCTATCGTTATAAAAAACTTGTTGCCAAACCAAACTACCACCATACTACAATATTTGATGAAAATTTAGTTGCCGTTCATATGAAGAAAACTAGTATAACATATAACAAACCTGTTTATTTAGGTATGAGCATATTAGATATTAGTAAAACACTTATGCATAAAACCTATTATAATTACTTTAAAGCAAAGTATGGTGAAAAAGTAAGGATATGTTATACTGATACAGATAGTTTTATTCTTGAAATAGAAACTGATGATTTATATAAGGATATTGCTTGTGATGCTGATACAATGTACGATATGAGTGGCTACCCTAAAGAGCATGAGTTGCATAGTCAAAAGAACAAAAAGGTGTTGGGAATGTTTAAAGATGAATTAAATGGTGGTGTTATGAGTGAGTTTGTCGGTTTAGGTGCTAAATTGTACGCTTATAAAAAATTAGATATAAAAATAGATGAAAATGGAAAATTGATATGGGAAGGTAGTGGTGAAGACCGGAGATGTAAGGGGGTAAAAAAGTCAGTTGTTAAAAATGAACTAAATTTAGAGAATTATAAAGAATGTTTGTTTAAAGAAAAAGATCATTATAGAACCATGTGTGTGTTAAGAAGTCGTGAGCATGAAATATATACTGAAGAGATAAACAAGAAATCGTTAGGTTTTGCTGATGACAAAAGGTTTATATTAGAGGATAAGATAAACACTTTAGCTTGGGGGCATTATAAAATTTAAAATATTTAACCTGGTAAAAAGGTTAAATATTTATATCACTTTCAAGGTTTTAATTCAGGAAAAAAAAATCAAAAATATCAATTCTGTAGTTCTCTTGTAAAGAATCATATACATCATCAGATATTTCTACAAAAGGTACAAGTGTTTTACCATGCATTATTTCCTTTCTTCCAACAGCAAAAGATATAGAAATAAAATTTTCGTGACTATTACTAAATTCTCTTAAAAAAAATCTTTCATCCTGACAAATACTAATTTTAAATACAATTCTTTTTTTCATCATACAACCAATGAGTAACACATTTACTTTTTGCTTGTGTAGTAATATCTTCTCCATCAGAAAGAATAAACAAAGAAAAAAACATACTAAAAGGCATATTTTCATCTTCTGATTTCTTTTTACTAAATTCATAGTACAACCTTGCTTTGAGATTTATTAAATCAAAACAATATTTAAATTTTCTTTTCATACCTAAAAAAATTGTGGATTGAGGAAATTTAGAAGAAAAATATGGTATGCAAGCAAGTTTTTTTTCTAATATTTTCTTCTACTATAGGAATTGCTTTTTAAAACACAAGTTCCCGACTTGAACTTCTAATCACGTTTTCCGACAATATTTCAGTATATGACTTTATTTCCATTTTTTATAATATTCTTTTATTTACTTAATTTAAAAAAATATTTAACCTGGTAAAAAGGTTAAATATTTATATTTTTCGTTTGATTTCACTGTTCACCCTACAAATCGGACATTCTTCCCTATCATACTCAACGACACATTTTTCACATATTGGAGCATGACCGCAATTACAAAATAAAACGTTAGGCTTTGCGTTTTCATCTAAACACAATACGCAGGTTTCTGAATAAAAAGTTTTCATATCGTTGATTTTGGTTTGAGAACGTTTTCTAAGAACCTCTTCTATTAAAGTTTGTAAGGCTGAGATTTGCCTAGTAGATAGCACCGGTTGTTCTATGTTTCTTGTAGTTTCAAGTTCTCGGGCTTCTTGCTCCATTTCTTCATCAGTATCCAATATATCAGTTTCTCTTTCAATATACCACAACATGGAAAAACGCGATGGTGGAAGAGCAAGAGTATTTTTTTTCATGATTGCAACCATCGTCATCATCACAGAAAAAAAATAAACAAGGAGTAAAAATTTTATTTCTTAATACTCTTGATGAAATGGTAAATTCTTCTTCTAATTCTTTAATTGCTTCATCGATGATATTTAAAACGTTTGTTTCTTGTTCTTCTTCTTCCTCAAAATTGAGTATTATACAAATATGTCTTACTTTTATATAATGGTCAATTGCACGATTACTAATAGCAACACAAACATACATTTCTTTAAAATTGGGTAATTATTTTTTAGCTTTGCTCCATTCGTAGTATATGGAAGGTTTGATATATTCCAATCTACTTAAAAAAGATTCATATGAGTCTCCTTCATCTCCATATATTAAATTTCTATTTCCCCAATCGAATTTTTGTGTTAAATTTTCATATTTTCGTTCAATATTTCGTGTAATGAAAAATTTGCTCAAATTTTTTTAATTTCCCGCTTTGTAAGTTCATTTTTAATATTTATGTATTTTTTTCTTATATTAAAAAAATTTATAACTTAAAAAAAGTTATAAATTTATATTTCACATTTAATTGAGCACTTTTTTCTACATATTGGACATTTATTTATTGATTTTAAATTATCGCAATTATCACATATGGGTATATGACCACAATCACAAAAAAGTATATTTGGTTTTCCACTCATGCAAATTACACAATCTTCTGAGTAAAATGTTTCTAATGTGCTGATTTTTCTGGTTGTTTGTTCTTCTTCTTCATGATATAGCTCTGCCACTTCTGTTATAATTTCATTTAATCGGTCCTCCCTTGTATAAACTACTTGCTCTTGTTCTCCATCTATTCTAACAATCCTATCTATACCAAAATGATTCATTATTATTCTGTATTGTCCATTCTCTAAATTAAGTCTATTAAAAAAATCTCTCAGAATCTCTTCATTTTCATCGTTCTCCTCATTTAGTTCATTAGTTTCTTCATCTTCAGCTCTTTCTAAAGCAGAACGTATAGGAGGTCCATCATAACCTAAGTATCTTTCTTCTAAACCATTTCTCATTTTTGTATAATCACATAATCCACCCCAATATTCACCATAATATTCAACAAAAGAAGTAAAATTAAAATGCTCTGCAGGATGAATATTTTTAAATGTTGAAATTGGATATAATTTATAATTATGTGGCGGTAACTCTCTATCATCATTTCTAGCTAATTCAAGTAAAGCATTTTGATAAACACTACTAAAACTATCACTCTGGTTAAATGGTATTCTAATACCAGTAAAAATAGGGTTGTCAAAGTGACGAAATGATTCATCGAGGCTCATTGGTGGTCGTATTCGCCGTAAATCAGGCCAACACATAAAAACAGTTGTATCAAAACCAGATTTATTTAACTTAAGCTCACTATGTAAATAATAAACAAAGGGCATTGATTTTGTAAGCATGTAAATAAAATCATTACTATTTTCAAACCAATTAAAATGCAATTGAAATAGTTCTTTATATGAATCATAATAATAGTAAGACATACATTTTTTATTTAATGTAGTCTCTATTAGCTTTATTCTAAAATCGTTTGAAATTTTATTCAACACACTCATTTTTTATAATATTTTAAAATTACTTAACCAACAAAAATTCAAATTTTTATTTTTAATTTTTTTTTTTTTTTTTTTTATTTATTTTTTTTTTATGGAAGCATGTGGTTAGCCGGTTAGCCATTGCGTTGTTTGATGGGGGAACAAACGGTTAGCCGGCTGACTGGTTAGGCTGCTGATTGGTTAGCCAACTGACTGGTTAGCTGGTGTGTTGGTTTATCCAGAAATCAAAAATTTTTATTTTTTTTTTTAAATTGAATTTAAGTTAAAACGTTTGAGAGAGGAGGTTAAGTTATTTTGTTGGCGGGTTGTTATATGAGTGACTGATGCGTGGGCAAATGGGGGGAACAAACGGTTAGCCGGTTAGCTAGTGCGTTGGATTTTATAAGCATGGTTATGTTTATGAAATTAGTTAAAGCATATGTTTGGTTAATGGGGGTTGTTTGGGATAAGGTGGATAAAGCGTAAGGGGGTTAATGCATAAGTTGGTTAATGCGTAAGTTAGCTGTTTCATAAGGGTTAGCTAATTTATAAGTTAGCCGTTGCGTGGTGGGTTGTGGTTAAAATATTACTGGGACATGAAAGGGGGTTAAGGGGGATTAAGGGGGGATTTCCTAGAATTCTCTTTTATCTATCTACTTGTATCTTCTAATTTCAATTCAAACATCTGGTAATCATATTGCCCTGTTAAAAACATGTATATTTCATTTGGTAATGTAAAAGTCTTGCAATTTGTGGTGAAATTATTGAAGCATATATCACGGACTAAGTAATGGGAAAATCTCTGTAACTTTAAAAAAGCTTATTTTTGTCCAGGTAAAAGATGAATTGCATTTGAAGACCAATGACTTTAAGAAATGTTTAGGAAGCACGAGTTACATGTACACGTATTGTACCTACATTATCAAACGTAAGTGGCGTAAGAGGTGTAAGTCAACTGACTTCGAAATAAACAGTCTCTATTTCAATTTTCACCTATAAAACTTCGAAAAACCTAAATCCAAAAGATGTAACTACCTTTTCTCAAATTGTTCCCATGCTTATTTTATCTTGAACAATTATTTCGTGTTAAAGTATCTTCTGGTAACTTGCATATGTCTCCTAGCTAAGCCCTCGTGTCTGGGTAATGTTTGTCTAGGGTTTTAGATTCGCGGGTCACGTGACATCAGTGGGAGGAGCGATCTATCGTCTGTCGTTTGGTTAATTGGTTTTACCCCTTACCACATAATCCTGAGTTTTAACAACCCAAAAGAAGAAGACTTCTGAAAACATTCTTGGAAAAGGAGAAAATGCTGGTAACCAGCATTTTCTCCTTTTCCCACAATGCTTTTCATCCTTCCGAAAGCAAATTTCAACTTTTGAGTGACATTTATCTTGTCATCTGCAAGTGCTATCAATTTGGACAAGTCTAAAATTTTGTCATTTGTTAAAGAGTCAAATTTTAACTAAGTCTCATATAAACGCATGTACATGTAGAACTGTACTGATAATACTAATTTAACCCTTTACCATACAGCAAAAACTTAGACTCTTCAAAATTGAAAGCATCTGTAGACAACAAATTTTAAAGTGGTGCATATGAACTGAAATTTTTTGGCAGAGTAGAAAACATTGTGGGAAGAGTAGAAATTGTTGGTTACCAGCATTCTTTGCTTTTCCCACATTTTTAGCTCACCTGAGCGCGAAGTGCTCAGGATGAGCTATTGTGATCACTCACCGTCCGTCGTCGTCCGTCCGTCTGTCCGTCCGTCCGTTCACATTTTTTTGTTTGCAGTCTAGCATCTACAGATATTAACCAATCAGCACCAAACTTGATCAAAATGTATATGACCATAAGATCTCGGATGAGTTCGATTATGGGTCTAATCGGACCAGGGTCCGTATTCACCAACCATTCTTAAGAATATTCTTGGTCTTGTTCTCCAAAATTTTCCAAATTTGAAAGTAACATACCTTCTGATTGGCTAAACCATTTGGTTTAGCCAATCAGAAGTTGTGTTACTTTCAAACTTGGAAAATCTTGAAGAATAAGTCTAAGAACGTTCTTAAGAATGGCTGGTGAATTCGGACCCAGAACGACTGGAATTATCTGCCCTTGAATTAGAAAAATTGCTATATTTGACTTTGTTTACACTCTAGCATCTACAAATATTAACCAGTCAGCACCAAACTAGGTCTAAAATATACATGACCATAAGATCTCGGATGAGTTCGATTATGGGTCTAATCGGATCAGAACAACTGGAATTATCTGCCCTTGAATTTAAAAAAATGCTACATTTGACTTTGTTTACACTCTAGCATCTACAAATATAAACCAGTCAGCGCCAAACTTGGTCAAAATATGTATGACCGTAACATCTCGAATGAGTTTGATTATAGGCCTAATAGGACCAGAACAACTGGAGTTATCTTCCCTCGAATTAGAAAAATTGCTATATTTGCCAAATTTTACTTAAAGATAAATAAGGAAATGTTTTTAAAACCTGTCCTCAAATCATAAGACCTAGAGCTTTCATATTTTGCATGTAGGATTGTGAAATGGACCTCTATGAAAAGGTTTTTTTTTTTTTTTTTTTCTGTGTCAAGGAAAAAAGGGGCTTGATGTTTATTTTCATTGTGGACCAATATCTCTACGCTTCATGTATATTTCTGTTAAGGATCAATATACATATATCTTCAACTCAAAATCCTGAACAAAAATTTGTGAAACTTCATACGAGTGTTCCTTATGATAGTCCGCCAATATCATTATTTTAGCTTTTTTGATTAAATGTCGTGTCATGGAAAAAGGGGGCTTTTTATATATTTTCATTATGGATTAATATCTCTTTAACTACAGGACAAAATGTTATGAAACTTCATCTTTATGTTGTTTATCATACGCCACAGACAATGGTTAGGCCTATTTGTTAGCTCACATGAGCACGAAGTGCTGGGTGAGGTATTGTGATTCGTCAATTGACCTGAAAATTGGTCAGAATGTTTGTCTTGATGAAATCTCGGATGAGTTTGAATTTGGGTCACCTGGGGTCATAAACTAGGTCACTAGGTCAAATTAAAGAAATACCTTGTGGACACTCTAAAGGCCACATTTCATGCTCAATTGACCTGAAAATTGGTCAGAATGTTTCTCTTGATAAAATCTAAGATGAGTTCGAATATGGGTCACCTGAGCTCATAAACTAGGTCACTAGGTCAAATTAAAGAAATACCTTGTGGACACTCTAGAAGCAACATTTCTTGCTCAGTTGACCTGAAAATTGGTCAGAATGTTTGTCTTGGTGAAATCTTAGATTTGGGTCACCTTGGGTCATAGACTAAGTCACTAGGTCAAATTAAAGAAATACCTTGTGGACACTCTAGAGGCCACATTTCTTACTCAATTGACCTGAAAATTGGTCAGAATGTTTGTCTTGATGAAATCTCGACTGTGTTCGAATTTGGGTCACTTTGGGTCATAAACTAGGTCACTAGGTCAAATTAAAGAAATACCTTGTAGACACTCTAGAGACCACATTTTTTGCTCAATTGACCTGAAAATTGGTCAGAATGTTCGTCTTGATGAAATCTTAGATTTAGGTCACCTTGGGTCATAAACTAGGTCACTAGGTCAAATTAAAGAAATACCTTGTGGACACTCTAGAGGCCACATTTCTTACTCAATTGACCTGAAAATTGGTCAGAATGTTTGTCTTCATGAAACTCAACTGAGTTCGAATTTGGGTCATCTGGGGTCATAAACTAGGTCACTAGGTCAAATTAAAGAAATACCTTGTGGGCATTCTAGAGGCCACATTTCTTACTCAACTGACCTGAAAATTAGTCAGAATGTTTGTCTTGATGAAATCTTGGATGATTCCGAATTTGGGTCACCTGGGGTCATAAACTAGGTCACTAGGTCAAATTAAAGAAATACCTTGTGGGCATTCTAGAGGCCACATTTCTTACTCAACTGACTTGAAAATTAGTCAGAATGTTTGTCTTGATGAGGTCTTGGATGATTTTGAATTTGGGTCACCTGAGGTCATAAACTAGGTCACTAGGTCAAATTAAAGAAATATCTTGTGGACACTCTAGAGGCCATATTTCTTACTCAATTGACCTGAAATTTGGTCGGAATGTTTTCCTTGATGAAATCTCATATGATTTTGTATTTGGGCCACCTGGGGTCATAAATTAGGTCACTAGGTCAAATTAAAGAAATGCCCTGTGGGCACTTTAGATGCCACATTTTGAACTCAATTGATCTGAATATTTGTCAGAATATTTGTCTCGATGAAATATCGGAGGAGTTCGAATTTGGGTCACCTGGGGTCATAAACTAGGTCACTAGGTCAAATTAAAACATACCTTGTGGGCATTCTAGAGACCACATTTTTTGCTTAATTGACTTGAAAATTAATCAGATTGTTTGTCTTAATAAAATCTTGAATAAGTTCGAAATTGGGTCACCTGGGGTCATAAACTAGGTCACTAGGTCAAATTAAAGAAATACCCTGTGGACACTCTAGAGGCCACATTTCGTACTCAACTGACCTGAAAAATGGTCAGAATGTTTATCTTGATGAAATCTCAGAAGAGATGAAATTTGGGTCGCCTAGGGTCATAAACTAGGTCACTAGGTCTAATTAAAGAAATACCTTGTGGACACTCTAGAGGCCACATTTTCTGCTCAATTGACTTGAAAATTGGTCAGAATGCTTGTCATAATTAAATCTCGGATGAGTGTGAAACCAGGTCACCTAGAATCATAGACTAGGTCACTAGGTCAAATCAAAGAAATACCTTGTGGACACTCTAGAGGCCACATTTCTTACTCGATTGACCTGAAAATTGATTGATCAGAATGTTTGTCTCGATGAAATCTCGACTGAGTTTGAATTTGGGTCACGTTGGGTTATAAACTAGGTCACTAGGTCAAATTAAAGAAATATGTTGAGGGCAATCTAGAGGCCACATTTCTTACTCAATTGACCTGAAACTTGGTCAGAATGTTTGTTATGATGAAATCTCAGATGAGTTTGAAATTGGGTTACCTGGGATCATAAACTAGGTAACTAGGTCAAATCAAAGAAATACCTTGTGGATACTTCAGAGGCCACATCTCTCACTCAATTGACCTGGAAATATGTCAGAATGTTTGTCTTGATGAAATCCTGGAAAAGATTGAATTTGGGTCACCTAGGGTCATAAACTAGGTCACTATGTCAAATTAAAGAAATGCCTTTTAGGCACTATAGAGGCCACATTCTGTGCTCAATTGACTTGAAAATTGGTCAGAATCTTTGTCTCTTAATAAAATCTCAGATGCGTTCAAATTTGGGATACCTTGGGTCATAAACTAGGTCACTAGGTCAAATTAAAGAAATACCGTGTGGACACTCTAGAGGCCACATTTCTTACTCAGTTGACCTAAAAATTGGTCAGAATATGTGTCTTGATGAAATTTTGGATGAGTTTGATTTTGGGTCACCTAGGGTCATAAATTAGGTCTCACTAGATCAACTTACAAAAATTCCATTTGGGCGCTCTAGAGGCTACAATTATTACTCAATTGACCTGAAAATTGATCAGCATGTTTGTCATGATAAAATCTTGGATGATTTCAAAATTGAGTCACATAGGATCATAAACTAGGTCACTAGGTCAAATTTAAAGAAATATCTTGTGGGTGCTCTACAAGTTCAAAATTGGGTAACATAGGGCCAAAAACAAGGTCACTGGGTCACATTGAAGAAATACGTTGTGGGCACTCTAGAGACCACAATTCTAGCTAAACTGACCTTGAAAATTGGTTAACATGTTTTACTTAATGATATCTCAGATCAGTCAGAAATTGGGTCTCATAGGGTCGTAAACTAGGTCAATAGGTCAGATTCAAGAAATGTATTGTGGGCGTTCTAGAGGCCACAATTTTTGCTCAACTGACCTGAAAATTTGTCAGCATGTTTGACTTGATGATATCTTGAATGGGTTTGAAATTAGGTCACATAGGGTCATAATCTAGGTTACTAAGTCAAATTACAGAAATACCTTGTTGGCACTCTAGAGGCAGCAATTCTTGCCCAATTCACCTAAACCTTTGTTAACAAGTTTGTCTTGATATTTTAGATGAGTTTGAAATATGGTCACATAGGGTCATAAACTAGGTCACTATGTCAAATTGAAGAATTACATTTTGGACACTCCAGAGGCCACAT
This sequence comes from Tridacna gigas, assembly GCA_945859785.2. Taxonomy (NCBI): domain Eukaryota; kingdom Metazoa; phylum Mollusca; class Bivalvia; order Cardiida; family Cardiidae; genus Tridacna; species Tridacna gigas. The sequence goes on from OX244028.2 coordinate 59,475,226, forward strand.
TTTCAGCTCAATTGACTGGACCATTGGTCAGAATGTTTGTCTTAATAATATCTCAGATGAGTTTTAAATTGGGTCATTATGACCCAGAGGTGAAATTTTGCCTATTGACTCAGGTGAGCGATCCAGGGCCATCATGGCCCTCTTGTTTTGAAAGGCCTCTACCTCAGGGTCATTAAACTTGATAGTGTGATAAAGGATTAATTTGTGTTTTGTTGTTTTACTTTATAGAAGATAACAGCATTACAACTACTCCACAAATAACAACTGGGCCGGCATGTGATAAGAAGTGCCCAAATGGAGGGGCTTGCTCTGTGGATGGTGGCCAGGAGAAATGCAGGTCAAGTAAAGATTCAATTGCCTCATTGATTGATTGGTTAATATGATTTGATTTGATTGACTGATTGTTTGATTGACTGTATGCAGTTTAATGCTGTTTTCAACATTTTCCAGTTAGATCTATATCCAAGCAGCCAGTGCACCAGTTCATGTGGTTGCCAGGATTTTCTCCCTGTTTTCAGATTTTCTCCTCATTCCATGTTTCAGCTATATCTCAAATGTCACCTGCAGTTGTTTTTTATTTGGACAAGTCTTGAAACATTGTGGGAAAAGAGGAAATCCTGGTTACCAGCATTTTCTGCTCATCTCACAATCTTTTGTACAGACCTCTTCCTCTAGGCGGTTAAAACTCAGGATTAGGTGGTAGACAATTACTGGATGACTCTGTGTCAAATTCTTCTTGACTGAAACATGTCTGACATTTTTCCTGGCTGAAACATTTGTATGACATTTTTTCTAACTGAAAGGTTTGTCTGACATTTTTCCTGGCTGAAACATTTGTCTCACATTTTTCCTGACTGAAACATCGTTTTGTCTGACATTTATCCTGATTGAAAGGTTTGCTCTGCATAACAAAAGTGAAAATTTGTTTTGAAACTCGAAAATAAATATGAAGAAAATAGTTACAATGTAATAAAGGCAGAGAGATAAATTTTTTGCATTGTCTGTTCACTTGTCTGTCAGTCCATCCATCTGTCCATCCTCACAGATATCTTCTAAAATCCTCAGCAAAAATTGATGAAACTTCATACAATGTCATGTGTTCCTTATGATAGTCCACCGATATGGTTTTCTTTTTTGTTTTTGTTTTTTTATTAATGCCGTGACATAAAAAAAGGGGGCTTTTTTTGGCAGGGGGATATCATTTCAATGAAATAGCTTGTTGCTGCATGAAATCAGAGAGGTTTAGTAAATTACTTTGTGTAACATGCAATCTCTATATTTTGGTCAATTATAGGTGTTCTGGAGGAGAAAGCTGTGAAGTTAAGATTAACACTCATGATTCAAGTAAACGTATGTTTATGTTTTATCAGCTAGATAGCTTAACTGAGCACAAACTGCTTAATTAACCCTTTACTGTGAAATACAGACTTTTAACAGCCCTGAGAAAGAAGGGTTTTGAAAACATTGTGTGAAAAGAAGAAAATGCTTGTAATCAGCATTTTCTCCTTTTCCCACAATGTTTTCTCTTCTTTGAAAGACAACTTTTATGTTTTGAATAACATTTAATTTGTTGTCAGCAACTGTTTTGAATCTTGACAAGGCTAAAATTTTGTCATCTGGTAAATAGTTATGAAAGCTAGGGTTTGATTGTGCACAGTGAGGTATTTGTTGTATACCCTCAAAAGTTGGATTGCCAGGAATATAGGGGTCACAATCTTTTGTAGAATCTCAATGAAACTGTATTGACCAGGATGTTTGTCTGTAACATCTGGGCCAACTTTGAAACTGGGTATTGTGGGATCAAGAACCATGTGACAAGGTCCTGTTAACCCTTAGAGCGCCAAATAAACCTATCAGACATTTTCATCCTAGAAATACAACCCAAGTAATTGCAATTTTATGAATGCTTTCATCTGCAGTATTTCAGCAAAGTGGACAGTTTAGATCAAACACCAGGCTGCATGTTTTGTGCAGCCTGATGTTTGATCTGCACTGTCCGTAAAGGCAACTATGGTTGTGAAAGGCGCGTTAATTGATAGGCCTATGCTAAACAATCACATGGCTCAATGACCCTGAGGACAAATAATTTTAAAAACATAGTGGCAAGAGGAGAAAATGCTGGTAACCAACATTTTCTCCTTTTGCCACAGTGTTTTCTACCATTTCAAAGACTAAGGAAGGAACTAAAGCTTAAAAGCTTTCATTGCAATCCTTTTCATGTACTCAGATTTTAGAATTTTACCATGCAGATCTGTGTAAATATTTTTATGACTAAAGTATGTTAAATTCTTTACAAAACAAAGAAAATTTGGACTCATCTAAATTCAAAGTGTTTGCTTAGCTACCAATGAAATGTGGCTCCAGTAATTAAATTTGTCTATGAAAGAATAGAAAACATGGTAAAAGGAGAAAATGCTGGTTACCAGCATTTTCTCGTTTTCCCCAAATGTTTTCAAAAGCCATCTTCTTCAGGGTTGTTGAAACCCAGGGTTGTGTTGTAAAGAGTGAAAATCAAGACAAAAACAATGCTTTCAAGACTGACTAATCTAAAATTGTGTCGCATTGCAAAAACTTGTTAAAACATGTAGAGGTCACAAGTTCTCAAAAAAAGCCTATTATATTTTGTACTAATTCATGTGTTTATAATATCTAGATCAAGTTGGAAACTTTATAATGTTCTAAACTACCTTACTATGTGTCTGATTGGCTGAGATATATCTTGGCCTATTAGATGCTAGGCTTGGAATTAAGTGTTACTAAAATAAAAAATATTTCAAGCTGAAGGTAAAGATGACACCCAGAAAATTAGCGTCATCTGTATAATTAGGTACTTTGTAAAAGATAGAACTCAGCATTGTCTGGTAAAGGTTTACAGAAAAAAAAGAACGTTAGCAGTTGCGGTAATTTCCCTGTAATATTTTTATTCGTTGAACAGGTCTAAAAATTATCCTGATCGCCACAGCAGGAAGTTTTGGTGGAGTGGTCTTGATCTTTGTGATAACAGTTGTAATCATATGCAAGTAGGTAACATTTTTAGCTGTACATGTATTGGTCAAAGGCCTGTGTCATGGCATGGTTTCCAATGTCTGCTTGGGTGTTTGTCTGCCTACTAGCCTTTTCTTGTTTACATGATAAATAATCTGTATTCGTTGTAAAACTTTTATGAAATTTATGAAATTTGCACAGTTTGTTTAAAACATTTACATTTTTTAGCTCCACTGGCCGAAGGCCAGCGGGCTTATGTCATGGCCCGGTGTCCATCGTGCGTCCGTGCGTCCGTCCGTGCGTCCGTCTGTGTGTCCGTCAGTCCGTCCGTCCTTGCGTTAACTTTTATTTCAAACATCTTCTTCTCTGAAACTACCCATGCAATTTTCATGAAACTTCACAGAAATGATCCTGCCATGGTCCTCTTCAGAATTTCTTGAAAGAATTTGATTCCTTCAAAAACTCTGGTTGCCATGGCAACAAAACTGAAAAATATTGTAAATCTTTAAAAATCTTCTTGTCTGAAACCATAAGGCATAGAGCTACCAAATTTGGCATGTAGCTTTAAGTAGTAGACCCCTATCAAGTTTCTTCAAATTATAGCCCTGGGGTCAAAATTGGCTCTGCCCCAGGGGTCACAAGTTTTACATAGGCTTATATAGAGAAAACTTTAAAAATCTTCCTGTACCTAGCCATAAAGCCTAGAGCTACCAAATTTTGCATGTAGCTATATTTAGTGGGCCTCTACCAAATAGGCCTAAATTTTAGCCCTGGGGTCAAAATTGGCCCCGTCGCAGGGGTCACAAGTTTTACATGGGCTTACATAGTGACACCTTAAGAAATCTTCCTATTTTGATTTTTTTTTTTTTTGAAATTAGCCTTGCATTAGGGGTCTTATGTTTTACAGAGGCTTCATATGGACAAAACTTGAAAATCACCTTATTTATAACCATACAGCATAGACTTGTATTATTTTGGCATGTGGCTTTATCTTGTGGACCTCTACCAGGGTTCAAGTAATTATAGCTCTGGGATCAAAAATGACTTTGCCCTGCGGGTCTCAACTTTCACATGGCCTTTCACAGAGAAAACTTTGTAAGTTTTCATTTTGAAACCATCTGGCTTAGAAATGAAATGTTTAGTATTTATGGTTTATATTTATAAGCCAGTGGAGCGATACAGGGCCATCATGGCCCTCTTGTTGTGTATGCAATGATGTGAATATTTGTTATTTGGTTCTTGTGAAGCTTGCACTTATTATTTGTATAACCAAGGGTTGAACCTTAGTGAAAATAAGGAAATCCGGTCACCATTTTAGGAGCAACAGCCATTTTGAAGACTTACTTTTATGTACTCACCAAAATTTACACTAATGGTCCCATTTCTCTGAATCCTGTTGTTTATTACAAGGTGTCCTAAATCCCTTCAAATTTTGGCTTGATTCTTAAAGAGAACAGACTTTGAAAAATCACACTACATATAGGAGCTGCTACACCCTAACATTTTAGCCAGCGTATGCCAACATACAAAATAATTTTCTTAATATGTTGATATAAGTCAAATAAGTTATGAGTTCGTTTGGTATAAGTTAACAGCGTGTTGGTATACGCTGGCATACACAGGTATACAATGTGGTAGCGTGAGTATGTCAAAATTTTTTGTGCAGGTACAAAATTTTTCAGTATATGTGGACTTATTGTTCATACGTTTCGCGTGTACTCTTGTATAAGCTTCACACATGGTAGGTAAGTTTTGGGATTGTTCACACACTTGTAAGGTAGCCATAAGTAGCAAAATGTGTTCCCAGAAGCAAGATGACGCTAAGTTAGAACCAGCTTTAACCCAGGCTCAAGCGAATCTCTGGTATCCCAAAGGTATACTGTTTGGTTATCCTTGATCACACTTTGGCTAGCAGCTTGTTGAACATTTCCGGTGGCATGAGCAGGAAGTTGGTAAAAGATGCATGAATCTCGTAATGGAGTTCCACTGTAAGTTGATCAAACATGCCATCTCCCGATCCATGGTCTCATCCAGTTCATTCTTCACCCTCTTTCACGCAGCTGGTACATGGCTAACTCGATCAGGTCATGCTGGAGGACTGCTAATATTTACATCTTCTCAACCTTGCACTATCCTCAATGTCTTTGATAACATGAACTACAATAGGGTTTTTCATGTGAAACCAATTTATATACGAACCCCACAGACATGCTGCCAATATGCCATTATAAATTAGATGTAAGCTAGAAACATGTTCAGTAAGTTCTGTCAACGTTTGGAACACATCAAATACGTTTACATATAGACGTCTACACGTTGGTATACGGTACAGGTAAGTTATTGATTTGTTCTAGATGCTGCTGTGCTATGAATAAGTTCAAGCTCGTTATGAACACACTAATGACTATGTATGTGACAGAACCTGGAAAAAGCATTTATAGGTTCGTGTATGCCAACGTTTTAGAGAATTTGAATAAATTTCTTGTATGTCGGCCTATGTGCTGCAAATCGTTTAGGTGTGACAGGGCCATAATATGTTCAATACACAAAGCAACATCATTATGCTGTCTTGGTGCTGTTGCCCTGACTTGCATGGGTTAAAGCCCCGTCCAAGCCCAGCTTCCCACCAAAATAGAAAAATACATACTGGTACACGTATACATTGTCTCTTATTCTTATTTTTCATCATGAGTTCATGATACATGTGCAGTCTGACATGGGATGATACTTTTTGCAGATCAATAAAGCGCCCAATTCACAGAGCATGGTTTATATATTTCAGCCTCAGATTATATACCTGCAAAGGCACTCCAATACTTATGCTATTCTTTCTCATTTGCGTATATGAAAGGGAGATAATTATGCAAGTCATAACAGTTTGTGAACCCTTTCAGTATGGCCAGATCTAAAATTTCATCATCTGGTAAAGAATTTAATACCCTTCTTCCAAAAAGAACTAATTTGTATATAATTTTTCTCTCCAGAAAACGCAAGAATGACGCAAAAAAGAAACCAAACAAAGAAGACAATATATCCCTTAGCACCATCGGAAACAACTTTAGTAGCAAGCTCCGCATTCGGGACAACAAAACAAGCAATGTGGATCGAGTATCCCATGGTTCCTCCTTCTCGTCTAATGTGTAAGACACATCTAACACTTTAAGTGCCATTCACAAATTGAGTTGCCTATAGATCAAGATCAGACTGCACTTCTTGTGTTGTCTGATCTGTGATCTGTGCTGCCTTTTTTAGTGAGACATTCTTGATAAGAGCAACCTTGATATTCCAATGGTTTTGGTCTAATTTCTAGACTGAAAAAAGGTCTGCTTATTTGTATGGTGCTCTAAGAGTTAATCATTAATCAAACAATTTGGGAGGAGAATGCTTTTAAAATCATTGTAGGAAAGGGTAAAATGCTGCAAAGGTCCAATCAAGAGGGGCTGGTGTAATTTGTTGTTTGTGAATTCTTTCAGTATGGATAATCCTAGAATTTTGATGTCTAGTTTACACTTTACCAGAAAACAAAATTTTAGCCTTGTCCAAATTGAAAGCATTTACAGGCAACCCTTTCAACATGGCTAAAATGGTGCATTTTTAGCTCACCTGAGCACAAAGTGCTCAAGGTGAGCTTTTGTGAACGCCCAATGTCCGTCGTGCGTCGTCCGTCGTCCACAGTTTCTTTAAACATCTTCTCCTCCTAAACCACTGAGCCAATCTTGATGAAACTTGGCAGGGATGTTCTTCAGGTGAAGCTCTACCAAAGTTGTTCAAAAGATTGAATTCCATCCATAACTCTGGTTGCCATGGCAACCAAAAGGAAAAAAATAGCAAAATCTTTAAAAATCTTCTTCTCTGAAACTAGAAGGCTTAGAGCTTTGATATTTGGTATGTTGCATCTCCTAGTGGACCTCTACCAAGTTTGTTCATATGATGTCCCTGGGGTCAAAACTGGCCCCGCCCTGGGGGTCACAAGTTTCGAAAATAGGAACAAAGAAGGAAAATTTAAAATTCTTCTTCTCTGAAACTGGAAGGCGTGGAGCTTTGATATTTGGCATGTAGCATCTCCTAGTGGACCTCTACCAAGTTTGTTCATATGATGTCCCTGGGGTCAAAACTGGCCCCGCCCTGGGGGTCACAAGTTTCAAACATAGGAACAAAGAAGGAAAACTTTAAAATTCTTCTTCTCTGAAACTGGAAGGCGTGGAGCTTTGATATTTGGCATGTAGCATCTCCTAGTGGACCTCTACCAAGTTTGTTCATATGACGCCCCTGGGGTCAAAACTGGCCCCGCCCCGGGGGTCACAAGTTTCGAACATAGGAACAAAGAATGAAAACTTTAGAATTCTTCTTCTCTGAAACTGGAAGGCGTGGAGCTTTGATATTTGGTATGTATCATCTCCTAGCGGACCTCTACCAAGTTTGTTCATAAGATGACACTGGGGTCAAAACTGGCCCCACCCCGGGGGTCACAAGTTTCAAACATAGGAACAAAGAAGGAAAACTTAAAAATTCTTCTTCTCTGAAAATGGAAAGCGTGGAGCTTTGATATTTGGCATGTAGCATCTCCTAGTGGACCTCTACCAAATTTGTTCATATGATGCCCCTGGGGTCAAAACTGGCCCCGCCCCGGGGGTCACAAGTTTCGAACATAGGAACAAAGAAGGAAAACTTTAGAATTCTTCTTCTCTGAAACTGGAAGGCGTGGAGCTTTGATACTTGGCATGTCGCATGTCCTAGTGGACTTCTATCAAGTTTGTTCATATGATGCTCCTGGGGTTAAAACTGGCCCCGCCCCGGGGGTCACAAGTTTCGAAAATAGGAACAAAGAACGAAAACTTCAAAATTCTTCTTCTCTGCAACTGGAAGGCGTAGAGCTTTGATATTTGGCATGTAGCATCTCCTATCAAGCCCTTTATCAAGTTTGTTCATATGATGTCCCTGGGGTCAAAACTGGCCCCGCCCCGGGGGTCACAATTTTCAAACATAGGAACAAAGAAGGAAAACTTTAAAATTCTTCTTCTCTGAAACTGGAAGGCGTGGAGCTTTGATACTTGGCATGTCGCATGTCCTAGTGGACTTCTATCAAGTTTGTTCATATGATGCTCCTGGGGTTAAAACTGGCCCCGCCCCGGGGGTCACAAGTTTCGAAAATAGGAACAAAGAACGAAAACTTCAAAATTCTTCTTCTCTGCAACTGGAAGGCGTAGAGCTTTGATATTTGGCATGTAGCATCTCCTATCAAGCCCTTTATCAAGTTTGTTCATATGATGTCCCTGGGGTCAAAACTGGCCCCGCCCCGGGGGTCACAATTTTCAAACATAGGAACAAAGAAGGAAAACTTTAAAATTCTTCTTCTCTGAAAATGGAAAGCGTGGAGCTTTGATATTTGGCATGTAGCATCTCTAAGTAGACCTCTACCAAATTTGTTCATATGATGCCCCTGGGGTCAAAACTGGCCCCGCCCCGGGGGTCACAAGTTTCGAACAAAGAAGGAAAACTTTAAAATTCTTCTTCTCTGAAACTGGAAGGCGTGGAGCTTTGATATTTGGCATGTAGCCTCTCCTAGTGAACTTCTATCAAGTTTGTTCATATGATGCTCCTGGGATCAAAACTGGCCCCACCCCGGGGGTCACAAGTTTCGAAAATAGGAACAAAGAACGAAAACTTCAAAATTCTTCTTCTCTGAAACTGGAAGGCGTAGAGCTTTGATATTTGGCATGTAACATCTCCTATCAAACCTCTATCAAGTTTTTTCATATGATGTCCCTGGGGTCAAAACTGGCCCCGTCCCGGGGGTCACAAGTTTCAAACATAGGAACAAAGAAGGAAAACTTTAAAATTCTTCTTCTCTGAAAATGGAAGGCGTGGAGCTTTGATATTTGGCATGTAGCATCTCCTAGTAGACCTCTACCAAATTTGTTCATATGATGCCCCTGGGGTCAAAACAGGCCCCGCCCCGGGGGTCACAAGTTTCGAACAAAGGAACAAAGAAGGAAAACTTTAAAATTCTTCTTCTCTGAAACTGGAAGGCGTGGAGCTTTGATATTTGGAATGTAGCATCTCCTAGTAGACTTCTATTAAGTTTGTTCATATGATGCTCCTGGGGTCAAAACTGGCCCCACCCCGGGGGTCACAAGTTTCGAAAATAGGAACAAAGAACGAAAACTTCAAAATTATTCATCTCTGCAACTGGAAGGCGTAGAGCTTTGATATTTGGCATGTAGCATCTCCTATCAGACCTCTATAAAGTTTGTTCATATGATGTCTCTGGGGTCAAAACTGGCCCCGCCCCAGGGGTCACAAGTTTCAAACATAGGAACAAAGAATGAAAACTTTAGAATTCTTCTTCTCTGAAAATGGAAAGCGTGGAGCTTTGATATTTGGCATGTAGCATTTCCTAGTGGACCTCTACCAAGTTTGTTCATATGATGTCCCTGGGAGAGAGTAAGAAGAAGAGTGCAAACTCAAAACATTGCATCTGCACGTATATTTTTAATAAACAAGGGCCTAAGATTTTTCAAAAGTCTGCGGGTTCCTTTTCCCTCTTTCCTCCCCTCCTCACCCGCAATCTTTTTCCCTTCCCGCAAACTTTTTTTTTTTTTGCTTTCCTAATCAATAAAACCCGCAAACTTTTTCCCTCTTTCATTTCTCCACATTCCCTTTCTCCCCTTTCCTCTTTAATTTCCCAACCTCATTCCCCTCTTTCTTTCCCACCTCACTAATTTCCCATTTTAACTCTCATCCCCCTATTCTCATCCCTTCCGTTCTCATATCCATTGCACTCGCACTCGCACCCGCACCCGCACCCTCCCAATACACCCGTTTTGTCAGTTAGCCAGCTTAGAGGAATTAGCCGGCTTAGCCAGCTTAGAGGAATTAGCCGGCTTAGAGGAATTAACCTGTTTAGCCCGTTTTGTCAGTTAGCCAGCTTAGAGGAATTAGCCGGCTTAGCCAGCTTAGAGGAATTAGCCGGCTTAGAGGAATTAGCCTGTTTAGCCCGTTTTGTCAGTTAGCCGGCTTAGCCTGTTTAGCCCGTTTTGTCAGTTAGTCGGCTTAGCCGACTTAGTCTGTTTAGCCCGTTTTGTCAGTTAGCCGGCTTAGCCGACTTAGCCTGACCTAGTCAGTTTAGAGGAACTAGCCAGTTTAGAGGAACTAGCCGGGTTTGTTGGGTTAGAGGATGGGAGGGAAGGGAGGAACGGGGACTAGCCAGCCTAAAGGGACTAGAGGGGTGTGTGAAGAGAGGGAGTAAAAGAAAAAAGAATAAACGGGGAAATGAGGAAAAAAATAAAAAAGTAATTAAAAAAGTTTGCGTGTAATTTTGAGCATGAAAAGGACATTTTAAAACGCTATAAAAAAAAATATTGTTGTAATAAAAAGAATGAATTTTAATAGCGTAAATTGTGTAAAATGCGTTTGCAAGTTTTGTAATAGGGAAATAATAAACAAGGTAGAAAACGAAGAAACAGGGCTTGAAAAATTAACACTATCTGAAGATGTGAAAAGAGATGAAATGGAGGAAAATTTAATAATAAAAAAATCAGATTTAGGAATAAGAAGTAATAAGGGGATAATAAATCAGTTAATTCGTGAAAATGTTATAATGTCTAATCTTATAAGTGATATAAAAAATGCTGATTATTTAGGTGATAGTTGTTCTGAATTTATTTTACAACCATTAGATGAGTTGAAACCCTTTATTGATGACATTTATGGATGGGGATATTTTTCAAAAAATCAGGGAGTAAAAGTTTCAAAAAATAAATATACATTAGATAGTAAACAAAATGGAATATCAAAAATTATACTTCGTGATATAACTTCTTGTTTAGAAAAAGTTTTTAATAAAGAATGTTTTGAAAAAATAGGAAGCATTAAAATTGTTTATACTCCTTCTGTTGGTTGCGGTGGAAAAATAGAAGAAGTTATTAATGAACAAGAAGAACGAACAAACAAAAAAATTTTAAAAAAAATTTTTAGATTTAAACAAAGGAGAAGCAGTAGGGGGATATTATAAATTTAAAATTGATACTTCCGAATTAGAAGTTAAAGAGATTCAAGATCATATTGACCAACTAGATGAAGAGTTTTATAATCGAGGCATGGGGTTTTTTGCCATAGATATCACACGTGATTTTGCTAATACATTAAATACTAGTCAAATGAGAATGAAATTATTAGGCACCCCGAATGAAAAATTTATTACTGAAGAAAATCTTAAAATAAAAGTTTTAAAAGAAAATAAAGAGAAAAATGTCAATAAATTTTTAAAAAATAAAGGAAATAAAAAAATTAATGGAGGAAAAAGTTAAAAATGAAAATTTAAAAGTTTTAGTCAATAAAGAAGAAACTTTAAAATCTGCCGGTTCACACATTGTAAAATATTATTATTTTATTGTAGATCGTAAAATTGAAGTAAAATGGTATAATAAATTGGTATCTAATTTTGAAAGTGGTGGTGTTCAAAATGTTAAAGGCACACATCTTAGTGAATATGTTTTTAATAATAAAAAGCATTTAATGAATACTTTTCATAATGGAGAAATTTTAAAAGGTGGTGTTACTCGCTGTGAAATTACTATTAATGGGTTTAACAAAAATGAAAGAATTAATTATCTTACTTTGTTAAAAAGAGAATATAGAAGAGTAGGTCATTTTGAATTATTTCATAAACAACATTGTCAAAAACAATGGGAAGCTTTACAAAAATGTATTAAAAAAAATACTGTTTTTTGTAATAGAAAAACAGGGGAGCTTGAAATCTGTCGGTATTCCTCTTCTTTAACTAATAAATATGCTGGTGTTGGAGGGATTGAAGTAAAAGCAATGAAAAATTTAGATAAAGATCTAAAGAAATTAGAAAGTTATAGTGAAAAAGAAAAGGCACAAAAGAAAGCTTTAAAAGAATGGGAGAATGGTGTTGTATATGTTGTTTCAACTTTTGGTTTTAAAAACATCCCAATTTATGTACTTGATTTTGATGTAATAAATGATAATGAAGACATTAAATTTTTTGAACATAGGGTTTTTATGAAAGAAGGACCCACAATTTTAACACCTTTTAATTTTCCTGATACTGTTTATGATAAAGAAATTATAGAAAAATATAATCCATCTGATTTTTTACCTGATAAATGTAATACTGTAAGTTGGATTTGGAGGACAGAGGCTCTTCGTGATCATAACAGAGTGGGAGCAAAAAAAATACATGGTATGTTTAAATGTCATGAATTAAAAAACGAAAATTTTAAAAATAGTATTGAAATATTTTCATTATCAAAAAGAAAAAGAAATTTAAATGAAAGAAAAATAAATGAAGAAAAAATTAAAGAAGAAATAAAAAATGAAATAAAAGAGCAAATGAAAAAAGATGTTGAAATTGTTACAAATAATGAAGAAAATGAAGATTTTTTTAAAGATGTATTAGAAAAAGAAAAGAGAAAAGAGAAATTAAAAAAAGAATTAGATCAAGATTTTAAAAAATCATTTGATAGGGGTGAAAGAGGGAAAGAACTTGAGAGAATTAAAAAAATTTTTGTTTATGCTTATAAAAAATATGAGACATGTATAAAATTGGCTTATTTTTTAAGCGAAGATGAAAGAAAAAAGGGGTGTTGTTTTGCTAATGGTGAAATTATATACAAACTTCAACAAATAGAAAATTCTTGTTTTGAAAAACTTGATGGAGAATTTTTAAAATATAGGAAAAAAGAACCGGTTTTTTTTCTTCCTTATTCATTATTAAATGTTGATTGTAGTAATAGTCTTAATTTAATTATTACCAATTTTGAAGAAATTATAAAGGAAAGTAAAGAAATAAACAACTATACACCAATGAAAAAATTTAACGATGAAAATGAAGAAAAGCAAAGCACAACATTTTTAAAAGAATTGAAACACAAAAATAATGCTACATTTGTTGAAAATTTTGAAAAAAACACTGTTTTTTCTGTTTTGGGTTTTTCAAAATCTAATTCAAGAAAAACAGAAGCTAATTATTATTTATTTGTTAAAAAAAAAGATGAGGAAGAAGAACCATATTTTATAAAAGGATTATTATTTAAAAAATGAAATTTTAGATTTATATGCTAGGTTTGGGGATTTCAATAAATTAGTTTGTCCTCTTTATTTAATGGTTGGGGAGAAAAAATATAATGCAACACAGGGCAGAAGCTCTTCAACTGTACATTTTATTTTAAATGAAGAAAATGAAGAATAATAATCTTTATATGATAAAAATTATCATATATAGATTTTTTTAATTAATTTAATACACTGGTTGTATTTCCTTTCCATCAGATTGGAAGCTTAAAACTTTATCAGACAACAAAACAGCATATGCTTTAGTATCTGCTTCTAAATTTTTGTTAAATAGCATTTCTACCGTAATATTAGTAATTGATGTTTTTAAAGTTGCTGATTGCTTTGACAAATCAAAAACAAACAAAGGATATAGTGTTTTAAAATCAAGAGGGTTAATATCAGAATTTGAAACACATGAAGGAACACCCGACACTAAACATTTAAAATTGGCAGCTGCAGTAAAAGCATCCATATAATGATTTGTTGTAAAATCTGTTATAAAATCAAGAGCTGGGTAACGCTTAACATTGTTTAAATATACATGCATTCTACTCAAACGTTCATGGGTAAAAGATGAAGGGTTTAAATTTTGTTCGGTTCTGTTTTCTCTTTGAAAGCCAACAATTAAAAAACGTGGCTTTTCATTCGCTGCTTTTGTTGTTAAATTCCATGTGTAAGATGTATTATTGACCGGTAAACCCACGCTAAATACTTGTCTTTGATCATATCCTATTTTGATATTAATATTTTTTTGCCATTTCACCCATCAAAGTATTTAAATTTGAAATTGACGGCTTTACTATAGGAACAAACCAATACATATTGTCTAGTGTAATTTTTGCAGCAGCCGCAGCATTTGCTTTATAAATTGCTTCACCGTCAACCTTACGAGTGAAAATTAATTCTTGTTTAACTCCATATAGTACTTCGTCGTAATCTTTACAAAAACCAAAAATATGAGAAAGGGGAACATTAAAAGTAAATTTTCCAATGTCAGTATCAGCATGGCCTTGATTAGAAGCCAAAAGTAGATTTTGACGAGCTTTAAAACCTTGATTTGCAAGGGTGTTACCTGCCTCTTGTGTTCCATCGTCTTTAAAAACACAATGATCTTTAAACCAACATTGAGCCAAAGCTTTAGATGCGGAAAAATCATCACTATACTCTAAAAGTCCCAGCATTGTCGTAGCTTGCCCGGGAAATAGCAGCGTTTCCATTTCTCGACCTCCTATTTCATAACGTATTTGATTAAAAAGATACATTAAACCATTATTCGCTATTGTTACTAAATCTGCTCTACCATATGCAGTATCATCATTTTTAGTTAGTCTTCCTATAAATTGTATATATGAACGGTGTGGATGTGTAAAAATATCACCACTTTCAATATTAAAACGAATTTGACCAGGATTATTCAACATAGCCACACCACCCGCATCCGGTGGGTATCTCCTATATTCATATTCTTCTATTCCCTCATCAATTAACACTGTATCATCCCACTGTAATATATCTGAACTAGTCATTTTTTTAAATATGTTTAAAAATGCTTTAAATGCTTCAAATAATTTTAATTCCCAGTCCTCGGTTTAATCCCCTGTTTAATCCGTCTGTTGTTCTTTCTGGTTTTGGTGTTGGTTTTGCTGCTGGAATTGCATCAGGGTTTACTGGTAGTACTGAACTAAAACTGTTTTTTTGTTTACTTTTTAACAGTTGGTTGATCTTACTCTTTGCAATATCAGTAGCTTTTTCTGTTACCTTCTTTCCTATATTTTGTGCTTGTTTTGTTGCAAATTCTAAAGCCTTCTTTTTACCAAAATCTAAAACTTTGGGGGCATATCTACTAAAAATTTTTTTAGCAGTATTCCAAAGAGGAGTTAAAAAATTTGCTCCACCTTTTACACATCTTCTTGATAATCCTATATTTTTAACTATCATTTTAAGAATGAAAAAAATGTTTCATAAGCCGTTTAATAATTTTTCTTTTTGTTTTCTTGTCATTACCTTCATTCTAATTAATTCTTTACATATTTCAACCATTTCGTTTTTTAGCCCTGTGTTTCCAGCTTGAGCACTACCACAAAGCAAAGTTAAACGGTCTGCTAATGCCTCTGGATCAGATGAATGAAAAACTGTTTTGTTCTTTTTTCCATGACCTGAGGCTGTTTGCGATGGACCTGCCTGTTCTGGGTCTTTTTCTCTTTTTTGTGTCTTTGGTTTAATTTTGTCATACATTGGTTTTAAAAGCTTCTTCCATTTTTCTGAATGTGTTAGTTTTTGATTTGCTGTTTTTCCAGTTTTAGAAAACAAAACCCCCGAGTCTAATAAAATTTTTTCATAATCACTCTTTGCTTTTTCATTGTTAATACTTGTTTCAGCTGGAGTATCAGAAAAAATTAAATCCAATAGCTCCGGTGTTCGCTTGTATGTTTTACCATCATATTTAATATTGTTTTGTCCAATTGTTAAATTTTTTTCTCCAATGTTTAAAACTCCTTCTTTGATGGTTATTAAAGTTTTAAGCTTGTTTGTTGTTAGCTTTTCTAAATATTTCGTAAGTTCCTCATCTCCTGGCACTTGCACCCTTCCCTTTTCTTCTTCTATTGTCGGCAAACCGGGAGCAGGCAAACCAGGCAAACCAGGTAAAGCAGGTAAAGCCTGAGAAATAGCCGCTGGCAAACTTTCTACTTTTCCCGTAAGTTTTTGTATTGGTTGACTTACAGGCCTAAAAAATTTAGCCAACTCTTCAGCTCTGGTTACTTCCCCCATCTGCTCCGCTCTGTCCCTATCTCTTAAATATCCCTTTAAAGTCAGGTACTTTTTAACTTCTTCGTTTCTATTTCCTGGTGTTTGAATTGTATAGAATGACATAGTTTTTTTAAAACATATTAACCTTTATAATAGTTAATATATTTTATTTTATTCCATATTACTTATTACACATGAACAACTTAAATTAAATTTTGGTATTTTGAAACTTAGTGAGGGTGCAAACCTCCATGGTTTTTCTCCATCAGTTTCCTGAATTCCTCCCGTGCTTCTCTCTTCCCTCTCTCTATTAAACTGTTTTCTTCTTCTGCTTTCTTTTTTTTATTGCTCTTTGATCGTATTTCTTCTTTCATCACCTTGTATTTTTCTAATTCTTCCATAATTAAAGAAAACTCTTCATGACTTACTTTATTGTCAGCAATTGATATATGAGCATTTAAAGTATTTAGCTTACTATCAGCAATATTTTTAATCTGTGCGTGTTTTTCGCTCTTGGTTCTCATTCTTCTTATGAAAAACTTACTAGTAATAGCTGCAAGGCCGACAACTAAGCTTGTTATTTCCAGTCCTATTGTAACAGGGATGGCCACTATTGTACTAAGCAAAGCTATTCCTCCGGTTCCCGCTCCAATTGCCACAACTGTCAACCCGCTTTCAACGTTGTCCACCCATTTGCTATACTTCTTAAACTTTTTAGCAAGACCGTCTCTTATTCTTACTTCATCTTCAAGAAACTTCTGAACTTCTGAAATCTTGTTTAATCTGAAACTTTGTCCATTATCCCCCATCTCAAAAATGGCAGGTGGTGCCGATGGTTCTGGTTTTACAATATTGGGATATAAACTACTGTTTGTTTCTTCCTTTATCTCTGTCATTTTTTTATTATGAACGTTAAGGTTTTAAGTATTTAACAAAACAAAATGGTGAATTTTCTCCTAATACCACAGTTTTTTTAGAAAAATTTAAAACTGATATTATAATATTCTCTGTTTTTTGTCCACAATAAATGGGGTTTATAAATTCTAGGCTTTGTTTAATCTCTTCTACTGGTATTACCAAAATTATCCCTCCACACATCACATATCCAAAATTTAAACCTATTGTTTTTTTTTCTCCTGGCTCAATCTTTAAAGTTGACTGTGTTCTTATCTTCCAACATGTGTCTGACTCTTTAACTGCTCCATGTTTTATATCATGTGTTTTCCAATATATAGTTTTTGGCTGACTCATGTTTTTTAAATGTTAAAATATAGATTTAAGTAGAGGTCCTAATATAGGAATGTTTGAAAGAAAGCCTGAACCATCTTGAACATTTCCGTTTTGAACAAGAAAAACACCATCGCCACCAAAACCGGAACCCTTTACAGTAGGAAAAGGAGACAAATACAATCCCTGCCCATCTGTTTCTACTCTTGCTACATTTCCACTTTTAGACAAATATAGCCCATCTCCAAATATAGCCTTTACTGCTTTATTAGCCAAGCCTGAAAGAGCACCAAAACCAAGAGCCGGAAGAACCTTTTTAACTACGGGCAACACGTAAGGAAGAGCACGAGCAGCCAGGGCTGCTATCTGTCCCCCATGTTTAGCATTGTATTTTACCTGTGTCAATGAAAGGGTAATTCTAACACCTTTACCAGCATTAAAAGGCTTGCTCATTTTTGAAACTTGGCTTTTAGTAAAATAGAAACTGTCTGAACCTTTGGCATTTTCAGGCTTTAGCTCTAGTGTAACATTACATTTGTTTTTGTATGCTGTAACAACTTTTTCTTTTTGTTGTTCTGTTAAATTAAGTTTTGTTTCAATATACTTTGTTTTTGTCATTTTTTTAGTTGGTTTTAATTTCCCTAATATGAAAACGCATTGTTATATTTTCTTTTCTTAAATCGATTAACCCTCCGTTTTGATCTGTTAAAGTTGCCCTTACACTGTATATATCATTTAAAAGCAAAGGTAAATATACAGGAAAAGGAGGGCGTTCTATAATTTTATGACCAGGGTTAACATTCGGAAAAAATGAGTATATTGTATCTCCTTTGTCTCCTTTTACATATGATCCGCTTGCAATATCTAAATTTACTAAAATACTATTAACGGGGAGTATATTTACTATATTTGGGCTTTCGTGATTTCCCCCTTTGTAAAATTCAGGTTCAAAACCTAGAATACGGTTTAATGAATTTTGTGTAAAATCAACAACGTAATCAGGCTGAATATACAATTCAGTTTTAAAAGTATTTACGTTGGGTTGTATTTTAAATGGATATTGGTTATTTTGATCTTTTAAACCGTGTTTTTCAAAAATAGCATCAATTTCACGATTAATATCAGTAAGGTTATAACTCCCTGTTTTGATTTTAAAATCCCACGATCCGGCTCTTGGTTCTTTTAATAGTCTAAATTCGTTAAACCCCGGTTTGATATTCGGAATACTGTAATAGGTTTCGAGATTAATCAAAGCTATTTCACAAGGTTTTTTTAAATGTATTGAAGGAGTAAACTCTGTTTTAAAATTTGTACTGTTTCCTGATAGTACTATTTGTAATGAAGTCATTTTTTTAATTTAGTGTTAAATTTTTAAATTAAAAGCTTATAAAAACTTAAATAACTGAGTTAGAAAAAATAATTTAAGATAAAATTTTTTATAATAAAAAATGGAAAATTTAAACATACCAGTTGTAATATTTACTGATTTAGAAGAAGGGGGGCAGAATACTATACCAATGAAGGAAATTAAAAACGATAATGATTACTATCAAGATAGTGATGTGGGGTTTTTTTGGAAGATGAATAAGGATGAGTTTAAAAATGGACATTATTGGGTAACATACACTTCAAGAGGAATTATAAAAATTGAAAGGGAAGAGGAAATGGAATTTACAAACAGAAAGGAAACTTTTAAAACTGAAGAATGTGTAATTTGTTTAACAGAAGAGCCGAATATACTTTTTTGTAATTGTGGACATATACCTATATGTGCAAAATGTGATGATATAGATAAAAATAAAAAATGTCCTGTATGTAGACAAGAAAACACCATTAAAAGAAAAATATAAACAACTTAAAATAAAAATTTGATTTATAAAATGAGTTCATATTTTATAAATCAGCTAAATGGAGTTTTAAAAAATCATTTTAATCATTCAAAGAAAGAAGAAAAAACAACGGGTGATTTTTACACTCAGATGAAGTTTAAATTTGCATCGACAAAACCTAACAAGTATGTAAAATATATAGAGCCCATAACTTATTTAAGACGTTTTAAATCTTTTATTTATTATGAATGGAGCAAAAGAAAGCAAGAAAACAAAAATTTTAAACTTTACATTTCTTGTGTTGTTGTTTCCGATGTTTACATTCACCGTTATGATGATATATTTTGTTTTGATGAAAATACAAATGATATTTTTTTAAAAATAGAAGAGCTTGATGATATACTATCACTATTCTTTTTTCCAAATGTTGAAGTATATTTTTGTTTAGAAAATGAAGAAAACAGAAAAGGGGACAAACTCCATATTATAGAAGATTTACTTCAAAAGAAAGAAGAAATTTTTATAAAAAAATATGGGGTTGTTAATGTAATTACTGTACTTGAGCAAATAGTAAAAGAAAAAATATGTTTTAATATTTAACCTGGGAAAAAGGTTAAATATTATGAAATATATATTTTTTTTAATCATCCCATCCAACTGGTAAATAATCTTCATTGTAATCAGGGAAATGGATTTGAACAGCAAGAGTTATAAAACATCTTTCGACTGATGGAATACCCGAAAGAAAAAATAAAATTAAACTTCCACATTCATTAAAACGAATTGGATTAAATTCAGGACGAGAAAAACACTTTTTATAAAATTTTCCGTTTACTTCTTCTTCTTTCCATTCAAATAAATAATTTTTATTTATTCCACTTCCTTTTATTAAACCAAGGCTCAAATCCTCATTTACACCTAGATTTGAAGCAACATGAAAACCTGCTCCAACTTCTTCAAAATATTCATCCATTAAAAAAACAAAATCAGAATCTAGTTTTTTTTTACCATCATCAAAAAAAGTAAAAAAGAAAGAAAGATTAAAAACAATTCCTTTATATGGTATTAAATAATTAGGTTTGATTTTTATTTTCCTATCATTTCCATCATATTTCACTTCACCCCCATCATGTTTACCAAAATATACAATGCTGGGTAAAATTGGGTTTCCTTCTTCATCAATAGCAATGCTACTTCCATCAACTGCTGGTTTTCTTCTATTAGCATTTTTAACATCAGTTACACCTATAATAGGTCCTTTTACTTCTCCTCTAATCAAAACTATAGATGTTCCTAAAAGTTTATAAACTCTTTCTTTTGGTAATGTTTTTTTACGTACTTGTTTATCCACATATTCTTTATTCGCAACTAAGTCGGGTTTTTCGGGCTCAGGAACATTAAAATTTTTTTTAAACTTCATATTTATGTGGCCATTAGTGCTAATTATATTATCTTCATCATTTGCAGGACTTTCAAATTCATAGTAAAATGGTTTATCAATATTATTAATCTCATCATCAACATATTTTTTAGACACAATTTCATTTTCATCAATTGGTAAAGACACATTAAAAACTTTTTTAAATCCCATATTAATATTGTGTGTAGCAATAAAATTTCCATTATCCTTAGTAAACGGTTGTACATTTTTAATTTCACCTATATTATTATCTACATACCTTTTATTTACTGCATCTTTTGGATTTTGTGGATCATCTAAATTTATTATATTATATCCCATATCTAAGGGTGCCCGAGCTTCAAAATACCCATTAACTTTTTCAAACGGAATAGCCTCTTTTACTTCATCCACATAAATTTTATTAACAACATCATTTTCATCTATTGGTAAAGGTGCATTTTTTATTGGTTTTAAACCCATATCAAAACCTTGTGTTGCTAAATAGTTTCCATTTACTTTTTGAAAAGGGCCTTCTGATTTAATCCCGACAGTTTTCACATCAACATAACTTTTTGTTGCTGCATCATCTGGATTTTCAGGATCTTTCACATTTATAATTTTTTGTCCTTTCATATCATTGCTTCCTCCTTCCCCAATCTTTTCCTCTATCACATCATCAACATATCCTTTATTTACAGCATCTGTTATATCTGTTGGATCGGGTAAATTACGTATTGTTTTTTTGTTTCATGTCAATATTACCTTTAGCTTCGTATTTTTTCCCATTTTTTATATTAAAAGCCTGGTTTTTCTCCAGTTCTGTTTTAACAACGTTTAAAGCAGCAGCATCAACACCTCCTGCTGGTATATCAGCCGTCTTTTCATCCACATATTTTTTATTTACTGCTTCGTCTTCTCTCTGAGGATCACCAATGCCGTAAAGCCTGAAATTCTGTAAATTTACATTGCTGTTAACTTCATAATTAACCCCATCAGAAAATTTATTAATTGTTCCATCTTTAATTTTTTTTACTTCATCATCAACATATTTTTTATTTGTTGCTTCACCATCTTTTTGAGGGGTTTTTATTCCCCCCAGTTTATTTCTCCCCAAAAATAAGGGACCTCTTGCCTGAAAGCCCCCATTTTTTCTTTCAAAGGCTGTTACACGATCAACATATTCAATTGAAGCTGCATCAGTAGGTAAATCGGGATAACCCACCCCTTCGATTTTAAAACCTTTCATGTTAATCTTGTCTTTTGCTTCATGTATCCCATTTTGAATATTAAAAGGATTTTCTGCTTCTAGTTTTCGTCTTCTATCTTCAGTTATTGTATCAGTATAAATTTTAGTTGCTGCATCATTGTCATCAACAGGAAAGGGCAAACCTTGTAATTTTTGCCCATCCATGTTTAAGCTTTGTTTAGCTGTATAGTCTCCGTCTCTGTTTCTTTTAAAAAAATTAATTCCTTTTGTTGAGTCAACATATTTTTTATTAACAGCGTCTTGAGGATTAATCGGATCGGGTATATTTTGTATTGGTTGGCCTCCCATGTTTAGACTTCCTTCCATCTCTCCCCCGTCTTTTCCTAGAAAGTTTTCAACAATGAAAGGAAGAGGCACCCCTTCACTCTCAAGCTCTCTAATTTCTTCTTCTAATTGTCCAAATTTTGTTATTGGGTATCTAGTAAACATATTTTAAATTAATCCATTTTCTTTTAAATCCATTAAATGAGATACGACAGGTTGTAAATCATATCCACTATTTAATTTTTCTAATACATGAATACAAAGATGACCACAAATCACAGTACTAGGTTCTTGTATTTGATCAGACGAATACAAGATCGGTGATTTTAAATATTTTTGTATTTTAAGAGGAGGAGGCAGCCCGTAACTGTCAAAATTGTACTTGTTTTTCTTGTTTTTGTGCCATGCTACCCAATGTGTACCCGGACCTTCACTATCATCAAGGTTTAATATTCCACATTCATAAATATTAGGCTTTTTTGGTAGAGCATCACGAGAAAACACACCCCTCCAACCCTTTAAATGTTTACACATATCAGTTAGCTCAAAGTTGTTTAAAGATTTAATTGGAAGACTATGTACATTTTCAGAAATTTCTAAACTTCCACCTGCTGTTTGTTTTTCCTGTTTCTTCCTCTCCCTTTGCCTTTGTTTCTTTTCTTTTTGTCTTACTGCTTCAGCTTTCACGGCTTCCATTCCTAAACTAGTATTTTCTTTAATCCTTGGCTTAGTGTCACCCATCCACTCCTGAATTTTAAACCTTGTTTTTTGTAGTTCTTGCCTATAAAATGCCCCTTCTATGTGATGTCCTTTAGCATCTCTTAAAAAATATGTTGTAGGATTTGTGTCATCTATTTTACGTATTATAAATATCTCTTTTTTTTTCCAGTTTGGTCTAAACCCTTTTTCAAATCCTTCTTTTTTTCTTCTCGGTATTCTCACACGATCATTAACTTCTAAAGGTGTTTTTTGTGTTACGTAGTCCACTCTAGACTTTTTAGGTTCAGCATTTTTATAAAACATTTCATAAATCTTTTCTTCATTTTCTGGTTTACTTGCTTCTTCTGGAGTTAGTTGATCATCAAAATTCCTATGAACTGTATTGTTATAATCATCAACAATATCTTGTAAATGAGAAATATAATCCGTTGTGTTGTTGTCTGTCATGAAACGACCAATACGATCTTTTAAAGTTTTAATAAATCTTTCTGCCAGCGTTGCTTTATGCTTTCCTTCAGTATGATACAAATCAACGCCTTTTAGTCTTGTCTTTGCTTCCTTTGCTTTATTGGGAAACAAGACAGGACATAAATTCCTTAAATGATTTGTTAAAGCTCCTTTAGTTTTAAAATATTCTTTACAATGAGGACATTGAAAAGGTGTAGAAGGTTTTTCTTCTTCTTTGTCAATCAAACCGGTAAATTCACCACCTCTATCAGTCCACAACTTTAAAGGTTTTCTGTTTGATGTCTGAAAAATATCATTAAAAGCTTTTACAACACTGTTAACTTGTTTGTTTGGTAATACACGAACCCAGGCATAACGACTAAAAACATCTAATACAACCAAGAAAATATTTAAATTTTCTGTCTGTTTTTCTGAGAGTGTCAGTGTTTCCTTCAATACTTGGGCTTTTTGAATTTCCTCAACTCCTTCGGCTTCACCTACTTTAATTTTTTTAGGCATAAACATTAAATCGGCAGTCCATGTGTCATCTAATTTTTTAACAATTACTCGGCGTGTGGGGAAGTTTCGTCTTAAAGGTCTGTGTAACTCATCACTTAAAGTTTTTTCTTCTTGTGTCCTTCTTTCTTTCTTTTTACTCCCTATCCACAGCTTTTTTTTTTATTTCCCATACCAAATTTTACTTTACTTCCTATGATGGGGGTTACTATAGCACGGTCGAGCCGTTCCCTCAATGTTGGGTTATAAATGCCTTTTAATTCACTCAACATATCAACATCACACAGACTATTTCTTGTAGCTGTATCATTGTGTTTTAAATAGCATATGTCATGATGCATAGCTGCACGATCAACACGATTAACCGGCTTACTCCATGCTTTAGGTGTTAAATCAGGGTTTAAACGTTTCTTTAAATTTGTTCCTGGTCCTGTAAAATTATGACCCGGGAGATGCATTTCAAAAGGAAGAGTATTAATAAATTTATTAACTAAACTTCCGCCTTTTTTTTTTTTTTTAACTGAACCTTTTATAAACTGGGTCTTTTTTCCTCCACAAACAGAACAAGTGCCTTTTAATATAGACCGTCCATTTTTTGTTGTTTCTTGTCTTAAGTTTTCTGTATCTGTCTTTTTTCGACATTTAACACAATATATTAAACTCATTTTTTAATTTTAGTAAAATTTTGACTAAATTAAAAACTATGGAAATTAAAAACTATAGCTGCAATTTAAACAAAACAAAACGTAATAACAATCCAATGTTTCCTAGAAGTATCAGGGGTTTAATAATAGGGGAGTCTGGATGTGGAAAAACAACAACACTTTTAAATTTGATTTTAAGACCTGGGTGGTTGGATTATGATCATTTGTATATATTCGGGAAGTCAATGAAACAACAACCAGAATATATACTTTTAAGAGAAGCCCTTGAATTTGGTTTAACTAAAGAAGCTGTTAATTGGTTATTTGAAAACATGAAAGAAGTTGAAAGCCTAGATACAGAAAAAAGAAATGAACTGATGGAAAGATTAAAAAAAGAAATGAAAAATAATGGAACAAAAATAACACCTTGTTTTAATGAAGATGATAATGATGTGCCAGATCCGCGAGATTTAAACAGCAGTAATAAAAATTTAATAATATTTGATGATTTGTTGAAAGAAAAACAAGATATACCTGAAAAGTACTATACAAGAGGGAGACACAGCAACACAGACTGTTTTTATTTGTCTCAATCATTTTTTAGTTTACCAAGACATACAATACGTGGCAACTGAAATTTTATAATTCTTTTCGATCTTCCTGAAAAAGATATTTATAATATATATAGTGACTATGCAAGTCGTGATATGAATTTAGAAGAATTCAAACATTTTTGCTATAGTTGTTGGAGTGAGCCTTTTGGCTTTGCTGTAATTGATAGAAGCAGCCCAATGGAAAATGGCAAATATAGGTATGGGTTTGCCACTGTTTACCACCCATCGTGTATTGTGCAAAACTTCCAAAACTAAATAGTAATATTTATATTATCGGTGTTCTGATAATATAAATAGCGTAAATAGCGTAAAATGTGTATGCAAATATTGTCCCTCCCCGTCCGAAAGAAACCCACCCCTTTTTTATAATATATTATTTTTTTAAATAATTTCATGTTACTTCAAAAAGTAAGATGAAAAAAATGGGGAAGAACAAACACAATCATATAAGAGATAAATTACAAATCAACAAGGTTTAAACCATCCTCTTCCAATTGGGATAATATAGGATTTTCATATTCTTCATCTTCATTTTCACAATTATCATAACCATTAACCATTAACCACAACATTTAAAACTTTAATTGTTATTCCACTGTGTGATGTTTGTGGACTGCCATTTATGAGCTCCTCTTTTCTCCAAAGCCCACATACCTTTAAAGTATATACTCCGTTTGTTATTCGATCATACAAGAAATCGGCATTTTTTAAAGGTCGTTTAATTTTTTTGTTTCCTTCTTTTTCAACCGTTGTAAAAAAATTAGCACCATATTTTTCGAGGTCAGCCTTACATTTTACAAAACCTTGAGTTTTGTAAGTTTGAAGAACACCTTCTATTTGATATGAATCATCAATTAAATCACGATACTCAGGATCAAACCTGTTATATAATCCATAAAGAAATTGTTCAAACATATCATTTAACTCAATGTTAATATATTTGTTTTGACCAAAAGTTAAAAGCGTAGGTCTTTCATTTGGTGTCTTACTCACTATATTAGTATATACACCTGATCTACCGTTTTGTATAATGTCAGAAAAATAAATTTTATCAGTTTTCTTCTGTCCTTTAATAACATTCTCACGCCCTACAGTTAGCTGAATAGACTGCCCTTCTTCGGATGAAGGCTCAACTATCTTCTTTTTTGCTTCAGTATTTTGATTTTTAGGCATTTTAATTTTTTACTTAATGAAAATTTACTTAAATTAAAAAAAAATGAGACAGTATTACAAATTTGTAGTTAAAAACAATGTCGTTCAAATGGTTAAAACAAAAGAACCGCCGGCTAATATTAGGAATTTAAGTCATGATGTTAAAACTAAAATAGCAAACTCTGCTTTAAACGGATATTTTAAACAAACATTTTTAGAAATTCCGGAGTTAACCAAAAGTTTAAGTATGGAGGCATATTTGAGTAAATACAGAGCTTCAGCTGCTCAGTCTTTGGGTAAAGCTATTTTAAGTGTCTGTGTTAAAATGAGAAATGCCGAGCAAGTTAAAAAGTTTTACTTCAATTCAGAACCAAATATAATTTATGAATGGAACAACAAACAAAAGATTATAGCCCGAATGATACAACAAGTTTTAAACATGTTTTACAAAAAAGATTATGAAGGCAGTGGATGGAGTTTTATGAGTTTTGATAATGTCTGTATTAACTATGGTAAATACACCCCATTTAAAGGGGGGTGTGGAAACAACAAGCTGCCCCAATGGCTAATTTTAAAACGTGCTGTTTTTTCCATACTTTCTGGAGATCAACGCTGTTTTTATTGGTGTGTTCTCAGACACTTCAACCCAAAAGAAAAAGATAAAGGAAGAATTACAAAAGATTTTAAAAAAATAGCAAGAGAAGAACCCAATAAATATGCTGATTTTACAGATATCAAATATCCATCTTCATCCGAAGATTTACAACTTTTTCAAGATAAAAACCCACACATTCATTTAATAATTTATGGTGTGGACAATGAAAACAAAAGAACACCCGTAATATTTGATGGTGAAAGAAAAGGAGGAGAAAAAATATTCCTGCTTTTTTACGAAAATCATTTTTATTACATTGGTGATTTGTCACGTCTTCTTTCTTCTCAGTTTTCAAATTCAAACGGACGTATTTATTTTTGTTACAAATGTCAAAGAGTTTTTAAGAAAGAAGAGAAATTAAAACAACATGAAAAGATATGTACTGATCTTACACTTTTACAATTGCCAGAAGAAAACTCTGAAGCTTCAATTTTAGAATTTAAAGAAAAAACAGACAGACCCCCCAATATAGTAGTATACTTTGATTTTGAAAGTTTTTTAATATCGTGTGAAGAAGAAAACAAAATTAACAAACATCAACCTAGCGGCTTTTGTTTTTTTATTGTTTCATCAAATTCAGAGATATACAAAAGCAAAAAAGTAAGCTTTGTGATACAAAAAGAAAACCAAGATGTTGGAGCCATTTTTGTTAAAAGTTTAATGGAAGAAATTGAAAAAGCAAACACAATCTTTTTAGCCAATGGAAAAGCCTCAAGTTTAACACCTGTGTTATGTCACAACTTAAGTGGTTATGATGCTCATCTTTTCATTTTAAAACTGGCAGAATATAGCAGTCATCTTACAGTTTTGCCATCAACTGAAGAAAAATATATTAGTTTTTCTAAATATACCTATATGACAGGGAAAAGGCATGAAATACGATTTTTAGACAGTTTTAAATTTTTAAGTTCGTCTTTGTCTCAATTGGTCGAAGATACGTGTGTAAGCAATTTTTATCACACTTGTCAAGTTTTCCCAAATATTTCATTAAAACTGTTAACAAGTAAAGGGGTCTACCCATACGAATTTATGAATTGTTTCGAAAAAACAAAATTAACAAGCTTGCCACCAAAGGAAAGCTTTTACAGCTCAATGAAGAAAGAAGGCATAACAGAAGAAGACTATCAACATGCTTTAAATGCTTGGTCTGCTTTCAAATGTAAAACTTTAAATGACTATCAACTTAAATATTGTGAGCTTGATACTTTACTTTTAGCTGATGTTTTTGAAAACTTTAGAAGATTAAATATTGAAACTTATGGTTTAGATCCTGTTGTTTATGGTTATACTTTACCAGGCACTTCATGGAATAATATGCTAAAATTCACAAAACAAAAGATTTCATTAATTACAGACCGTGACATTTATGAAGACTTTGAAAATGGAATTAGAGGGGGGAGTGTCTATGTGTGTCAGTAGATATTGTAAATCAAACAATAAATATTTGAGTGATTATGATCCAAACAAACCAAGCAATTTTATTTTTTACATAGACAAAAACAATCTTTATGGAGAGGCCATGAGTGAAGCAATGCCTTATGAAATAGAAAGAAAATTAAGAAAAGCTGAATTTAAAGATTGGAGAAATTTTCCCTGTGCTATAGTGTGCGATCTTGAGATCCCAAAAGATAAATATGAATTTTTAAAAGACTATCCTCCATGTCCAGAACATTTAAAAATTAATGGTGTTCAGAAGCTTGTGCCAAATTTACAAGACAAAAAAGAATATTTGGTTTATTCAGAATTATTAAAATATTATGAAAAGCTTGGAGTTAAAGTTGTTAAAATCCATAGAGGATATGTTTTTAAAATGTCAGAATGGTTAAAGTCATACATTACAAACAATACAATTAAAAGAGGAGAAGCAAAAGAGAAGAGCAGACAAGAATATTTTAAAAAATCTATTAATAGTATCTATGGTAAGACAATTGAAAACCCACGTAAACGATCAAACGTGGAGATAATAAACAATGAAAAAAGAGCTGAAAAACTTTTAAAAAGTCCGGAATACACAGGCTTTAAAATGTTTAATCCTCATCTTGTTGCTGTGACAAAAAAGAAAACACTTGTAAATGCTAACAAGCCAATATACATAGGATTTGTTGTTTTGGAACTATCAAAATTAAAAATGTATCAGTTGTACTATGACTATTTAAAACCAAAATTCGGAAATCGGGTAAAACTACTGTATACAGATACGGACAGTTTTATTTTAGATATTCAAACGGAGGACATATATGAAGAAATGAAAGAAGATTTAAATGTATGTTTTGATACTTGGAAATATCTGAAAAGTCATCCACTACACAGTATGAAAAACAAAAACAAACTTGGATTTTTTAAAGATGAAACAAAAGGAGTTCCAATAAAAGAGTATGCTGCCACATGTGCTAAATCATATGCATACACAGAAGAAGTAGATGGAAAAACAAAAGAAACATTAAAACTGAAAGGTGTTGTAGAATGTTGTATTAAAAATCAAGATATTGTTTTTAGTGATTACCTCGATTGTATTTTTAACGAAAAAGAAAAGACTGTTAAATTTTCAGGATTTAGAAGTACAGACCATAAAATATATACAGAAGAATTTGTTAAAGTTGCTTTAAATCCTCAACAAGATGTAAGGTATATTTTAGAAGATGGGATTAATACAGTGCCGATAGGATATTTATCGGATGAAATAATAAGAGAATAATAATGTGGATATATATTATAATATATACACATTTTTTTATTAGATAGGTTATGATATTGGTGAAAAATCATCAGTGTATGTTTTAAATGCTTTATTCCATTCTATTTCTATTTTTGGCACTACTTCAATTAAAAAATTTCTTTTAAATATTTTTATTTTTTCTTTAATTTCATCAATAATTTCTTCAATTGTTTTACCTTTATATTTTTTTTTTTTCACTATGAAAGTAATCGTGTAAATAAGTTATTGTACGGATATTAAATATCTCTCTTTCAGGTTCCATCACCACTTTAACTTTATAAATTATTTCTTCAATTATTTCTTTAATAAATTTTTCAATTTCATCTGATGCATCAAACATTTTACAAAGATTTTTAAAAAACTCATCATCATCATGATCATCAGGATCAATATCACAAAAAGAATCATTATCATTTTTTTCTAATGTTTCAACAGACATTTTTTTATAAAAAAATTTTCTTAAAATGATTCCCAATTTTTTCCCAGTTTTCTTAGTTAATTAAATCTTCTTGCTCCATTTTTAAAAAAAGATGACAGAAGAAAAAAATAAAAGAATTGATAAATATTGGATTTCTGAAAGCACATATGAAAAAGTAAAACAGGGGCAAATAAGAATGAAACACGCTTTAATAGATGAAATGAATGAAAGAACAGAAAGGTTTAATAAAAATTATCCCGATTTGCCTCATCTTGTTTATGATGAAATGTTACAAAAGTTAAAAAATATGAAATGTCCGCTTGAAGAATTTTTAAAAACAAATTTCATTTTTGAAAATGATTTTTTAGACGAGTTTGAAAATTATATAACTGAAGGTAAAAATGATATTCTTTCAATTGAAGCAGAAGAAGTAAAAAAAGAAGTTAATTATGCTCTATATTTGTATTTGTTAGAGGTAAGACAAACAATAGTATTTAGTTGTTATTATGATGATTTATTTTTTCCATATGAAATATATGAAGAATTTAAAACTATTCTCTTGTTTTACTTAAACAAATTAATAAATGAAATGGGATTTTAATAGAATGTTCATATATATACATATACGTATATGAACATTCTTAATAATTTTTGCAGTTGCATCATTTGTATTTTTAAGGAGAGAGTAAGAAGAAGAGTGCAAACTCAAAACATTGCATCTGCACGTATATTTTTAATAAACAGATGCGTAAAATGTTTTTTATTAAATCTTTTTTTCTTAAAAGTTTCCTCATTTCCCCGTTTATTCTTTTTTCTTTTACTCCCTCTCTTCACACACCCCTCTAGTCCCTTTAGGCTGGCTAGTCCCCGTTCCTCCCTTCCCTCCCATCCTCTAACCCAACAAACCCGGCTAGTTCCTCTAAACTGGCTAGTTCCTCTAAACTGACTAGGTCAGGCTAAGTCGGCTAAGCCGGCTAACTGACAAAACGGGCTAAACAGACTAAGTCGGCTAAGCCGACTAACTGACAAAACGGGCTAAACAGGCTAAGCCGGCTAACTGACAAAACGGGCTAAACAGGCTAATTCCTCTAAGCCGGCTAATTCCTCTAAGCTGGCTAAGCCGGCTAATTCCTCTAAGCTGGCTAACTGACAAAACGGGCTAAACAGGTTAATTCCTCTAAGCCGGCTAATTCCTCTAAGCTGGCTAAGCCGGCTAATTCCTCTAAGCTGGCTAACTGACAAAACGGGTGTATTGGGAGGGTGCGGGTGCGGGTGCGAGTGCGAGTGCAATGGATATGAGAACGGAAGGGATGAGAATAGGGGGATGAGAGTGAAAATGGGAAATTAGTGAGGTGGGGAAGAAAGAGGGGAATGAGGTTGGGAAATTAAAGAGGAAAGGGGAGAAAGGGAATGTGGAGAAATGAAAGAGGGAAAAAGTTTGCGGGTTTTATTGATTAGGAAAGCAAAAAAAAAAAAGTTTGCGGGAAGGGAAAAAGATTGCGGTTGAGGAGGGGAGGAAAGAGGGAAAAGGAACCCGCAGACTTTTGAAAAATCTTAGGCCCTTGTTTATTAAAAATATACGTGCAGATGCAATGTTTTGAGTTTGCACTCTTCTTCTTACTCTCTCCTGGGGTCAAAACTGGCCCCGCCCCGGGGGTCACAAGTTTCGAACATAGGAACAAAGAAGGAAAACTTTATCTTCTTCTCTGAAACTGGAAGGCGTGGAGCTTTGATATTTGGCATGTAGCACCTCCTTGTGGACCTCTACCAAGTTTTTTCATATGATGTCCCTGGGGTCAAAACTGGTCCCGCCCCGGGGGTCACAAATTTCAAACGTAGGAACAAAGAATGAAAACTTTAAAATTCTTCTTCTCTGAAACTGGAAGGCGTAGAACTTTGATATTTGGTATGTAGCATCTCCTAGTGGACCTCTAACAAATTTGTTCATATGATGTCCCTGGGGTCAAAACTGGCCCCACCCCGGGGGTCACAAGTTCAAATATAGGAACAAAGAATGAAAACTTTAAAGTTCTTCTTTTCTGAAACTGGAAGGCGTCGAGATTTGATGTTTGGCATGTAGCATCTCCTAGTGGACCTCTACCCAGTTTGTTCCTATGATGTCCCTGGGGTCAAAACTGGCCCCGCCCTGGGGGTCACAAGTTTCAAACATAGGAACAAAGAATGAAAACTTTAAAATTCTTCTTCTCTGAAACTGGAAGGCGTAGAGCCTTGATATTTGGCATCTAGCATCTCCTAGCGGACCTCTACCAAGTTTTTTCATAAATGCTCCTTGGGTCAAAACTGGCCCTGACCCGGGGGTCACAAGTTCTAACATAGGAACAAAGAAGGAAAACTTTAAAATTCTTCTTTTCTAAACCTTGAAGGCATAGAGCTTTGTTATTTGGTATGTAGTGAACCTGTTCTAAGTTTGTTAGCCCACCTAAGCACAACATGTTCAGTCAGTTTGAAATTGGGTCACCTGGGGTCATAAACTAAGTCACTAGGTCAAATTAAATAGATACCTTGTGGGCACTCTAGAGGCCACATTTATTGCTCAAATGACCTGAAATTTGGTCAGAATGTTTGTCTTCATAAAATCTCGGATGAGTTTGGATTTAGGTCACCTGGGATCATAAACTAGGTCACTAGTTCAAATTAAAGTAATTCCTTGTGGGCACTCTAGAGGCCACATTTTTGGCTCAAATGACTTGAAAATTGGTCAGAATGTTTGTCTTGATAAAATCTGACATGAGTCCGAATTTGGGTCTTGTGGGGTCTTAAATTAGGTCACTAGGTCAAATTAAAGAAATACCTTGTGTGCACTCTAGAGGCCGCATTTATTGTTCAACTGATTTGAAAATTGGTTAAAATGTTTCTCTTGAGGAAATCTATGATGAGTTCAAAAGTGCGTCACCTGGGGTCATAATCTAGGTCACTAGGTTAAATTAAAGAAATACCTTGAGGGCACTCTAGAGGCTACATTTCTTGCTCAATTGACTTGAAAATTGGTCAGAATGTTTGTCTTGATGAAATATCAGATGAGTTTGATATTGGATCACCTGGGGTCATGAACTAGGTCATTTAGTCAAATTAAAGAAATACCTTGTAGGCACTCTAGAGGCCACATTTATTGCTCAAATGACCTTAAATTTGGTCAGAATTTTTGTCTTGATAAAATCTCGGATGGCTTTGGATTGGGTTACCTGGGATCATAAACTAGGTCACTAGGTCAAATTGTAGAAATACCTTGTGGGCACTCTAGAGGCCACAGTTTTTGCTCAGTTGACCTGAAACTTGGTAAGAATGTTTGTCTTGATAAAATCTCACATGAGTCCGAATTTGGGTCAACTTGGATCATAAACTAGGTCATTTAGTCAAATTAAAGAAATACCTTGTAGGCACTCTGGAGGCCACATTTATTGCTCAAATGACCTGAAATTTGGTAGGAATTTTTGTCTTGATAAAATCTCGGATGGCTTTGGATTTGGGTCACCTGGGATCATAAACTAGGTCACTAGGTCAAATTATAGAAATACCTTGTGGGCACTCTAGAGGCCACAGTTTTTGCTCAGTTGATCTGAAACTTGGTAAGAATGTTTGTCTTGATAAAATCTCACATGAGTCCAAATTTGGGTCAACTTGGATCATAAACTAGGTCATTAGGTCAAATTAAAGAAATACCTTTTGGGCACTCTAGATGCCACATTTATTGCTCAATTGACTTGAAAATTGTTCAGAATGCTTGTCTTGATAAAATCTCTTGAAAAAATCTAGGATGAGTTAAAAATTGGGTCACCTGGGTCATAATCTTTGTCACTAGGTCAAATTAAAGAAATACCTTGTGGTCACTCTTGAGGCCACATATCTTGCTCGACTGACTTGAAAATTGGTCAGAATGTTTGTCTTGATGAAATATCGGATGAGTTCGAAATTGGCTCACCTGGGGTCATAAACTAGGTCACTTGGTCAAAATAAAGAAATACCTTGTGGGCACTCTAGAGGCCACATTTATTTCTCAATTGATTTAAAAATTGGTTCAAATGTTTGTCTTGATAAACCCTACATGAGTCTGAATTTGGGTCATGTGGCGTCTTAAATTAGGTCACTAGGTCAAATTAAAGAAATACCTTGTGGGTACCTTAGAGGCCACATTTATCGTTCAATTGATTTGAAAATTGCTTAAAATGTTTGTCTTGATGAAATCTAGGATGAGTTCAAAATTGGGTCACCTGGGCTCATAATCTAGGTCACTAGGTCAAATTAAAGAAATACCTTTAGGGCACTCTAGAGGTCACATTTCATGCACAATTGACTTGAAAGTTGGTCAGAATGTTTGTCTTGATAAAATATTGGGTGAGTTTGAAATTGGGTCAGCTGGGGTCATAAACTAAGTTACTGGGTCAAATTAAAGAAACACTTTGTGGGCACTCTAGAGGCTACATTTATTGCTCAATTAACTTGAAAACTGTTCAGAATGTTTGTCTTGATAAATTTTTTGATGAGTTCTAAATTGGGTCACGTGGGGTGATAAATTAGGTCACTAGGTCAACTTATGGAAATTCCTTGTGGATGCTCTAGAGGCCACATTTTAAGCTCAATTGACCTGACAATTGGTCAGAAATTGGATAAGGCACGTTGAGTGAATTTCGCCTATTGACTCAGGTGAGCGACCCAGGGCCATCATGGACCTCTTGTTCTTTGATAGGGTAGAAAACATTGGGGGAAAAGAAGAAAATGCTGGTTACTTTCTCCTTTTCCCACAATGTTTTCAACAGGCTTCTTTCCCCGGGGCATTAAAAAGCAGCATTGTGTGGTAAACGGGTAACAGCAAACTATTTACATGGAGACAAGATTTAAGCCTTGTCTGAACAAAATGAGTCATGCTCTGGCAAAAGGAGGGGGGGGGGGGGTTAATGCATCTCCCTAATACGTTATACCAAGATTGTCATCACATAATTATGGATCCGCAAAAGCCACTTTGTCTGGCAATAGAGTGAATCATGAGGTAGAGCGATCCTTGGACATGCATAAAATTTACTGTGCAGGCTGACAATTTGGTCGATACTTTTTGCAGATATATTAAAGCCCCGTTTCCCAGAGCATGACTCAAATCTATTTGCAGGTGACAATTTAATGTTACCCGAAACATGGAATTTGTCTTTTGAAAGGTAAAAAACATTGTCTGAAAAGGAGAAAATTCTACCTACCAGTATTTTGTCATTTTCAAATAATGTTTTCAAAAGCCTTTTTAGGGGATTTGTATAGCAAATCCACTTACTGTGATCAAACAGGCTGGAACTAAATACATCATGCTTAATGACAAATGCATGCTCACTTGATCATCAGTACTATATGTATGTTACCGATTTGATCTAAACCAAATACTGTCATATGTGCTTTCACTCTGCTCATGCTACTTTCAGTTTTAGGCTTTTAGCTTGTACACCCTGACCTCGTTTTTGCCAGTACCGTTTATACAGTCCTACATGTTTACATACAGTCCTAAATCTTATACCAGCAGAAAACTGTCAGATTGATGGATCAAATTGCTACTCCTTTAATAAGTAATAAAACAACAGTTACTGTGCATTGTGCTGAGCAGAACAACTTAGACTTTCCTTGCCCTTGCAAACCCCACCAGCTAATTACATACATCTGTATAATTATGCATTACATGTAATGGAAATTTTATTTCACATCATAGCTTAAAACTGTTCCACGAATCTGTCTATCAGGGCCTTGAGTCCTTTGATTCTTTAGTGTAGTTAAAGTTTGGTATTGTCTGATAAAAGCATATTACATTTTATCACCTTATTATGCCTTCCCTCCATTAACCACCATTTTCTCCTTTTCCCATAACGCTTTCAAAATTCTTTTTTCTAAAGGTCATTAAAAGTCAGGATTAACCCTTTTCCATGCAGTCTTGAATTTTAACAACCCTGAAGAAGAAAGCCTTGAAAACATTGTGGCATAAGAAGAAAATACTGGTAACTAGCATTTTCTACTTTTCTCACAATGTTCTCTACCTTTTCAAAGACAGATCTCATTGATGGAGTCATATCTAATTTTTTGTCTGCAATTGCTGTAAAATTGGACCAGTGTGAGATTTTGTTGTTTGGTAAAGAGTTTAACCCTTTACCAAACAATCCCATGTTTTCACGTCCCTGAGGAAGAGGCCTTTTGAAAACACTGTGGGAAAAGGAGAAAATGCTCTTTTTCCCACAATGTTTTCTACCCTGTCAAAAAACCTGAAGTGTATTTGTACCACTTTCAGATTAATCATCTGCAGATGTTTTTAATGTGGAGGGGGGGGGGGGCTAAAATTTGCCATTTGGGTAAGGGTTAATTAGGGGATTGTCTTTTAAAGGGGTAGAAAATTCTGGTTGTCCTAATTTTCTTTATTTTATCAGTGTTTTTCTAAACCTTCTTTCTCAAGGTAATTAAACCTCAGGATCATTTATAGAAGGGTGAATGAAATGATTGTCTAAGGAAGAATGGTTATTATGATAATGATCTAGCCTATTTTCAATCCATTGGTCCAGGTATCTAGGTTTGGCCCAGGGTATATACCTCGTTTGAGTTTACTGGCAGGAAGTGAGCCTAGACCAGATTTTCTACCCTGTCAAAAAACCTGAAGTTCATTTGTAACACTTTCAAATTTATCATCTGCAGATGCTTTCAATATGGAAGGGGGCTAAAATTTGTCATTTGGGTAAGGGTTAATTAGGGGATTGTCTTTGAAAGGTTTGGCCCAGGGTATATACCTCGTGTGAGTTTACTGGCAGGAAGTGAGCCTAGACCAGATTATGATTCTCCACCAGTCTCCCAAAAACCAGTTTTCCAAAGATCAGGATCCATGAACGTGGATTATGGCAGGCATGGTTCCCCAAATTATGACTTTCATGGTCAGCAGTTCCTGAGAAACAGCCATGGATCTTACGAAAGAGGAATGGTAATCAATATCTATTTATTTTTAGCTTATGTGAAAACAAGGTGTGCTACGTAAGTTTTCTGGATTGTACTGTGTACTATACCTTGTGTGCATTAGAGGCCACAGTTTCATCAATATGTATTTGAGCCATGCTCTGTGAAAAGGGGGCTTAATGCATTTGCAAAAGGTATTAACCCAGGTCAGCCTGCGCAGTCCACACAGGCTGACCTGGGTGAAAACTTTTTGCTTTTGATCAATTTTCTGTATGTCAAAGGACCAGTGAACCTCATTATTCAGTAGATTGTTATACAAAAAGGATTTTAGGAATGTATAATACTGTAATGACTTGCTTGGTATCATGCATCACAGAAATACATTAAGCCCCCTTTTGCCAGAGCATTGCTCATTTATCTTCAGCCAATGTAAACACCAAGTGCTCAATGTAAGTTTTGCTGGATTGTTCTGTGTACTATACCTTGTGTGCAGTAGAGGCCACAGTTCAAGCCATATGGTCATGAAACTTGTCCAGAATAGTTTTCTTGATAAAATTTAACCCTTAGACTGCTAAGAGTGACTCAATAATCTTTTGTGGACAGTATAGATCAAGATCAGACTGCAGAGAATATGCAGTCTGATCTTGGATCAACATTGTCAGATAGGGAGATATTTTTCAATCCAAAACACCTTTGAAATAGCAATGCTCGGATTTTTTGTTAATACAACTATCACCTTTCACTTATTTAGCAGGCTATGGGTTAATAGCAGAAATTGGAAAATTGATAACCTGAGATTAAAAAGTTTGTGAGTAGGTAAAATCTTACAATAACCTTTAGTATGGTCTTGAGGCTGTGTTTTAGCTCACCTGAGCACAAAGTGCTCAAGGTGAGCTTTTGTGATCATGCTGTGTCTGGCGACCGTCGTCCCTTGTCCATCATGCGATCGTCAACATTTATATTGTGTGCACTCTAGGGGCCACTTTTTCAGCAGGATCCTCATGAGACCTGGTCAGAATGTTTGTCTGGATGAAATCTCTGACAAGTTTGAATAGGTCACTGGGCCAAATCTTAGAAAAAAACTTGTGTGCTCTCTAGAGGCCACATTTTCAGTCTGATACTCATGAAACTTAGAATGTTTGTCTGGATAATATCTTGTACAGGTTACAAATTGGGTTATGTTTGGCCAAAAAGTAGGTCACTGGGCCAAATCTTAAAAAAGAAAAAAACTTGTCAGCACTCTAAAGGCTACATTTTCAGCCTGATACTCATGAAACATGGTCAGAAGGTTTGTCTTGGATGAAATCTCGGACAGGATTGAAATTGGGTCACATTGGGTCAAAAAGGAGTTCACTGGGCCAAATCTTAGAAAAACTTTGTGTGCACTCTAGAGGCCACATTGTTAGCTTGATACTCATTAAACTTGGTCAGAATGTTTCTCTTGTTAAAATCTCGGACATGTTTGAAATTGGGTCACATCGAGTCAAAAAGTAGGTCATGGAGCCAAATTTCCGAAACACTTTGTGTGCAATTAACAGGCCACATTTTCAGCCTAATGGTCATGAAACTTGGTCAGAATGTTTGTATGGATGAAGTCTTGGACAAGATTGAATTTGGGTCATGTTGGGCCAAAAAGTAGGTCACTGGGCCATATCTTAGAAAAACCTTATGTTCGGTCTAAAGGCCTTATTCTCAGTCTGATACTCATGGAATATTTTCGGAATGTTTGTCTTTATGATATCTCGGAAAAGTTTGATATTGAGTAGTGTTGGGTCAAGAAAAAGATCACTGGGCCAAATCTTAGAAAAAACTTGTGTACAGTGCAGAGCCTAAAGTTTCAGCCAGATTCAAAATTCAAAGATAGGTCAGTCAAAAAGTAGATCACATTATACTCATGCAATTTACATCATCACGACCAAGATATTTTCAGCTTTATCAATCCTAGATGACCCTACTCAGGTGAGCGCTTTAGGGCCAATGGCCCTCTTGTTTTTCAAAAAAAACCTTTAACGGGGAAATCCATATAAGAAAGCAGGTAACTCATATGTTATATCTGGCACAGTAATGCCCCTTTTTGATCTCAAAATATTAAATGAAACTGCAACTGCAGTGATGCATTGGCACAACCATGAAGTACTCTTTTTAAAAAAAAGACGTGGATGACATTTTTTTTTTTTCTTTAATATTTTTCAGGACGCGAGCCACGGCAGTATGGACATGGAATATTTTGGACATAAGAAGCCTGTAGCTAACCCGCTTTATGCAGAAGTCAAGCGCAAGACTTGAAAAGTGCTGTACTGAAAGGCCTAGTAGCGGCCATAGTTAACAATGTGGATGTTAAAATTCATTTAAACTTTACCACACCATCTCGAGTTTTAACGATCCTGGTGAAGAAGGCTTTCGAAAACATTTTGAGAAAAGGAGAAAATGCTGGTAACCAGCATTTTCTCCTTTTCCCAAACTGTTTTTAACCCTCTCAATGACAAGTTCCAACATTTGAGCCACATTTAATTTGTCGTCTGCAAATAGTTTCAAGTTAGACAAGTCCAAAATGTTGGCATTTGGTAAAGAGTTTAACCATACCATTTAAAAGTATGGAAATTATTGTGAAGATGACAATCCATGACTGTATGGTCGGTCCAAGTGTTAGTTGCTTTCTGAAGGCGAAAAGTTGCCAAGTCGCTACATCTTTTGTAATGATTTTTTTTACAAATTTGTAACTGTGAGTAATAAGAAATTTTACGAGTCCTCTGAAAAAATTATGAGTCCCCTGGCTTTATTGAACCATGTTATTATGGTGACTATGAAGATTTGAATAAGGGACTTGATTACATATGTGGTAAGATAAATTAAACAACTGATTCTAGTGTTTTATCTTTTATCCTTGACAACCTGTAAAACCTGACTTGAATATTCTGTTAGACCTAAGAACGGGTGTCCAACTTCACAGTGTTTCCACTCGTATCTTTTTTTGGGAGTGCATGCACTCCCTAGGGTACAAGTTTGGGAGTGCAAGAGAAATTCAAGGAATGCACTTAATAATGACAATTTTAGAGCTTCTATGGAGGAAAGTAAGGGATGGTGTATTACAGATTTGTTTTCATGAGTCTCACTCTGCGCGTAATCTGCTCTTGAAACCAATACAGGCAGATTAAAAAAGAAGTTACTTTTAAGGTGTCCTTACTCACGGGACCAGGTTCAGAGGGACAACTTTCATCCTGACGGCCAGTAGAATTTCACTTTCAATTACAGACTCTAATTAGCTTTCACTTTTTGTTTTATAGAGAGATTTATGTAACTTCACTGTTTTAAATCATTATAAAAGCTGAAAAGACAATTTGAAAAGCCTATGATTGGACGATGTCAAACCAATCTTTGTTGCGTCATTGGTTTTTTTGCAGCGATTTTTTTTTTCTTGCCAGTTAATTTTTGGAGTAGTATTTCCGCATGATTTGACATAAATGTGTCAGTATGGGTAGCATGTAACTTCAGAAACTGCAATTTTACACTAAAAAGCAGATCAATATCATTAATATGTTTAGATAAATGACATAACAGCTTGATTAGCTGTGATATACAGTGACCTTTTCGGGGACCTGTGCATCCTTTACACTTGATACTTATTTTACGTATATGTCAGAGTTCAGATCTTTCAAATATCATGTAAAGACATTTCTTGTTGCCAGTAGATTTGCCAGTGCTTCAGTTTTTGAGACATTGTTTCTTACTTGTCCCAACTGGCATCACTGGCGATCGACATCGGCAGCCCTGAAATGTGTGGGTGCATGCACATGTCACTTCATATTTTCAAATGTGATTATTCAATTAAGTGCTTGAATTGCACACATAAGCGTATGTGCTTCATCATTTCTTCTTTCCTTTTTTACTAACAAGTGCGATACTGCTGTGTAGACAGCCAGGGCTGGTTGAAAATGCTTTAAACGACCAATAAAAAAATAAATTTGACTTCTGACGACGTGGCACCCAGTATTCAATATTACTGCACTGCGTCTCGGAGTTGAAGGGTACCAGTCAGCTAGTGTTATGATAAACAATCGCAGGTGTAAGTTTGCTTGATAAAACGGAATATGGGTTGTTTTGATGATGGGACTCGTCTGAAAAATGCATCCGGCGGATACACATCTTTCAAAATTATGCATCCTCGGCGAATTTTACGCATGATTATCGCAAGACGCGCAGGTAAATGAAACACTGCTTTTGTTTACTTTTTACCTGGTTTTAAAATTCATTTTTCTGTCAGAGACTAATACTTGGACTTATCGTACAATAGCAGCTTGTCATCTTTACAATAATTTCAATACTGTTAAATGGCATGATTAAGATCAAAATGAATTTCAACATCCGCATTGTTTACTTTTGGTTGTTACTGGGCCTTAATTGATAAGTTTATTTTGTTCCATTAGAAAGTCATTGTAACAAACATTTAGGACTGTATATATCAATAGCTCTGAATATTTTTCTAATTTTGATTTCCAAAACACTAAGACTGACTTTTGTCTGTAGTACTAAATTTCAGGACTTGTCATCTGATTTGCCGAGAAATTATGACACATCAAGTAAATGAGTTTTGAAGTTAACCCTTTACCAAGTAGTCCTCCTTTTACATGACATTATGGAAAAACGCTTTTAGAAATGTTGTGGGGAAAAAAAAAGAGAAAATGCTGGACACAGTAGTGTAGGGGTAGAGCCTTGGTCTTTCACAGTAAAGGTTTTGGTTCAAATCCCATGATGACCTGGTCAACATTTTGAACTACCTATAACACCGAGCAAGTACTGGTTACTCCTTACTTTTGAGCTCGGCTGTTGCCGTAGCCCTGTTGTAGTCTGCGTCTGCATCGTTGGCAAACACTTTGACATTTTACAACATCTCTGTTATTACTGAAGATATTTACTTCTAAATTGAACAAGTTGATAACAATCACAAGGGGAACCCATACAACAAGAGCAGATAACCATCGAAGCATTTTTGACACAGTTATGCCCCTTTTTCACTTAAAATTTTCACCAAAAATCAAGCAACTGCAGCCGAGCATTGGAACCTGCATGGAGTGCTCTTGTTAGTTTAGCATAATAAAAGTGTGATTTTTTTAGATTTAATTAATAAATATCATCAAATATGCATTCTTTTACAAATATATTTAAACTATTCCCATTGAAGTACAACCATTTTCTTTGTGTTTCATAACTTCCAACATAAAATAAATATATTCATTTTGGAAGTTTTGAAACAGTTGGATATTGGGCAACTATTGCTTGATACAAGCAATTCATCTGTTTACCCATTTATTTCACTTTTACCATACCATATGAAAATGAAGTTTTCCTTTCATTAATATTTTTCTCTCTTTTTTGATTGAATACAATGTCATGTTTTTTAAGTAGTAAGATGTTTAGTAAGATGTCCAGAGAGAGAGACAC
This sequence comes from Tridacna gigas, assembly GCA_945859785.2. NCBI lineage: Eukaryota > Metazoa > Mollusca > Bivalvia > Cardiida > Cardiidae > Tridacna > Tridacna gigas. Next base: position 59,517,273 of record OX244028.2, read on the forward strand.
AGACAGACAGACGGACAGACAGACAGAAAGACAGACGGAAAAGCATAGTATATTCACTGGCCTGTGAAGCTCCATTGGTCTGTTACGGAACACTAACATTTTTCTTGGTTGATCGTCGAATACTTGCGAATTGGTGCATCGCCTGTATATCAGGGAATACTCAAATTTTCATTTACATCGTTACTATAAATAGTACATTGGCGACTGCCTCTATGTTGTATATAATAAGTCTACTCTCTACTATGAATCTGCCTTTCACTCCCTACTTACAATCAAAATGAATGCGATACACATTTCTCTTTTCTTTATTGAATACAGCGAGCATGTGAGGTAGATCGATACAGTGGAGCATGTCAATAAGATACAGCGGCGCTTTTAACAAAAACCCTGACATAGGGGAGAACATTGAAAGCAATGAGACCATATTCTAACAAGCCTAAAATAACATTTTACGATACATAAATCCGCTTCATAGACAAGAAAACGTAGTCCAGCCACAAAAAACAGAGAAGTTACTCTGAAAAAAGCTGTATCCCAAAACAATTCAGCGTCTTGCTCTGCGGCATACGTGGGACTTCGTACAGTAAATCGTCTTAAACATTTTCTCTAGCAAAATTAGAAGCCATATTTTAATTAAATGAAGGTGTGTTAAGGCCGACGTGCTCGCTAGAACTGATTTCTCCACGTACTATTTTACCCATACGCTTTTCAGGATGCATTCTGATTGGTCAGAAATTCATAACAAGATCATAACAATTTTACAGGTGCGTAGCGAGAAGACAACTCTTTTCCGCTATACTATCGTAACGCGGAAAAGTATAAGTCTAGTAACGGTGTCCGATAAGGAAAATTTCGTTGTCCGGTAATAGACCAATAGAGTTTCAGTGGCCTATGGTATATTGTACATAAGAAGATCAATGTAAAGAGAGGGACAAAAATAATAGGTTTGAAAGCAAGAGAGCGTGAGAGAAACTTAGTAGGTCCTACATAATGTGGGAAGAAATTTTAGGTAGGAAAAGATTTTAGGCCTTAGTCATGCTTTGCGATAAGGGCATTTAATGAATCTTCAAAAAAGTATTAAACCATGGCATCCTGCCCAGTCATTGAGCAACACTTAATTTGTTGGCTGCAAATGCTTTCAATTTGGACAATGCTGAAATTTTATCAGTAGGTAAAGAGTAAAGCCCAATTTTGCCAGAGCGCCACTTGTTTATAAGTACTGGTATATGGTACACAAACAACTGAAAGAAGCAAAAATCATGAAGCACAGTAGATAGGGATATAGAATTATAAGAGTGACTTGAGGAACAAAAATACATAAAGGATTTGATCTGATAGAGTTATAAGAGTGACTGGAAGGACAAAATACATAAAGGATTTGATCTGATAGATTAATAAGAGTGACTGGAAGGACAAAATACATAAAGGATTTGATCTGGTAGAGATACCAGAGAGACTTTAAGGACAAAATACATAAAGGATTTGATCTGGTAGAGTTACCAGAGAGACTTTAAGGACAAAATACATAAAGGATTTGATCTGGTAGAGATACCAGAGAGACTTTAAGGACAAAAAAAAATAAATAAATAAATAAAGAATTTGGTCTGGTGTAAGTAACTCTTTATCAGAGAACAAAATTTTAGAACCCCTTCAGATTGAAAGCATTTGCAAAGGGCAAAGCATATTTGGCTCAAATTACGGGATTTGTTATTCAAAAAGACTGGAAAAGGGAAACAGGCTGGTTACGTGAATATCCCACATTCCCCACAATGTTTTTAAAAGAGTTCATCTCGTTGGCTGTAAAAGTTGCAGGATTATTTGGAATGATTAGGGTGTGTATTCTCCAACCATTCTGAATAACATCCTTAGCCTTATTCTGAAGAATTTTCTAAATTTCAAAGGAACAAAACTTCTGATTGGCTAAATCAAATGCTTTAACCAAACAGAAGTTGTGTTACTTTCTAAACATAGAATCAAACCTAGAATAAAGTCAAAAATGGTCCATACAGACCCAGGATTTTGTACATAAGTCGTACAGTTTTTGCATAATTGTTTCTTTCTATTATACTCTTTGAAATCAAAGTGCAGAGTTGTTGTTTGCTTCTAAGAAGTGCACAGCAAGGCATTGGGATGCAACATGCGTTCTATAGTGGTGTGCGCGGTTGTGAGGTACAGTGTCGGCCTCGTAACCATAAGGTCCCGAGTTCGATAACCGGAAGCGGGTGTCAACTTTGGGCCTGTTCATTGACCCACACACTCGGTTCGAGTAATGGTGTAGTTTCCGGAAAGCAGAATGGAGAGAGATTAGTAAAAGTTTGAAGAACTTGTTTCTCAGTCGATGTAAAATAAATATGGCCCATGCTCTGTGAAAAGGGGGCTTAATGCATCTACGAAAAGTATCGACCCAGGTCAGCCTGCGCAGTCCACGCAGGCTGACCTGGGCCAAAACTTTTCCCTATGGATTGATTTTCTGTATGTCCAAGGACCAGCCTACCTCATGAACCAGTCAGTTGTTAGACAAAGTAGAGTTTATAGATCCCTAAGTGCATGTACAAGACATTACGATGATGCTTCAATCCCCTTTTTCTCGGAGCATGGCTCATATGTTTAACTAAACCTCCTTTAACAGGCCCTTTATTGTAATATAAAGGGAGAGATTGTTCAGGAGACTTGCTTGAGAAAAATTTTTATTCAAGACACCTCAGAACATTACTAAAATGTATGGAACGCCTGAGCTGTCTGATACAACGAGATTTCGTGATGTTGAGATATCATTCTATTATATAAAGATAGAATTTCATGATATGAACATGAAATAGTTTGGGATGAAGGCAAATGTTTACAATGTGCGGCATTTAGGTCTGTATGGGCAGAAATGAGACCGTTGTTGAAACATACTTTCTTCATTTATAAACACATACCACTATTACATAAACTGTAACATCTCCCTCGTGTACATAAAGAATATGTCGATAATGCAAACAATTAATTACGTACTGTTTAAAATAAATTTTCAAAATGTAAATGTTTATGACGCAAAGGCACAGTCCTTTGGATGAAGGCAATAACATAGTACATGCCAAAATATGGAAATGACATGAATGTAATGGCTTTATACAAAGGTGAAACCTTTATACATGTACATGAAATAACAACACTTAAACTCAAAACATTTGGTTATGTACACAAAGTTTTGACTTACACTGTAGATTTTCAATTGCATTAAGGCAAAAGTTAGATATATGAAGGCAAATTTCCAATATATGCACAGAATCTATTATATTGTGACTGCCAAGCCCCTTAGCTCAGTCGGTAGCGTACAGGACTTGAGAAGAGGAGGTCGCTGGTTCAATCCCCGGCTTGGCCATTTTTTTTCTGAGGATTGATGATAGTCATTGCGACAGGATTCATTCCTCTCTCACGGCTGACCATTATTTCGACGATGGTTATGTGGGAAAGCAGCCAGTGGCTTGGAAAGAATATTGTGCGGAGTACTGGTAAAAGAAACTCCAGGAAAGCATGGATAGGTGCACTAGCCGCCGCGAAATAAACTGAAATAATGTTGAAAAACGGCGTTAAACGCCATACAATCAATCAATACAATATAAATGTATATTGTGACTGTAAAACTCGAGACCTTATGTATACAGTGTACCCGTCATTACATGGACGTAATAAAATCAATACATGTGGCTATCTTTTCTTTATATGCAGTGAAAACATCATTATATAAACTAGATTTCACGTAACCTGGTTGTTGCAGGTTTGATATGGGGTAGTCTGGTACCCCGCCGCACTTCAAAAGTACGTGGTAGGGGCAGGTTTAACCAGACTTGATATCGGGTTGCGGCAAACTTCCTTTCCCGCGATTTTGGGCCTCTCGCCTCTAATGCATGTGAGACAGTAGTCAGTGGCTTGGAAAGAAAGTTGTGTCCGTACTGGTGTGAGAAAGCATGGAAACACATGCGTAGGTGCACTGGCCGCCGTGATATGATCTTAGCTGTTAAAACGGCGTTAAACCTCACCACAAATACAAAGACATTGGACTGAAAATGTAGTTCCTGGAGAGTTCATAAGGCTTTTGAAAAATCTTACCTAGTGACCTAGTTTTTGACCTGACATGCCATATTCAAACTTATCAAGACAAACATTCCGACCAATGTTCATGAGTATTAGACTGAAATATAGCCTCTTGAGTGCACACAAGGTTTTTTGTGGCGCCGCATGAGCGGCGGCACTATATTTTTATTCGGTTTTGTAAAGTGCCTATGGAGGCAGCCATATTGAACTGGTTCCATGCTTTGTTTTAACATCCACCTATATCTACTGTACTTTGATTACCAGATCGGGGTCCATAATAACTTTTTTATTAATTTGTGGGGATTTTTTTTTTTTTTTTTTTTTTTTTTTTTATTGTTAGATGGATAAAAACACGGATCGTAGACATATCAACATTTTCCTTTCGAAAAATAAAAAATGCATTTCGAATAATAACTCACGTGATCAAAAATTATCTGTCACAAATTTTCGAAGCCACCATTTTAAATATCTTACGCTGGAAAAGGTTAAGAGGCATTTTCAAGCTCTTTGACCCTAGAGCACCCTATGTGGTACTTGTGACCCCACTTATATTTTTGTTCTAGTATTGTATGGATTGTAGAAATATTGTTTGCCTTTCGCGATCGTGTTTTTAAGACCAACTAACTGTAACTAGGTCAATGTTGCGGGGTGACAGATGTTTCGGTAACAGACGAGTTCGGTAAATTGGACTTATAGAGTAAATCGATTGGATGTTTCGGTAACAAGGTAATTATATAGTGGTAATGCACCGTGACGTTTTTCACACCAAATAAATCTTGGTTCCGATTCGTTCAGTGTTTCTCTTTTTTCTTCCACACACTTTAAGACATAATATTTTTGTTATGTTTCTACTGTCATGCTGTACGTAAAATGATACCCGAATCAAAGTTGAGGTAACGAATAACAACACCAAATCCTAAACTTGAAACACGTATCTCCTTTTAAATCAATGCTTTATGATCCTTTCAATGTGAAAATATTTTCTTACTGAAAGACTCCCAAACCAGCCATTAACCCTTAGAGCGTCTGTCATTACTGCTGTTGCCATTGCGGCCGGTTCAGATCGAGATCAGAATACACCAAAGACGGAGTTTGATCTTTGATCTTCATTTGTCAATTTTGCAAGACATTCTGAACAAGAAAACCTTGACACTGCTAAAAATAGGTTTTATATCTAGAATGAAAATGACCGTTGGGTTTATTCGACGCTCTTAGATTTAAAATTATGGATAGTTAAATTTAGTTCAGAAACACAGGTAATACAGGTAAAAATATTGTGGCAAAAGAAGGGAGTGAGCGCGAGAGATAGATAGTAGCAAATACTTTTTTTGACAAATACTTTTTTCAAACTGCACGAGCAGTGTGTGATCTAAACATGCCCAGTCCCCATAACTTTTACATGCAGTCTGATCTGCGAGTTTCTTCTTGTCCATTGGTGTTTCAGGTTTTCATAAACCGGGGTTAATCTTTAAGATCTACGGGAAACTTCTTTATCTTGTTGGCAATGGGACGTGTGAAAACAGGCTGTAAACGCGTCAATATACAGTACTCCCTTCGCTCTCAAATAGTACGTATATGATTTTTTTATGCAGTGTTGTATTGATGAACGCACTTTAAAACCAGCAGACGCCGATTTTTGTGCACCAGACCAGATTTGAAAACTGTGTGGAAAATGAAGGGGAACAATACAGAACAGATATCTTTTAGATGGGCACAAATGTTCACGGTCAAAATCACAAGAAGTATGCACGAAAGCATTATTGTCAAGGCCTCTCTCCCTATCTCTCACTCCCTCTCTTCATTTGCCACAATGTTTCAAATGTATTATCTTTATTTCTGAATTCACGTTAATTATCCATAATTTTAACCCTTAGAGCATCGAAAAAAGTAAAGGCTATTTTCATTTTAGAAACAGAACAATATATATATTACAATATACGATCCCTGGTCTAATATTAGCTATTTCAAAGCAAAGTTGTCCTTCCTCATAATGTCTTAGAAAAGCTGGCAGCGTAAACCAACGATCAGACTCTGTTTTTTTTTTTTTTTTTTTGCTTTGCAGTTTGATCTTCGTCTGAATCGGTCGCAAGGGCAACAAGAGTGAAAGGTGTTCTGAGGGTAAATGGCTGGTTTGGAAGTTGACCAAGTTGTTTCCGGAAGAAATTATTTTTCACACAGAAAACGTTGACAAGAATAGCGTCATTTTTAATAAAACATTTTTAAAAAACTTGAGGATTAACTTAAAGTTGGAGTCTGTTATCTGTAGGACGATTAAGTAATACGGGTACAAGCTTAGGGCTGGGTTTTATCAGGGATCGTATAATATTCATTACATGAATCAGCTATGGGTGAAAAACGAAAATAAGATATGGTGATCAAAATTTACTAATTTCAGGTATTTATTTATACAGCATGGAAAGAACAACAAATATATTTACGTCAGAAAACGAGTGAGAATTGCAAATTAAAAGAAAAAACGTTTGCACAAACACAAGCCATGGGGTGTGAAAAACGTCACGGCACTATATTACTGCCTTGTTACTGAAACATCCAATCAATTTACTCTATAAGTCCAATTTACCGAACTCGTCTGTTACCGAAACATCCCTAAATCAATGTTGGAGCGCCTAACATGACTGGTACCATACAACCCCTCTAGTCTATATAGATATAAGGACTTCATTCAAGTCTTTATTATATCTATAATAAAGAGGGGTTGTATGATACCAGACATATGTGTTGGAGTGTCAGATTTAGCACAATCCGATAACAGACTTTTCTTTCGTTAATGTAAAATCTTCCTGTTCAAAAGCAGACGGTCGAGAGTTTTGATATTTCATGTGTAGTATTGCTACAATGACCTCTACCAAGTACTAGTATGTTCAAATGGTGGCCTTCGGGTCAAAAGTTGCCATATGCGCCCCTCCACCAAGATGTCACAAATTTGCGCATAGCCATATTTGTTGCACACTTTTCAAAATCTTCTATCAAATATCAGAAAGGCAACAACTCTAACATTTCTATCTACCAATTGTGTCCAAATGATGTCCTGTGGATAAAGAAATGGCCCAGTCCATGGATAAGAAGTTTGCAAATAGCCTTCAATGATATGAAATTTAAAAATCTTGTCAAAAACCAGATGGCCCAGAGTTTGAATACAGTATCACCACTTGGATCTCTACGAAGATTGTGCAAGAGATGCGTATTAGGAAATAACCCAATGCATTGTGCCCTGTTACAGAAACAACTAGTTTGCGGCGCCATTGATGTTCAGCATCAATATTTTCTTGTCTAAAATTTGATCTGTTTGACTAGTTTTTGACACATGATCCATTTTCATACTCACATGACATATTATCAAGACAAACATTCTGACCAAGTTCTGTAAGTAGTGGACTGAAAACATAGCCCCTAAAACGTACATATAGTATTCAATGATTTCACGCAGTGACCTATTTTTGACCCGAAGTGCCCATTTTTTTAACTTGTCTTAGATGTCATCAAGAGAAATATTCTGCCATATATGGCAGAAGAGGGCGACATGCGCACATATAACCCCTTTTACCATGCAATGTAAACCCATTGTACAAAGTATCACGGAATAGATTTGGTCAAAAATCTGAAAGTATTCATTTTACAGCTTAGGTATTTTTTTTTTTTTTACAAACGAAGATACACAAATAATAATTGTTCCTATGCAAAATAAGGTGATTTTTGGCTCTGAAAACTGCATATACCCCCCTTTACCTGTAATCCTGTAATCCTCGATATGAGTATAGATTTATCGATTAGCTGAATGACTGAATTAAAATGTTTTTTTTTTTATCGCCGTTTTCAACATCAATTCAGATATATTGCGGCGACCAGGGCACCTATCCATGCTTTTCCGGAGTTTCTCTTACCAGTACCTTGCACAGTATTCTTTCCATGCCACTGGCTACTTTCCCGCATAATTACCGTCAAAAAATTGGTCAGTAACGAGAGACAAATGAATCCTGTCGATTGAAAATGATAAGTCCTTGGAAAGCCTGAAATTGGCCGAGCCTGGAGGTTCGAACCTGCGACCCCTTGTGTCAGCTTCAGTATGTTATCGACAGAGCTACGGGGCTCGGTCATATAAATGAAGGAAATGAATGAATTAAAAAAAAAAAAAAAAAAGACATAAATGAAAGTTAGTACTCGTTTTATAGTTTAGAAAAGAAATGATGCTATTTCAAGCACAGTGACAATGGGTGTGGAAAGAGTCGTTTGATCAGTAAACGTTTCATCTACATCAATTAATCCGCTTAAAAGGTTTTGAAAATATCGTTTTAATTTGTTACGAACTTAAGCTATTTTAATCTAAGCATCGTTAAATTCTATATGAACCATGCTCTGGCAAAAGCGGGCTTAATGCATCTCCGTGATGCATTATACCAAGTAAGTCATCGGAAAATTACGGATCCATTAAATTCATTTTGTCTGACGATCGACTGAATCATGAGGTAGACTGGTCCTCTGACATACCGAAAATTGACCGAAAGAAAAAGATTTTGACCCAGGTCGCCTTTCGTGCACTGCGCAGGTTGACTTGAGGTGATACTTCAAAATGTAGATGCATAAAGCCTCTTTTCACACAACACGGCTCATTCATTATTGCTTTTTCCAATTGACTTCAAGTAATTCTAGGAGTGAAATTCTAACAAAGTATGCTTCATGTATGGTAAATTTCGCATAATATTTTGTTCCTTGGCGTAAAACCTTTAAATGTTGCTGATTTTGTGATGGTTTGCAGGTGTTTCCCGCTATAATTATATCATTTAGGAGTAAATTCGATAACAAGCGCTTGCTGCGCAGCAAGCGATCGAGTGAATGAACGCCACGGATGATTTGCAATCACTTTATATAAAGTGTTTTACCTTCGTAATTATAAAGATAAGATAGCCACATGCATTGACCTTTTACGTTTATGCAAGAAGCACTTGAATTTTACCGTAACAATACAATGGTTTGCCTGTGTATATTGGAAATATACCTTTATATAATATTTTTTTATGTGCATGTTATATATATCGTACTTTATGTAATATCAATATGTATGAACATGATGGTTTGCCTGTGTATGTTGGAAATATACCTTTATATAATACGTTTTATGTGCATGTTATATATATATATCGTACTTTATGTAATATCAGTATGCATGAATATGATGGTTTGCCTGTGTATATTGGAAATATACCTTTATATAATACTTTTTATGTGCATGTTATATATATCGTACTTTATGTAATATCAGTATGTATGAATATGATGGTTTGCCTGTGTATATTGGAAATATACTTTCATGTAATACTTTTTATGTGCATGTTATATATATATCGTACTTTATGTAATATCAATATGCATGAATATGATGGTTTGCCTGTGTATATTGGAAATATACCTTTATATAATACTTTTTGTGTACCTGTTATATATATCGTACTTTATGTAATATCAATATGTATGAATATGATGGTTTGCCTGTGTATATTGGAAATATACCTTCATATAATACTTTTTTATGGGCATGTTATATATGTTGTAGTTTGAAACTACAACATATATAACTCAACTCATCTCAACTTTATTAGGCATTCGGCAAACAAATATGCCATTGGCCATTTACATAAAACATGGATATATGGCAATGACAGACGTACAAAGTATACATACAAATACATTTAACATTAACTACCATTATACAAAAAAGATTATTCCGAATTGATCGACGCGATTAAACATTTCAGTAGATGATAATACCTTCCCTCCGACTCATCGTGGTCCATTTATCCTGAAGACTCTCGATTTTCATCATCTATCTCTAACCACAAAAAATTTATTTTGACCCAAAATTTTTGTCAAAAAAATTTCGCTCTCCCAAAAATATCCAGCTCAGTGATTCGTTTTTCTAGCTCACTGATTCGTTTTTCTAGCTCACTGTTTTGTTATTTCATGGTGCCCCCAATCACGAAGTCTTTAGCCCCAGAGATTCACTTGCGTGAAGAAAATCCCCCTTGTGAAAATTTATAACTTAAAAAGTTATAAATTGTTATGAAGAAAAAAACAAAAAAACTTTTTTATCATTTAAAATTTCTTGTTTTCAAAAATTTTTAACTTTAAAAAATTAAAAAAAAATAAATTGATTTAAGAAAAAAATCTTTCATATAAAAAGCGTATAATGGCGGAAGATAATTTTGTAAAGATTCAAGACTTTGATATAAAAAAGTTAAGACTTTGTGATAGTGTAATAAATAAAAGTTACAATTACCAGTCAATGAAGATTGAATATGAGTATCCCGATGGAAAAATAAGAGGTTTACGGTTACGTTCACCTACCTTGTTTTCTTATGGAGTTCAAGGTTATAAAGGTAAATCAACAGATTACTTTATGGCTTTGCTATCTTTTTATGATGAAGAAAACCCAAATGAAAAAGAAATCAAGTTTAAAGAAGCATTAGATAACATTTCGAAATTTTTACAAGAAGAAGCACCAAAAAAGTTTGTAAAAAAGAAGAATCACAATAATAGTTTTAAAGATTTAGAAATTATTAAAAATAATATTTTTTACCCAAAACTAAAGCAAGATAAAACTTATGAATCTAATAACCTTACAAAGTGAACTATAAGCACTAATTTTTTTATGCTAAATCTAAAGAAGGTGATCTCGAAAAAGTAAAAGATCCTCTTTCTCTCGAGAAAATACGATGTAAAGTAATTGTCTATATAGATATAACGGATATTTTTATTAATTCATCTACACTTAAAGTACGAATGAATTTTTCCGACGTTGCTATAATTAAAAAGGATGTTCAACCTATTAAAATAAAGGCTGAAAACTCCTCTTCTATTTCTTCAAAAGTAACGTTCGGTTCTGATGATGAAAGTGGCACTGAAAATGAAGAAGAATAAATTTTTTAAAAGTAAATTTATAACTTTTTCAAAGTTATAAATCTTTTTGTTCAAGACTCTTCCACTGTCTCCTCCACTGTCTCCACAACTGTCTCCTCCACTGACTCAGTTAAAAAAAATAGCCGCTTTAGAATAAATATTATCAATCTTTTCGCTATAATATAACATAAAAAAAATCTCTACACTGCCTTATTAAAAGCTCATGTATTTCACAAACTTTATTTTCATAATATTCACAAAGAGCTTCACTTGTAAACAAAGGTTTGTATTTAATTAATTCCGTACAGTATGCTTGTATACTTGCTAATAAATTTTCTAGAGGATCTTTATAAAAGTCATCAGTTTCCACAATCTCATTTAGTCTTTTTTCCATTTTTTTTAATATATTTAAAAAAATATTTAATTTAAATATACCCAAAAATTTAACTGTCTTAGTCACCCGGCTCGAAGATAGGTCTTTAACCATTTTATGCTTGAAATGGGTTTTTTCCATCTGGGTTTTCTGATGAGCCCATGTCCCTTATGTACTTTTAGAACAATTTTTTTTTTTTTTTTTTTTTTTTTTTTTTTTTTTTTTTTAAGTCAGAACCACAGTCAGAATCTTCTAACGGATATTCGATAGTCAAAACGGGAATCGCTATGTCATTGGAGTCTATAGCTAAACCAAGACAATGCTCCTTTCTATATTTTTCAGCTTTTTCCTCAGTATCCAGTACATAGTCGTAATATCTCAAAACACTCCTTCCTCCATCTTGTATATAAAGTATTTGCTCACTATGCTTCCACAAAGGAAAATCTATGGATAGATCCATAGAAAATTTATATACATCCCCGGCTTCTTTTACCATTTTGCTCCATTCATAGTAGATAGCGGGTTTTATACGAACCAAAGCTCTGATATAGTTTGTATCTTGGACACCCGTAAAATATATTAATCTTCCGTCACTAAGACATGCTTTTCTACGTGAGCATGCTAGTTTGTCTTCTAGATTTTCTTTTACTACTAAATGGGAATTCATTTTTTAAAATATATATATATATTTTAAAACAAAAAAATATATATTTAATATTTTGTTTTTTTGTTTAAGACTCCTCCGATAATAGAATTTTTATTTAATATATTTTTACAGATATCGTTCTATAAGTATTGTCAAATAAGAGTTTTTTGCATCGGGATTGTCCGACCTTGTTATAAAGTTTATGACATCGCATTGTTTTAGTTTTAGAGGTTGAGGAAAAACTACACAACTGCAACCTTCTTCTCTTTTTTTAATTAAGGAGTAGTCGATTTTTTCAACGCCGTTTACGACTATGTTAATTTTTACCTCTTCTTCTTAAAACCTACTTCCTTTTACAACCATTAAAGAACCTCTTATAATTCTACCCGAAGCTGACATGCAATAACCGCCTGATCCATGTGCTCTTCCACTGCTACCATTACCAAAAGAAAACTCGTAATTTCCATTTTCTAAACTTCCTTGTTCCTCAGCATGAACGCTTATTATAGGCTTAATTAACTTTCTCTCCCGCTCAGTTTGAGCTAATATCTGCCTGGTGAGAAAAGACCATGTCACAGGGTCATCCCAAGCAGCAGGTTCAGGCAAGTTTTTAATTCTATTTCCTTTCATATCTATTTCGCCATCTATGGAAAAAGAACCGTCTGGGTTTTTTGTTAAAGCTTTTTCTCCCGCGGTAGCTGCCAAAACTGTGGTATCTACGTAAAATTTATTTGCAGCTTGCTGGTTTTCTAAAGGAGTTCCAACGTTGGTAATTCTTCGCCCTCCCATAGAAACATCACTAGTTGCTATATAACCACCAGAACCGTAAACAAAGGCTCGATTAGCAAAATCCACATAATTCTTTGTTGCAATGTCTTGCGGTTCTGCGGGCTCCAAAAGATATGTTAACTGATAACCTTGCATATTTATATCTGCAATGGCGGAAAAACTGCCGTCGTGTTGTTGTACTATTGCTTTACCGCTATCATCCACATATTTTTTAGTAGCAGCTTCACTCGACTCCGTGGGGTCATCTAAGTTTTTTATTTTATTAAATCCCATGTTTAAATATCCTGTTATGTGATAACCCCCATTTTCATTCAATAACCCAGCACTGGAGTCAACATAATTCTTAGTCGCAACGTCTTGAGGATTTACGGGATTACTAACCCTCGTTAATGTATTACCATTCATATTTATAGCACCGGTAACATCTGTTGTTCCATCTTTGCACAAAAAATTATTATTTATGTAAGTAAATGATGCTCCATCACCACTTGATTTAACATCATCCATTCCTCCAAATTTATCAACAGGCATTTTTTATATCGCTAAAAAAGTTTATTTAAAACTTGCCGAAATTTATTTCCCACGCTTAACTCTTTAAGAACGTACAAGCATAAATGACCGCAAAATACTTGTCCGGCTTGTTGTAATTGATCTGTATTGTAAAATATTGGATTTACCAGATACTCTTGAAGTTCAATAGGTGGTCGTATGCCGTAACTATCAAAATAAATTTTATTTTTACCGTTTTTATACCAAGCAACCCAATGTGTGCCAGGCCCACTCGTGTCATCGAGGTTTAATATACCGCATTCCTTTTTTCTACACTTTTTGGTAGAGTGTTTCGTAAAAATACCCCCCTAAAAGAAGGAATCTTTAATTTTTTTTTTTTTCGGCATCTTCTAGTTCAAAGTTGCTTAATGGTTTGTTCGGTAAGATTACGTTTTTAATCGCAATATCTGCCATTTTTTATACCGAAATATTTTTAATGTCTTTATTATCAACCCACGAAATAAACTCATCGGAATAACCTTTCCATTTTACCAGTGATTTCTTTCTACCTTTTTTTAATAACCTTTTCTATCCTATACAACTCCTGACTAGTTTTTTGTAGTTCGGGTTCATAAAAGGTACCTTGTATTTCTTCTCCGTTAAGATCTGCAATTTTATATGTTACGGGCGATGTATGTTTTACCTCAGAAACTGTAAAAACCTCTTCAGTCCGTCTTGTGGTATATCCCTTTTCAAAGATCTTTTCTTTTTAGATATCCTTACTTTATCACCAACGGAAAACTTAGGGTCTATATCTCTTACTTCGAGATGATCAGGATAAAGAGTTTTCCAAACTTTGGTTTCATTTACCTTCTTACTAGCATTTATTGGCGACATCTTAATGGAAGAATGTTTTGCATTATTATATTCTTTAACAAGATCCGGCAACGCGTTAATGTAAACGTTAGTGGAATTAGCAGAAAAATATTTCCACATTTTCTCTTTCATTGTTCTAATCCATCTCTCAACAACGCTAGATTTTTCCTCATTTTCGGTAGAATACAACTCTATCAAGTCTTTAACATCTTTGTTATAGAACTCTTTACCCTTATCCACCCACATTTTTTCCGGCTTTCTCTTCTTAAAAATACTCTTTAATGCTACAGCAACAGATTTTCCAGTTTTATCTTTTAATGGAAACAACCAACCGTATTTGGAAAAGATGTCAATGACAGCAAGAAGATATTTAATGCCGCGATTAAATTTAGAAAATGCTTGCATGTCTACTAAATCAGCGGCCCATGTCCTATCAGTACCGTTTACTCTAACTCTTCTTTTCTTAAATTTTCTTTTTACGGGTTTGTGCAACTCTTCCGATAAAGCTGTCATGCTGAATTTTTTTTTTTTTTTTTTTTTTTTTTTTTTTTTTTTTAACACCCATTCCAAATCTTTTCTTTGTTCCAATCAGATTACTAACGATGGACCGTTCCATTTTTTCCCTAACTGTTGGATTATAGATTCCCTTTAGCTCTGTTAACATATTTGCGTCACATACATTGTTTCTAACTTTTGTAGTGGGATTTTTTAAATAGCAAATATCGTGATGGTACGCTGCTTTATCAACGCGGTTTATTGGTTTGCTCCATTCCTTCGGTGTTAAATCGGGGTTGAGTCTTTTATTTAATTTTGTACCGGGTCCGGTAAAATTATGACCGGGAAGATGCATTTCAATGGGTAAATTATTTATAACTTTATTTAGTATTGATCCGCCTTTTTTTTTTTTTTTTTTTTTTTTTTATTAACACCCTGTGCCTTAACAAACCGTGTTTTAGTTGTTCCACACACTACACATTTTCCACGCGCCATATTTCTTCCATTTTTAGTAACAACATATTCTATGTTGGTTGTCTCAGTAGCTTTTTTACATTTAACGCAATACATTTTTTTTATATATTATTTTTTTTTTTTTTAATATATAAAAAATGGATGTTAAAGATTTATCATGGAACGAAGTAGTATCAAATAGATTTAATAACCTTCTTTTACCTAAAAGCATTAGGGGGCTAATATTGGGTAAATCAGGATGTGGTAAGACTACACTTTTACTGAACCTTTTGCTAAGACCGGAATGGCTTGACTATGATAATTTATGCATTTTTGGAAAAAGTCTTTTTCAACCTGAATATCGCATACTTAAAAAAGCTTTCGAAGAAAGACTACCGAAAGAGTGCATTTTAGAGTTGTTTAACATTCGTGATGAAATACAGGAATCTAATGTTTCTCCTGTAGCTTTGGTCGAAGAATGGGTTAAAACCTTAAGAAATAAATCGGATATAAAGTGTAGTTTCTTTGAAACTGCTGAGGATGTGCCTGATCCAAGAGAGTTGGAAACGGAAAACAAAAATTTAATAATCTTCGACGATTTACTTTTAGAAAAGCAAAATAAGTGTGAGTGTTACTATATTCGTGGAAGACATAGTAATGTTGACTGCTTTTACCTCTCACAAAACTATTTTAGGTTACCGAGGCAAACTATTAGAGAAAACACAAATTTTGTTTGTCTTTTTCGTCAAGACCTTAAAAACATTAATCATATTTATAATGACCATGTAAGTGAAGATATGACCAAAGAAGAGTTTAGAAAATTTTGCTACAAGGTATGGGAAAAACCTCATGGTTTTGTTGTCATTGATTTATCTAGTAAAAAAATTTTGGGAAAGTATAGAGACAGCTTTGACAACTTTTATATACCTAATTAAATTTTTCTTTAATATGAAAAAATGGAAGATCTTTTAAAAAAGATAGCTAAAAATATGCAGCAAAAAACGTCCTCACAAATTATAGTAAGCAACAACAAAACACGCTTTAAAATAAGGTTTAATCCCCCATTACAACTGGAAAAGGATAGAAAATACGAAATAGCTTTAGTAAACCTTGAAACTTACTACTCTTTTCCAAACATTGACATAACAAATAACAATTTTATTTATTCTCCTGACAATGGAGTTTCATGGTTTAAAATAGAAATACCAGAAGGAAGTTATGACCTTATAAACATTAATGATACCATTCACCAGGAAATGAGAAAAAAAAAGCCACCTTGATTTAGTCAACGATGAATATCCTATTAACATTTCAGCAAACACAAATACGCTAAAATCTATTCTTACACTTGAAGACGGTTATCAAGCAGATTTGAACCATCCAAACTCCATTTCTAAAGTATTAGGATTTACTCGCGCAAAATATGAAACTGGATTTCATGAGTCGGAGAATGTAGTAAACATTCTCAGTATAAATTCCATATTTGTTAACAACGATATTATTTCGGGAAGCTCCGTTAATGGCTCAACACAAAACACAATTTACTCTTTTTTCCCCAACGTTGCCCCAGGATATAAGATAATCGAGTCACCGGTTAATTTAGTTTATTTACCAATAACATTGGATGAAATACACCATCTAGAGGTAAAAATTACGGACCAAAATGGAACTTTACTAAATCTTAGAGGTGAAAATCTAACAATTAGGTTTCATATTAGAGAGGCCTAATAAAAAAAAATAATAATAATATGTATAAAAAATGACAAGCTACATAAAAATTAAAGTTAATATATCAGAAGGGCAAAAGCAAAAGCTTAAATCCGCTAGTAAAAAATGTGGATGCCCAGTAAGTATTCGTTTAGGTCATAAGGATTTAAAAAGTAATGATGTTTTAGCGGTTACCCAGTCACAGGCAAAAAGACTAGCTAAAGCTTTTAAAAATGGTACAGGTATAACATTTAAAATAAGTATTAAGCAACTTAAGCATAATATGAAAACAGAGGGAGGTTTTCTTGGAATGTTAGCCGGATTAGCTGCAAGTGCTTTGCCAATGCTAGCCAAAACCGTTTTACCGGCATTAGGTGTTGGTGCTCTTTCTGGATTAGCATCATCGGGTGTACAAAAGGCGATGGGATCGGGTCTTTACCTTAAAAATGGAGGTTGCGTTTGCCAGATAGAAACTGATGGAAAAGGTCTTTATTTAAGCCCTTATAAAGGCAAAGGATTAGAGTCTGTTGGAAATGGTTTATGTTTAAAACAGGGCGGAAAGCTTTATGATGGAAGCGGACTTATTTTAGGACCCAATAGTCCTTTTGCTAATATTCCCATTTTAGGAACTATATTATAAATTAATATTATAATAAAAAAAAAGATGAATGTTCACAAATTTAGCGTAAAACCAAAGATTTCTCAACCAAAAACAATCTATTGGAGGCCGGCTTCTAATTTAAAACATCCACCGATAAAAGTAAATCCACTAACTTGGCAGATCTTTAGTCAAAAAGAAATTACATTAACTCCGAGGCAAGTATTTCCAATGCAATTAGGTTTAGGCTTTATGATGACTAAGGGCGTAGTTTTAACCTCATTAGCATATTCTTTAAGATTTAAGAACTGTAGTTTACAAAATGAGATTAGTCTTGAAGATGTTGAGGATATTTTAATTACTATTACAAACAATTCGAAGGATACAGTGAAGATAAAAGAAAACGAGCTTTTATGCAGCGTTTATTATCATCTTTAAAAAATATTACGCTAATAAAAAATGGAGATGAAAGAGAATAAATATCCTGTATTACCCACGGCTCCCCCAGTTGATGAGGGGCAGGGTTATCGTTTGCAGAAAATTAACGAGATACAAAACTTTTTAGAAGCTGAGGTATTAAAGAGAGAAGCTTTAAGTAAGAAATATTTTAGAGCTGCAAGGATAGTAGACAACGCAGATACTGTTTTAATTACGATTACCTTAGCTGCAGGGGGTGGAGGAGTAGCTTTGTTATCAACAATAGTTGCGGCACCCGCAGTTATAGCGTTATAAGGTGTTGCAGTTTTTTGTGGTTTGTTAAGTTTGGTTGGGAAATATGCTGTTAAAAATTCAACAACTAAAGCGGAAAAACATGAGAAAATTAAGATCATTGCTGATACAAAATTAAATACTGTATCTTCTCACGTCTCGAAAGCTTTATCGGATAACAAAGTTTCGGATGAAGAGTTCCAACTGATTATGGAGGAATTAGAGAAATATAAAAGGATGAAGGAAGAAATTAGGTCTAAATCCAAGAAAAAGATGACGAGCGAAACGGAAGAATCATTAATAGAGAGAGGGAGAAGAGAACAGCGTGAGTCCTTTCGGAGGTTGGTTGAAAAACATCATGGTGGGCCGTTGGAATATTAAGAAGCCTAAAATTAAGTTTTCATGTAGCTTTAGTTACGAAACGGGTTAAAAAAATACGTTAAAAACTACGTTATAAAATATAATCCCAATAAAAAATGTCGTTTTTAAAAATCGCCGACCCGGCTAAAAGGGACTTAATTGTAAAAGAGTATCTTGAGACAAAGAAGAATTTTCGGAATAACCAGCTAGCAGAAAGAACGGGTGAAATAGAATTACAAACAGACCATTCAAAGTTTTTTAAACCTTTTACAGAAACACAAAAAACCACAACAAAGAAGATTACCAAGAGTCTTACCTATTGAAAAGGCTATCGTAAATTTACCTAAACAACTGCCACAACAAATAGGTTATCCTCTTAGTTTGCCTCCTAGTTATAGGTCACCAAGCCCAACATCATCAACATCTAAAGAAGAGGAAGAAGAGGAAAAAGAGGAAATAGAGAAAATGGAGGTTTTTCCTAACTCTGATACTACCTTTGGCATTTATAAAAAAGATGATAAATTTTCTATTGGTAATAAAGCAATTTTCATAGATGGAAATAATATTGTTATTGGACACCCAAAAAAAAAAAAAAAAAAAAAACGGGCTTGTGGGTACTTCTTACATCAAAAAACCCCAAAGAAGATTTAATTAATAGTTATGATTTGGAAGCATATGCTAATATCTTAGATTATACTAATACTATACATCAAAACAATAATCCTAAAAATCCCTATCCTAAAGCCTCTAGATCACTAAAATGGAAAAAAAAATTGTTAAACCTGTTTGGGAAGTGACTAAACAAAAACCTGGGAGAGGAGTTGTTATACCATGTGACCCTAACGCATTACTAGAAAAACTTGACCTACTTATGGCAAGTAAAGCAGCGGGCAACACGGGTGTGAGAAACGAGCTTGTTAGCATATGTGACGAATTAAAAAGGCAAGGTTATTTCGATAGTAAAAGCTATAAAAAATTAATGTCCATATTATAAAAAGATGATAACACCTAAAAAGAGAGGATTTAAAAGAAAGTTTGCGTACGGTGGTTCCGGAATTCTTGACAGTATAGCTAACTTTTTTTACGAGGTTTTTTACTAGTAACGTGGCTAAACAAATTGCTTCTTCTGCCTTTGACGTAGGAAAGAGTGTTGCTAAGGAAGGAGCAAAATGGCTTTAGAGGCTGGAAAGAGTGCCGCGATAGATGCGGGAAAGAGATTAGTCAAAAAGGCTTTAACCCCAAAATCCAAAAAAAATTTGCAAAAGTATACTGCACCACCTGCAACGCAAGATATTAACACGTTAATAGATGGCAGTGGTAACGACGCAATTGCTATACAAGAATTAATTAAAAAATTAAATAGTGGAGCAGGTATTAAAACAACATAAAAATATTATAATAATTTAAAATATTCTAATAATTTAAAATTATTATAATATTAATAAAATGAGCATTCTAGGCATTACAGAACCAATTTTAGAAGATGATAGTATTGAAGAGTATGAATACCATGAGTATGAGCCAATTACAGGTACCAATCTCAACAACTCCGGAGGAGATATTAGGATACACATTGAAACCCAAGATCTTTTTACACATCCTAGGGAAAGCTATTTACTTATAGAAGGTCGTTTAACAAAGGCTGATGGAACAGCTTACGCAAATGCTGACAACGTTTCTCTAACAAACAATGGCCTCATGTATCTTTTTAAAAATATTAGCTACCGACTTTCCGGGCAAGAGATTGAATCCATAACACACCCTGGTCAGGCTGCTACAATGCTTGGGGCGTTAAAATATCCGGACGATTTTTCTAAATCGCAAGGGTTAAACCAATTGTGGTATAAGGATACATTGACCACTGCAACAGCCCAAAATAAAGGTTGGAATATAAGAAAATTATACGTTATTAATAATTCTGATCCAAAGGGCACATTTAGCTTTAGAGTCCCATTAAAGCACTATTTTGGTTTTTGTGGAGATTATGATAAAATCTTGTATGGAATGAAGCAAGTTCTCACTCTCAGAAGAAATGATGATGACGATGCAATCTTTAAAAGTGATGCTAGAGTTGGAGGCAATCCCGCTGTTGCTGCGGGTAAAATTACTTTGGATAAAATAACATGGTTTATGCCACACGTAACACCGGCGGATAAGGAGAAGATTGAACTTTATAAACTTATCGAGAAAAAAGAAAAAATTCCAGTTGGATATAGAATGCTACAATGCGACTCTATTACAGTTCCTCAGTCAACAAACTTTAGCTGGAGACTTTCCGTTAAATCATCACCTGAGGTGCCGCGTTTTATAATTGTTGGCTTTCAGACAGATAAAACTGGTAACCAAGAGCAAAATCCAGCCATATTCGATAACGTAGACGTTAAAATATTTATGTAACGTTAAATTCTGTTAGATATCCATTTGCAGTCTACAATCTTTCATTTACTAGGCAACAATTTAGTAGAGCGTATGGTGATGCGGCTTTATTTAGATCTAAGTTTTTTAACATGGATGAGTTGGTATCAAACCCTAACATTAGTCCCTCAGGCTATAAAACTCTTTATCCTTTGTCTGTGTTCGATGTTTCTAAGCAGAGTAGAAAGATAAAATATTCTGTTACTGATATACACATTAAGGCATTTTTTAACGTGAATATACCCGCACACACCGAGGCATATGCGGTTATTATTAGTGATAGGTTAATAAACTTTCAGTCTGACGGAAATTAAATGAGTGTAGTAATTTAAGATTTTTTTTTAATATAAAAAATGATAAACAAATTAGATTTAAAAGATATTCTTAGAGAATTTTTTTTTTTTTTTTTTTCTTATTGGGATAAAAAACAATTGGTTAAATTAGCAAAAGAGCATGGGTTGTGGCCAGAGAAGCCGCCTAACCCAGAAAAACCAAGGGACCCTAGGTTTGATAGATTAAAAGGTATTAGGAAAAATCCGAGAAAAGTTTGTGTAGAGGATGTTAAAACGGGGAAAATACATACTTTCCCCTCGATTTATAAAGCGAGTAAATTTATTCAATGTTGCCCTCAATCAGTTTCTAATTGGAATGGTAGAGTTTGGGAAGATAAATATAAAATAACCATTCAACAGTAATTTTATTATGATAAAAAAAAATCACAATAAAATTGAATACCAACTTAACTTATTTTTTTTATTATATAAAAATGACGAGCAATATTTCAAATTTATTTTCTGCAGCAAGACGAAATATCACTAACGTAGGTAGGCGTGTTGCATCTGACGTTTACTCAGCGTTTGTCCCTGAGCCTATACAGAGAAGAATAACTAATTTTAATAATTGGTTAGTCAATAATGTAGATCCAACGGATATACCACAAGTACTGGATGACTTTAGATTGCATGTAAGAAGATCCATAGCACCGCCTACACCGGATGTTAGAACCCCAACTCAGTAAAGAATTAGGTTGCGTGCCAGACCTTCTTCTCAGGTACCTTTAGTACCACGACCTCCTCCAATTAGGGAACGGTTTGATGTTAGATTAGGACAATCTGCATTTCGCGGTTTTAGTAGATTATATAATATAAATGGACGGGAAGGTTATATACCTGATAGATTTTTTAATGAAACACGAGGGCTTCTTCAAGACACTCTTAGAAGAAACTTACAAAGAAAGGTAAAACTAGTTCTTAGGTGTAAAATGCATTTAATTACAGACCCTAAATCAGAAAGAGAATATGCTTTTCACTCGAAACAACATTTAAACTTAAATAGGGAAGAAGTAAATGAAATATTACAAAATATGATAGACGAAATTCAAGAAAAATTAGCTAAGTTTCAAAGAGAAGGTAGTGGTTTTGGTTTTTCAAGTATAGTGACGTTAGAACTGCACACAGCCGTTTATGAACCTTTGCGGGCTAATGGGTGGTTAGATTTGCCAGATTGGATTAAAAATAAAAATGCTGCTATTAACATGAAAAATAATGATAATACATGTTTTTTATGGTGTGTTTTAAGGCATCTTTATCCTAACAACAAGAACGCAGAACGAGTTGATAGGGATTTACAATCAAGGAATGCAGTTTAAACATGAATGGGATAGAGTATCCTGTTTTGTTTAAAGACATAAATAAGTTTGAGAAACAAAATCCCGAAATTAGTGTAAACGTTTTTGGCTATGAGAATGGTAATAAAACATTTTATGCTCTTAGGACTGCAGACGATGAAAAACGCAATCATGTAGACCTGCTTTATATTAAAGACGGAGAAAAAACGCACTATGCCCTCATAAAAAACTTTAATCGGTTACTAAGGAGTCAGGTAACAAAAGATCATAATGGGAATATTAAATTTTGTAAGCGGTGTTTAAACCATTTTGGAAGCAGAGAACTTTTAGAAAAACATAATCAATATTGTCAAAATTATGAGAGTATTAGATTAGAGATGCCAAAAAAAGGTACCATGGTAAGTTTTAAAAACCATTATAGGAAACTACCGGTTCCCTTTGTTGTATACGCCGATTTTGAAAGTATTTTGAGACCTATACACACATACCAATTAAACCCAGAAAATAGTTTTACTATACAACAACACCTGCATATACCTTGTAGTTTTTACTACCTCATAAAATGTTTTGATGATAATGTTTGCCCACCTATTAGAAAAAGTTATGTTGGAGAAAATGCAGGGGAAGTTTTTATAGAGTGGGTAGTCTGATATGCAAAAAATAAAAAAATTCACCGAGAGTACTACCAAAATAAAAAACCTATTAATATGACTAAGGAAGAAGAGGTAGATTATGAAAATCAAACACATTGTTGGTTTTGTGGTAAAGAATTTGCAGATGATAAAGTAAGAGATCATTGCCATTTTACGGGTAAATATCGGGGTGCCGCGCATAATTCATGCAACTAAGAAGCCAAAATACCTAACTTTACACCAGTGTACTTTCATAATCTTAGTGGTTATGACGCTCATCTTTTTATTAAAAGTCTTGGTAAACATTATGGTAGAATTAATTGCATCCCAAATAACGAGGAAAGATACATTAGCTTTAGTAAGGATATTGTCGTTGGAGAAGTAAATGAGCGAGAAGATAAGAAAAAAATAATATGGCATACACTTAGATTTATTGACACCTTTAAGTTTATGAGTACAAGCTTAGATAGTCTTTCGAGTAATTTAAATAAATACCAGTTAAAAAATTTAACGCAAATTTTTACGAAAGAACAGTTACCATTAGTTAGGAGAAAAGGAGTTTTTCCCTATGAGTACTTAGACTCTTTTGAAAGACTTAAAGAGACACAGTTACCGCCTAAGGAAGCATTTTACTCTAGTTTAAACAAAGAACATATTAGTGACGAGGACTATGCTCATGCAGAAAAGGTTTGGGAAACTTTTTCTGTGAAAACGTTAAAAGATTACTTAAAATTATACAACAAATCGGATGTATTACTTTTGGCTGATGTTTATGAAAACTTTAGAAATGTTTGCCGCAAAAACAATGACTTAGACCCTAGTTGGTATTTTACTGCACCGGGTTTAGCTTGGGATGCTGCATTAAAGGTAACCGAGGTAAAGTTAGAACTTTTATCTGATTCCGACATGCTTTTAATGGTAGAAGAGGGACTAAGAGGTGGAGTTAGTATGTCCACAACAAGATATTCAAAAGCAAATGAAAAATACATGAGGGATCGATATGAGCCAAGTAAACCTTCAAAGTATTTAATATATGTAGATGCGAATAGTCTTTACTCTGGAGCAATGAGCAAGCCTTTGCCTACACACGGTTTTAAATGGATGACAGAAAACGAATTAAAAAATTGGAAAAAATATTGTGGCAAAAAAGAAGGTTGTATTTTAGAGGTAGAATTAGATTACCCTAAAAGATTGCATGATTTTCACAATGACTTTCCTTTAGCACCAGAACATTTAAAGGTAGAAAAGGTAAAAAAATTAATTCCCGACTTGCACAATAAAGAAAAATATTTTCTGCATTATCAGGCTTTAAAGACATATGTTGATTTGGGTCTTAAGTTAAAAAAGGTTATCCGCGGATTTAAATTTAAAGAAGGTGCTTGGTTAAAATCATACATTGATCGTAACAACAGCTTAAGAACTAAGGCCGAAAATGACTTTGAAAAAGATTATTTTAAGTTGATGAATAATTCTGTTTTTGGTAAGACAACGGAAAATGTAAGAAACAAGGTAGATATAAAATTACTTTCTGGTACTCAATCTAATTTTTATAAAAAGCAGGCGACAAAACCAAACTATGATCATACAACTATATTTGACGAAAATTTTGTAGCTTTACACATGAAAAAAAAAAAAAAAAAAAAAAAACCGCAAGAAAATATGATAAGCCTGTTTACTTAGGCATGAGCATTTTAGATATTAGTAAAACACATATGTACGGCACTTATTATAATTATTTTTAAAAAAAAGTATGGTGATGAAGTTAAATTGTGTTATACAGATACTGATAGTTTTATACTTGAGATAGAAACGGAGGACCTTTACGAAGATATTCGTCCTGACATACCCGAAATATCTGACACAAGTAACTATCCAACTGATCATCCGTGCTATTATAGCAGGAACAAAAAAGTAATAGGAAAGTTTAAAGATGAGTTGGGAGGTAAAATTATGACAGAATTTGTAGGGCTAAAAGCAAAAATGTAGACTTATAAAACTTCAGATAATAAGGAGGATAAAATATGTAAGGGGATTAAAAAGTCGGTCGTCAGAAACGAAATAAATTTTATGAATTATGAAGATTGTTTATTCACGAAAAAAGACCAGTATAGAAAGGTGTGTGTGCTAAGAAGCCGTGGGCACGAAATGTACACAGAAAAAATAAACAAAATAGTATTAAGCTCTAGCGATGATAAAAGATATATATTAGATGATAATATAAATACATTAGCTTTGGGGCATTATAAAATAGAAAATGTGTAAAAAAAAATTATAACTTTAAAAAAGTTATAAATTTACTTTAAGATTTTATATATTCTATACAATTTTTCGTATATGAAAATTCATAGTAATTTTTCCTCCTTGGGTATGTAGAAAACCATCTTGATCGAGTAATATGATTGTTAAATAATTAATTTGTCTTACCGGCAAATACTGGTATATTAAATTTCTCGGTCCCCCTGCTTGAACATTTGGACAAAAAGAGTACACAGGCAAACCACATTGCCCGGCCTTATCATATACACCATTTGCATCCACACATACTAAAATAGAATTAAGAGAATTAACATTTATCATCCATTTACTTTGTGGGAACCTGTTTTATATATGCCCTCATCAAAACCCAATATTTTTCTTAGTGAATTAAGGTGAGTTAAACTATAACCATCTTTAATGGTCAGTCTTGCAAGGTGAGTATATTCCTCTTCTTCTATGTTAATAGGATATTCATTATTTTCAGGCACCTTGAAATAACAAAACAGTGAGCTAGAAAAACGAATCAGTGAGCTAGAAAAACGAATCAGTGAGCTGGAACTTTTTGGAAGAGAGAAATTTTTTTGACAAAAATCTTGGGTCAAAAATGTTTTTTGTGGTTAGAGATGGATGATGAAAATCGAGAGTTTTCAGGATAAATGGACCACGATGAGTCGGAGGGAAGGTATTATCATCTACTCATTTCCTCCTTTGTAAAGCTTCCTGTATGAATTTTGCTGTATTGATTTGTGTTCTCTTGTTTTTTGACGATAAGATGCGGATAAATATATTGAAATTAGGCCTAGTACATGAAAAGTACTTAGTTCTAAGATCACCAAATTTACTGCATATGCAAAGAAAGCGATACCCAGATTCAATTAACGAACGATCGCAGAGTTTACGTATTCTTTGGCTTCTATCTATATTGAGAATTCTCCCCGTTTCAATTTCGAGTTTGTGGGATGCTAATCTGAAGTGTGTAAGTTTTATTCTCAGTGTTTCATTAAACACATTATTCAAATATGATTCGTACCCGAAACAATCTGTAAACTTGCAGTAATAGTTTAGGTTAAACATATTTTATTGCCATACACATGTACATGTTTACAAAAACAATACATAAACAAAATTTCCAGTACATGGAATGACACATGTACATTGGCAAAGGGGTCTGGCCACAAGTTCTCACAACTTGGATTCGGCCATTCCCCTCCTCCAATTACATGTTACAGAAACAAGTCTTAATGGCAGCTGAGAAAATTTCAAACATTTCAGTAATTAACGGATATTAAAGAAAAACAGATGATGGAACATTTGAACACTAAAGACTAAATTACTATTTAACATAAGAGTGATAAAGATAAAAGATAGATTGTCAGCCGGGATTCGAGATGGGACACGTCTGATCAAATGGCGACTCATTTAGGATGGGCTCAAGGCACGTATAATAAGCAGTCATTCAAACCTTCCTGACTTTTTAATAAATCCTTGAACAGAATTAACTATTTCAATATTATCATTAAGGCTTAAGTTATCAGATCCAAACAATAATAAATTTAAACTTAAAGGGTGGTACTTCCGAAGTTTGCGAAATAATATCAATCTCTGATTATTATATGACGGGCAGTGAAAAAGATAATGCTCCGCATCTTCAACATAATAGCCACAGTGGCACAAATTACTTTCCGAAATATGGTTTTTGTGTTGGTCAAATTTCAGGTCGCTACAATTATTTCTTAATCTTGCATGAAAGACTGATAATTTGCGATCTCCTACACCAAAGTATTTTGGAACTACGGACACTGGAAATTGACGCAGGATTGTTGACTTAAACATAGAAAGAGATTGTAGTGATTTTGTTTCCAACGGCAAATTGTTCCATAGAGATATTGCCGACGGAATGAACGATTTCGCAAAGATTTCGGTACGGCGGGCCAATGTTTCAATATCTTGGGAATTTCGAAGGGAATATATTGTACTGTTTCTAACAGTTGATGGAAACAGTTGACATAAATAGTCTGGGACTAGGCCATTGATGATTTTAAACGTTAGAATAAGCTTCTGGTGTTTACGTCTGTCGGACAAGCTCAGCCAACCGATCTCAGTATACAAATTTTTAAGAGAAGTAGATCTTGTAAGTCCTGTGACAATTCTTGCAGCTTCGTGTTGAATTTTTTCAAGAGAGTCCCTTTCACTGCAAGGACAGTTATCCCAGACAACTGAAGCATACTCAAGAATAGGACGCAAAAATGATATGTAAAGTTGGTTTAAAGAATTTCGGCTTATTTTAAATTTTACCGCCCTCATCATTCCAAGAATTTTAGAAGCCGACTCCGTCAATAGCCTTATATGTTCGCGCCATTTTCCGTTCGCAGAAAGTGTTAAACCTAATTGTTTATGGTGTTCAACAAAATTTATTTGGACATTGTCGAAGACCAAAGTAGGGCTGGGAACGGTTTTAGACGAGAAGATCATTGCTACAGTTTTATGGGGATTGAATGTAACTAGCCATTGCTTTGCCCAGTAAGAAATCATAAGTAATCATGATTAAGTATACCCTGAATATCTTGAACTGCTGCTGCTGAGCAAGCTAATGATGTGTCATCAGCAAATAAACGTGAAATGCTAAGTAGGTTTTCAGAAATATCATTAACATAGACTAGAAATAGAAGAGGACCGAGAACTGAGCCTTGTGGAACGCCCGCCTTAACATTCATTGGTTCTGACTTCGCAGTACCAACGATTACTGCTTGTTGTCTGTTTGAAAGATAGCATCTAATCCAGTTTAGCAAACAACCGTTAATTCCATTTTGTTGCAATTTGAAAAGAAGACCCTTATGCCATACTCTATCAAAAGTTTTCGAAATATCACAGAAAACCATACAAGTATTCTGGTTAGAGTCCAAAGAAGAAACAACTTGATGATAGATATCAATCAGCTGATGAACAGTAGAATGACCCTTTAGAAAGCCAGACTGCTTTTCGTATATTATGTCATTTGAAACAAAGAAATTGTACATGTACTTGTAGACACACCGTTCCATTAGTTTACCAACACAACTTAGTAAAGATATGGGACGGTAGTTGTTAACGCAAGATTTGTCTCCTTTTTTGAACAGGGGCATGACAATAGACTCTTTCCAACATTTGGGAAAAGTTTCTTGATCAAGAGATTTATTGAAGATCCTACACAAAGGCTTAGAAATACTGTGTTTTGTAGCCTTAAGTAGTTTATGACTCACTTGATCAGGTCCAATTGCTTTATTTATGTCTAATGTTCCAATAATACTTTCAACATCTGCAACAGAAATATTAATGGTTGAAAGAACATTTAGTGTTTTCCGAACAAAGTTTGGTAAATTGCTATTTGAGTCATTTAATGTTGATATGGAAGTAAAATACTTGTTGAGATAGTTAGCTTTATCTTCGTCAGTGTAATGGAACGTTTCTAGGTCATCATGCAGTGTTTTCAAAACTGGAATCGAATTGGTGCTGGTATTGTTACTAACCAAACTGCGAAGATATTTCCAGTACTGTTTTGGATTTTCAAATCGTGATGAGGACAAACGTTCGTAAAAATTACTGAAATAATGTTGTTTAGCGTATTTCTTTAGATTATTTACTTTATTGCGCATTTTCTTGTATTTGTTCCAATCGTTTAAACGTTCTGATTTCGTAGCTATAGTCTTTAGTCTGTCTCGTCGTCTACTTATTCTTCTTATCTCCGAATCGTACCACGGTCTGTCGTTAGGTCTTATCATAATTTCTCTAGAAGGAATACAGTGGTTCATCAAACTCATTAGAATACAATTAAAGCAGTTACATGCATCATTTATGTTAAGGTTGTCTATGAAATCCCAATTCTCATTATGAGTCAACAGATTCAGTTGATTAAAGTCAGCTCTGTCATAGAGCCATACCTTACGTTTTGAACAAGGCCTTAGAGGTTGACAGAAATTTATTAAGACTAGAGTTGCTTTGTGATCACTTATAGAACTGTCGACATCCAAGGTATCAGAATGAAGGGCATGAACAGTGTTCGAGATTAAAATTGGATCGAGAAGAGTTGCAGAAGTCTCTGAAACGCGAGTAGGTTTTGTAATGACATTAGTAAAATCGTTTAAAGAGATAATATGACTTGGGTGATGTTCGTTTGGATTTAGAAGGTCCACGTTAAGGTCGCCAAGTAAAAGACTATGTGGACAACACTCAAGTGCCTTTTCAATATTGATATTTAAATTTTCCCAAAATGCCACCGGTGTGCAGTAATACTCTAATTTAGAACAATCATTTATACTGCTGTGCCATTCTTGTATAAAATTATCTCTCAGACGACGTTGTATTAGTAAAAAATCCACGTTATTCAAATTATTTTTCTGTAAAAGGTATGTTAGACCTGTATTATTCAAAATCTGCCTTATCTTATTGACCCATAAAGTGCGCGACTGACTAGTGATTAAATTTTGCTCGTTATATATTTTAGATGTTAGGCTTTCATCACTACTTCTTACCTTTACCCAATATTTCATAGCTCTCTCTTTTGCTATAATAGAAAGAGGATACCTACCGAGTTCACCATATACCGCAAAGTGTGGGGTCTGTGTATGAACACCTAGAATACTTTTGCAGAATTTCATATGCAGTCTGTCGACCCGTTTTAAACCATATATTCCCCAAACCTCTGCGGCATATAGCAAAATCGGTGATATCAATCTATCGAATAAATGTAGTTTTGTTTTAATATCAAATTTTGTTCTTTTAAATAATTGAAATAAATTCATCGTTGCTCTATTTACCTGATCGTGGAACGCTGAAACTGCTTGTTTGAATAAAGCGTTCTTTTGAAAATTTGATACCGAGATAACAAATGTGTTCTACAATTTCTAGCTCTTCGTTATCAATAGACCAAGTAAAATTATGTTTTCCTTTTCTTTTTTCAAAAATACAAATTTTGCTTTTTCCGACATTAATTTTTAAACCCCATTGTTTGGCATAATCCGAGATCTCATTAAGTTGTTTTTGGAGACTATTCTTATCTATTGTAAAGAGAACCATGTCATCTGCAAACATAAGCATATAAACTGACAGATATTCTATATCACTTTGGGTAAGATTTTCTAAATCTAAAGAATCTCTTATACCATTTACAAACAAAATAAAGAGGAGAGGTGATAACGGTTCACCTTGCTTTAACATGCACATAACTAGTTTATGTAATACTACATGAAAGAAGAGGTTATGTTAAAAGAAGTGTTTTATACCTTCACACTGAGGCAAATGTGCTGACCATTGTAAACACTTGCCTTCATCCCAAACCATTTTGTGCTTATATGTTAAAATTATACCTTTACATAATGGAAAGATATCTGAGTGTCATGAAATATCGTTATATCAGACAGCTTAGGCGTTCCATAATAATGCATTTTAAGGCCATATTTACGGAAACCTACAAGGGTCAAAATGAAGGTAACTTCTTTTTTTCAAAAATATGTAATAACGTGAAATTAAAACACGTTATAACGCAAAAAAGTCCAATTAACGCAAAAATTATCGTAACAACGTGTTTTACAATACGTATTAACGCGTTTAAAAGTCATGTTAATGCGAAAAATTTCGTTATATAACGTGAATTTAAAGCATGTAATAATGCGAAGAAAGACACACGCGAAATATCTCGTAACAACGTGTCTTAAAACACATAACGCGTTTGAATGTCGTATTAATGCAAAAATCTCGCAATTACGTAAATTTAAAACACCTAAAAAGGCAAAAACAAATAAATAAATAAATAAAAGTCGCACTAACGCAAAAATCTCGTAAGAACGTGTTTTAAAACATGTAATAATGCGTATAAAGGTCGCAGTAACGGTTTTTTTGTTTACTTTTCAAACTTCACATGAGAACAGATTACATGTACATGTATGTGCAATAAGTCCATTAACACGCAGTCGAATTTCCCAATAAAGATTTGATTGTGTCGGTTGTGTTTTTTGTTGGCTTCAGCCATATCACAGCAACATTTTTTTTTTTTATGGTCTTTCTATGATTCACTAGTATAAGTCTGCATCTTTATTTGCCCTACAACTGTCACACAAGTTCGAACAAGGATAAATTAAGCAATGACAGGAATTTTCACTATCACTATCCTCCATCTTGACAAGAATGCTGAAAATGTTTTGTTTAATCGGTGTTTCACGTCTTTTCTAACATTCGTCCAGGTATTTAGCGGCGGGAGTGCACTTATCCGTACCATGCTGGGTTTTCTTTTACCAGTAACTCGCCATTATTTTCAAACCACCGGCAGCTATCCTACATCAACATCATCGAAAGATGATATAAGCGATGAAGGAGGAATGAAAGCCTTCGCAATGACGTTCATCCATTTCCGAAAAGACTTTGGCTGAGCTGTTGAATCGAGCCATAGACCCCCGGTTTCTAAGCCTTGTATATTTCACACTGACTTACCGAGCTCGGCGAGATCTCGATCAAATGTTCATTGAGTCGGTATATATTATGGGAAAACCAACAAGAAATAATGTATTTTCAATGATTAAAACAATGATGAAAACGGGAGTAAAAAAAAAAAAAAAAAAAAACAGACCGATAATGGAGTTTGCACTATCTATTTCATAATGTAGCTTTCATCAGGAAATCTTCCGTAGCTTAGTGGTCAGAATTATTAACTTGTAATGAGAAACCATGGTTCGATCTCCGCTACCGGTGCAAGTCACGTCTGATAGCAAGGTACAGTAAAGCTGCCGACTTATACTGATGAATCCAAGGAAGATCATCAATAAACGAGTTACAGCTGTGATGTGATTTAAATACCATTGAAAGCATCAAAACACACAAATCTGTATTGGGAGATTCGACTGAACGTCGCGTAACTCAATCGTAACGAAAACAGTACAAAGAAACGTTAACTGCGAGTTGTCAATTCGCATTACTACGATTTTAAACGCATTATTACGAGTTTTAAAACACATTATTACGAGATTTTTCGCGTTACTGCGACTGTCTTTTTAGCTCACCTTAGCACAACGTGCTAAAGGTGAGCTATTGTGATCGCCCTGTGTCCGTCGTCCGTCGTCCGTCAACAATATCTTTAAACATCTTCTTCTCCTAAACCACTGGGCCAATCTTGATGAAACTTGGCAAGGGTGTTCCTTGGGTGAAGCTCTACCAAAATTGTTCAAAGAATTAAATTCTACCCACAACTCTGGTTGCCATGGCAACAAAAAGGGAAAAAAAGCAAATCTTTGAAAATCTTCTTCTCTGAAACTAGAAGGCGCAGAGCTTTGATATTTGGCATGTAGCATCTCCTAGTGGACCTCTACCAAGTTTGTTCATTTGATGCCCCTGGGGTCAAAACTGGCCCCGCCCCAGGGATCACAAGTTTGAGCATAGTAACAAAGAAGGAAAACTTTAAAAATCTTCTTCTCTGAAACTTGAAGGCATAGAGCTTTGATATGTGGCATGTAGCATCTCCTAGTGGACCTCTACCAAGTTTGTACATATGATGCCCCTGGGGTCAAAACTGGCCCCGCCCCGGGGGTCACAATTTCCAACATAGGAACAAAGAAGGAAAACTTTAAAAATCTTCTTCTGTAAAACTAGAAGGCATAGAGCTTTGATATTTGAAAGCATCTCCTAGTGGACCTCTACCAAGTTTGTTCATATGATGCCCTTGGGGTCAAAAATGGCCCTGCCCAGGGGGTCACAAGTTCGAACATAGGAACAAAGAGAGGAAACTTTAAAAATCATTTTCTCTGAAACTGGAAGGCGTAGAGCTTTGATATTTGGTATGTAGCATTGCCTAGTGGATCTCTACCAAGTTTGTTCATATGATGCCCCTGGGGTCAAAACTGGCCACACCCTGGGGGTCACAATTTTGAGCATAGTAACAAAGAAGGAAAACTTTAAAAATCTTCTTCTCTGAAACTTGAAGGCGTAGAGCTTTGATATTTGGCATGTAGCATCTCCTAGTGGACCTCTACCAAGTCTGTTCATATGATGCCCCTGGGGTCAAAACTGGCCCAGCCCCGGGGATCACAATTTCCAACATAGGAACAAAGAAGGAAAACTTTAAAAATCTTCTTCTGTAAAACTAGAAGGCATAGAGCTTTGATATTTGGTATGTAGAATCGCCTAGTAGACCTCTCCTACGTTTGTTCATATGATGCCCTTGGGGTCAAAATTGGCCCTGCCCCGGAGGTCACAAGTTCAAACATAGGAACAAAGAAGGAAAACTTTAATTTTTTTTTCTCTTAAATGGGAAGGCATAGAGCTTTGATATTTGGTATGTAGCATCTCCTAGTGGACTTCTACCAAGCTTGTTCCAAGGATGCTGCTTGGGTCAAAACTGGCCCAGCCCCTGGGGTCACAAGTTCGAACATAGGAACAAAGAAGGAAAACTTTAAAATTGTTCTTTTCTGAAACCGAAAGGTGTGGCGCTTTGATATTTGGTATGTTGCATCTCAGAGTGGACCTCTACCAAGTTTGTTCATATGATGCCCCTGGGTCAAAACTGGCCCCGCCCCGGGGTCACAAGTTCGAAGATAGGAACAAAGAAGGAAAACTTTAAATTTCTTTTTCTCTTAAACGGGAAGGTGTAGAGCTTTGATATTTGGTATGTAGCATTTCCTAGTGGACCTCTACCAAGTTTGTTCATATGATGCCCCTAGGTCAAAACTGGCCCAGCCCCGGGGGTCACAAGTTCGATCATAGGAACAAAGAAGGAAAACTTTAAAATTCTTCTTTAAAACTGGAAGGCGTAGAGCTTTGATATTTGGTATGTAGTGATTCTCTTCTAAGTTTGTTTGCCCATCTAAGTGCAACAAGTTCATTGAGTTCAAAATTGGGTCATCTTGGGTCATAAACTAGGTCACTAGGTCAAATTAAAGAAATACCTTGTTGGCACTCTCGAGGCCACATTATTTGCTCAATTGCCTTGAAAATTAGTTAGAAAGTTTGTCTTTATAAAGTCTCACATAAGATTAATTTGGGTCAACTTGGGTCATAAACTAGTTCACTGGGTCAAATTAAAGAAACACCTTGTTTGTACTCTGGAGGCCACATTTATTGCGCAAATGACCTGAAATTTGGCCAGAATGTTTGTCTTGATGAAATACCTGATGAGTTTGGATTGGGTCACCTGGAACCATAGACTAGGTCACTAGGTCAAAATAAAGAAATACCTTGTGGGCACTCTAGAGGCCACATTCTTTCCTTGAAAATTGGTCAGAATGTTTGTCTTTGTAAAATCTCACATGAGTCTGAATGTGGGTCAACTGGGGTCATAAACTAGGTCACTTGGTCAAATTAAAGAAATAGCTAGTGGGCACTCTAGAGGCCACATTTATTATTCATATGATTTGAAAATTGGTTAAAATGTTTCTTTTGATATAGTCAAAGACCAGTTCAAATTTGGGTCACCTGGGGTCATAATCTAGGTCACTAGGTCAAATTAAAGAAATATCTGTAGGGCACTCGAGGCTACATTTTTTGCTCAATTGACTTGAAAATTGGTCAGAATGTTTGTCTTCATGAAATATGAGTTTGAAATTGGGTCACCTGCAGTCAAAATCTAGGTCACATGGTCAAATTAAAGAAAAACCTTAAAGGCACTCTACTAAGGTGAGCGACCCAGGGCCATCATGGCCCTCTTGTTTTGCATTATTACGTGTTTTAAATTCACGTTATAACGGGATTTTTCTCGTCAGTACGTCTTTTAAACGTGTTATTGCGTATTTTAAAACACGTTATTACGAGATTTTTGCAACCACTTTTGCTTGATTACGTGTTTTAAATTCACGCTATTACGAGATTTTTCTCATCAATATGACTTTTGAACGAGTTATTACGTGTTTTAAAACACGTTTTCACGAGAATTTTCGCGTCAGTAGTATAGGGGGCTAGACTGGGTCAGTTGACCCAGTCTAGCTACCCTGAGGGAGATTTTGACCCAGGGTACCTACCCCCGGGTAGGTACCCTGGGTCAATTCCGGTCGATTTGGGAAATTTTTGGACGATTTGGGTAAAAAATGGCATTTTTTGGCATTTTTGCTTCCCCCCCTCCAACCCAGTCTAGCTACCCTGAGGGAGGATTTGACCCAGGGTAACTACCCTCAGGGTAGTTACTCTAGGTTGCTTCCAATGGATCAGAAGTCATCGACAATTTGAAGAAAAAAGATAGATCTTTCATGGTAGATGGTTAGCCCTGAAAAGGGCTGTTTTGTTTGGAGATTGTGTTTTTTCTCTCTACTGACAGCTTTTCTTCGTTTTTCTTGGGATTTTTGGGATTTTGAAGTCATCGAAATTATCAATGTTTTTCCCGTATTTACCCTGTCCTGTCAGTATCGGTGAAGATCTCTTTTGGTCAACATGCCGCTTGTGGAGATGGCTATCGTTTTCCTCTGATTTTCGTTTTGTTGTTCTTCTCGGTTGATTTTCTTTTGGTTGTTTTTCTTTCTTCACAACAGCTACGATAGAGTCCACTAGCTTGTGAAGATTTGTCTTATCGAAGTCAAACTCCACAGGAATCTTTACTGGAACTGCTGAAATGCTCTGACTTTGATAGCGTAGTGTCTCAATGTTTTTCCATAAGCGTTCGGTGTTTGTGTTTAAAGTTTTAATCTCCTCCAAATATTTGTTGAATGTTTCCAATTCTTTTAAGATCCGAGACAGCATAGAATCTTGTTTCGAATTTAACTGTTTCACCTCTTCGTAAATGTTATCCAATACAGTCGTCGGATTGATGTTTGCTGAATTCATAGCCGATGAAAGAATGTCTCCATTGTTTTCCACTGGAAGGAAAGCATCTAAGTTGAAATCGTTTAAGTTGTATTCCATATTGATTTTTTAACTTCCGAAATGTTCGAGAGCTATGAGTCAAAATGATGAATGTATGGGAAAAATCGGTGTTTTTATAGCTTGACAGGAGGATTGACCTATTTTGACTTGGAATTAACGTTAACCAATCGTTAGTTTCGTTACATTTTTTTTTGGATTTGATACTCTTAGACGTTGTAGATAGATCATATAGTACGTTATGTTCTGTCTACATGCTCTCGCCCACGTTGGCACTTTTAATTCTAACGCAAAGTAGGTCAATCCCCCTGTCAAGCTATAAAAGAGACAGCATTTTTTATTCTTTTATTAACTCATTTCACGATGAAGTTATCGAAATTTTGCTGTGGGCTGTTTGGTGGCAAGAAGAATAAGAAAGAAATGAAAGAGAAATGGGAGCAAGAGGCCATGGAAAAGAAAGAAGACGAGGCAGAAGAAAGGAAGAGACTAAAGCATAAAGCTCTTCGGGAGTTCTTTGCAAGACGAGGGTATGAGTTTTATACTCGTACCCCAATCGTTAAGATGGGTAATATTTACCCAGACCTGTCAGAGTTGATACCGCCAACAGAACATCGCGGTTGGCAAAATAAATTAATGAGAATGTATCCTTCATTGAAATGGTAAAGAATACGTTCTCTTTAATTTTAAAACAGCCCTTTTCAGGGCTACCCAATACCAAGAAAAGAACTTTTTCAAATTGTCAAAAAACAAAAAAAGTCAAGTCCTATATGTTTATTTAAAACTTTTTATTTTAGAACATTTTGTACAATATTCATTACAATGAAACTTTGAACTGTAAAAAAGACAAAATGAATGAAAAACTTTTTTCACATAGCATGTTTTTCTTTTTTCTTCGGAATGTCATAGAACTTTGAACTGTAAAAAGACAATATGAACGAAAAAACTTTTTTTCACTTAGACTGTTTTTCTTTTTTTCTTCGGAATGTCAGATTCACATTTACTCTTACGTTTTTTTCCCTTTTCATTGTTTTTTAATACCATATCTGGACACATTTCATTCCCGTGTTTTGTCGATTTGCAAAAGAAACAGTTGTTTTTGTTGTTTTGTCGTTCTTTCTTCTTTTCGTTATTTTGAGGTTTTTCCTCTGGTCGTTTTTCTATCAGCACTAAATCTTTTGGTTCTTCCTTCCCGTTCGAACATCCGACTCTGCAGAAAATTCGTTTTTTGTGGAATCTATGAGATTTTGTTTGTCCAGATTTTTCCGTAAAGTCTCTAATTTATCTGCTATTTTGCAGATCTCTGAATCCTTGATACCCGTGTTGTCAGTCTGCATGTCTACGGTCTGAGTTTCAACGGATGATGTATCCTGTGGTGAACTTTTTTTCCATGTATTTTCATTGCAGAATGATTTGCAGAATGAATTTACTACCCCGACGTATTTCATATGTTGGAGTTTGACAGCTGTTGGTGAAATTTTGATGTCATGGCTGAGCGGGTCCACATAGACAAAAACATTTTCTCCTGTCTGCTTTTCTTTTTCTGGACATTGTCTGGCCCAATGCCCTGTTTTGTTGCACGTAAAACAAATATTTGTTCTCACGCCATCCATCCCATATCGTTTGTCGATCGTTGTTTGATCCAAAACTCTGTAGCTGGTCATGCGGTAAACATCTTTTTCTGCTAAATGTTGTTGGGATAAAAATGATCCCACGTAGACGCCGTTATGTTTAACTTGATACTTTGACGGAATATTGCTGATCTCATAATCGTGGGTGTATGGATTAACATACAATGCCATCCTCTTTCTAAGTGGTGATGTATTTTGCAGTTTGAACTCGCTCATTTTCTTTTATCAACTGTACTGTCTGAGATTGGTCAGAGGAATAATGAGATTTTCACAGTCGATGTCTCTATTTATACACTACTGTAAGGAAAGACTCAATAAATTGTTAGGTTTTTTTCTCGCTTCCTTCATTTTGTCTTCTCAGCTAGAGCTGAAACGATGGCTAAAAGAAAAAGAATAGTAGATTATTCAGACAGTGAAAGTGACGATGAGTCATTTCCACCAAAAAAGAAAAAATCTTTACCGTTGAAAGAAGAAAGTGATAGTGATGACGAGTCATTTCCACTAGCAAAAAAGAAAAAAAACTGTACCATTGAAAGAAGAAAGTGACAGTGAAGATGATATCTTTTCACCAAATATGTTCGTGGATAAAAAAGAAGAAAACAGCAGTTCTACTTCGGATATGAAAAATCTATACGACTTAATAGAAAGGGGAAAAAAGAAGTCAAGAAAATTTAGAACAGAATCACATGTATTGTCAGTGAGTTTTAAGAAATTTGAAGAATTATCACCCCAGAGGCTGCTTGGATTATTTGACGATGTTACCCATGAAATCATTCGAAAGT
The DNA here is from genome assembly GCA_945859785.2 of Tridacna gigas. Classification (NCBI taxonomy): domain Eukaryota; kingdom Metazoa; phylum Mollusca; class Bivalvia; order Cardiida; family Cardiidae; genus Tridacna; species Tridacna gigas. The sequence continues at coordinate 59,555,905 of OX244028.2, forward strand.
TAAATGCAAACCCGACAAATATGATTAGAATTAGCATCGATCATCCTTCATTGGAGATGGGGATTCATATTCCCTTTTTAGCTACAGATCAGCTGCAAGGTGAAACTATATTGAATGAAATTGAACGAGTTTTACAGTCGAATACAGATTTTGTCTTGAACGACGGATTCATGACATTTGACATTACACATACAATACCTCCATGTGGTAACGGAAAAGTGAAATATAAATCGTCGGAATTGGATTCAAAGGTTTTTGCCAAGAGGAAACAATGCATTATTCAAATTAACAACCGTGATCAATTATGTTTTGCAAGAGCCGTTGTTGTTGGAATTTGCTACAATGAACGTGAAAACAACGAAGCGTGGAATAGGAGATGGAATAATATTCGTCGTTCAGACCACGCTCTTCAAAAGACTGAAGCCGAGAAATTGATGAATGAAGCTGGAGTTTTACCAACACAGTCTGTAGGAATTGATGAATTCAAAAAAAATCAATTGTTTTTGTATGAAAAAGACTATGTCATTAAAGTTCACGACCAGCATTCCAAAACGAGGAAAATATTTGAACATCCAGAAGTGAAAACCAATAGTAAGATCATACATTTATACTTCCATCAAAACCATTATGACTACATCAAATCCATCAAAGGCTTTTTTTGTTGTACATATTATTGTGAGTTCTGTGATGTGGGCTATAACGGGCGGGAAGACTATGCTTGCTCAAAAATCTGCAAAGGTTGTTTTCGTGCTGGAAAATGTCCATCAGAATCCAAAGAGTATGTTTGCAGTTACTGTCATAGGCGATTTTTTAGTGTTTTATGCTTTGAAAATCACAGAAATGTTCAAGGTAAAGAAAAGAAATCCATTTGTGAATTAGTGAAACTCTGTTCAAAATGTGGTGCACAGTGTCTTACCAGAAAGAGAAATCATATCTGCAATGGAAAGAAACGGTGCCATATCTGTAAGAAAATTGTTGACTTTTCTCATCGATGTTATATTCAACCTTACCAAAGTAAGACGAATCATAACAGCAATGATGAGACGAGTTTTTCTGTAGTCAAAAAACCACAGTTCATTTTCTTTGATTTTGAAAGCAAACAAGACACAGGGGTGCACATCCCAAATTATTGTATAGCACATAGAGTATGTGATGATTGTATCGATAAAGCACTTGATTTTCATTGTTCTACATGCAGTGAATTTGAAGAGGGTAGGGAAGTTATTTTTCAAGGAGAAGAAACTTTGAGTCAATTTTGCAAGTGGCTCTTTTCAAAACATCACAAAGGAGTCACAGCTATGGCTCATAATTTAAAAGGTTATGACGGCCAGTTCATTCTTAACTATAACTATATTGTCAAAGTTGGGTTAAAACTTCCAAAATTGATCATGAATGGAAACAATATTATGAAGTTAGAATTGAATGGTGTGCGCCTAATCGACTCCTTCAATTTCATGAACTTTGGGCTGGCGAAATTTCCAGCCACATTTGGTCTTCAAGAAATGAAAAAAGGTTACTTTCCTCACTGGGCAAATACAGATGAATTTTGGAGTTATATTGGACCATACTTGGATATGTCTTATTACAAACCCGACTCAATGTCTGAAGAGGGTAGGTCGAAATTCATAGTCTGGTATAATGACAAAGTTCAAAAGGGTGAGGAATTCAATTTTCAAAAAGAGATGGAATCGTACTGTAGGTCAGATGTCGATATCCTAAGACGAGGATGTGCTGAATTCAGAAAGCTGTTTATCGAACAGGGTGGTATTTGTCCATTTTTAGAGGCAATCACCATCGCCGATGCCTGTAACAAAGTCTGGCGAAGCAAATATTTGCCAGGAAATCAAATTGCTATCATTTCAAGTAAAGATTCGTCCAGACGTCGTTTTTCTATGAAAGCGATACGCTGGATTCAGAGCGTAGCTCGGGAAAAAGGTATTCATATTCGTCATGCAAAAAATGGTGGGGAAGTTCAAATCGGAAGATATACTGTAGATGGTTTTCACCGTCAATCAAACACTGTCTATGAATTCCTTGGGGATTTGTATCATGGTTGTCCTGTATGTTATACAGATCGAAAACAGATCAATCCCATCAATGGGAGACCCATGTCTGAATTGTACGAACATACTTTTAAACGTATAGCAGATATCAAAAAAATGGGGTATAATGTAGTGTACATTTGGGAGCATGAATTCGATGCTAAGATGAAGGATAAAGAGTACAAAAAACTCATTGAAAAGTTATATCCACATTTGGACCCCATCGATCCGAGGGAGGGATTGTCTGGGGGAAGATGTAATGCAATAAAAATTAGCTACGATGTTGATGAAAAAAGCAAGAAGGAAATCAAGTACATTGATATCTGTTCCCTGTACCCTTATGTTTGTAAACATAAATCCTATCCTGTGGGTCAGCCAGAAATTTTGACTAGTGAGAATATTGACATGAACAATATTCGTCAGTATGAGGGGTTAATCAAATGCAAAGTTTTACCTCCAACTGATTTGTTTCACCCCGTTCTTCCAGTTCACTGTAACAATAAAATGATGTTTCCACTCTGTATGAAATGTGCAGAAGAAAGTTCAAACATTTGTATCCACGGTGAAGAAGAGAGGGCTTTGGTTGGAACTTGGGTTACTTTTGAATTATTCAAAGCTCTTGACTGTGGCTATCGGCTAATACAAGTGTATGAAATTTACCATTTCAATTCTGTGTCAGATCAGTTCTTTAAAGGCTATGTGGATAATTTCTTGAAAATTAAGCAAGAAGCCAGTGGTTACCCAAATTGGTGTCAATCAGACTCGGAAAAAGATCAATTCGTTTGTGAATATGAGAAGGCAGAAGGGGTTCGTCTTGATCCAAGTTGTATTCAAAAAAATCCTGGGAGAAGATCGTTTGCTAAGATTATGTTGAACTGTCTTTGGGGAAAATTAGCCCAGCGTGAAAAAATGACTCAGACGGAATACATCAGTGATCCGTCTAAATATTTCGAATTAGTCACCAATCCCAATTTCATTGTAAAGCATGTAGAAATCTTTGACGAGGACTGTCCATTCATCTTGGTTAACTATGAATCAAAATTGGAACATATTGATACCCACGCTACAGCCAACGTGACAGTAGGGTCTTACGTAACAGCTTATGCAAGGTTGGAATTGTACGCCGTTCTTGAAAAGTTAAAAGATAGAGTTCTGTATTTCGATACAGATAGTTGTATGTACATTCATGATCCTGAATTATGGAATCCCCCTATTATTAACAGTAGGTTAGGAAAATGGACTGATGAAGAGCCTGACTGTAAAATTACTCAATTCAGAGGACTTGGGCCTAAAAATTATGCTTACAAAATGAAAACAAAAGATGGAGAAGAGATAAGTAAATGTAAAGTGAAGGGAATTACTTTGGATTACAATACCAAGCAGGTGGTGAATTTCGATACCTATTCAAAATGTGCTTTGGATCGTACGATAGAAATCAAAATTCAGTATGATTGTAAAATTAAAAGACATAGAGATAGAACAGTGACCAGCGAACCGCAGACAAAAACGTTTCGCTCTGTATACACCAAAAGAGTTATTGTAAATGCTACTGACACTGTGCCCTATGGTTATAAAAGTCTGAGAAAATAAATTTCTATATCACATTGTTTTGCGGTAAACAGATAAAGTAAGACGGAAAAAATATTAGACGCTTGGTGAAAAATGGCAAGCGTGTTACCGTTACCAATAGAGCTACGTGAAAAAGTTTATGGAGAATTTGTTCGACAACACACGCTCGATGAACAAGTACAGTCTGATATTAAATTCAACTGTTTGAAACTTTGGATAGAAAGATTGAATAAGGGAGCTGCAAAAGGAGAAACATCCTGCAAACTGTATGCCATACACAGTTTTATTATGATGTTGGTGCACGACTCAGGTTCAGATCCCATCCTCGAAGCTTTTTTAGTAGGTTGGTGGTGGAAAGATCTCAATACTGCTAAACAGATGTATAATTTCAGTAATCAAATGCAAGCCACAAGTCGATGGGTATTCATTATCATAGGAAGAACAGAAGAAAGTTTTCTGAACGTCCTGAAAATGAAATCAGTTCTGTTTGACTTTTACTTACGCTACAAAAGAGGATCCATTCAAGACAGTGAGGAGACAGTGGATACCCTGGAAAGGTATCTCCTATTTGATAGAGATGTCACAAAAGAAACCGTATATTCATCTCTTTCAACAAAAAACGTTTTTAAACATGTTTTTCCATCTAGCGGAGTACGTGACTATAGTGAAATGGATAGCGTATATCCATTGTCTTTGGGTAATGAACAATTGCACAAAGTTATTGTGGAACATGAAGACAAGTGGAAAAATCGCGGTATTTGTGAATTTGCATTGTAAAAAATGTTATATGCTATACTGTAAGAAATGTTTCATTGTAAAAAAATGTTTTTTATTGTTCGCCTCTGTTCAATAAAAAATGTTCAATAAAAATGCTTTTATTTTCATTGATATTGTCATTTTATCAATAGCCTTTAACGAGAAAAGTAAAAAATATGGATGTACAATCCATATTGTTTCAACACCCTTGTAATATTTTCATCACAGGACCGAGTGGATGCGGAAAAACAGAGTTCGTTCATAAATTAATTGACTATCGAGAAGACTTGTTCAACATCGTTCCTGAAAGAGTTGTTTGGTGTTACAAAGAATGGCAGCATGCTTACAATCTTATGCAAGAAAAGTTCAATTCACAGTTCAAATTGATAAAATTCGTGGAGGGAATTCCTGACGATGAAAACGAAATTGTCAGTGATGTATCTTTTCCACATTTAATTGTCTTTGATGATATGTTGGGTGAGAAAGATGAGGAAAAAATTAAACTTTGGTTTACAAGAAAAGGACACCATCGTAATGCAAGTGTGATTTACATCACGCAAAATATGTTTCAGCAATCGAAATCGAGTCGAACCATTAGTCTTAATTCCAGATATATGATTTTATTTCGAAATGAACGAGATAAGAATCAGATTAAAACACTAGCTCACCAAATGCAAGCCCCACATTTGTTACCTGCTTATGAAGATGCTACATCGACGGATCATGGTTATTTAGTCATAGATTTTCATTCACAAACAAATAAAGAATTAAGACTACGAGCAGATATATTTCATCGTTGGCGTACACAAGGAGATGAAAGAGGACCCATTATTTATTCTCCTGCTTAAAAAACTTTATGCAAAATTCTTGCTTAAAAGAGAATAACATTTTGAACATAAATCATTTTTATGATTCACACCCGTGAGTAAACATGGCTTTACCATCCACACCGAGTTCAGTTTTAGCTGCTTTGCGAAATTTAAGTCAACAAACCGATAGACATGAAAGAGAAGCTGTGTTAAAAGCAGGATTAAAAGAAATTTTAAAATGGTTTACGTTGGCTGCGCAAAACATCATTGAAAATAAAATCAAATTACCAAAACAAACCACAATGTACATGACAAAACATAGAACAGATATTGAACGGTTAGCAGATTCATCCATAGACGAGGAAAGTAAACGTAAAATCATTTTAAAACCTGGAGGGGGAGGGTTTCTAGGTGGTGTTATTATCAGAAGCTTACTGAGATGGGATGGAGTAAAAAACCATCAGAAAATTTGGAGTTGAAAGACAAACTCGAAAACGTGTTCCACGAAAACGTGCACCGCAAAAGAAAAAATCTCCAAAAAAGAAAAAATCTCCAAGAAAGCGTGCTCCGCAAAAGAAGAAGTCTCCAAAGAAAAAATCTCCAAAGAAAAAATCTCAAAAGAAAAAATCTCCGAAAAAGCGTGCTCCACCAAAGAAGCATGCTCCAATTACGATTGATGAAAGATTTGTTACTACCCGAAAACGAACCCCTGTAGCAAGTACCATTTCAGAACATCAACAATATCCAAAATCTAGAGAGGAAATACTTGGTGAAAGAATGCGGAATTACCAAAGAAAGTATTCAAGATTTATATTACCAGGCAAAAAATTAGCGTTTCAAAGAATTCCATCCGTCGCTTGGTCTCCAAATACATTGGCTAAACATAAAAAAGGATTAAGAAAATATAGACGGATGATAGAAGATATGCTACGATATAACATCGGCACAGGAAGATATAAACTTGACGAAAAAAATCAGGTGCTTGACCTTGGGAAAGGAAGATCCGTTCCCGTGGATTCGTCCATGGCTAGCGCTGATACATTGGTTGATGCTCTCTATTCACAGTTTTCTTAAAAAAGTAATTCTGACTGTAAAAGACAGTATGTTAAAAAGTTTTCTTTTGAAAAAACAGTATGTTAAAAACATCAGGTATAAATGATAGCGACATGGACGTTGTATTATCATTTAATCCGATATCGAGTTAAAGTCAACATGAAAAGGAAAACACCTCTGATAAAAAAAACATGGTTCAATGGTTATGGCCATGATGCAGGCCACACCAAAAATACGTAAAAAACTTGTAAAAGATTCATCACCAGAAGTGATAAGATGTATATCGGAATGTTGTCATAACGTTTTAAAAGGCAATGTACATTTATCATCAGCTCAGAAGAAGAAATTGTATTCAAGCCGACAACATATCAGACGTTTAGCTTCGAAATCGGCTTCTGTAAAAAATAAAAAACAAATATTAAATCAAAAAGGTGGATTTCTTTCATTACTTGCACCTGCATTATTGCCATTGTTAGGAAAAGCCGTTATCGGAGGAATAGGAGGGGCACTTAAAGCCTTATAGATAAAAAAATCTTGTAGATAAAAAATCTTGTAGATAAAAAATCTTGTAGATAAAAAATCTTGTAATAAAAAGCGCATCATGTCTGTTAAAAAAATGGTTATCGTGCCTTATCAGGTTTTAGAAAATATGAATCGTTGGAAAGACGAGCAATATCATAAACCTCGTTTACCACCCAATCCGCAAGTTGTGGATGCAGCACATCTTCGGCAGGATATGGGTCATATTTTACAAAGCACTGATTTGTCAGAAACAGAAAAGGCTCAAAGGTATGGTGAAACTTTGTTTAAGTTACAAAATTCGCTTCAAAAAGCAAGACCAACTTTGTTCAGCTCACTTCCAACGACAAAAAGTGATGATAGTATACAGAAATCAGCATCTGTTACCTTGCATGATCAAATTTTGCAAAGCGTACCAAAAACCATGAAAAGAAAAGCTGAGTTACTTTTGAGTATGATACAAGATAACAATAATTTAACTTGGGCCGAACAAGGAGTCGTGTCATACAAAGGTGTACGCATTCATGGTTCCAATATCATCGATCTTATCAATGATACAATTCGTCAGAGAAAAGGTACTGAACCTAGAGGATGGAAAACTTTTTCAAAGGCATTACACGAAAGTAATATACCGCGAGAAGTTATTGGTAACTCAAATAGATGGAGATGGATGCAAAAAGCTCAAGATAAATCACTGAGTAAATCAGTGAGCGAAGATGAAGAATCCTACGGCGGATCCGATCACTTATTTCACACGCCAAAAAGCGTACAAAAAAGTGCAAGGAAATCGCTTACAAGAAGTGTTAAAAAATCTGCAAAAAGAATAAAAGAATCATCTCCATACATGAAACCCGAAGAAAGAGAAAGACTGAGACAATTCTATACTAAAGAGTTGTTAACTCCACCAAAATCTATAAAAAAGACCCCTAGCCGTAAAACGCTTCAGTCATGGGAATCCTGGTAAAGCCTAAACTTGATTACAAACTTGATTACGTGTTAAGAAAATTGTTTTATGATCCAAAAAGTACTGTCGCATTTACTGGAATAAAGCAATTGTATCACGCTGCGAAATCTGTTTTGAAAGGAATAAGATACAAAGATGTTCAAGAGTGGTTACGAGGTGAATCCACCTATACCTTACATAAACCAATTCGTCGTCGTTTCAAAAGACGAAAAACTATTGTAAGTGGTATAGACTATCAATGGCAGGCTGATTTGGCTAACATGCAACATTTAGCAAGACAAAATGATAACAAGAAATATTTACTTTGTATAATTGACGTGTTTTCAAGATTTTCATGGGTTATCCCTATTCCAAATAAGATGGGAAAAACTTTGATTCGAGCATTTCAATCTATTGTTCAGAAATCAAATCGAAAACCTTTGTCACTTCAAACAGATAAAGGTTCGGAATTCAAAAACAGACTGTTTCAGCAATACTTGAAAAAGAATCAGATTCATTTCTTTACCACTGAAAATCCAGAGACGAAAGCAAGTATTGTTGAAAGATTTCAACGAACTTTAAAAACAAGAATGTGGAAATACTTTACGTACAAGAAAACAAGACGATACATTGACGTATTGAATTCTTTAGTTAAGAATTACAATCATACTTTTCACAGAAGTATCAAAACATCTCCTGTAATGGTAACAAAATCAAATTAGGCAGAAATTTCGAAAAATCTGTATCCTCGTTTATCGACAATTGCAATGACAAAAAAGCCAAAATTCAAAATTGGAGATCGTGTTCGTATCAATAAAACAAAACGTACATTTGATAAGGGTTATTTACCAAATTGGACTCAAGAAATATTTGAAATCACTCATGTTAACAAGACATTTTCACCTATCACCTATAAAATAAAAGATTTAGAGGGTGAACAAATTTTGGGGACTTATTATGAATACGAACTTCAATTGATAAAAGATGATGAAATTTATGAAATTGATTCAGTTCTTGATAGACGTACAAGACGTGAGGGTAAAAAAATAATCAAAGAAATAAAAGTCAATTGGAAAGGTTATCCAAAAAAATTTCAAAGTTGGATACCAGAATCCCATTTGATATCTTGATCGGAAAAAATCTTATCTACAAGATTTTTTATAAATAAAAAGACAATACAATTATGATAAATTCGCAGTCAAACATTGAGACTGGGACAGAAAGTGTCGATAGTGTTAGTACTAAAAATTACAACTGCTGTGGAAATCGTGTTCCAAAGAATCAGTTTACGTATATTTCACCGATATTAGTCATTTACGCAATTATTGCAACCTCGATAGTACATTTAAGTATTCAAAGTCAAGATCGTGAATTGTGGTTGATACTGTTAAGCAGTTCACTCGGGTATATTCTTCCATCTCCGGGGCTAAAATTCACAAAGTCTGGACAAAAAACAACTAGTGGGGTTGATTTCGTTGACAGTAAAAAATACTAAATCAAAAAATTTTAAAAAATGAATTCGTTTTATCTTACTCTACCTAGCGATAGTTCCATAAAACTTTATCCAAACAACACACAGTGCTGTTTTAAAGTTCATTTACCAAAAACAATTCATATTGACAGGGAAAATTGGGAAGTTGCATTAGTTCATCTTATTACCCCCTCTCAGTTTTTAAACATAACTGAAGAAGAAGCGAAGTTCGAAATTATAACTGCAGATGTTAATTTATACAATGCAGCAGCAGCTGTAGATAAAAGAAGAGATAATATGAAGATAATTCCAATAAAACGAAACGCAAAAGGTGAAGCAGTAAAATGAACAATTGGATTTAATTTTCCACCGGGTAGTTACACTTCACCAAAACATGTTATAGAGGTAATGGAAGAATTGATTCAAAATAACCTAAGTGAAATCTTTCAGAAGCATTCAATCGGGGTGTCTATTAGCTATTCAACCTCAAGCAAACGCCCGAAATTGGGATTCACAAATATAACAAGAACCGGATTCAAATTTCATCCACAGCTGTTTTTAAAACTGGGAGGATCACCAGAATTCAAAAATGAGATAATTTATTCGAGTAGAAATATTTTAGATGTATTTAAATACAGTCCTAACATTGATGCTGGGTACAATCATCTGTTTGTTTATTCAGATGTTGCTGAATACACTATAGTGGGTGATACATTGGCTCCCATACTTCGTGTTCTTCCGTTCAAACCAAGCATATCAAGTGAAAATAATTATGAAGCCCAACATATCAACCATGAAATTACATTACCGCATTACGTCCCCGTTTCGAAATCTGATTTCGATACTATTCACATTCAAATAACAGGGGATTCTGGTATACCGTTTCATTTTATTATTGGTAAGACAATCGTCAAGTTACATTTCAGACAGAAAAATAAAAATATTTGACAAATAAATATTTAAATAAATATTTAAATAAATATTTGATCAAAAAAATGCTACCAGTTTATCGCGGCGAAAAACATCAGTATGGCTACGGACTAGGTTCCCTATTTAGATCAGCACTTAAAACAGTGACTCCATTGCTTAAACCCTTGGTCAAATCTGGGTTGAATGCTGTAAAAAAAGAAGGAATCAGACAAGGATTAGGTGCGGCAAGAGATATCCTTTTACGTGGTGAAAACCCAAAAAAAGTTGTAATTTCAAGGGGAAAACAAGACATTCATGATCTAGCACAACAGTTAATACCGGGGATAAATAAAAGAAAATCACAAAAGACACGTCATTCATCTTCTCGATCTCGCAAGGGCAAGATCATTAATAAAAGACAAAGAAATCATTACAGTAGATCAAGGACTCTCGATATATTTGATTGAAAATTGAAAAATTGAAAATTGAAAAATGATGCAAAACGGGTCTTGTGAATGCAGTAAATCAGAACTCAATGTTCTTTCTGTACCACCTAACAATGACAACGATGCAAGAAAGTCAATGGGTTGAACACTTTCCAATAGCATCTTTGACAAGCAATTCACCGATAGAATTCATCATACCACCTCAAACCGAACATTGGACAGATTTGTCACAATCGTATTTGTATATCAAATTCAAAATCGTTAAAGCCGACGGTACTAATTTAGACGTCGGTTCAAATGTGGCACCTGTAAACAATTTCCTGCATAGTATGTTTAGCAGCGTCGATTTGTATCTAAATAATAAACTAATCAGCAGTAATTCAGATACCTATCCGTACAGAGCGTATATCGAAAATCTTTTATCATATAATGCTGACAGCAAGTCTACGTTTTTGAAAGCTGGTGCACTTTGGATTGAAGACACCAGTGGGCAATTTGAAACACTCAACCATGATGCGGGAAATACTGGACTAGTAAACAGAATCGGTGTAATCGGACTAAGCAGAACTGCAGAGCTTTTCGGACGATTGCATCTTGATCTATTTCAGCAAGAAAAATATTTACCTAATGGGGTTGAAATCAGACTTAGATTAAACAGATCCTCATCAAACTTTTGCCTTACAGGAGGTACTGCTGCACCAGATGCAAAAATTGTAATGGAAACGGTCAGTCTTCATGTACGAAATATTGAATTGTTGCCTGTTGTTGCAAATGATCTAAATCATCTCATAGCTCAGCAAAACATGAAAATTCCTATCCGTAGGGTAGAAGTAAAGACGTTTACTATCGGTAATGGACTTCAGTCTAAAATTGAAGATCATTTGTTTCAAGGCCAGCTTCCAAAACGTGTTTTCATTGCAATGGTAACAAATGCTGCTTATAATGGGGGTTATGCTAACAATCCATTTTTCTTTCAACAATTTAATCTGTCAAAAATAGATGTATCATGTAATGGACACAGTATTCATAACAGACCCTTTGAGCCTGACTTTGAAAACGGATTGTATTTGAAATCATATTTGTCTATGTATCAGGCTGTCTCAGCCTTAGGACTCAATAAATCATTTGATATTGCTAAAGAAGACTATGTTGGTGGATACTGTTTGTGGGGGTACGATTTGACACCTGATCAAGGCAGTGAAGAAGGACAACTTCATCCTATAAAAACTGGAAGTCTTCGCATTGAGCTTCAATTCGCGCAAGCCTTGGCAACAGTGATCAACGTTATTGTCTTTGCTGAATTTGACAATCAGATTGAAATCAACAGTTTGAGAGAAATCATCACAGATTATTAATCCTGAAAAAAATCAACAGAAACTCTCCGATCAAAAAAAGATAGCTTTCACAAAAAACAGTCCTTATCAGGACTAAAGAATATAATATCAAAAAACAGTCCTTTTCAGGACTAATTAACTTTTGAAAGATATATCAGAAAAAACAGTCCTTTTCAGGACTAATAAACAATGTCGGGAGTCAGATTTGCTATTTCACTGAGAAAAGAAGCAGAAAAAGTGAAATATTCCACCTCAGAGTGTCTTTCTACTCGGAAAAATGACATTCACAACAGCTTTGAAAAACATATGATTAAAGAACTACAAAATCTAATAGCCAGTGAAGTTCACAACGAGTGTTACGGATGTCAAGTGGATCATCCCAGTCAAGTACAGCATGAACTATGTTTATTAAAGGATAGACAAGAACATACAGATATGTTCATAGAACAAGCTATGAAGGAATTAAATCCATACAGAATCATGAAAAAATGGTATCCTGAACTCATAGAAATGAAACTCGATGAAACTGACTATGTGGAAGCCTATAGATTTTGGCGAAATATAAAACAAAACATTCTGTCTGATATCACGGAGTCGTTCTTAAAATATTGGTGTGACAAAGTAAAACAAGCCTGGAAAAGTGATTAGAAAATGTATACTTCTGAAATTCAATACATATTGGATCATGGAACATGGATAAAAAATCTACAGGCAAAAGTCTGTGCAAAAGATCAGTTACCTCGACAAAAACCCAATCATGTGAAAGCCTACATTGTGAACACAGAGAAATCAACCGGTCCAGGAGAACACTGGGTAGCCGTGATATTTGATAATAATAACAATGTACTATACTTTGATCCCTACGGCCTACCACCACTTGAGCCAGAAATTATTAACTTTTTAGACAATCATTCTTATTCGTGGAGATACAACCGACAAACTCTTCAGAGTCTACAGGGTAAAGTTTGCGGAATTTACTGTATCTTCGCATTGGATGCTGTTGCTAGAGGATATAATATACAGAAATATCTTCAACAGAAATTTCTCTCAACGGAACACCATCGAAACGATCGAAATGTATCATTGTGGTTTAATCAACACTATGGAAATCTATACAAGAAAATTTAAGAGACTTCTCCCCACAAACAGTGAAAAAACATTTTCAAAAATGATTTTTTTATTGTTAACAGTTTATTGATATTATGTTCATTTTTTGTCTTTTTAAGTTTATTGTAAATATGTTCATTGTTTCAGTTCTGTTCAATAAAAAAGTTCAAAAAGCAGTCGAGTTTTTTCATTCTGTTTTTCCAAAAGACTCCATCTGCTTACATTTTTTCCCATGCTACGAGTCATAACTTTTTTTAATATATTAGCATGAAAACGTAGTTGGGGAAAAAAATGTATATGCTTTCCACCAGGTCCGCGCTCTTATTTTTCAATCCTCCTGCTATCGTATAAAGAAAGGGCGATATTTCCCAATACATTCATCATTCGACTCTCAGCTCTCGACCAGTTCGGGAGTTAAAAAATCAATATGGAACAGAACAATATGAAGGAAATCAACCATCAACTGCGTGAGACTCTCAAAGACTATCTAGATGTCGGACAGCAGATATTGCTACTAAACACTCAGCTCGTACAACTACACCGTATATCACAACCGTACAAAGATCTCGGTGAAAGATTAGTTCAGCTATTCTTAAAGACAACACCTGATATTATTTTAGTTGATGTCAAATTTGGGAGACAGATAACTTTCAATAACGGAGTAATGACAATCACAAAAAGAGTTGGAGTATGCCCCGTATGCCAGGCGAATTTCGGTTGTTGTCATTAGAAGTTGAAAAAAATCACAACCTCCAAAAAAACAAAACAGCCCTTTTCAGGGCTAACCATTTACCAAGAAAAGAACTTTTTCAAATTGTCAATTCTTTCTCTCAAAAGAATTAAACTCAGAAAAGCCATAGTCAGAAAAAAACACAAGATAGTCAAACTCTAGTTTTTCTGTCCCGAACAAGAAATTGTAACAAAGCTATGGATTGGTCAACGTTAATTCGGAGTTAAAAACATGAGACAAGTAGGTCAATCCATGTTGTGAACTATATAAGGGCGATGTTTTTTCTCACAAAAACATAAGTGCTTCAGTATGGTTCAGATTCTTCTCTGTCCTCACTGTGCAAACAGATGTCAGATAGAGTGTGGAAAATGCTTTACACTCCTGGACTATCTTGGTCAGAAGCATAATTGTCCAGACCCAGATGAAGGATTTTTTGATGATGATGAAGGATCTACAGTTTGCTGTGAATTCTGCGGATGTGAAATCATCCCAGTAATTCTCCCAGAAGAATTGTAGGTCTTGACAATTCATTAAAATCTTTCTAAAAAAGCTCTTTTCAGGGCTAACCATTTACCATGAAAAGATCTTTTCTTTCAAAATTGTCAACTAAAACTCAAAACACTAAAGAAAATGTAACAAATTATGCATTGGTCAACATTTACCAAATGTAAACACTAAAAACTCCCATTTACTACTCAACGATCGTAGAGATAAGCCGATATCCGCAATGTTTGGATTGACAATTATCCTCGCATTCCTTTACTGGTTAGAAGAAAGAGAACGTATCAGATGTATCAAACATGAAGTGGAGCATCTGATACAGATCCCATATCCAGCGGAAAATATGGATAGAGAAAAGAGAGGTTAAAAAGTGTATTTTACACAAAAAAAACAGCCCTTTTCAGGGCTAACCATTTACCAAGAAAAGAACTTTTTCAAATTGTCAATTCTTTCTCTCAGAAGAATTAAACTCTGAAAAGTCATAGTCAGAAAAACACAAGATAATCAAACTCTAGTTTTTCGACCCCCGAACAAGAAATTGTAACAAAGCTATGGATTGGTCAACGTTAATTCGGAATCAAAAAAACATGAAACGCTGAAGCGGGAGAAATATAGGAGAAAATGACGTCATGAGACAAGTAGGTCAATCCTCCTGAAAAGCTATAAAAGGCGACTCTATTTTATCATTTTCATTTCACGATGGAAGATCTCAGAAAGAGCGTGAAAAATCTGATGAGAGTGGCTGAGACCCTCCATCTGAAATTAGAAAAGATGGATAGGCAATTGGCGGAGATGAATAGGGAGAAGAAGGAGTTTGTCATTCCAACAACAGAATGTTGGGATGATGATGACGAGCCACCGTTCTCATTAAAGTTCAACTTGGATGAAAGTCAAATGAGAAGACTTAGAAGACGAGCGGCGAGCAGATGTCCGGCCTGCGGGAAAGTTGGAGGTTGTGCATAAAAATACAATCTCCAAACAAAACAGCCCTTTTCAGGGCTAACCATCTACCATGAAAAGATCTATCTTTTTTCTTCAAATTGTCAATGCCTTCTGATCCATTGGAAGCAACCTAGAGTAACTACCCTGAGGGTAGTTACCCTGGGTCAAATCCTCCCTCAGGGTAGCTAGACTGGGTTGGAGGGGGGAAGCAAAAATGCCAAAAAATGCCATTTTTTACCCAAATCGTCCAAAAATTTCCCAAATCGACCGGAATTGACCCAGGGTACCTACCCGGGGGTAGGTACCCTGGGTCAAAATCTCCCTCAGGGTAGCTAGACTGGGTCAACTGACCCAGTCTAGCCCCCTATACTACTCGCGTCAGTGCGACTTTATTACGTGTTTTAAATTTACGTTAAATTACGTGTTTCTGAAAAGCACTTTACCTTCATTTTGACCCCCGTAGGCTTTTGCACATATGAACTCTTTAACAAACAACAACATTTTAGACTGGTCCAAATCAAAAGATTCTGCAGACAATGCATTAGATGTGACTAACAACCTAAATTATTCTTATGAAAGGTAAGAAATATTGTGGGAAAAGGAGAAAATGCTGCTTACCAGTAATTTCTTCTTTTCCGTCATTTTTTTAAAGAAGTCTTTTACGTCAGGATCATTAAAACTCGGGATTGGTAAAAGGTTAATACACAATCTCGGGCAAAGTATGCGTTTTACATCAGGATCATTAAAATTTGGGACTGGTAAAGGGTTAATACACAATCTAGTGCAGACTACGTGTAACATCTTGCAGCCAACCACTTTTGAAACCGCAGTGGCCGAAGGAATATTGCTTGTTATGAACTATTCCTTCACATGTATTTAAGTCATGCTCTGTGAAAAGGGGGTTTAATGCATCTACAAAACGTGTTGAACCAGATCAGCCTGTGCAGTTAGCGCAGGCTGACCTATGTCGAAACTTTGCTTTTGGTAAATTTTCTGCATGTCAAGGACCGTTCTACCTCCAAAGTCTGTTGATTTTTTGACAAAGTGGCTTCTATGGATCCAAAATTTGATGTCTTGCATGGTATAAGCCATCACGGAGATAAACTCTGTGCCACACAGTCTGGACGTTCTAATAACCTTGAGAAATAAAGCTTTAGAAAAAAATTGGGGGGAAAAATGAAAATGCGGTTAACTAGCATTTTCTTCATTTTCCCTCTCTAACCTTTAAACGAAAAATACATTCAATTGAGCCCTATTTGATTCGTCGTCTGTTAAGGCTTTCAGTTTCAACCCGTCTAAAATTTTGTCATTTGGTAAAACCCCTTTTCCCAGAGCATGGCTCATGTATTTATGAGACCACCATATTTTTTTGTCTGCTATCCTCATGTTACAAGGATATTTGTAAAGTCATCTGCAAAATGGCCAAGAAGAAAAAAGATAAAGGTGGGATACCAAATTTAGCAAAAAAGGAGGTCCAGACCAAAATTCAGCAAAAAAGGAGGTCCGACTACATTTACCACCTGACTGATGACGCAGGCCTTGCAATGTGATTTGGGTCTGTATTCACCAACCATTCTTAGAAATATACTTAGTGTTATGCTAAAGAAGTTTCTAGATTTGAAAGTAACACAACTTCTGATTGGCTAAACCAAATGGTTTAGCCAATCAAAAGGTGTGTTACATTTAAATCTAGAAAATTCTTGATAACTGGAAAAAGAATATTCTAAAGAATGGTTGGTAAATACGGACCCAGATATGTACATACCTAAATAGAATGTAATAAAACGTAACCTGGTGCTATTGATATGAATATAATATCTTCCATTCTTTCGTACATCACCACAAAACACTAGATATCAGCATTACATGTGAACCATGCTCTGTAAAAAAGGGGGCTTATTGCTTCTCCGTGATGTATGATACCAAGCAAGTCATCAAAGTATTATAGATCCATAAAATCTGTTTTGTATAAAACCAGACCGAATTAGGTGGTACACTGTTCCTTGGACATGGAGAAAATTGACCAATAGCAAAAAGTTTTGTCCCAGGTCAGTCGATGCTTTTTTGCAAATACATTAAACCCCCTTTTCACAGAGCATGGCTCATGCGTATGTGGAGAGATTTGCCTACCGAAAATTAAGGACCTTTCTATTTGCCGACATGAGTTTTGCCATGGGATATATCCTTTGGTTATACAAGAATTCCCTTACATTTTTTTTATAGAAATATACATAGTAAAATTAGTGTTGCACCCCCTGTGTTTTTTATCGGGTTTGATTTTCTGACGTGAATGAGATAAAATTGGGTCGAAATTAGAATTCGGCTGCTACATACACCAACAGACTCGTCTTTTGCCCATAAAATGAACTGAACTGAGGTATCCCTTGACCTCATGGTAAGTGGAAATCTTTTGCCTAGATGTTGCTTTCAAATTTAAGAAAAACGAGAAGCGTTTACGTTTGGTTAAAGCAGGGAATTTAATGTCGAAACAAAACTTACGACAGGTTGAAAGTGACCTGCAGAGAATGGACACACAAAATCAGGCAATATTGCGTACTTCCGCCCGGGGCATGTAAAACAGCTTGCAGTCTTTGTCTCACACCTCTCACGAGAGGTTGAAACAGCTCGATCAGTAGCTGCTGCCATGAGGTTAAGGGATACCTCAGTTCATTCCATTTCAGAGACAACAGACTTGTTTGTTCTTGTATACAGCAGCCAGATTCTAATTTCCAACCCATTTCATATCATTCACGCCAGATAATTAAACACGTTAAAAACACAGGGGGTGCAACACTAATTTTACTATGTATATTTCTACTACTTTAGGAGCAGTTCGTTATAGAACATTACAACCATTTCGGATACTTTTCGTAAATCACATATTAATTATAAAGAAGAGCCTTGTCTGTATTTTTGACACTATATACCCATGGTTAAAACTGTGTCAATCTTTCCCAGTTTCAATAGCCCCAGATCCAAGTAAATGAGGCAATAATCCACGTCTCTTCTTGGAAACCAGTTTTCCAAGAAAACATTTTGGCAGAAGAAAATGTTGCTCAAAATGATCACCTAATAATTATAAAATATACTTTGAAAAGAAACTTTTGCTAAGTAAGAAAAGTCTTCGAGTTTTAAGGCAAATTCTGTCAATATCTTCCAGCCCTTTACCAAATTTTAACGTGTTTAATGACCTCATGTCAAAGTAAAACATTTTTGGAAAATAGAAAATTGTATCTAGCATTTTCTCCGTTTTCCATGATATTTTATACCTTTTCCATCGTTTCAGACACATGTATTTCATTCCCGCTTCATTATTATTTCCTCTCCTTCCAGGAAATAGAACTGTATCCCGGTCCCCTTTCTTGTTTACCACGCGACGACAACGGCTCTCTCTCTCATGTGTACATCTGAATATACGCAGCATCAGAAACAAAATTAATCGTATTAATCGGATCATCTGTCAGACTTTGATATAATGAGTTTTACAGAAACACATCTTGATGCAAATGTAAAGAATGAGGACTTACAGATAGACACACATTGTTTTACCATATATAGGCGCGACTTTACATCTCATTCGGGTGGACTTCTGGTATCTGTTTCTAATAGTTTTGTCTCAAAAAGAAGACATGACTTAGGATCTGAGGTCATTCAGTCTGTTTGGCTTGAAATCAAGGTATGGGTCCAAAGTCGTTCTTTTACGCACAATTTATCGACCCCCAGGTACACCTGGGAATATATAAGCATTAATAGTGAAAGGGCTCTTGAGTAGGCCTACTGTCCAAAAATACTACTGCATGGTGACCTTACCGAAGACCTTCTCAATCCAAACAAGGATCGTATAATATGCAATACGATCCCTGATTCAAACGAACACCACTTGAGCCATTGCAAAACCTACTCGCGTTTCAGGGACTTCTGCACCTCTGCTCGATCCCATTTCAATTTCAAACACTGTTCATGCCCTTTATTATGATACGTTGGATGTCTGTCATCCTCAGAGGTCTTGTTCTAAACGTAACTTATGGCACTATGACAGAGCTGACTTAAATAATAAGATGAATCTGTTGATTGATCATTTGAATAGGGATTTCATACACAGCCATGTGGCCGTGTTAGTGATATTTTAATTAATTTGATGAGCCAGTGTATTCCTTCTAGTAGAACTGCAATAAGATCGTGCGACATGCCGTGGTACAATTCGGGGAGAAGAAGAATGAGCAGACGACGAGACAGACTATAGACACGAAACCTGTGCTTTTAAACGACTGGAATAGTACAAAATCAAAGGACTGATAGTCCTGAGAGTCGCTTGGAGGGTAATTGGTTAGAAGTTTTCACCCTTTTTTGTTTAAATATATTAAAAGCATTAAAGATAAAAAATAACTTAACCATAAGACAGTATTATAAGCAATGATATTTATAAGTTGACATCCTAAAGTTACAAACATTAATATTAAAATTTACATGAACAAAAAAATGTGGTGAGAATTCAAATTTAGGCACCAGGAACAGGTTTAAAAAGTTCAATGTCTCTTACCCCGGGTGACTCCATTTAAAAAATGGTTTTCAAAAGATACAATCAGTATAGAACAAGTCATTTCGTTGAAATGATATCCACCGCCAAAAAAAAAAAGTTTTTTTTTTTTCCATAGAAACATAATTATAAGAGGTATTGTGTTTTGCATGTAAATGGCCTTTTTTTGTTATTGGTGAAAATATGCATTAAGCTCCCTTATTCTATCATGGACATGGCATTTAATCAAATAAAAACAAATGTTGATTGTCTGTGGCTTATGATAAACAATATATATATATGAAGTTTAATAAAAGTAGTTAAAGAGATATTGGTCCAGTATATCAAAGGCAAGTTATTTACAAAGGCAAGTTATTTTCAACAGAAAAAAAAACTGGGTTGTTTACCGAATAATTAGAAAACTATGTTTTATCTCGTAAACCGGAACTTGGGACAGGAAGCAGTACAAAGCCGGAGGTATGCTTACGTCACCCCATAGATCAAGATGATAACAATGAGAACCTGGTTGCTACGCAACCAGGCAACTCAAGAATGGGCCATACAGTAAATTATCCTAACAGATATGCTAAACAACGTTATTATAGGAATCTTGATGAACGTTTGTCCGTATCACGTTTGGAAAATCCTAAACTATACTGGAAGTATCTTCGCAGTATGGTCAGTACTACTGCTACTAATAATAATAATAGCACAAATTCTATTCCAGTATTTTGAAAAAAAAAAAAAAAAAAAAAAAATTGGAAAACGATTAAGAAACATTTCATTATGCAGACGAAGATAAAGCTAACTATTTCAACGATTATTTCACTTCCATATCAACATTAGATGACTCAAATTCCGATTTACTGTAAAACTGTAAGTAATCTGTCCACCATTCATATTTCTGTTCAAGATGTTGAAAGTATTATTGGCACATTAGACTTCAATAAAGCATTATTGGTCCTGATCAAGTAAATCACAAACTACTTAAAGCTAAAAAAAAAAAAAAAAAAAAACCCAAGTATTTCAAAATCCTTGTGTAGAATCTGAAATAAAGCTCTTGATCAAGAAACCTTTTCGTGTATCTACAAGTACCTGTACAATTTCTCTCTTTCAAATGACTTAATATACGAAAAGCAGTCTGGTTTTCTAAAGGTCATTCTACTGTTTACCAGCCAATAGATATTTATCATCAGGTTGTCTCTTCTATAGACCCTAATCAAAATACTCGTGTGGTTTTTCATTGACATTTCGAACGCATTTGATAGAATATAGCACAAAGGTCTTCTCTTCAAATTACAAAAAAATGGAATCAACGGTTGTGTGCTAAACTGCATTAAATGCTATCTTTCAAACAGACAACAAGCAGTAATTGTTGGCATTGCAAAATCGAAATGAATGTGAAGGCTGGCGTTCGACAAGGCTCAGTTCTCGACCCCCTTTTATTCTTAATTTATGTTAACGATATTCCTGAAAACGTACATAGAATATCACGTCTGTTTGCTGATGATACATCATTAGCTGCCTCAGCTACAACAGTTCAAGATATTCAGTGTATACGTATTATTTCTTACTGGGCAAAGCAGTGGCTGGTTATGTTTAATCCCAAGAAAAACTGCAGGAATGATTTTCTCTAGTAAACCTGTTCCCAGTCCTAATTTGGTCTTCTACAATATTCAAATAAATTTCGTTGAACATCATAAGCGCTTAGGTTTTACCCTTTGTACGAACGGTTGATTGACTGATTGATTGATTATATGGTGTTTAACACCGTTTTCAACATTATTTCACTTATATTGCGGCGGCCAGTGCACCTATCCATGCTCTCCTGGAGTTTCTTTTACCAGTACTCCGCACAATGTCCTTTCCAAGCCACTGGCTGCTTTCCCACATAGCCATCGTCGAAACAATGGTCAGCAGTGAGAGAGGAATAAATCCTGTAATCCTGTCGGAATGACTATCATCAATCCTCAGAAAGAAATTGGCCAAGCCGGGGATCGAACCAGCGACCTCCTGTTCTCAAGTCCTGTACGCTACGGACTGAGCTACCGGGGCTCGGCGATGTGCTAATGGAGTCAGCCCCTAAAATTCTCGGAATGTTAAGAGCGGTAAAATTCAAAATGATTCGAAGTTCTTTAAATCAACTGTACACATCATTCGTACGTCCTGTCCTTGAGTATGCTTCACTTGTCTGAGATAATTGTACTTGTAGTGAAAGAGACACTCTTGAAAAAAATTCAACATGAAGCTGAAAGAATACTTACAGGACTTACGAGATCTACTTCTCTTTAAAAAAAAAAGTGTTTACTGAGATCGGTTGGTTGAGCGTGTCCGACAGACGTAAATACCAGAAGCTTATTTTAGCTTTTAAGATCAAAGATGGGCTAGTCCCCCAGACTTCTTATGTCAGCTATTTCCTTCGACTGTTGGAAACAGAACAGTTTTTTTCTCCTCGAAACTCTCAGGATATTGAAACAATAGCCCGTTGTGCAGAAATCTTTGCAATCTTCTTTCGTTCATTCCGTCAGCAAACCTCTCTGTGGAACAACTTGCCGATTGAAACATTAAATCCCTCTAACCACTTTGCATGTTCTAGTCAACAATCCTACACCAATTTCCAGTATCGGCAGTTTCAAACTACGTTAAAATAGTGTAGGAGATCCTAAAGTCTTGGTCTTTCATGCAAAGCTTAGAAATAATTGCTGTGACTGAAATTTGACTTGCACAAAAACCACTTTAAATTAGGTAAATATTTCCGATATAGTTTCTGCAATTTCATTGTTTTAGAATTGAAAATTGAATACTTTTTTTTCCCAAATAATCTCAAGAACGTATTATTAGTACAAGCACTCAATTTGATTTGCAAAGGAACAATATACGAGTAAACCAAGGGTTAAGCAGTAAATTAATTCTTTAAACCTCAAAATTCATTTACAACAATCAAACAAGAATGCTTAATGCATATTAGTAACAAGTAACACTACAAAACTGTTAACTGGTTCATATTTGGTTCAACAAATATCTATTTGGAAAAAAACCTAACATACGTTCCAATTTTAATTATCTGAATTTCTCTTCATCTTGCCACAGACTAAAAGCAACAGTTAGGATATTTCAATTTTAAATGATTTAATATTTACATTTTTTTTCTGACTTCATTTGTACATGTTACCTGTAACACATTTAGTCCTTTGTTGTCTTAATTCTAGTTCTTCATCTTCATGTTTCGGTTTATACTTCTTTTTCTACCTCTCGTGAAGTTAAAAAAAAAAAGGGGGGGGGGGGAGAAAACGAGCTGTCTTTTTTCCACGATTCTGAGCACAGGATGATTCGACTTCAAAGTCTGGTACTAAAAGGATTTCTGCAAGATTACTAGTATCTTATATCAGACCATCCTTTACTAGTGGATGGTTTACTTTTGTTTGTTTCTTCTTGTTTAGACATGGCTGCAGATATCTACAGATATTCAAATTGATATCTGATTGAATGGGTAGGTATTATAATTTATAATTTAGGAAAGTAAATCGAAATTTAGCTTAGAAATATTTCTTCAACTATGTAGACGAAACTTTTTGAAATGAAACTTCGATGTAAAATTTCTAGCTTTTAGTTGAACATTGTAGCTTGAAATTACTTTTGATATGGAAAAAAAATGTTAAAATTGATTTTCCAAATCATTATTTAGTGTGTTATAAATGTGCTTAATACACCTGGTGACCATTTTATCTATAAGATATTAAACTATTTGATTAGATTATAATATACTGGAAAAGGAAACAGATTCTAATTACATGTAATATAAACAAGAATGATTCGTTGCAAATTCGGCTTTGTACCCTCTAAAGTATTTTCAAACTGACTTAATTGCCGTCAAGATGCATATTTGGTTCACATTAGGTTAAGGAAAATACGCTTATTAAGGCTTATTTCTGTGTCGAAGTGACAAATATCATTCAAAATATCTAACTGACATAGGAGAACACCATGTCGTGAATTACGTTCTAACTCGTCAATTTTATTAAACCTTTATTTCATTGCTTTCACAGGTTCTGTCCTATCAAACAGAGGTACATTTTGTAAGAATAAACATTCTAGAACATCAACCCATGTTTCCGATATCACGTCTGTATTGCGTCTGTAAACTTTAAAGGGAAAATCGACAGGTTTCAGAAAATTTTAATTTTCAAAACTACATTTGTCAGCTGGTAACCTGTTAATGTTGTAATTAAAAAAAAAAAAAAAAAAAAAAAATCGGAAAAGGTACTTTATTCCAATTTGTATTTCTGCTTATAAGTTTTTACGACCTCGCTTATCTACCTTAATTATTGTTGCGTCCCTTGATTTGTGACGTCATAGCTGTACTTGTTTCAAAATGGACGTTGTATTTGATAGCGACTTGAGCAGTATTGAGGACGAAGAAATAGACGATTCTAGTCCCGTAAGGCCGTACATGTACGAACAAATTCGCAGAGAAAATAATGTAGTTTTATAGGATGAGAGTATTTCTTCGTTTGGTGAAGACTATGAAATTGACGATTTTGTGGCGGACGTTTCAACATGGTGAGTATCGCGCATCGGTAAATTTGGATACGATGAGGCGGATACTGCTTATTGAAAAAATGATTTATACGTGATAGAATTAATATATATTGCATAAAATTTGTTTCATTGGAAGAAGTTTCAGTCGGTCGACGGAATTAGGAGAAAAAAACTTGTGAAACATATTTAATGTACTTTCATAATTTCTGGATTGTTAATTTCTTTTTCGATATTGGGAACAACTGTTTCATCTAATTATACGTTAGACCACGTATGTAGCGAGCTGACCAATCAGCGTTCAGTATTGTCATAGTATATATCGAAGATACAACTCCCGCAGTTGTATATCTGGATATACTATGCTAGTATATCCTGCACGTGAATTCAGACTTCTGTTTGCAATATCGAGTCGAGACAAAATGTAGCCTTCACGGTAAACCCTTTATCAGAAAATGACGACTTTTGACGACCCTTAGTTACAAGCCTTTTGAAAACGTTGTAGGAAAAGGAGAAAATGCTGTTAGCCAGCATTTTCTCCTTTTCCTACAATGTTTTCTACCCTTCCCAAATGAAATTTGGATTTTTCAGTCACATTTATTTTGTCGTTTGCTAAAACAGTCTGCGCGCTTTCGGGGCTAGTGATGCGTCATATAAGACAGGTCGAATCTTCGAAGAGTATGACATGCGCAGACAACGGTTTGGTAAAGAATTAAACAATTTTGAAATTAGGTACAGTACTTCATTTGACAATTACAAAACATTTTAAAGTTCTCAATTTTTCCTTTTATTTTGACAAATACTGATTAAATTCCCCTCAGGGGGTACAAAAAATATAATCCGTGAAGGTAAAGGGTACCATCTAGTAAATCATGTCAATGAAATAATTTTTTAACTCTTTACCAAACGACAAAATTTCAGACTTGTCCAAATTCAAAGCATTTGCAGACGACAAAATAAACGTGACTCAAAAATTGAAACTTGATTTTAGAAGAGTGAAAAGGATTGTGGGAAAAGGAGAAAATGCTGGTAACCAGCATTTTCTCTTTTTCCCATAATGTTTTCAGAAGGCTTCTATATCCAAGTCATATAAGCCAGGAATTGTTTGGTAAAGGGTTAACTGTTAAACAGAAGTCAAATATGTACACTTATTCAAAGTGGAAGAATTTGCAGACGACAACAAATAAGTCTGAAAGTTGTCTTTGACGGGATCGAAAATGTCGTGGGAAAAGGAGAAAATGCTTTTTCAGTTTTTTTTTTTTTTTTTTTTTTCTCTTTCCGCGATGTTTTCAAAAGGCTTCTTTCCCATGATTGTTAAAACCCCGGAGTGTTTGGTAAAGGGATAAGCTGTAACAGACCGATACGGGTTCGTAATTTTGAACTGAAGGTGAGTATGGTAATCTTATTTTCACCAAAAACTTTAACCCTGATCAATCTGTGCACTTCGTACATATCGCTCAGGATCAAATTTATTAACTATTCTGCGTTATTTAAAAATCTAAAGATTTAAAATTATCAACCCGTATCAGTCTGTCGTGGTTTAACTCTTTACCACGCAATCCTGGGTGTTAACAACACTGTTGTTTAAATCTAGAGAGTAATTGTGACCTTTTTTCCTGCTTTATTGATGATGACTGTTTTAATCGACTCTGGAACTCTTATTTCAATTTCATCACGGGCAGTATGATTGTTGGCCTCTTTTAAACTGTTAGCATTTTGTTTAGATTTTACATCGGTTGGAGGTTGCAGGTCGTCACTTATAGCTTTCAGCTGAGCTAAAGGGGGCCTTTTATAGTCACGCACGGCAGTACTACGATGGCCACTTCTTGCCATTATAGCTTGCTCGTCGTATTTTTTTTCATACATTCTAGTGCACAGGGTGACTTTTCCTGAATGGTTTCTAATATTGCGACCTCCTGTCTCTATACCAGCCTCAGAAAACATTGTTTTCATATATTTTCCAAGCATGTTTACACCTACACATTGCTTGGAAAATACAATGGATCCATCACATTGTTTAATAATTTTCGGTTCAATTTTCCTTTGTTTAAGCCCACCCTGAACATTTTTGGAATTGCGCCCACGAAATGTGAGAACCTTAATTTCATTTTCGAAAGTTATTTCATACTGGTCAACCTCCAAATTTCTATGTTCATCTCCTCCTCTGAATCCAAAAATTTTACAATTGTAAAAGAAAACCCCATGACTTAAGCTGAGCGCACTGTTGAAACCAATAACCTGTTTTTCCCACAGTCGGTTTTCGTCATCTTCCGTAATAGGGTCTGCCCTCTCTCGGTGTATGCCCAAACCTAAAATCAAAAATAACGAATTTGATTGAGTTGATTTCTATTTTGTTTTTATCTAATTAAACAAAAATACTAGAGATTTTTCAATGATTATATTGTTTTCGTCATCAAATGAAAGATTCTTCAGACGGTCTTTCGACAATTTTTAAGGCAAGACCTGTGTAATGGAAAACAGCTATTTCCACTAAAATATCATCCTGCAAAATTAGCTATAACTAAAAATGAGCATTATTCAACTACTTTCACCATTTCATTCTTTTTTTTTTTTTTTTTTTTTTTCTCCATTTTTTCCTTCTTTGAATTATCATTTATAAATCTAAAACCGCTATATTCTCAATTCAAAAAGAGATAGTAATTACCTCCCTTTTCAGAAAACTAACAAAAGTATCTAAAAATAATTTCAAGATAGACATAAAAGGAATTTCTGATCCGTTAGAAATGTGGAAAAATATTATTTCTGCATAAATCCTTATTTATCCTTATTTATCAACCAATTAGAATTGTCACCGGAAGTGCATTACACAGGTATTACCTTAATGTTTGATGATGAAAATTGTTTAAATCGTACGTTCAACCAACACTAAGCTATCAGACCCTTTGAAATGGCTAAAGAATATAGATTAAAGCATTAGCCTAAAAACCTTCTTGGAAAGATGGAAAAGATGTGAGAGAGAGAGAGAGAGAGATGTGAACCATGCTCTATGAAAACGGGGCTTAATGCATCTGCGAAAAGTATCGATTCAGGTCAATCTGCGCAGTCCGCACAGTGCACAATTAATAGCGCACACAATACGTGCAGCCAATTTGATTTTATTTTGCTAGACACTCAAACTTTAAAAAGTGATCTCATTCAAATCAAATACTCGCTCAGGTTCTCCTTTAATACAATTACCGCTACCCAAACTTTTTTTGTTGTAAAACATCATGGAATATCGGTCTGTCGTTTATGCGAGTTTTCAGGCGCAAAAATAATAAAGATGCGTATTTAAAAAAAAAAAAAAAAAAAAGGCTGATCGGTAAACTCACATGCTTTTAAATCGTTGTTCTAAGCAGGTCGGGCTGTTTTTATTTATCTACATCTTTAATGTTTTATACGGACTTTATAGACCAACATGGATCGATACTCTTTGCAGGTGTATAAGCATAGGTGTAACATACTAAATTTTTTAACATCTTACCTGCACTAGTCAACATTTTCATTTTGCTATCCAGAGCCTTCCTAAATTCACAAAAAGATGGGTCGTTTTCGTCAAACATGTGAATATCATTTCTAGAGTTATCCTCCCTAAGATATCGCTGGATTGCTGTAGCCATATTGTATAAAGTCGTTGGTGGGTAGCTTTTTTTATTTTGTCGTTTGCTAAAACAGTCTGCGCGCTAGAAATATCATTTCTAGAGTTATCCTCCCTAAGATATCGCTGGATTGCTGTAGCCATATTGTATAAAGTCGTTGGTGGGTAGCTTTTTTTTATTTTGTCGTTTGCTAAAACAGTCTGCGCGCTAGAAATATCATTTCTAGAGTTATCCTCCCTAAGATATCGCTGGATTGCTGTAGCCATATTGTATAAAGTCGTTGGTGGGTAGCTTTTACCATCTTTCCTTCGGCATTCGATAATAAATTTCGACAGCCAATAGTCTATTTTATCAACAGTTGCGCTAACAAGTTCGAGCGGCACGACACTATATTTATCAAGCAATGTTTCGCGTTGCATATTCCGCCATATAGCCCATTCCACATAACAAGACATAGCCCAACAATTTTGTTTTTTTGGTATTTTTTGGTATTCGCTCAGCTTTAAACTCTTTCAGCTGGCTTTCAGTCAATATATCAGTATTCTTAAATCTCTCATTTTCGAATTTATTTACCACCAAATCCTGTGTCGGCAAATTGTCAAGTTGAGTTACTGTAACTTCAGGATCATCTTTAAATAGCTCATTCAAATCAAAATCCAAATCAAATGATGCTTCCATTTTGTAAAAGAAAAAAACTTTTGTCTCATAAGCACATGTTCCTGGATTATGACATAAAAAGCACGAATAGTCACGTGGTCTAAGTGAGATAGAAAATCTCGTGCCGTGATATATGGGAAATATACACTCGCTAACGCTCGTGTATATTTCCCATATACCACGACACTCGTTTTCTATCCCTTACGTCTACGGAGAGGGTCTCACTAAAATACGCCACAGCAGAAATATACGCCACCGGTACGCCACAGAAGAAATCGATACGCCACAGCACATATATAGCAATGAATGCATGATTTTTTAGTTTGATCTTTTTGATTATGATATTATCTTTCATAGTTGTAAGACATGCTTAGAAATTTTATATATTTTCGTAGTAATTCGATCGGATAAACAGGTGGTGAAATTGGTAGCCAATATCAAGCGTTGATCTATTAATAAATACTTGAAGGGAGATAACTCTGATGACAAGGAGTTGGTCTAAGCTCCTGGTTGACTGTCAGACGACAAATTTGTCTTAATTTTGCGCAATGCCGACACCGTAAGATTTGTCTCAAATTAATTGTGGACTAGAATGAGCATGGGAAAAGAAAACGTGCAGGATTTTGAACAGATGATAAAGAATCTTTATATTATAATCAAAAGGACACACACTGTCTGATCATTTAACCATTTACCACTGATTTAAACTCTTTACCAAACGTCAATATTTTCGACATTTCTAAATTCAAAGCATTCAAAATAAATGTGGCCCAAATGATGTAAGTTGGTTTTGGGAGGATAGATTGCTGTAAGTTGTATTTGAGATAGTTGAAAACATTGTGAGAAAATGCTACCAGCATTTTCTCCATTTCCACAATGTTTTTCTAAAGCCTTCTTCATGGAGGTCGTTAAAATGCGGGACTACGTGGTAAAGAGTAAATGGCCAAGAAGCTGTTGTTAACAATGTGGGAAAAGAAAAATCAATGTGTTTAACCAGCTAGCTTTCTACCCAATGAGGTAGCGTTTTGGACTTTTCCATATTCAAAGCAATTGCAGACGACAAGGTGCATCTGTCACTGGGCATTTACCCTTTAACAAACAATCCCGGGTTTTCACGACCTTGGGGAAGAAGCCTTTTGAAAACATTGTGGGAAAAGAAGAAAATGCTGGTAACCAGCATTTTCTTCTTTTCCCACAATGTTTTCTTCCCTTCCAAAGGTTAATTTCGGTTTTTGAGTCATGTTTAACTACAAATGCTTCCAATTTAGACAAGTCTAAAATATTGTAGTCTGGCAAAGAGTTAATAATGAGGTAGCGCTATGGACTTTTCCAAATTCAAAGCATTTGTAGACGACAGATTCTGTTTCAAATGCTGTAAGTTGATTTTGGGAGGCTAGATAACATGGTGAGAAAAGGAGAAAATGCAAGCCACCAGCACTGCTAGACTACAATAGGGAAAAATGGAAGAGCAGGGATTATTACTAAAAGGGATAACGGACAAAGCTCTTTCTCTCTATCCCTCCCCCTCGCTCTCTTTGACGATTTGACAATAGAAAGGCGACTTTAAATATAACTGGGTGGTCCTGAAAAGGACCGTTTGATTATATTCATACGAGGGTCGTTCAAATATTATCCGAATTAAGTCAATAAACCTTTA
Organism: Tridacna gigas; assembly: GCA_945859785.2. Lineage (NCBI taxonomy): Eukaryota > Metazoa > Mollusca > Bivalvia > Cardiida > Cardiidae > Tridacna > Tridacna gigas. The sequence goes on from OX244028.2 coordinate 59,586,001, forward strand.
ATGAGTTATCGTAATGCGACAAAAGTCCATGCATCGTAAAACGACATTCAGTATGTACAAAAGTAAAAAAAAAAATGAAACAATAGAACAATAGATATTGATTTTACACGCAATCAAACATACACAGGTACTAGGAACCGGCGCACAAAACGCTACAATATACGACGTCATCAACGTCGTCGGAGAGTCATCAGGCAACGTGACCTATTCTTTTTCGAAGTACTCGCCCCTATGCTCTATGCATCGTCGGTGACGGCGTACCCACTGGCTGTACACATCCGTGTACCGCTCGGACTTGTACTGCTTCGTAATTAAACGTGTTGCAACTTGCAGTTCTTGAAGGGACTGAAACTTCCCATCCTTTAGTTATGCCTTTATGGTTGGGAAAATGGCAAAGTCACATGGTGCCAAATCGGGAGGGTATGGCGGACGGGACACGGTCTCAAGTCCAAGTAAAGAAAGCTCCAGATCTGTGGCCCCTGCAGTGTGGGATGAGGCATTGTCCACATGTAGTACAAAGTTCTCGAGAGGCATACCAGGCCGCTTTTTGCTTAGGGCGTGTACGAGGTCTTGACGAAGCACCTTGCAAAAATAGTCAGCGTTGACTTTAGCGCCTTTCAGAACTACTTGCTGCAGATTCATCCCCTGCATATCGGCAAACATCACGAACATGTATTTCCTCCACTCTTGCATACTTGGGCTTTCTTTGGAGGGGGTGATCAGGCGTTCTTCCACACTGCTGACTGGCTCTTCGTTTCGGGATCGTGAAGCCATAGCCATGTTTCGTCCATGGTTATAATGCGCGATAGGAATGTTTCCCCTTCTCTGTCGACCCTCCGCAGAAACGCCCGGGACTCGCTGACCCGCCGCCGCTTCTCCTCATCTCTCAAAGGGCGGGGAACCCATTGTGCGTGGACCTGAAACCAGTCAAAAGTATATTTTGAATCGTCTAAATTCATCATCACAATAAATTTTAGATATGTGATATTGTTTTTAATAACTACAAATTTTACAGTTTTTACATAATTTATGTTCGTATCTGTTTTAAAATTAAACATTTTTTGCTCAAATTTACCTTTGTCATTTCCAATTCATTAGTTACAACTGAATGGATGCTTCCAACGCTGATGTCGAAGGTCTCTGATAAGGTTCGCACTGTCAAACGCCGATCTCGCCTCAGGGCCTCGCCAATGGACGTCACCAACGTCGCCGGAATTTCCTTCTTTCAACCTCTTCCTTCTCGATCGTTAATGCTCTCTTCCCCTTCTTTGGAACGTCTATGCCAATCAAACACCAGTGAGAGATGTATAAATAGGGGTTGTAGAACAAATTTCCGGATTTTCTCGATTCGTCCGATTCGTTCGATTATATATCGTATTAAATAATTGTTCGAGGGTATATATTTTCGTCGCAACGTTTCATCGCTAGTTTTCCCCCTTCCCCCTCTTCGTTTTTTTCCCGCTCAAATTCGTCTACTTTACGGCACAGTTTCCCGATTTTTTCGTAAAAAAGTATTCTCCTCGTAAAAAAATATTTTTTCGTAATATTTTTTATATATATTTTTTTTCCCGTAAAATATATCCTATTTTTTTCCCTATATACCCCCCCCCCCCTTGAAGTCTCTTCGAGTCCCTATACTTTTTCTTTATAATCTCTCAATCGTCGTCTCCTATAATCGTCGCGTTCCGTTAATCTCTCAATCGCTGCAGTCTCTAGCTGCCCTGTATAGTCTCGCGAAGTCGATAGGATTTCGGGACGGGAAGGCAATAGGGGAATAGACGCCGTTTCCCCTATCGGGTCGACGACGTTTTTGGGGCGTAGGGGAAGAAGAAAAAACTAAGAAAAACTAAGAAAACTAAGAAAAAAACTAAGAAAAAACTATGGATTCTCGGAAGAAACCCGTTTTTCGAGGGAAAAAACGAAAAAGAAAAATGGCTTTATTTAATACGATATATAATCGAACGAATCGGACGAATCGAGAAAATCTGGAAATTTGTTCTACGCAAAAATTTTCTCGTATTAAGAAAAAAATAGTTTATAAAAAATGGAAGAAGCTTTATTAGCGAGAGTCTCATCCGACGAAGAAAACGATTCCGGTTTTGAAGATTGTCGTTTAGAAGAAACGGATTCTGACAACGAAGGTGAAGAACAACGAAGGCGAAGAACGGTCTTTTCGAAACGAAGTAATCGAACGATTTAATATCTTATTTTATAGAATTTGTAATCGACATCGTTTATGGAAACTAAGTTACGTAGAACTAAGGGAACTTACGTACGCGATACGTTGGCTATTCGAATTAACGTACGAGGGTTTTTGCGTTTGCCACTTATACGAAGGGGACCCTATACCCGAAAAAACGCGTAGGATTACGGACGATTTTTTTAAAGAAAATTCGTTAAATCGTTATTTAATCTATCATCGCGTACGTTTTTTCATCGAAAATCCGGAATATAAAACTTTGATGAAAACGGTAGAAGATTTTATTCGTACGAAAATTCTATTCGATTCTCGCGAAATATAGTATTTTTCGGGAGATATTTGGCACTGGGCTTAAAGAAAAAAGTCGCTATAGAAAAACGGAGTTAGGAATTTGGGATAAAATTTTAAATTTTGAGAAGTTACGCGGTTTTATGATTATTAAATTCGGAGAAAAAGCCGAACGCGTTTGTTCGAAATACGATTTTTGGGATAAATCGTACGATGAGTTATGGGGACTTGTACTCGCGATTCGTTACGAACACAAAAAAAGGGATTACGATTATAAAAAAAGTAAAAATTTAAAAAGTCTATCTGGCAGATCGTTAAAAGAACCTAGTTATTATTCCGTTTTTAATTTATTAAAAGGAAAGCAGAAACCGTACGAGTTTTTCGCGAAAAAATACGATATAGAAAATTTATACGAAAACGATTTTTACGAAATAGAAAAAGCGATTACCGGTTTATTCGAATGTAGATGTCGTTTGAGTAAATCTCTCGAACCGGACTCGTGCAGTCCGCCCGAAGATTACTATTTTTCCGACGACGATACTTCCGACGAAGAAGAAAAAAAACGATATTTCTTTTACAGCGGCCGGAAAATTTAGATTAGATATGTATACTACTTACGGCTCTTCGTTTACACGTTTTTGTTGTAAATATGAGTAGTGTATAAAGGATACCTTCCCGCTTTTTCGTCTCGCCGCCCGTTTTCTAGCCAGAACGTCCGTTTCTAGCCAGAACGTCCATCCATTTTCTAGTTAAAAACGCCTATCCCTTTTTTAAAATTTTTTTTTATTTTTTTAAAAAATAAAAAAAATTCCCCCCCCCCCGCACGCGTCTTCACCCCCCCCCCAAAAAAAAAATTCCGATCTCGCTATCTTCCTATTTTCCCGCGCGTCTCTCTCTCGAAAAAAAAGTTATAAATTCCCGATTCCCCCGCGCGTGTTTCTTAAAAAGGGGGAAAAAAATTTATAACGGCCAAAAAAGTTATAAATTTTTCGTTTGAAAAAAAAAAAATTTGAATTCTGTAAAAAAATTTTCGCAAATAGAATTCCTGAAAATGGGTGCAGTTATAAGTAAAATAAACCAATTGAGAGGAAACCAATTGGAAGAAAACCAATCAGAAAGAATTCGCAAGTTGGTTAATTTTATACACGAGCGAATTAACGAAATGGTTCATGAAAAATTGAAACAATTATCTTTTATTCGTCTACACGAGGATATGATACGAGAAGTAGAGCTCGAAATTAATGATCTAAATAATCGGATATATGATATAGAAAATGAAATAACAGCCGCTGCTGAGAAAGAAATATCTTTTATTCGTAGACTAAAGCATGAAAAACTAGGGATAGAAACCGAAATTAAACATCGATATTGTGACGTATCTGATCTAGAAAGTGAAATGCTGTGCGCCTCTGGTTTTGAAGAAGGTCTGAAAAAATTGATAGAAAAATTTGTAGATAGGCAAATGGAAATACTCGATGAAATTGGTTATGAAGAGGACCCTGATGGGGAAGATCCATCTTTTGGCGGGCGACTACCATATGGCGATTCCGAAGATTCTGACGAAGATATTCCCGAAGATTTAGACTGGGAAAATGAGGTAACCTGGAATGAAGAAGTACCCGAAGAAAAAACTTTAATCGCGTACGATAAATGTTGCGTGTGCCTAGATAAGAAACCTAATATAATTAATATTCCTTGCGGTCACATTTGCATGTGTAGGGATTGTAATACTAAAAACGTGGGAAGAAACGAATGCGCTATTTGCAGGAAGGTAATAAATAATTTTTACGTAATTGAACAAGATCGTAGGCTCACGATAATAGAAAGATTAGTAAGATTAGTAAGATTTGTTTTTTCGAAAAATTAAAAAAATAAAAAAAAATTTATAACTTTAAAAAAGTTATGAATTTGGACGCAAGTAATCCTTTAAATGACAAACCGGAAATTCTTCTACCACGACCTTATCTTTTATCTTAAACATAATATCCGAAAACCATTTTACCGAGGGATTTTGGTCTTTCTCGTGTATTCCGGAAAACAAAACTCGTCCCGTGGGAAATACGATTATGGTATCGTATTTTCTAGATAGTTTGCGCACGTTTTGCATCTTCGAAATTAAATCGTAAAACTTATCGTAGGGTATTTCCTTTTTCAAATGCGTTATATTATCTTTCTTACTTATATCGAGCTCGTAAACCGGCATATCATCGATAGATTCTACGGGCGATATAAACTTAACTCCTATAGAATCTTGCATGGATGGTAAAAGGTTATATCGTTTATTATCAGCGAAATAGTTTCTTAGTTTTTCTTTGTCCACGAAAAACCCTAAATTAATAACAACGTTTCTCATTACGGAAACCAAATAAATCTTTAGACTATCGAGTAAAATACAAGACGGGGTTTTCTTGAGTACGTCCCATAAAAGGACTAAACCTTTTACGCAATGATCGTAAGATTTACACCCAGTAAGCTGTATAACCCCGTTTTTAAAAACTTTTAAGTTGATTTTTTTACCATCGACGAAAAAAAATAAAATACAATAAAAAAAATTTTTGGAATGGTATTTTTCTACTTTTTTCGAACTATAAGACATACTCGTTAGTTCGGGCGTTTTAATGATCTCTTTGTGCAACTTTTCTGAATTAAGGTTATTTATGTTCGTGTAAGCCATAAATACTTGGGTAGAAACTTTTTCGTTCATTTTTTAAACGAAAAAACTTAGTTAATTGGATAAAAATTCCTATTTTTCAATTCTTTTATTTAAAAAAAGTTAAATAAAAAAATTTGACTTAAGTAAAAATTTTTCTATGTTAAAAATCCTATAATGGAGATGAGTTATACAGATTTTAAAGACTTCGATATAAATAAATTAAGACTTTGTGATGGCGCGAAAAATACGGCTTACAATTATCAAACAATAGGGATTTCATACGAATATCCGGATGGAATAACGAGAGGTTTATGATTACGTTCGGGTCTCTTCTTTCTCTTATTTTACAATCTTATCAAACTAATTCGAATGATTACTTTATGAGTATTTTATCTTTTTACAACGAAGAGAATCCGACACCGAAAGAAATTGGATTTAAAAAAGTATTAGATGACATTTCGGCTTTTTTACGAAAAGAAGTGCCTAAAAATGTATGAAGGGCGATAAAAATATTAAAAATAGGAGTTTTGATGATTTAGAAATTGTTGACCGAGATATTTTTTACCTGAAACTAAAACAAATTAAAAGATACGACGAGCGTGGAAATCACGTAAAAAACGATATAGTTACTTGTTTTTTCGAAAAAGGTAAAGATAACAATCTCGAAGAAAAAGATCCTATTTCTTTCACAAAAATAAGATGTAAAGTAATCGTTTATATGGATATAACGGATATTTTTATTAATCATACTACGATTAAAATACATACTAGCGTTTCCGAAGTTCTCGTTTCTAAAAAGAATGTTCCTCAACCTAAAAGAACGAGTATGAACCAACTTACCGCTACTTCGGAATTAACATTTGGTTCCGACGATGAAAGCGAAACCGAAGACGATCAAGTTACTGCTTTATAATATTAAAAAGTAAATTTATAACTTTTTTAAAGTTATAAATTTTTATAAATCGAGTTCTATAAGTATCGTTAAATAAGCATTTTTTACATTAACATTGCTAGTCTTCGTTAAAAAGTTTATGACGTCGCACTGCTTTATTTCTAAAGGCTGAGGAAAAATTACGCAAATGCAACCTTCTCCCGTTTTTTTTATTAAGGAATAGTCAGTTTTTTCCTCGCCGTTTACGACTAAGTTAATTTTTATCTCTTCTTCTAGAAACTTATTTCCTTTTAAAACTGTTAAAGTACCTCTTATAATTCTACCCGGAGCTGACGCGCAATAGCCCCCTAATCCGTGAGATCTTCCGTTGCTACCATTACCGAAAGAAAACTCGTAATTTCCTTCTAATAAACTTCCTTGTTCCTCGGCATGGACACTTATTATAGGTTTAGTTTTTTCCTTTTTAGATAAATCTATTAAATGCAGCGATAAAGCCGCTAACCGTTCGGTTAAATAAAATTTCGTTACGGGATCGTCTCTATCGACGGGTTTGGGTAGGCTCGTAATTCTTTTTCCTTTCATATCTATTTGCCCATTCGCGGTAAAAGAACCGTCAGGGTTTCTCGTTAAAACTTCTCCCCCAATAGAAGCTAAAACTTTACTATCTACGTAAAATTTATTCGCGGCTTGCTGCTCTTCTAAAGGGGTTCTGATATTGTAAATTCTTCGCCCTCCCATGGAAACGTCCGCGGTCGCTATGTAACCTCCGGAACCGTAAATGAAAGCTCGATTAAAGGAATCCACATAATTCTTAGTCACGGCGTCTTGCGGGTTTGCGGGGTTTAAAAGATTCGACAAATAATAACCTCGCATATCTATATTCGCGATAGCCGAAAAACTGCCGTCTTCCCGTTTTACTATCGCTCTTTCGCTATCATCTACGTATTTTTTAGTAGTGGCTTCGCTCGGTTCCATAGGATCGCCCAAATTTTTTATTTTATTAAAACTCATGTTTAAATATTCCGTCATGAGATAACCCCCATTTTCGTCCAATATTCCTGCGTTGGAATCGACATAATTTTTAGTCGCGACGTCTTGAGGATTTACGGGATTACTAACTCGCGTTAATGTATTACCGTTCATATTTATAGAACCGGTAACTTCCATAGTTCCGTCTTTACGCAAAAAATTATTATTTATGTAAGTTAACGACACTCCATCGTCACTCGGTTTAACGTCATCCATTCTTCCGAAATTTATCGACCGGCATTTTTTTTATTTAAAAAAGTTTATTTAAAACTTGTTGAAATTTATTTCCCGAGGTTAGCTCTTTAAGAACGTACAAGCATAAATGACAGCAAAATACTTGGTCTGCTCGTTGTAATCGGTCTGAATTGTAAAATATCGGATCTATTAAATAGTCTCGAAGTACAATAGGCGGTCGGATGGCGTAACTGTCGAAATAAATTTTTAGTTTACCGTCTTTATACCAAGCGACCCAATGCATCCCGGGACCGCTCGTATCATCGAGATTTAATATGCCGTATTCTTTTTTTCTACATCTTCTCGGTAAAGCGTTTCGTAAAAATATCCCCCTAAAAGAAGGAATTTTTAATTTTTTCGCGGCATCTTCTAGTTCAAAGTTGCTCAACGGCTCGTTCTGTAAAATTACGTTTTTAATCGCGATATTCGACATTTTTTTTTATACCTAAATATTTTTAATGTTTTCGTTGTCAACCCAAGAGTTAAACTCGTCGGAATACCCCTTCCATTTTACCAAAGATTTCTTTTTTCCTTTTTTAATAACCTTTTCTATCCTAAACAACTCTTGACTAGTTTTTTGTAGTTCGGGTTCGTAAAAAGTACCTTTTATTTCTTCTTCGCTAAGATCCGTAATTTAATACATTACGGGCGACGTACATTTTACTTCGGAAATCGTAAAAATCTCTTCGGTCCATCTTGTGGTATATCCCTTTTCGAAAGTGTTTTTCTTTTTAGATATCCTTACTTTATCGCCTACGGAAAACTTAGGATTTATATCTCTTATTTCGTGACCTTCGGGATAAAGAGTTTTCCAAACCTTGGTTTCATTAACCTTTTTACTAGCGTTTACAGGCGTCATCTTAATAGAAGAATGTTTCGCGTTATTATATTCTTTAACGAGATCCGGTAACGCGTTAATGTAAACGTTAGTGGAATTAGCGGAAAAATATTTCCACATTTTTTCTTTCATCGTTCTAATCCATCTCTCAACGACGCTAGATTTCTCCTCATTTTTGGTAGAATACAACTCTATCAGTTCTTTAACATCCTTATTATAAAACTCTTTACCTTTATCCACCCACATTTTTTCCGGTTTTCTCTCTTTAAAAATAGTCTTTAATGCCTCGGCGACGGATTTTCCCGTTTTATCTTTTAACGGAATCAGCCAACTGTATTTGGAAAAGATATCGATGACTGCGAGAAGATATTTTATACCCCGATTAAATTTAGAAAACGCTTGCATGTCTACTAAATCCGCAGCCCATATCCTATCGATACCGTTTACTAAAACTCTTCTTTTCTTAAATTTTCTTTTGACGGGTTTATGCAGCTCTTCCGACAGCGTCGTCATTTCGAACTTTTTTTTTTAATTCCCATTCTGAATTTTTTCTTCGTTCCAATCATATTACTAATGACGAATCGTTCCATTTTTTCTCTAATAGTCGGATTATAGATTCCCTTTAGCTCCGTTAACATATTAGCGTCGCAAATAGAATTTCTGGTAGCCGTGTCATTATGTTTAAGATAGCAAATATTGTGATGGTAAGCCGCTTTATCAATCCGGTTTATCGGTTTACTCCATTCTTTTGGCGTTAAATCGGGATTGAGTCTTTTATTTAGCTTAGTACCGGGTCCAGTAAAATTATGGCCCGGGAGATGCATTTCAACTGGTAAGTTATTGATAAACTTATTTAGTAATGAACCGCCCTTTTTTTAACGTTTTCGCCTTTTTTAACGAATTTCGTTTTAGTCGTTCCGCATACGACGCATTTTCCGCGCGCCATATTTCTTCCATTTTTACTAACGACGTAATTCGCGTTGCTAGTATCGGTGATTTTTTTACATTTAACGCAATACATCTTTTTTATATATAATTTAAACTTATTTAAACGTATATAAAAAATGGATGTCATAGATTTATCGTGGAACGAAGTAGTATCGAAGAGACTTGATAACCCTTTTTTACCTAAAAGCATTAGAGGACTAATCGTGGGTAAATCGGGATGCGGTAAAACGACGCTTTTACTAAACCTTTAGCTAAGACCGGATTGGCTCGATTACGATAATTTATGCGTTTTTGGAAAAAGTCTTTTTCAACCCGAATATCGTATACTTAAAAAAGCTTTTGAAGAAAAATTACCTAAGGAGGCAATTTTAAGGCTGTTTAACATACGCGACGAAGTTCAGGATAAAAACGTTTCTCCTGCGGCTTTGATCGAGAAATGGATCGAAACTCTAGCGAATAAATAGAATATTAAATGTAGTTTTTTCGAAACTGCCGAAGATGTACCTGATCCGAGAGAACTAAAATCGGAAAACAAAAATTTAATGATCTTCGACGATTTACTCTTAGAAAAGCAAAATAAATGCGAATGCTATTATATTCGCGGAAGACATAGTAACGTCGATTGCTTTTACCTTTCGCAAAACTATTTTAGGTTGCCGAGGCAAACTATTAGAGAAAACGCGAATTTTATCCGCCTTTTTCGTCAAGATCATAAAAACATTAATCATATTTATAGCGATCACGTCAGCGAAGATATGACCAAAGAAGAGTTTAGAAAATTTTGCTACAAGGTATGGGAAAAGCCTTTCGTTATCGATTTATCAAGTAAAAAAGACGAAGGAAAATATAGGGACGGTTTTGACAACTTTTATATACCTAATTCGATAGAGTAAAAAAAAATTGAAAATAATAAAAAATTTTAAAAATAATAATTGTCAAAAATGACGCACGTAAATTTGTATACCCTCGATTATAGATTAAATGGCCATTCAGTAAATTTTGTCGTAGGTATTATTAAAGATTATGTAGAAAATGAACTGAAAAAAAAAATCGAACATTGCCCAAAAAGTATTTTTTATAATATTTTAGATTTTTATAAACTAAAAAAAGAGTTTCGTTCTTTCGTTAAAGAACGCGGTCTCAGCGGAGAAGTATTATACGCTACTTTTTTAAAACAACGCGTTTCCAAATCATTGCGTAATATAAATTATTGGGCGAGGGTTTTTGAAACCGAAGAGGAAGATAGAACGAATAAAAAACATAGAAAACATATAGCGAGAATGTTACCTTATTTAAAAGAAATAGGACATATGGCTGTATTTTTTTCGGCAGAAAATAATCAAAGCTTTGCAAAAGCTAAAGTTTACGCTATGAAGGAGAACTTTAACGGAAATGCTAAAAAAAAGTGTTTAAGTGTTGGTACAATTTCTACTAAACTTTAAAAAATATATCTTTTAACGAAAGATATATTTCTAAAATAATTTTTTACTATTAAAAAATGGAAGATCATTTAAAACGGATAGCAAAAAATACGGAACATAAAATGTCGTCGCAAATTATAGTAAGTAACGATAAAACGCGTTTTACGAGGACGTTTAATCCCCAAATTCGGCTGGAATACAATAGAAAATACGAGATAGCTTTGGTAAACCTCGAAACGTACTATTCTTTTCCAAACATTGACGAGTCGAATAACGCGTTTATTTATTCTCCGGATAATGGTGTTTCGTGGGTTAAAATACTAATTCCGGAAGGAAGTTACGACCTCTCAGACATTAATGATACCATTCACCAGGAAATTAGGAAAAAAGGTCATTTCGATTTAATTAATGACGAGTATCCTATTCAAATTTTGGTGAACACGAATACGCTAAAATCTATTCTTATTATCGAAGACGGCTGTCAAGTAGATTTTAATCATCTGAACTCCATTTCTAAAGTTTTAGGTTTTACTCACGCGAAATACGAAGCGGGTTTTCACGAGTCGGAAAACGTAGTAAACATTCTAAGTATAAATTCCGTATTTGTTAACATCGATATTATCTCGGGAAGCTACGTTAATGGTTCGACACAAAACACAATTTACTCTTTTTTCCCCAATGTTGCTCCTGGATATAAGATAATAGAGTCACCGGTTAATTTAGTATATTTACCGATAACGATGTACGACATACACGATATGGAGGTAAAAATTACGGATCAAAATGGAACTTTACTAAATCTAAGAGGCGAAAATCTAACGATTAGGTTTCATATTAAAGAGGCATAAAAAAATAAAAACGTATAAAAAATGACGAATTACGCGAGTATTAAAGTGAATATAACGGAGGGGCAAAAGAAAAAACTTTTATCCGCTATTAAGAAAGGGGGTTGCGAAACGAGTATTCGTTTATCGCGTAAGGACTTTAACGGTAATGATGTTTTAGCCGTTACCCAAACGCAAGCGAGAAAAATAGCCAAAGCCTTCGAAAAAGGTACTGGCGTAACAATAAGAATGTCTGCTAAGCAACTTAAACACAATACGGAAATAAAAGGAGGTTTTCTCGGAATATTAGCCGGTTTAGCCTCGAGCGCTTTGCCGGCGATAGCCAGAACCGTTTTGCCGGCATTAGGTGTCGGTGCCCTGTCAGGACTAGCGTCATCGGGCGTACAAAAAGCGATGGGTTCCGGTCTTTACCTTAAAAAAGGAGGTTGCGTTTGCCGGGTAGAAACTGACGGACAAGGTCTTTATTTAAGTCCTTATTAAGGTAAAGGATTAGGATCCGTCGGTAACGGTTTATATTTAAAACGGGGCGGAAAGTTTTACGACGGAAAAGGTCTTATTCTCAGACCCAATAGTCCTTTTAAAAATATACCCATTTTAGGAGCTATTTTATAAATTAAAAAAAGATGAATGTTCACAAATTTAGCGTAAAACCGAAAATTTCTAAAGCGAAAACGATCCATTGGAGTCTCGATCCTAATTTAAAACATCCTCCGATAAAAGAAAATTCGTTAACTTGGAACATCTTTGTCCAAGAAAAAATTACGTTAACTCCGGGGCAAGTATTTCCGATGCAATTAGGTTTAGGTTTCACGTTGACTAAAGGCGTAGTTTTAACCTCATTAGCGTATTCTTTAAGATTAAAAAACTGTAGTTTACAAAACGAGGTTAGCCTTAAAGACGCTAGCAATATTTTAATTACTATTACTAACAATTCGAAGAACTCGGTAAAAATAGAAGAAAACGAACTTTTATGTCGCGTTTATTATCATCTTTAAAAAATGGAAATGAAAGAGATTAATGTATATCCGGAATTACCCACGGCTCCTCCGGCGGATGAGGGCCAGGGTTATCGTTTGCAGAAAATTAACGAGATACAAAACTTCTTAGAAGGCAAGGTCGCGAAAAGAGAAGCTTTAAGTAAAAAATATTTTAGAGCCACGAGGATAGTAGACAACGTTGACACGGTTTTAATTACGGTTACTTTAGCCGCGGGAGCCGGAGGTATTAGTTTGTTATCGACGGTAGTTACGATACCAGCGGTAATAGCGATAGAAGGTGTCGCGGCTTTTACCGGTTTGTTAAGTATAGTCGGGAAATACGTCGTTAGAAATTCGACGGCTAAAGCCGAAAAACACGAAAAGATTAAAACCATCGCCGATACGAAATTAAATACTATAACCTCGCATGTCTCGAAAGCTTTATCGGATAATAAAGTCATGGACGAAGAGTTCCAACTAATTATGGAGGAATTAGAGAAATATAAAAAGATGAAGGAAGAAATTAGGTCTAAATCCAAGAAAAAGATATCGAGCGAAATGGAGGCGTCATTAATAGAAAGAGGGAGAAGAGAACAACGCGAGTCCTTTCGGAGGTTGGTTGAAAAAAATCGTGGCGGGCCGTTGGAATATTAGGCCCCTTTCAGGGGCCCAGACGCCAAAGGCGTCTAAAAAACCTAAAATTAAATTTTTGTGTAGTTTTAGTTACGAAACGTGTTAAAAACTGTGTTAAAATCTGTGTTTAAAAACTGCGTTAAAAAAAATAATCCTAATAAAAAAATGTCTTTTTTAAAAATTGCTGATCCGATAAAAAGGGAACAAACTGTAAGAGAATTTCTCGCGATAAAAAAGAATATTCGCGCTAACGAACTAGCGGAAAAAACGGGAAAAATAGAATTACGAGAGGATTTTTCGGAGTATTTTAAGCCCGTTACAGAAACGCAAAAAGAAACGCAAAAAGAAACGCAAAGGGCAATTACGTCGGGTCTTAGGCCTATTAAAAAGGGTCTTAAACCTATTAAGGGTCTTAAAGGTATTAAAACGGCTATCGAGCAATTACCGAAAGGTTGCCGCAACAATTGCCCCAACAAATAGGTTATCCTTTTAGCATGGCTCCTCCTAGTTATAGGACAACAAGTCCGTTACCATCAACATTAGAAGAAGAGGAAGAAGAGGAAGAAGAGGGATTAGGTGAACTGCAAGATCCTATCTTTGGTCTTAAATTAATAGGTAAAAGACATTATATTGGCCATATGCAAGTTTTCTTTACTCCTGGTAAAAAAAAGATTGTTGTTGATGATTATAGTTTTGATTACACACCAGGCTTGAAGGAACTTCTTACATCTAAAAACCCCAAAGAAAATTTAGTTAAAGAAAAAGATAAAGACGCATATGTTTTTATTTTAGGTTATACTAACGTTATGCATCGAGGTAATAATCCTAACGATCCCTATCCTAAAGCCTCTAGATCGCTAAAATGGAAAAAATATATTAAACCTATTTGGGAAGAGGTTAAAAAAGAGAGAAAAAAGATTGGTAAAGGCATTAAAAAAGTCGTTATTCCTAGTGACCCTAACGCGTTGCTAGAAAAACTCGACTTACTTATGGCTAGTAAAGCGGCGGGTAATACGGGCGTTAGAAACGAACTCGTGAGCGTGTGCGACGAATTAAAAAAGCAAGGCGTTTTCGATAGTGATATCTATAAAAAAATAATTTCCTTATTATAAAAATATGATCATCTATAAGAAACGAGGATTTTTAAGAAGAAACAGATACGGAGGAGCCGGAATTTTTGACAGTTTAGCTAGCTTTCTCGCGAGACTTTTTAGTAGTAGCGCAGCTAAACAAATCGCGTCCTCCGCCGTTGATGTTGGAAAGAGCGTTGCTAAGGAAGGAGCGAAAAAAGCTTTAGAGGCCGGAAAAAGCGCCGCTATAGACGCGGGAAAAAGGTTAGTCGAAAAGGCTTTAACGCCGAAATCTAAGAAAATTTTGCAAAAGTATAATGCTATACCCGCAACGACAACGCCCGTGACTTCGCGAGACGCAAATGCTTTATTAGCAGGAAGTGGTAACGACGCGATTGCTATACAAGAATTGGTTAGAAAATTAAATAGCGGGGCCGGTATTAAAACGACATAAAAAATATTATAGTGATTTAAGATTATTATAATATAATAAAAAATGAGCATTTTAAACATTACTGAAACGGGTTTTAACGACGATGGTATCGAAGAGTACGAATACTTCGAGTATTTGCCGATTGTAGGTGCCGCTAACAGTCTTAACAATAACGGAGGAGTTATTACGATTAACATCGAAACTCAAGATATTTTTACACATCCTAGCGAAAGCTATTTACTTATAGAAGGCCAATTAACGAGGGTTAATGGCAACGCTTATGTAAATAACGATGACGTTACTTTAACGAACAACGGTTTAATGTATCTTTTTAATGATATTAGATACGACCTTTCGGGTAAAGAGATTGAAAGAATAAATCATCCAGGCCGGGCTACCATGATGCTAGGATTGTTAAAATATTCAAACGATTTTTCTAATTCACGAGGGTTAAACCAATTGTGGCTTAAGGATACAGTAAAAGAAGCGGATGAAGCAAATAATTTGGGTTTTAAATTAAGGAAAAAACAAATCATTTGTGATCCTGATCCAAAGGGCACATTTAGCGTTAGAGTTCCGTTAAAACATATTTTTGGTTTTTGCGAAGATTACGATAAAGTCTTGTATGGAATGAAGCAAACTCTTTACTTGACAAGAAAAGGCGATGATGATGCTATAAATAAAGGTGTTTTTGTGGCTGCTGCTGGTGGCAACCCAGAAAGAAATAATCGTGGTAAAGTTACGTTGAATAAAATAGCGTGGTATATGCCGCACGTGTTACCCTCGGATAAGTATAAAATGGAACTTTATAAACATATTCAGAATAAAGAAAGTTTTCCGGTTAATTATAGAATGCTACAATGCGATACTGCTCCAGTTACTGAAACACAATCATTTACCTGGAGACTCGCCGTTAAAACGGCGCCTGAGTTTCCGCGTTACATCATTATCGGTTTTCAGAAGCGTAGGATAAACGACCAAGATAGAAATTCCGCCATATTTGACCATGTTAACGTTACGGACATTCACGTTACGTTGAATTCTTTTAAATACCCTCGAACTGACTACAATCTTTCATTTCCCCATCAACGATTTAGTAGAGCATACGGTGATGTTGTCGTGTTTAGATCTAAGTTTTTTCTCATGGATGATTTAGCGTCAAATCCTAACTTTACTCCTTTAGAGTACAAAGACCTTTATCCATTGTTTTTGTTCGATGTTAGCAAACAGAGTGAAAGGATAAAATATTCCGTAACCGATATTCATGTTAAAGCAAATTTTGGCGTTAATGTGCCCGCAGGTACGCACGTGTATGCCCTTATGATTAGCGATAGACGAGTAAACTTCCAGTCCGACGGAAATAAAATGAGCGTAGTGTATTAAGATTTTTCTTTAATATAAAAAATGATAAGCAAATCGGATTTAAAAGATATTCTTAAAGAAAATAATATAAAATTTTTTTCTTATTTAGATAAAAAACAATTGATCGATTTAGCTAAAGAACACGGAGTATTACCGGAAGAGCCTCCTAAACCGAAAAAGACGATAGATCCTAGGTTCGATAGATTAAAAAATATTAGGAACAATCCGAAGAAAGTTTGCGTAGAAAACGTTGAAACGGGAAACGTACGCGATTTTTACTCGATTTATAAAGCGAGCAAATTTATCGGTACCAGTCCTCAAACGGTTTGTAATTGGAATGGTAGAGTTTGGAAAGATAAATATAAAATAACTATAACTTAATTTTATTACGATTAGATCGTAATAAAATTGATTACCAACTTAAATATTTTTTTATTATAATATAAAAAAAATGTCGCGTTATATTTCGAATTTATTTTCGGCGGCGAAACGGACCGCGTCTAGGGCCTACTCCGCGTTTGTCCCAGAACCTGTACAGAGAAGAATAACTAATTTCAATAATTGGCTCGTTAATAATGTAGATTCCACGAACATACCGCAAGTAGTGGATGACTTTAGATTACACGTGAGAAGATCCATAGTACCAGCTACGCCGGCCGTTAGAGATCCGACTCAGTCAAGAATTAGGTTGCGTACTAGACCTTCTGTTCGAGTACCCTTAGTACCGCGGGCTCCTCCCGTTAGGGAACGATTTAATATTAGTTTGAGGCAATCCGCATTTCGAAATTATACTAGAGTGTATAAAATAGATGGAAAAAGGGGTTATTTGCCAGACGAATTTTTTAACGAAATGGAAGAGCTTATTCGAGGCGTTCTTAGAAGTAATCTACAAAAAAAGGTAAAACTAACTCTTAAACCCATATATTATCTTATATCGGATCCAGATAAAAAGGAAACAGAAGCTGCTTTTCACTCGAAACAATATTTAAACTTAAACGGGGAAGAAGTAAATGATATATTACGGGATATGTGGGACGAAATTATGGCAAAAATGGAAAAGTTTGAACGATGAGGCAGCGGTTGGGTTTTTGTACGTATAAGGGTATTAGAACTTTATACAGTCGTTTACGAACCTTTGGGGGCTAATGGGTGGTTAGATTTGCCGGATTAGATTAAAAATAAAAAGGCCGTTATTAATATAAAAAATAAGGATAATAAATGTTTTTTATGGTGCATTTTAAGGGGTCTTTATCCTAAAGACCATAACGCGGAAATAATTGATGGAAATTTACGATCGAAAGAAGACAGTTTAAACATGGATGGGATCGAATACCCCGTCTCAATTAAAGAGATAAATAAGTTCGAGAAACAAAATCCGGAAATTAGCGTCAATGTTTTTGGTTACGAAAATAAAAAATTTTATTCTCTTAGAAACTCGAGCTTCAAAAAAACTAATCATGTAGACCTGCTATATATTACGGACGGAGGAAAAACGCACTATGCTCTCATAAAAAACTTTAATCGATTAATAAGAAGTCAGGTAACGAGTCGTCATAACGGAAATATTAAATTTTGTAAACGGTGTTTAAACCAATTTGGAAACGAAGATCTTTTAGAAAAACACCAAATATTTTGTAACGATCACGAAAGCAATAGATTAGAGATGCCGGAAAAAGGTACTATGATAAGTTTTAAAAACCATTATAGGAAACTACCGGTTCCTTTCGTTGTGTACGCCGATTTTGAGAGTATTTTGGAACCTATACATACGTGCGAATTAAACCCGGAAAATAGTTTTACTATACAACAACATCATCATGTACCTTGTAGTTTTTACTATCTCATAAAATGTTTCGAAGATAATGTTTGCCAGCCTATTACGAGAAGTTATGTCGGAAAAGATGCTGGAGAAAAGTTTATAGAACGGCTAATATCCGACACGCGAGAAATTTACGGAAAGTACTACCGAGATAAAAAGCCTATTATCATGACTAAGGAAGAAGAGGCGGATTACGAAAATCGAACGCATTGTTGGTTTTGCGGTAAAGAATTTAATAACGATAAAGTAAGAGATCATTGCCATTTTATGGGTAAATATAGGGGTGCCTCGCATAATTCGTGTAACTTAGAAGCAAAAACGCCGGACTTTATCCCCGTATATTTTCACAATCTTAGCGGTTATGACGCTCACCTTTTTATTAAAAGTCTCGGTAAACATTACGGTAAAATTAATTGCATCCCGAATAACGAGGAAAAATACATCAGCTTTAGTAAGGATATTGTCGTTGACAAGGTAAAAGAAAAAGATAAGAAAAAAACGATATGGCATAAACTTAGATTTATCGACACCTTTAAGTTTATGAGTACGAGTTTAGATAATCTTTCTAGCAATTCAAATGAAGACCAAATAAAAATTTTATCGCAATTTTTTATGAAAGAAGAGTTGCCATTAGTTAGAAAAAAGGGAGTTTTTCCCTACGAATACTTAGACTCTTTTAAAAGGCTTAGAGAAAGTCAGTTACCGCCTAAGGAAGCATTTTACTCCAGTTTAAACGAGGAACATATTACCGATGAGGACTACGCTCACGCGATAAATGTTTGGAAAACTTTTAACGCGAGCACGCTAGAAGATTACTTAAAATTATACAACAAAACGGACGTATTACTTTTAGCCGATGTTTACGAAAACTTTAGGAACATTTGCCATAAAAAATATGACTTAGACCCTATTTGGTATTATACCGCTCCCGGTTTAGCTTGGGACGCCACGTTAAAGGTAACCGAGGTAAAGTTAGAACTTTTATCGGAAAGTGACACGCTTTTAATGGTAGAACATGGACTAAGAGGCGGTGTTAGCACGTGTACAACGAGATACTCGAAAGTGAATAATAAATACATGGGGGATCAATATGTGACGAACGAACCTCCGAAGTATTTAATATACGTAGACGCAAATAGTCTTTATTCCGGAGCAATGAGCGAGCCTTTGCCCACGCACGATTTTAAATGGATGACGGAAAACGAATTAAAAAATTGGGAAAAATATTGCGATAAAAAGGGAGAAGGTTGTATCTTAGAGGTAGAATTGGAATACCCTAAAACATTACACGATTTACACAACGACTTTCCTTTAGCCCCCGAACATTTAAAAGTAGAAAAGGTAAAAAAATTAATTCCCAATTTATACGATAAAGAAAAATATGTTTTGCATTATCGGGCTTTAAAAACGTATATTGACTCGGGGCTTAAATTAAAAAACGTTACCCGAGGATTTAAATTTAAAGAAAGTAATTGGTTAAAATCTTACATTGATCTTAACAACGGTTTAAGAACTAAAGCCAAAAATAACTTCGAAAAAGATTTTTTTAAGTTGATGAATAATTCCGTTTTTGGTAAGACGATGGAAAATATAAGAAACAGAGTAAATATAAAATTACTTTCTAACGATCAATCTTATTTCTATAAAAAGCAGGCAGCAAAACCGAATTATGATCATACGACTATATTTGACGAAAATTTAGTAGCTTTACACATGAAGAGAACCTTAATAAAATATGACAAGTCCGTTTATTTGGGTATTGAGCATTTTAGATATCAGTAAGACGCATATGTATAACACTTATTATAATTATTTTAAAAAAAAGTATAACAATAAAGTTAAATTATGTTATACCGATACCGATAGTTTTATACTCGAAATAGAAACGTACGACCTTTATGAAGATATTCATCCGGACATACCTAAAATATTTGACACGAGTAACTATCCGACCGATCATCCGTGTTATTATAGCAAAAACGAGAAAGTAATAGGAAAGTTTAAAGACGAATTAGGAGGTAAAATTATGATAGAATTTGTGGGGTTAAAGGCGAAAATGTACTCTTATAAAACATTGGATAATAAGGAGGATAAAAGATGCAAAGGAATTAAAAAGTTGATCATCAAAAACGAATTACATTTCGAGAATTATAAAGATTGTTTATTCACGAAAAAAGATCAGTATAGGCAAATGCGTGTACTAAGAAGTCGCGGGCACGAAATGTATACGGAAAAGATAAACAAAATAACGTTAAGTCACGACGACGATAAAAGATTTATATTAAAAGATAGTATAAATACGTTAGCTTTGGGGCATTATAAGTTGCACGAAAATTTATAACTTTTTTAAAAAAGTTATAAATTTATTCGAATATCCTCGCCACATCAAATTTTAGTCTGAAAGTTGGACATTTAGTTATCGCTACTTTTTTCTCTTTACTATCATCGAAACAATCCGAACATACTACAATGTGACCGCAGTTACAAAATAATACGTTCGGTTCTTTATCTACGCATATAACGCATTCTTTTTCTCGGTAAACTTCGCCTACATGACAAACTGACGTCGTTATTTCGACATTTTGTACTTCGTTCCTTATTCTAATTTTGGAAGGATCCGTAACTGGCGCGGTTTCTGTGTGAGTTTCTATTTCGAGTGATTCGTTATCGCTAAATTCTTCTTCCGGCGATGAGTAGTCATCATCCAATTCTATAGGATCATCGCTCCAAGTATTAAATAAACCAAAATTGCCATCTTCCCACGAATGAGGAAAATCTGTCGGATTAAAAAAGACACGATCCATAACAAGATTTACAAAAAACGGTTGTTTTTTGTCCCATTCAAAAACGCGAGCTAAATTATTATATGGCCATAAAATATCGTAGGTGCGTAGATTATTCAAATCTAGCGTAATATAGCTTTTCGTTGGAAATACTAACGTTACGCGAGTTAATACATTTTTGTAAATATAATCTATCTTGCTATATTGGTAGTAAATAACCGGTTTTAATCTTTGAAACAAAAAGAAATTGTTCTCGTCTATGCACGGTGGCAATGCTATTATTCTCGGTTCTCGATATCTTACTTTACCGAAATATATTTTATCTTCTTGTACTTTAGTTAAATGCAAAATAAACCCAATGTTTAAACTAATCATCTTTTTTTATACGAGAAATTTTTTCTTAAATTTTTGATAAATACCGAATTTTAAGCGAGTAAAATGATTTTTTTTTTGTTTTTTTAAAAAATGGATTATGACAAAAAAATCTCGGAAAATAATAATCGTATTAAGGCGTTAAAAGAGGTAAATAAGTCTTTACGGTTAATTATTGACGAAAATGATATGAATCGTAAAAACGAAAAATGGAAACAATCCATAATTAATGCTAAAAAAAGAAGTACTAACAATAAAATAATACGTAAATTAATAAAGGAAAACAGACATTTACGAAAGAATAAAAATCGTCAATTAACCTTTTCAGGCAGTTAAAAATATATATTTTTAATAAAATATATATTTATAAATAGCGTTTTATTTGACACGCTGTATTGCATAAAGGGCAACTTTGTAAATTACCTACCTTATCACAACCCTCGCATACAACAATATGACCGCAATTACAAAACATTATGCTCGGTCTCGCGTCTTTGCAAATGACGCATTCTTCTTCTAAAAATGACGAGTTTCCGTTTTCATGTATTATCCCTTCTCCTTGCACCGGTAATACTGTAGGCACATGTTGTAGATTTCCCGGACGCATAATTTCTTTGTGAAGATCCCATAACTCTTCCAACTCTTCTTCATCTTCAAACTCTTCTATAGGAGGATCACCCCATGTACTAAATATATCGAAGTTACCCTCCTGCCAGGAATGCGGAAAATTCTCGGGAGAAAACGCAATACCGTGGACTTTCATACCTAAAGATAGCAAACCATTTTCTACATTTTTCAGTAACAAATATTTAAGCGCGATATCATCGTATCCCTCCTCTTCATCCATAATTTCTGTAAGCATTTCGTCCGTAGTATTTAAAATTAATGTTATTCCCTCAAACGAAGATTGATGGGCTATTTTACTACGTTCGTAGTAAACATCCGGTTTTAAACGCAGCAATGCTAAATAATAGTTTTTACATTCGAACGGAGGAAATACTATTAAATTCAGAGAACGATATTTCCGACGCCCGAAATAAACTTTGGCTTCTAGCGTTCTAACTAGATGTAAAATAAAGTTGCTATTTAAATTATCTAATACGCTCATATTTTTTCAGGAGCTTTATTCGCGAAAATTTTTTACAAAATTCTTTTTTTTTCAAACGAAAATTTATAACTTTACCAGTTATAAATTTACTCTAATAAACCTAGTTAGACTCATTATAGTATACATCAGGATCAGATGCAATTTCAGCTTGGAGCCAAGCTTCAGTTTCAGCATCAATTTCCTTCATGGTTACGCGCATTAGTTTTAAATGGTTGTCCGCGTATAATTTATCCGATTCTAAAGAATCGTAATTTTTTTCTATCTCCGTTTCCGACATATTATCATCTCGAAGTATTTGACGTGCTGTTTCTTTTAAATCTATTTCCATATTTAATAATTTTCTTAGGTTTTCTAAATTAAGACGTAATGTATTTTCTAAATCTAATTTTTCATGAAAACGTGTCAATCTGGTTCTTTTGATAGAAGCAATTTCGTCCGCTAATTTCCAATTAGTATTATTTTTTTGCAATTTATTCAATAAAAATTCTTGGTCCCATCCTAATCTTTCTATATCGTTCTCTTCTTTATAAATCCAGTTACGCATACGATTAATCGCATTATTTTCACGACTTATTCGCCTTCTTAATTCTTTCAATTGCCCAGATATATTCTTTAATCTTTGTTTATTATTTATATTTTCCTCCATTAAGACGCTTTATTCCACAAAAAAATTTTTACAAAATTCAAATTTTATTTTGTATTAGGATATTTAATCTTAAAAATAAATATACTATAAAAAATGGAAAAAAAAAATTTAAAACCAAAAGATAACGAAAAGGAAAAAATGATAGACCTATTAAGAAAAAAAAGTAAGGAGAGCGATAAAAATAATAAAAAACCAAGAAAAGATTGGGGAAATGATGATGTTGG
Source organism: Tridacna gigas (assembly GCA_945859785.2). Lineage (NCBI taxonomy): Eukaryota > Metazoa > Mollusca > Bivalvia > Cardiida > Cardiidae > Tridacna > Tridacna gigas. Next base: position 59,608,776 of record OX244028.2, read on the forward strand.
AAAGGTATTGGCCTGGCTTAATCTTAAAAAAGATATGGAAGAAAAGGGTATCAATATTAATTATTTGTTGGCTAAAAATTAATTTTTTTCGAACGAAAAATTTATAACTTTTTTGCCCGTTATAAATTTTTTTCCCCCCTTTTTAAGAAACGCGCGCGGGGGAATTGGGAATTTATAACTTTTTTTTTTGAGAGAGAGACGCGTGCGAAAATAGGAAGATAGCGAGATCGGAAATTTTTTTGGAGGGGGAAGACGCGTGCGGGGGGGGGGTAATTCTTTTTATTTAAAAAAAAAAGAAAAAAAATTTAAAAAAGGGATAGGCGTTTTTAACTAGAAAATGGATGGACGTTCTGGCTAGAAACGGACGTTCTGGCTAGAAAACGGGCGGCGAGACGAAAAAGCGGGAAGGTATCCTTTATACACTACTAATATGGTTTATGGAATTGCCCGCACTATATATTAGCGGAACTTTCGAGCGCGATTAAATGGATAGAAGAAATAAGAAACTTTTATTATGTAGATTACGGTGAAGTACGCACGAATTTTAAACCGTATGTAGATGTTAATAGTTATTAATATCGTACGGACCGATATGTACAGAAGTATAGTTTATGTAAACTAGAGGGACACGAACTCAAATTTTTAACAACCGCAATCAATTTATTAATAAAACAAAGAATCGAACGGTTCAATTCTGTCAAACCGATATATTGTACGCCGCCTACAGTTAAAAAGTAAAAAAATATTTTTAGAATATTTTAGGGATATATATCTTTTTTTAAGATATATATCCTAAATCCTTCATCGTTTTTAATAGACCATCGAAATCGGATATCTCGTCGTCCGTTTTTCCCGGGAAAAGATTAAATATTAGTCCGATCGAAACGATACGTTTTAAGTAAACTTTTTCGTTCCAACTAATATCTAAATTAATGATTCGCCCGTCTAGGAAACGCGTTTTTTCCGTTTTTCTTTGCACCATCGTTTTTTCGTATTCTCTAATCTCGTTTTTTATATTTTCGACGTCCGAATTTTTTCGTTCTATCAAATCTATTAATTCTTTCGGATTAGCCCGAATTTTCAAAATTTCTATAGGTCCGTATTTCGTAAATAGTAGTTTTCCGCGAATGAAGAAGATAGCCGTTCGTTCTAAGTCAAGTATTTTTTTTCTATTTTCCGAATCCACTTCGTTAACCGTGAGTTTGAGTAGAAAAGGGAATACTTCCATATTTTTTTAAAAATCTATTCCTTTTAACTAATAGTGACCGGCTGATAGGGTATGTACTTTATCGTCTAAAACGTATCGAACGTCTTGAGTAGGGGTCAAAGCTATTTTTTTAACGGTTTCCATAAAAACTTCGTGATTTTTACTACTTATGACGTTAAAGTCTATCGTTTTTTCTTTTCCATCGTAGATACACGAGAGAAAATCGTCTTTCGTTCTATCAAATCTATTAATTCTTTCGGATTAGCCCGAATCTTCGAAATTTCTATAGGTCCGTATTTTGTAAATAGTAGTTTTCCGCGAATGAAGAAGATAGCCGTTCGTTCTAAGTCAAGTATTTTTTTTCTATTTTCCGAATCCACTTTGTTAACCGCGAGTTGGAGTAGAAAAGGGAATACTTCCATATTTTTTTAAAAATCTATTCCTTTTAACTTATAGTGACCGGCCGATAGGGTATGTACTTTATCGTCTAAAACGTATCGAACGTCTTGAGTAGGGGTCAAAGCTATTTTTTTAACGGTTTCCGTAAAAACTTCGTGATTTTTACTACTTATGACGTTAAAGTCTATCGTTTTTTCTTTTCCATCGTAGATACACGAGAGAAAATCTTCCATCGTAAGCTTGTTTTTCATACTATTACCTATCCCTTTACATTTGACAATTCGATTTTCTTTTTCGCCTTCGGTTTCTGCCGTTTTAATACAATAAATTTTCGTGCTCGTACTAGCGAATTCTTTAATCGGTTTTCCTTTGCACTCGTCTTTAAAAAATCCCAAACGATTCGCGTTTTTCTTACTATGCAAAGGATGATTTTCCGGATAGTTACTCGTATCAAAATTCGTTTCGAGATCGTTCGAAAATTCTTCGTAAATATCTTCGCTGAGAACTCGAAAAATAAAACTATCCGTATCCAAATACAATAACGATATACGATTCTCGAATTTGGGAACTAAATATTCGTAATACGTCCGATACATCTTAAGTTTAGATAGTTCTAAAATCGCGAATCCGACGTATATCGGTTTGGTACATTTAACGATAGTTTTTTTCTTATGAATCGCGACGAGATTGTCCGAAAATATCGTAAACTTTGTATATTCGGGACTTCTTACTAGTTTTTCCGCCCGTTCTTTTCGATTCGTAAGTTCTACATTGCATCGTTTTCTAGGATTTTCTATCGTTTTTCCGTAGACGCTATTGTTAGCTTTTTTCTAAAATGAAACCACGCTAGCTTTTTTTTCTCTCATCGCTTCTATCCATTTTTTCGTGTTGTTTTCGATATAGGGCTCGAGCCATTTTTCGACGCGAAAAATATAGCCCCTATAAATTTTCGTAATCCTAGCGCCCAACTTAACATAAAATTTTAATAGTTCTCCGCAACAAAGATATTCTTCGCGATTTCTCAAATTCGGAATGAGTTTTTTGACGCCGTTTTTCTTAATATGTTCGGGAGCGATAGGATATTCGTTTAGAAAATCGTGTAATCTATCCGGAATTTCCAAGTCTACGACGACCGAGCACAGGAATTTTTCCCAGTCTTCTAATTCGTAGCCTCTCATCTTCCTTTCAATCGCGTACGGTAATTCTTCGCTCATAGCGTCTCCATAAAGGTTATTTTTGTCGACGTAAAATATAAAAGAACTTTCATCGTTCGGATCGTAATCGGGCAAATATCGATTATTCGCTTTCGCGTGACAAACAATAGACATCGAGACGCCCCCCCGTATTCCCTTCTCGAAATCTTAGTACGTTTCCCTATCCGTAATTAGTTCGATCTCTTTTCCCGTATATCTCAACATATTTTGCCACGATGTCCCCGGCAAAGTATAACATTCGATAGGATCTATTCCGTATTCTTCGATATTTAGTTTTCTAAAAGTTTCGAAAATATCGGCTAGTAAAAGGACGTCTCGTTCGCAGTATACTTCCTGGTAATCTTTCATCGTTTTACAGCCGAATACTTCCCAGCTTTCAAGCACCGATTCGTATTCGTCTCAAGAAATATTTTTTCGGCGAAGTCGAGAATAAAAGTTTTCTATCGGAGGAAGACCGGGACTTTCTAGTTTAGAAAAACTATCCATCCATTCGTAGGGATATATACCTTTTCCCCGAAGAATACCCGGGGGTATATTCGGAAAATGATTTCCGGTTTCAACCAGTTCTTCTATATTTAGTTCTCCAGCTAATTTTTCGATGCTGGAATTGAGAAATCGATAGGAATCGAGAAAACGAACTTCGTGATTTTTTCCCCAAACGGCTAAATATTTCGAAAAAGAAATATATTTTTGTTCGTTCGAAGGCAAAACGGACATTCTTTCGGTACTATAGGTGGCTAGTTGTTTGACGAAAAGATGGGAATCGTACCCCCCTATGTTATGGAAAAAAACCGGGGTAAAATTCGGGATTTCTCTCTTTTTGTCGTACCATTTTCTAACGAACGCGTGACCGGCGGCCATTAATTTTTTTACAAATACTTTTCCGACATCGTCTTTGTCGTTTTTCGCGGTATACGTACAAATAGCCGATTTACAAACGTCTTCATCCTACGATTTTACGAAAAACAAAAAACAGGAAGGTTTATGCTTCTGGAATTTTTTTATATTTTCGGGATCTATATTTTCGCTATCTTTGCCATTTTCGTCGTCGTCGCCGTTTGGAAATAGAAAAGATTCGAAATCCACGTATATTCGAATAGCCGGAGATATCCCGTTTTTCTTTTCTTTGAAAGAAACTATATTATTCGGAGATTTAGGAAGTTCTAATAAAGTAGCGTCGTTACAAATTTTTTCGTGAGATTCTAGTTTTTTGGGGGAAGAAAAAACTTTTTGACATTTATAACAAACTTCTTTTCGGACTTTAGATTTAGAAATTTGGCTATATAGTAATCTGGACATATTTTCGACTAAATAAAAATGTTCTTCGTAATATAGTAAATATATTCTCGAGACTTTTTCTCCTCGGATGGAATTTCTCCCGTCGTATATTACGGGCGTTCTCTCGTTTTCGCCGTCTACGCCGTAGATGACGAGATGAATATGGGGGTTTTTCTCTTGGAATTTTTCTATATCGTCGCTCGTCGTAGGATAGTTTACGCTGCAAAAATCCACGTATCGATTCGGATCTTCTCGATTGTTTTTTTTTAAGTCGTATCCGACTCTTCATTTGTTTTTTTCGACCGGATTAAAAAATTGTAAAATACTCCAATAGAAACATCTCTGGTCGGTAGTATGCATAGATACTAACGCTTTTTTTCCTTTAAGCCATTCAGGCAAATCTACTCGAGAACAGCCGCCCGTAAACGGAACGTATTTTCGGAAACTCAAAGAAATACATTTGTTTCCTATTAATCGCCAGCCGCTACCCTCGTATCCTTTTCCGGCAAAAGATTCTAAGACTTCTTTGTATAGTTTTTCGTATATTTTTTCTTTGTTGCTCCACGGGCAAACGGGGCACGGACTCGAGTTAAAATATTTGTAAATGACTTCGTTGTCTTTTCTCATCTGGCTGACTAAAGTCATAACAACTTTCATAGCCAAATTTTTTTCGAATTCTTTTAATACGCGAGATTACATCGCATTTAAATAGTTTTCTATATCGACGTTATGTCCGTCGGGAATAGTAAATCGCGTTTCCTTAAAATATCCGTTTAACGCGGATTTTTTAGTTTTCATTTCTATAGAACTCCGTTTCGTTTTTTCTATATTTTTTTTCGACGTCGGAAATTTTTCCGGTTTTCTCGCCAGAGTCGCCAACGGAGTCGCTATATTATATTTTTCGCTAAAAACGAAAGTATAACATCCCATTTTTATATTTTATATATAATTTAAATGATTTAAGCCGTATATAAAAAAACTATGAGTTCCGTAGAAAATATCTCGAAAAATCCGACCGATACGAAAATTTTTTCTTTGGGAGAAGAAAATACGATTCGATCTTCGAAAAAATCGGAAGAAATAATCTATCGCGATTTTCTTAAAAAAGATTAGCGAGGGGTTTATTTAAATTTGCGATCGTCGGGCCCCCCTAATAGACCGACGATTACCGATTTCCAGAAAAAAACGATTTATATTAATATTTCTTATAACGATATGCTTAAAAATTTTTTAGAAGCGATCGTCGAAAACGTCGACGGGGATTCGTACGATAAGTTACAAGAAGATTTTTTATTAAACGGACTTTTAGAAAAATATGAATCGGACGGATTCATCAAAGCGAAAGTCGATAGCGAAAAATTCGGAGCGAGTTTTTTTCAAAGCCAGGATTCTAAAGGCAAAGGATTTAAAAATCTAAATTACGAAGATTTTTATAGAGATCGTATTCTTAGCGGCGTTTATACTATTAAAGTCGGGGGAATATGGAGAAAATGAAATTCTCTCGAATCCGGAATATCTATCCGAGTTTTTCGCCGTTTTAGTCAAAGAAATCGAAAAATATCGCGAACCCGAAGACGACGAAGATTACGAATATAAACAACTTATGTCGATTAGAGAATAGTTCGTTTTTCTTAGAATTACATTACTTTTTCCGGAAGTAACATAATTTTTTCTCCAGGGGGTTATAGGGACTCGAAGAGTCCCCAGAGATCGGAGATCTCTATGTACTATTTTTATAATTTGTGCGGTATATAGAACCGATCGAATCCGCAGCGATATTTTCCCCGGTCCCTAGGACTGGTTCGATCTATAACTACGAAACCATACGGAAAATCCCAACAGTCTCTACAGAATTTTTTAAACGAGTTGACGTCCATATCTTGAGACGCGTACGTATTATACAGAATACTTAAGTTTCTATCGTCCTGGGGATAGAAGCAAATAAAATTCACGTTGTCTCGGCAAAGCGAAAAAGTTTTGCAATAGGTAAAAACAATCGACGTTACTATGTCTTCCCCTAGTATAGTACTGTTTGCATTTATTTTGTTTTTCTAGTTCATCAAATTTTTGTCTTTTCGATTTAAGTCCCCCGGTTCGGGAACGTCTTTTCCGTTGTTATGGAAACTAGGAACGATAACGGTTCCCCCGTTTGTAGTAGATCCTTCGGTGACTTCTTTGAATAGATCTTTTAGGCGTTTTCCCAGTTTTCAAGTATCGTCTTTGCGTAAAAAAAAATTGTTTAGTTCTTCTTTTGTAAGTCCAGCTTCTAAACCTTCTCTAAGTATCCTTTATTCGTCTTGTTCGAATAGATTTTTTCCGAAAACGAAAAGATGGTCGTAGGTTACCCAATCAGGTTTTAATAGTAGATTAAACAAAAGCGTCGTTTTCCCGCAGCCCGAACTTCCTATAATTAGTCCCCTTATACTATTAGGAAACATAGGGCTATTATTTCTAGAGCTAGTATTCGTATTCCACGAGTAATCGTCTATTTCCATATTTTTTTATTATTAATATAAAAAATGGCGGAAATCTACTACGTAAAATGCAAACGAAAAACTCGAACGAATTCACCGAGGGAAGAAATGACGAGAAATTCTAAACGAATATTAAAGGGAATCTGTGCCGATTGCGGTACGAGAAAAACTATGTTTCTAAAAAAAAAAAATGGCGGAGGGATAGTAAATAAAATCATCGAAAATATTCCGATCGAATTACATCTGCCGGGGCATAATTTTACGGGACCGGGAACAGATTTGAAAAAATGATTAAATCCCAACGGAACTCCCAAAGCGAAATATCGTCCGATTAATAGGGTCGACCAGGCGTCTATGTTCCACGATATTTGCTATAGAAAATATCCGGATACAAAAATGCGAAACGCGAATTGCGACGCCGATATGGTAAAAACTTTGGACCATATCATTAAGCCGACTCTTCGAGAAAAAATAGATAGAGCGTTCGTTAGGCCTATTATAAGTACTAAAGCTAAATGGGGTATGGGAGACGAAACGAAGATTCTTAAAAAAAAAAAGCCGAAAAAACTCTATCCAACGAGTTGCGTCGGAATGTTAGAAGAAATTTTCGTACCAAAAAAGTAACCGTTCCCGGAATAGACGATACTTGGACGGCGGATTTGATGTTTATACCTAGGGAATACGAAGAAAAAGAAAAATACGCGAAAAATTTGTCGCTTAAACTGACTTTTTTGGTCGTATTAGACGTTTTTTCGAAATACGCCTGTGTCGTACGTATGAAACGAGATCAAAAAACGCCTACTAACGTCAAAGACGCTTTACTCGATATATTCGAATCGTCGGGAAGAAAACCTAAAAAATTTTGGACCAATAGGGGAACGGAATTCGTCGGATTTTTACGTAGAAACCAAAAAGATATCGCTGAAATCAATAGCGGAGCCGAACCGGAAATTCTTGCTACTAAATTTCTCTGTCCGTACTGCGAAAAATATTTTTCGACGAAAAGTAATTTGACTCGTCACGAAAAAACTCAATGTCCGTTTCACCCGTCCGCCTATCCGAGAAGGGGGGTGTCCGTTTTCAAAGATATTAGTTTATACCATACAGACGGTCGAAGTAAAGCCGCCGTCACTGAGAGATTCGTAAAAACGATCAAAGGAAAAATTTGGAAATATATGACCAATTACGGAAAAAAAGGAATTCTAGATAAAATACCGTCGCTAGTCGAAGAATATAATAATACCATTCATAGTACGATAGGGATGACACCCGTAGAAGCGAGTCGTCCCGAAAACGAAGATATCGTTTACGAAAAAGCGTACGCGAAAAAACGAAAATTGGGAAATAGCGACGTCGAAATCCAAAAAAAGAAAATTTAAAAAACGGTATTTCCAAGGGGGACGAAGTAAGATTAGCGAAAATCAAAGGGGCTTTGGATACGAACAAAAGTGGACGAGCGAAATTTATAAAGTTTATAAAATAGGAAAAACCGATCCTATTACGTATCGCGTTGAAGACGTCCACGGACATAAAGTAGATGGGATATTTTACAAAGAAGAACTACAAAAAACCGAACGACCTTTGAACTATGGCCTAAAAGATTTAGGTCGACCTAGAAAAAAAGAAGACGCCTGTAGGGGACGAGAAGCCGTTAGAAAAGAAGCCGATAGGCAACGGGATCTAAAACGAAAAGGAAAACTAAAAAGACGAGATTCCGAAATAGAAGAAGATTTTGAGACGATCCTCGGAGAGGGATTAAAAGGGCTATCGGATCTGGAAGATTTTTCGAAACCCTTCGGCCGAGAAACGGGTTTGTCTAATACGTTAACTTCTAAACTTCCTAATCAAATACTTTCGAATATCAATCTCGAAAAAATTTGTAAAGATATCTACGGTTGGAAAGGAATATTTTCTAGAGATTCTCTCCCGAAAAAATCGACCGGGCGAAAAGATTGCGGTATTTTAAATCTCGATGATTCGGAAGGACCGGGGACTCACTGGGTTACTTGGTACAGAAATAAAGGGACGAAGTACTATTTCGATAGCTACGGAATCGAACCGCCGTTAGAATTACGAGACTATTTACGATCTCCGATACGATATTCGTCCGATCAAATCCAAGATTTAAATTCCTATATTTGCGGCCATCTCTGCGTTTTCGTTTTGGAAAATCTGGCTCGGGGATACGATTTATATCCTATCGTTTCGTATTTAAATAGAAGAAAAAATATCTCCATATAGATCTCCGATCTCCGGGGACTCTTCGAGTCCATATAGCCCCCTGGACATTTGTTAATATATATTTTACGTAAAAAATATATATTTTTAATAAAAATGCCTATCAACAAATTAGGACAGCCGTATATTCTAGAAGACAACGGCAATGATCCCGAAAATCGATTCGGAGCGTCTCTCGCGTATATAGCCGACAAATACGTAAGACAAGACGGAAGTAGTACGATGTGCAGGGATTTACTTATGGGGGGTAATACGGTAAAAAATATACATTTGCCGACTGGACCGGAAGAAGTCGCGACTAAAGAATACGTCGATTCCGCGAATCCTTTCGAATTAAGAAACGGGGGATTTATAGCAAAAAATAAAATATACTTCAGGGGAAATAAAATCGGGGGATACGTATGCCTAGAAACGATAACGAACCGGCTTTGAAAGAATACGTCGATACGGAAATCGCTAAAGCTAGGGGAGACGAAAACGGGGAAACTATAGACGCGAAAAATCATAGATTCGTAAATTTAAAAGAACCGGAAGAAGAAAACGACGCAACGACGAAAAAATACGTCGATATGGAAATCGCTAAAGCTAGGGGAGACGAAAACGGGGAAACTATAGACGCGAAAAATCGTAGATTCAGAAATTTAAAAGAACCGGAAGAAGAAAATGACGCAGCGACGAAAAAATACGTCGACGGGAAAATTAGACATTTACGAACAAAATTAACACGTCACTTAACTGAGACATATGGTATAGCTGAGGGTGAGTTTAAGGTGGGGAAAAAATTTAAATTTTACGGAGAAGAAAAACTTTTTTTCCCATTTATGAGTAAAATATTAAAATATATTAGTATAGGAATCCGATATCGAGCAAATTCTAGACCGATAAGATGTGAAATGAGAATATTTTTAGAAAACGCTAGTTTTAGTTATAAACAAGATGGTGTCTAAAAAAGAGAAAGAGGAAGAATAGAATTAGGCTATGAAGACGTCGACCCCCTAGGAATAACTCCTGAAATGGCAGATACTGAAAGTTTTCAGTGTAAAACTTTTAAACCAAAAGATATTTTTATTAGTTTTTTTAATATTGGTGGAGGTACCATTTTTTTGCCAAATCAGATGTTGATTTATTCAGATTGTGCCTATGTTTCCGTTTTACAAGTAACAAATAATCCTAATATTTTGTTTTCTTATATCTGTTTTACAACTGAAATAAAAAACCCTACGGAAATTTATGATTAGAAAAAATAAAAAATATTTTAATATTTTGTATTTTTTTAAATCTCTACTCCGTCGTTTCTGTCGTCTCCGATATAATCGTCTCCGTTATAGTCGTCGTTTCCGTTGTTTCTTCTAACTTTTCGGAATCGAATTCGTTTTTCGCTATAGTAGTCTTTTTTTTCGTCGTTGTCGTTTTGCCGTCTAAGATCGTAGTCGTTTCCGTAGTAGTCGTCTTTTCTTCGTCCGTTTCCATCGTATTAACTGACGTATGCGTATTCGTAATCGTGTCTTCTCCTTCTCCCGGATACGTTCGTATCATTTCGTTCGTATTCGAAAACGTATTCGTTATTTCTTTTCCGGTTTTAGAATCTCGTAAGATTATATCGAATTCCGTTTTTTCTATCTTTGTTTTTTTACAGACTATACTTGTGACATCCTTTTTTTAATACGTAAAAATATTTTAAAAAATCTTTCCAAAAAAAAAATGTCTAGACAAATTATAGTCACGGATCAAATGACTAATTTTAGAACGAATTTTTACCCCTATATCGATTTGGGAACTTCTTTTTGGGAAATCGCTCTCGTTAATCTCGAAAGGTATTATAGTATTCCTAATATTCACGACGGAAACAATAAATTCGCCTATTGGAATTCCGTCAGAAAAAACGAATTTACTTTTCCTAAAGGAAGTTACGATATAGATAATATTTACAAAGAACTAAAATGATTTATGGGAGAAAACAAAGATTACGATTCTACGAACGACGAATATCCTATTAGATTAGATCCAGAAGAACATACGCTTAAATCTTCCGTAACTATGAACGACGGATATAGAGCAGATTTTAGTATCCCTAATTCGATCAGAAAGTTATTAGGATTTAGCGAAAAAATTTTAGATGCCGGCTATCACGTAAGCGATCGAATAGTACAAATTCTCCCGGTAAATTTGATCGTCGTTAACATCGATATCATCGGCGGAAGTTATCTAGGAAAATATAGATCTAACGCGATTTATAGTTTTTTTCTGAAAGTCGCTCCGGGCTATAAAATAGTCGAGAGTCCTCCGCATCCTATCTATCTCCCTATCGTTTATTCCGATAAAATCGATAGTTTAGAAGTATCGATTACCGATCCAAACGGAAATATATTAGATTTTAGGGGAGAAGAAATTACTATACGTTTTCATCTTAGAAAAATTTTAAAAAAATCTATATATATTAAAAAATGACGGTCGACTATGCGTTAAAAGGCATTTCGTTTACGAACGGACAGATAAAAACGATAGCGAAAGCTATTAGAGATCGCAGTTCCGCGACTATAAGACTTTCTCCTTCTCAGATGGATGGGTCCGACGAGTTATATTTTATGAAAACTCAGCTAGGGAAAATGCGAAGAGCCGGAGCTAGAGGTCGTGGAGTACAAATTACCCTATCTAAAGCTCAGTTAAATCGTAATCGCGAACAAATAGGGGGATTTCTCGGAACTTTGATGGGATTAGTTAGTACGGCTCTTCCGTTCGTAGGAAAATTCGCGGGACCGATTCTTAAGCCGTTAGCTAAGGGACTTTTGGGGTCAGCCGGTGCGAATATAATGGATAAAATATTCGGAAAAGGCCTATATTTGAAAAAAGGCCCCCACGTCGCTCAAATACAAACAGACGGAGAAGGACTATTTCTTAAACCTTATACCGGTAGGGGATTAGAAAACTACGGAAACGGGCTATATCTATCCGACGGGAAACGAATACAGGACGGATCCGGAATTCTACTAGGAGAAAATTCCCCGTTTAAAATTATTCCTTTGCTAAATATTTTATTATAGTATAGAAATGATGAATTTAAAAAAAAAAGGTTTCGATTTTAATTCGCAGCCTAAAACTATATATTGGAAACCGGATTTAAACATTTCGTATCCCCCATCGAAAAAAAAAATTTAAATTTCCGAATCTATGATTTTCCGAGTCGGAAGAAATCGGTCATACGACTTGGGATACATATTTCCAAGAAAAAATTTCGGTTTCCCCAAAAGAAGGAAAAAGATTATCGTTGGGATTCGGTTATAATATGTCTCGAGGATTAATAATCGCGTGTATTTCTACGCGTTGGAAAGATTCTTTGACGATATTAAACGGAATGTATTCTTCCGGCGAAACGGAAGATATCGTCGTCTATCTCTATAATTTCTCCTCGAAAAAGGTAACCGTTCCCGAAGGCAGTCCGTTTTGCGAATTACGATATTTTAGAAATTAATCACATAAAAAAATGACGGATTTAGATTGAAAAACTTATCCTAGTCTAGAGAAGGAAGATATTCCTATTCTGGCTACGCCATCCGCGCCTAAAAACGAAAATAGATACGACGAAGGGCACTCGTATCGTCTTCCTAAAATTTCGGAAATACAGACGTTTCTCGAAGACGAAGTAAAAAAACGGGACGCTCTTACGAAAAAATATTTTAGGATTTCGAAAATCGTAGACAACGTAGATACCATTTTACAGACTATGACGTTAGCGACTAGCGCCGGGGGAATCGCGTTACTATCGACAGTCGTCGCTATTCCGGTCACGATCGCTATGGAAGCGTCGGCTTTACTTACCGGTTTATTAGCCGTTTTGGGAAAATACATAGTAAAACGGACGAGAACTAAGGGGGAAAAACACCAGGAGATTCGCGTTATAGCCGATACGAAATTGGATACGGTCGTTTCTCATATTTCTAACGCGATCGCCGATAATCGTATTATGGACGAAGAATTTAAATTAATCTTAGAAGAATTAGGGAAATATAAGAAGATGAAAAAAGATATTCGTCAAAAAACGAAGAAAACTTTGACGAGCGGGGAAGAAGAAAATTTGATCGAACAGGGGAGACGCGAACAACGCGAGTTTTTTCGGAGGTTGGTTGAAAAGAATCGCGGGGGTTTGTTGCCATTCTAAAAAAATTTTTTCTAACGCGAGAAATTTTTTCCCTAATTCTACTGCAGCTGTAGTTGCGAAATCGACGCGTCTTAAGATATATATCTCGGGAAAAACGAAGATATATATCTAGAAAAATCGTTCTAACGAAAAATAATCGGTATAGGGACAATTCGAATCGTAAACGGCTAAAGTAAGAAACCTGACGTTTTCGTCTAGTTGTAAAAAATAGAGAAGCTGAAGAGCTAATCGATCAAATTCTTTGAGTATAGCGGTATTTTTTTCTTCTAAAAAATATATATTTTTCTTTTTAAACGAACCTCGAATGGTTCTAATTTTTATTTCCGTTTTTTCGAAAACGATCGGAAAATAAAACTGTATCGTACTATATTCGTAATAAAAAACCGGTCTTAATTCTCGATATTCGCGAAAAGAACGGAACGGACGAAATTCTACTAAAATTTTTCCGTTAAAATCTCGGTTGCTTTTCGGAGGATCGCCGAATTGTCTTAGAGGTTTTTCGAAGTCGGGCATTCCGATTTCGGCGCTTCTAATCGTCGAACCGTAACGAATTTCATTTTGTTGAACCATTTTTACTTTTTGGATAAGACTTTCGTTTAAATTCTGAAATATCTTTTTTCTTCTCCGTCCTCCCAATTTTTTTTTTTTTTTTTTTTTTTTTTTACTTAACTCGAAAATATTTTGGGATTTTCGGATTTTAAGATTTCGGATTTTCGGATTTTAAGATTTCGGATTTTCGGATTTTAAGATTTAAGATTTTCGGATTTTAAGATTTAAGATTTTCGGATTTTAAGATTTCGATTTCGGATTTTAAGATTTCGGATTTTCGGATTTTAAGATTTCGATTTCGGATTTTAAGATTTCAGATTTTCGGATTTTAAGATTTCGATTTCGGATTTCGATTTCGGATTTTAAGATTTCGATTTCGGATTTTTTAAGATTTCGGATTTTCGGATTTTAAGATTTCGATTTCGGATTTTAAGATTTCGGATTTTCGGATTTTAAGATTTCGATTTCGGATTTTTTAAAAAATATTTATAAAATGTCTTTTTTACGGATTATCGACCATTCAAAACGAAATTCTTTAGTTAGAGATTATCTAGCTAAAAAAGGGAGAATTCGGCAAATGGATAGGGAAATAAAAACGGCTGATTATCTCAACGCGGAAGAAATGGAGAAAACCTTTAAACCTATTACTTCGCGAATAGAAAAAGTCGAAGAAAAAGTAAAAGACGTTCCCGCGATCCTAAAATATTTACCCGAACAAATCGCGAAAAAAGCCGGAGAGTCGCTTCCCCCTATGATAGAAGCTATGGATGATATGCCGGACGGAGCTGCCGCGGCTTTAGAAGACGCTCCCGAAAAAATTACTTCGGGCGATTCGGAATTAAACGACGTACTACAGTTAATTCACAATAACCGAGATGTATATAAACCTTTGTTCAAAATAGAAGAAAACCGAATAAAATTAGGAAACGAACCTATTATTTTTAAAAAAGATAGACTCGTCTATAAAGGAGACGCTTACAAACGAACTCCGGAATTAATGAGATTATTATTCGATTTAGATTATGTCGAGGAAAGCGACACGCCCTCGTTTAAAAATTATGTACAAATTATGGATAAATCTAAAGTTCTTTCTAAAAACGGCGATTTAAAAGATTTTTACTATAACCAAGATTTTTCTAGAAGACACGGACTTAAAAAAAAATCGGAACAATTATACAAAAAATTATGGAATACTAGATTTTACAGAATGTCTAAAGAAGATTGAAACGACGAAGTTACTCGAGTATCTCTAAACAGTACGATTACGCAACTGAACGATGAAAAAGATAAAATAACAAAATCTGCGCTAAAAAAATTTCAACGTGCCCATAATCTATACCCAAAACCGAAACCGAAAAAAACCGGATCGGGAACTATAATTCTCTCGAGCGATCCCTCGGCTTTAGTCGATAGATTAACGCTTTTACTCGGAAGCGAAAACGCGGGTAATACCGGTTTAAAAAACGAAATCGTCTCGATTTTAGACGAATTACTTAGACAAAAACAAATAGATAGAACGCAGTACGATTCGCTGGCTCGCGATCTATAGAAAATTTTTCTAATAGAAATTTTTTATTCCTAAAATAAAAATATGATCGTAAAAAAAAAAAATCAAAGAGGTTATAAAAAACGATATATTTACGGCAGTTCCAACTGGTTTTCGTTACTAGGAAATTTCGCGAGCGATTTATTTAGAAAAGCGGGTTCTAAAGCGGTATCTACCGTAACGTCTAAAGCCACTCAGGATATGGCTAAGCATGCGGCTAAAAAAATCGCGACCGACGTCGGAAGAGCGGCTTTACAAAAAGGAAGTGAAAAAGTCTCGGGATTAGTAAGTAAAAGAATCGACGATTTAATAGCGAAAAAGAAAAACGGGGCGGGGATAAAAATAATTTAAAAAAATATTTTATATAAAAAATGTCGTCATCGATTTATCACTGGCCGACGGAAATCTCCGTCGACGAAGATACCGAAAAATACGAATACGTAGAACACGTTCCGTCTGTAGGGGGGGACGCGTTAAACAATCCGGGTGATATTTATATAACTCTGGAAGCCCAAAGCGTCTATACCCATCCCTGCCAAAGATTTTTATGTATAGAAGGCCAAATCGTAAAAAAAGCGGACGGTACCGTTTTTGCCGACGGAGATAAAATCGCTTTCGCTAATAACGGTATTATGTTTTTATTTCGCAATATCTCGTACGAAATTTCGGGTAGAGAAATCGAAAATATGCAATATCCCGGACAGGCTATGACGAAGTTCGGATTACTAAACTATCCGAACGATTTTTCGGAAGCCCCGGGTTTACTTCAATGCTGGGTACCGGATAAAGAAGACGGGATGATAGATAGCGAGGGATTTAAAAAAAGACAAAAATACCTTATAAACAATACCGATGTACCCGCCTCTAGAGGAAATTTTTCTTTTTATATTCCGCTAACTCATATTTTCGGATTTTGCGAATATTTTAACGAAATTTTATACGGAGTTAAGCAACAATTAAGAATTACGAGAACTAGCGACGACGAAGCTTTAGTAAAAAATCCGTCGGTAACCGGAGGCGCCGATGATTGTGCCGATGGAAAAGTAGTTTTAAGAAAATTATCCTGGTTTATGCCCCATATAAAGCCGTCGCTCCAACGAGAAACCGAGTTATTAAACGAAATCGCGAATAGAACCGAAATAAAAATAGGTTTTCAGCATAGACGTTGTGATTCGGTTCCTATAGGAGAAAACGCAACCAGTTGGTCGTGGATTTTTGCCGCGAAAGCTTTAAACGAAAGGCCTAGATATTTAATCGTAGGTTTTCAAACGAAAAAAAGAACTAATCAAAAAATAAATCCGTCTATTTTCGATAATCTAGACGTAAGAAACGCCGTCGTAACCCTTAACGATAGGCGTTATCCCCAGGACGATAGAGCTATGAATTTTAAACTAACCAATATTCTAGAGCGTTTCGAGACGCTATTACGTTCAGAATTAAAACGGATTCTATAAATAACGAGATGTCGAACTTAGGAATCGACTATTTAGATTTTTGCGATTTATATCCGATATTCGTTTTCGATATAACGAAACAAGACGATATTTTAAAAGCCGGTACGGTTACGGTTCAAGCCGATTTCGTTTTCGGGTCCCCCGTTAAACAAGATACGAGAGCGTACGTGATATTAATATCGGACAAAATATTTTCGTTAAAAGCCGACGGGAGCAAATTTATGCCCGTATTTTAAAAAGTCTATATATCTAAATTTAGATATATAAACTCCGATTTTTCTATAGAAAAAGTATTTGGCTTAAGCGTTTTAGTACGTTCTATAAAAATGTATAGGAGAGTCGAAAATTCGGCGGATACCGTCAGATTTCCGTTAAAAGAATCAGGTTGTACTTCGTTAGATCGCGTAATCCCCCATTTAATCGTAGATAATACTTTAAATTCTAATCTCGTTTCGGATATATCTAAAGTAGACTATACGTCCGATTCGAACGGTTTTTGCTGCCTAGAACCGTTAAAAGGACTACCCCCTTTTATAGACGATTTATACGTTTTCAGATATCTTCACGAAAAAGAAGTAATACGAAAAGGAAAAATCGTTAATTTTATAACGGGAGAAAATAGTCCGGCGAAATCCGTAGTGTTGTTCGTCAAATCGATTACGACGGAACTTTTCGGACATCTAAATCGTAAAATCGAACAAAAAATAGTTTTTACTTTGAATAGAGACTCGAGCGGGGACATCGCTAACGATATTAAAGAAATCGAGAAAAAAACGGATTATAGAGCATTAAAAGGTTATGAACAATACCATCGACTCAACGATCCGAGTCTAGAAGTCTTAACCCCCCGAGCGATTTTTAAATATAAAATAGATACTTCCGAATTACCTATTAAAATCGTATTAAATTCTTTGTCTAATCTAGAAAATAAAATTAATCAAAGGGGTTTCGGTCTAATCTCCGTAGACTATACTAGAGATTTTTCGGGGACTTTGGAAAAAAAAGCTTTATATTCGTATTTTAAACGATCGGGATTTCGCGAAGAAGGAGACGTTTCTAATCCCCTAGAAATTAAAGAATTTAACGAAACGCCTATTTTACTAAATACGGATCGTAAAGCCGGAAAAAATATCGTTAAATATCTAAAACATTCCGGAAACGTTAGATACGCCGTTAAATATTATAATAAAATCGCGGCTAATTTCGAAGCGGGAAACGTACAAAATAAAGAAGGTAGTCATCTGGCGGAATACGCGTACTGCTATCTTCCCCATCTCGAAAAAACGTTTCGTCATCCGGACGTCTTAGAAAAAGGATTAACGAGACTGGAAATTTCTATTTTCGGATTCGATTGTAACGTAAACTATTTAAAACTTCTTCGAGACGAATTCGATTTAGTCAAAAATTTAAAAATATTCCATATACAACCGGGCGCGGGACAATGGAAAAGACTAGCGGCGTTTATTAATAAAAGTTTCGTCATCGCGAACAAAACGACTAATACGGTAACTCACGTTTGGTACGCGTCAAAACTGACGGGAAGATTCGCGGGCATTACGACTAATTTAGATCGTAAATATCGGGGGACTAAATCTAAAAAAAAGAAAAAGTCGGATAAAAAATATTCGGACGAGAAATCTTCGGGCGAAAAATCTTCGAACGATATAGGAAAAGAAGATACGAAAAACTCTACGACTACGAAAAAATCGGAAAAAAAATCTCCGATCGATATAGGGGGTACCCCGGGGAAAAATCGGACAAAAAATCTTCGTACGATATAGGAAAAAAAGATACGAAAAACTCGATAAAAAAATCGGATAAAAAATCTTCGAACGATATAGGAAAAAAAGATACGAAAAACTCGACGGAAACAAAACCTAAAGTCGTCCGTAAAAAAGGAAAATCTCGCGATCTTACGGACGAAGAATTTCGTAACGTACTTCGTTGTATGTCCTCGGATTTCGGTTTCGAACGATTACCGATCTATATTTGCGAAATCGAGATCGTCGAAGACGAAAACGGACAAAAATTCGTCGAATCTAAACCGATTTACGTCGCGAGACGGGAAGGAAAAACGATATTAACGCCTACGAGCGCCCCTCAAAAAGTATACGACGAACAAATCGGAGAACCGAACGACGCGTTGCCCGATACCGATTATATTCGTTGGACTTTTCGCCGGGAAACGAATCGAGATCCGAGTAGTCCGGGATATAAAAAAATAAATAATCCTTTGTTTTACGAAAATACCGAACGAAAATTAGTTTGGTACCATACGGGAATACGTAATAATATATTAACGAAAGAAGAAATCGAAAAAGAATCCGAACGAAGAAAAGAAATCGAACGAAAAGAATTAGAGGGACTAACCGAACATTTGGAAAAAATAAAAACGATCGCTATAGAACTAGAAGAAAGAAAAAAATCGGTAGGATTAGGAGATTTTAAATGTTGCCCGTCCCCGTCGGAAGTGGACGATATATTAAAAAAAAAAAAAAAATAGAAAAAATATACGTATACCCGTACAAAGAATATCCGCCCACTAAAACGAACAAAACGGGCTGTATTCGTTTAGCTTACTATTATTACGACGGAGATGGGGAAGACGCGAAAAAAGAAAAAAGCGTATGTTTCTCGACTACGCTTTTAAATAAAATCTTAGAAAACGAAGGCGAAAAAATTTTTACGAGACTCCCGAAAGAAGATGCTAAATATAGATACGAATGTACCGTTTTTTATATTCCGCGAGGAGCGATCGAAGTTATTAGTACGGATCTTAAAAAAGACTTACGGGGATTAAAATTAGTTTCGTTTCCCGAAGAAATCGACGTAGACGATATAAATCGTCAGTTAGCGAAATACGTAAAAGAAAATATACGAAAAGAAGAAACGGAAAGAAAAATCGAAGAGAAAAAAATACCTACTTTAGAAGAAAAAGAATATTCGTTTAATTTTACGGAAACTAAAAAATTAGACGAGGGAGACTACGACTGTTACGCCTATTCGAGAAAAGAATTTAGGGGTAGGATAAAAACTTTACTATATCTTACGAAAGACGAAAAAGAAAACCAATTTTCGGTTTGGGGATACTTTTTACAAGACGAATTCGAAAAAACGGATTTAAAAAATCTAATAAGTCCTATTCGTATTAGAATAGGGGAAAAAATACGACATCCGAAAGCTAAAATAGCGGATAGAATAGTCTCTAAAATATAAATTAAAACGAAGATATATATCTTTACTAAAGATATATATCTATTTTTTATCCGTTGGACTATAGGTAAGAAAATTTTTGGAGAGATGTATAAATAGGGGTTGTAGAACAAATTTCCGGATTTTCTCGATTCGTCCGATTCGTTCGATTATATATCGTATTAAATAAAGCCAAATTTTTTTTTTTTTTTTTTTTTTTTTTTTTCGTTTTTTCCCTCGAAAAACGGGTTTCTTCCGAGAATCCATAGTTTTTTCTTAGTTTTTTCTTAGTTTTCTTAGTTTTTCTTAGTTTTTTCTTCTTCCCCTACGCCCCCAAAACGTCGTCGACCCGATAGGGGAGACGGCGTCTATTCCCCTATTGCCTTCCCGTCCCGAAATCCTATCGACTTCGCGAGACTATACGGGGGAGCTAGAGACTGCAGCGATTGAGAGATTAACGGAACGCGACGATTATAGGAGACGACGATTGAGAGATTATAGAGAAAAAGTATAGGGACTCGAAGAGACTTCAGAGGGGTATATAGGGAAAAAAATAGGATATATTTTACGGGGAAAAAAAATATATAAAAAATATTACGAAAAAATATTTTTTTACGAGGAGAATATTTTTTTACGAAAAAATCGGGAAACTGTGCCGTAAAGTAGACGAATTTGAGCGGGGAAAAAACGAAGAGGGGGAAGGGGGAAAACTAGCGATGAAACGTTGCGACGAAAATATATACCCTCGAACAATTATTTAATACGATATATAATCGAACGAATCGGACGAATCGAGAAAATCCGGAAATTTGTTCTACAACCCCTATTTATACATCTCTCCAGTGACCGAGAGACCGAATTCTTCCCTTTCGCCGTGATAATGTTTTTGTAAGTATCTGTTGGTGTTTCTCCTAGCTGCTGGCAAAATTTTATTATGGACCGAATTTCCAAACGGTCAGTTGATGTCATCTTTAACATTCCAAACGTTTACTCCAACGCTGATTTTCCGAAGCATTTAACCGTCAAATGACCTCAAAATTACACACGACGTAAGTAGCGCCAAATCTTGAATTCTGCTTAAATTTCATAAGGTCACAGGTTACGGGAGACACAAAATGTACAGAAGAAGGGCGAGTATAGATATAATATTTTGCGCTGCGCCAGGAACACTTTACCATGGCATTTTCGCTGGCAACTGCGAGCGCATTTTATGAGAGAAGTATATCGAACAGACATAGACATGCGTGGATTGAACTCCGATAGAGAATGATGTAAAATTTAGCACGATTGCTTCGAAAATAAATTTTTACTGGGCAAAATCGGGATAATTTTTTAACATCCCTCGTATATGTATTCAGACCGTTTTCACTCTCACGCTTTTGAAAAAGATTGGTTTCCGAGTCCCTTCTTTATTCCACGCTTATATATAAGGTTCCGCATAATTTCCGTCGTCTAGTTGAAACAACTTCATGTCGCTCCTCAGTGCCATTGCACCTGTCCATGCTTTCCTGGAGTTTCTTTTACCAGTACTCCGCATCAGTACTCCCCACAATATTCTTTTCAAGCCTCTGGCTGCTTTCCCACTTCCCACATAACCATCGTGTAATCAATGGCCAGTGGTGAGAGAGCAATGGATCCTGCCGCAATGACTATCATCAATAGAGTATGAAATTCACACTGAACACCATTTCATCTATCTGAAGGTGAATTTCCCAGACGATTACGATAAACAACTTGTACATTTCATCAATCTGGACTCTACACACAGTTCTTTGCTGTACGACGCCCGTTCTTTAATCTTAAAGAAGGAAATTGTATGAATTTGAATTGTATGTATTGTTCACATGTATCATCCGGTGTACATGTTAAATTTATGTATGTATAACATGATAAATAAAAAAGTGTTCTAATTGATGTATACATACCGAATAAACAACATATTCCCTTTTTTTTCCCCCCACTTCCCACATAACCATCGCCGAATCAATGGCCAGAGGTGAGAGAGCAATGAATCCTGCCGCAATGAGTATCATCAATAGATTATTGAAATTCATAATGGTTCGGTAATTTTTTTTTTTTTTAAACTGGCAGGCTGTTACCGATCTATCGGACGGCTACGGGAGATACAACGGGTACCAGTTTAATATTTTTTAACCCTTCTAAATGTCGGTTGATCGAGCATAAAACGGGTATGAAATGTTTAGGGAATATTTCACCTTTTACCTCTATCAATTCCATTTTTCGAACATATATTTCTGTCAAATTTGTCGCCGTCAGTTGAACCGCTCTAAATCCAAATTTTTCGCTTGGTAGGTGTGAAAAACAGTATATTAAATTTAAACAGTACACGTGCCACAACCCTTTATCTCCGTGCAGTAAAAATTTTGCCTTGCACAACTTGAATTTCGGACGACTAAAATGATCGGGAAAAAAAAAAATAGAATCAGTTTAAATAAAGAATTCTTTTTAGAAAACATTACAGGTGGAAGAATGCAGGCTACTAGAAGTTCCTTCTTGGCAGGGTTGTCAAGGTTGTTGTGTAAAGGGTTCACCAGTGTCAACCCTTAGACTTTCTTTTCTGTAGACGTGAAAAGGAACCCTTATAATTTTCCCATTAAAACAAATCGTAAGACCTGTTCAAATTAAAAGCATTTATAGATGACAATTTGGACCAATACTTACCGAGTAGAAACATTGTGGGGAAAATGAGAAAATACCGGTAACAAACACTGTTGGAGAAAGCTTTCTTTCTTGTAAAAACTATGGATTTCAAAGGTGAAACTCTAGCATTCTCCTTCAACCACATTTTTTTTCTTTTAACCTTAACCAATAAACTTCAAGCACTTAGAGACAACCATTTAGACATACTACAAAAGAAGGAATTATCGTAGGAAAAGGAGTTAACTCTTTACCAAAAGGCAAAATTTTATACTAGTCCAAATTCAAAGTATTTGCAGATAACAGAATAAACGCGACTCAGACATTGAAATTTGTTTTGGGAAGGGTAGAAAACTTGGTGGGGAAAGGAGAAAATGCTGGTCACCAGCATTTTCTTCTTTTTTCACAATTTTTTCGAAAGGCTCTTTCCTGGGGTGGAAAAGGGTTTTAGTGAACATTTTCTCCGGCAATGTTTACAAAAGTTTGTCGTTAAAACTATTGACTATGTGGTAAATAGTTATATGATCTGACGGTAGAAAGCTTGTATGGTAATCTCTGCAAAGCTTATTCTTATCCCATTCTGTTTTGTACTCCACTAATATAAATTCAGGTGTCGTCTGTAATCTGCAAAATCAAGACCAGTTCTTACTCCTAGTCATTGGAGTTACATGTATCTCCCTTTAAGTATTTATAAATAGATCAACGCTTGATAATGGCTACCAATTTAACCACCTGTTTATCCGATCGAATTACTACAAAAATATATAAAATGTATAAGCATGCCTTACAATTATGAAAGATAATATCATACTCAAGAAGATCAAACATAAAAATCATGCATTCATAGCTATGTATGTGCTGTGGCGTATCAATTTCTCCTGTGGCGTACCTGTGGCGTATATTTCTGCTGTGGCGTATTTTAGTGTGACCGCTACGGAGATATATATATACGTGACGAATTTCCTTGCAATGAGATTTGTACCGCTATTAACTCTTTACCACACAACCCCTACTTTTAACGGCCCTGAAGAAGAAGGCTTTTGAAAACATTGTGGGAAAAGAAAATGCTGTAACCAGTATTTTCTCCATTTCCCACAATGTTTTCTATCCCATCAAGGACAGAAATTGTCATTTGAACTATGTTTGTCTTCTGCAAACGCTTTGAATTTGGTCGAGTCAAAAAATTTGTCGTTTGCGAAAGAGTTAAGAAAGGGTAAAAGAAAACTAGCCATATATTGTATTATATGATCTGTAATGTAATACTGTAGAGTACTAGGATAATGTCAATCAGCATCAAGTGACTGCACAGTAAGACAACATTCAGGTTGATTATTTACTGGTCTAAAGGATTCACATGAGAAAAGTAGGTTTTGTATGCCTGCTAGTATTAAATTAATTTTAATTAACCCTTTCCCAAACAAGCCCTGGTTTTCACGTGTCTGCAGTATAAGTCTTTTAAAAACACTGTGGGAAAAGGAGAAATTGCTCGTAACGAGCAATTTCCCCTTTTCCCACAGCGTTTTCTACCCTTTTTGAGACCTTTCTGCCATTTTCATCAAATTCAAAATTGTCGTCTGCAAACTCTTTCAATTTGGACCAGTCTAAAATTGGTCGTTTGGGAAAGGGTTAACTCCCTGGAATCTTTGCCCCTTTCTCAAAAAAACTTCTCTGCACAGACAGCAAAAGCCAATGTTAACACTAACCACAAATTCCCAAGTATCAACAACCCAAGGAAAAAATGCTTTTCAGACACTGGAAAAAGCTATATATCTTTATCCACAATATTTTCTGTCGTTTCAAAGACAAATTGCGATCCATATTTTTTTTTTTTTTTTTTTTTTTGTTTGTTATATTCAAATGCTTTGGATCTGGACAATTGTAAAATCTTATAATTTGGTAAAGGGTTAACCCTTTACTCCCTTTACTAAACGACAGGATTTTAAACTTGTCCACACTGAAAGTATTTGCAGACGACAAATGTGGCTTTGACAATGGGAAGGGTCTGACAAAGGATAGAAAGCATCGTAGGAAAAGGAAAAAAAATGCTGGTTTCCAGGAGTTTCTCTTTTTCCAACCACGTTCTCAAAAGCCGTCTCCGTAAGCATGGTTAAAAGTCCGGACTGTGAGATAAAGAGTAAAAGCATTGATTTGTAAAGCTGGTCAGGAACATTCTGATTCCGCTTTACAAAATCTAAAAATTGTCCAATTGAAAGCATTTGCAAACAACAAATTTACTGTGTTTCAAATGATGAAGTTTGTCTTGAAAAGGGTGGAAACATCGTGAGAAAAGGAGAAAATGCTGATTACCATCATTTTCTCCTCTTCCCACAATGTTTTTCAATGCTGTCTTTCTAAGGGTCGGTAAAACCCAGGGTTGTGTGATGGAGTGTAATTTCAGCATAATGCAGATCTGTATTTTTTTGAATTAGCACACTTTTTTCTGATCAAATGTTCAAATTTCACAATTTTTATACTGACACATGAATTAAAAAGATTGGTCTAAACAGTTTGGAAGATATCATATGGATGCGAACAAGGTAATACTTTGCAAAAACCAGAATCACATACAGAGGTTGTTCAAAAAGAGGTTACAAATCAATTTTCAACCAAAGTGAAGAGAGTGACACTGTCACAAACATAACAGTGTAAAGGGGTGAGATATGCACATGTTATGTAATCATTTCCGTTTTTAACTGGTTGGTGACAACAGGGATCGTGTAATATACGATCGTGTAATATACGATCCCTGGTGATAATTAATTAACATTTATGACCATGACCATGGGAAGCAAGGACTTGAGTTCACCCATTACCAAACAAACCTAGTTTTGACTACACAAGCCCTTAAAAGTGTTTGAAAATCATTGTGGGGAGAAAAAGATACTTAATGTGCAGGGTTTTCCCTTCATTTTCTAATATGGGGTTTATTGGCCTCCTTTCAAATGAATAAAAGAAGGCAAACATTTGAATAGTTTGGGAGGTCATTAAGAAAATTTGGACGCCCAAAGTCAAGGAACCAGGGGGGGCGAGGCAAAAGCCCTTCAAAAAGGTAACCAGCATTTTTTGCTTTTCCAACAATGATTGTTATCTTCTGAAAGACAGTTAAGCCCTTACCACACAACCCTGACAACCCCGAGATTGCTTTTGAAAACATTATGGGAAATCGATAAGGTATTGGTAACCAGCATTTTCTCCTTTTTTCGCAATGTTTTCTATACATCCAAAGACAAAAACCATCATTTTTATCACTTTCAATTTGTCGTCTGCAAATGCTTTCAATTTAGGCAAGTCTAATACTTTGTCGTTTGGTAAAGAGCCACCATAAATCACATGAGCAAAATTGAATTTGTTTTCTGCAAAATTTTGAACTCACATAAATCTAAAATTTCATTTTCTGGTAAAGAGTTACGCTTTATTACATAACCCAACCCCCGAGATTAAACCGTGAGGTATGATGCTTTTGAAGACGGGTCACACTAGAATACGCCACTACATGAATTTGAAAACATTTCGGAAAAGAAAGCAGCTAGTTAGGAGCATTTTCTCATTTTCCCACAATGAAGAGGTGATATAGAAAACAGTAAAAGAGTACAAATAACAATTCAAAATATCTTCATTTCAAGAAAAAAGACTTTTACCTCATGCTGAAGTTTCTTTATGGAAATGGCTCTTGCGGAGTGTCTAGGTTTTTCTTCTCTCCGATTTGGATTTTTGAATAATGTTGGCACAGCATCAGGTTTCAATCATAGCATAAAATTGCTACATAACCAACTGTCTTTGCTAGATTTGGAATCATTAAATACTGACTGTCCTCAAAGTGTTTCAGAACAGGGATCGTATATAACTGTAATTTACGATCCCTGTTCAAACACAGTTTAGTTTACTCGTTGGCACAAAATCCGTCGTTACTGTCCGACCCGGTTACCGTCCGACCCCGGTTTAAACGTTGAATCCATAGCTTTCTCCTTTTTAATTCTCTTGGAAATTTGAACATACGAATTCTATGAATTCCCGAATCGACGTTGCAGCCATAGGCTGCGCAAATTGTCATTTTTTTCGGCTCAAATTTCCATTTCACAGTTGGATAAGCGCGTCCAAATATCAGCAACCCTGCATACCAGCATGTTCTCCTTTTTACACAATTTGTTTTCAAAGGCTTTTTTTTTTCCCTCCGGATTGCTAAAACACGGAATTGTTTGGAAAAGGGTTTAGTTATAAACACAATTTTAAAGGTGAAGAGAAATATGGTTTTTCAACAATGTGGAAAACAATATTAGAAAAGGGGTAAATGTTAGTGGGATTTCTTACACTTGTTTGCTCCTTTGCAGGAAACACCTTGTAAGGCTGTCACGTTTATAGGTGTATGCCGTGAAAAGTTGTTTATTCAGCTCTCGCATACATTCGGCAAACCTCGGGTGATACGCTGATCAAGCTAGATGTAGGTACGGAATCGGCCGAGCTGTGACGAGTGCTTTCCGCTTATGTGAATTAGAACAGAGCAGTGTCACCCTTATCTTGCTATAAAAGCTAAATAAAACTTTCAAGCCAATAAAAACCCAAATAATGTTATTTAAAACTCGTTTTTTTTTTTTTTTGAGAAAAATATATCCTTATCGGACAATGAAGATCCAAGATCAGACTGCACATTTTGTGCAGTCTGATGTTGATCTACATTGTCTGCAAAAACTCGGGGAGTCACGTTTAGCAGCCTAAGGCTTAATACTGAAACGTAAATTTGGGTAATGGGTTTTAAGGTATATGATTTCATCATTGGTTTTTCCCCTCACACAAAACCCATATTACATAATCCTGTTTATAACAAATCATCTACAAAGAACCTTAACTTTTCATTCTTAAGCAGATTAATTTTAGCGACATTGTTAACACTTTTACAAGCAACTTCCTCGCGTGCCACAATCTTGTCTCATGTGTCGATAATATCAACTTGAAATCGTGTTAATTAGCGAAATACTAAAGGTTCTTTTAAGCAGCCTTGCAGACTGTAAAATTTTGACAGATGTAAGCGTTAAGTCTATTGATTCGTGTTTGTGTAAATATTGTATGAATTCTGAAGTAATATGAGTATGCCTTAAATAGGTTGTGTTGTATGGATTGGCCGCGTGTTTTTAATCTTTGAAAGACGAAATATAGACTTAATAACGTGTAAACTGTCTATATTTGGTGTTTGAAATATCATGGAGTTTAAAGAATATCGGATGTTAGACCGACGAGCGAGCGTGCTGAAACGATTATCATTTGATATTCTGAAATTTCTGAATCTTGCAAAAGACCGCGGGATTCTTGAAGAACATGCAGTTGAAAAGGTAAAGACAAGTTTAAATGCAGCGGATGGGGAACAACCGTTAGTAAGAGTGTTCATCTTTGAGCTTGCTAAATGTATGACATTTTCTGATTTTGTATTTTTGCTTGAGATGGCAGGCTATAAAACTTTAGCCACAGGATTAAAACGTGTTCGTTATGGGGAGATACAGTCTGTATATAGAATAGCAAGACAAACTGAAGACTCGCCTCTCTTACACCGTTTATTTTCTGATATGAAACGGATAGTAGACAATAGAGAACATCCAGATCTAGTTCCATATTTTAGAAATCTTACTGAGCGAACCTTTGTGGAAATTTCAAACTGTAGAAATGACATCCAGAGAAATAGAATGGCAAATCAACTTGGGGTGCTCGTATGGTTACAAACGCAGCTCTTTAGAGTCGTCGATGTAAGAAAACAGATCCTGACAGAGTTTCGAAGCAGAGTTCAATCGATGACGATCGTTGATAGCAGTTTTATAGAAACAGTCTTTCATTCGAAATTGGCATGCACGGCAGTACTTTCTCGTGTTGACGGTGCCTTTGATTTGGCTTTAGCTAACATCGTCCAAGCAGAAATATTTGCTGAACAATGCGTCTGGCCTTTTGCTCGAACAATTGTGCATCACGATCGTCAGTTTGTTTTCAGAAAACAAAATGTTGAAAACCATGACACATCTCATGTGGAAGAAGTCATTCGCAGTTGTGAAAATGGATTGGCCAGTCTGGTTCACATTCCAACGGAAAATAAAGTGCTACTGCAGAGAATTTTCTTACTGAATATGGTGCAGGCTTTGTTAGGTATCGGCACCTACTTGGAAATTGATGTAAACAGGGAGATTAACAGACTAAATATTGACCGGACTGAAGGTCTATTACGAGAAGTCGACCAGCTGTCTCAAGTTCAAACCATGGAAAAGAGAAGGCGTATGTTGTTTTTGTTGTGTAAAGGTCGAGTTGCAGAGCTTAAACATAGCGAAAACGAGGCAATGGAGTTTGTTGAAAAGGCTAAACTACTAGCTGAATCAGGTGGAATACTAAGTGAGCTAGAAAAAAAGAATATTGAAACATACGGTGATTACTTAAGCAGGTGAAAGGTCATTGTATTTTTTACTGTTACTGTAAGAGTTACACCATTACCAAACAGACCCGTGTTAAAATGACCCGAAGGGAAAAGGCTTTTTAAAAAAAAAAGTGAGAAAAGGAGAAAATGCTGGTAACCAGCATTTTCTCGTTTTCCCACAATGTTTTCTATCCTACCATAGACATCTCCCATCATTTGTTTTTCACCTGCAAGTGCTTTGGTTTGGTTTAGTCCAAAATGTTGTTGTGATGTAAAGGGGTCAAATATTTTCTGTACATGTTATTACTGAAAATGTTGGTAACTGAATACAGGTTTCAATACATTTGAACATCTTTTTAATGAGGTTTACAAAATATATGAGCCCTACTTTGTGAATAGGGGGCTTAATGCATCTGCGAAAAGTGTCGACCGAGGTCAGCCTGCGCAGTCCGTGCAGGCTGACCTGGACCGTAACTTCGCTCTAGGTCAGTTTTCTGTATGTCCGATGACCAGTCTATCTCATGATTCAGTCTGTTGTCAAAAGAAGCGGCCGTTATGGATCCAAAATTATGTGGTGGCCTGGTTGGTACAATGCATCACGGAGATGCATAAATCCCCCTTTTTGCCAGAGCATGGCTCATATGCATATGTGAGGCTCCCTAAATGCATACTGGGAGTTAACTAAAAAGGCTGTGAAACAGGAAACTTTTAATTTGACTAAAGAAGCTTGATGTTCCCCTTCAATCCTTTACCACATGATGCCGGCTTTTGACGACCCTGAGGAACAAACCTTTTGAAAACATTGTGGGAAAAGGAGAAAATGCTTGTAACCAGTAATTTCTCTTTTTCCCACAATGTTTCCTACCTTTCCCAAAACAAATTTTAATTTTTGATTCACTGTTATTTTGTCGTTTTTGCAACATACTTTCAATATAGACTAGCCTAAAATTTGGTCGTTCGGTAGAGTTAATCCTTTACCAAACATTCGCAAGCTTCTATGCCAAACCGGTTGCTCGGTCGGTAATGTATTGGGCTGAAACAAGCGAGTCAGTGATTCGAATCCCCAGCCCGGTCATTTTCTTTCCTATATTTAATGATATAGTTATTGACACGAATGGTTCCTCTCTCACTGTCGGTGTAAGCGCGACATGGTGGGCTTTTCCGGACTATGTAGATCACGATCAGACTGCACAGACTGAGGCTGTAGTCTGATTTTTGATCTACACTGTCCGATTCAGTATTTTTTCCTGCGAAATCAACACTGAAATTGCGATGTTATGGGTTTTTCCATTAACTGAAAATGTTCCGTTTCATTTATTCAGCAGTTTTGGGGTTTTTTTTAAACACAATTCCGACAATCTGAGCTACATGTCATATCTCATCTGCAAATGCTACCATTACATTGATATTGTTGTTTGACAAATTGTTTATGAAACAACGCATTCTGCTTCCCACTTACATTTTAGTGGTGCTCC
Organism: Tridacna gigas; assembly: GCA_945859785.2. Taxonomy (NCBI): domain Eukaryota; kingdom Metazoa; phylum Mollusca; class Bivalvia; order Cardiida; family Cardiidae; genus Tridacna; species Tridacna gigas. The sequence goes on from OX244028.2 coordinate 59,639,001, forward strand.
GTCAAAAATGGGTTCAACTCTACCAAACTACAAAATTTTACCTTCGTCTAAATTCAAGGCCGTTTTGGACGACACATTAATTGTCGCTCAATTGATGAAACCTAACTCTTAACGGGTAGAAAGCATCGTGGGAAATGGAGAAAATCTGGTTACCAGCTTCTCTTCCGTTTCCAACAATATCCTCTAATATCTTCTTTGTCAGAGTCGTTAAAACTCGGGAGTGTGTGGTAAAGGGTTAAAGCATCTCTGTGGTGCATCATACCTAGAAATTCATCATATAACTGTAGATCCTTAGTATCTATTGTGTCTAAACAACGGCTGAACCAGGGGGTACAATTGTCTTTTGACATGAAGAAAATTTTGCAAAAAAGAACAGAACATAGTTTATTTGACAAAAACTTTACATAGTTTAGAGTTATACACACCGTATATGCATTCTAAAATATGCATAAGTCACGCGATTACTTCCGCTATTAAATTTGCAAATCCAAACAGTGTATGTCTGATTATTAAGTAAGTGAATAAGTGAATGATTAAGAATAGCAAAAGATTTCGACCCAGGTTATCCAGCGCGGACTCCAAAGGCTGACCGGAGTCGATAATTTTATTAGCCCCCTTTTTACAGAGCAAGGCTTTTTTTATTTGAGCCTTGCTCTGTGAAAAGGGGCTTAATCAATTTGCAAAAATTATCGATTCATGCTGACATGAGTCGAAACTTTTTGCTTTAAGTCGACGGATTTTTTGCATGTCAAAGGACTAGTCTACCTTAGGATTTAGCCGTTTGTACGACGATTGATTTGAATCCATAGTTATGTGATGTCTAGCTTGGTGTAATGCATCACGGAGATGCATTAAGCCCCCTTTTGTTAGAGTGAGGTTCATTTATATGTATTTTGTTTATTGGCGTGTTACTGTATGTTACTGCTTTGTTTTGCTTTCAACGATGTTATTTTACCATGCAACAGTATTACATAATATTTGGTATTTAGATGCCATTTTCCACTTTATTTCAGTTAAATAGCAGTGGCCAGTGCGCCTATCTATGCTTTCCTAGAGTAGTTTATTTTACCAAAAGTTTACACAATATTCTTCCCAAGCCACTGGCTGTTTTCCCATACAATCAATGTCCAAACCATGATCAGTGGTGAGAGATGAATGAATCCTATTCCAATTACTATCATCAATCGTTGGAAAGAAAATTTCCGAGCCGGAGATTCAAACGAGCTACCCTCTAGTTTCAAGCAATGTACGTTACTCACTGGGCTGGGGAGCTCGGCTCAAACAGTATTAGTTTTACAATTACATGGTGGCAACAATTCACCAATTGATATTTCCTTGAGTGTGTTTCAATTGCATCACGGCAACAATTTACCTAGTACTGTTTCCAGTGTTTCACTTTGACAAAGTCAGAGGCCTGCACGCGAATTTCTAACACTTTACCAAAGCATAAGACAACACTTTAGACTGTTCCAAATTGAAAGCATTTGCAGACGACATATTAAACGTGGCTCAAATTAATTGAGATTGGATTTGTCTGACAGGTTAGAAAACATTGTTGGAAAAAGAGAAAATGCAGGTTAACAGCACGTTCTCCTTTTCCCACAATGTTTTCAAAGGGCTTCTTTCTTTTCCCAGGGTCGTTTGAATTAGGAATTGTGTGGTAACGGGTTAAACAGAGCAGGATCTGTCAGAAATGAGACAAAGTAAAACATTCTTGTGGCAAGGTAATTTTTCTTTAAACTACATGTACATGTATATAGAAAACACCGAGAGCAAAGCAGCGATTTCTCGTGACAAGCAATTGCTTCTTTTCAGACGAAATATTCAAGATTTAAATTCTTTATTGTGCATGTAGGCCTCTGGCCCAAAATACATATGAGCCAAAAAGGGGCTTAATGCATGATACTAATCAAGCCATCACATAATTATGAATTTTATAAAAGCCACTTTGTAACAACCGATTTAATCATGAGGTAAAATGGTCCTTGATCATATAGAAAATTGACCAATAGCGAAAAGTTTCGGCCCAGGTCAGCCTGCGCGGTGTGCGCCAGCTGACCTGGATCGATATTTTTCGCAGATGCATTAAGACCCCTTTTCTCAGAGCATGGCTCATACACTTAAATTTACAGAATATTTGATAGGGTCATCGTTTTCATATACATGTACATGTATCAGGGGTGTAGCTTGTAGAAAACGTCTGCTACGGTTTTTTTGGCAAAATTTCGCCAAAGGGCGGGCTTGACATTTCAAGAAATATGGATGCTGATCATGAAAAGAAATTTATTCATTCTCGTTTCCACCCGCTTTTTTTTTTTTTTTTTTTAGCTCACCTTAGAACAACGTGCTAAAGGTGAGCTATTGTGATAGCCCTATGTCCGGCGTCCGTCGTCCGTCGTCCGTCAACAATTTCTTTAAACATCTTCTTCTCCTAAACCACTGAGCCAATCTTGATGAAACTTGGCAGGAATGTTCCTTGGGTGAAGCTCTACCAAAATTGTTCAAAGAATTGAATTCCACCCACAACTCTGGTTGCCATGGCAACAAAAAGGAAAAAAAGGCAAAATCTTTGAAAATCTTCTTCTCTGAAACTAGAAGGCGCAGAGCTTTGATATTTGGTATGTAGCATCTCCTAGTGGACCTCTACCAAGTTTGTTCATTTGATGCCCCTGGGGTCAAAACTGGCCCCGCCCCGGGGGTCAGAAGTTTGAGCATAGTCACAAAGAAGGAAAACTTCAAAAATCTTCTTCTCTAAAACTTGAAGGTGTAGAGCTTTAATATTTAACATGTAGCATCTCCTAGTGGACCTCTACCAAGTTTGTTCATATGATGCCCTTGGGGTCAAAACTGGCCCCGCCCCGGGGGTCACAATTTCCAACATAGGAAAAAAGAAGGAAAACTTTAAAAATCTTCTTCTGTAAAACTAGAAGGCATAGAGCTTTGATATTTGGCATGAAGCATCTCCTAGTGGACCTCTACCAAGTTTGTTCATATGATGTCCTTGGGGTCAAAACTGGCCCTGCCCCGGGGGTCACAAGTTCGAACATAGGAAAAAAAGAGGGGAAACTTTAAAAATCATCTTCTCTGAAACTGGAAGGCGTAGAGCTTTGATATTTGGTATGTAGCATTGCCTAGTGGACCTCTACCAAGTTTGTTCATATGATATCCCTGGGGTCAAAACTGGCCCCACCCCGGGGGTCACAAGTTTGAGCATAGTAACAAAGAAGGAAAACTTTAAAAATCTTCTTCTCTGAAACTTGAAGGCGTAGAGCTTTGATATTTGGCATGTAGCATCTCCTAGTGGACCTCTACCAAGTTTGTTCATATGATGCCCCTGGGGTCAAAACTGGCCCAGCCCTGGGGGTCACAATTTCCAACATAGGAACAAAGAAGGAAAACTTTAAGAATCTTCTGCTGTAAAACTAGAAGGCATAGAGCTTTGATATTTGGCATGAAGCATCTCCTAGTGGACCTCTACCAAGTTTGTTCATATGATGCCCTTGGGGTCAAAACTGGCCCTGCCCCAGGGGTCACAAGTTAGAACATAGGAACAAAGAGGGGAAACTTTAAAAATCATCTTCTCTGAAACTGGAAGGCGTAGAGCTTTGATATTTGGTATGTAGGTAGCATTGCCTAGTGGACCTCTACCAAGTTTGTTCATATGATGCCCCTGGGGTCAAAACTGGCCCCGCCCCGGGGATCACAAGTTTGAGCATAGTAACAAAGAAGGAAAATTTTAAAAATCTTCTCTAAAACATGAAGGTGTAGAGCTTTGATATTTGGTATGTAGCATCGCCTAGTGGACCTCTACCAAGTTTGTTCATTTGATGCCCCTGGGGTCAAAACTGGCCCCGCCCCGGGGGTCACAATTTCCATCATAGGAACAAAGAAGGAAAACTTTAAAAATCTTCTTCTCTGAAACAGGAAGGCATGGAGCTTTGATATTTGGTATGTAGCATCTTCTAGTGGATCTCTACCAAGCTTGTGCATATGATGCCCTTGGGGCAAAAGTTGGCCCTGCCCCGGGGGTCACAAGTTCGAACATAAGAACAGAGAAGAAAAATTTTAAAAATCATCTTCTCTGAAACTGGAAGGCTTAGAGCTTTGATATTTGGTATGTAGCATCGCCTAGTAGACCTCTACTAGGTTTGTTCATATGATGCCCTTGGGGTCAAAATTGGCCCTGCCCCGGGGGTCACAAGTTCAAGCATAGGAACAAAGAAGGAAAACTTTAATTTTTTTTTTCTCTTAAATGGGAAGGCATAGAGCTTTGATATTTGGTATGTAGCATCTCCTAGTGGACTTCTACCAAGTTAGTTCCAAGGATGCTGCTTGGGTCAAAACTGGCCCAGCCCCTTGGGTCACAAGTTCGAACATAGGAACAAAGAAGGAAAACTTTAAAATGATTCTTTTCTGAAATCGAAAGGTGTGGAGCTTTGATATTTGGTATGTTGCATCTCCTAGTGGACCTCTACCAAGTTTGTTCATATGATGCCCCTGGGTCAAAACTGGCCTCGCCCCGGGGGTCACAAGTTCGAAGATAGGAACAAGGAAGGAAAACTTTAAATTTCTTTTTCTCTTAAACGGGAAGGTGTAGAGCTTTGACATTTGGTATGTAGCATTTCCTAGTGGACCTCTACCAAGTTTGTTCATATGATGCCCCTGGGTCAAAACTGGCCCAGCCCCGGGGGTCACAAGTTTGAACATAGGAACAAAGAAGGAAAACTTTAAAATTCTTCTTTAAAACTGGAAGGCGTAGAGCTTTGATATTTGGCATTCTCTTCTAAGTTTGTTTGCCCATCTAAGCGCAACAAGTTCATTGAGTTCAAAATTGGGTTATCTTGGTTCATAAACTAGGTCACTAGGTCAAATTAAAGAAATACCTTGTTGGCACTCTCGAGGCCACATTATTTGCTCAATTGCCTTGAAAATTAGTTAAAAAGTTTGTCTTTATAAAGTCTCACATAAGATTAATTTGGGTCAACTTGGGTCATAAACTAGTTCACTGGGTCAAATTAAAGAAATACCTTGTTTGCACTCTGGAGGCCACATTTATTGCTCAAATGACCTGAAAATTGGCCAGAATGTTTGTCTTGATGAAATACCAGATGAGTTTGGATTTGGGTCACCTGAAACCATAAACTAGGTCACTAGGTCAAAATAAAGAAATACCTTGTGGGCACTCTAGAGGCCACATTCTTTGCTTAATTGCCTTGAAAATTGGTCAGAATCTTTGTCTTTGTAAAATCTCACATGAGTCTGAATTTGGGTCAACTGGGGTCATAAACTAGGTCACTTGGTCAAATTAAAGAAATAGCTAGTGGGCACTCTAGAGGCCACATTTATTATTCATTTGATTTGAAAATGGTTAAAATGTTTCTTTTGATATAGTCAATGACCAGTTCAAATTTGGGTCACCTGGGGTCATAATCTAGGTCACTAGGTCAAATTAAAGAAATATCTTTAGGGCACTCAAGGCCACATTTTTTGCTCAATTGACTTGAAAATTGGTCAGAATGTTTGTCTTCATGAAATATGAGTTTGAAATTGGGTCACCTGCGGTCAAAAACTAGGTCACATGGTCAAATTAAAGAAAAACCTTTAAGGCACTCTACTAAGGTGAGCGACCCAGGGCCATCATGGCCCTCTTGTTTTTTTTTTTTTTTTTTTCTTCCACCTCTTTCCTTTTTTTGAAAGTGTACGGAACTGCGTTTTTGCATACCGGCAGCTACACATCCCTGTATATCATACAGCAGTAATAAAGTTAACCCGTTCCCAAACGGCAAATTTTAGACTCCTTTTACCTTCAAAACATCTTCAGACGAAAATCGGTACAAAGGAGCTTACCTTCTCTGATAACGTACAAAACATTGTGGAAAATTGTGGTAAAACATTATGGTTACCAGCATTTTCTCCTTTTCCCACAACGTTTTCATGAGGCTTCTTTCTCAGGGTCTTTCCCAGGGTCGTGAAGACCTGGTATTGTTTGATAAAAGGTTAAACAAGTGTAAACATTCCTAATTTTCAACAATTTAACAGTTTACCAAAGTTATGTATCAATTAACAGTTTACCAAAGTTGTGTATCAAAGGTAAGAAAAATATTTTACCTATATAATTACAGTATAGCAGTAATTTAATGTATCGCTGGGTTAGGGTTAAATCAAAAAGTGTTTTAGCTGCACTGGCCGAAGGCCAGCGGGCTTAAGTCATGGCCCGGTGTCCGTCGTGCGTCCGTCCGTCCGTCCGTGCTTTAACTTTTATTTCAAACATCTTCTCCTCTGAAACTACCCATCCAATTTTCATGAAACTTCACGGAAATGATCCAGCCATGGCCCTCTTCAGAATTTCTTGAAAGAATTTGATTCCTTCAAAAACTCTGGTTGCCATGGCAACAAAACTGAAAAATATTGGAAATCTTTGAAAATCTTCTTGTCTGAAACCATGAGGCTTAGGGCTACCAAATTTGGCATTTAGCTTTATGTAGTAGACCTCTGTCATGTTTCTTTACATTATAGCCCTGGGGTCAAAATTGGCTCTGCCCCTGGTTTTAAGTTTTCCATAGGCTTATATAGAGAAAACTTTAAAAATCTTCCTGCACCTAGCCATAAGGCCTAGAGCTACCAAATTTTGCATGTAGCTATATCTAGTGGGCCTCTACCAAGCGGGCCAAAATTTATGCCCTGGGGTCAAAATTGGCCCGGCTGCAGGGGTCACAACTTTTACATTGGCTTACATAGTGACGATTTAAGAAATCTTCCTGTACCTAGCCATAAGGCCTAGAGCTACCAAATTTTGCATTTAGCTTAATTTAGTGGGAGTCTACCAAAAGTGCCCAAATTACAGTCCTGGGGTCAATTTGGCCTCATGCTGGGGGGAGGGGGGTTCACAAGATTTACATGGGCTTATATAGGGAAAACTTTTAAATATTGATGTACATAGCCATAAGGCTTAGGGCTACCAAATTTTGCATAATTATAGCATTATCTAGTGGACAACTACAAAGAGGGCCCAAGTTACAGCCCTAGGATCAAGTTTGGCCCTGCACCAGGGGTCACAAGTTTTACATGGGTTTATGGAGTGAAAACTTCAGAAACCCTCTTGTTACTAGCCATAACGGCAAGAACTCCCAAATTTGGCATGTTATTGTTCTAATACACATATTCCCCATTTAGTCCGACTGTAGCCCTGGGGTCAAAGTTTTATAAGGGCTTATATAGTGAAGGCTCCTCAACAATCTTCTTGTTACTAACTAAAGCATAGGACTAACAAATTTGGCATGTTTTGAGCCTTGGGATCAAAATTTTTCCCACTCCAGGGTTCACAAATTTTAGATAGGCTGACATAGGGAAAACTTAAGATAACATTTTTTATCCTTACTGTAAGGCCTAGGGCTATAAAAATTTGGCATGCCGATTCATATTGTAGACTTCTACCAAGATTGTTCCATCTTTTTCATTGAAACTACTCTTCCAATTTTGACCAAACTTTACAGATATCATCTTGCCATGATGTTCTTCAGAATGTCTTCAAAGAATTAAGTTCTGTTAAAAGCTATGGTTGCTATGGCTACAAAACTGAAAAGTATTGAAAAACCTTTAAAAATCTTTTACAAAAGCTTGTATTTACTAACGTCATTGTAACTCATGAAAAAGATACTGCTTTTTAGCTCCACAGGCCTAAGGCCATCAAGCTTATCGTCTCTGAAACTGCTTCACCCAGTAAGTCACAAGCTTTACATAGGCTAATATAGTGAGAACTTAAAAGGTCTTCTTGTTCCTTACCTTGAGTTACAGCTGTAATATTGTATGAGTGTAATCTAAATAACCTCTTCCAAAGTTTATCAAGTTATGTCAAACTTAGTCCTATCACATGGGTCCTAAACATGTGCTTATAGTGTGAAAATTCAAAAAATCTTTTTGCTCCTAACCGCAAACCCAAGGGCTACCAAATCTGGATCACTTTTTTTTTTTTTTTTTTTTTTTTTTTTTAAATTAGCCTTGCATCAGGGGTCTTATGTTTTACAGAGGCTTCATACGGACGAAACTTGAAAATCACCTTATTTATAACCATACATCATAGACTTGTATTATTTTGGCATGTGGCTTTATCTTGTGGACCTCTACCAGGGTACAAGTAATTATAGCTCTGGGATCAAAAATGGCTTTGCCCTGCGGGTCTCAACTTTCACATGGGCTTTTGCAGAGAAAACTTTGTAAGTCTTCATTTTGAAACCATTTGGCTCAGAATTGAAATGTTTAGTATTTATGGTTTATATTTATAAGCAAGTGGAGCGATACAGGGCCATCATGGCCCTCTTTTTTTTTTTTTTTTTTTTTTTTTTTTCAGTAGGATTATTTTGAATAAAACTTGAATAAATCTCATAAACGGCTGTATCCCTAAATGTACATATAGAATAATTTCAAAATTCATGATATAACTCTAACTCGATAACGCTTTCATTAACAGTTTATATTATTGGTTGTTTTTGGGAATACATGTTTAAAGCTGCGAAGCGTGACGAGGTGATATAAACGTTATTGAGTTCGATTTATACATGTAAATTATCTCGTCACGGTACGTGATTTCAAACATGTCATCCCAAACCTAAACAATAATAAACTGATAATGAAAGGTTTATCAAGTGAGAGTAATACCCGTTCTGTGTCGTTGGTTTTGATTTTTGTGTGTGCATATTCAAGAGACGAAATATCGCTGCTTAACCCAATACCACACAATCCTGACTTCTAACGACTCTCAGACAGAAGGCTTTTGAAAACATTGTGGGAAAAGGAGAAAATGCTGGTAGCAGCATTTTCTCCTTTTCCGACAATGTTTTCTAACCTATCAAGGACAGACTTTATCATTTGGGCCGACTTTGAATTGATGTCTGCAAATGCTTTCAATTTGGGCCAGTCTAAAATTTTGCCGTTTGGTAAAGAGTTAAGTATAAAATGATACCAAAATTCATGAAACCTGTTTCGGATTTTTTGTGCAATATATTCATGACACAATATCGACTGTTAAGTATGTTACTTATGATATTTACTTTGATTATAAAAAAAATTGTTTAAAAAAATCAGTACTAGATTTATGGCTCCTTGATTATTCCCTTAAAACACTATCCTGGGTTTTAGTTGCGTTCAGACAAAGTGCTTTTGCAAAACATTGTGGGAAAAGGAAATAATTGAGATAACCAGCATTTTTCCCTATACCTATAATGTTTTTCACCGTTTCAAAGACAAATCATATCAGTTTAAGTCACATAAAATTTGTACTCTGCAAATGTTTTCAATTTGCACATGGCTAGAACTTTGTCATTTAGTAACAAGGTCATCCCACAATAAACTCTTTTAAACAGGCAACATTTCAAACCTGTCCAAATTGAAGGTATTTGATTAGGACAAACCGAACGTGACTAAAAATGGTGGGATTTGTCTCTGAAAGGGCAGAAATCATTGTGGGGGAGGAGAAAATGCTGCTTACAAGCATTGTCTCCTTTGTCCAACAACGTTTTCAAAAGGCGTCTTTCCTTGGGGTTATTACTACTCGAGATTCTGTGGTAAAAGTTATGTATACATAAGCATATACATGCATATCTACCAGGAAGGAATGTATCTAGAAAAGTTTGGTATTTATGAAATACAACTGAACCCAAAACATGAACAAGAAGGTCACAATGGTCCAGCATTGCTGCACTGCCTTATAGATACCTGAGCGTCATAGACTTAGAGGATATTTGTTTTTTTTTACGGTGAAAGATCGAAATTTATTTCATCGAGTGAAAATATTACCGTATGATGTTCACGAGATGACATAAATTTTGATCTTTCACCGGGAAAAAATATATATCTCTTCCATGCCTCTGACTCCTTCTTTGTCGGGACTTCAGTCAAAATCTAGTACGGTTGTGTTCAGTAATTCCCCGTGGCGTACCTGGCACATTTGACCGCATTACAATGAGAATGTATTTACCAGTTCACAAACAAAATAGTTCGTTGGTAGAGACCAGAATGATGACACTATTATATTTTGATTTTGAGAGAATATCACGTTTAGTGAATTATTAAAAAAGAAGAAAAAAAATCTATTTTCAAATTAACATCTTTCAAATCTTTAATCTTCTGATTACCTTTGCATTCGAACAATTAACATTTTTAAAGGTGGGATTTTTTTAAGACTACTCGATTTAATTTCCGTGCGTTTGAAAGGGCGAAGTTATAAAAATGATGCAAGAATGTGGGTAGTTCCTCACCATTGAATTATCAAATCAGTAAATTCCGCTGGGTCAAACGGTGAAAATTATCAAACTATAATCCACCATCATTTCCCAATAAAGTACTAAAAATCATAAGATAAAGAGACATTAACTCTTTACCAAATGTAGACTGATCCAGATTAAAGGCATTTGAAGACGACAAATTAAATGTGGTCGAGATGATGACTCCTGTCCTCTGATAGGGTAGACAACATTGTGGGAAAAGGATAAAATGCTGTTTACCAGCATTTCCTCCTTTTCCCACAATGTTTTCAAAATCCTTCTCCCCCAAGGTCGTTAAAACTCAGGATTGTTTGTCGAAGAATTAAAATTAATCTATACCTGTAATAATAGTTCATAGAGGAAATACGCAAACTTCAAGAAATTTTTCTTTTTTTCTTTTAATTGCCAATATTATTTTAATAAGTTTCAGGTGTGTCTATTCAAGATTCAAATGTCTACCAAAATATCAATGAACTCTGACAGTGTTTGATAAACTTTGTAACTGAAAAAACATTTTGTCTTTGGCACGGGTAGTCAAGTTTCCGGACAACAGTTAGATGTTACCTTATGTTTAATATTAAAAACATCTAAATCTACAACATCAAAATGAATACCTGAGAATGAAAAAGTGAACATTTTCTATCCAGAAATATAATTATAATACCAACCATGTTACAGTGTAATAAGCAATGCCGAAAAAAATATAACCAAAGTAGATCACAAAAATCCGAAATTATTTCCCTTCGATCATTATTGGCTTAACAATAGTTTGTTTTGAAGAGAAATAAGCATTGCGGCCTTATTCTTGCACTGTTCCAAATCATATATACAAGAGAGACATGATACCCTTGAGTCGCTCATCTGAGCCTTTTTGGTCCAGCACAACCCGTTTCAATCTCTTCCGAGATATCAAGAGAAACATTCTAACAAACTTTCATGAGTAATGAACAGGAAAAATGTGGCATCTAGAGTCTGAGTGAAAACAAGCTTTTTCTATTATTGCTGTGACCCACTTTTTGACGCAACATGACCCATTTTCAAATCGTTGAAGATATCATAAAGAAAACATGCTGACCACCTTCCATGAGTTTATCAAGACTGTACACAAGGTTTGTCCGAGATTTGTCCCAGTGACCAACTTTTGACCTGATTTGACCCAGTTTTAAAACTGTCCGAGATACATGTAGCATCATGACAAACATTCTGACCAATTCGTATGAGTATTGGAGTGAGAATCTGGCCTATAGAGAATACACGAGGGTGTGGTGTGTTTAGAGGATGTGTTGTCCGTGGGAATGTGAGGTAGGGCGCAACCATAACGTTCCAAGTTTGATACCCGTGAGCGGGTGTCAACTTTGGGACTGCTTTGGCCCACACATTCAGCACGAGTACTAGTGTAGTTTCAAAGAAGCACAATCGAGAGATAAGTGTCAGTTGCAAGAACTTGTTTCTTACTCGATGTAAAATAAATGTGTTTAAACATGAAGGTTTTCTAAAATTTGATCTTGTGACATAGCTTTTGATCTGATATTGCCCACTTTCTAATTTGTCCGAGGTCTTATCCAGACAAAGGTTGACATATTTTTCATGAGTATAAGACTGAAAATGTGGCCTCAATGGTTCTAGGAAAACTGCCCCCTGGAAAACTGCCGCCCCCCCCCCCGGAAAGTGCCCCCTGGAAATCTGCCCCCTAGGAAAATCCCCTTCCCGGAAAACTGCCCCAGCCCACACTTTTATGTGAATTTCTTGTTCAACAAACAAACAAACAAACAAACAAACAAAACTATTTTGGCTCATCTACAAGCATAATCAGACGGTGATGGTAAGTTCTATCAAAAAGGTAGAAATTAGTGCATTTTTAAATTTTCATAGTACAGTTTGAAGCACAAAATTCTTTGCAGCAAGTACTTTAAAGCAAAGTGAATCTTAATGTCCCGAGAAATTTAGAATAAATTCAATAAATGAAAATGAAATGTATTAGAGTAATAATCAACAACATCAGCATCTGTATCACAATATTAAATGTTTCCAGGGCAGTTTTCCTAGGGGGCAGTTTTCCTATGGGGGCAGATTTCCAGAGGGCAGTTTTCAGGAGGGGGGGGGCAGTTTTTTCAGTGGGCAGTTTTCCTGATACAGCCCTCAAAGAGTTTTCACCTTTTTTTTTTTTTTCAAAATATTTGATCTGGTGACCTAGTCTTTGTCCCCATGTGACCCCCTTAAAAGTCACTCGAAATATCGTCATGACAAACATTCTTACCTCACTTCATGAGTTTTGGACTAAAAATGTGACCTCAAGAGTGTATACAAGGTTTGTCCGAGATTTGTCCCAATGACTTAGTTTTTGACCTGATTTGACCCATTTTTAAAATTGTCCGAGATAGCACCATGACAGACATTCTGACCAATTCTTATGAGTAATGGAGTGAGAATGTGGCCTATAGAGAGTGCACGAGGGTGTGTGTAGAGGATGTGCTGTCCGTGCGAATGTGAGGTAGAGCGTCGGCCTTGTGGCCATAAGGTCCTGAGTTCGATACCCGTGAGCAGATGTCTACTTTGGGACTGCTTTGGCCCACACATTCGGCGCGAGTACTAGTAAAGTTTCAAAGAAGCAGAATCGAGAGATTAGTGTCAGTTGCAAGAACTTGTTGCTCACTCGATGTAAAATAAATATGTTTAAACAAAACTAAACACGAGGGTTTTCTAAAATTTGACCTTGTGACATAGTTCTTAATCTGACATGATCCATTTTCTAATTGGTCCGTGGTTTTATCAAGACAAAAATTTTGACATATTTTCACGAGTATTGGACTGAAAATGTGGCCTAAAAGAGTTTTCACATTTTTTTTATCAAAATATTTGATCTGGTGGCCTAGTTTTTAACCCTATGTGACCTCTTTAAAAGTCACTCGATATATCGTTAAAACAAACATTCTGACCAACTTTCACAATTCTGACCAATTTTAACAAGTACTGGACAAAAATGTGGCATGAGGAGTGTACACAAGTTTTGTCTGAGCTTTGTCCCAGTGACCTGTTTTTTGACGTGACCTTACAATTTTTAAAATTATCCGAGATATCATCATGGCAAACATTCTGACCAATTCTTATGAGTATTACAGTGAAAATGTGGCCTCTAAATTGTACACAAAGTTTTTCAGATATTTGACCTGGTGACCCATTTTTTAATAAGGCTATCATTCTCACTAACAGTTATCAGTATTGGACAACAATGTGGTTGTAAAAATCTGGTTGTAAATCTGTTTTTTCCAAGATTTGACCTCGTAATCTAGTGTTTTAGCCAAACTGGACCAATTTCAAACTTATTCGAGATAATATTTTATTAAAAAAAAAAAAAAAAAACCTGACAAACTTTCATGAGCATTGGACCGAAAATGTGGCCTCCAGAGTGTGCGAAATAACATTCTGATAAACATCCTGATTCAGTTTCAAGAGTATCGGACTGAAAATGTAGCGTCTAAAGCGTAGAGAAGGTAAAACTTGACAACGCACGACGGACAAAGTAAGATCACAAAAGCTTACCTTGAAAACTTCGTGCTCAGGTGAGCTGGAAAAATCTAAAACGAATCATAGTAACACGAATACCTGAAGTTAGGTCAAATTTGTTTTATTAGTTTTAAAGAAGTTTGAATAACGTTAAAGCAGACAGGCGCGGTCCTAGGGCCATGAAAAAAGCTTGCAGCCCTTGACTGGTGGAGCTATATAGGAAAGTAAACTGTTGATACTCGGGGGGAAACCGAAATCTAATACATGAACAGCCAGATCTTATACACACAAGTAGTTACAATTAGATGTGGATTGAGTTTCTTGTATGTATTATCTGTGTAACCAGCTTGTTTATTTAGTCCTTGAAAGGATCGTGAATCAAATTACACACATTTGATTGGTGCTACTTCCTCTCTTCATCGTGGAAAAGGGAACCATGCTGGTAACCAACCTTTCAAAAAAATAAAATCATCTTTACTTATATCCATATTGTCTGCACATTCTTTAAAGTGAACATATTTAAAATATTTCGCTTAGTAAAGAGTTACCTCATAGCTGACGGAAAAAAAATGACCTGTCTTTGTTCATTATTTACGGAACCCCAAAAGTGACATGCTCGACTTTTTTTTTATGCAAATTTCTCATTTTATTTCGTTTTTACGGAACCCCTAAAGTGACATGCTCGACTTTTTTGCTAATACGAACCCCTAAAGTGACATGCTCGACTTTTTTTTAATATGCAAATTTCTCACTTTATTTCGTTTTTACGAAATAATATTTCGTAAAAACGAAATAGTATTTCGTAAAAAACGAAATAGTAAGTTGGTATATATTTTAGTCATTTAAAAAAGTAAAAGTCCCAGTGGACGGCAACAAGCAATATTAAAACAAGAATTGATGTTGGCAACATTTCTTCTAGTTTTTATTGTCCCTGTTTTGCCAGTGACCCAAAGCTTTTCTTCAGGTACTTCAACAGATTATCAGACTTACAAAAGTCACCATACTTTTAACTGACATGAATGAAATTTACCTGCATTTAATCAATACACAGAATTAATTACACCTGGCCACTGTTGGCTCATTTTGGTCCTTTTTACAGTTTTTTAATGCCCCTATCCTATTTTTTACTTTTTTCGTGATTGTTCGGATTTCGCCGGAGTTTCCCGATGATAGCCGAGTCTCGTTATTCGATAAGCCGTCTATCGGGTATCTTTATTGTGTTACGTAATGTTATCGTCTGACGGATCCCCCGCTATCTTTAGTATATACATGTACCCACATAATTTGTGGACCAAAAATATACACCCGGGTTGTTTGATCATGACAGTATCCCTAAGACATCATGTATTTTACAGATCTAACATGGGACCAGACTTCTGATATTTATGAGAATGTTTAGATTCGATTTAAAACTATCAAGATTCAAAGTTAGAAAAAGTTCAGTTGCTACCCTTTTCCACTCTTCAGCTTTTAGATTCAAATGTGTGGTGATTAATGCCATATCAAAAGTATTTTATGGCGACAGTTCACATATTCTTGTTTCCTGGCTACTTTAAAACCGTTTCCTGACCTGTCACATGATATTGAAGCTTGCAGGCTAGTTTATTATGCTTTCATCGCGACCAAAATTTGCGATAGAGTACCTGCAAGCTCTTGTTGACTCACGAAACATGGATCTTCACTGTCCGCTAATTTTTTGCACATTCTGGCCAAAACAAGCTTGAAATGACAATATTTCAAATGGTATTTCCTTTTTAAAGAGGTCCATATCATTAATGTTCAGCATTCTAAGAGTTAACGATCCTGGGGTAGAAGGCTTTTGAGAACGTTGAGGGGAAAGGTAAAAATGCTGATTACCAGCATTTTCCCCTTTTTACCCTTTTAAAGACAAATTCCACCTTTTTATCACATTTTATTTGTCTTATGAAAATGATTTCACTTAAGACAAGTCTACAATTTTTGTCATTCGGTAAACAGTAAATAAAAAAATTAACCTATTACTTACAAATACGACTTCTAAAGACCCTGCAGTTGATTGCTTTTGAAAAATTGGGGAAACCGGCGCACTAATTTCTAGCAAGTTATCTCTTGCTTTTTCCGAAATGTTGGTTTTCTCTTTACATCACTCATACAGATTAGCCTAGTTTCAAATATTTTTCTTTTGTATTACATATATTAACCCTTTACCTCACAATCCCGAGTATTAACGATCTTGGAGACTTTTGAAAACACTGTGGGAAAGGGGAAAAAATCTGGTAACCAGCATTTTCTCCTTTTCCCACAATGTTTTCTACCCTATCGAAGGTAAATTCCATCATTAGAGCCACATTTGAATTCTTGTCTGCAAGTTCTTTCAATTTCGACAAGTCTACATTTTTGTCGTGTGGTAAAGAGTTAATAGTTAGTCCATAACAATCAGTCCAGTAATGGATTACTTGTAGATCCGTCCATATTTAAAACAACTTCAAACCTTAAAAAAAAGAATAGCAAAAAAGACTGTACTAAAAGATTAAAACTGACACATACTATGAATATAATGGGGTAAAAGGAGTAATACAAACGATTTCCCCTGTACCAGTGACTAATAAAATTAGCTGTTGCATTTTTAGCAACTATATATCAGTGTCACGAGATTGTGTTATTTAAGCAATACGAATGATGAATACTGCATATAAATATGTCTCTGGACTAAAACTGTTCTAGGATTTCTGAATTTTTAAACTACTCACATGATTGGCTGCAACAAAACATCTCAGCCTATCATATGGCTAGTGCTGAGGTTTAGAATTAGAAAACGTGTTTAGAAGCGTATAAAAGAAATCAAACTTTGCAAAAAGTCTATCTCGGTTCGATTGATTGATTGTATGGTGTTTAACGCCATTTTCAAGATTATTTCAGTCATATCGCGACGGCCAGTACACCTATCGATACTTACAGAAGTTTCCTTTACCAGTACATCGCAAAATATTCTTCCCAAGCCACTGTCAGCTTTCCCACATAACCATCGTCGAAACAATGGTCAGCTATCTCTTGGTTTGAACTTCCTGCTAGTGATATCCATGTATGGTCATGTATATGTACACTGTCTGCGTCAAACATAGCTTCTTTGGGGGGAAAAAACTTTTTTTTTTTTAAATCTTTATCATCCCTGTAGACGAATAGTGCCGAGTCGAATCAGTTTGCGCTAATCGGACAGGATCACATAGGCAATAAGGCCCTTTCTTTGCCATGGCTTATTCGATGGTAAATAATTTGCTTTCTGTTTCGTCTTGAGCACATTTTGTTTTAGATGCAATGAAAGGAATATTGATCCCTGTAAACATGATAATGCATTGACAGAGTTTAACCTCGTGTTATGATAATAATTTGTACCTTTTTTATGTACCAAAATATGATTTAATATATAGCTGGACTTCGATTTAGCCTGAAAAGAAGCATCATTTGGATATATCGCATTCATCCTTTCCATGGTATGCAGCTTTTAGACTTGCCCAAAATGAAAACATTTTGATAGAACTATAGATAGTAGTATACATTGTGAGAAAATGCGACATCGTTCAATGAGTAATTTTCAAGCGTTGCCAAATAGAAATCGCCACACAGTCTATGGAGTATTCGGACCAAGACATTTTCTTTTCTATTTTTTTTTTTCGATCAAAACCAACTTTCAATGAATAGTTTCTCATATGCAGAATCTGTAACTTTTCTTGTGTATAAAACCATGTACTTTCACGGTTCTAAGCAGTATTCAAAATTAATATACCAGTATGTGCTATCTATGAATTTTCTTTTCATCTCCTTCCCCATCTTTATCCCAATCATAGAAAGTGTAAAAACTACAAACTCAAAAAGTTAAAAACTACAAACACACACAAAGTAAAATTATGAAATAGTGACTAAATTACCCCATCTAGATATAACCTTTTACTATACATATCACACGACAAAATTTCGTTTGTTTTTTAATTAAAAGCATTAAAGACGACAAATGTGAGTCAAAATGAAACTTGTTTTTAAAAAGCTAGAAAACACTGTGGGGAAAATGAGACATTGCCGATTACAAGCATTTCCCCTTTTTCGCATATTTTCATAAAAGCCTTCCTCCCAGTGTTGTCAAACCATGTATTAATTGCTACGCAAATTATTTTTTCTTCCAAAAAGTTTAAGGCGGTACTTCCTACAACGCCGAATTTTCTGCTGAATTCAGCAACCTGATGATGTTGCAATATATAAAGAATTTTTTAACTAAAAGGATTTTGACGCATTGGATCAATTAGGTTCAAGGTCAGACTGCTTGTTTTGTGTAGCCTGTCATTGGTCTACATTGTCAGCAAAAGGGTATACGGATGGATTAGGTTTCAAGATCAGACTGCTTCTTTTGTGCAATTTATTATTGATCTGCAATTTCGGCAAAATGTGCATTTAGTCGCTCTGAGCAGTTTAACCCTTTATCACACAATACCGAGTTTTAATGACCCTGAGGTAGAAAGTTTTTGAAAACTGAGGGGAAAGGAGAAAATGCTGGCAATCATGAAATCTGTTGTCTTCAACTGTTTTCAATCTGGTCGAGTACAAAGTTTCGTCGTCTTGTAAAGGGTTGCCCATTTCTCAAATAAAAAAAAAAAGGGGGGGGGGGTACACTTCTGTGCATTCTGATATTAATCTACAATATCCTTTAGCACCTCAGAATTTGAAGTTGAGCTAAATTCTCTGACAGGTTAGAAAACATGGGAAAAGGAGAAATAACCTTTAACAAACAATTTCTCCTTCCACAACGTTTTCAAAAGCTGTCTTTCTTAGGTTCGTTTAAACTTGTGATTGTTTGGTAAAGGGTTAAGGGCCAAACATCTGCGATCAGTTTTTGTCTCAGAGAATAAAAGCTTAACCCTTAAACTAAAGAATGAATTAATTACAAACCGACAAATATAGCTCAGTTATTGCAAATTTAACGCTCTAACGCAAGAAAAATCTTGCCGTACCTGACAGTGTAAAAATAAGATTTTGTGCGGTCTGATAAGACTTCACATTCTGTGCAATCTGATATTGATCTACACTATCCTTCAGCAGACAAAGGGTTCAGGTTTAAATCCGAAAAAGAAAAACAAAAAACTTCAGATATACAGTCCAGGCAAGGATTGTAAATTTGTAGCGGGGCTACTGTTACGTACGGTGGCACAAAAGTGACATGGAAGATATATTTTATACTACGTGCGCACGTAATAGTTATTACGTGCGCACGTATTAGTTAATACGTGCGCACGTATTAGCTACTGCGTGCGCACGTACTAGCTACTGCGTGCGCACGTAATAACTAATACGTGCGCACGTAATACTATTGCGTGCGCACGTATTAGCTAATACGTGCGCACGTATTAACTAATACGTGCGCACGCAATAGTATTACGTGCGCACGCAGTAGCTAATACGTGCGCACGTATTAACTAATACGTGCACACGTATTCACTAATACGTGCGCACGTAATAATCGACCAATCAGTTTATAAGGAACAGAAGCCATATTGTTGCGAGGGAAGGGCAAAATTACATTGGTCCAACACGGCAACAGATGTGCATACATCTGACACCCAAGTAAAAAATCAAGTAGAGCTATTATTTCTTAAATCGTTTAGGCATACCGCGATTATTTTAAGTATCTGTACCTTGGTATGGTACAGTAACTATTAATACTCTAGCCTACGGTCCATCGAATTACCCCAAACCACCCCAAAACACCCCAAACCACCTTTTATCATATAAAATTAATACTGTGGTGGGGTTGGGGGTGGAATGATTTGTAGGGTACGAAAGACTGATGAGCTATACAAGGAGTTTTGTCACCGAAAACTACCCAAAACACCTCAAGAAAACAAAAAAGGCGTTTAAAGTGATATTATTTTACAACGGTTTAAGATGCAGGAACAGTATAAATCAAATTGAAAATGGCATACACAATAATTAATTTTCCTTAAACTGAAATATCTATGGTTCAAAAGATGTAGTTTGAATGCCTAACACCGTGGACCCCAATCAGACTGTTACTTTAGTAGCAGTCTGATGATCTGGCTGCACAATGTTTGCATATATCTAACTTCCCTAAAACTTATATAAATTACGGTATCTGTTGCCATTCTGACTACATATAGTTTGGAGGCACGAACGAACTTTTTCAGGCAGTCAAACATGACCAAACATTATGGACTCAGATCAGACTGCTCCTTCAAGGGGCAGTTGGATCTTCATGGGCGGACCCCCCCTCCCCCTGGAATTTTGGAAAAATGTGGTTATCGGATTCGTGAAATGGTACTGGTTTGATATTGCACAGCATTTATGTAAAATACAGTCATGAATATAAAAAATAAACGGTTCTAAATGTGGAGACCTCCACATGGTTAGAACTGGAAACGTTGACTTACATCCACTGAAATCCGAAATCAAAGTATCGTATAATAAGAAGAGTGCGTTTGCGGTGGGACCACCCCTGAGAAAGATATCTGGATCCGCGCATGATCTGGGTCCACAAAGTTTCCCTTTCTGACAGCATGACTACATATAGTTTGGAGGTATGAACGAACTTTTTCAGACAGTCAGACATTAGCAAACATAATGTACCCAGATTAGACTGCTCCTTTAAGGGGCAGTCGGATCTGGGTCCACAAAGTTTGCCATTCTGACAGCATGACTACATATAGTTTGGAGGCATGAACGAACTTTTTCAGACAGACAGACATGACCAAACATAATGTACCCAGATTTGACTGCTCCTTCAAGGGGCAGTCGGATCTGGGTCCACAATGCTTGCCATTGTGACTACATATAGGTTGGAGGCATGAACGAACATTTTCAGACAATCAGACATGACCAAACATAATGTACCTAGATTAGACTGCTCCTTCAAGGGGCAGTAGGATCTGGTTCCACAATGTTTGCCATTCTGACTACATATAGGTTGGAGGCATGAACGAACTTTTTCAGACAGTCAGACATGACCAAACATAATGTACCCAGATCAGACTGCTCCTTCAAGGGGCAGTCGGATCTGGGTCCACAATGCTTGCCATTCTAACTACATATAGAGGCATGAACGAACTTTTTCAGACAGACAGACATGACCAAACATAATGGACCCAGATCAGACTGCTCTTTCAAGGGGCAGTCGGATCCGGGTCCACAATGTTTGCCATTCTGATTACATATAGTTTGGAGGCATGAACGAACTTTTTCAGACAGTCAGACATTATGGTCCCAGATCTCAGTGGGGCCAAAAAGTCTCTAGCGCATGTAATGCATGTAGTCCTTTTATCCTTAGGCTAACGTGACAGGACGTAATATAGATATTTTTTGTTAAAAGTGATCCTTACCCAACAATTCAACCAACCCTTACTGTATTAATAATTTTATATCATATAAAAGGTGTTTCGGGGTGGTTTGGGATGTTTTGGGGTGGTTTGGGGTGTTTTGGGGTGGTTTGGGGTAATTCGATGGACCGTAGGCTAGAGTATTAATAGTTACTGTACCGTACCAAGGTACAGATACTTAAAATAATCGCAGTATGCCTAAACGATTTAAGAAGTAATAGCTCTACTTGATTTTTTACTTGGGTGTCAGATGTATGCACATCTGTTGCCGTGTTGGACCAATGTAATTTTGCCCTTCCCTCGCAACAATATCGCTTCTGTTCCTTATAAACTGACTGGTCGATTATTACGTGCGCACGTATTAGTTAATACGTGCGCACGTATTAGTTAATACGTGCGCACGTATTAGCTACTGCGTGCGCACGTAATACTATTGCGTGCGCACGTATTAGTTAATACGTGCGCACGTATTAGCTAATACGTGCGCACGCAATAGTATTACGTGCGCACGTATTAGTTGTTACGTGCGCACGCAGTGGCTAGTACGTGCGCACGCAGTAGCTAATACGTGCGCACGTATTAACTAATACGTGCGCACGTAATAACTATTACGTGCGCACGTAATAACTATTACGTGCGCACGTAGTATAAAATATATCTTCCATGTCACTTTTGTGCCACCGTAGTTACGTAATGTTACGTGTCTTTTATCTTTGATGGCTCCGGGCTATCGATACACACGGTTTAAGTTCGCCAAACTCCGGAAACTCCCGAATCTTTACGTATGATATCGATTTTCTTCATCGATTTATTGGTATGCGAGACTGCTGATAAGGCATGTCCGCGAAAGTTGGCTATGATTATGTTGTGGTTGAATAGATCCAGATCCCTAAAGACTTACTTATTGATTTCTTTTTTAGTGACTACCATAAGAAATATTAGAAATGTAGTTTGTGCTAACTGTGAAGGTCATGATTAGAAGAATTTTGAAGATGCCGTGCAAAGGTCTCTGATTCTGGAGAAGAAATGCATAGATTCACTCTGTTACAAGTGGGCTAAGAGACTTTTTGACAAGCAAGAAAATCAAATTTGAGAAGAAAGTTGTCGATAATTATTTTTGAATGGAATTCGAGGAAAAGGTCACTGATAAAAGAAATTTTGCCTCAGCCGCGTATCGAGCTCGCAACCACCATTTGATTCGGGTACGCTAACCACTAAGTTATCCGGCGGGGCGATGATAATAACAAGTTAATTCAAAATTCCTGTCTTAACTATGACTTTTTTTTTTTTTTTTTTTTGAAAAATTATAACACCTATGTATTTTATTCTGGTTTAGTATTTTCCCCACATTTTAGTATCTTTTGTCATGATCTTCCGTTTGTGGGGAAAAAAACAGGGTCCCTATAAACTTAGAAACGGAACCGAAACGAAACGCAACGAAATGAAACGAAACGGAACGCAACGCAACGAAACGAAACGCAACGCAACGCAACTAAACGGAACCAACCCAACGAAATAGAACGAAACGAAAAAAAGAACAAATAGCAGAAGTAAAGTCTACATTGCTTTTTTTTTTTTTTTTTTAATCATCCTCAATTACAGGGCAGTTATCAGTGACGCAATTACGTCGCTGTCCAGTCGAAGCAGAGGGACAATATGAGGGCCTAGGCTGTTTTCCCTTTTTGTGGGGGGCATTTAAATTTGCCAAGATAACGACGAATGGGGCACAATACCCGTAAGCAATGCCGGCCCGCACCATAACTGACCTCAGCCCCCAAAACGATCGCGTTGCAGTACGCAACAGTCAGCATAACGTCCATTCCTGGGTCGGAATAATTGTACACGGCCATAGCTCGAGACAACAGAAACCTCGACTCATCAGAAAAAAAAAATGTCCGCCAACACTGTCTTGTTCAGTTTATGTGTTCCAAGGCCAATTGCTATCTATAATTGCGATGGCGGCGCGTCAGAACCTAGCGGACGTACGGGCGACGTCTGTGCAAACCGTTATCAGCTAAACGATTCCGGGGCTAACAGGAGCTGTAACTGTTGTTCGTAGGTCTCGTAGGTACTGATTCACGATATATCGGTCTTAGGCTCACGTCGTGAGGCACGGTCTGCCGCTACGTGTAAGTCTTTTGCACTCCATTCGCGCATATCGCCGAAGAAGGCTGCTGACTGCTTGTGCGAATGCACCAACATGAACTGCAACCTCTGTAGTCGGAAGCAAAGCCTCCAGCATACCTATGACTCTTTCTGGTAAATTTTCTTTAAGTCTTGGCATTGATATTTCTGATCAATACGTGGACTGGATATATCCATCCTTTACATGCACCGAAACTCGATCTTTGCCTTAAACAGCCGACAGGTCTTTAGCTAGGGATTCTCTGACTTATAATCTTAGTCAGAAACAGGCCAGAATTGCAATGAAGCACTTCCACTGGTTTAACCTTTAGAGGGCCGAATGAACCCATAAGACATTTTCAGTGAAGAAATACAATCAAAATTAAGTGCGATTTTAAGGTACAGTAGCTTTCATTTGACAGTTTCAGCAGAGACAATGTTGATCAAAGATCAGACTGTACATTTTGTATGGTCTGATTTTGACCTACACTTGCCGCAAAAACATCTATAGTTGTGAAAGGCACTTTAATATTTAAGATTTTATTGGTGCCATCAGAAGCAAAACCGCTAGTCGTCTTAAAGTCCATAATCCGACTGAAGAGACCTTCGCTATAAAAATGAGAAAGTACCTATCTCTTTACTCTTAACTTTCTTTCAGTTTTATTTCTATTTAACATTGTTGATGTTGAGGGAAAAGGTTTGGGTTCTAGTTCAGTCAGTTCCTGAAGTTTCTTAAAGTAACAATAGCTGCCAAAAGTAAACAAAGCAGGTATAAAAATATATTTTAATCTATATCGTATCATTTGAAAATATGGAAATAAGTGTGAAAATGACAATCTGATATTGTACAGTCGGTCCAAGTGTTAGTCGTTGGCAGAGAAATTTGTTTCAAAATCAGAGTAAAAGTTGCCAGATCGCTTCATGTTTTGTTTACTTTTTGCATGATTTTGAAATTCATTTTTCTGCCAGCGACTAACAGTTGGACTTACCACACAATAACAGATTGTCATCCTCACAATATTTTCCATACTTTGATTTGGTATGATTTAATTTGATTGAAATGTATTTTAGCACCAACATCGTGTTTTTGGCCGCAATTGGGCCTTTACCTATAATTTTCAAACAGACAGAGTTTTGTATAAGAAGAGCGAATCTTTTCCTCGAGAATTTCAAAATAGTCGGTGTAGTGTCATATTTTTCTTCCATAGAAAATAATAATCTTACTGCTGTCGTGCGAAAAATTGCCCTTATCCGCTGTATGTCGTGCGAGTAAGGATTCTTATTCGCCAGTGGTATTGCAACGTTTTCAGACGACTTTAAAATAAGCTACTGCTTACCGCCAGATCCTGTGCGAATGTTCGGATTCATTTATATACATGCTGTACATTAATTGGTAACAAAGTAATGTCTTTGAAACTGCAGATGATTTCTTCTAGACTGAATTTATCTCCCTCTGCTAATGTAGCCATTCACTTCAAACAGGTTCTAACAAACAGCCCTACCCATTTTTCTCTTTTCAGGCCTGAAGCCATCTCTTTATCTAACAGGTTCTTATTAATATGGGAAAAATGTACAAATAAAAAAACAAACATCTATACTCGCAATAGTCGGCTTAAAGCATCTTGGAGGGCATCGATTCAACACCTCAAAGGTATTGACGGCATAATATGATGTTCATGCGAAATATTCCGGCACCCTGCGAGAGTAATATAATATCAAATTGAAATTGATTAATTGATGATGTTTAAGGTCGTTTTCAACATTATTTCAGTTATATCGCTGAGGCCAGTACACCTATCCATGTTTCCCTGGAGCCAGTTTCTTTTGACAGTAATTTGCACAATATTCTTTCAAAGCCACTGGCTGCTTGCCCACATAACCATCGGCGAAACAATGGTAAGCGATGAGAGAGGAATGAATCCTATCGCAATGACTATCATCAATCTTCGGAAAGAAATTGGTCGAGCCGGGCATCGAACCAGGACCCCCTGTTCTCAAGTCCCGTACGCTACTCACTGAGCCACAGGGGCTCGGTACCAAAATGAAAGAAGAACAGAAAAGAAAGAAAATATAATTCCATTTTCGTCTAAATCTTGCATCAAATATGTTGGAATTTTGCAACTTTCCCAAACACAGGTCCTGGTAACGGATCGTCGTTTAGATAAAATAATTCTGACTAGATTTTGAAACCTGCAAACCACGCATGACTGATTGAGATAACGCGAAATTTCAGCAATTGTTTCTGTGTGCTCTCCACATAAAACGTGGTATAATCCAAGAAGAATGATACAAAAGAAATATGATAAATTGAAAAAAAAAAAAAAAAAAGGGCCATGATGGCCCTGTATCGCTCCACTGGCTTATAAATATAAACCATAAATACTAAACATTTCAATTTTGAGCCAAATGGTTTCAGAATGAAGACTTACAAAGTTTTCTGTGTAAAAGCCCATGTGAAAGTTGAGACCTGCAGGGCAAAGCCATTTTTGATCCCAGAGCTACAATTACTTGAACCCTGGTAGAGGTCCACAAGATAAAGCCACATGCCAAAATAATACAAGTCTATGCTGTATGGTTATAAATAAGGTGATTTTCAAGTTTTGTCCATATGAAGCCTCTGTAAAACATAAGACCCCTGATGCAAGGCTAATTTAAAAAAAAAAAAAAAAAATCAAAACAGGAAGATTTCTTAAGTTGTCACTATGTAAGCCCATGTAAAACTTGTGACCCCTGCGGCGGGGCCAATTTTAACCCCAGGGCTAAACTTTTGGCCCGTTTGGTGGAGGCCCATTAGATATAGCTACATGCAAAATTTGGTAGCACTAGGCCTTATGGCTAGGTACAGGAAGATTTTTAAAGTTTTCTCTATATAAGCCTATGTAAAACTTGTGACCCCTGGGGTAGAGCCAATTTTGACCCCAGGGCTATAATTTGAAGAAACTTGATAGAGGTCTACTACATAAAGCTACATGCCAAATTTGGTAGCCCTATGCCTTATGGTTTCAGACAAGAAGATTTTTAAAGATTTCCAATATTTTTCAGTTTTGTTGCCATGGCAACCAGAGTTTTTGAAGGAATCAAATTCTTTCAAGAAATTCTGAAGAGGACCATGGCAGGATCATTTCTGTGAAGTTTCATGAAAATTGGATGGGTAGTTTCAGAGAAGAAGATGTTTGAAATAAAAGTTAACGCATGGACGGACGGACGGACGGACGCACGACGGACACCGGCCCATGACATAAGCCCGCTGGCCTTCGGCCAGTGGAGCTAAAAATGGAATAAAAATAACTTCGCTAGATTTCGTTCTATTTCGTTTCGTTCTTTTTCGTTTCATTTCGTTGGGTTTGGTTCCGTTTCATTGATTCCGTTTCATTTAGGTTCCGTTGCTAAGTTGCTAAAGATACAAAAATGTAATCATAAATTTTCAAAAGAGTCAATATTTCTGAAATTCGTCACTAAAACATTGCGGCTTCTATGATGCCCCGATGGTTGCAAGGTTGCATAGATTAAGACAGATAAAAAATGTATTTCATTTTAGGAGACCTTCAAAGAAATCAATGTTGTGATGCTTCCAGTTTTTAATCAAAGATTTCTGATATACATGTATGTATCTATCCCTTGCAGCATATATATCAGTAAGTAATTTTTCTATGTTTACACAGCTTACCAATTCTGAACCATTCTACAGTCTATCAAATTTAATAGCATTTTTTTCTCTCTGGCTGTCAGGATGTATCTGTAAAAGTATGGTGATATTCATAGTTTGAAGATCTGTTAATGTGTGGTTGGTTTATCAAAGTCCCAGTGGACGGCAACAAGCAATATTAAAACAAGAATTGATGTTGGCAACATTTCTTCTAGTTTTTATTGTCCCTGTTTTGCCAGTGACCCAAACCTTTTCTTCAGGTACTTCAACAGATTATCAGACTTACAAAAGTCACCATACTTTTAACTGACATGAATGAAATTTACCTGCATTTAATTAATACACAGAATTAATTACACCTGGCCACTGTTGGCTCATTAACCCTTGGGCTGCTAAGCACCACTCCAGGGTCTTTTGCAGACAGTGTTGATCAAGATCAGACTGCACAGAATGTGCAGCCTGATCTGAAATCTACACTAGCCAATGAGATACTCCCCCCCTCCCCCCCCCAAAAAAAAAAAAATGGAATAGCAACATTTGGGTTTCTACTATCAGCTTGAAAGTTTAATTTGACTTTTTCATTTAGCACACTGAGGGTTAAGAAAACAGTAGACATCCATGACCAAAACAGTCACCCCAATATGGCAATTTCATGGCTGTTTTGGACAAGATATCCTTGAATAACTGTACATACATTTCGTTACAAACCATGTACACCGTCTGCCAAAGCATCTGAATCTGTGGTAAAAACCAAAGGGGTTAAAAAAACACCAGGAAATCATAGACAGGTGCGCTGTCCAATATGGTATAGTTAGGCTGAATAACCCTTTACCAAACAATCATGTGTTTTGATTAACTCTGAGGAAAAGATCTCTTGAAAACACTGTGGGGAAAGGAGAAAATACTGGTCACTAGCATTTTCTCCTTTTCTCACGATGTTATCTAACCCTTCAAAGAAAAATCAAATTTCTTGCCTGCAAAATTAATGCTTTCAATATGTACATGTCTAAAAGATTGTTGGTAGTGAGTTCACTGTTTTGAACTGTAACAGCAAACAACCATGCACATAAAATACAGAGGAACAAAAAAAATGCCACTGTGATTGTATTCTTTCTATTTACTTCCCTAAATTAAATGGATTACAACAAATATTCACACAAAACAATGGGTAACAAAAAACATACTTTAACCCTTTACCAGATGACAAAATTTTAGCCTTTTCCAAATTGAAAGCATTTGCAGACGACAACTTCAATGTGGCTCAAATGGTGCCATTTATCTTTGATAGGGTAGAAAACATTGTGGGAAAGGGAGAAAATGCTGATTACCAGCATTTTCTCCTTTTCCCACAATGTTTTCAAAAGGCTTCTTTCCCAGTTAAAAGGTGGCATTGTGCGGTAAAGAATTAATGATATCATTTGCTTTACACCTTTAATAAAATAAGGTAACACATAAGCCATGCTCTGTGAAAAGGGGGCTTAATGCATCTGCAAGAAGTATCTACCCAGGTCAGCCTGTGCAGCCAACCGATACTTTTTGCCATTGTTAAATTTTCTGCGTGAACCATTCTACCTATTGATCTAGTCGGTTGTTAGACAAAGTGGATTTTATGGATTTTTGGTTATGTACTGTCTTGCTTAGTATACTGCATTATGAAGATGCATTAAGCCAACTTTTGCCAGAGCATGGCTCATATACATTTGGACGGGACTGTTTAGTTTTCATGCTGCAATTAAAAAAGTCTTGTGAAATATCGATAGATCTTCTTTATAATCCTGTATGGTTACACTCAATAATAAGAAGGCCATGATGGCCCTGTATCGCTCCACTGCCTTTTAAATGTACCATGCACTTAATTTGCACAGACGGAGAACTTACAGAGAGAAAATAGCATCACCCCCCCCCCCCCATAAAAAAAGTCCTATCTTTTTCAGATGTAAAGATGATGTCAGTGACTACAAGCAGGTCTTATCAAGTATCATTCATATATAAAACATCAACAAACTCTAACAAAGGGTGCTTTGACAAGAAGATTTCTTAAGAGAAGCAGAAACCATTTTTTTCAATGCCATGAATCGTAAAGTTCTTACCAAAAATCTGAATGATAGACACTTTATTACATATTAAATATTCAAACCATCAGAGCATAACTATTAACATCAAAATAAATCACTCCCAATGAAAAGTGAACATTTTCTATAAAAAAAAAAAAAAACTGAAATACTAAATACCAATCATTAACTAGTGCAGTTTTGATAATCAAGGGAAGTAAGTGGTAACAAACTATGTAATTGTTATAACCTGTGTTATTTCCCTTAATCAGTATTTTTTTATATCCTTAATATATTGATTTCATATACTACACTATAAGTCTATGTACAACTTGTGACCCCAGGGCAGGACCAACTTAGCCCAAAGGGCAAATAATTTGAAGAATGCCAAGTTTGATAGCCCTAGCTAGGCCTTGTGGTTTTTGACAAGAAAATTTTTAAAACAATCTTAGTATGTTTTGCTGCCATGGCAACCAGAGTTTTTATGGTAATTAAATTATTTGAAGAAATTCTAAAGAGGGCCATGGTAGGATCATTTCTGTGAAGTTTTATCAAAGTCAGATGGCTAGTTTCAAACAAGATGTTTGAAGTAAAAGTTAACGCATGGACAGACACACACACCATGAACACAGGGTTAGACATAAGCTCTCTGGCTTTTGGCCGCTGGAGCTAAAAAGGCTTGATTATAATCATTTAAATAATGGCATGGTAATTTTGCAATCTATAACTCCATCTGTTTTCATTACATCTGATACAATGCAACCATCCTTTTTTTAATACAAATCCTCGGTATTGAGGAATGCTTTTGATCATGTGATATTCCCACAAGTCTTTGCAAAACTTTGGTTCAAAATCTAAAAAACCTGAAGAGGCAGCATAACCCACAAAGGAAATACTTCTGAAAAATATTTTTTCTTATTCTTTACTGATTTGCCAGCTACCCATCAACCTACTTCAGTGATAAATCATTCTTTGAGGTTGGTGACACTATAACAAGAGGACCATGATGGCTCTGTATTTCTCCACTGCCTTTTAACCATTTAACACACAATCCCGACTTTTAATAACCCCTAAGAAGGTGGCTCTTGGAAAACATTGTGGGAAAAGGAGAAAATGCTGGAAACCAGGATTTTCTTCTTTTTCCACAATGTTTTCTACCAATTCAAAGATAAATACCAACATTTGAACCACATTTAAATTGTCATCTGCAAATGCTTTGAATTCGGACAAGTCCAAGATTTTGTTGTGTGATAAAGAGTTAAATGAATGTATCGTGTGCTTAACTGGCACTGACAGAGACATAAATCATAAGAAGTCTGTGTCGCAGAATACATTTTTTCAATAGTATGAATGGTAAAGAACAGAAATACTGCATAATAGAAACTCATGTGAGCATAACAATAAATATACAACTAAATCACTCTCACTGAAAACTGAACATTTTCTATCAAAGAAACTTGAATGCTACACACCAATCAAGTAACAGTGCAGTTTGATAATCAAGGGAGGTAAATGGTAACAAACTACGTATATCTGTTATAAGTACATAGGAGTAATTACCCTTGACCAGTATTTATAAGCAAAGGTTGACTTCATGAGCTATAAAAAAGATTTTTAAAGTTTTCACCGTGCAAGTCTTAGTAAAATATTTTACCCCCAGGGCTGACCCAAGGGCTATTGTGTTAACAATCTCTCTACAGGTCCACCAGATGCAGCTACATGCAAAATTTGGTTAACTTACAGGTTACGGTTAGGAACCAGAAAAATCTTTTAGTTTTTGTTTTACTGCAAGCCCATGAAAAACTTGTGACCACTGGGGTGGGGCCACTTTTGACCCTTGGGCAAAAATTGGGACAATCTTGGTAGAGGTGTAGTAGATAAACATGCATGCCAAATTTGGAAGCCCTTGGTCTTACAGTTAGGAACAAGAAGATTTTTAAGATTCCACACTAAAAGCCAATGTAAAACTTGTGACATCCTCTCCACACACCCCCCCCCCCCCCACCCCCGCTACAATTTGAAAAATTTTTTGTAGATGTCCATTAGATAAAAGCTTCATACCAAATTTTGTAGCCCTAGGCCTTACATTTTCAGACAAGAAGATTTTTAAAGATTTTCAGTATTTTTCAGTTTTGTTGCCATGGCAACCAGAGTTTTTTGCTGGAATCAAACTTTTTGAAGAAATTCTGAACAGGACCATGGCAGGATCATTTCTGTGAAGTTTCATCAAAATTGGACAGGCAGCTTCAGAGAAGATGATGTTTGAAATAAAAGTTAATGCACACATGGATGGACGCACGACAGAGACATAGCCATGACAAAAGCTCTCTGGCCAAAGGCCAGTGGAGCTAAAGATCTGAATAGCTCCCTTTAAAACTACAAGCAGAAGTCAAACTTTTCCTATTTGAGTAAAGAGAGGGGGGTCTCACTGGAACTGTCTACCATAGACAATTCCAGTGTGTATCCACAACATATACCTGAAAGAAAACAAAAAAAAAAAAAACAAAATTATAATGAACACTGAAAAAATGTCTACCCTTTTTTCCCCACCATACAATTTTTCTGTTTCAATTTAACAACCCTAAGGCAGAAAACTTTTGAAAACCAAATTCAAGAACACCAGGAAATCATGGACACCAGGAAATCATGGGTAGCTGCACTGTCATTGTATAGCTGATTAACCCTTTACAAAAAAAGCCTGTGTTTAAACAACTCTTGGGAAAAAGTATTGTAAAAACACGGTGGGAAAAGGAGAAATTCTGGTAGCCAGCATTTTCTTCTTTTTCCACAATGTTTTCTAAAATTTCACACACCAAAATCATCTTCTGGGCAAGACTGAATTTGTGATCTACAAACACTTTCTATTTGGACAAGTCTAATATTTTGTAGATTTTTTTTTTTGAGGGGGCGGGGAAGGGGGTTAAACAAATTCCTGTTTTAACAATTCTTTACTTTTTACAAAACAACACTGTGGCTTAAGAAGAAAATGCTGGTGAACCAGCATTTTCTCCTTTTCCCACAATGTTTCCAACTCCTTCAAAGCCACAATGTTTCCAACTCCTTCAAAGTCAAAATACCATCATTTGAGTCACACTAAACATGTTAGCAAATACCTTCAAAATGGACAAATCCAATCTTTTGTTGTCTGATAAAAGGTTGTTTGAAGATTGCTGGTAACCAGTATTTGCTCCTTTTTCCATAGTGCATTTTACCCTTTCAAATTCGAATTCCATCATTTAAGCCACACTGAACACTTTGTCTGCAAATACTTTCAACTTTGGCAAGTCTGAAACTGTGTCATCTGGGTTACAATAGCTAACCCTTTACCACACATTCCAAAAATTTAACGACCCAGAGAAAGAACCCTTTTGAAAACATTCTGAAAACACTATGTTTTTTACCCTATCAGAGACAAAATTTCATCATTTCAGCTCAATTTTAATTGTCGTCCAGAAATGCTTTCTATATGGACAAGCCTACATTTTTGTCTTGTGGTGTAAGGAGTTTTGAGTTTAACACTGTTTTAACAGCTTAGGTAATATCATGGCAGTCAAAGCACCTATGCATGTGTTTCCTTGCTTTCTCATACCAGTACTGACACAAAATTCTCCTTCCAAGTCACTAACTACTTTTCTAAAATGCATCAGAGGCGACAGGTAAAAAATCACCATAAAGAAAGTTTCCCTTAATTGGTTATGGAATCTGCAACCACCAGGTCACAAGATACGCCAACCACTGAGCTACCCCACCGAGCTGGTATTGAGTTAAAAGATAATTTCAATGACAATCGAAAAACAAAATGACTCTGCTTCACTTTTAACCACACAATCTCCAGTTTTAACAACCCTGATTGACAGGGCTTTTGAAAATATTTTAGGAAAAGGAGAAAATGCTGGTAACCAGCATTTTTTCTTCATTTCCATTTGAAGAATACATGTATTTGAATTGTCCTCTGTGAATGATATCATTTTTGAGAAGTCTTATATTTCATTGTTGTGTAATGGGTTGATCCTTTTCAAGATGGCAAAATTTTAGAGTTCTTCAATTTGAAAGCATTTGCAGATGACTTAACATATGTTATTCAAAATTGTCTTTCAAAGGGTTGAAGACAATAAGGGAAAAGACTAAAAATGCTGATTGCTAGCATTCTTCTTGTGCCACAATGCTTTCAAAAGTCTTCTTTTTCGGGGCTGTTAAAATTTGGAATTGTTTGGTTAGTTATTAATTCTTCACCAACTGACAAAATCTGGGACTTGACCAAATCAAATGCTTTGCACAATTAGGCAAGTTAAATGTAGTGCGAATTAAATAATTTCTACATTTGACAGGGTAGAAAACCTTGTGGGGAAAGGAGAAAATGGTGTTACCGACATTTTCTTCTTTTCCCACAATGTTTTCGAAAGCGATCTCTTTCAGGGTCATTAAAACATGGGATAGTGTGGTAAAGTATTAACAGAACATTATCTGCCAACAGTGACGAAAACAAGAATGTTATTGTGAACAATGAATTACATTTAAGCATAAAAGTTTGACTAGTATGTACATTTTTCTCTCCAATTTGAACCTTCATTAACTCTTTACCAAATGACAAAATTTTAAGACTAGTCCAAATTGAAAGCATTTGCAGACAACAAAATAAATGTGACTCAAAAGTTGGAAGTTGTTTTGGGAAGGGTAGAAAAAATTGTGGAAAATGGAAGAAAAGCTGGTTGCCAACATTTTCTCCTTTTTCCACAATGTTTTCTAAAGCTTTCTTTCTCAAAGTTGGGATTGTGGGGTAAAGGGTTAAGCAGGAGACAACTCTAGGCTTTTTTGCCAACAGTGTAGATTAAGATCAGACAACACAGACCACACTGTGAGTGTAATATTTAATCTAAACTGCATTACATTTGGAGAAATTTTCTCAATGAAAAGGGCTTGATACATAGAGGATATTATGTGAGCGTTCATGTATGAGGGTTGTTCGATAAATTCATGGAATTTTGTCGTAAAAATAAAACTAGGAGACCAATTAAGATCATTTTAAGCATACATATCAAACAATCTATACCCGAAACATCCTCTAAATTTCATACAAATTCATACAGAAATAAATTTTCTACAGAGAATTACAAAACACATGTAAACATACATTGCTGGGCTCCAGATTAGAAAAAAGTAACGTCTACAATGTTACAAGTCAAGATATCGGTGTACATGTACTTTTTTTTTTTTTAAATCGCCCCCAAAAAACCTAGGGTTTGCTCAGTTTAGACATTTCTAGGTCCTGTACAAGGAAATGTTTTTGGTACAAGACACACCTATGTCACCCGATATGACATGTGCTGTAACCGGCCTGTCATTCTCCACCTTGTCATGCGCAATTGCCAAAATTGATGCCGTTACACTAATTGGCCGTCCTTCACGTGGATCATCTTTAAGCGATGTTCTGAATTATTCCTTAATCGCTCATGCCACTTTCAGACAAATAAAATTCTACAGGAACTTGAAAATGTTGACTCATAACTCACTTCTAAGGTCTGTTTTGGTATTTTGCCAAGTCCAACACAAAATGTTATTAATGCGTGAAATTCAACATCCAATGAAGAAGTCACTGTGTCAAAACTTTCCTTGCACTGACAAGACTAAAACTATGTTATTAAAGTAACCTGAAGTGCGACATCTATGAAGTTTTACAGAAATGATGTTATGATGCTATTTGGCAGTTTCAACGATTGGCGGCATTTTTACACATTCCTGAATGTACATTTTACACAAAATTACATGTTCCGAATCACAAGAAAATTTGAGCCTGGCAATGCACATTACTTGGGTACTATGGTTACGGATATTTTGCGTTTGAAATATTTTAAAACTACAAAATTTCTGTATCAATTCTGTAATATGTTCATGCTATTATTGGCAAAGTTTTATCTTAAAATATCAAGAAACATGTTTTTAACAACAAGATTCCACAAATTTATCGAACAGCCCTCATATTATCATTTTTATCACACAAGTTGACTAAAATTATGTGGAAAGAGCTTCGTGAGCTTCAAATACATTTTAGTCAACAAGTTTGATAAAAATAATATTACATATACACAAATGTAACATTATATTTATCACATAAAACGAATGACAGACAAAAAAGTATCCAGCATCATCACATCAGCCTATATATCATCGACGGGTCCATGTTTACAGCTGTAATTTAGTTTGACATGTGTACAGCGATTTTTCGTTTCTCACCTCTGATGCATGTGAGAAAAGTAGTCAGTGACTTGGGAAAGAAAGCTATCAGTATTGTTGTGAGAAAGCCAGGAAACACATGCATAGGTGTACTGACTGCCGTAATATGACCTAAGCAATTAAAACAGAGTGAAACTCCAATACAATCAATCAATCACTGACATGTGTACATACACAAGAAGATGGCTCTTTGACATTTACACGGAAAGTACATGTAGAATGAAACAGTCTATGGAGGGAGTAAGTCAAGCTACATGTATTTCCATAATGCTGTTAATTTTAAATAACTTTTGCTGTCTTTCTTGGTCTTATTAAACCTGAAAATAAAAAACTTTCCACATATTTAAGTCTTAGCAACAATGACATCATTTTCCCATGAACTGGCAAAGAAGTACAAATTATGGCACATGCTGTGGTTAATTTCCCCAGCTTCAAGCGCCCATGACTGAAAAATAACCAGAACTGTGATGCACAAAAAACAATTATACACTAGTGTATTAATGATATCCTGATGTTTTATCATAAATAAGTCATAGTTTCAATACAGTGCCAGAGGAGGTTTTATGTGATAAATGTATAATAATTTGGAATTGCTACAGGGAAATTGTTCCCATACCCTTTCACAAACAAATTTCCTCAGTAATCGAGTTATATTTAACCCCTTACCTGAAATATCAACAAGATAAACATTCTGACCAATCTTTATCAGTATAAGGCTGAAAATGTGGCCTCTATGGAGCATCCAAGGTTTTCCTAAGTTTTGGCCCATTAACCTACTTTTTCACCCAACATGACCCAATTTCAAACTTGTCTAAGATATCATCAAGACAAACAATCTGACCTAGTTTCATAAGTATCCAACTACAATGGCCTCTAGAATAAACACAAGGTTTTTGTACGATTTAGCCCAGTGACCTAATTTTTGACTGGACATGACCCAATTTCAAACTTGCCCCAGATATTACCAAGACAAACATTCTATCCAACTTTCATCAGATGTAGGCTGAAAATGTGGCCTCTAGAGTGCACACAAGGTTTTTCTAAGATTTGGCCCAGTGACCTACTTTTTTACCCAACATGACCCAATTTTAAACCTGTCCAAGATATCATCATGACAAACATTCTGACCAAGTTTCAACAGTATCAGGCACAAAATTTGGCCTCTAGAG
Source organism: Tridacna gigas (assembly GCA_945859785.2). Classification (NCBI taxonomy): domain Eukaryota; kingdom Metazoa; phylum Mollusca; class Bivalvia; order Cardiida; family Cardiidae; genus Tridacna; species Tridacna gigas. Next base: position 59,675,340 of record OX244028.2, read on the forward strand.
TGCACACAAGGTTTTTCTAACATTTTGCCCAGTGACCTACTTTTAGACCCAACAAGACCCAAATTCGAAGATGTTCGAGATATTACCAAGACAAACATTCTGACCAAGTTTCAAGAGTATCGGGCTGAAAATGTGGCCACTGGAGTGTACACAAGATTTTTCTAAGAATTAGCCCATTGACCTACTTTTTCACCCAACATGACCCAATTTCAAACTTGTCTAAGATATCATCAAGACAAACAATCTGACCTAGTTTCATAAGTATCCAACTACAATGGCCTCTAGAATAAACACAAGGTTTTTGTACGATTTAGCCCCGTGACCTAATTTTTGACTGGACATGACCCAATTTCAAACTTGCCCCAGATATTACCAAGACAAACATTCTATCCAACTTTCATCAGATGTAGGCTGAAAATGTGGCCTCTAGAGTGCACACAAGGTTTGTCTAAGATTTGGCCCAGTGACCTACTTTTTTACCCAACATGACCCAATTTTAAACCTGTCCAAGATATCATCATGACAAACATTCTGACCAAGTTTCAACAGTATCAGGCACAAAATTTGGCCTCTAGAGTGCACACAAGGTTTTTCTAACATTTTGCCCAGTGACCTACTTTTAGACCCAACAAGACCCAAATTCGAAGATGTTCGAGATATTACCAAGACAAACATTCTGACCAAGTTTCAAGAGTATCGGGCTGAAAATGTGGCCACTGGAGTGTACACAAGGTTTTTCTAAGAATTAGCCCATTGACCTACTTTCTGATCCAACATGACCCAATTTCCAACTTTAAGGAGATATTATCGAGACAAACATTCAGACCAAGTTTCATAAGTTTCAGGCTGAAAATGTGGCCTCTAGAGTGCACACAAGGTTTTTCTAAGATTTGGCCCAGTGACCTACTTTTTGACCCGAAATGACTCAAAGTACAACATGTCAAAGATATTATCAAGACAAACATTCTGATGAGGTTTCAAGAGTATCAGGCTGGAAATGTGGCCTCTACAGTGCACACAAGGTTTTTCTAAGAATTAGCCAAGTGACCTACTTTCTGACCCAACATGACCCAATTTCGAAGATGTTCGAGATATTATCAAGACAGACATTCTACCCAACTTTCATGTGCTTCAGGCTACAAATGTGGCCTCTAGAGTGCACACAAGGTTTTTCTAAGATTTGGCCCAGTGACCTACTTTTTGACCCAACATGACCCAATTTCAAAATTGTCCTCAAAGATATTATCAAGACAAACATTCTGACCAAGTTTCATAAGTTTCAGGCTCAAAATGTGGCCTCTAGAATGCACACAAGGTTTTTCTAAGATTTGGCCCAGTGACCTACTTTTTGACCCAACATGACCCAATTTCAAATTTGTCTGAGACATTATCAAAACAAACATTCTGACCAAGTTTCATGAGTATATGACTGAAAATGTAGCCTCTAGAGTGCACACAAGGTAATTGTTGAAGCCTGGACGACGGATACAGCACAATCACAAAAGCTCACCTTGAACAATCTGTACTCAGGTGAGCTAAAAATGATTGTCGCGAGCATTTTCTACTTTTCTCACAATAATTTCTACCATATAACAGACAAAGTTCATGTCCATCATTTGAGTCTTTCTCAATTTGTTGTCTGCAAGTACTTTCAATGTTGACAAGTGTGAAATTTTGTCATCTAGGAATGAGCCAGGTCTTTGAGTGTCAAATATAATTATACCAAATGAACATTTTAACAATTACAAGAATCTTCCTGAACATCCGAGTCGGCATACATGAACCATTCTAAAGAACATTCTCAGTCTTTTTCTCCAGAATTTAGAAAATCTCAGATATAAAGACTTAGAATGCTCCTAGGAATGGTTGGTGAATACAGCCCCTGGAATCTCTACATAGCACTCACAGACAGTGTAGATCCAAGAACAGAGTAGATGCTTCAAGCAGTCTGATTTTGATCACTAAATTTGGCAAAATAAACTTTGGTTTTGATTGGCACATTAACCCTTTAACACACATTTCCACTTTTCATTTACCAGTACCCTGACAAAGAGAGCTTTTGAAAACACTGTGGGGAAAAAGAGAAAATGCTGGTAACCAACATCTCCTTTTTCCACAACGTTTTTCTACCCCTCCAAACATGAATTCAATTTTTAATCACACTTATTTTGTTGTCTCTGCACATGCTTTCATTTTGGACAAGTCTAAAACTTTGTCGTAAGTTAATTGTCCATATTGAAAGCTTTTGCTATTTGCAGACATTAAAGTAAATATGAATCAAAAATGGAAATTTATATTTGAAAGGTTAAAAACCATTGTGGAAAAAGGAGAAAGTGCTGGTCACCAGCATTTTCTCCTTCTCCCAAAATGTGTTCATAAGCGCTTCTTCCTCAGGGTCATTGAAAGTCAGAATTGTGTGGTACTGGGTTAAAGAATAAAGACATAACAAGAACAAGTTTTATTAGGCTCTTGACTCATCAATCTGTCATGAGATAAACACTGTTATTGACAGAATACATGTATCTCAAAACAGTAGACAGTGTAAATTTTTTTAAAGATAGATGTGTATATTTTGTGCAGTCTGATCTGAATTTAACTCTTTGCAAACAATCATGAGTTTTTATGACCCTGAAAAAGAGAGTTTTTGAAAACATTGCAGGAAAAGAAGAAAATGCTGGTAACCAGCATTCTCTCCTTTTCCCACGTTTTCTACCCTTCTAAAAAGAAATTTCAATTTTTGAGTCACATTTACCTTGTTGTCTCAAATGCTTTCAACTTGGAAAAGCCTAAAATTTTGTCTTATGGTAGAGTTAAACTGTCTGCAGAGACAATTGAAGTTGGGCTTTACATACACAGAAAGAGTTAACAAGAAAGACAAAAAAGAAGATAATTGGACCTTTAACTGAAAAAAAAAAAAAGTAAACTACTGACTTAGTCCAGAAAATGAGTGTCAAAATGGATCTTCATATTTTCACAGGTTTTAAACTTTTGGTTACACAGAGAACAATTATAAAACTCCATGGCTCTTCCCTGAAATCTAATGTCATCATGATTTTGTGATTCCTTTTGCTTCTTCGAATGTGTCTTGACGTGGAGATTCCTAGCACTTGACTGTGTAAAACTTTTATCACAAATAGGGCATGAATATGGCTTTTCACACAAATGGATGCGCATGTGAGTCCGCAGGTTTCCGACATATCTAAAATCTTTATTGCAGATATTACATTGATGCAGCTTCACATCCGAGTGAACTAAATAGTGGGCCTTTAGGCTATTTAGCTGACTAAACTGTTTGAAGCAGGTTTCGCAGGTGTATGGTTTTTCCCCTGTATGGACTCGGAGATGAACTATATAGTTTCCATGGAAACGAAATGTTTTCGAACAAATCTTGCAGGTATGCATCATTTAGTTTTCAACCAACAGCTCAGATGCCCTGAAAAGTATCTGTTGTAATTAACACTTTACCTGATGACAAAATTTTAAGACTCCATCAAACTGAAAGCATTTGCAGACAACAAATTAAATGTACAAATAGCTTAAATGGTGATTTCTGTATTTGATAGCTAGGGTAGAAAACATTGTGGGAAAAGGAGAAATGCTAGTTAGCACCATTTTCTAGTGTTTCCTGAATGTTTTCAAAAGCCTTGTTTTCCAAGGTCGTTAAAACCTGGGTTAACTGAGTCTTCACCCGAAGGCAAAATGTCTGAATCATTCAAGTTGATGGGGATGACTGATTTAATGTTGCTTTAATGATCATATTTGTTTACAAAAGGTAAAAAAATATCATAGGAAAAGGTGAATGTTCTTTGATTTTAATGACATTTTAGGCATGCACTGATTCTGTAACAAAACATATGAGATTTGTACAAAACCCAAAATTGTTCCAACCTGTTTCAACATTTATCTGCACAGCGTCCATGACAGTTGATAATAATATACATGGAGGATTCTTTCATACTTAAATAGAGGGTAAATTGCCGTTGCAGTAATTTTCTTAATTTTAATGGCTCACTCTTCTTCACTTGTCTGATAGGACACATGATGGCAAAAAGTGACTTGTCCCAGACCTTGAGTTCACTTGTTTCAAGCCCTGAATCCTGTCATCGTTAAAACGTTCAAATTTAGTGAATGCTTTAACCCTTTAGTAAATAATCTTCAGTTTTACAAACTAGATGAAGGCGTTTTTTTTTTAATGTATTGAAAAAAATGGACAAAATGCTGGTAACCATCATTTTCACACAATACTTCTTTACCCTTTCAAAGAACAATTACATCACTTGAGAATTTGATATGTTGTCTGCAGATACTATCAATTTGAAGGTCTCAAATTTTGACCCTCGGTAAAGAGATGAAGTTGGTTGGTTATTTCCGTTTATTTATCGTCGCTACCGGTTGCCCATCTGAGCGACGCCCCCAGAAGACGGTTAGTTGTTACGGGGGATAGTGCAAGGATACAGGTCGAAACTACTGAGAGCTTCGCCTGGTTCTTTAACGTGCTCGGCGTATAGCACCGTCACACGGGACCTCGGTTTAATGTCTCATCCGAAAGACTATTAGTAATTTTTTTAGTTGGCCAGCCGGGGATACGAACCCACAATCTGTAGGACATTGTGTTCACGAGTCCTACGCTCTACCTACTGAGCTATATCGGCTGGTCTCAAATTTTGACCCTCGGTAAAGAGATGAAGTGTTTTAGTTTAAATTTTTATATATACACCTTTCAGGTGCATGAGACTCGACGTGCTTTGATCCTTATACGGTCACTTCAGAGCTCACACTAGGAATTATTGATGTGCTTAATGCAGGCAGGAAGCTAGGTCGAGTTTTGAGAAATTTCTTCTTTTTCAACACAACTACCCAAAACAGATTTGTTTTTTTTTTATAGAAGTCATACCGTTTCACGTTCAGCTGTGGTTCGGTCTCTCTGTCTCCCGCTTATAAAAGGGAGGTAACTTTTTTATACCCTAAAATGGATCAGCCTAAAAACAGACAAGAACCGACGGGAACAGACAGGAACAGACGAGAACAGACATTATGCTTTTTTTTTTTTTTTTTTTCACTAAAATGTGCTTATTTTAGACGAATTTGACATTTAAACAATATTTTAGAGGTAACAATGTCTCTTTTTGCCTCTTTTTCAAGACTTTGTGAGGCTATTCAAAGCTGTTTTTATTCAGAAGTCCATAACAACCAATCTTCGTGCAAACCTGTATGCCCCATTTCTTATTGGTACTTAATAATTTTGTTTAAAAAAAGATAAGCGGTAAATTACTTGATTAAATCTTTCATCTAAATAATGGATTACGGATATATATTTACGCACAGAAATTGGAAAATCGGCGGTCTCGTTGCCGACACGAAAGAACGGCCTATTTACCGACACGAAAGAAGATAGGTGTGATCGCTTTGTAAACTTATTTACTGCACCGTGAAACTTTGACAAAACAATGATTTTCACACATTTTGGCTTTTTCTCCCTTTATCACATGGATTTTCCATGATTTGGTTGGATTATCTTGTCATACGTGCATTGTTTAAATCGTTCTTTCTAGTTGGTATTTGTTGAGAGATAGAGATATATTAGATAACTGATGTAGCTTGTCTAAATTAAAAAAAAAAAAAAAACAGTCCTCCTCACCCCAACCACTTTTTGATGAAAGAAAGTTTATCATGCAGCTTTTACGTGTCCATTATTTCTTGACGGTATTTCCCGATACACCTGTAATAAGGGGGATAATAAAGACAGACAAGAAACAGGTATAATACCAAACAAGATTTTTTAAACATTCCGTTGAAAGGAGAAAAAATGCTTTTCATGAGCCTCCAACCATTTCCTACATTATTAGGTAGAAAAACTGTTTGTATATAAACTGGTAAGAGAGAGGTAGAGGTGAAAGGAAGCTAAACTTTCAATTCCTACTTGCTCATTATTTCTTGTCGACACATCTGTACTAAGGGAGATAATAAAAACAGACAAGAAACATGAAGGGTATAACGGTATATACAAATCATTTTTCTAACAAGGAGAAAATGCTTTTCACCAGTCTCCTACCAATTTTTAACCTGTACAAAGGAATACCTCCAAATATACCACCACGAAGGAAATACCTATGTTGGACAGACAAGGGTATGCGTACCTGTCTTGTTTTGCATTGATGAGTATGATTGAAACAATGCACACATGACAAAATAATCCTACAAAATCATGGAAAATTGATGTGATAAGGGCGGGGGGGGGGGGGGGGGGGGGAGTGCAAAATGTGTGAAAATCATTGTTTTACAAGTTTCACGGTGCAGGAAATACAGGTACAAAGCGATCACACCTATCTTCTTTTGTGTCGGTAAATAGGCCGTTCTTTCTTGTCGACAAGAAGACCATCGAATTTCTGTGCGTAAATTTTAACGGTAATCCACCATGTAAATGCATGATTCGGTCAAAATCATTAACTGCATATCTTTGATTAAAAAATATAGAAGGTTCAAATAAGAAATTGTTTATCTATATCGGGCATACAGGTCTGCGTGTAAATGCGTTGGTATGGGCAATACACGCCCCTCTTCTAAATTAAAAAAAAAAGAAAAGAAAAATCATTGAATAGCCTCTTAAAATCTTGAAAAAGAGGTGATAAAGAGACTCTAGTACCTCTAAAATTTTTATTTAATGTCAAATTCATCTAGAATATGCACATTTTAGTGAAAAAAAGCTTCCTGTCTGTTCTCGTCTGTTTCTTAAAAGTATATCTTCGTTCAGTAATTTCCAAGTGTCACTTCCTTTAAAACTGTTAGGCCTAACAACTATAGACCATATAAAATTATGTTTGGTGTAAAAAACAAACATGAAAAATGGCGGTAAATCATCTAGCTAAAATATCTAAATATTTTAATAATTTTGTAGAGTCTACTGTGCCTATCTGTTTTCACGGGTGATTAAATATTTTCATCATTTCATAACAAAATCGTAATCAAATGACTGATAGTCCTGAGAGGGTATCCGGCTAAAACGTCCCACATTAAAAACGTCCCACTTTTGGTTGAAACGTACCTAATTTCATTCCGAATTGGTTAAAACGTCCCACTAAAACGTCCCCTTATATTTTATTACAATTATTAGTTTGATCTTGTTTAATTATTTCAGAAATCGTTCGCAGTCTTTTTTTTTTTACATTTTGATTTAGTCATCTATTGTGACATTCATTGATTTTTTAACCCATATCCGGCCGAACTTAAATTTTCAAGAAGCACAACATTAATTTTCGATAAATTTTATGACATTCACCTAAATTAGTATGACTTAAACCATCATTAGATATCGTGAGTGTATTTCAAGATCAGAGCACACTCATGTGCGTGGATTTTTTTAACAGTTTTCGCCGAGTAGAATCAAGAATTGTGTTATGCAGGTTAAGTAGAATCTAGATTGTATAATGTAGGTTAAGGGTTAAGGCCAATATTGTCTATCTATGAATGTTTATGTCGTCGTTATTCGGCCTTCTATTTACACCTACGTGGCTGGGCCTATGCAGTGGATTGGGCCTATATTGTGGGTCCGATTGATTGACGACGAGATTATCAGATGAATTGACGTTTAATGTAGACGATGGACGAATATATGGACATACACACAGACATTGACGATTACGACATCCGAAAACAAACATAACAATAATAAGCTTTCTCTCCATTGTGTTGAAGAAGGTCAACACACATTTTCCCGGGCAAAGGTCGAACAATGAAAATCTACATGAACAGTTAAACTGACGAAATACAGACGAACAAATAAAACAATACAACAAATAAACATTTAACAACCATTTGGTAGACTAATGGGGATGTTACCTGAATCTATATATATATATACTACTCAAAATTTGATGGCCTGGATCGCTTTTTATTTCTTAAATATCTCTTTAATGGTAAACCCAAGATAAGTGATTTTTTTTTCACCCATGTAGATTATTCTAATGGCATACCTGACCTGTCCAGTAGATATTGATTTTTCACCTGTACCTGGCTTGATATCCACTGGAAAAGTGATACGCATGAAAAAAGGTGCGCCATTGGCATGTACCTTCATGTACATATCCGTTATATTCAAACTTTGCTTGTGCATGGTAACGTTTATTTCAAAGCTGGCATTGGGTATGGCTTACTTACGAATAAGACAGCGTCTTGACGCCGAAGAGATGAATAGGGGGATACGGATGCTTGAGGCTGGGCGTTCCCAACGGCATGTGACAGGTGTCCTTGGGGTGTCCTAGAGCACTGTTGCAAGGATGTGGTAACGGTTTCGAACTCACGGAAATGTCAGGTATAGGCATGGTGGTGGTCGTGAGAGGGTCACAACTCAGCGTCATGGAAGACCGTTCTATTGTCGTCCAAGCGCGACGTCAGCGCTTTGTTACGGCTACCGCCCTGCTAAATGACTTGCAGAATGCCACTGGCGTTAGAATTTCTACGCAAACAATCAGATAGAGCTAGCATGAGGGCCAGACGACCAGCAATCCGCATTCCGTTGACGCGAAACCACATCCAGACACGCCTCAAATGGGCGCCCGCTCACGACAGATGGACTTTGAATGACTGGACCCCAGTACTGTTCACTGACGAATCCAGATTTTGTGTGGACTTCACTGATAGACGAGTCCGGGTATGGAGATCGACCAATGAGCGTTTCGCACCCGTATGCATTGCTAACCATGACCGTTTGGGCGGGGGCTCAGTCATGGTGTGGGCGGGTATTAGCATGCAGGGAAAAATGGACCTGTATATCGTTCAAAGCGGAACATTGACGGCTGCACGATACATCAATGAGATCTTAGATGTGTATGTTCGCCCATATGCCGGTGCTATAGGCCCTGATTTCATTTTGATGGACGACAATGTCCGTCCACACAGGGCACGGGTCACCAACGAGTACCTGCAGACATCAACTATAGAGAGAATGGACTGGCCAGCAAGGTCTCCAGACCTTAATCTAATTGAACATGCCTGGGACATGCTGCAGACTGCAATATCTGACCGCCCAGTCCTGCCAAACACGTTTCCAGAGCTCCAACAGGTACTACTGGATGAGTGGGCTCGAATCCCACAACAAAGCATTCGAAGGCTTATTAGCAGTATGACAAGGCGATGCCGAGCAGTAATCCAATCAAATGGCCACCACACGCGATACTAAAGCGAAATTCAGGCACCCTACTTGATTTTTCCAAAAAGCCTCATTTGAATACATTTCCGTGTTATCCCGAATTATTGCCCCTACCAAGTTTCAACCGCTGTTCCGCTTCAACAATTTGTCGGCTCATTCCTTTTTTGGCACAAGGCTGATGTCAAATAAACAAATGTTCAGAATCACAGCAAATATTTTAACGTTTCAACCTTATGTAAGGAATAAACACAATCTTATAAGTGATCCTTATCAAATTTTGAGTAGTATATATATATGATATATATTTGGAGATGTATCTTCAATATTTTGAAAACATGTACGAGACATAAAAGTGAAGTCGCAGTGCGCGGAGAAAGAGTAGTCAGGCCAGGTTATTCAACAAGGTTAATTAGTGTTAGAATTACCTACCCTAGACCATAGGCAAAAACTAAACTAACTACGAAGGACAAGACGGACCAGAATAATTGGTAATGAAATAAAAAACAAAGTCCCTATCATTTCAAAGTACATTTTATTTCAACGAACGTCCACCCAATGACATTTATTCGACTCGCTCAAATGCCTCCATGTCTGCAATGTTCTCACTGATTAGATTTTATTGTGTATAGTATCCATTTAACCCTCAACCACACAATCTCAAGTCATAACGACCAAGAATAAGAAACACTTTCTAGACACCTTAAGAAACGAGGGGAAAAAATGTGGGTAATGAGAACTTAATCTTTTCCAAAAATGTTTCACGAAAAAGTATTTTTTTTTTTTCTGCTGAGGGCAAATAACACTGATGTGTTTTACAAAAATGTTTTCGATTTCTGCTCGTTAGTTTGCCGCCAAAATACGTATGTAAGTGACACTGGATTAATTTTTTTCTGTTTTCCTGTGGTCTCCTAGACAAAACCCATCATTCTACAGGAAAAAAAAAATAAACTCTTCTAAAATTAAAGACATTTTAAAACGGGGCGCTATCAGTCGATTTCGCTTTTGAAACAGTAGAAAACATTGTAGAAAATGGAAAATATGTAGATATCTGGCAAAAATTATCTCTGGTGACATATGTTTTCAATCACTTTCTTAGGTCTAGTTAAAATGAGATCGGTAAAGTGTAAAAACATTGTGTAATGAGGAGCACATGCCGGTAACCGGGATATCTCCTTTTCTAACAGCAGGGTTGATGAAGGAAAAATCTCTCTCTCTCGCTCTCTCTCCGTCTCTCTCTCTCTCTCTAACATTCCCGATGCAAAACAACCTATTTATCCGAACATGTATGATAAATGTCTGGCCGTAAGTGCTCATTTAAATTCTGACTCCACACCAGAGCATGCCGATCTCAACCCACACTACCCGCCATTAAAATTAACTGATATGTCCATTATATTCGAAAAAACTAACAAATATTTGAACGATCAGATGGCTACCCTAAGAAAGGGACTTACTAAGATCCTGAAAATATCCATTGTCAAGGGGAGATCGTTTTTCACTGACTTTTTAAGTGCAACGCAAAACTTAAATTGTCCCTGATCCTTCTCCATCTTTTGTAATCCCCCCCCCCTTTTTTTTTCTCACTCTCTCACAGTATGGCATTTGATTGTTAGATTCATCTCTTTACAAACAACCAAATTTAGACTTAACCAAATTGAAAGCATTTGTAGACGAACAAGTACATTTAGCCCAAATGATGATTTTTTTGTCCTTAATATGGTAGAAAACATTGTTGGGAAAAAAGGAGCAAAAGCTGGTTACCATTATTTACTCCTTTTCCGCCAATCTGTTCAAAAAAATCTCTTTCAGAGTTACAAAAACTGGGGATTACGTGGTTAAGAGTTAATACGTGTGTAATTATTATTTGAGGTGACCTATTAATTTGTTTGCATGAGTCTGTGAGATGTGAAACGCTTTATATGCATAATTTGATAATAAAATATATTTATTTTGATTTCCTACACTAAGCAAACAATAACTTAGCAGTATTGCTTGTACGATGCTGCCATCGATTGCAGAACACTACAGAGCATGCTGACGTTTTCTGACCTCTTTCTCACACACAACGCATAAATATTATTCCATGTCACTTTATCATTAAACTTCACCCAATATATAAAGAATTGGAAGATTCAACAATCTTAACAATTCACAGTCTCATCTGTTCTTTTCCTATAAGATATACTACCGAGTTTGCATTATTATTTGTAAAATCAAAATCCGACTTGATAAACTGCACGAAAAGTACGAATCAAAAGTCCCTTACACTCCTCTTGTACAATTTCAAGATTGGGTAAAGTTGGACAAACGCAGATAATTATTTAAATGTTAGGAGTAAGTCTTTGAAAACCTGCTTTATCGGCAAAAAAAGAACAATTTCAAAACTAATTGATTCATATAATTTCGTATTTATTATCATTCATTAGTCATTACCGGCTGATTAACGAGTTATCCTTTTCACCTAACCGACTGATCATACAAGGTACATGTACTTGTTATTAATATCAACAAAACTGTTAACAAACAACTTTTTTCTTTATAACTCGTATCGAAATTGATCAAATTAATTAACCACTACAACATTTACCAGTAGTTTATAAAAACAAAAAATCTCAAAGTGGGACGTTTGACCAATTTCTGTTTACATTGGGACGTTTTAACCAAATTAGTGGGACGTTTTAACCAAAAGTGGGACGTTTTGACTGTGGGACGTTTTAACTGTCGGACGTTTTGACTGTAAACCCCTGAGAGTCGCCTGGTGTGTTGATTGAATGGTGTTTTACGCCGCTTTCAATATCATTTCCGTCATATCACGGCGACAGCTCACATACTCATGTATTTCCTGGGTTTCACCAGTATTAGGCTAGGCTCTGAAGTGTCACCTCCACAACACACAATTGATCTGGTGAGGCTCGAGTCCGGAGCCTCCAGGTCACAAGTCCCACACTTTACCACTGAGTCACGCAGCCCCCCTCTCGCCTGGTGTGGAATAGGTTGGAAGTTTTCTACATTATGCAATGGAAATATGGCTTGGGTAAAAATCATATCTGCTTTACAAAACATTTTTTTTTTTTTTTTTTTTTAATTTCAAAACAAAAATCTAAGAAAAGCATTCAAGAAACAAAATAACCTAACCCCAAGACGGTTTATATATATGCAAGCATAAGTTCTGGATTGTCCTCCCAACATTATAAACAAAAATATCAAAATTCTCACGAAAAAGAAATATGTGAAGAGAACTGTATATTATGCATCAGTAGCAGCTTTAATAAGTACAATGTGAACTAGTCTCTTACTCTTAGTGACTTCAACTGAAAAAGAAAACAAGACCTGACACTGAGAACAGACTGAAACACATACATGTATATGATCTTGCTGTGACCTTGATCTTCACCCTACAGTCATGACTCTTGCGCATGACACATCGTCTCGATGTGGTTAACATCTGTGCAAATTTCTTTTGAAATTAAGTCATAAAGAAAAAAGTTTTGGCCCGGACACAAAAAACGACTACCCCAACAAATTTGATCTTGCTGTGACCTTGACCTTTAATCGAAGGACATGACTTTTGTGCCATGATGACACATTGTCCTTATATGGTTAACAATTCTGCAAAGTTATGCTAAAATTCATTCATAATTAAAATTTTATACACCTGACACAAATACTATCCCCCAAAAAAACAGTTGACATTGTTGCGACCTTGACCTTTACCTTACGGATATGACTCTAACAAGTGCATTACACGTCATCTCAATGTGATTAACATTTGTGCAAAGTTATTCTGAAAGAAAGTTAAAGGGAAAAACTTATGGCCCGGACACGAAAACGGCTACCCCAACGCATTTGACCTTGCTTTGACCTTGACCTTTAACCCAGGGACATGGCTCTTGTACAGGACACATCATCTTTAATGTAGTTAACAATTCTGCAACGTTATACTGAAATTCATTCATAGTTGAAAAAAGTTACAGGCCTGACAGGAGTATTAAACCCCCAACACACATTTGACCCTGCTGTGACCTTGACCTTTAACCTATGGACATATCTCTTGCGCATGACACGTCTTGATATGGTCAACATGTGTGCCAAGTTATATTGGATTTAGGTCAAAGGGAAAAAAGTTATGGTCTGGATACGAAAACGACTATTCCCCCCTCCCCAAACGCATTTGACCTTGCTGTGACATTGACCTTTAACCCGGGGACAAGAGTCTTGCGTATGACACATAGTCTTTATATGGTCAACAATTTTGCTGAGTAATACTGAAATTCATTAATAATTAAAAAAGTTACAGACCAGACACGAATACCACCCTCAAACTTGCATGTACTTGACCCTGCTGTGACCTTAACCTTTAACCTGCATGTACATACATGGACATATCTCTTGCGCATGACACATCATCTTGATATGGTTACCATTTGTGCCAAGTTATACTGAAATTTAAAAATGGGGGAAAGGTTATAGCCCGCACACGAAAATAGACGGACGGACGGACTGACGGACGGACGGACTAAACAAAAACTATATGCCAATGTGCACAATGAAGTATTTAATGTCTAGAATAAAAACTTCTGTAGAGGCAACATGTAAGAATGTATAAAAAGTCAACGCAAACACTCCAAATCGTCATAAATTTATACATGTATGTTCGAAAAAATAACTGTTCAGACTGGTAGGAAAACATTCCTTGTTAAACTCTCTGTCGCCTTTCCTGTCCGATCACAGATCGAATGTAGGATGTGATGTAAGACTAACATTTAGGGACAGATTATAAGATTTACTACAGAGTAAGTGTACATCTAATCGGTAATTTTTTAACAAACTTCGCTCATATTTCTTCCACAGATGTTTAAAAGCGTGCGCTGCCGTAGAAAAGACGCCTGCAGTCGTAGAGTATTTATTTTTGACTCACCTGCTATCATTGTTATCATACTGATCTATAGGATGGCGTGAGAACACATCCGGCATTGTACTGTTTCCTGTCCCAAGTTCCGGTTTGCGATATAGAAAAATAATTTTGTAATTATTCGGTGAACAAGCCAGTTTTTTTTTGTTGTTGTTGTTGTTGTTGTTGTAAATAACTTACAAATTGTGCCTTTGTGATAGTGAATATGTCTATAAAGACTGAACTATTTAACGGCTCGAATCTTTGAACGAATCATTCCGTCAGCAAGGGTACACGAAAACGAATCGCTTACACAGACTTCAAGTGCAATTTGCATATTTAAAAGTAGCGGTCGTGAACTTCACATGTTTGCGTGCACGCTTAAAAATACTCTTCGACTACAAGCGTCATTTCTACGGTGTGCTTCTATTTGTTGAGAATTCTCAGTGATACTTGAACAGTGTTGCTAATAATTACAGACTTCACAGGGGCAATTCTTGAGACACGTAAAAAAAAAATGTGTTTTTCGATAAGGATATATGGCGTGCAACACACGAAAAGGAGCCTTCGGACATACAGTATGCGTCTCAGATCAGCCTGAGCAGTCTGTGACTAATCCGAGACGACACTTCTCGTTTTTGTGCTATGTTCTGTTTCACGAAAGTCTACTGTATGAAAATATCTTATGTAGTGGTAAGGTGCCGTCTCGGATTAGCCTGCGCGGACTCTGCGCATGCAAATCCGAGACAACGCTTTACGCAAAGAGTCTTATTTCGCATGTTGCGAGCTATATTAACCCGGGGGGACATTCCAAAGAATGCGACAGAGTTAGGATGCAACTGGGAGCTCTTTGCGATGCATCAAACGACATCAGGACAGTTTAAAAAAGCATTATCCCTGGCAGGTCGAAACCTTAGTCTATGTGTTGATCAACGAATGGCACAAAGTTGTGATTCAGTGCGACCGCCCTAAACCCTTTCTCACCTACGCTTTCAAATTGTCAGAGACAATTTAACGACTTCCAAAATCCTGGACCAAGGAGTCCTAGTGAGAAAACCTAGCCCGATCACAATGGATATTTAGTTCGTCGTATCAATTTCTAATCATGATTACCAGCGTCTTGTGTACAGTCGACAAAAACTGCGACATGAATCTCGGAACCTTGGTAACCAAGACCGTCAATTTCATATACAACCCAAAGCGATATTCGTGGGCTCAGTGGAAACATCCTAAAATTGGAGGGCGTTTTCGTTAGGAAAAATATCCGTGAACGGACGAGTCGCATCAATCTCCAAACCAAACAACGAGCGAGACGATACGCGAGACGACTACAACATTTTGGAGGGCGAGTACGATTTTCGAGGATTCGAATCGCGACGATTTCTACTTCTTTTAAGTTGGACTCTGCGATAAATTTTAACAAAGTATATGATTTCTATTCAGGAAGTTACGCACCGGAGCTCTTTCTAGCGGCCATGTTTAAGGTCGATGGGATACATTTCACATGTTTTCAGTTGGGCAAGGTGCTCATGACGGGAATAAAACGACAAGTTCAGTTAGATACCGTATGCATACCAATTTTACAATAATTACCTTTATTGTAAAGCGCTACCCTAATCCCCGGCGCGCTGTATTGAGTAGGGCGTAGTAAAATAAGTGCATTGTAGATCTAAATATGTTTGTTGTTGTCGTTGTTTTATGTATAAGTAATAGATCTATATAATCTCTTACTTTTGTCTATAATCAGATACTAAAGTAAAAGTCTATAAAAAGAATTGAGTCATTCTCAATGACGACACAATCTTGTTCTTAGTCCATCCCCGACAGCGTAGTTTTGCGTAATAGATCTATACGCAGTAAAGTCCACAAGTCATCGTACCAGAAGGTCGCACTTGAAGTCTATTGTACACGTATCGAGGTCCATTTCTCTTTAACATCGTCCTGAATCGTCTGGGGTAAAAGTCTGATGTATGGCCCAAAGAATCGAAAAACTCGGAAGGCACGTGTCTCGGAAAGTAGAAAAGGGTCCAGTGAGTTCTGGTTGTCTTAGTCTGGATTACCTGCCCCTATCACTACGTTATAGGGTCAGGCAAAGAGCAATAATGGCGGCCTCCATGGCGACAAAAAGCTTAGCACTAAATGCTTTCCTGTTTTTCTTAATTTCATGTGATCCAGTTTGATCAGAGAATAAAATGGGATCAATTTTGTACAAAATATACATTACCGAATCTAAAACGTGCTTTTGGGATATGGTTTAAATATAAATTTGACTATGAATCATTTTAAAAGTAGCCCTGTTTTCGGACGTTATATCGGTCCATTTAAATTTTGGATACTTAAAGCATTTCTGATACGTAATTTTTCTCGCTAAATAAGAACGACAATTAAAAAAACTAACTGCCATTACTCTTTTGCAACCGGTCTGTTTTCAATTCAGTCTCAAGTAGGATCTGATCAAGTGAAATAACAATAATCCGTTCACTTCTGCATATTACAAACGGAGGCCGCCATTATTGCGCTTTGCCTGACGTACTTTTGAAGTACTGCGGGGTACCAGACTATGGTTGTCTTTGTTTTATCGGTATTAACGATGAACAATCTATATATCGAGGATGCCTCTAAATCCTGATAGGTAGCTCGGCGGCGGCACCTCCAAACTGGTATCGAATAGAGGTATCTTGAGATAAGATTGCTTTCGACTAACTCTACGATCAGTTTTTGGGGAACATCTCCTTAATTTTAAAACGTAGTTTGTGATGAATGAGAACCGGCCTTTAGGCACCGCATACGTCTTGATGACGTAACGCATAAAGCGTCATGTTTCTTGATGACGTCAGCCTGTCCAAAATGACGTCGGGATTTACTTTCACCAAGGCTACTTTCAATGCCGCACCCGCAGTTCATAATCGGTAAGATTATGTTCCACTCATGGCCATCAATCGGGAGGGACCGGAAGTGTGCCAGAATTTAAGGTTAACAGCTACGCCGTCCTAAACGAGTCTTTCTGGTTGGGAAAGGTCGACATACAGGCGACCTAAGAGGTCCACTTCCTTACTTTCAGCCGTAGGTATCGCTCGTAAGTACAATCCGCTATTAGACCCTAAAGGATCGCTACCCTTATTTTCAGTTTAAAACATCCAATACGAATTTTCTTATCTTCCACACTTTTTGGACAGGCAAATAGTTCCGTCACGATTTGTTCAAAGCTTTGTAATTATCAACCTCATTTCTAAAGTGTAGGTGGCTGAGTTTTCTCTTGGTCCAAATTGATGAACGTGACAAAGCTGCAAAATCAATCATCTTTAGGTTCAAAACAAAATCATTATGTGCAACTTGCTTTCAAACTCCTTTTGATGTACACACAAGTCAATGAAGCGAATAGGTTTATGTGAATTTCAATGCAAATTATACAATGTAGGCCCAACAAAGGTACGGTCCGAATATTACAATGGAAAAATAATTTGGACTGGGACACAGGCTAACTTTAGAGGTAAGATTTTTATGAAACTCGTCAAAAAGTGTTAGAAATCTCGCATTTTTCCCCATAGACTCGTTTAATACAATTTTATGTAAAAATGTCTGTTGAACTGCATCCTCCAGGATATAATATCATTGAAATTTGAAATAATTATATAAACTTAGCCTTTAGCCTGCTATATCAGTGAAATGAAACTTCCAAGCTGATAGTAAAAAGCCATTTTTTTTTAAATTTCAGAGGTAATTTTTTGGAAAAAGATTTTCTTATCGGACAGTGTAGATCCAAGATCAGACTGCAGGTTTTGTGCAGTCTGATCTTAATCTGCACTGTCCGCAAAAAGGTCAGTGAGTCGCACTCAGAAGCCTAAGGGTTTTACAAAGTAATTTCCCCCCCCCCCCCCCCCAAGTTTGACCCTCTTTGGGTTATCATTTAAAGGTAAATAACCACTCAATTTCAGTTCAAAGGTAGCTCGTAATTATCTCCCTTCTCGGGAGACACATTTAATTTAAGAAATGCACCGTACAACAAGTTATAAGAAAAAAAAATCCATTGGTTTAAGATAAGCAAATCTACCAAAACATCAATATTCTATACCTGAGCCATGCTCTGTGGAAAGAGGACTTTAAACCATAGATCTACAAAAAATATCGACCCATGTCAGCCTGCGCAGTCCGCGCATGTTGAACTGGGCCGAAACATTTCGCTCTTGGTGAATTTGCTATTTGTCCAGGGACCACTCAACCTCATGATGAAGTCGTTTTTTTTTTTTTTTTTTTTAAATTGCTATCATGGATCCATGTTTATGTGATGGCTTGCTTGGTCCGATGCACCTATGAGATGCAATAAGCGCCCTTTTGCCAGAGCATGACTCACCAGTATAACTCTTTCGGCGCCAAATATTTTAACCAAGCCTCTTTCATCGGTTAAATATAACATTACAATCAATTTTACTGATTTTTATCCCATAGTCTTGACCAAACAAGCAGACGATGATTATGCAGGGTGATCTTGATCTGCGCCGTCTGCGAAATCTCCTGTTTTCGCCTACGGCATTTAAAATGTTAATTCAAGTAAATGTATTTTGTATGCTGGATCGTCGGCTGATTGGCTGGTTCACCGGCCGGCGGTCGGTGCGACTAAGTAGTATCTTTCTACGAAGGGGTTGAAAACATGGTGAGAAAAGGAGAAAATGCTGTTTACCAGCATTTTCTCATTTTCCAACAATGTTTTAAATATTCTTCTCCGTCATGACCGTTAAAACTTGGTCGATTGTGCGGTAAAGGATTAAAAAAAAAAAGTTTTTCAATTTAAGAGGCACGGGGATTATGAACTTTAAAACTATCTGGGGGTATAACAGGAAGAGAAATAATGAAAAGTGACAATTGCCTCATTTTCCTCATTGTTTTACATATCATTGAAAATTGAAAAAAAAATCACTTCGACATGTTTATCAAGATAAATCCAGCTAACCGTCATAGAGGAGGTGCCTCTACAAATAGCGTGTCTGAAAATACATGCCGACTGTACAGTGATGTACAGTGATCTATAAGGTCACGCATAGAAAACATCAAATTACCATACGTACATACTTTATTTAGCACACGAGCCTACATGCTCATTGTACAATCAATACATTATAAACCATGCATATTGTTGAAAATTGTGGTTACAAATAGTGTCACAAAAAGCTGAGCGAGAGTGCAATGCTTACTGTAACATGAATTGATTTCTTTAGAAATAAAAAAAAAAAGTAAAAGAAAAGGATTATCCCGTATCATATCCGTTACTTAAGCTGTGATTGAGTGTGGGAAAATGGGGTGGGTGCCGGGGTCGATTAACCCTTTATCACACGTAGAAATTCTAGACTCGCCCACAGTGAAAGTACATGTACCTGCAGACAACAAATCAAACTTGGCTCAAATTATGAGATTTGTCTGTGATAGGACAGAAAACATTGTGGGAAAAAGGAGAAAATGCTGGTTTTACCAGCATTTTCTCTTTTTCCCACAATGTTTTCCAAAACGTTCTCCATCGAGGTCGTTAAAACTGGGGATTGTATAGTAAAAGGTTAAGGGTAGCAGCCTTTGTATATCGTTATCAAGAATGGGCTTTGCAAATAGGTCAGTAAAGGCCCGCAGTATAAAGATGTCCACATTTTTTACCAATCGAATATAACTGAGCTATACTCTGTAAAAAGGGAGCTTAACGCATCTGCGAAAAGGATCGACCCAGATAAGCCTGCGCAGTCAATTCTCTGTTTGTCGAAGGACAGTCTGCCTCATGATTAAGTCGGTTTTTAAAAATGTGGCTACTAGGGATCCATAATTGTATGATATCTTGCTTGGTATACGGCATCACGGAGATGCATTAAGCCCTTTCTGCCAGAGCATGACCAAACTGTTTATTCTTGTAAGACTGATACCAAGAAATACGTCAAAAGTCAGCTTATACAGCTACGCCGAAAAAAAAAAATGTGCCATGCTCTGGCAAAAGAGGGCGTGATGCATGATACCAAGCAAGTCATCTCATGATTAAGGAACCATAGAGTCCATTTTGTCTAACTTCGACTGAATCATGCGGTAAAGTGGTCCTTGGACATGCAGAGAAATGACCAATGGCAAAAAATTCCGGACTGTGCAGCCGGACCTGGGTTGATATTGTGGTAGATGCATTAGGCCACCTTTTTCACAGAGCATGGCCCATTTTTATATTGTCAGCTGTAAAAAAATAACCTGTCCGGGCCTTACATAGCTGAAACAAATTTTGAATATTCTCTGCAGTAATAGGTATGTCGCTAATGACACTTGACAACATACGTTAAACAACGTCGATTATATCCTGTTTACAGTGTTTGCTCGTTTTTTACCCATTAATTACCTCAATTAAACATACTGTTTATTTGGTTTTTCCGAGCCTTGTAGCTCAGTCGATGGCATACTAGGCTTGAAACCATGGAGTCACTGGTTTGAGTCCCCAGCTCGGCCAATATTTATTCGATCATGATAGTCATTGTGAGATGATTCACTCCTCTCTCACTGCTAACGATGTTTCATCGATGGTTATGATGGAAAGCAGTCAGTGGCTTGGGAAGGATATTGTACGAACTATTTGTAGAATAAAGAAACTGCGGAGAAGCATGGATATGTGCACTGGCCCCCGCAATATAACTGAAATGATGCTGAAAACGGCGTTCTATACCATACTCTTTCCTAGGACTGATTGATTGATTGATCGATAAACCGATTGATAAATCGGTTAATTAATCGATCGGTCGGTCGATCGATGGATTGATTGATTGATTGATTGATCGATCGATCGATCGATCGAGTGAATGATTGATTAATGTGTTAGTTGATTGGTTGGCTGGGTGGCTGGCTTATTGATTGATTGATTGCCTGACTGGCTGGCTGGCTGACTGATTGAACGGAGTTTTACACCATTTTAACATTATTCAAGTCATTTCATGGCGACCGCTCACATATTCATGTATGTCCGAGGCTTCTTACCCAAGGACACCCCCATGGAAAACCCAGTCCTTTGAGTGAAGATTCCGTCGAATCCTACACATTAAGAAGTGGATAACTGAAGACTCCATAGCTCTTTTGAAAAGAATAGAATAATTAATGGGCTCCTTCTGGTGAAATTGTATGTCGTGCCTGAAGCACCCAGTTTTCCTTTTTATCCGAATATCGACATAACATTTTCTTAATTAGTTTCTTACATTCCTTTCTGCATTCCCTGAACCACAGTACGTATAAGAACGGATCAAGCACGCAGTTAAATATATTCGCATATTCAAAGGCCGTCTTTGTCTCTTCTCTCGTTATAACAGCAACAGTGCTTAATGCAATTGTGATATAAAGTGAAAGGGAGGTAACCGTCATCACGACGATGTATATGAAAACCAACCCTGTAGATTTGTAAATTCGTAGAACTGTTTTTAGAGACTTAAAAGAGCCTACTGTGTAGTCTTTCAACGCATGTCTTCTCACGATCTTTAGCACCACGCTATAGCTGATCATACTGATTGTTTGCCCTGCAGTTACAATTACTATATGGTACAACATAACATATGTACTACAAGCTCCACCAGCGGCAAAAATTTCCGAGGTGGTTGTCGTATTTGTCCAACACAGCAAATAACGTACCAGACAATATAGCAACACTAAGGACCCCCAAATAAGAACGCTAATCGATTTGATCTTCATTTCAGAGGCAAGTCGAATATATTTCATCGGCCATTTTAGCACAAGCAGTCGTTCAACAGCCATGAGAGTCATCGTAGCATACGATAACTGGTGTAGCAAAGCGGACAGTGAGAAAATCTGAGAGAATACAACAGGATGTTTCTGAAACTTGTTCAGAGCTGTTAAGGTAATGTAACCCACATCAAATGAAATGAGGCTGGTCGAAAGAAATTTTGACCCGAGCGGAGTTTGCTTTGTGCCTCTGAGTGCCGTGAGCATTAGAATGGAGAAGAGTAGGTGTATCGAAGCAATCCCGGACATTATAATGGCTGGGATCTCAACGTAAAACATGATTCTTGCAGTGTTTGACCTTGCGGTCCAAAGATTCAACAAGATTTTACTGTCTGACTCTGCGATTGGTTTAAGCGTTAGGCTGCTAAGCGCGACTCAACAACCTTTCGCGGACAGTATAGATCAAGACCAGACTGCACAGATCTACACTTTCCAATCAGGAAATATCTTTCCACCAAAAAATACCTTTGAAATAGCAAAATCTTGGTTTTTACTATCGACTTGAAAGTTTCATTTTACTTATTTAGCAGGATAAGGGTTATTCTGCTGTCTAACTCAGCTAATGGACGCTTCTACTGTAGAACTGTGCGATATCTTGATTCTTCTAACTCAATGTCACTCGATTCTACTGTCTAACTTTGCAGTCGCTCGATCTGTTGTCTTACTTTGCAGACACTCGATTCTACCGCTTGTCTTTGGGACCGCTCGATTCTACTGTCTACCTCGACAGTCACTTGATTCTAACATCGAACACCGCGATCTCTCGATTCTTGTGACTTCTTCTGATGTCAGTCGATTCTACGAAGTAACTGTAACTTCTCAGTCGCTCGATTCTACCGTTTGTCTCTGAGACCACTCGATTCTTCTGCCTACCTCAACGGTCACTCGATTTTATTCCACTGTATGACTCTGTAGTCGATTGGTTATACTGTCTGTGACTTTTTCCTTCTATCTTACTCTGCAGTCGCTCGATTCTACCGTACGCCTATTTTTATGCGTCTTTCTACTAAGACTACCATATAACTGTGCAGTCGCTCGATTCTCCGGTCGTTTTCTGCGACTTTCATTTAAACTAGAGTATGCAGCCGTTCGATAGTACCGTCTATTTCTGCGACCTTTTTTCTACTATCCGACTGTGCAATCGATAGATTGTACTGTCTATGTCTGCTTTGTTTTCTACTATCCGACTCTGCAGTCGCTTGCTTCTGTTGTCGGATTTTGCTTTCCCTTTATCTCGCTGTCAACTGTGCAATGCCTCGATTCTACATACTGACACTAGGATCCCTCGATTCTTGGTCAATTATCTAACGAATAGTTTCCTTGGTTCTGAAATTATATGAGGTATACTTGTAACTGTAAGAATAGAATTTGCATAGTCTATGTAAATACATGGAGTAACATACGTTTTAAATAAAACAGTACCAGTTCATCAAGTAATTCTAATTCATATTCAACATCTACCTCCTGTTTAAACGACGTGATACCCGTTCGTATTGGAAATGAACTTTGGAACTGTTAGCAACTTCGGGACACAGCTTCTGGTATTTGATGCAATAAAGTGGATTTTACGTGGAAATAATCAAATAAAAAGTAAATATACGATTTATTATGTTCAAGCTGCTAGGCGCTACTCAAGGACCTTTTCCGGACAGTGTAGATCAAGATCAGACTGCACAGAACGTGCAGTCTGATCTTGGATCTACATTGTCGGAGAAGTCGATACTCCCCCTCTCCGACATTACATTTGAAATAACGAAATTTGGATTTTTACTGTTGGCTTGAAGATTTTGTCTCACTTCAGCAGGTTAAGAGCTAACTGCAATACAAGTCTGAGCCTTTTGTAGGTAAACATTCCGCGGTATAATGCAACCTGTGAATTGTAGGTTGATATAAAATGTTCGTGTGGAGGAAGTCGATGAAAACCTCGTATCGAGGTACACTGGACAATCAAATAGTGCATTACTTTCTTCCTCAAGACAGATACAAAAGGGGCATTCACGTTCAGCAACTTGATCAATCATTCAATCAAGTTTCTTGTTCAAATCATACATATACATGATATACGAACAAGGAGACATGAAACAAGTAACATACAAAAGATTTACAAATAGTGACGAAGTAAACTTGGTTGGAATAGTTGGAGGCCGTAACCTTGGTCAGAATATGAACTAGACTATATAGGTGTTGACAAAGTTATAGTAAATGGGCCTTTTTTCATTGGTCAGTTTATGTTACACACAGTGGCATTGTTTCATTGATCAAGTTCGGTAACTAAACAAAGTCCACGTGAATGACATTCTTTTTCTTTCTTTCCTGAGATATATACCGAAAATTGTGATTGTTTTATTTAATTTTTTTAAGTGTTTTGAGAAAAGTTGTTTTCAAGTGATTTAGTGGATTATTATGCTAATCTGTGAGTAGATCTACATGTTCCCCGGTTTCGTTCTACATTAACAAATTTTGTATCTACTGAATATCCATCCGGTAGACATGGAACTTATTTGAAATCGGGAAAGGCTTCTAAAAATCATTCTAATAGCTAGATAGTTACACTATATGTTTACTCTCTCTTTCTTTCATACATACACACACAATAACATAAATCGTGAACGTTTGTCTGGGCAGAGGAAATGTTGGTCGTGATCAGTTTACACAAATGTGTAGACCGATCATTATCCACACCATCCGCCAAGTATGTGATGTCGTGATCAACAGCTCGTGACTGTAAAATAACAAGAGTTTGGAATGCTGGTTTGTACGAGAGACTAAATGGTAGATAAAGAAGGATACTTGAGCATATGTCTAGAATGGTGAAAAAAAACCAACAGTTTAAGATGGTAATATCAACAAAGGTTAGACTGCACAGAAGTGCAGACTGACCTCTTCAGGTGCTGCCGCACTAATTTCATACTTGGGTAAAATTGTACATATATCTGGTGCAAATACATTTCAGACTCAAGCAAGTGACAGATCTATAGAAAGGTCATGTTATAGATAGTTTGAGGTTTATAGGGACCCCCTGAATTTTGAAATATCTTGAAAAATTCCTTATCAATTTTTATGAAACTTTCCAAAGTATCTTAAAATTATCATACTAACTCTCACAGCGAAATTCAGGATTTTTCTTCTGCAAGAAAGAGTATTTTGCCCATTCCAGTAGTGTTAAATTTTTGTTCTGAAGCTCAAGGTAAGACCTGTGTAATGCACTTCCGGTGAACATTGGGCAAAAATTCTAATTGGTAGTTAAATAAGGATAAATAAGGATTTATGCCGAAATAATATTTTTGCACATTTCTAATGGATCAGAAATTCCGTTTATGTCTATCTTGAAACTTTTTTTTGATACTTTTGTTTGTTTTCTAAAAAGGGAGGTAATTATTATCTCTTTTTCAATTGAGAATATAGCGGTTTTAAATTTATAAATGATAATTCAAAAAAGGAAAAAATGGAAAAAATGAAAAGGTGAAAGTAGTTCAATAATACTCATTTTTAATTATAGCTAATTTTGCAGGATGATATTTTAGTGGAAATAGCAGTTTTCCATTACACAGGTCTTACCTTAACTTTCTCCGACGGTTTCACACAGTGACCAGAACAGCAAACATAACTGAAAAAGTGCATGATTTCAGTACCTCACTTTAGTTAAATATGAGGCCCTGAATTTTTTTTTTTTTTTTGTACAAATAATATAGTTCTATACCTTACCTTAGATATCGCTTTTGTCACTGTCATAAAAATCTTCGAAGTCTAAAATGATTTGTCCAGTATTCTCTTATATGGTTTGTGTTCTCCATTATTTGGTTTCGATTTTATTTTCGGCATGGCTTCATGTTTTATACACTTCTGCTGAGATATGTGTTCAAACCCACCTGACACTTAGACTCGAAGGTCTTTCAGGTTTGTTTTGAATTGTTTTTCGTTTTGTTTTTAGTTTGCCAAATACAGTATTAGCTCAACTGGATTTTGGTCACAATCGTAGGGTGGTAATCTTAAAGACACCGTGTCTTTTTGACCGTGAAAATTCATCTACAATACTATTTTGGAGCTTCTTTATGGTACTTAACCAACTCATACAATTCACCCTTCTTCGTTTTATTGTTGCATTCTATACCACATTCAAGCTGTTTTGTTCATACATTTTAACACTGCATTGAATAATAAAAAAAAAAACTAAGTTATCAAAAATTCTGAAAATTACACCCAGAGTTGGTAAAGGTAATATTATTAGTTATGCAAATTTTCAGTACAATAGCTACAGCACTTTTTAAGATATTTCAAAATTCAGGGGGTCCCTATGAACCTCAAACTACCTGTACAATGATGAGAGATTTACAATTTAATATTTCAACTGAGTCTGTCAAACCAAGTGATCAACCCATTGATGCATCCACCTTGATTTGTAGCCATACCTTACTTGCTCAATCGCTCATTCCTTTTTGTAGGATATGAACCAAGATTTATCAGCATGGATGTGCTGAATGATCCGGCTCACATCCCACAAAAATTCACATATACTAGCAATGACTACCAGTAATATCTGCACATTTGTGCTGGCTGTTCTGCGTCAACAGTCCCATGTACAGGAAAACTCAAAACTCAAAACATAAAAATAAGCAGAAGATGAACAAGTGAAAAGCTTATAATGCTCAATAGCATAATGTTTCATGTAGGGTGCAGGCTAGGATCAGTGTGTACTTCGGTACTGCATGACCTTTGCCTATACTAATTATTGGTTAAAGGTCGGTAGTTAGCTAGGTGACTTGTACATGTATATACTAACATATGATCTAAAACTAATTTGATTGCATTTGTTTATTTTACTGCATGATTATTTTTATAAACTTTGAAATATTTATCAGACTTTTAAATGACTCATTTCTCATAAGCTCAATAAATTTGTACGTGCTTGGATGGTTAAAGTATAACTTTTAATGAAAGATTTTCTTATTGATCCAAAGTGGGGACATATTAGGAGCATGTGCATTTCATCTATAACATCATTAAGATTACATAAAGTGCATTTTCTTTGGCTGTTTTCTGTATTATTCCATCTGCCAGTTTCTACTGGTAAATAATGGTATGCATTTCTAAATTAAAGGATATTAATGTAATCAGATTTCTATAATTTTGTTAAATATTTTGGCATTTCCAAGTTCTGTCTAATGTGATAATACTTTTCGCCTTCGTAATACTCTCGTAATGACCCGTTTTCAAATTCAGAGGGGCAAATACCACATCTGAATTTGGAAAAAGAAGCCCTACGTTGCAATGGTAAAATGATTTCACAATAGTTTTCTGTGCTGAAGTCGGATTTAAGGATACGATAAGTGCCTCTGCATAACCCAAGTGGGTTTACGTTGGAAAGCTGCCAGTAGTTTGAGTACTAAGCGTAGCATCGAATGAAGGAAAAGTCTTATAACGACGTTTACCCTTTATCACACAGTTCCTTGTTTTAGCGATCACGAAGAAGAACGCTTTTGAAAACATTATGGGACAAAGAAAATATGCTGGTATCCAGCATATTCTCCTTATCCCACAATGCTTTCTACCCTTTTTACCGTTTCAAACTCGAATTCCAACATTGAAGCCATATCACATTATGCCGTCTGAAAAAGCTTTCAAGTTTTACAATTTTAGAATGTTGTTTTCTGGTAAGGAGTAACAAATCAACAAAAACAAAAAACAGGATCAAATGTATATGAGCAGTCGCTCTGGTAAAAGGGGGTTAAATGCGTCTCCAAGCTGCATTATACCAAGCAAGTCATCATACAAATATGGATCCGTAAAATACATTTTGTCAAACAATAGACTGAATAATTGAGTGGGATGGTCCTTTGACATGCAGATAATTTACCAATTGCAAAAAGCTTCGAACCATGTCAGCCTGCGCAGGCCGACACGAATCGAAACTTTTGCAGATGCATTGAACACACTTTTCACAGAGCATGACTCATATACTGACGTCAGCAATTGTTTGATCCTTTTATTCGTTCCAGCGGGATACAGTTCAAAGTTCAAAAAGATTTCAGCATTTGTTGAACTATTGAACCTTGTTCACATTTGGTGAATTCTCGATTTCATTACCAAGACGCATAGTCATTTCCGTTGTTTAATTTTACCCCGCAGACAAACATGAATATACACTTTTCGGCGTTCTTTGAAAAACAATGGAAATCTGATATTTTTCTTTTTGTTCAACATTTCACGATAAAACTATGTCCAGAGTATAAATGCAAACAGACCACAGACCATCAAAGTATTTTAAAAACAACAACAACAACAAGAACAATAATAAACAAATAACATCAACAACACAAACAAACACTATAGGGTTAATTCACGTTTTTGAGGTCGTTAACATTCGCAGAGGCCCAACAAATGGTTTAACACCCGATTGCGAACCACAAGGGCGTTTAACCATTTTTAGGGTCTCTGCGAATGTAAACGACCGAAAAAACGTTAATTAATGCTATTATTGCATAAAATAAATGTATTTTAGCAATAACTTGCAACGAAAGCAAAAATATTTCCATAGAAATGTAAAGAAACGGACTTGAAATGTACGGGACTTATACCGGTCAAAACCGAAATTCGACGAGGAAATTTTTTTACGTGTAGTGAAGGGCCACAGTCCTATGCCACCGTTTTGATCTTTCGCTGTGATTCACTTCTAGTAATATTTGATACATAGTGGACTTTTGTGGGATTAACTTGCTCAGTTTTGGATCGATTACAACCACATTCTTAGTGTGGTCGGCAATTCCTCCGCTTGATATATCCCTTTTGAAGTCTTCCAGTTACAGAAATTTCATATCCACTCATTTATCCTAGTTGTAATCGATCCAAAACCATGCAAGTTAATCCCATAAAAGTC
The DNA here is from genome assembly GCA_945859785.2 of Tridacna gigas. Classification (NCBI taxonomy): domain Eukaryota; kingdom Metazoa; phylum Mollusca; class Bivalvia; order Cardiida; family Cardiidae; genus Tridacna; species Tridacna gigas. The sequence continues at coordinate 59,703,987 of OX244028.2, forward strand.
CGCTATACACTAATTATCATTAGAACTGAATTACAGCGAGGGATCGAAACAATGGTTTAGGACTATGTGGCCCTTCACTACGCGTAACAAAAATTTCATCGTCGAATACCGGTTTTGACCGGTGTAAGTCCGGTATATTTAAAGTCCGTTTCCTTGCACTTCTATGGAAATATGTTTTGCTTGCGTTGCAAATTATCGCTAAAATACATTTATTTTATGCAATAATAGTGTTAATTCACGTTTTGTTTTTTTTTTCCCCGGTCGTTTACATTCACAGGGGCCGTCAAAATGGTTAAACGCTCTCGTGCTTCGCACTCGGGCGTTAAACCATTTTTTCGGGCCTCTGCGAATGTTAACGACCTCAAAAACGTGAATTTACCCTATATTAATATACGTTTTCTCCCGTTAACAGCCGGTTTTCACCCGTTAATACATGCTTATTTATAACGACCCGGAAACGTACATTTTATGCAATAATATCATTTAAACAATATCATATCATATACGGTGGAATAAAATGCCATCGCTTAATAGGTTATTTAGGTGGATGTCCTCGAGAAAATTATTTCTGATTTCACCTTTTTAAGACAAGAGTGCCATGATGCTCGACTTCCCTCTAAACAGATACATCACGCACTTAACTGGCATTGACTGAGACATAAACCAAAAGAAGTCTGTATGGCAATAAACTTTTATAGAAACAAATAGCCTAGCTTCTTTCCCCCCCCCCACCCCACAACACACACAAAAGGCATATCTTATACCAATGCAAAGATTAGGACAGTGAATAGAAGCAGGTCTGATCAAGTATCATTCATACAAACTATCAATGAACTCTAAAAAGAGTGCTTTGACTAGAAGATTTCCAGATATTTTAAGCAGAAAACATTTTTTCAATGGCATGAATAGTAAAGTTCTGGAACAAAAAACTGAATAATAGAAACTTTAGAAATATTACTTTATACAAAATATTAGACTATTATAAACGTCAAAATAAATTTATCACTCTCACTGAAAACTGAGCCTTTGTTTTTTTTTTGCAAAAAAATGGCGATAATCAAGGGAAGTAAATGGTAACAAACTATATATCATATAAATGGAGTAATTTCCCTTGATTAGTACAACACGGGCTTAGTGACTTTATATACCAAATGAATTTTTTCAAAGTTTTCAATGTTTAAGCCTTTGTAAAATGTGTTACCCCAGGGCTATAGTTTTAACAATCTTGCTACTCCTCCACTAGATGAAGCATGCAAAATTGTGTAAGTCTAGACCATAGGCCACTGTAATTCTATTGGTCTGTTACGAGATAATGACATTTTCCGTAGCGGACAGCGTTACTACAGATAGCACATTTTCGACTACCCCTCTATCGAATATGTATACAGTAGGACAAGGTGTGCAACGAAATTGCACACCTTGTCTTATTACATACAACATAGCGGCAGTCGCCAATGTGCTATTTTTATTAACGGTGTAAATGAAAATTTTAGTATTTCGTGACATACAGGCAATGTACCAGTGTGCAAAAGTGTTCGATGATCAACCAAGGAAAATTTAGTTCTTTGATAGATCAATAGAACTTCAAAGGCCTGTGGTCTAGACCTCACAGTTAGGAAACAGACGATTCTTTCAATTTTAAAACTTGTGACCCCAAAGGTGGGGCCGGTTTTGACTCCAGGGCTATAAATGGTACAGTCGTTGTAGAGGCCTACTATATGAGGCAGCATGCCAGATTTGGTAATCCTAGGCTTTATTGTTAGGAACAAAAGACTTTTTAAAGTTTTCACTGCATAAGCCCGTATAAAATTTGTGACCCCTGGGGTTGGGCCAATTTTGACGTCAGAGCTATAGTTTCAATAACATTAGTAAGGGTCGACTAGATGACTCTACATGCAAATTTTGGTAGCCCTATGCTTTATGGTTTAGAATAAAGAGTATTTTCAAATTTTTACTATATAAGTCCATGTAAAACTTGTCATTCCCCGGGCGGGTTATTTTTGACCCAAGGGCTATAATTTCAAGGACTTTGGTAGAGATTTATTAGATGAAACTACATGCCAAATTTGGTAGCCCCACCCTTATATTGTCTGACAAGAAGATTTTCAAAGATTTTCAATATTTTTCAGTTTTGTTGTCATGGCAACCAGAGTTTTCATTGGAATCAAATTCTTTGAAGCACTTCCGGAGAGTGCCATGGCAGAATCATTTCTGTGAAGTTTCGTGAAAATTCAATGGGTAGTTTCAGAGAAGAAAACGTTTGAAATAAAAGTTAATACACGGACAGACAGACCGAGGCATGGACGAACGGACGGACAGACGCACGATGGACACCGGGCCATGAAATAAGCCCGCTGACTTTCGGCCGGTGGAGCTAAAAAAAAAAGAGTTCATTTTTATCTCGATACCAGATACATGTGTATAGAATTTTACATTAGTTGGTATTTGAGATAGTTTTTTCCTAAACAAGTCTTGAAAAATGTTAAATTTAGCGAGCCCCTAGCCAGCTTTTCAACATTTATTTTACGACGAATTTGATAAATTTGTACCTCAAAAGCCAAGGAATGTCAGATTCTTTTTATCACATAACACTATTTCACAAATTGTAGATCAGAACATGGAAAACCATCTATGCACACACGGTAATTAATTTCCATTGAAATAAAACCCATTCACTTTTCTGAATTAAGAACAAAATGGCGTTACACAAATATGTTACCAAACGTGTATTAGATAAGAAACTTCATAATGAGGTTATGTGATAAAAGAAAATATACACGATTTGCTCATGTAAGTACTCTAAACTGCCATGTTTTAATAAATCAAAGGACTCAAAGTCCTGGAAAGCGGATTTGTCGGGTGGCATTGTGATATGTTGTAGTAACAAAATAACATTACATGCAGCACATGTGCAATCATTTTAAAATGGGGTTAGAAAGGGCAGGGAAAGTCATAATTGTTCTGCCGAGCGGGTCGCGCAGAAACTGTTATTTTATAACTGTTTAAGGAGTGGTAATTTGATCCGTCAATCTTAGCAGTTTTTTTGGCTGGTAAATATTAAATTTCGGAATAAATAATTATGTATTAACGTGTAGGACAGTATATACGGTAGTAACCTAAGCGAGGTTGAGGCGTATTAGCTAAAACTCATCTTCGCAAGCCAAGGTGACGAGCACTACGTGGATCTTACCCTTTGGCTGATCGAGTCGAAATTTCTTAGCACGGCGAACCGCCACCTCCTGGATTTTGATTGTTATCACCCTAGACTATCGAAAACTAATCAAACTTCGCGTAACATAACTCTTTCGGCATTTCATCGACTATGGCCAAAGGCATTTTTACCTTTTTACGATCTATAAAGAGCTTCAGTGTTGTTGTTTTAACGGGGCCTCCTGGCAATTGACCACTAAGGTTTTGTCCAATTATAGTTTGTTCAGCATGCTTTCTCCGTAATTCGCCAACAATTGACAGATCTCAAACTTGACAGACAATTTATCAAGTCAAAATCTATATTCGATATCTTGTTAAGTTTCGCGCAGCAAAAGCCACAGACATAATTTGACAGTCCACCATCTGGTGTTGGGCTGTATCCTGAAACTTCATTTATTGATTTGTTACAGTGAATGTTGAACGAAATATTGTTCGTCTGTATTTTTTGGAGGGTAATAATTCCCAGCATAACCGACAACTTTATCTTGTGGTCGCCATTTTTATTTACGTTCTGCTGATATTGGATAGCAAATGTAAAGCGCTATTTGATTGGTGCTTTCAGTCCTGACTGCAACCAATGATTACACGTATCGCGAAGCTAACAAATTTCGACTCGATCAGCCAAGGGGTAAGATCCTCGTAGTGATTGTCACCTTGGCTTGCGAAGACGGCTAAACCTGAAAGTAGAATGGGTGGAGCGCAAACGTAAATGGCAGTATATCTGGTTCGGGTCAAACCGATATCATGGTACAGTGTGAGCGCGCATGCGTCGTTATGCATGATGTATTAAGTTTCGGTCAGAACGATCACGGTAAGCGGATTTGCTATACAAATCCGCCAAAAGGGCTTTCGAGAAAATGTCATTATGTTATCAAAAAGTCAACAAGAAAACAGACAAATTTTCATAATGGCAGATATCTGAAAATTTGACTCATTATGCAAAACCTCGGATTTGACTTTAACCCTTACGTTGATAGGTGCGTTTTAAGGTCCTTTTGGATCGAAACTGTCCGATAAGGAGATATCTTTCCCCAGAAATACTTTGAAATAGCAAAATCTTGGTTTTTAGTATCGGCTTGAAAGTTTCATTTCACTTATTTAGCAGGATAAGGGTGAATAGGGTTGAATGCATACAAAATATTATGTTGTAGTGACTTTCCCAGTGCTTGTTTTCGATATCGCGCTAGACGGGGGTAGAGCTAGATGTCTAAATTTTCTTACGCATTGAGGAGTAAATACAAGCATCAGGAAATTTACTATTACATAATATTCCTTTTATTATACCTACAAATTTCAACGACAAAATTTTGCAGTTCTTGACATTTTATTCGTAGGTTGGAACATAATAAAACAAGCATTTGTATAGTAGCTAGTAACGTCATTTAAATGAATGGCGGATAAATATCACAGCGTAAATTTTGACCAATCAAATCCAAAATCAGTATGTATGTTTTTCATCCGTGAGTTGCGTCATCGTACCATATTCGGAAACGTATTTCACAGTGTGTAGATATGGATTTTTGATTCTGTCGTATGTGTTATTTCATCCGCGTGCGACACATCCGTTTGAGCCGCAAAATATTTAGGTATGTAAAAGATAACGATATGAACAGAAAGATTTATTCCGCAGTAAGTAGAAGAAGACTGTTTAGAGCTGTATCAGGCCTTGAAACATCTTCTTCAAGCCACAGTCCTTTGAAACTCCATTGGTCTGAAATGTTCATTGGTCGATCATCGAATACTGTTACTGAAAATAGCAAATTAGCATCGCCTCTATATCATAAGATAACACAACACAATATAATTCTCTTTTGACATAAAGCATATATTAAGCTCATTGACAATACAATACAATAGACAGAAGAAATTGACACATGCATGGAAATATTAGATTAACCCTTTACCAAACGACAAAATTTTAGACAGGTTGAAACTGAAAGCATTTGCAAACGACAAACCAAAAGAGGCGAAAATGACAAAATTTGTTCTTTGATAGGGTAGAAAACATTGTAGGAAAAGGAGATAATGCTGGTTACCAGCATTTTCTCCTTTTCCCACAATGTCTTCAAAAGGCTTTTTCCTCAGAGTCGTTAAAAGTCGGGACTGTGTGGGAAAGGGTTAATAAATTTTATGCATTAATACATAAGGAAATAAGGAAAAAATCTAACGAGTCTTACTAATGTTGCTATTTTATTTTGAAACAAGTAGAAGATTTCGGTAAGTGTTGAATCGGGTAGTAAGTGGTAATGGATGTGAGAGTATTTCACTTTACTTTGATAAATAAAAATGTTTTACTATAGATGTACTATTGCTGTACTATTTTTGTGGCATTTGTCGAAGACAATGCCACTATGTGTTCAATACGGTATTTTGAAAATCGTGTATCGTAGTTTGTGCAAAACCAAAAGAAATAAACCCAACTGAAATCAATTTTTCTGAGACAAATAAGTGTCTCGATAGCACTCAGATATATAATTAACAACGGCGTCTTAACATAAACTGGATTAGGCCATCGACAATTCGAATAATTCTTTTTTTTATTGAAAATATCAACACACGCTATGTCCTTCTACTGGCGCAATGATACACACAACCTGACCGTGTTTGTCCCAAAGCCAGTTCGTCACTGGACTTGTTCGTCCATTGGCTTGTTCGTCCATTGGCTTGTTCGTCCCACATTATTATTTGTTTATTTTTCAAATTATTAATTCCACATAATGGCTCCTGCGACAAATGCCACACCAGTGCTTTCAACGCTTTGATCAGTAACGGTGTTAGATGATCGCGCAATCGAAATTTTAGATTGGTTACCTCCCCTGATACAGCAAGTGTATAGGGATCGGTACAGGCTACTGAAATCGGGCTGAATTCTGTCTATTTTTAGAACAGCCATGTCGCGAGACTAATTAGAGATTCAGGGGAAGTAACTCTCACTTCCTGAGCAGGGATTTTCCGATATTTTTGACGCCACGAGTAAGTGAATTGTATTTTAGGTATCACCTTTTATTGTTTATGTCTGCTAATATTCTTTTTAGTTTCGATTACTAATTTCAAATTGTACAAAATATTGCAGTGTTACCTATACAGCCAACCTAGAAATGTGTAAGCTGCTCTGATTGGCTATTTTGTGATACACGTGTAGCCGAATTGAAACCAACGACACAATAGCTTGTGCCAGTTGTAATATGAAAATCTACAACGGGGACCAGTTTATCGAAATTTCGGTGTTCCATGAGAGACAAATGGAGGAGTTTCAATGGCCTACGTTCAAGCGTACAGCAAATTGATATGAGCCATGCTCTGGCAAAAGGGGGCTTAATGCATCTCCGTGATCCATGATACCAAGTAAGTCATCACATAATTATGGATCCATAAAATCCATATTGTCTAACAGCAGGCTTTATTCTGAGGCAGAAGGGTCCTGGGACACACAGAAAATGCAGCAAAAGCAAAAAGTTTCGACCCATGGCAGCCTGCACGAACTGCGCAGGCTGACCTGGTCGATATTTTTCGCAAATGCATTAAGTCCCCTTTTCACAGAGCATGGATTATATATACATACTTGGTAGGGACAAACAGTGCAAAAGAGAACATTTCATATGTATCGTATATGGACTCAAAAAATTACAGTTGGGAGCCGTTTCCAACCCGCGTTTGCATTGATATTTCTGCTAACTACACGAGGTTTTTGTTTTTATATTTGTTTTTTTTTTAACACAGTGATCGTAAACACGATACCATTAATATATGGTTTTTTTTTTTCAACAAAGTAAATTTACTCTGCATGAATTTATTTGTTGTTGTTGTTGTTGTTTTGTAATTGTGTATTGACCCTTTTGACCTTGCTGCGCTCTGACGGACTTGGAATTTAAAACTGGCTTGGATTAATATGGCACAATTACTTTACTCTTTAACACACACGCTCTACTTTTAACGACCTTGTGGAGAACGGCCTTCGAAAACAGTGTGGGAAAAGGAGAAAATGCTAGTAACAAGCATTTTCTACTTTCCCCACAACATTTTCTACCCTTCCAAAGACAAATTTTAGTTTTTGGGTCACATTTAATTTGTCGTATACAAATGCTTTCAACTTGGACCAGTCCAAAATATTGTTTTGTGGTGAAGAGCTCACAGAGTTCAAAGTCAGTGTATAGGAGACCGTACAAACATTTCATGTATCAATTTTTTAAGGAGTACAGTAAAAAGCTTAAAACTCCATAAGGCGCTGACAGCATATAACTTTTATGTAGAGAAGTAAGCTCGTTGCACCTTTTGTTACAAGAAATTGACTATTTACCAAAGGGTCTAGTCTTTTAACTTTCTCATGACAGAACTTTTGAAAACATGGTGGGAAAAGGAGAAAATTATGGGGACCCAAAACGTTTTCAACTCATCTTAAGATGAATCCCATCATTTGAGCCACATATAATTTGTCGTCTGCAAACGCATTCAAAAAAGATATGAGTTTAAAATGATGTTTCGTAAATAGTTGGCACTCAAAAAAGAACAAACGCATTCGAATAATTCGTTGAAAGTTATAACGTAAAAATCTCAACATCTCCCGGTAAAATTTAATGTGAATCACAATTACAACTCTGTGAGTCAGAGACAGCCGCCACAAAGATTTCACCGCATGCGTGATCTTTTTTTTTTTGATCCTGATTTACGTTTCTGTGCTCCCCTTCCCCCCACGAAAAGAATTTCGGGGAAAAATAGTTTATGTTTAGTCAGCCTGTCCGTCCGCCACTCTGTCCGTCCGTTCGTCAGTGACGTTTCCGTGTCCGGGCCACAACTATATTCCTTAGTACTTAATCAGATAAATTTTGCACAAATGTTAACCATATGGACGCAATGTGCCTTGAGCAAGATTTAGTTCGAAGGTCAAAGGTCAAGGTCACAGCAAGGTCAAAAGTGAGTGTGTATTTTCCTCAGGGAAGGTGAGTAGTTTCCGTGTCCGACCTGTAACATTTTTTTATTATGAATAAATTTCAGTATTACTTTGCAGAATTGCCAACCACATACAGACGATTTTGCGCTCGCAAGAACCATCTCAGTAGGTTAAAGGTCACGGTCATTGCAAGGTCAGCGGTGTTTAAAAAGGGAAAAAGGGGGGGGGCTTGTGTTTGTGTCCAGCCTGCAACTTTTTAAATTATTAATGAATTTTAGTATGACTTTGCCAAATCGTCAATCACATAAAGACGTCGAGTTGCGCGCTTTAAGCATGTCCGCAGGTTAAATGCCAAGGTACCGGCAAGGTGTAATGTGTAATTAAGTTAATTTTTTGGAGGGATTATGTTCGTGCCCGATTAATATTTTTATTATTATTATTGACTTTCGACATAACTTTGCAGAAATGTCAACCTCATAAAGAAAATGTGACACTTGTAAAAATCATGTCTGTAAATCAAAGGTCAAGGTAAAAGGAAAGGTTAAACATATTTAGAAAATGGAAATTTTGGGGATTATGTTCGTGTCTGGCTTGTAACTTGTTTAATTAGACAAATAATTCAGTTTGGCTGTGGAGAAATGTCAACAACGTAAAGTAGATGTGTTGCGTGTAAAATCATGTCATGTCAAAGGTCAATGTTACACCGAGGTCAAATGTGATTGAAAAACGGAAATGGGGTTATGTTTGTGTCCGGCCTGTAACTTTTGAAAAAAAAAATGTATACTTATGCAAAATAGGCAACCACATGAAGATGTGTTTTATGTGCGAGAATTATGTCCGTAGGTCAAAGGTCAATGTCACTGCAAGGTCAAACGTGTTTGTAAGAGTTGTGTCCCAATACAACATTCATGTTCACAGCTCTCAGGAAAGGGCATTAAACTGTTCTCAGTTACATATCTTGTTTTTTTTTTTCCGAGTTATCTATATTTTATTTTTTATTAAACGGCTATATCAAACATATACCTGCATCTTGCTTCACGGGTAATATGCAAAGGATCTGTTACACTACGCTTCACGTATCACAGTTATTCGCACATTTTTCACGATTGCTCGAAAACAAGTTGGCTTCTTTAAAAAAGAAGCCAGGAGAGGTCAGCATCAATGTTTTCAAATAGTTTATTGGCTATTAATTTCAATATATTTGGATACATGTAAACAAACAAGTAAGGGATTAAAATGATTACCACTGCGTAGAAACCTCTAATGCATTACATGTTAGTCACATGAACTTCTTCCAGCGTTTTCAAGTCGCGAGATCTTTTCCCGCGGTATTATTTCTCTTTTTTTGAACGAAGTTCTTTTTTCCTCGTCTTTTGCTTAATGAAAATTTACAATTTTTGGAGAAGTAATTCGAGATCAAATCAGTAGAACATTTTTTTTTTTTTGGGGGGGGGGGGAGGGGCGGGGAATCTGTCATATAAAAACAACCACGTCTATAGATTTCCTATTTCGGTTTTTTGATCTAGGTTTATATATAAACTGGAGAAAAAGGGGTTTAATGCATCTCTCTGATACATTATAACAACCAAATCATTATATAATCATGGATCCATAAAATCTATGTTGTCGAAAAAATCGACTGAATTATGAGATACACTTGCCCCTTGACATGCAGAAAGTTGAGATATAACAAAAACTTTCAATACTCTTTGCAAATACATTAAGCCCCCCTTTTCACAGAGCATGGCTCATATAAATTCGAAATACCGGTAGGTGAAATTTTACCAAACTGAGAACAGATTATGAAAGTTTGAAGGGATATTTATACAAACTCAAGACAGTAGATAATGATAAAAGTGAGTGTGGAGAAGTTGAGTCCATCAAACATTATCTGTTAGAATGCAGCTTGTACGAGACTGGGCGAGAACAACTGAGAAGGAACTGGCATGAAATGAGAGGTATAGCTCATCTGGACTTGTCATTGTTCTCAGATTCCATACGCAATGAAGAATGCAAGGGCGAGAGGGTTTTGATTCCCATCAGCGCTTGGGATATTTGTGACAAAAACAAAACATTTTGTCATAGTGAATCCAGGGTCCGTATTCACCAATCATTCTTAAGAACATGTTTGTCTTATTCTCCAAGATCTTCCAAATTTGAAAGTAACACATCTTCTGATTGGCTAAACCGAATGGTTTAGCCAATCAGAAGATGTGTTACTTTCAAATTTGGAAAATCTGAAGAATAAGACAAAGAATATTCATAATTAAGAATGGTTGGTGAATACAGACCCGGGACATTAGATTATTTTAATACGCATTATCAAGTACTTAGAGACTATACAAATGTAGTTACATTGCGGTAAAGAAGATACTCGAGTCGAGTTGTTATGGCTTTTAGGCCTTATACGGGAAATACAGGACATTTTCGCTATCACTCTCAAAGTATCTTAAAAACATTTTAGAAACGCTCTCGCAAAAAGGTTTTTCATGCATCTCCGTGATGTATCATACTAAGCAAGTCATCACTGTATTATAGATCCATAAAATCCGTTTTGTATAACAACCTATTGAATCATGAGGTAAACTGGTCCTTTGACATGCAGAAAATTTATCCAAAGCAAAAGGTTTCGGCCCAGGTCAGACAGCGCGGTGGATACTTTTTCGCAAATGCAGTGAGCCCCTTTTTCACAGAGCATGGCTCATTTTTTTCATGGTAAAGCTGCTCTCTTTATAGGAGTTGCTTGATGAACGCGTGTACTAAATGCTCCCCTTTAACAGGAGCGCTAAAGATGCTTGGAAATCCACCAGATATGTGATTATTAGAGTTTGTTGTTACAGACTCTGGGATATTTTTTCTTTAAGAGCACATATGAATACGAAGAGTGTTCAATATGAATGCATCTAAGGACCTAAAATTTGATTCTTCCTTGGTTTCACTGAATTTCTTATTTTGTTCCTTTAAGGTATTCACCTCCAACAGATGTACAAAGTTTCAGTCTCCGGATCCAATCTTTGAAGGCACTTTCATAGCCTTGTTGATCGATTACTATGAGCGCCACCATATTTATGACTTTCAAAATGGCGACCTCTTTGATATGTACGAGGTAACATGTAGTCACGGAATCGGCCGTGTTGTGACGAGTTTAGTGTATCAGTGGCCATTTAAATACGCAAAATATTGAATGGGTTTACATTACTACAGGGTCGCAGAATGTTATAGAATGCAGTATCTATATGTGTTCACATTCTTTGTTAACGAAAGCTTAAACTGGGAAGATGACAGTTGCCCAACAAGACACTACCTTGACACAATATTCCGAGACAGTTACCCGACACTTTTCAGGGGCGTCACAAGTACTTCAGAATCATTACACAAACTCCGAATCGAGAGTGCTATCTCACCGTTAGGCTGCTACGCGCGACGCAGTGTGCTTTTGCGGACAGTGCAGAACAAGATCAGACTGCATAGAATGTGCAGGTAGATCTTGATCTACACGGTCTGATTCAGTGAGATTTTTCGCTGAAAAGAAATAGGACGAAATCGCAATATTTGGCTTTTTACTATCAGTTGAAAATTTTAATTTTTTAGCAGTTTAGCAGGCTGAATGATGAGGACGAAGTTGTTCTACACACTGATAAAAGAATGTTTCGCCTGTTTACATGTTTTCTACATTACGCACTTGCATATTGTGCGTTGTGGACGCTACGCCTTTGCTTTTAAAGATATTTCCCTGACAGTTTTGCAAGGTCACATGACCTATAGGATAAATACGGGTAAATGTTGAATCGTGATTGGATTATTTGTATTTGTCATTGATGGGGAAGGGTTTTTTTTTTTTTGTATATAAAATGTCCTAAAACCGATTACTTTGCTATTAAGAGATGTCTGCATATAGGAATTAAAAACAAGAAAATGATCTGGTCAGACTATCTATGCACATTGAAAGAACACCATAATTATATCTCCCAGAAATGGAGAGATCAAGATGTGAATAAGATCCGATAATGATCAATTACCGCTGTAGGAGGGTTTGGGTAGCGATAGATTCGATCCGGCCGACCTCATATCATTGCCTTAACTTCTCAGACTTTCGCTCATACGTATGTTCATTTAGCGATTCAAGGCAATGGGGGTATTACAAAAAAATAAACAGAATGGATACTGTTTAATCGGCTTTATTTATCAGATTTCATCAGAAGAATAAAAATTTTAAAGTAATTTGCAAAAAAAAAAATTCACTGTGTTCGCGTTCTGTTTTTAATCCACCCCTTTGAATTATAAATATAAAATGTGATTGTTTTTCTTCTTTTTTATTCCAGGAACACAAAATTGTGTGAAATGTCTTTGAAAACAGGTGAACCAATAATTATTACAAATTATGATTTCCATCTTTGTCGTATTTAACTCTGAATCGAAACGAACATAAGTGCCGGGGAACTGTTTCGAAGAAAATGATTGTCGGGGCACTGCCCCGATTCCGTTCACCCTAACCAGGACCGTTCACCCTAAAACCGATCGCCCTATTTCACATTAGCCCGAGGTCGTTCGCCCTTCTTCAAATTAATTTACGAGGGAAGAATGCATCTTATCACTCCGACTTTTGAAAATCCACATAATTAAATTTTGCAAATCCGTGATTATTAGTTCTGCCTTGTCGTTTGAATAGTAAGATACTTACTCCACAAAAATATTCATGTCGGTCGCATTGAGGCTTGCGTTAATTCATATTAGTATTTTCATTTATATCATATGATATTTTTTTTAAGTAATTGTATTTTATATCTGGGTTGCAGACGCCTAACGATTTATTTGCCTGCGATTTTTCCTGCGATTTTTCAGACATCCTAGTTGGCCACTAGCTACGGCGTATATGTTTACATTTCGTACGGGCATCCTGCGATTTCTTGAGGTATTTTGGTTTGCGTCGGTTGATAGGGACAAAGCCTTACAGATATCGTAGGAAGATCGCACAGTCTCCTCACATAAATCTCAGTTTATCCTTTTGACGAATTGCTTTCACATTTTTATTCATTTAATGAACATAAATTTACGTTAATGACACACATCTCAACAACTGCTTCAAACCTCGTCTGCTGCAAATTTGTTTCACTGGTAAACACACGTAGAATACAAGATAATTCTGGAAGTTTAAAGACTCACCAATCGTCTCAAGTTCGGGAGATGCAGTGAAAAGCATCGAAGCAAAAGGTCCGTGTAATTTTCTTCACTCTGCGGCATAATTATGTTTCACGTCGAAGCGATTCTGCTTTTAGAGTTTGAAGAGCACTATATATCCTAGTCAAACAAACTGTCATGACACGTGACCATAGGCGGTGTCCGGTTAACTATATCAGCGTTAAATATATTAACTCGACCTGTTTCGACGGGTGACAATACAGTTCACTGAAACTCAGTGAGATTTTTGTATCAAATGATTGATATAGAAGCGAATGCTGTGGGTTCAAGATCAGACTGCACATAATGCAGACTGCACATAATCTACATTGTCGGCATAATCTTCTAATTTCGAATATGGCGCTGGACGGTTTATTTGATCCATACGTGACCACTTCATTTTTAGTAGCAATCTACTCTGGAAAACATTGTCGATAAAGGAGACCTTTTGGAATTCTGGATTTTTTTGTTTTGTTTGTTTGTTTGTTTGTTTTTTTTTTTTTTCTTCTTTTTTTACCTAACCTAGTAACAATTGTGGTAAATTGTTTAAACAAGAAACATCTTAAACAAGATTTTTTTTTTAAAAGATAGACGGTGTAAGAGTTACTGGAAAATGAATATTCAGCCTCTATCTGTGTGTGTGGCTCAATATGAAGAAAAGTAGTAAAGAATAACATCGACACCAATTGCCTCTTTTTCTTCATTGTTTTTCATTTTGTTGAAGGAAAGTAGAATTTTTAATTAGATATTTATTTTAAGATTGCATGCTACACCCAGGAGTCCACCAAATAAATATGTGCACATATTTGACCAGTCGCAAATTGATATTTATTAACTCGGGTATATTACGAAATTCATGTAGGTCAAAGATCAGCGCTTTCAGCTATGCCGAAAAGATATGAGCCATGCTCTGTGAGAAAGGGGCTTAATGCATTTGCGAAAAGTATCGACGCGCAGGCTGACATGGCCGAAACTTTACGCTATCTTTAAATTTTCTGCATGTCGAGGGATAATTCCACCATGTGATTCAGTCGGTTGTTTGCAAAAATAGATTTTATGGATCCATAATTAGGTGATGTCGTGCTTGGTATAATCCATCACGGAGATGCATTAAGCCCCTATTGCCAGAGCACAACACATATAGATTGCTCTGAAGTAATACTTATTTGATGCCAATTTTGGCATGTATTGACATTTCAAGCTCTTTAAATGCGAGCACTTTCAAATTTAGTAACAGTCATACTAAACGTGTAATTACATGAAATGCATCAAACGTTACACAACAACCAATTTAGGAAAATATTACATAATATTTATAAAATCATGTTTTCTTTTCTTAATTCCTATTGATAATCCACTGCTTATTTTTTTTTTTGCCCATTTTTTGCCACGTGAGATAGTGGTTGTTTGTTGCGGTTATTTCCCATCACTCCTCACCAAGGTGTCCTCTGAAATTTGTTTCGACCCTTTTAACGTGGGAAAGCAGCCAGAATTTGGAAAGAATACTTTGTAAAATTTCGTTTAAAAGAAATTCCAGGAAAGCATGGATCTGTAGGTATACTGGCCACCGTGGTACAAGCGAAATAATGTTCAAAAGGGCGTAACACCCCCTTGCATTTCCTTAATAGAAACAGAAATTGTGAATATTGGAAGAAAATGATGACAGAAAGAAGTCAAAGTAGAGATCAAATACACATATTTTTGAATCATTGAAAATATCATCATTTGTCTGTTGTTCTTATAATTATTTTTCATCACCAGGCGCTAAATATATCAAAGGGACTTTTAGCAAAGAAAAATAAGACTTAAATAGTGCCCATTAGGTTAGAAATTAGCGTACAGAATAGTCAGCTCTGAAGATCAAAAAAAGGTGTTTCAAGACTGACTGAACGGGGAAAAAAGAATCATTAATGTCTGTTTATGTGGATTTTGACCTTTGTGGGATTTCCAGTTTATATTTAACGATGGTTACAATGTTTAACATATGAGCCATGCTCTATGAAAAGGGGGCTTGATGCATCTGCGAAAAGTATCGACCTAGATCAGCCTGCGCAGGCTGACCTGAGCCGAAACTTTTCGCAATTGGTCAATTTTCTGTATGTCCAAGGACTAGTCTACCTCGTGATTCAGTCGGTTGTTATACAGAAAGGATTTTATGGATCCCTAATTATGTGATGACTTGCTTGATATGATGCATCACGGAGTTGCGTTAAGCCCCCTTTTGCCAGAGCATGTCTCATATGTTTTGTACTTTGATAGATATTTGGAGATGAATTGTTCTGAGCCAATCAATGATTATGTTTAAATGAGCCATGCTCTGTGAAAAGAGGTTTTAATGCATCTGCATAAAGTATCGACACAGGTCAGCCTGCACAGGCTGACCTGTGTCGAAACATTTTACTGTTGGTCAATTTTCTGCGAAGGACCAGTGTATCTCAAGATTCAGTCGAAAGGTTGACAAAATGGATCCATGTTATTTACTAAATATCTATTTATTCATTTTAGATCAGTGGCTTAATGTAATCGCATATCTAATTGAATGATTTTCCATAATGTATGTTAATGTTTTGTAAACAACTACACATTTGTACTGATATCTGTTTAAATTATTGCACTAAAGGAAACAATTAATGCATAATTGACATGAACGTTTTAAAATTCTCTGTTTCTTGAATGGTTGTATGTTTGTGTAATGTGAAAAGTCGGAAAGTTAACTTTGTTTTGAGAAATGATTTTCTTCTTCAAAACTACTATTTCTTGAACAATGGCCCAAATCAAAGCAGGTGTTAAAGTGCATATAAATTTAAATAATATCATTTGAAACATGGAAAAATGACAATCTGTTATTGTGTGGTCAGACCAAGTGTTAGTCGCTGGCAGAAAAATGAATTTCAAAATCAGGCAAAAAGTAAACAAAAGATAGACTGACCTTGCAACTTTTAACCTGTTTTTAAAATTAATTTCTCTGCCAGCCACTAACACCGACTGTAAAACAACAGACTGTCATCTTCACAACTATGTCCATACTTTAAAATGGTATGATTTAAATCTAAATGCATTTTAACACCCGTATTATTTACTTTTGGCAGCCAGTGTTACTTTAAGTACGCACACGATAAATATAAAACATGTACTATATAGATTTGAAAAGGAAATTAAAAAAAATAATAATAATAAAAAATCTGGAACGAGTCTTTACACTTTCGTTATATAATAAACGCATAATAAAATTATGTACTGCGTGGATCCAGTATGTAAGTTAATATCGTAAGTAATTTAGGAAAGATTTCAAAATATATGCCTAGAAGTGTTTTTGAAGGCTGATCCGGGCCGAAACTTTTTGCTTTTGGTCAATTTTCTGCACGTCAAAGGACCAGTGTACATAATCATTTAGTAGGTTGTTACACAAAACGTATTTTAAGAATGTATAATACTGTGATAACTTGCTTGGTATCTTGCATCACTGAGATGCACTAAGCTCCCCTTTTCACATAACATGGCTCAATTGTTTCATTATTTAACCCTTAACCTGCTAAATTAGTTAAATGAAACTTGCAAGTCGATGGTAAAAACCCAAATGTTTCTATTTCAAACTTATTCTAAGGAAAAGATAACTAAAGAATGGCTGGTAAATACGGGCCCTATGTTCGTGTTCACCAACAATTCTTAAGAATGTTCTGTCTTATTCTCCAGAATCTTCTAAAGTTGAAAGTAACACAACTTCTGATTGGCTAAATCATTTGGTTTAGCATATCAGAAGTTGTGTTACATTCAAATTTAGTAAATCTTAGAGAATGATACAAAGAATGTTCTTAAGAATAGTTGGTGAATACAGGCCCAGATGTAGATCAATGATAGTGATTTATTTCATGCTTTTCGTTAGTTTATCGGGAAATAATGGTGGATTATGGTTCGATAATTTCGCCGTTCGACCAGTGAATTTACTCACAGAAAAAAAATACGATTTTTTTTTTCACCCGGTGAAAAATAGAAAGTTAATTCATCTCGTGAACCTCATACGGTAATATTTTTCACTCGTGGCTGCGCCGCTCGTCAAAAAATTACCGATAATGTTCACTCGATGAAATAAATTTCGATCTGTCACCGAAAATAAAAATATCCACGATAACTTCAGTGCAGCCTGTAACTATATGCGAAGCTTCATTTTGAACTATTTCTAGTTGATTGTCATCACCGAGGGAAGATTGTGTCTTCATGCGAAATCTTGCCCCAAACGGTTGCAAGGTTGCATAGATAACGACCAATAGAAAATGCATTTCATTTTCTTGGGGCAGCCAAAGAAATCACGGCTGTGACTTTTCTGGTTCTAAATTTTAGATTTCCGATATATGTATTCATCCCTTACACCATACATATTTGTAATTTATATATGTTTTCCCAGCTGGCTGAATTCTGAACCATTGTACAATCTATTTCTTTCTGGCTATAAGAGATGTGTCTTTAAAAGAAAATGGTTTGAAGTGACAAACGATCGAGACGCAATTTCAGATACCGCATAACTCCAATTATAGTTCATCCCTTCTCAATTTATTTGTTGATATTGAAATTCCAAGATCCATCATTAAAAAAAAAAAAGAAATTGCGGCAGTGTTTGTGACAATTTCAACGTTTTAGAGAAAGAGACTTGAATTATTGAATATACACGTTAATAGAAATTTTACTTAAGATTCACACTCGGGTTGGTTGAACTTGACCCGCCACTTCTATGCCCATTGTGTAATTTTGTAGATGTCAGATTATAAATAACTTTCAAAATCAGTCAGATCACATATAATGGAGCCATACTCTGTGAAAAAGGCGTTTTATGCATCTGCAATATTTCTGCATGTCAGAGGACCAGTGTACCTCATTATTCAGCAGGTTGTTAGAAAGAATGGATTTCATGGATCCACAATTATGTGTTGACTTGCTTTGTATAGTGCTTCACGGAGATGTATTAAACACCCTTTTGCCACAACACGGCTCAATTATTGTTTTACCCGAGAATGTGTTGGTATTTTGCTGAATATCGTAAATGATATCATTAATATAAACTAAACAGAGGTCATTGAGGGACGCCGGCTTGTACACGACATGAGGTGTATCGTCCAAGCCTTTCATATACATGTACCGTGTATCGTCCAAGCCTTTCATATACATGTACTGTGTACCGTCCAAGCCTTTCATATACATGTACCGTGTATCGTCCAAACCTTTCATATACATGTACTGTGTACTGTTCAAGTCTTTCATATACGTGTACTGTGTATCGTCCAAGCCTTTCATATACATGTACTGTGTACCGTCCAAGTCTTTCATATGTATATATTATGTATCGTCCAAACCTTTCATATCTATGTATTGTATATTTATTGACTAGTTACTTGATAAATATAAGACTCGCGAAGCCGGCAACAACAATGAATGGTGTAAATAAATTAATAATAGCCATGCTCTGTGAAAAGGCCAAAAGAGGAAAAGAAAAATGCATCTTCACAAAATATCGGCGTATGTCAGCCTGCGCGCAGGGTCTAAACTTTTTGCTATTTGTAAATTTTGTACATGGCACAGGATCATTCTATCTCCTGATCCAGTCGATTGTTTGACTAAATGGATTTTATGGATCAATAGATATGTGATCACTTGCTTGGTTTAATCCATCACGGAGATGAATTAAGCCCCCTTTTTGCCAGGGCTGGCTCGTATTAATCTAGGTGGTAATGACCATGGTTGAACTGATGCGTTCGAATAGTTTTTAATTTTATCCAAGGACAAAATAGGTCTGTAATTAGATGGACGAGAAATGTTACCAAATTTTAAATATTGGATATAATTATGGTGGATAATTATATTGCATGAAGATGGAACAGTGTTGATAAAATAATGGAAGCATCATACTATTTTAAGAGGTTACGATTTGCATAGAAAACAGGGAGAGTCGATCTTTATTTAAGTTATCGCAGTTACCGCTGTACACGTTCTATGCGCACACCAATAGGGTATGTTTCGAATTTTGTTACATGACACAATATAATCACCTGAGTGGCGTTGTGGCAAAAAAGGATTTAATAAATCCATTGTGTGCACAACAGACTTTGCCCAATTTTTCTATCAAAGAGGGAATGGGGACTTAATCCTGTACCAGACAAAAAAAAAGTCATAACCAATTTTAAATTATTTGAAGACAAAAACATAAATGTGGCTCTAATGGAGGGATCTTCTTTCGAGAGGTGGAAAAATTAGCTGGTCACCAGCATTTTCTCCTTTTCTCACAATGTTTACAAGAGAACCCGTATTCATTATTAAACCGAGCACTTATGTGAGACAGAGCTGAGGAATGATGATGACGGTCATTGCGACAGGGTTCGATTTTCTATCATCGTTGGGATTTGTTTGACTAGTTTTTTATCTGAGCAAGCAGACGGTGGTTAGCAAAAGGTATCGTGCGAAGCACTGGTAAAGGACGGACGGTGAAGACGCCAAGCTGATATAATCGAAATACTGTTGAAAAGAGCGCAAAGCACCAAGCAGACAAACAAATCATCTTATCAATGTTTTAACCCTTCCTTCACCACAGGATAAAGCGGGGGCATTTGTGGAAGGCATAGATCAAGATCACACTGCACAGAACTTGCGCCGTGATTTAGGATCTATATCGTCCGCTTGCTTAGTCAAGTCTATACGATTTACATCTTTCAAAGTTTCGGTGGATTGTATTTTCACCCGTCAAAAGAGGCCGAGCGTATATATTTGGCACTGAAAAGGGTTACACCAAACCGTAACGCACAGGGTTTGAAACAAAAGTGCCGCTGTTAAAGTCCCCAAGACGTAGGATTGATAGTGGTAATTACGACAGGAATCATTCTTTCACAACGCTAGACTCTGTTTCTACAATGTTTATGTGGAAAAGCAGAATGTTGTGCGAAGCACTGGTAACAGAAACTCTAGGAAAGCTAGGGTAGGTGCACTTGCCGCAGCGATATAATTTACGGGTTGTTAAAAACGGGCTTTAACACAAAATTAAAAAAAAAAAAATACAGTAGCTTTCAACATCTTTAAATATATGTTTTTTTTTTTTAATGAGATCTTGTGAGAGACAGAAAAGTATTGTCGCTATGACATTTATTAAATTTCGGTGAAGAATGTAGATCGTATCAAGCCCACGACATCTATCGCTTTTTATGCATTTTCTCCTCATAAAAGATGAAAACTTTACCCTTAGCGTATTGAATTAACCCTTTACCACACTTCCATCGACCCTGACGGAAGAGGCCTTTGAAAACATTGTGGGAAAAGGAGAAAATGCTGGTGACAAGCATTTTCTCTTTTTCCCACAGTGTTTTCTGCTCTTCTAAAAACGAATCCTCTTCTTCGAACCATAGATAAGTTGTCTTCTGTAACCGCTTTGGATGAGGCTCAATTTCTATCTGTTGGTAACGAGCTAATAAAACGGACCTATTTAATTAGGGAAAGAATCCAAACATTAGCTATCTGGCGATGTTTTTTGTCAGACTTTGTTACAACTGGAGTAGCGGACAGTATAGATCGGACTGCAGTCTCTTGGCAGTCTGATCTTCATCTACAGAGTCCTAACGAAAGCTGGGACCAGTGCTATCAGAGATAACACGTAACACGCCGTAATCAAATTGTTAGCTCTTACAAACACAGTTTGTTAATTTTATCGACCATGAAGAAGGGTTATAGGACTTAATTTTGTACGACAAAAAAGATAAACGTTTAATGCCCCAGAGGATCTGACTTCGTTGCGTTTATTTAATTAATTTGATATCAAAGGGCGCTATTCAGATTTTTTTTTTATAAATCTTACAGTCTTAAAACTTGATTTATTACTGAATTAAGCAAGACGATTAAAAAAACTGGCAAACCATCAGTAGAGAAGAGAAAAAAACATGTAAAAATATTTTTTCAGCATTATTTTCTTAATAGACAACGTAGCCTCTTAAATCAATTTTAGATTCGGCGCCAGAATTTTCTAAGGTTTGTGGGAATGCCACATGGTCGATAACACATGTCGATTGTGTTAGATCGTATTCAAATCAGGATAATGATGTCATATTTGATCTCATGAAAATTGTCGCAGTTACCGCTTGCAAAGTGACAAAACCCGTTGTTTAAACGCCAAAAATTGCATTAATTCATTGCATGTAACCGCCAAGTTTCTTCACGTTCCCCGGGAAATTTATGTGTTGTACTAATTAGCAGTACTTAACAAAGTATTTAAACTCGCAATAAAAGAAATTCTAACAAGGCCCTTTTTACAGAATCCGCTTAGAGCTACAATATAGCATACACTACAGTTGGACAGAAAGGGAGATGGCTAACACTGCACTTCATATGAATTGTGCTCGAAAATTCTCTTGTCTATGTTAACAGCCAGTTTAACTGCACTGAAACATTACAGACTTCTGGTTAATGATAGAACTGCTGTTTTACCGAATACTGATACACACGTACTTGTCACTAGTGACTTTTGATGCAAGACCTGAAAATTGGATTAAAAATGACATTTCTGATGTCTAACGATGATTGTTCAGAAATTCCTCTAGGGCTGTTTGCATAAACAAATGCTCCAAAGCTTTGCACGTAAATAGCTTTGGCAAAACTCTCATAGAAATATGACGTGCGTGTGATATATATTCTACAAGGAAGATTATTCGAAAACAACCAAGACAATTATACCTGGTTCGCAAATATGGAGAGCAATTTAGTTGACTAAATGACTGCAGGTACTTCTACCTGTAATATAGCTTACTTCAGGGTGGCAGATGCGGATTTCTCTGACCACTTCCCTTTATCCGGTATTTTTGAATTCTTTTTGTTCCGTTCTATTCTGGTGTTACACCTCACTGGGTGATTTTTGGTGTAGCACCGGAACAGAATTTTTCCGGGTCGTAGTAGTGACATCGGGACGAAATTTTTCCGGATCGTTGTACTCAAAAGTAGTTCCACTTTAAAATATGCTATCAAAAATTACCGCTACGCCGTTCATCAGAAGAGGTGATTTCAGAGAGAGGCACTATAAGCTTCTGGTGTTGAATTTTTATTGATGTTCTCACGAGAAAGTGAGCACATGTATGATGCTTTTTTTTTTGAGGGGGGGGGGGCTTTTTGACGTCTGTAATCACAATACGTCATATTTCCATTTGTTAAACTCTTCAAGTTAAAGGTGCATATAGACCTACTACCGGGACCACGCGTAAACAAAAATCAATGGCATCGTACATGTATGTATATGAAGTACAATCAAACGCAGTGCTAACGGAGGCACATTCACTGCCATGCAGATGTAGTGTCCAGTAAGTATATTAAGGTTTTCATTTCTCAGTTTCTTTTCCCGATATGGGTTAGTTAACTGTTTAGCTTCGTTACGAACACCGTGTGAGTTCCGATAATATTGCGCTATCTCGCCAGATTTCACCATTAGCGTATCGTATTTGAGCAAGCGCGCTCAAAGGGAGATTACTGTATCAGACTGGCGATAAAAAATATTGGAAACATTGTATTCAACCAGTAAGGGCATGTCTTTAACGTGATTATTAAGGGTAGTTGTGTCTGATGATGATTAGCTACAAATGATAGCTCATGGTGTCACTTTGTCTACCTTTTTCTTGAGGCCAACGGGTATACATGAAAGGGAAAGAGCCACAGAGGGTCAAAAAAAAAAAAATTCTTTTCATTTTCAAGGTAGGAAAACGTTACCTGTTAGACACCATTTCTAGCCGTGTGACATGTTTACGCGGAGAAACACAACAAACACGCACTGTGGAAAGGAGTTGTAATGGATCTGAAAAACATATCGACCACGCAGGCGTAGGCTGCCCTCGTTGAAAACATTTTGCTATAGGTAAATTTTCTGCATGTCTTAGGACGATGAATTAGTCAATTGGTTGACATAAAGACGGCTTAATACCTGTTTGACAAGTTTGACATTACGACAACTTGCGATACAACTTTAGAGTACAGTTTATGTCTAAAGACGGTTTAGTACCTGTGTCACAAGTTTGACATTACGAGAATTTGCGATACAAGTTTAAAGTACATTGTATGTCTAAAGACGGTTTAGTACCTGTGTCACAAGTTTGACATTACGACAACTTGCGACACAAGTTAAGAGTACAGTGTATGTCTAAAGACGGTTTAGTACCTGTGTCACAAGTTTGACATTACGACAACTTGCGATACAAGTTTAGAGTACAGTGTATGTCTAAAGACGGTTTAGTACCTGTGTCACAAGTTTGACATTACGACAACTTGCGATACAAGTTTGGAGTACAGTGTATGTCTAAAGACGGTTTAGTACCTGTGTCACAAGTTTGACATTACGACAACTTGCGACACAAGTTAAGAGTACAGTGTATGTCTAAAGACGGTTTAGTACCTGTGTCACAAGTTTGACATTACGACAACTTGCGATACAAGTTAAGAGTACAGTGTATGTATAAAGACGGTTTAGTACCTGTGTCACAAGTTTGACATTACGACAACTTGCGATACAAGTTTAGAGTACAGTGTATGTCTAAAGACGGTTTAGTACCTGTGTCACAAGTTTGACATTACGACAACTTGCGACACAAGTTAAGAGTACAGTGTATGTCTAAAGACGGTTTAGTACCTGTGTCACAAGTTTGACATTACGACAACTTGCGATACAAGTTAAGAGTACAGTGTATGTATAAAGACGGTTTAGTACCTGAGTCACAAGTTTGACATTACGACAACTTGCGATACAAGTTTAGAGTACAGTGTATGTCTAAAGACGGTTTAGTACCTGTGTCACAAGTTTGACATTACGACAACTTGCGATACAAGTTAAGAGTACAGTGTATGTCTAAAGACGGTTTAGTACCTGTGTCACAAGTTTGACATAACGACAACTTGCGATACAAGTTTAGAGTACAGTGTATGTATAAAGACGGTTTAGTACCTGTGTCACAAGTTTGACATTACGACAACTTGCGATACAAGTTAAGAGTACAGTGTATGTCTAAAGACGGTTTAGTACCTGTGTCACAAGTTTGACATTACGACAACTTGCGATACAAGTTTGGAGTACAGTTTATGTCTAAAGACGGTTTAGTACCTGTGTCACAAGTTTGACACTAGGACAACTTGCGATACAAGTTAAGAGTACAGTGTATGTATAAAGACGGTTTAGTACCTCTGTCACAAGTTTGACATTACGACAACTTGCGATACAAGTTTAGAGTACAGTTTATGTCTAAAGACGGTTTAGTACCTGTGTCACAAGTTTGACATTACGACAACTTGCGATACAAGTTTGGAGTACAGTTTATGTCTAAAGACGGTTTAGTACCTGTGTCACAAGTTTGACATTACGACAACTTGCGATACAAGTTTAGAGTACAGTTTATGTCTAAAGACGGTTTAGTACCTGTGTCACAAGTTTGACATTACGACAACTTGCGATACAAGTTTAGAAGACAGTGTATCTTTGACATGAAATGTATATGCATAAACATGAACCTCAATGCAGTTCAAAGAATCTATTAAAGGGTCAATTTCAAATTCGTTTTCGCAGGAAATTACTTGCAGTTTCGAACAGTGTTGACTCAAAATCAGATTGCACGATCTGTCCGCTAATGCAGTCCAGCTAAGCTGCCGACTTGTGAAGCAGACGTTTGTATTCAATCTTTATCAAAAACAATCGAAGACAACAAATTAGATAACGGTTTTGTCTCTGAAAAGGTTGAAAGCATCAGCGGAAAAACTAGAAAATGCTGCTAACCGGCATTTTCTTCTTTTCCATCAATGTTTTCACAAGCCTTCTTCTTCAGGGTCGTCAACACACGGGATTGTTTGTTAAAGGGTTAACTCTTCACCAATCAACAAAATTCTGGACTTGTTTTATGGCTTAAACGTTGAAAATTGTTTTTGAAAAGATAGAAAACATTTTGGGAAAGGAGAAAAGGTTGGTCTCCAGAATTTTCTCCCAAAATGTATTCAAAAGCCTTCTTCATGTATGTTGTCAAGACTCGTGATTGTGAGGCAGCTGGTTAAGCATGTTTGTTCCAAGTACCATTTCCTGTGTTTGGAATGAAATTTAATCCCTGTATTAACAGCTACCTGCAGTGAGCGCACAAGGCAGTTCATTCCCTTTCTGTATGCTTCAAACGGATTTGCCGTTCATGAATTGTCAGACATTGTATGTTTAAGATCAGGTACTGCACGTTCTGTGCAGTCTGATCTTGATCTACAGTGACGAGTTAAGCACAGTAAGCTGTGCCAAGCGCCACAAGGGTAAAGATAGATTTAATGATTAGAATGCGTTATAGGCCGATTTTAACATTATTTCAGTCATATCACATCGACAGCTCAATTATTCTTACATACCCATTGGTTTCAAGAAAACTAGAATAGGGCTCTGAAGACTTGTCTTGCCCTAGGACACTCCCACTCAGAGTCCAGTGCTTCCAATGAGGCTTGAACCCGTGTCCTCCAGGTTACGAGTCTTTAACTGAAGGCACATTAAAACATTATCTTAGTGGCTATTTGTAGCCGTACCGAAAACCGTTGCAAGAGACACCACGAAAAAAACACTCGAGGAAAAGGGAACGGCATTGAAAATGGTTGTGGAAAAAGGGAAAATAAACATCAATAGCTTGTTACAGGCAATTGCTCCTTTTCCAGCCATGATGTGGGAAAAAAAGTCTACATCAAGGGTGTGAAAACCCTATTTTTTCAGCAATAGATTGTTAGTGTTGTATAGGTCATTCCCAGTCTCAATAATGAGATGTTTACGATGCTTTTGTTCATAGTTAGGTGGTTTATTGAGCACCTTGCGTAACGTCTCAAGTCTACAGTGAAGTTTTCGTGCGAAAAGCCACGGACTTTCTGTTTCGTCGGTTTAATCTGTATTGCAGCGAAATGCAATTAATTTTTTGTGGCATGTAAGTCCAATGACAAATTAATGAATGTTTTATTAGTAAATATCGTGTTTGGCAGCCATTTTATGTCTTTGGGGGGGGGGGGGGGGGGAAGACATAAACTTCACGAGTAAAATATGAATTAAACTTTTTTTTTAATTATCTTATATTCAGCGTTTAAATCGAAAATATTTGTATTTGAATCGAAGGATTATTGAACACACAAGCAACAGGCATGTTTAAGTTCTAGTTTTGACGTCAATTTGTGACAATAATGAGAATGTAAGCGTGAGCACGAAATCTGTGCTTAGATTTCGACCGTTTTTTTTTTCTTTTTTTTTTGTCGATTGTCTATTTACTTGGATGCGACCTTCAAAAACGAAAGTCATATTCGAGGTCAGTGTACAAAGGTCACTGCAGGTTATTGTCAGATTATAAACTGTTTTATTTGGCATGTCATAAACTTGTGATATGTTTGTTTTGACCCTTTTAGAACCTTGTGCGAAATCGAGGACTTTTTGAGACAGCATAGTTCAGATCAGACTGCACAGAATGTGCCGTCTGATTTTTGACCAATGCTGTCCGCTTGATAATCAAAGCTTACAGATTAAAAATCTTTCATTGGGTTCCGGGAATGTATTTTATGCCGTCGAAAGAGGACGAGTTTGTATGTTGGACGCTGACAGAGTTAACCCTTAAGCTGACAATCGCGACTCGCTGACCTCTTGCGGACAGTGTAGATCAAGATCAGACTGCACGGAACGTGCAGTCTGACCTTTGATCTACACTGTCCGATTTTCTTTCCAGTTAAATCAACTTTGAAACCGCAACGTTTGGGCTTTTTGTTGGGAGTAGAAATTTGCGTTTCATTTATTCAGCAGCTTAAGAGTTAAGTGTACTCATTACCGAGCGAAATAAATTTGCAAAAAATGATGTGTAATACAAGAACTCCAGTAAAATGATTGTCTCAAAATGATAAACTTCTCTAAGTTTGTTTGTTTTTTTTTTTATTGAAAGCCGTGTATAATAAAAATACTTCAACATACAAGTAATTGTTTTTAGGCTGTTATGAGTTAAAGAATTACCTCTGTTCCAAACGGCAAAATCCTAGACTCCATCAGAATTGAAAGCTGTTGCAGACACTATACCAAATGTAGCTCATATGATGAGATTTGTCTTTCGAGTGGAAGAAAGTCTTATGGGAAAAGAGTAAAATGCTGGTTACCAGTATTTTCTCCTTTTCTTACTATATTTTCAAAAGCCTTATCCCGAAGGTGGTTTACCATGGGATTGTTCGGTGAAAAGGTGACTATGTTAGCTAATTCCACGACTGAAGATGCAATGCACTGAAACTCAGAACCGAGCCATGCTCTGGCAAAAAGGGGGCTTAATGCACTCCCGTGATCCATGGCAACAAGAAAACCATCACGTACTCATGAATCTATAATATCCATTTTTTTCTAACCACCGACTTAACCATGAGGTAGACTGGTCTTTTTACATACAGAAAATTGACCAATAGCGAAAAGTTTAGACCCAGGTCAGCCTGCGCGAAGTGACCTGAGTCGATCCTTTTCGCAGATGCATTAAGCCCTCTTTTCACAGAGCATGGCTCAAATATTTTTGTTTTGTAGGCTGTTCTGTGCAGCATGATCTTAATCCACATTACAGGTAAAATCGCACAAAGCATTCTAAAAGGGTAAACAGAAGGGATGTATGGGAATACCATGTCAAACTCTTGTTAGCGTCAGATGTTTACGTTGCTTAACAACACACACGTTTGTTTAACTCTTTTAACGATATATATTCAAACCAGACTTCTTTGGACGGCATAAAATACAATCTACTGATGTTTAGAAAGTAGGTACTTCTATCTTATAGGCTTAACTAAACAAATTGACGGTTTAGATCCAAGATCAGACTGTACCATTTGTGCAGTCTGATCTTGATCTATGCCGTCTGCTGAAGCGCCGGGTTTCACCTAAGGAGATAAAGCGTCATTTTTACCTTCTAGAAATGTTTTACATAACGTGCTTCGTTGTAATGCGAACGAGGGGCGGTCAAAAAAAATCCAAACGTTTTGAAACGCCTTTTCCAGAAACCGTTGAAATGTTACCTTTTCTTTTCTTAATGGTTTTGTTTCCTTTTCAAGTTTTTCAGTGCCATAATTGCTATATATCGCCCCAGAATTTAACATTGGTCTGTTAGAATGTAACGTGATCGATAAAACATGCCAATCATGTGGGGTCGTATTTAAATAAGTATGATGATGTCATATTCGATCTCATGAAAACAGGCGGGGTTAACATGTACAAAGCCAGTACAGCGTTGTTGGAACGCTAACGTTGCTTTTTTTAACTGCTTGTTAAGTCCAGTTTCTTTATTTTTGCAGAGAAATGTATTTCTTTCGTATTTATCAGTATTTAACGAATGATAATATTAATACATAAATAATGATAACAATAAAAATGATAATAATTCGCAGGAAGAAAATGTAATAACGCCCCGTCACAGATAAGAGAAAGATATGCTGCCACTGAAAATGTGTATGCAACCTTTGGGAAATGTGTGGTTAGTTGGCAGCGGGTGAAACCCGCTGTCATAGTCCCCAGGTATGAGTTACTGATTTTCAACGCTTACGATATTTATCTAGGTCGAGAATTCTTGCATCCGGCAGCTTTTTCCTGGATACGCGAGGTAAACAAAACTTGATTCCTACACTTGACTAAATAGTTCCTCCATGAATACACAAACGATCATGTATAAATACGCGCTACTCGCGCAGACGACACCCTTTCAAAACTGCCTTACACCTTACGAGTTCATCCGTAATGTTACTGTAGAATAGAAGCGGAAAGAGGGCGTCGGTATCTACATAGACCGAAAAAGTGCAAAAGAAAATATTTTCAGAGCAAAAGTTTTTATTAGTCGCCACGCAGAAGCGCGCGACTATATTTTTAATAGTTTTTCGAGTTAGGAAATGGACAATCGGAATTTCTTTTTTATAGGGGTGTTAAGGTTAACAAGGAATCTTTCTACTTCGCCTTAAACTGGCTTTTTAATTCATTCTTAAACTACGAAGTATATACAATACGATACTATTTTTGCTCTGTTAATACTTACAACATCAAAAAATCCGCCCAAGTATTACTTTTATTTTCGCTATTCGCGAGAAATGGACTCATCCAAATAAATGCCTTGTTTCCATTGGTCAAGACTGTACAGGTTTCCAGTCATTTCGTACCTAGTTAATTTCGTACCTAGGTCATTTCGTAGATACGATTTTGGTCATTTCGTACCTACCTATACTTTCTATTTTGGTCATTTCGTATCCAGTTGGTCATTTCGTATCCACTTTCGTCATTTCGTACACAGGTTTAATTATCATTTTGATTATTTAGTACCTAGTTTTTCCTACTATTTGTGTTTTTTGTTGAATGACCACCGCTAAAATTGTACATTGCTGAAATTGTGTTAAATTCCGCCGAAGAACGAGTATGATGGTTATGATTGTATCTAACCATTATTGGTTACTTCTTTCTAAGTTTAGTTTTTAAAACAAAGATTGTTTAGAACCCTTTTGTTTATTTCTCACCAAGTTCTAGATAAATTTACAATGTACTTTGTTGGAAAAAATCTGGAGAGAGACCAGTTTTTCGCTGTGTTGTTCATAAATCGCAATGCAAAACCAATATTCTTTATTAACAGCGTTCACCAAACAGTATAGTTTTAGACTTGTTTAAATTGAAAGCATGCCTTGCAAACTTACGTTCTCTTGAATCATACTATCCTAGGACAGCAACATTTTAGTAACTTGGCCCTGTTTTCAACACTTTCCCAAACAAACGCGGGTTATCACGTGCGCTATCAAATTCTTTTGGAAAAACATGTTGGATAAGGAGAAATTACTCGTTATAAGCAATTTCTCCTTTAACAAATACTTTTCCCCCCACTACTAGCGAATTTTCTACCATTTTTGCAGCTTTTTAAATTGTCGTCTGTCAACTCTTTGAATTTGGAAGAGTCTGATATTTTTCGTTTGGAAAAGAGTTCAGAGAGCGCTATGCGAGGGTATTAGATACTGTAACAGAAGACAACTTTTGATATAGATTCACAGTCACATCAATTTCATAATGTGTTAAAAAATCTGCTGATGAAAACTGACATTTACTTATTTGCCCTGGCTTTCTTGAAGCATTAAATAAAAAAATTTTCGGCGACTTTGATTCTTTGCATCGACTTTTTCTTGTCGGTGTTTGTTTGCATGATGAATTTTGAGCATAGGGCATCGTAATGGGATTCGTGTAACATCGCCTTTTATCGCCAAAGTCGTACGGATTCGGCTATGACAGGCGATGTTACACGAAAAGTCACCCATTAAGCCTTTGGCAGACGGCAAAATTTCAGCTGTGTTCAAACTGAAAGCATTTGCAGACGACAATTTCATTGTGGCTCAAATGGTACAAGTTTTATTTTATAGGATAGAAAACATTGTGGATAATAGAGAAAATGCTGGTTCCCAGCATTTTCTCCTTTCCCAGACTGTTTTCACAAGGCTTTTTTCTCAAGGTTGTTAGAAGTCGGCACTGAGTGGTACAGAGTTAAAAGTAGTTATAACTGCAAATTATATTATGCATTTACTTGTACAACACAATCTCAAGTTTTAACGACCCTTAGAACATAACTTTTTACAAACATTGTAGGAATGGGAGAAAATGCTGGTAAGCAGCATTTTCTCCTTTTCCAACAATGTTTTCTACCCTATCAAAGATGTACACTGTTTTTGAGCCATGTTTCAATTTTTGTCTGCAAATGGCTTCTTTCAGTATAATTTATTCGCAGTTAATGAAATTTAAACAGCTTGGGTCATAACAGCTGCCAGTGTACCTATGCATGCGTTTCTTGGCTATTTCCTTAAGGTCATGCACTGAATAACAACATGGCATAAATGATAAGTGGATCAGAAAGAAGACCATGCTGGAAATTTAAACCAGCGGTACCAACTTCAAGTCTTTGAGCTACAAACTCCTTAAAAGGGATCGGCAAAACTTTTATAAAGCACATTATTTGGCCTACAAGGATTTTGAGGTGTAAAACCTCAAAATTATACTAAGACTGGTTTTCAGTACTTTAAGATACCTTTCAAGAATTTCATAAATGTTACGGATTGATATAATAGAAAACATTGGTTAGAAGCACTTTCTCCATTTCCACAAATATCTTTAAAGGCCTCTTCCACAGGGTCATAAAAACTTGGGATTGTTTTGGAAAGGATTAATATCATTTATTCAAGTCTTGTTTTCTGCCTGTGCTCATGTACTAGATTTTATCTTTATTTTAGCCACAAACAAATGAGCTGTGCTTTGGCAAAAGGGGGCTTCTTGCATCCTCGTGATGGATTATACCAAGCAAGACATAAATAATTATTGATCCATAGACCGACCCTTCGATGTACAGAAAATGGACCAATGGCGAAAAGTTTCAGCCCAGGTCAGCCTGTGCAGACTGCACAGACTGACTGCCTGCACAGGCTGACCTAAGTCTATACTGTTTGCAGATCGATTAAGGCACCTTTTTACTTCAAGTCAAGTATAAAGGAAACCTGTGCAAAGAAAGTAATAAGATCTGTAGCTGGCACAAACCCGCTGCCTTCAGTGCGTCAGCGCTTTGATTTTTCCTAAGCCTTTGTAAGTAATTTTTCCACTGCCAATGGTGGCTTAAACAGCTTTTACAGACGGCTAGGTTTAACATAAGACTGCACTGAACGGGCAGTCTGATCTTGGATCTACACCGTCCGCAATCCGCATACTCTTTGTATGCTATGATCAAAAGCATTTTCAATTAAAGAAGAAAAATCATGAAAACCACAAAAAGTCGCATAATTAAGGTTCATGCTCTGTGAGAAGGGGGTTAGATGCATTTGCAAAAAGTATTGACCATGTTAGCTTACGCATTTCGTGCAGGCTCATATGTGTCAGAGCTTTTGCTATCTTTAAATTTCTGCATGTCAAATGACCTGATACCTGATAAATTCAGTCGGTTGTTATTACAGGAGCAAATTGACCTGAAATTGGCCTTTATTCAATGAATAATTAGCGAGTGAATATTGATATCATCAAGTATAATCGGACGGTACGGATATTCTGTTAACAGTAAATGTCGAGTTTGACCTTTTTAGTGCCATAGTTAAGATAACAAGCTTTTGCGAATTATATGGACCAAGGTCAGACTGTACAGAAAGTGCATCTTAGATCAATGTCATCCTCCACGTATAATCAAGTTAAACCAACACATAATGTTGATAAATCTTTAAGCCACATAGAGTTTGAAAATTGTCCATGGTTCCCCATTCAGGCGACAATAGCCGAAGCTTAGGTTGGACAGTAATTCAAGCGTGTAATATGGTAAGAGAGGTCATTTATTTCATGTCAGCTTGTTCGAGTAATAGACAAAATGAATTTCAAGGATCCAAAATCATGTGATGGTTGGCCTGGTATACTGCTTCGTTGAGATACAATTCAAACTCCTTTTTCCGCTTTTCCCATAGCATGGGTCGTATTTATATGACACCAAAAAGTAAATATAGGGAATTTTATTGACAGATCACTGTTTCCATCATAGAGTTCATTGTAGCACTAACCTAGCCTGGTTCGGATGTCAATACGTAGCGCAGATAAACTTTTCATGAAAAAAAAAACACAAAACCAAACACATCCCAAATGATAACTAAACGACGAAATAAACTTATCACCCTTTAGCCTATTGTTTGTATCTTATTAAACGTCGTTTTAAACATCATCTCAGTTATATCGCAGCGGCCAGATCACCTATCCATGCCTTCCTTGAGTTTTTTTTTTTTACCAGTACTTCGCTTGATATTCTTTCCAAATCCAAGGGCTGTTTTCCCATAAAACCCATATCAAAACATTGATCAGCGATGAGGAAGAATGAATCCTGTCGTAATGACTAACATCAATCCTCGACAAGAAATTTGCCGAGCTGGGCATCCGAACCAGCGATCTCCTGGTTTTAAGTCCTGTGCTCTCCCAACTGCGACACCGGATTCGGCACCTTTAGTCTTGATCACACCTTAGTTATCCAAAATCGCGTTCTCCTCATCACGGTTCATTCAGATCTATGTCAATAATCTCTCAACCCTATACCACACAATCCCGAGATTTAAAGACACTATAAGAGGTTGTCAAAAACATCGTGGGAAAATGAGAGAATGCTGGTAACCAGCATTTTCTCCTTTTCTCCAAATTGTTTTCTACCCTTTAAAAAGTAAATTTCAATTTTTGAATCACATTTATTTTGTCCCTTGCAAATGGTTTCGGTTAGGACAAGTGTAAGATTTTGTTATGTGGTAGAGAGTGAGTCTGTTCCGTCATTATTACCGCACAAAGAAACGTCGGAAAAGATGAACAGTCTGGAACAAAGGCTATCCCAGCTTAGATAACTGTACGTGGAATGAAAGGGAGATCAAAAACCAGGTTACTTTCTGACCAGCCCTCGCATACGGGGTTTCCCTGTTTACGCCTGGGTCCTCTCATATGTTGTATAATGTAGGTAGGCCAGGCAATAACTGTCTGGTTACTTTCTGACCAGCCCTAGCATGCGTGCCGTATTTACGTCTTGGACCTCTCATGTGTTGTCTCATGGAGGTAGGCCAGACAAACATGTACACCAGTCCACCTACTTTCTGACCAACCCTCGAATCCTTGGTTGCACTATGCACGCCTGAATACTCTCCTATGTTGCTTATGCTACACTTTTAACAGTCCGGATAATTTCTGACCGGCCCTCGCACTTGTAGCTGCTCTCATTCTGTCTTGTCAAATGCTAGATGGGTAGCAATCCAGATCATTTCTGACCAACCCTCGCATACGTAGCTGCTCTCATTCTGTCTTGTCTAATGCTAGATGGTAGCAATCCAGATCATTTCTGACCAGCCCTCGCATACGTAGCTGCTCTCATTCTGTCTTGTCTAACGCTAGACAGGTAGCAGTCCAAATCATTTCCGACCAGCCCTCGCATACGTGGCTGCATTATTTACGCCTGAAGCCTCTCGTGTGTTGTCTAGTGTAGGTAGGTTAGACATAGGCTTTAGAACTGCGGCGTGGTCAGAGTGTTAACAAGGATAACATATCTAATAAAGTACGTGCTCTGTTATCCAGGTAAGTTATTCTTTTAACAGAAACTGCTGAATAAAAACACATGATCATTGCTCTGTGAAAGGGAAGTTTAATGCGTCTACATAAAGTATCGACCAGGTTAGCCTGCGCAGTCCGCGCTTTTTGCTATTGGTAAATTTTCTGCATCCCCAAAGGATCATTCTACGTCATGATTTAGCCGGTTGTTGGACTAAATGGACTTAGAGGATCTATAATTATCTGAAGACTTGCTTGGTATAAAGCATCGGGAGATACATTTAACCCTCTCTTGCGAGAGCATTGTCAAATACATATGAGTCGTGCTCTGTGAAAAGGGAGGCTTAATGCATCTGCGAAAAGTATCGACCCAGGTCAGCCTGCGCAGTCCGCGCAGGCTGACCTGGGCCGAAACTTTTCGCTATTGGTCAATTTTCTGCATGTCAAAGGACCAATGTTACATCATGATTCATCTGTTTGTTTGGCAAATGCATTTTATAGATCCATAATTTTGTAATGACTTGCTTGGTATCATGAATCACGGGGATGCATTAAGCCCCCTTTTGGCTCAATTATAGAATGAACGATTCCAACAAATAGTGACACAGAAATGTTGCCGTCTCAAAGTTGTTTTTTTTTTTCTGAAAGGTAGCGGACAGCGTAGATCAAAGATCATCCGCAAGGCTTGTATTCACCAAACGTTCTTAATAAAATCTTCGTCTAATTGTCACATTTTTTTTTAATTTAAAAGAAACCATTTGATAGAGCCAATCAAAAACTGCGTTACGTTCTTAATCTGGAATTAGACTAAGAATGCAATTTAGAATAGCTGGCGAATACAGTTCCTGCAGACTTCACTTTTGAGATCAGGCTTTACGTTTCGTGCAGTCTGATTTCCGTCTACACTGTGAAAGTGGGTTGAGTAGACTTTTGCTTCCTAGTGGTTAAAACGGTTTACTTTATGATAAGCCCAGTTAAACCCTTATCCTGCTAAATAAGTCAAGTAAAACTTTCAAGACGATATTAAAAACCCGAAAAACGTTATTTCAAACTTATTTTCTGTGGAATTATATCTCCATATCGGAAAGCGTAGATGCAAGATCAGACCTCACGTGCTGTGGCCGTGATATGACTGAAATAATATACCAAGCGGCGTAAAACACCATTCAGTCAATCTTTCAGGATGACCAGGTTGACATTTGCAGACGACTGAGTCCGTCTGGGAGACCACTTAACTCTCTACCAAACGACAAAATGTCAGACTTGCCCAAACTGAAAGCCTTTGCAGACGACAAAGTAAATGTGACTCCAAAATTGGGATTTTGTATTGAGAAGGGTAGAAACATAGTGGGAAAAGAAGAAAATGCTGGTTGTCAGCGTTTTTCTCCCTCTCTCACAATGTTTTTCAAAAGACTGCTTTCTCAGTGTCGCTAAAACTCGGGAGTGTGTGGTAGAGAGTTAACTAAACGACATGGAAAGAAAAGAAATGCTCTGGACGAGCTTAACGTATGTGTAGTAAATAGTCATATTTTCCAGGGAGCCGAGCACCGGTAGCTCAGCCGGTAGCGTACAGTACTTGAGACCAGGGGGTAGCTGATTCGAATACCGAGCTTGCCCAATTTCTTTCCGAGGACTGATGATAGTTATTGCTCACCGCTGATCAATGTTTCGACGATGGTTATGTGAAGAACTGGTAATAGAAAATTCCAGGAAAGTATAGATAGGTACACTGACCGCCGCGATATAACTGAAATAATGTTGAAAAAAGCGTTAAGCACCATGCAAACAAGTAAATTTTACAAAGAAGTTTGCTTTCAGTTTGTTTCAGGCGTCAATTAAGTTATTAGGAAATCGATATTTTAGTAAAAAATTAATATGCTAACACTTTACCATGCAAGAAAAAAAACTGTACTTGTCTAAATTTCAAGCATTTGCAGATTGCATGCATATATGTTTAGTCTTCAGAGATGAATTTAATCTTTGAAGAAGAAGAAAACATTGTTGGAAAAGGAGAAAATGCTGGTTACCAGCATTTACTCCTTTTCCAACAATGTTTTCAAAAAGCTTTCCCTTTATTCTTTAGAGTCTTTTGAAACACGGAATGGTTTTAGGAAAGGGTACACGGGTATTGAAAAGAACATCGCTATTTGGACTGTAAATGAGTGCAAATTGATTGTAAAAGACAATGGGCAATGTCTGCAGTCCGAAACTATTTTCTACAAAATATTCATTGGACATAAAGGACTCATCTTGCATTATTCAATCAATGCAGCAGATGAGCGAAACAATGGCGCAAGAAATTTACTAGATGACCTGTCATTCTCGCGTTGTTGTGTTAGCCTGGACAATTTTGATAAACCTTGATGCGAGTCACGTTATCCATAGCTGATCACGTGACCTCTGAGTTTTTTTTTTAAAGGGGCTGTGTCTAAATATACAGTGCTACTTATATAAACTATCCTTTTTGACCCTAAAACCGGCCCTGCATCTACGTCTATGTGTCAGATGGTATTATTAGTTACGATATTTTCAACTTTAAACCGCTTTGCATAATTATCCTGTTCAAAATTGATTATCTTTTTGCGATAATAAGAATACATGCAACCCTTTCGATCTCTTTTCTATGATACCATCATTGAACAATATTGGCACGACCAGAATTCGGACCAGGCGGCTCTTACTGAGCGTCAGATATGCAATTGTTGTTCATGAATCATAGTCTATCATACTCCATCAAACTCTATTAGACGAGACATCTTTATCGACTGAAAATCAACATGAACCATGGGCTGTGAAATGGGGTCTTAATGTATCTGCGAAAAGTATCAATCCAAGTCGACCTGGGCCGAAACTTGTTGCTATTAGTCAATTTTCTGCATGTCCAAGAACTAGTTTACCTCATAATTAAGTTGGTTGTTAGACAAAACGGACTTTATGAATCCAAGATCATGTGATGACTTGCTTGGCATCATGCATCACGGAGATGTATAAAGCCCCCTTTTGCCAGAGCAAGGCTCACGTGATTGTTTTTGTTCCCATAAAAAAGTAAGCCGCCATACAGAACAAGGGACATCACTCTATCAGATTCTATCGGGTGACAAAATTGTAAACTTATCCAAGTTAACCCTTTACCACACAATGTGGAATTTTACCGACCGCGGGGAAGAAAGTTTTTTAAATACATTTTAGGAAATGGAGAAAATGATGATTTCAGGTATTTTTTCTCCTTTTCCTTTCAAAGACAATTTCTCCCATCGAGCCACATTTATTTGAATGTCAATGCTTTGGTCTTGGAAAAGTCCAAAATTCTACCGTTTGGTGAAGTGTTAACCCAAATCTTGCTATATAACTGAAATGAAACTTTCGAGTCGACAGTAAAAACCCGAATATCGCTACTTCAGAGTCTTTTTTTTTAGGAGGGAATATCTCCTTATCGGACAATGTAGATCCAAGATCAGATTGCACGTTCTGTGCAGTCTGATCTTAATCTACACTGTCCGCAAAAGGTCAGTAAATCGCGCTTAGCAGCCTAAGTGTTAAAATCATTTTCAGACCACACACTGAATAATGTCTCAAGGTGTTTGTTACTGTCTCAATGCGTTTGTAGACAATATTGCATGAAATGCAGAAAATGGTAGTTATAAGCGTTTTCTCCTTTTCCCACAAACTTTTCCGAGGGTGCCTCCCTCAGAGTCGTTAACCCTTTACCACACAACAAAACTTTAGACAGCTTGAAAGCTTTTGAAGACCAGAATTTACTTGTACCTCAAAAGATGATTGTTGTCTTTATAGGAGGAAATATTTTCGGAAAAAGGAGAAAGTGCCGGTTACCAGCATTTTCTCTTTTTCCAACAATGTTTTCAAAAACCTTCTCCTTGGTGGTCGTTAAAAACTCATGATTGTGTGGTAAAGGGTTAAAACACGGAATCGTTTGGGAAAGTCATCAACTGTTTCAGTAACTATATGGACACCAAAAAATGAGTACAGAGATCAGATTCCATGGAAAAAATTGGCGTTCAACACACGAAAAGGGGCCTTCGGACAAGTGCGTAAAAGTAAGTCGTCCCAGATCAGCCTGTGCAGTCTGTGACTAATCCGAGACGACACTTTCCGTTTTTGTGCGATGTTCTGTTTCACGAAAGTCTACTGTAGGAAAAAAATCTTGTGTATTCGTAAATTGCCGTTTCGGATTAGCCTGTGCGGACTCCGCAGGCTAATCCGAGACGACACTTTACGCAAATGTTCGAAGGTCTCATTTCGCATGTTGCGGGCCAATTATATGATCTGATATTGGTCTGGACTTTTCGTAAATGACATTAAAGGCAGTACTTAGCAGAATATTTATTGGTCAACTAAAAAAAAAGTTATCCGGCAAAAACCCGACAACCTTTCATTTGCAGTATTTTTCTTTGCTTCCATCTCAAGTTTCCTAGGATCCGCCCGGGTAGCTGAGTGGTTACCTAACGATTGCAGTGTTCGATACCCGGTTGAGGCAGACTATCTTTCCGGCGATTTTTTCGACTCTCACCTCTGATGCATGTGAGAAAGGCAGTCAGTGACTTGGAAAGAAAGCTTTGTCAGTGCTGGTCTGAGAAATCCAGAAAACACATGCGCAGGTACACTGACCGACGTGATATGACCCAAGTTGTTAATATACGTTAACTCCAAACAAACAAATCAAGTGTCCTAGGCCTGTTATATAAAGCGACACTCTACCTTTAATGATAAATATTTGCCCTCTTCTCCAAGTTTGTCTTCTCAGTCTGTAATCTATTTTGACAGAGTGTACACAATTATTATTTGGGACTTTTTGTTTTAATTAGGAAAACCTGGATCTTTGGATTACCAAGGTACTTTTGTTACTTTATTTGTAAACTCGGCTGTGTTGGGGGGGGGGGGGGGGGAGGGGTCAGAAGGGCTATTGATTGAATGGTGTTTCACACCGCTTTCAACATTAATTTTACTCATATCACGGCGACAGCTGTAATATTCATCTTAAAAGTACTATAGGCTAGGGCTGTGAAGTGTCTTGCCCAAGGACACTCCCACGAAAAACCTAGTGGATCCAGTGAGGCTCGAATCCGAGGTCATGAGTCCTACACTTTACCACTGAGCCACGCAGGACCCTGGGAGAAGGGCTTCTTCAGAGCTCGTTTAGCTTAAACGTTTCCCAACTGTTTTGTTTTAATGATACAAAAGGAAGAAGGCCATTTGAAATATCGAAGGTTTTTTTTTTTACACATTGTGGGAAAACAGGAAATTGCTGGTTACTCGCATATTTTCCTATCTTCTCTCTCTCTCTTTTTTTTTTCTACCCTTCCAAAGGCAAATTGCAATCCTTGAGCAACATTTACTTTGTCGTCTGCTAATGCTTTCAGTTTGAACGAATCCTAACCCTTAGGCGGCTAAGCACGACTCAAGGACCTTTTGCGGACAGTGTAGATCAAGATTCTTGGATTTACACTGTTCGATAAGGAGATATTTTTTACCAAAAAAAAAAAGTACCTTTGAAATAGCAATATTGTGTTTTTTGAACGGTTTCAAAATATCATTCACTTATTTAGGTTAAATATTGGCACCAAGTATAGAGTTAAGTCCTTCATAAACTTTTCGAATGCGGAAAGTATAGAGTTAGTCCTTCATAAACTTTTCGAATGCGGAAAAATACGATCTCGTTTAACTCAGGCGTAATTATTTCTAATGAACTTGACTTAACAAGCTGGCGGTATAGGTCCAAGATCAGACTGCACGTGACTTATGCCGTCCGAAATAGGTCCTGTTTCCGCACACAGCGCTGAAAGGGTTTAGCCCTTTGAATGAACCTACTATCATAATCACAGGTGAACGGCGAGCGACAATGTAAATCCTATATTACACACTAATATACTGAAAGGTAAACAACTCGTAATGTATTTTCAATACCCCAGTCACGAATTCCATGCTGTTTAAAAGTCATTTTACTACCAATATTAACATCCTAGTACCAATGGATAGCGGAAACATTAATCTACAAGAAAATCATGTCACAATTTAAGCCATTTCAAGCTGCTAAGAAATATCTATCTCGAAACTGTCAAACAACCCAACTCGGAAGAGATCTGATTGCATTGATTCGCGAAAATTTTCAAGAGATAAAACCCATTTTAAACGCGAAAGACGTTGAATATTTGACAAGTTTCATTTCGGGTTCAGCAGTATTAAGGCATATAGACCTGAAACATTAAACTATTTGATGTGAATAGGCTGTACAATCCTTATTTCCATCAGTAAATCTGTCCGGCGCTCAGCTTCCTGCCATTTTGACGTACTATGCATGCTCGGTTTGTTTATCAAAATGTGTTTTCTCATCGGTTATCGATGAAGGTGTGTCTAGACCCGGCCGATGATAAAACGTGAAACAAAAGCATGCTTAGTAGGCCATAAAGGATGACAGTTTGTACGGCTGGACATTTTCAGATAAAAAAAGGTTCGTGCAACACATGCACATGCGTGAAAATGGTGGACGCGTTTTATTGTAGATGAGTAAAAATACAGAAAGTGCCGGATATTTCTTGAATGTGCGGTAAAAAAATAATGTAGATAGGACAAACAAATTAGTGGATGTGTTGGATAGATGACCAGAAAACGTAAAAAGAAGGACTCGCCAGGTACCAATCAGAAACCGAAGAAAAACAGTCGTACAACAATGGACAGGAATGGCGGGAACGAAAACAAAGGCAAGAAAAATGCAAATAGTGGCCAAAACCAGGCAAGTCAATAATTTGTAACAAATCAAACAGGTATGAACAATCATCAAACACAGTTTAGTGGTCAACAGTATAACGGTAGTTATGCCAGTAACAATGCATCGAATGGACCATTTATGATGCTTATGAACTCTACCCCACCCATAATGTCACAAAACATGGGTAACCAGCAACAACAATATCAACAATGTAGTACTCCCGCAACATCGATGAGTCAACCCCCAGACTTTTTCGCCATAATCATACAGCGGTTAGATTCAATGGATACAAAACTGACTCGGTTAGAAAGCATAAAAAACGATGTCAAGGGCATTAATTGGAGGATGGACAAAATTGAGGAAAAGATAAAGAACATTGAAGGAAAAGTGAAGGATCTGGAGGAAAGTAAGAACTTTGATGCTGGCGTGTTTGAAGATATGGTAAATAAACAAAGAGAAATAGACTCAATCCTTTCGAAAATGAAAAAGTTTGAGACCGAGCAAAGGGAAAGGGAAAGAAAATTACAGGACGAAATGACCGATTTGAAATGTCGCAGTATGAGAGATAACCTGATTTTTTACAAATTACCAGAAGAAAATGGGGAAAATTGTGAAGAAAAAGTATTATCCTTTATAGAAAATAGACTATTCATAGAGAAAGCCACTACGGAGATCAAACTACATAGAGCACACAGAATAGGAACATTTAAGAGAGGCAACACGCGACCAATTGTAGCAAAATTCACTTATTACCCGGACAGAGAGAAGGTAAGAAAAACAGCTAAGAACCTGAAAGGAACAGAATTTGGCATATCAGAACAATATCCACGAGAGATCATGGAGAAAAGAAAACAATTGATCCCCGTTATGAAGGCCGCACGAGCGAACGGTAAAGAAGCACACTTAATGCTGGAAAAACTATACATAAACAACCAGTTATACCGTGAAAACAGTTAGGATGCAAGTGAGAGTGAAATTAGATGTCTAGCCTGGAATGTGGAGGGACTTACTTCAAACAAAAGATCAAACCAAGAATTTTGTGATCTAATCAGAGAATACGACATAATATGTTTGAGTGAAACATGGACCAAGAAATCATCACCAATAGACTTAAATGGTTTTTCAAAACCAATTCATTCATATAGAAAGCTACAAAACAGGCGCGCAAATAGAGCCAGCGGTGGTATTATAGTGTACATTAGAGACAGTATACGAAAAGGAGTATCATTAATCAAAAACGAAGTAGACTCGATAGTCTGGTTGAAATTTGATAAGAACTACTTCTACATTGAAAGTGATTATTACCTTGCAGCTATTTATATACCACCTGAAAACTCTCCTGTACATAATTTATACGATTATGACATTTTTACTGTATTAGAAAATGATGTCAATCAATTTAACCAGTTGGGAAAAGTTTTTATCTGCGGTGACACAAATAGTCGAATTGGGAACAAGCTTGATTTTATCGCTAATGATTCTGTTATAGAATGTGAGGATACTGAATATACCCTTCCTCCTCCTTACCGTAGGTCGTCAGATAGGAAATCCAATCGTTTTGGAGAAAATTTAATCGATTTATGTAAATCATGTAATATGTGCATTGTTAATGGACGCCTTCATAATGATAGCGAAATTGGTAAGATAACATGTAATACCCATAATGGGCAAAGCGTAGTAGACTACCTTATAACAAATAGAAATCATTTCAATTGCATTAAGAATTTTGTTTTAAAAGATTTTACACAATTTTCAAACCATGCACCCGTAGGTTTTTCGTTGAAAATAAATTCACAAACAAATGGTAAGAATGTCCATTATGTGAGGAAAATTACAAGATGGGACACTCGATACAGGGATATGTTTTTACAAGATCTGTCCAACGGTATCGAAAGGTTAGAAGACACACTATTACAACATATCGAATCGCGGTGTGATTCTGATACCCTGATCAAGGCATGCACTGATTTCTTTAAGGAACAAGGGGGTAGGTATTTTGATAAAACGATCTATATTCAAAACTTAAATTTTGTTGATACGGACAAGCATCAAAATTATTGGTTTGATGAAGAATGTAAGAATAAACGGGAAGCGTACAAAACCGCGGCCAAGTTGTTCAATAAAGAACGGTCCGATTCAGCTCGTAAAAACTACTTTACCAAAAGGAAAGACTACAAATACTGCTGTAAACAAAAGCGCACTCAGTATAATAGAAATATTGCTTCAAAAATGAACGACTTGCGTAAATCGAAACCACGAGAGTTTTGGAAAATTTTCAAAATTAAAAAATCCGTCATAAATGATTCAAATATATCTTTACAAAAGTTTCATGATCATTTTAAACAGCTGACGTCTGAGTTTGACATGAATAAGGAAAGAACTATATTTGCAAATGTTGAATCACCTACATGGGATTCAATATATGAAGAATTAGATCAGCCAATCACAGTAGAAGAATTACAAAAGGCATGTAAACAGGAACAAATAAAACATGTGCGCACGATGAATTGATTTATGAGTATTTTAAGGCGAGTATAAATATTACTGGCAAAGCCATTTTATCTGTTTTTAACTATATATTATATACAGGGAATTTTCCAGAATCCTGGGGTAAAGGTTTAATCATTCCAATCTATAAAAAGGGTGACCCATCGGACACTAATAATTATCGAGGGATTACTATTACAAGCTGTTTTGCTAAGCTGTTTACAGTTATATTGAACAATAGGCTAAAGGCATGGGCTGAAAACTGTGATGTTATAACGGATGCTCAGTTTGGATTTAAAACGGGATATAGCACGGTAGATGCCGTGTTTATTTTGCATTCCTTGATAGAAAAGCAATTTATAAATAAAAGTAAACTATTTGCGTGTTTTGTAGATTTTAAGAAGGCATACGATAGTATCGATAGAAACGCTTTATGGCTGAAAATTTTAAAATGTGGTATAGATGGTAAAGTTTTTACCGTATTAAGGTCGATGTACTCAAAGGTCAAAACATGTGTTAAACATTTGAATAATCTCTCGGATTTTTTTGATAGCAATATTGGACTCTTCCGAGGGGAGATAACTTCACCAATTATGTTTTCACTATTTTTAAATGACATAGAAAACTTTTTCCAGTTGGATCTTTTAGAGGGAGTAAGATTAGGGGAAGTTCTTATCGACTTACTTATGTTTGCAGACGATGCCGTGCTGCTATCGGAGACGGCAGATGGGTTACAGAAAATGATGTTTGAATTAGAAAGTTATTGCTCAAAATGGAACTTGACCGTAAATACAGATAAAACTAAAATTATGATATTCCAAAAACGGGGGCGTATGGGACAGCTATATCATTGGACTTACGGTAATGAGGAAATTGAAGTTGTAAAAAGTTTTATGTATTTAGGCGTGTTATTCACTAGTGGGGGATCATTTCAACAGGCAACCGACACTCTAGTTGGTAAAGCAGTCAGGGCTATGGGGTCTCTTTTTAATTTAACGAAAGACTATGATGTACCAAATCATATCTTATGTAATTTGTTTGATAGCTATG
Source organism: Tridacna gigas (assembly GCA_945859785.2). NCBI lineage: Eukaryota > Metazoa > Mollusca > Bivalvia > Cardiida > Cardiidae > Tridacna > Tridacna gigas. The sequence goes on from OX244028.2 coordinate 59,748,579, forward strand.
TCGGTTCAATTTTAAACTACAACTGCGAAGTATGGGGATTTAACCAAGCTGAAAACATTGAAAGAGTACATAGAAAGTTTTGCAAACGGATATTGAATGTGAAAGCCAATACAAATTCGTTAGCAGCTCTGTCCGAACTTGGTAGATATCCTTTGATCATAAATAGAAAAATACGGATAATAAAATATTGGATAAAATTACAAACACAAAAGAGTAATAACTGCATTTTGTCGGCAGTCATTAAGCAACAAAAAAGTGAAATACAAAAGGACTGTCACATAAGAAACTGGTGTAATAAAGTTAAAGGTCTGTTAGAATCAACGGGATTTTTTGATATCTGGCTTTACCACGAGTCTGTCTTCATAGAAAAATTTATTCCCATTTTTAAAGTAAGGGTAAAAGATATGTATTTAAGTAATTGGAGAGCAAGTCTACAGCTCAATCCATCGAAAGAACTCTTTTACAACTTAAAAGATAGTTACGAAATGTCTAGTTACTTATCAATTCTTGAAAACAAAAACAAAGGAATATCATAAGTAAAATTAGACTCTCCTCTCATGATCTTAAGATAGAAACTGGAAGACACAACAACACACCAAGAAACAATAGATATTGTGAACTTTGCTCGTTACAGGATATAGAGGACGAATACCACTTTACACTTATTTGCCCATTTTACAAAAATTTAAGATCACAGTACATTGCTAAATATTACATAAAACACCCAAGTATGCAAAAATTTATAAATCTTCTAAACACAAGTAGAAAACGAGAACTAATGAAATTGGCGATATATTATGAAAAGGCATTCCGGATGAGACAAAATCACTACCTAGCTATGCAGTAGTCTTTTAGACTTAAGGATCGTATTTCCCTACCACTATGTTCATAACAATAGTCCCTCAGTTTTGTTTTATAAACAAATGAATAATAATGTTATTAGGTCATACGTTTGTATGTAATCTTCCATGTAAAACTACCTCCCAAATCACCTATACTGAATGGTCACCGACAGGCTAAAAAAAAGTTTATTCATAAACGTTGTTTTATATATATATATTCTTCTGATGTAGTATTACCTAACTATAATAAATGTCAATGTTAGACGGCGTGGCATGTTTTGTCACAATGTCTTTGAAATGGGTTTATGAAGAAACACGTGTAGTAAATAGTTGATACTAATGTCACAGTCTGGGCCTAAATTTAAAGTTATCTTATGCCACAATATTCTCAAAAGCTTGGTGATGGATGTATAAATAAAGACTGTTAATTGCTATTTTTAAGTAACCTTTACACGTTATTTTGCCATCGGTTGCAATGCTTTCTAAATGAAATGTTGGGGATTTGCAGAAGTACAATAAGTCGTTATCTGGCAGTTTTCAAAAGTTATTAAACATCAATGATGAGTTAGAACCCCACAGTGATGGGTTGATAACTAGTCTAAGTAATTAGTTAATATGTCTCTGCATTGATCTATTCTGTTTAATCAATCTTGATTGTAATGTATTTTAGTCACAGAGTTATCAAGGAACGGGTAAACTTGAAAATTTTAAACCATATAGCAATGGGTTAATAGATAATAGATAAGGGTATGAAGAGTAACGACACCGTTATCGTAAGCTTTTAATGCAATGCTGTCTGATGCTACAATGTTTTCAAAAGATCTCGGAACCGAGAAACATTTAAAGCCGTACGGCCGTACAAAAAGGAGTCATGAATAAGAATGTTGTTTAGTTCTTGCATTGTCATATTAATCTTTATGTGTATTGTTACAGCCCTTGTCTTAATGTTTTCAAAAGAATAAACTATATATAAACTATAAAAACATAAAGTACAGTTATATGTATGTAAAGATGAACTATGATTGTCTAGTATAGTTCTTTGTTTACCGTTTATAAAATGAAATGATTTACCACAATGTTTTCAAAAAACCCCAAACTTGCGAAAAGGAAAAGTCGTATTTTCACAGGAATGGGTTAATCAAAATACATGTACCTATAAAGATGATCTGATAAGCTATCAATCTTTTTAATTACCGGTAACACTTGTACATAGTCTTGTTTTGTGTTACAATGTTTGCCTAGAATATAAACTACAAGAACAGAAAGGTATATTGGCACAATTGCTGTTACATGGTTTCAAAAGCTCTCAAGTATAAACTGTAAGAACACAAAGATGTATTAGTACAATATGTACTATGATTGTTTATCACATTTCTTTGTTTACATTTCTTGAAATGAAACACTAAGCCACAATGTTTTGAAAAGCCCGTATCTTCACAGTATGGATTAATTAAAACACCTATATACATTGTCTGACAAGAAGAGAAGTTTGTATTAACAAAGTCATTTATTTATAAAGAATTTTTATGATTGTTTATTACATTTCCTTGCTAATTTATACAAAATGATACAATTTGCTACAATGCTTTTAAAAGTCTCAAACTTGCAGGGAAAAGTATCTCCACAGTAATGGCTTAATTAAAATACTTATATATAAGGTCTGATAAGTTACATAATTTTGGTATTAACACCTGCACATAATCTTATCTTTTATCATAATGTTTTTAAAAGTGAAAGAGCCTCACTTTTCCGTATTAATCATTACATGCAATGTAAGAACCTCCTTCATTAGGTTCTCTAAAGTGATAAAACGCAAGAACATTAATGTGTATTTTCATAGTTATTAGTCTGTAATTGTGTATCTTATTTTTAGATTTAGAAAGAAAAAAAAATGTACACTGTCGGAACAAGAAAAGTCTCTTTAATTTAGAAATGGATTAATCACTGAACAAGGTTATTAGTAAAGATGCAATTAATTTAATTTTTCATGCAGTGTACACCCTTGCAAAAACTTGATTGATACCTTTCTATCAAATTTACTTTGTATAACAATTCAAAACATTACAGAAATTAAGAGCCATAATTTTTAAAGCACTCTCACATTTTAAGTTACTAAGAAATAATGTCCGCTTATTACTTAAAATATTGTGTGTTTTTTTTTTTTTTTTTCTTCAATATTTGTATATTGAAAATATGTCATATGTATTGCATGCTTTGTAATTAATTGTCATGACCATTGAGCTTGTATGCTCAGATGCCAAATAAAATGTCTGTTCTGTTCTGTTCTGTTCAACACAAAAAGGTGTTGAAGTTCTATTTTCAGTGCAGATATACTTTTAAATTTGTAGGCTTCAAATGCACCTTGCACAAGAACGGACATTTTTCGTGTTGAAAATGGGTTTTATCTCTTGAAAATTTTCGCGAATCAATGCAATCAGATTTCTTCCGAGTTGGGTTGTTTGACAGTTTCGAGATAGATATTTCTTAGCAACTTGAAATGGCTCAAATTTTGACATGATTTTCCTGTAGAATAATGTTCCCGCTATCGATTGGTACTATTGATGTTAATATTGGTAGTAAAATAACTTGTAAACAGCATGGAATTCGTGACTGGGGTATTGAAAATACATTACGAGTTGTTTACCTTTCAGTATATTAGTGTGTAATATAGGATTTACACTGTCGCTCGCCGTTCACCTGTGATCATAATGTGATCGTACTGACTCGTTATCATAGAGGCTATTTTTAGACGTACAAACAACTCATTTAGAACTGATGGTGAAGCGATTGATTTCCCTTTTAGTTTGCTCAGTTGATTGATTGATTGATTGATTGATTCGCTAACTTAATGATTGATTAATTGGTTGGCTTGCTGAACCGACCGAACGACTGGGCACAACTAACGAAAGTTTCTCGCCACTTAACCTATTGATTGGCCCGACTTGATCTAAATTTCAAAGCAACCGGTGGCTTTGAAAGATTGTTTCGCGTATATAATGATTGATTGATCGTATGGTGTTTAACGCCGTTTTTAACATTATTTCAGTTATATCGCGGCGGCCAGTGCACCTATCCAAGCTTTCCTGGAATTTCTTTTACCAGTAATCCGCACAATATTCTTTCCATGCCACTGGCTGCTTTGCCACATAGCCATTGTCGAAACAATGGTCAGCGGTGGGAGAGGCATGAATCCTGTCGCAATGACTATCATCAATCCTCGGAAAGAAATTGGCCGAGCCGGCGATCGAACCAGCGACCTTCTGTTCTCAAGTCCTGTACACTACCGACTGAGCTACGGGGCTCGGCTTCGCGTATATAACTGGTGAACCGATTCCTTGATCACGATTATAGGTGCACTAGCCGACATTACATAAATTGGGTAATGTTTAAATTGGCGTTTACTACCAAACAAATAAACAGACGAAAATGGCTTATAAACCTCTCAAGAAGGCCACGCGATACGCCAAAACTTTCACTCTCATGTACTCTCATGTACTTCACTAAATGGGACTTCATTCATTATTAATGCGTATTCACGTGACCACAAGTCGTCGGTCAAGGTCACGAGAAATACTCTTCGATAACGTGGCGTATCGTAAAGTTAACCGTAGTTGTTCTCAAACTTCTTCACGTTTTTGTATACCTAAATAACCCTTCACCAGACGACAAGATGTTGGACTTGTCCAAATTAAAAACATTTACAGACGATATATTTAATCTTTAGACTGCTAAGCGCGACTCAAGGACCTTTTGCGGACAGTGTAGATCAAGATCAGACTGCACAGAACGTGCAGTCTGATCTTGGATCTACAACGTCCGATAAGGAGATTTCTTTCCCCCAAAACACCTTTGACCTAGTAGAATTTGGGGTTTTAATGTCGGCTTGAAAGTTTCATTTCAATTATATAGCAGGATAAGAGTTAATGTGTCTCAAAAGATGAAACTTGTTTTTGAAAGAGTAGAAAACACTGGGAAAAAGAGAGGAGATGCTGGTGAGCAGCATGTTCTCCTTTTCCCACAATGTTTTTAAAAGCCCTCACCCACAGGATCTTTATAGCTCTGGGTTGTTTGGTAAAAGGTTGAACTCACTATGAGATGGCTTAACGTCTCTGGGGTGGAAGACATTTCAAATCGTCGTGAGAGAAGACTAGACTGCTGGTAATCTGCATTTCTCGGTTTCTCATCATGATGTTTTCTACTTTTTTAACGGAAGAATTCGATCGTTTCAATACATTAGATAAATTGTCTGTAAACGCTTTAAATAAGAACGGGAATCTTTATATGATATGGTATGAGTTGGTCAAGCCTCGAAAACAGTACCCTGAGTTTTAACGACCCGGAAGAGGAAGGATTGAAAACATTGTGTAGAAAGAAGAAAATACTGTTTACCAGAATGTTTTCTAACCGTTTGAAGACAATCACCATTACTTGAGCTACATTTCTTTTATCATCTGCAAGTGTTTCTTAGTTGACAGGTCTAAATCTTTGTCCATTGGTACAAGAGTGAAATAACTTTCCTTTGTGTTTTGTTCGGCCGTTTTCAGCATTATTTCATTCATTCTGTGACGGCCAGTGTACCTATCCATGAGGATTCTTTTCCCAGAACCTCATACCGTGTTCTTTCCAAGCCACAGGCAGCAGCCCTACGTAATATCTTCGATTTGATGAACAGCGGTGAGAGAAAACTTGATTGATCTATGATTTAAACGTTATTTAAGTCATATCACGGCGAGAGCTCACATATTCATGTATTTTCTGGGTTCCACCAGTACTAGGCTGGGGTTCCTAAGTGCCTTGCCTATGGGCAATGGGACTGGAGCACGGGACCTACAGGTCGCCAGTCCTACACTGTACCACTGAGCCACGAAGGACCCTGGTTAGAGAGGAAGGAACCCTGTCGGGAATCGTATCAGTAACTAGACAGGGTGTCAAGCCTTGTCTTTTTAGCTCCTGGGCTTGACAACTCATTATTTCTTTTACTCTTTACGACATGACGCAATTCAAGGCTATAGACAATACTTGTTGGACTTAGAATTTACAGTTTTTTCGTCATACATAATAAGATAATAATACACTAACACACAATTGAATAGCAGTACAGAGATCATACATAAAAATACAGATTATGACGGTTGTTGTTATAATGGGAGCAAACAGATCTACGTAAAAACGTATAAATGATAAATAAAAGACATAAACAGGAAGAGACGTTTTTAGCCAGTTTTTAATCCATTGCATCTTTATTTTATCAAACTACATGTATAATCATTCTTGTATCTTCATGCTAAATGTTGCCCCTGATGGTTGCAAGGTTGCATAGATTATGACCGATAGAAAATGCATTTCATTTTCTTGAGGCCATCAAAGAAATCACTATTGTGACGTTTCCGGTTTTAAATTGAAGATTTCCGATATACGCATTTATCCCTTGCACCGTATACATCGTATATTTGCAATTTATCTATTTTTACACAGCTGACTAAATTTTGAATTATTCTACAGTCTATTAAATTTTAACAGTGGTTTTTTTTTTTTGGTTTTTTTTTTTCATTCTGGCTGTCAAGATATACATCTTTAAAATCGAAAGCATTGGCAGTTGACCTATCAAACTTTATTCAGACGGCGGAATTTGTCTCTGAAACGGAAGAAAACAGTGTTGGAAAAGGAGAAAATGCTGGGTACCAACATTTTCTTCTTTTCCAATAATGTTTCAAAAGCATTCTTCTCCAGTGTCGTTGAAATTAGGGATTGCGTGGTAAGGGTTAAACGATTTTGAAGCCGACTTATTTGAAAAACCTTGAAATTGTCCTCCCCGCCACAGATGTATTTTGTGAAGTGAAGACCAGTCAAACTCAAGCTTACACACAATTGCAATGTAATATTTGTGTAAAATAACGGTTTTAGTAAAGTGGTTTGAATCAATTGCCAAGAAACTTAAAAAAAAATCACGACAGGACTAAATAGTGCGTTTACTGTTTATCACATAAAAGACTACCAAAACGTATAAGTAAGAGGACAAAATGCTCTTGACGTGCAATTTACTCCTGTTGCTTCAATGTTTTTAGAAATTATTTGCTGGAAAAGGAGAGAAAAAGTTGACTGCACACTGAAATACGTCTAAACTGTTCTAGAATGTTTACCTGTTATGAAACATTACGTAAAAGCTTTGTTTAACTTATATTTTACATGTCGGTATAAATCAAGCATAATAATGTGTACACTATGTTGGAAAGAGGAGGGGGCATTCCAGCAAATCAGGTAATATATGGGGGTTATTGTTACAAGCAAATGTGACTTCAAGACAAGCAGTGCATTTAAAATTAAGACGTTGCTCTGGGAAAAGGGCGTTTAATGCACCTGCGAAAAGCATCGACTTAGGTCAGCCTGCGCATTCCGTGCAGGCTGACCTGAATCGAAACTTTTTTGATATTTGGTCAGTTTTTTTGCATGTCACGCGTCAGTCAATTCTAAGACAAAACAGAGTTTATGGATTCAGTATTATATGATGACTTGCTTTGTATGAAGTCTCAATAATGAGACGTTTGCGGTGCTTCTTTTCTGGGGGCGACCAACTAAAAACTAAAATCGCCTTCGGGGACAGTTATCTGTGCCAGCTTGGTATAATGCATCATAGTCCTATTCATAAGCCCCTACGTACGTTATTTTTCATTCTGACATTCATCGTGTACGTAGGGTCTTATCGGCTCCTTCATAGTTTCCTTTAGCAAACTCCGACATCGAATTTTGTCGCTGTTTGAACAGCAAATTTGGATACTTTCAAGTGAACTTGTTCAATAAAATATACATCAGAAGTAAGATAAATGAATAATTTCTCGATTGAAAAAGGATATTTGTCCAAAACTTGCCTATTTATGAGCTAAATCCATTCCGATTCAACACCACTCTGTTTTGTTATGAATTGCCGTGGAAGAGATATGATTGTTCCGAATGAACCGTCATGTGCGGGTCAGTGCAACTTACAGAATGGTATTATGTCTTTTTTTAAAACGAAATTTTGTTCGCTTCGGTCTTGTTTGATTACTGTAACAGATTTCGTTCATAAACTTAAAGTAAATTCTTATTTGTCATCCAGCTGTCTGCATGACTGAAAAACATGGCGGCGACTCTGTCGGCAATCCAACTTGCGAGTGATTTTATTGAATTCTGAATGAATCTGCCCATTATTTATCAAGACAGCGGCTGAATATTTTCAAAAAAAGTTCTATCTACAGGTAAATGAAGTTCTCTTTTGTTATAATTCTGGTTTTAAAGATGATCGGATTTGCTACATAAAACTGAATGGGACCCGTTTAGACGTTACATGCAATAAGAAAAATCAAATGTGAAATGTCCGATGATAAATGTTGAAAGGTAAATAAGCATGTATACGTCTAAATATTTGGACTAAATGCATCACTGAGATGTGTTCAACTCACTCCAATGCACAGGCCATTTATTCTGTATCTGATTACGATAGGTGATTTTAAAGCTGTGCTCCCAAAATACGAACAATAATGTAAACTAATATGAACGATTTATCGTGCGAGAGCTATATATCTAGTACAGTATGACAAATGATAAACAGACGTTGTTCAGCACTGTTTCACCATTACACCGCCCTAGGCGAAAAAGATAATTTTTGCGGTCGGCGTATATTACCCTTAACCTGCTAAATAACTTAAATGAAACTTTAAAGTTTTAAACCGATGGTTGAAACCCGAATATTGCTATTTCAAAGTTTAGGGGATAGAGAAATATCTCCTAATCGGACAGTGTAGATCCAATATCAGACTGCACGTTCTGATCTTGGATCTACACTGTCCGCAAATGGTCTGTGAGTCGCGCTTAGCAGCCTAAGGGTTAAGATGGAGGTTTTCACATAGCTTGCTATCTGTTCTTGGATTTTCATTGTCAGATACATTTAGCTCCTCTGGCCTTGTCATGACAAGGTTTCTGTCGTTTGTACGCGCCTGCTTGATCTATCACAGCCCGCCCGGGTAGCTCAGTGATTAGCGTTTCTAACTCGTGACCTGGTGGTTGCGAGTTTGATACCCGATTGAGGCAAATTTTCTTTCCGGCGATTTTCGCCTCTCACCTCTGATGCATGTGAGAAAAGTTGTCAGTGGCTTTGGAAAGAAAGCTGTGTCGGTACTGGTGTGAGAAGCCAGGAAACACATGGATGTGTCACTGACCTCCATGATATGACCTGAGCTGTTAAAATGACGGTAAACTCATTACAAACCAAATTGATCTACCATAAACATTTTTTTTCTTGCATCGGGAATTAAGTTTACATTTTCTAGTCTGGTTTTGGTAAAGGCTACGAAATTTGTTTATGAAGCACCACCAGCTTGAATCTTATTGAAAATGGAGGATAAAGGCAGTTAATGAGGGAAAAGTATGTAGCTTTGTGATTTTCTACATGTCTTGTTTTGGTCTGCATTTGCTTCCATTTTGCACAGGTAACTGATATCGTGAGGGAGTTGAACTCTGTCGAAATCATGCTTTGAATCACATCACTGATTTAGGAGCGGAACTCATTTATTATCTGTCCATCTTAACCGGTTTAAAAACCCTCATTATGAATTAAATTTAGCTGACACATGTAAATCACAGTAAGTACAACAACCTTACTTTTTTTCTTGTAGGCCGAATAAAGCATCCCATGGTCAAAGATGAACGGTGAACAACACGTGAATGGTGGCGGCAGGTATACCGGAAATGACGTCACAGAAAAGGTTCCGATGAAAGACGAGAGAACGTTTGAAATATCGTATGATGCAGTCCGTGAGTCAGGGAAGCCACCACCGATGATTAAGGAGAACCATGTAAGTTGAGGTATAATAAAGGTCTTGTAATTAATCCTTGCAGTGCTAAATATCATTATGAGATATGCTCTGGCTGGTAAAAGCGCGGCTCACTGCATCTCTATGATGCATCATATCAAGCAAGTCATCACATAGGTACAGTATGGATCTATAAAATCTGGTTATAAATAAGACATAAATTTCAGAGCGGAAAAGTACGGCGGCTAAGGGCCTCGAAGCATACACCCAACCTTACAGGGCAACAGCTTAATGGGGTTCTTTTGTATAGATTGTTTGATGCACTGATAAATATTGCAATATTGACCTAGAATTCTACATACTTTTAACTGCAAACGTAAAGAAACTGAACTGTTGCTGTTTCAGTAAAAATGTTCAAATAACTGGTTAGTAGCTGTATAATCGGCAGTAACGAAGATTATATTTGTGAGATCAAATATGAAGTCGTCATACTTACGAGTATTAGTTGAATGCGATCCCACATAATAGACAGGTGTTATTGATATATTTACAGGCCACAAACTTTCGCGAAATCCTGCGCCTTACTTAGTTACATGATGAATCGTTTTTAACGTTCGGTGAGATTATGAAAACGAGGTTGGAGCTCTACTGTGTTTTGTCCAAAGACATTCCCATGTGAACCGTATTTAGCAACCATTCTTAGTTTCATTCTTAGTCTTATTCTAGATTTCAAAATGTAATGCAACTTCTAATTGGCTAAACCATATGGTTTTAGCCAATCAGAAGTTGTGTTTTCTTTCAAATGAAGAAAATTCTTGAGAATAAGACTAAGAATGTTTTTAACAATGGTTACTCAATATGGACCCTGTGCTGACAAGATTCTTGATGCCTGAACCACCGAGCAACGACGAGACACCTCTACTTATCGGGACCTGAGAATAGCAGTCTTACATTAAAAACAAGTGAGAACAAAGGGAGAAAATGCATTCGTGACGATTTGAACCTTAATCCTTTGTCAAACCAGACAATCTCTAGTTTGAACACTTTCGCAAGTTAATGGAGACACCACTTAGTGAGAGTCATCCCTTGGCTTGCGAAGATGTTATTTGAATGACCTCAACAGAGGAACATTGTTGAAAAGGGAGAAAATGCTGGTAACCAGCATTTTCTTCTTTTCCCAGAGTGTTTCCTACCCTGTCATATACAAAAATAGCATAGCCACATTCAATATTGTTTGTAAATGCTTTCAATTTTGACAGTTCTGAAAATGTCTCGCCTTGTAAGGAATCAAATTAGTTAATTATTTGTCTTCTCATGTAGATACAAACTATGGGGCTGCAGCCCAAGACCCCAACATTTCTGGGCATGAGCTGTAGAAGTAAACAGCCCTTATTGGTAAAGTGCAGTCTACTCCGCTAACAGACCTAGCCCTTTTCTTTCTGTATCTTTATAGAGCCGTGGGACGACTGTACTTTATCGTATTTTGAGTGGTTATGAGCGTGCTAAAATACTTTTTTCTTATTGTCTGCAGCGAGTCACTGGACGGCTATGCCTTGCTGTGTTCTCAGCAGTTATGGGCTCGATCGCCTTTGGCTACAACACCGGCGTTATCAATGCCCCGGAAGAGGTAAGCGCTAAAATTCCCCCTCTACTTGTTTTGGTACAGACAGACAGACGGACAGACAGACAGATAAATAAATAAATAAATGAATAAATAAAATGAAATTGAAACACTAGATAAGCTCTAAATGTTGTTTGTTTGGAGTTTCAGGCCGTTTTCAACAGTATCCAATTTTTACAGCGATGATCACAAGTCTGTAGTTTTTTTTTTCACCAGAACAGAAATCTGTCCACATGAGTTGGTGCTGTCTCGTATTGACATTCTCATATTTACTATTAAGATTCCACTGACAAAAAACCAGCAGAGACGATCTGCTAGTACATGAGATTTATTACCACAAATCTGTTCATAATCACGACCTGTGTTATGCAAGCAGCTTGTATTACGCAACCCTTGTATTGTTTTTTCCAGAAGAGGCAAATATACTGAAATTTTCATGTGATAAGCTAGCATTTGTCTCAACCATTTTCATAACAACAAAGCAGACACTTTAAATTTGAAAGCATCTTGCAGACGACAAATCTGAAGGTATTACCAATGAATTGAAGTTCTTTTACAGGGTAGAAAACATTGTGTGAAAAGTAGAAAATGCTGGTTATTAGCATTGTCTACTTTTCTCGCAGAGTTTTCAAAAGGCTTCTTCCCTCAGGATCGTTATACTCGGGATTGTTTGGTAAAGTGTTAAGCAACCACATTTTAACTGGATAGATCACATACTAGTATTCAAAATTATAGAAGCTTCGAGGTGTTGTCGCCGATCCAATTATTTGACCACTCCACTCCATGCCTCTCCATTCGAATTCCATTCTATTCTAATCTATTGTATTCTGCCTACAATTATTAAATTCAGGACATCAAAGCCTTCATGAACTCAACGAACGTAAAGAGGACAGGAGACGACATGAAAAAATCCACAATAACTAGTATATTCGCTCTGATCGTCGCCATATTTGCTGTTGGCGGGATGATTGGGGGACTTGCCGCTGGTTGGTGGGCGGATTTTTTTGGGAGGTAAGCACAAATCAGTAGCCAATTCTTGTTGACAATGGTTTACCGATCAAATGTATGAAAGATTTAGTTACTTTCTTTAAATCTCACATGATGGCAGATACAGGCTGTTTGTTTAAATGATTACAAGCTGAAACCATGTATCCTCTAATTACAAAAAATATCTGTTTCCATGTCTACGCTCGTACAAAGTGACAGGGAGCTCCTGTATTTGTATTCTCAATTTCTTTAATTTACAAATAACTGTTTATAAGAATTCATACTACACCGGAAAGTCTTCAGAAAGACTTGACTGTATGATTAAAGAGGCCTATCTAGCTTGTATGCCGTAAATCATAATTTCTTGTAAAACATCGTAAAACATTGTAAAACAAGACTGGATTTATTTTCTTTACAACGGCATAAACAGTACATTTTCCTCGTGTAAAAAGATTCGTTTTTGGCGTTTATATAACGGGGAGGTTGTTTTGCAATCGGTGACTCAATTTCTACCCCATCAGATATGACGTCATGATACTGGTTTTGAATACTAATCCACGTAATCGGCGTGTGTTATTCATCATGCGACATTCTCAAATTTTTTTTGCGAAGCTCTGGCGCGAAATCTAAAAATAGCTGAAGAGGCTACGTTGAATACCATTGAAAAAGTAGTGTTTCTTACATTTGTCTTTCCTGTTTACTTATAATTTACCATCTATTCGTATCGCCTTGTTCAATTCAGTGATAAATCTTCTTTTTTTAAGTTTTTGTGAGAAATAAAAATCCGAATAGCTCTCTTACAGCAAACTTACAAGTAGATGTCTTGATAGACCAGGAGGCTCTTCAATTTTATTATAAAGTCCCGGAAAACGTTGAATTTATTCAGGTGGGTGTGAAAATATACTCTTTCCTCAATATGACCAACAGTGCCCCTTAGTTGCTTTATCTTTCTATCAAAGCGTTTATCGAAATATTGAGTCACTTTTAGTAACAATTGTTGTCAAATATTTGGTAGGGTCTAAAACTGTTTACCTGTTCTATATTTATTACAGAAAAAGAGGTATGCTCATTAACAATGTCATTGGAATTGTTGCCGGCGCCATGATGTTTTTCAGCAAAACTGCCGGATCCTACGAAATGGTGATTGTTGGCCGGCTTTTGGCGGGAATATGTTCTGGTAATAGGATTTGAGCCATCCTCTGTGAACTGGGGGTTTAATGTGTTGGCAAAATGTATCGACCCAGGTCAGCCTGCGCACTACGCGCAGGCTGACCTGGGCCGAAACTGTTTTGCCTTTGATCAGCCCAAAGTTCGTTGTTATACAGAAAGGATTTTATGGATCCATAATACTGTGATGACATACTTGGTATCATGAATGGCGGAGATGCATTAAGTCCCCATTTGCTAGAGCATGACCCATTTATTTTTTATAACTTCACAGCATCTCCTTTTTATCTGAACGTTTGGTGGTCTTGATGACAAATTAAAACATCCATCTAAAAACATGCATTTCTATTTATATTTAGGGATATTTCAAAGCAAATGTTCATAAGCATTCATGTTCGCCAAAGGCTAATGTTACGTGACAGCATTTGTGGCGTTAAGAATGTTTGAATTTGGCGGGAATCATTAAGTTCTGGTTTAAAGCACACACACACACACACACACACACACACACACTTTGTTGTGAGTCGCTTTAAGTCAATGCTATAAAGGTAGACTACAATTTTCACGTTTCGTTTTCCCAACAGTGCATCCCATACCTTGATATATATCTTCGTCCCTTTCCATTGTTGTCCTTTGTGTTATGTGGTTTTTTCGTAGGTCTGAGAATATCCTTTACCAGAACCCGCAAAATCCGTCCACTGCATGTCGGGAAACACATGACCTATTATCGTGACAAAACTGCAAAACTGTTTACCCCTTTTCCAAACGACAAACTGTTAGACTTATGCAAATTGAACGTATCTGCAGATAACTGTACAAGAAATTAAATAATGAGATCTGTCTTTGAAGTCGGGGGAAAAAATTGTGGGGGGCTGGTTACCGGCGTTTTCGCATTTGCCCAAAGTGTTTGCAAATGCTTCTTTTTCCACGGTCGTAAAACTCGGGATTGTTTGGCAAATGGTTAAAACAATATGGTACAAATAAAAGAATGAATTTCCTTATGGTAGACCTTTCTGGAAATCATTGTAAACAAAAGTAGCAAGAGCTTGTTGCAAGAAAATTCTGCTTTTTCCACAAGTTTTTTTTTTTTTCACAGTGGTATTGAATAATTTCCTTTCTGTTAGTTTGTTAGTTTTCGTTTGGTCTACAAATAACATGTGCAGTACTGGCAATCAGTAGCTATATTTTATTCCGTTTATAGGTCTGTTTACCGGCCTCACGCCGATGTACTTGTCCGAAATATCGTCTCCAGAGATACGCGGAGCACTCGGCACTCTTCATCAATTTGGTGTCGTTACCGGAATCTTGACATCACAGATTTTGGGGTTCCCTGAAATTTTTGGAAATGCGAAATACTGGAATTTCTTGCTGGGTAAGTAATACTTTTACAGTTATAGTATATAGAATGAGAAAACAAATAGATTTATGAACACCGAGCCAGAATCCTTTGCAAGTATTATAGGCCATTACATGTACTTCTGAGAAAACCAAACCTCGTTTACCCAGGTGAACTTAATTTCGTTAACATTTCGACAAAAGGAGACATTCTTTTATTTTCTTTTCGAAGGTCTGTCCCTTGCACCATGTGTTATCCAGATACTAAGCATGCCGTTGTGTCCGGAGAGTCCAAGATATTTACTTCTGAAAAAGGATAAAGAAGGACAGTCAAGGAAAGGTGAGTCCTTATTTATTACTTATGAGGAGTACGCAGACACATTGCACAGTGAGTGAGTGAGTGAGTGAGTGAGTGAGTGGATGGATGGATGGATGGATGGATGGATTGATTGATTGGTCGGCTGATTGATTTATTGACTGATCAATCCATCCATCCATTCATTCATTCTGTATTTATTTATTTATTTATTTGATTAATGTATATGAGATAATTACAGCATTACAGGCACTACGGGGAACATCGGACGTTGACGGCGCTATAGAGGAGATGAAATCTGAAAATAGATCCAACTCAACTGAAAAATCGGTAAGAAAGAAAATAACTTTGAACAACGATAAATATTCCGGTATTAAGACGCTGTTTGCATGTGTACCAAAGGTCACTGTTGACTTGTCGATCATTCATGTAATAACAAACTGTTCGTATCGTTCTAAGAATGACAAGTAAAAGATTAAATGAATGTTATATCATTGAAAAAAGTTTTGCTGCTTAATATCAGTATTTAGAACCGGTAAAAGGAACCACTGACTCTGAAGAAACTAACAAACATCCTCGAATGTTGCACAAACGAAAAGTATACAGGCAAGCGGAGAGAGTTAAATCTAAAACTGCAATCGGCAAACTTATGTTCTTCGGCGTATTGTGTAGATCAATATCACTTTGCACAAAATGGGCACTTTAATCTCGAATCAGCATCCTACAGCTCTTTGTTAATCTGCGGGAGACCAGTATAGTGTTCCCTTTGTGTCCACATCTATTCAGAACAAAATGTTCCTGTACTTATAAAAGCGAAATTAGATCTACAGAAAAATTATATCATGGTACGATGTACGTCCGCCCTTTAGAATATTGAACCGGAGGGCTTTTGAAAAGACTTTTCTGACTGGCTTGGCTATAGTAAGAGAAATAAGTAGAAGTATTGGAATTTGCAGTCCCAAGAAAAACTTTAAAGTAATATATAGTTAAAAACGATTGTGGTTGATGGTAGATGAGTTATAACCACAGAAGTCGCTTAACGAGTAGTTCAGGGATTTAAAATAAGACAGAGTGTATCCTAAAGATTTTCAAATTCTTAATGTGTTTATTTCTTCCTTACAGATCGGAGTGATTGCCTTGTTTAAAACGTCATCACTACGACGACCGCTGATTATAAGTATTGTGATGCATCTTTCTCAACAGTTGTCTGGAATAAATGCAGTAAGTCATACTCGTGTTTATAGTTTTTTTTTATTATGATTTATATAAGCTATGGCATGCTCTGGCAAAAGGTGGTTTGATACATCTCCATGACGCATTGTACCAAGCAAGTCACCACATAATTATGAATCCATAAAATCCATTCGGTCTAAAAGCCGAATTAATTGTAAGGTAAATTGGTCCTTCCAAACTGAGAAAATTGACTATGCTAGAAAAAAGTTAGGACCCAACTCAAGCATGCGAGGACTGCACAGGCTGACCTGGGTTGATACCTTTTGCAGATGCATCAACCCCCCCCCCCCCTCCCTTTTTCGCTGAGCATGGCTTATATAGTTTACCAAGCAATCCGGAGTTTAACAACCGTTAGGGGTAGCCTGGAATTTCAGCCTGATCGTTTATTCGCTGTATACATTCGGACATTACTTGTAAAAAATGACGGCAATATTTACGGCACAGATTGACAGTTTTGCCATAAATCCATAGAGGCTATGAAAGGAGACAAAAATTGTCATCGCCCTTCGAAAAACTCTGTAAGAAAAGGAGTAAATCCTAGTATGTAAAATGTTCTCCTTTTCTAACAATATTCTTTACACTCTAAAGACAAATCTCGTGTCATCCAGTGGGTCACATTTAATTTGTTGTCTGCAGATATTTTCAATTTGGAAAAGTCTTAAATTTTGTTGACTTGTAAAAAGCCTGACCCTTTAGCACACAATTCTGAGTTTAAACGACCCTGGGGTGGAAAAGGACCTGTAAAATCATTGTGGGAATAATAGATAATGTTCGTAATCAGTATTTTCTCCTATCCTTACCACAATTTCTACTTCTAAATAGAAATTACATAACACAGCATTTCATTTGTCGTCTGGGAATGCTTTGATTTAGACATATTTGATGACATGGATTTGGACAAATATGAATTTCCTCGTCTGTTAAAAAGTCAAAGTACAAAGTCTTTAAATAAGTGAGCCATGCTCTTGCAAAAGGGGGCTTAATGCATATCTGCAATGCAGTATACCAAGTAAGTTATAACATAATGATTATGGATCCCTGAAATCCATTTTGACATACAGCCAACTAAATCCTGAGGTAGAATGGTCCCTGGACATGCAGAAAATTTACCAAAAGCAAAAAGTTTCGACACAGTTTACAGGATGCGCAGGCTGACCTGAGTCGATACTTTTTGCAGATCCGTTAAATCCTATTTTCATAGAGCAACGCTCAAATGTAACACGATATCAACATATAGACGCTTGTTTCTCGTGACAGTTGTTGCCACTGACACATTATTCACATCATTTTGACACTCTATTTTTCCAGATATTTTACTACTCCTTCAATTTATTTAAAAGCGCGGGATTAGAAAAATCTACAGCTGCGCACGCAACTTCCGGTGTGGGTGGGACTATGTTTGTGATGACGTTGATATCGATTCCAATGATGGACAAAGTAGGTCGGCGCACCTTGCACTTAGTTGGACTCGGCGGAATGTTCATATTCAGTATTCTTATCACAATATCGTTAGCACTAACGGTAAGCAATTTTCTCTCCCTTTTTCATCTCCCCTTTTACGCCTCAATTTTCATTAGCCTCTTTACCCTCGCCAGTGCGGCAACACAGCATGCGCCAAACAGCTGATAGTTCTTTAACCGTTTTACCACACAATCCCGCCTTTTAACGACCCTTAGATAAAAAGACTTTTGAAAACGTTGTAGAAAAAGAAGAAAATGTTGGAAACCAGCATTTTCTTCTATTCCCACAATGTCTTTGTACCGCTTCATAGACAAATCCGATCCTTTGAGCCACAATGAATTTGTCGTCCACAAATTCTTTCAATTAGGGAAAGGCTGTTGACCCTACTGCTAGCCAATCAATATCGTGCTTCCAACGTATTTAAACCTATGGAATGATTCTACATTTAAAATGAGGACCTCTCCTTCATGATTTTACAGCGCCATAAGATTGTGAACTTTCTTTGCTGTACTATGTATCTGGAAAGCCTATTTCCATAGAGGCAAAAAAAAAAATAATAATAATGAATGATATTCCTTCCACATTGCAGTCGGTCGCAGTAACCGACAAATGTAACGATTGGCTGAGCTATCAATAGCAATATTTGAACTTCGTTCTTTTGCTAGAAGACGAGAGGACAGCAGCCTGTTCTTCAGATCTATAAAAAGAAGATTTGTACTTTTGCTAGATTTAGTTAGTCTGGTACCCCGCCGTACTTCAAAAGTACGTCAGGCAAAGCGCAATGATGGAGGCCCCTTTGGTGATATGCAGAAGTAACGGATTATTGTTATTTCACCTGATCAAATGCGACTATAGACTGAAGTGAAAACTGATTGGTTGCAAAGAAAAGTAATGGCAGTTACGTTCCGATTTAGCGAGAAAAACTACATATCAGAAATGCTTTGAGTATCCGAAATGTCAATGGACCGATATAACATCCGAAAATAACAAAATTGATCTCATATTATTCACTAATCACATGAACTTGTGAAAAATAGGAAAACATGCAGGGCTTAGCTTGAGGTCGCCATGGGGGCCGCCATTATTGCGCTTTGCCTGACCCTATAACGTAATGGTAGGGGCAGGTAATCCAGACTAAGATTTAGTTCACCACGCCATCCTTTCAAGACTCTAGGAGATTAAGTACTTTGTATAGATCCGACCCCAGTAGCGCAGTCAGTAGCATGCATGACTTGAAACCAGAGGTTCGCTTGTTTGAATACCCAGCTTGGCAAATTTCTTCACGGGAATTGATGGCAGTGACAAGTCATTGCGACAGGATTCATTCTACTCTCACCACTAATCATTCTTTTGATGATTGTTGTAAGGGGATGCACCCAGTAGCTTGGGAAGAATATGAAGTAAGCTCTACGAAAGCATCCATGGACAGGTTCACCACGATATGACGGAAATAATGTTAAAACGGCGTTAAACACCAAGCAAGCAAACAAACTTTGTTGAGATTGAGAACCACCTGTTTTCAAGCCTTTACAACACCTGTGCAATTATTGAGCTAAAGGGGCCTCCATATCTCAGTGGTTCAAGCGTTTGGATCAAACAAGGAAATCCGTCTTTGAATACTTGCTGATGGCGCAGTTCGCGTGGGGGAGCCCTAGGATGAGGCACTGTAAACATTTTTAACTCAATACTAAACGACAAAATTTGGGACAAGACCAAATTGAAAGCGTTTGCAAACAACAAAATTAATGTTGCTCAAATGATGATTTCTGTTAATTGTAGGTTAGAAAACATTGCGGAAAAAGGAGAAAATGCTGGTCACCAGCATTTTCTCCTTTTCCCGCAATGTTTCAAATTTTGTCCATTTCAGGGTCGTTAAAACACGGGACTGTGTGGAAAAGGGTTTAAAAAAAGAAATAAACACACAAACATTATGTCTTTACTTTCAGTACTTGGCAGACTGGATTTCGATTGCTAACATCGTAGTCTCCCTGTGTTATGTCGTGTTCTTTGCAGTCGGGCCAGGTTTGTCAGTTTGTTATTTGCCC
This sequence comes from Tridacna gigas, assembly GCA_945859785.2. NCBI lineage: Eukaryota > Metazoa > Mollusca > Bivalvia > Cardiida > Cardiidae > Tridacna > Tridacna gigas. The sequence continues at coordinate 59,768,372 of OX244028.2, forward strand.
AGTTCTGTACAGATGCGTTTTTGACTTGTCAAACACAACACAAACCATACAAAGGTTAAACAATCACAAAACACAATAATATTGTTGTTGAACATGTTGTAAAACATTGTGGATAGAAGGACAAAGGCTTCTTTTCCAACAATGTTTCCCAGTTATCTTCACCTGGGTCCGTATTCACAAACCATTCTTAAGAACGTTCTTAGTCTAATTCTCCAGAATTTTCTCAATTTGAAAGTAACACAACTTCTTGTCGGCCAAACAGAAGTTGTGTTACTTTCAAATCTAAAAAATCTTGATAATTAGACAAAGAATATTCTTAAGAATGGTTGGTGAATGTGGATCTTGGGCCCGTATTCACCAATCATCCTCAAGAACGTTCTTAGTCTTATTCTCCAGACTTTTTTTTTTAATTTGAAAGAAACATAACTTCTGATTGGATAAAATAAATGGCTTAGCCAATCAGAAGTTGTGTTACTCTCAGATTTAGAAAATCTTGAAGGATTAGACCTAAGCATGTACTTGAGAACAGGTGGTGAATACGGACCCTGGAGTCTTAAAAGTCTTCTCAGGAGTCTTATATGAATGTTTATTGATTAAATCTTTCATTTGAGTGACATTTTTTTTTTTAATCATGTGATAGATCGACCTTGACCATTTACAAAGGAGCGTCGTTTTGGCAAAAGGGGGTCTAATACCAAGCAAGTCATCAAATAATAATTGATCCATAAAATTCATTTTGTCTAACAGCCCACTAGATGTGGAAGTAGAATGGCCCTTTGATATGCGGAAAATTTAACAAAAGCTAAACGTTTCGACCCAGGTCAGCCTGCACGGTCGGCGCAGGCTGACCTGGGTCGATAGTTTTCGCAGATGAGTTAAACTCCCTTTTCACAGTGAAATGGCTTTCTTTTGTTATTTAGTCATGATACTGAATGCATGTATAAGGTCACATACCGGACAACGTTTATGTACAAGGTTATGCATGTACTTATCTAGGACAACAGTGATATTCAACTGTAGACCCTTATAAAGATACAAAGTAGACTTTTGCCACTATTTCGACGGGAGGCCCCTGTGAAGGCTTATAGGTAGACCTTTCTTATCGAAAAACAAATCTCCTGCTTTCCATCGTATTTTAAAACTGGAGGGTATGCATAAGCTGTTTTCCTGAGTTGCTTAGGGTCCTACGTAGCCAAGGAGTAAAGTTTGCGCATTTGTGTATCCAGAGGTAATGTGTACGATATTCATCCTTGGCGCTAGCTAGTTTGCTTTGGCAAGATACTAGAGAACCACTGCAAAACCACTGCATACTTTTACTCCAGAACACACTACACTTTTTCCAAGACTGTATCAGTAACATCACGATAACAGTTCACTTATTCACGTCTTTCCTTGGTTTAACCGTTTCAAAGCTTGAAGAGCTTTGGCAAAGGCCGCCAGTTTGTCACTAGGTAGCAACTCAAACATCGTGATCAATGAAGGCACAATTAACTGTTACTGAAATATTTTAGGCTGTTTTTGCAGCTAAGATAAATTTGTTAACAGGATCTGTGCCATGGCTTATAGTATCTGAGCTGTTTCCGCAAGGCCCCCGACCTGCAGCTATAAGTGTCTCTGTACTGGTCAACTGGATTGCTAATTTTGCTGTGGGATACACATTTCCTTACATGCAGGTTTGCTTTTTTTTTCTACAAATGTTTTCTGTGTAAGACATATCTTTCGTTTTTTTTTTTTTATCTTCTGTTAACCCTTTACCAGACGACGCAATTTAGACTTTTCCTAACAGAATGCATATGGAGACGACAAATCAAATATGGCTTAGATGACAAGATATGTCTCTGGACAGGTAGAACACATTGTGGGAAAGGAGAAAAATATTAATGCTGGTTGCCCGAATGTTTTCAGAGGTCTTTTTCCTTAGAGTTGTGGATACACGGTATTGTTTGTAAAGGAATTAACTCGTTATCTTTACTTCCTTCACCGACCACTTAAATAGCCCTTAGGCTGCTAAGCGAGACTCACTGACCTTTTGTGGACAGCGTAGATCAAGATCAGACTGCACATAATGTGCAGTCTTATCTTTGATCTATTCGATAAGAAGATATCTCTCCCCAAAAACTACCTTTGAAATGAGAAAATGTGTGTTTAAACTATCGGCTTGAAAGTTCCATTTGTCAGGATAAGGGTTAATGATGACAAGAGACATACACTTTTCACAGCCGACAATCTAAATCACGTCACAGTGATGTGCTAGGGCTCCGTGATTCTCTAACCATTCTTAGAATCATATTTCGGCTGATTCTCAAGCATTTTCTAGCTTAAGAAAGCGACACAATTTCTTAATCTGATGTTGGATCTACACTGTCTTCTATGAGAAATATTCTGGCAAAGACAAAAAACTCAAAATACAATTTTTTTTCTCAGGAGTTTTTCTGAAGAGTTTGATTTTGTTTATTCGGCATTCCAAGGGTTAACCCCTATCCTGCTCAATAAGTCAAATGAAACATTCAATCCGATACGAAACATCATAATTTTGTTATTTCAAAGGTACTTTTGGTGAAAGATATTTCTTTACCGGACAATGTAGATCTAAGATCAGACTACGTATTGTGTGCACTCTGATCTACACTGTCTGCAAAAGGTCCTTGAGTCACACTTAGCAGCCTGAGTGTTAAACTAGCTTGAATAACTCGTATCAATGAAGCAATTATTATGACTGTCATAGTTACCTCCCTTTTATTTATGCAGATGACAAAGCTTTAGTCAAACCTTTGGGATGCTTCTGTAGATATAATTAGAGTCTGAATCTGAAGCATTTTTAGCAAAATATCGGAGGCCTCAGTTTGCCATTCTCGTTATCCCAGTTGCACTTTATATCGTTAACTGCAATCATCGACCAATGTGTACTTAATTTCGTTAACTATTACAACCATCGACCAATGTGTATTAGTCGAACAAATTGACATGAAATAAATGACCTCTATTACTACATATTACACGCTTGGATTACTATCCAAACTTAGCTTCGCCTTTTGTCGTCTGAATACGGAAGTATATGAACGATTTCAATTCTTTATAAGGCTAATAGATTTGTCTGTCCTTAAAGAATACTTAAAATACGTGAAATAAATATGACTTCGTTGGCTTAAATTGGTAGTAGTCGGCGGATGACATTGATCAGATGCACTTTCTGTGCAGTCTAATCTTGATCTATGTCATCTGCAAAAGCTTCTTAGTTTGACGGTGGCACTGAAGGGTCAAATCTGGCAGTTACCGTTAATAGAATTTCCGTATCGTCCGATTATAAGCGATGATAAAAATATTCAGTCTCGTAATTATTCTTTGCATAGAGGTCAATTTCAGGTCAATTTGATCGAATAGTAATTAATTTCGTTAACTATAATCATCGACCAAGGTGTACTTAATTTCGTTAACTACAGTCATCGACCAAGGTGTACTTAATTTCGTTAACTACAGTCATCGACCAAGGTGCACTTAATTTCGTTAACCACAGTCATCGACCAAGGTATACTTAATTTCGTTAACTGCAGTCATCGACCAAGGGGTACTTAATTTCGTTAACTGCAATCATCGACCAAGGTGTACTTAATTTCGTTAACTGCAATCATCGACCAAGGTGTATTTAATTTCGTTAACTGCAGTCATCGACCAAGGTATACTTAATTTCGTTAACTACAGTCATCGACCAAGGTGTACTTAATTTCGTTAACTACAGTCATCGACCAAGGCATACTTAATTTTGTTAACTACAATCATCCACCAAGGTGTACTTAATTTCGTTAACTACAATCATCGACCAAGGTGTACTTAATTTCGTTAACTACAATCATCCACCAGGTTGTACTTAATTTCGTTAACTACAGTCATCGACCAAGGTATACTTAATTTTGTTAACTACAATCATCGACCAAGGTGTACTTAATTTCGTTAACTACAATCATCGACCAAGGTGTACTTAATTTCGTTAACTACAATCATCCACCAAGTTGTACTTAATTTCGTTAACTCCAATCATCCACCAAGTTGTACTTAATTTCGTTAACTACAGTCATCGACCAAGGTATACTTAATTTCGTTAACTACAGTCATCGACCAAGGTATACTTAATTTCGTTAACTGCAATCATCGACCAAGGTGTACTTAATTTCGTTAACTACAATCATCGACCAAGGTATACTTAATTTCGTTAACCGCAATCATCGACCAAGTTGTACTTAATTTCGTTAACTACAGTCATCGACCAAGGTGTACTTAATTTCGTTAACTACAGTCATCACGATGAATGTAGTTAACAATATGAAGTGCCCCTGGGTTAACAATGATGCAGTTTGTTTGTCTCCATTAATTTTGTTTGTATTAGAGTTTAACGCCGTTTTAACAGCTTAGATCATATCACGGCGGTCAGTGTACCTACACATGTGTTTCCTGGCTGTCCAACACCAGTACTGATACAGATGTAAAAACCATCCTTATCCAGAAATCCATATTCTAGATAACAACCGTCAAGAACATTTGATACAGATGTAAAAAATCATCCTTATCCAGAAATCCATATTCTAGATAAAAACCGTCAAAAACATCCTAATCAAATGCGGCCTGATAAATATATGGGACAGTTAAAGCTCTGCGAATGATAATTGGTTGAGATTAGCAATAAAACAAAAATTCTAACATGACACGTGAATTCGGCTCCATAAAGACAGTGACGTGAATTCGGCCCCATAATGACAGTGAAAGAAACGGGAGCGTGGTAAAATCGACGTCATTCTATATTCTGTACCAAGTAAGAATTAATCCGCATCCGCTTTTGTATAATACGCATGGACTCGTTTTCCCTCTATCAAGAGTCGGTCATGTTAGAATCGAAATAATCTTTTCATCGTGGTTTATCGTTCAATAAACCACGGTTGTGAGTTATAAGGCGCAATGAGTAAACCACTCGGGCTATCGCCCTCGTAGATGATTAATTGTGACTCATAACTCACAACCATGGTTTAGTGAACGATAAGCCACGATAGAAAGAAGATTATTTCTTAATTAAAGGGTCTTTATATGAACTTCTGGTTTAGTACAGTTGAAAATAGTGATAGTTGCTATACTTGTTGACTGATAAAAAAGAAATTCGGATTTGAAAAAACTCAAACTTCCCCCGCACTTTTGAGACACATGATAAAATTTCGAACAAATAATCATAGATTACCTACTGAAGTAGAAAGATGGTCGAATCTTAAAATCAGAGAACGATTCTGTAATCTCTGTAAAAATTCTATCTCTGACGAGTACCACTATATTTTTTAGTGTAACTTGTTCAGTGATCAAAGTTTCGTCCAGTCCGTCTAGTTTGTCACACTTGCTTTTAGTTCCAACTTTGCTGGTCGTAATACAATCTACGTTAGACAAAAAGGCCCAGTGGCGGCCAAAAGTAGACAATACGGGTGTTAAAATACATCTGATTTTGAATCACACCTTTTTAAATTTAGGGAAATTGTTGTGAAGATGACAATCAGTTATTGTACGGTCGACCGAAGTGTAAGTCGCTGGCAGAGAAATGAATTTCAAAAACCACGTAAATGCTAAATAAAGGGTATAGTAACTTTAGTGCGTTTTACCTAGTTTGAAAATTCATCTTACTGCCAACCATAAATACTTGGACCGACCGTACAATAACAGATTGGCGTCTTTACAATAATGTCCATACTTTTAAATGGTATGATTAACATTCAAATGAGCCATGCTCTGTGAAAAGAGAGCTAAATGCATTTGCAAAAAGTTTCGACCCTGGTCAGCCTGCGCAGTCCGCGCCGGCTGACCTGGGCCAAAACTTTTTGCTTTCGGTCAGTTTTCTGCATGTCAAAGGACCATTGTACCTTAAGATTCAATAGGTTGTTAGAACGGATTTTAGGGATGTATAAAATTGTGATGATTTGCTTGGTATCATTCATCACTGAGATGCATTATCCTTCCTTTTCACAGAGTATGGCTTAAATGCATAATAACACCCGCATTGTTTACTTCTTACTGCCATTGGATCTTTTATATAGTTTACTTCATACTGTAATCTCCTTTTTGTTTTCTTAATAGTCGGGTTTGAAGGATTACTCCTTTCTACCATTCACGGTGTTACTCGGAGTGTTTTGGATCTTTACGTTGGTGTTTGTACCGGAAACCAAGAACAAGACCATAGAGGAAATCTCACAACTCTGGACTAAGGACAAAGGAAAGAGCGCCTGTGCCTACGAGCAGAAAGTTGATATCTAGCGAGGGTGGTTACTTGATTGGTGTGCTAGCATGATTCTGTTAGAAACCATACAAAGAGAGGTGCATTCTACATAGACCTAGATTAAGTTTCCAATAAAAGACTGCACTGGTTGGGTTGGATCTCATAACTGGTATTCGAACTGTACTAGCGAGTGATTTTTAATCCTTCAGCGTCTAAGTTATTAACCCTTTATGGAAAAATCCAAGTTTTAACGACCCCGAAGTAGAAGACTTTTGAAAGGAATGTAGAAAAAGGAGAAAATGCTGGTAACCAGCATTTTCTCCTTTTCTCATATTGTTTTCTGGCCTTCCAAAACCAAATTTCAATTTTTGATAAATGATTTTATGGTTTAATGCCGTTTTCCACATTATACCGTTTATTTCGTGGCGGCCAGTGCGGCGATCCATAATTTCACTGAGTTCTTTTTACTTATACTACGCACAATATTCTTCCCAAGCCACTGGCTGCTTTCCCACATAACCAGATTCGAAACTGTGATCAGCGATGAGAGAGAAATGAATCCCGTTGCAACGATTATCATCAATCTTCGAAAAGAAATTCGGAAAGAAATCGGCCGAGCTAGGTCCTTAACGCTACCGACTGCGCTAACAGGGCTCTGCTTTATTTTCCGAGTCAGATTTTATCTTGTCGTCTGCAGATGGTTTCAATTTGGACAAGTCTAAAATTTTGTCTGCGGTAAACAGTGAACTCGACCTCTTTCTACGGCTGAAAATTATTATTGCAGGCATATCTATCTGCTTTTAATAAATGCACGTGGCATAAGCTACACGAAGTACGTGGTAGCTTTTCTAGATGTTTTAGGTGCTCGTAGCTGACGCTGAAGCTTTTCTTTCGAAATGTTGGATGCTTCAGTCTGTTTGTCTCCATAGTGTTCCAGCTAGGCGCTTTGGTCGTGTTTGTCTGGTTTATCTCAATTCCTCTTTCTTTCGATTTGCTGGTCTAACAATATAAAATCCACGGATAATAAGAGATTTTTTTTTTTTTCATCTTATGTGCTTGACTTAACAAGCGGGTGGTATAGATAAAAGACCAGACTGCATGTTCTGTTAAATCTGATCTTGAATCTTTGACTTCCGTATAAACCCCGTTATCTTCGTTTAATCCGTACGAGTACAATGTCAATTGTGTAAACAGATGAACTAAGCAAGAATGGAAGTAAGTGTATGTCTTATACAAAAGGTGTTCTCCAACAACTATAAAACCGGAACCGGTCTAAGTTGCACTTGCGAACAATAAAGATCAAGATCAGACTGCACTGAAGGTTCAGTGCAGTCTGGTCGTGGATCTACACCGTCCGCCGCTTAGTTTTAAGTTTTGGCCAACGCAAGCTTGAAACAGCAGTAGTTTAGCTGTTTATCCACATTAAAATGGGCCATGTAATTGACTGAGCGCTGTAAGGGTTGAAATAAGTCTATCTTGAATAAAACATCGTGCTTAAGTAAAATGAATCGCCGCTTATTGAAGTTTCTTTGCGTAGTGTTTACTCCTCATTTTCAACGCTATTTCTGTTATGTCACGTCGACCGGAGTGTCTATTCATTTTCGATTTGTATACAGAATATTGCTGAATCATTATTCAAAAAGCATATTATACAAAATAATAAAATCACAAATAATAATTTTTTTTATAATAAATGGTTTGATAAGGAATGTGCAGAGGCAAAACGACTATATAAAAAAAGCAATGTGCGACTTCAACAATTCAAAATGTATACAGAACAGAGTTATTGTGCGAAAAAAAGGCTGCATACAGAAAGGTAATACGTAAGAAAAAATGCTTATACTTTCTTCGCCAATCAGAACAGTTGGCAAATTTAAAGAATAAAAAACCGAAAGAATTTTGGAAATTTTTCAAACAAAAAAAGACCGATGATTTTAATTTTGATAATTCAGTCCAAGATTTTGAGACACATTTCGAAGGTATTTTCAGAGAAATCACGTCAGTCAGTGTTTCAGATGTTGAAGATTTTATCGATCATAGTGACTTTAATATAAATGACCCTACATTCCCTGAATAAGACGAGCCTATTACCGTTTCAGAGGTAGTAAAAGCAATAAAACGTTTAAAGCGAAATAAAGCGCCTGGCCCGTGCGATATTATTTTAAATGAATACTTAATTGAAAGTGCTGATATACTATCTGGGCACATAACCGACATGTTTAATATAATATTTGATTCGGGATATTTCCCTGAAAGTTGGTCCACAGGTTACATTGTCCCCATATATAAAAAGGGAGATAAGAAAGACCCCAACAATTATCGTAGGATAACTCTTTTAAGTTGTTTAGGGAAGCTTTTTACTAGTGTACTAAATGAACGTGTAAATTGTTGGTGTAACAAACACTCGAGATTATCCGATTCTCAGTTCGGGTTCAAAACAGGACACAGCACAGTGGATGCCATATTTGTACTTTCCAATCTCATCGATCATGTCCTAAATAAAAACAGTCGTCTCTATTGTGCTTTTGTTGATTTTCAAAAGGCATTTGATTCTGTTTACCGTAATGCGTTATGGTATAAATTGTTTCAACAAGGTCTTGATGGAAAAAATTTACGCATTTTTCGTTCGATGTATAATATTGTAAAATCACGTGTTAAGTGCGGTAATATTTATTCTAAATTTTTCGACATTTCAGTCGGTCTACGCCAAGGCCAAATAAATTCATCTGCTATGTACACTCTCTTCATAGAGGCCATAGAATTATTTCTACAAGACAGACCGAACTGTAGTCTGAATTTTTATGACATAATATTATGTCTCGTCCTTCTTTTATTTGCAGACGACATGGTCTTAATTGGTCAATCCGTTAGTGATTTACAGGCTAGTCTAAACCGTTTATATGATTACTGCAGTAAATGGGGAATGAAAGTTAATATAGAAAAGATAAACATAGTGGTATTCAGAAAAAGGGGTGGGGTAATGAATGGTGAAAAGTGGTTTTACGATAATAAAGAGTTAAAGATAGTTAATACATGTAATTACAATTATTTGGGAGTTGTTTTTAGTCATTCTGGATCTTTTGAAATGAATAAATCAATATCTAGATAAAGCCTCAAAGGCGATGTATACTCTTTTACGTGACATCTTTAAATTTGAGGTCAATCCTTCTACTTCTTTACAGTTGTTTGATGCTTTTGTGGCGTCGATCCTTGGATACGGTAGCCCTGTATGGGGATTTACCGAATCTAAGGATATAGAACGTTTGCAAATGAAATTTTGCAAATCTTGGTGTTAAAACTAGCACTTAGTCTAGTAATGCAGCAGTGTATGGTGAGTTAGGTAGACTCCCACTGTATATAAATAGGTACATTTCTATTGTAAAATACTGGTTAAAGGTTATATCATCAGATGATATTTTATTGCAAACGGCTTATAACGTTTCATTAACTGATGCTATAAACGGAAAAAAATAATTGGGTCTCTCAATTGAAACAATTGTTGATTTATTATGTGTTTGCAAATGTGTGGGAAAGCCCTTTTCTATATGATAGTAATATTTTTATCAACACATTTAAATAAAGAATTATCGACACTTTTTTACAAAATTGGTTCAGTGATATAGAAATTAGTAGAATTTTGTCAGTTTTATATAAATACATTAAGCCCGAGTTCTGTTGTATTTCTTACTTAGAGAAGTGCATTCCGCGAAATTTGCGAGTAAATTTTACCACATTAAGACTTTCCTCACGTAGCTTGTGGGTAGAAACCGGGAGGTATGGAAGTAATAGAGTTCTAAGATCCGAACGTAAATGTATAGATATTGTAATTCGGGGCAAATTGAAGATGAGTTTCATTTTGTGTCAGAATGCGAAGCATTTAAAGACCTAAGAAAACAGTTTCTAAAACCTTGCTTTTACACAAATCCAAGTATGTTTAAACTTATACAATTACTTAATAGCCCGCAGAGATCCACCTTAGTGCGTTTATGCAAGTTTATAAGTAAAGCTATAAAACACAGATACACGGTTTTAGCAAAATGATTTATGTTCCGTTTATTTCATGACGTAATGAATTTGATACATATATCTTACCCTAAGAGCGCCAAATAAACCTTACTAGTATTTCTAGCCTAGCGGTGAGGCCAAAGTAGGAGCAGTTTCAGGATTATCCCTGTGTAGAACGTTTCAACAGGACTGTCAGTGTGGATTCTGATCGGACTACACGTTTTGGGCGGTCTGATCTTGATCTACAGTGGCCCCAAAGGCATCTTAAGCCGTGAAAGGCGTCTTCCGTTTTTTTTAAAAACCATGTATTTGTTTCAGCTGTTAAAAGTTGGGATTTGTTGTTTAGTCTTTTTTTGAACAATGGGTATTGTGTACTCTTTCCCTTTCTTTGAACACAAAGAACCAGTATTACTGTGAATTGTATTATTATTAATTATTGTGAATATTTACACTATGTGCAGCAAAGTACTTTGCACATGAAAAATGTTTTTAGCATATGGGATTATTTTGTAAATTTAAATGAATAACGCTAAACTCTTTTGTTGCTTAGCCGGGCTCGATGATTTTTTCGGACTGTGAGTATGGATTTGGATCAGACTGCACATAAAGTGCGTCTGGATCTATGATCAGCACTGCCTGATGGAGGAAATGTTTAGGACGATAAGAAACTGAACCTGAAACATTTGGTGTTTACTACTGGATGAAAACGCATTTATTTTCGCACTCTCTTTCTTTTTAGCAGTTTAGAAGATAATAATAATATTCATATTCACTATCTTCACTCTCTACAGTTGGTTCAAAATTATACGAAAAAGACAAAGGAAAACATATCTAGAAAAGGTGATTTGAAAACATTGAGACGGAAATATCACATTTAAAAGAAGATAATACGAAATTAACCGCTTCACATACAGAGTACATTCTTTACGTTTTATTATATACATGTAACAGTTATTTCCCGTGGTTTACTATCGGTTGTTTATGTTTATCATTGCTATTGCATATGACGATATACATGTACTTGTATAAGTCAATAAAATTTATCATATCCTATCATCTGTTCCTGTTACTTTTACCGGTGCTTCATATAATATTCTTTATAAACTTATTGTGCTCCTTTTCATCTTTAACCGAGTCGCAACAATGTGAAAAATGGATCAACCTTAGGTAATGGTTTTCATCAATTCTTCGAAAGAAAATAAATTGCCCATCCAGATTTCAAATGGTAACAATGTGTCACAAGCTCTGTGCGTTAACAATAAATGACTTGAGTCTGAATTCACTTACCATTTTTACAAAAATTTTAGTCTAATTCTCAAGGAATTGTAAGATATCAAAGTAAAACAATTTCTGACTGGCTGAACCAAATGGTTCAGCTAATCAGGAATTGCGTTACTTTCAGTATCTATGTAAAGGGGAAAACTGTGTTTTGATGTCATACGATCCACTATAATTTCATTCGTGAACATCAAAATTCAATCCTTTTTTTTTTTCTCTCTGGCTTCGCCATTCGTGAAAAGATAATGTCTGTGTTCATACAGTGAAAATGAATTAGGATCTTAAGTCTTTACCAAACGACAAAATCTTAGATTTGTCCAAATGGAAAGCGTATGCAGACGACAAAGGTTAATCCGAAACAAACAATAATCTGTTACACAGGATCATAATGAAATAAAACCTGCAGGATACATCGATCATTTCCAAACATAGAATTATACATACATGTAATGTTATTTGAAAATAAAATGTGTAACATATGTAATTATAGCTAGTTTTCATGTGGTTTCATACTCAGTGCAAAGCTTCTAGTTAACCTTTCAACTGCTAAATAAATGAAGCAAAAATTTCCACCTAATAGTAAAAATCGAAATACTGCGATTTCAAATTTTATTTCAATAGAAAAAATACCGTATCGGACAGTGTAGATCCAAGATCACAAACTGCACATTTTGTGCAGTCTAATCTTTATCTGCACTCTCCGCAAAAGCGCCCCGAGTCGTGCATAGCAGCCGAAGGGTTAAACTAATCATTTTTTTTTTTACATCAGACTTTGCTCATACAAATCTGTACATGTAACGTAATATTGAAATGAAAGGTGTAAACGTAATTTCTATTGGCCGTAGTGATTGAGCCAAGCTCTGTGAAAAGAGGGAGGGCTTAATGTATCTGCAAAAAGTATCCATCAAGGTGAGCAGTCCGCGCAGGCTGACCTGTGTCGAAACTTTTTGATATTGGTCAATTTTCTGCATGTCAAAGGGCTAGTGTATCACTTGATCCAGTCGGTTGTTATACAGAAAGGATTTTACGGAGATGCATTTAAACGCCCTTTTGCCGGAACATGGCTCAAGTAAAAATGTACACATTTTGTATTGGGTTGAAACTTTTTATTTTTGCTACACGTGAATGGTTTACAAGTTCATGGACCATTCTTCTGCCAGATTCAGTCAATTTTCAGCAAAAATTCATTTATAGATTCCCAATTATGTGACGACTTGCTTGGAAAATTGCATCACGGAGATGCATTAAATCCCTTTGCTCGAGAGCTGCTCAATCATAAATAAAGCGGTGCACGACATTTCGTCGAACGGATGTTTGTCTAAATCCATGTATGTTTTAAAACGCCGATTGCTAAATTCCTAGATTTATTTCATGAAAAGCTGTGTCTGGGAGGAAGATATGAGCCACAATTCGTCTGGGTTAGGGTAAGGGTCAGGGCTAGGGATCGTTTTCGACGAAGTTGGTTTTCGACGAAATGTCGTGGATCCAAATAAAGAGCTGTAGTTATATCGATTTGTTTTTCTGTTTCAAGTTTTGAGTATACTGATGTAATGTTATGTAATGTGATGCAATGTAATTTTGAAATAAAATCTGTATTTTCTGGAGAATTTTTGAAAATAATTTGTTCGATCAGCCAAGTCATGGGCCCAGGGAACCTATACAAACATCAGGAGCATTATTACAGTATAATAGATTTTGACAGACTGAAATGTATCTTATTTGACAGCACATGGTCGCATCGAAAATAAAATGATAAATCGTCACCAAAATGTCGCCTTTTTTTGTCAACTATAGACATCGTACAGCACAAAATTGATAGCAGAGCGAGGTTAGGTATCTAGGAATATGGATGAAGATGCCAAGAACCCTGGAGACGAAATATTTGACCTAAAATTACACACAACACGAAGTAAGTCGGCATTTACGAAGGCCAAAAATAAAGTGTAGAATTATGTTTCGGAAACCGAAACTATCAGTAAGGCAGAGGTCCGAGAACTTCAAGATAGATTTGATAGAGCGCAAGATGAAGTGCCCGAGGTCCTTCAAAGACTCTGTATCCCGTATAAAAAACTTGGAGATTCTAAAAATGTTGAAAAGGTCCTATTAGAATTTGTAAACATGGACACTCTTTACAGTAAGACTCATGAATATATACATGAAAAACTCGAGACATTGAAAAGTTCTAGAGACTTGAATGAATCAGCACAAGAAACAAAATACATGGATCCGTGGCGATGGGATAAACCGATTTCCTTGGTTACCGTCGTTAAGGGCTCACAAACAACCGCAGTAAATACATATACAGTATAGCAGAAAGGCTACTTAAATCGTGCTGTCATGACTCTTTCTATCGATTAAATTCCGGAAAACTATTCTTTTTCATACGTTTCTGCCGATGATGGATTCTCGGTAAGAAATATATGGATACTTGAACTTATTTACACAAGGATTTGTACAAAAAGTATGAATTTCAGGGGCTACGGACAATGTAATACCTGTGCCAGCAAAGTTTTGAACTTCTACGAGAAACAATAAAACACCTCATAATCCTCAGTTTTGCTTAAAAATAATAGAATTAAAGATGATTAAAAGTTTTGTAAGGCTTGTTTGGTTGTTTCAACATCGTGTTCGATAATAAATTACACTGAATTATAAGCATTTTGAAATATTTATAGGTTGTCTCATTCAACAGAGAGGTGGAAGTCTAAGAAATGTTTAAATTTCAAGTTAAGGGAAATGGTAGCCTGATGATTTTAAAATGTGTAAAGTGTGCTGTCAATTAACAAACTTGTTAATATCATTGGCAGTAGTTTGTTTTATATTTTGATGTACTGAAGACGACGGGTGGTCGAGTGGATTACAGCAGCAATCAAACAAATCAAACACACATCCTATCACTTAATAGTTTACCGACATACCCTTTGAAATGGCAGATGTGCTAATCCACCTAAATATGGCTAAGTCAGAAGCAGATTTAATTATCATAAGTTGCATTTTGAGTTGAACTTCCAAAACTGTACAAAAGAGAACTTGGTCTTTTTCATAACTGAAATCTTCATGTACCTTCAGTACAGAATACACGTAAATGTACTTAATTTAAGTAGCAGATGGTTTGAATCCAAGAATAAACTGCATTTTTTTCACTCTGATCTGTATCTACACATTCAGCATTCTTCACGCACCAAGGGTTAACGTTAAGGTCAAATTGAAACATTGATGACACGTGCCCCTTTTTGGGTGCCCAGAGGTTATTAAACAAGATTAGCTATTTTAGTGAACGTACTTTCTTTTTATTAGTATTTCGTATATTTTACATTTGTTTTCCACTGTAAAACAGTTTCATTTTTTTTCAGAGAGTTTCAGAGGGAAGAAACTAACATGAATTAATCCATTGCGTAATATAGCGTTGATCGACACTCTTTGCTCATGTCCCATTGTCAATCATAATCATAATCCAAACTTCTAATCTCTTCGTATATCTCACGTAAGCCGTACACGATCGCAAAGCACATCTTTTAAACTTTTCCCTAAAATTCAAGCGTTGTAAACACACATAATGTCGCACCTCTCCAACATTAACAGTCGCTTGTTTGTGAGCCGAAATAGCAGACAGCAAGGCTGCACATCGGGCCAAGTAAATGCGATGACCTGATTCGTCAAATCTCGATTTCCACGGATCCATGTATTTAGCGTTGATGTGTGGCGTCAAATGAAGCGAGTCTCCATTCCTGTTTGCAATAATAATAAACAAAAGTACCTTAGCTTGAAGGCAGCTTTTGAAGCCTGCATCTGCTACATGTGAATATAAGTTTCTCCCACTACGTCAATACTTGGAAGGAGATGCATTGCACGCGATCGAAGATTTAGGGCATTCAGCAGCAAGCTACGAAGCAGCAAACGAGAGGTTGGAGAGAAAATACGGCGGTTTTAGACGTCAGATAGCCTTATACATAGAAGAATTGTGTAGATTCCCCCTATGAAAGAGGAAAATGCAAACAACTATTGAAAAAATTGCAGATTTATTAGATATTGCCATAATTAATCTGAAAGAAGCTGATCATGAGGAAGATTTGGCGCAGGGTCATTATATCACATTCTACAAAGAAAAATGCCCGAGACCATGTTAACGCGATATCATAGGTGGGTTTATGAAAGTAGAGCGGAAGACAATGTTGAAACTTTGAAAAATTGGATCAATCAAGAATCTACTTACTACACTACTGCCAATGAAACTATCCATGGTCTGTCACAAGATAAGAATAAGATCAAACATTCACAAAGAAACAATAGAACTTACTTGTCTGACTCTAAAAGTCAATGTAAGCTATGTAATAACTTTCATCCAATATGGGAATGTGACCAATTCAAAGCGCTGAAAGTACCGGATAGATGGAGCACAGCAAAGAATTTAAAACTATGCTTTTGTTGCTTGCGCGACAATCATATGGGTAAAGACTGTAAGACAGCAGGGCAGTTTAAGATAGATGGTTGTCAGAAAACCCACAATAGATTATTACTCTTGTATCAATCAGCAGTATCCGTCTGAACTAAATCACAATGCTACAGAGTTCGTTCCAAATGTAGCCACAAATCTAGCTTAGCATGTAAAGGAACAAGTCTGTGTAAGTAGTCACAAAAGTGATATCATAGCTTTGACAACAGTACACGTTATTGTATCAGCAAATGGGAAAAAAGTTAAAATTAAATGCCTTGCTTGATGATGGCAGAACTAAAACCTATATTAATGAAGATGTTGCGTCAGAACCTGGATTGAAAGGTCGATTTGAACAAGTAAAAGTCAACGTCATGAATTGTAGGTCAGGAACATGTAATACAATGTCAGTGAAATTTGAAATATCAGGTGCATATAATTCAGACAATAGAACATCAGTTGAAGCACTCACCACAAGAAATGTAACAGAAAATTTGGTTCCAGTTAATTAAAATAAACATGCAGAAAAATGGACACATTTAAGAAATATTGACTTTCCTGTGCTTGCAAACAAGAGTAAGATAGATCTTTTGATTGGCTTAGACTATTCAGATTGTCACAGATCACTGAGAGAAATTCATGGGAAAGTAGGTGAACCAATTGTAAGACTCACTCCATTAGGCTGGACTTGTGTGGGCACAGTGATACATACAGTAGAAAATGGCACATACTCCACAATCTTCAAACAAAGCATTCAAAACAATAAAATAGAACAAACACTGAAACAATTTTGGGAAATAGAAAGTTTCAATTATTGTGAATCTAAATTGTCGCAAAATGAACGCAAAGATTTGAATATTGTTGAGCAATCACTAGTTGAAGAATTTTTTTTTATAAAGTTCCTATACCATGGAAAGATAACAAAGACACTTTGGTTAAAAATTATCAAATGGCTTTAACTAGACTTAAGAGTACCGATAAGAAACTGAGAAAAGATCCAATTATATTTGAAACTTATTCAGAAACAAGAGAACAGTATGTAGACAAGGGTTATATTATGAAACTTCCAGAGAAAAGCATTTATCATTTAAATGTGTGGTACATGCCTCACTTCCCTGTAATTCGATTATCGAGGGAGACAACAAGGTTCGAATGGTCTTTGATGCATCTGCCAAGTTCAAAGGTGTTTCATGAAATGATGTTACATACCAAGGCCCAAAGCTGCAAGGAGATTTGTTCGAGATATTGCTACGTTTCAGGAAGAATCCTGTTGCATTAGCCTGTGATGTCTCGGAAATGTATCTTCAAGTTGGTTTACTTAAGGAGGATCAACCATTTCATAGATTTCTATGGAGACAGTCACAATTAGATGAACCACAGATATACGAGTTCAATAGATTAGCTTTCGAAGTAAACGCATCGCCTTTTTTGGCACAGTTCATATCGTAGTACAATGCCAGAAAGCATAAAAAAAATGTATGCCTTAGCAGCAAATACTGTAATGAAATCAACATATATGGATGACGGGCTTGATTCTGTTGAAACTGAAGAAAAAGCAACTGATCTTTATTACCAATTAAAAGAACTTTGAAATAAAACTGGGATGCATGTGACGAAATGGGTTTCAAACTCTTCAGAGGTGCTTGAAGTAATTCCCATAGCAGATCGCTCGTCAAAAATAGATCTTTCTCATGGAGAGTTCCCTGCGTTAAAGACTTTAGGTGTTTTGTGGATTGCAGCAGAAGATTCATTTAGTTTTTGCTTCTGCATGCGAAACAAAGAAATGAAAACTACAAAAAGAAACTTTCTTAAAGTCACTATGACGATTTTTGATCCACTGTGTTTATTAGCTCCGTATATAATGATTGCAAAGGCAATAATGCAGGAAATTTGGATCACTGGACTAGATTGGGATGATGAAATTTGCTCAGAAACAGCATATAAATTCCAAAAAAATGGTATACAGTCTTAGACAATTTGAAAAAACATTTGGGTACCAAGATGTATTAAGGTTAATTCAAGTAAAATTCCTAGACCAGTCACTAGTATTCATATATTTGTAGATACCGCATCAATAGCATATGGTACTGTAGTGTGTCTCAGAAGCTCAAATGAAAATAACATTTCAGTTAGCATGATAGCAGCATAAGGCAGAATTGCTCAATTACAGTCACTTAGTACACCAAGACTTGAACTATTAGGTGCTATAATAGGATTAAGACTTACTCAAGTAGTGTGCAAAGCATTAGACCTTCATATAGCAAGTTCTACATTCTGGTCAGACAGTATAAATGTACTGGATAAGAAACCACAGTCATCACTTAAAACCGTTTGTTGCCAATAGAGTTGGAGAAATTCAAAGTCGTTCTACTCTTGCACAATGGCGCTAGGTGCCATCTGAGGAACACCCGGCTAATATAATCAGTCGTCGTATGACAGCAAAAGAACTTCAAACTCAAGATCTATGGTGGCAAAGACCTACATTTTTCAAATATGGAGAGAAGTTTTGGCCAGGAAATAAAGTTGAGAGACTAACTGAATCACAGAAAGAGATGAAAAGGTCAAAACAAGAAGATTGTTTAGTTATCTTTCAGGCAGTGTCTGATAACTCTTGGAGACTAACTCCAGAACGATTTTCAAATTGGTTGCATCTAGTGTGCATCCTAGCCTGAGTCTTTAGATTCGTGAGCAACTGTAAGGGTGAAAAAATATCTGGTACATTAAGTCAAGATGAAACTAGAGACAGTGAATATCAACTGATTTGTCAAGCACAACATGAATGATTCAAAGAAGAAATAAGTGCAATTCATAGGAAGACCAATTTATCAGAAAAAAGAAAACATGTAGGTTTAAACCCTAGGATTGGCCAAGAAGGCATTTTAAGAGCCAATACACGACTAGTGAATGCTGAGTTTCTGCATTATGCTACAAGGTATTCAGTCATACTACCCAATAACCATAGAATAACATTTCTAATTGGGAAGCATTTTCATGTACTCAGAAAGCACAATGGTACAAATGATGTATTATCGGCATTATCTGGACAATACTGGATAATTCATGCGCGCAAAGAAATTCATAAGGTAAAGAGAGCTTGTATAGAATGTCGTCGTCAAAAAGCTAAAGTAGCCAGGCAAGTCATGGCGCCTGTTCCAGAAATAAGACTCAATATGTCATTACGGGCATTTGCACACAAGTCAGTAGACTATAGTGGCCCATTTATAACAATACAAGGACGTGGCAAGAAACGTGAAAAACGCTACTTGTGTTTGTTTACATGTCTAGCATCAAGAGCCGTGCATTTAGAAATGGCATATGGACTCGATACGGACTCGTTCTTGAATGCATTATTTAGATTCATGAATAGGAGAGGTGTACCTGTGAAAATGCTTTCTGACAGAAGTACAAATTTCGTGGGCGCAGACAAAGAATTGAAAGAGATTGTGCGTGAAATAGACACAGAAAAGATAAAGTTCAAAAAAGCTTTAATCAGAATATCCTGACAATTTAATACTCCTCATTAGCCTAACTGGGGAGGTGTACACGAAATAATGATTAAGTCTGCAAAACGGGCTACTTAAATGATATTTAAAGGAGCAGATGTAAATAATGAAGAACTTTTGACAGCATTCTGTGGTGCAGAAGCACTTATTAACTCAAGGCCATTGACGTACCAATCATCACACCCAGCAGATTTACCACCGCTAACAACAAATCATTTCTTGTTCGGACAAGTTGGTGGTCAGTTTACACCAGAGGCTATTGACAGTGTAAATTACAATGTAACCAAAAGATGGCGTAGAATTAAGGAACTGATTCGTCATTTTTGGCAACGCTGGATGAGAGAGTGGATGCCAGATTTGTCATCTAAAAAAAAGTGGTTTCGCGAAAATCGTGATTTAGAAATTTGTGATGTTGTACTTGTAATTTCACCAGATACCCTGAGAAGGCAGTGGTCATTAGCAATAGTAACAAAAATCTTCAAAGGCAGTGACAATCACTTTCGAGCAGTAAAAATACGCAGTGGTGGCAACGAATACATTCGACCAGTTTTCAAGACTATGTCCACTTGAAGCAGTGAAAGATCAAGAGAAAAACATGTAGGTATTTTTCATCACCGCTCTGTGTTAAGGGGCATAATAATCCCCGAGCCTTTCAGTGTTTTGTGTATTTAAGTAAGTAGTCTGGATTGCTCTATGATTAAGGGGCATAATAATCCCCGTGCATCCATTTCACAGTAAATATCTTTGTGTAAAAACTGAAGATGTCGAAATAAAATCAACCCAGCATATAGACAATCGATTAAAAACAGACAATCGACCGAATACAGACAATCGAACAGATACAGACAATCGATCAACAACAAATAAGATGTCTTTTACAGGACTTTTCATAACAGTTCATGAATAGACATTGTTAGAATGTAATACAGTTGTAATTTCAAGTATACTATGTCTATTACGAAGCACATTATATAGGCATAGGGGAAGCTTGTAAAGTTTTACCTGCTTTACTCACTTAAATTAAGTTATCATCATTAGAGAAAATGAGATACATTGTCTTAAGTTTAAGCAGAAAGCTTCCGTTTCGACAACAGTTTGGCATTTTCAAAGTAATGTGATTTACTAGGGATTAATGGTTTATTTGAATTTAAAATCTGAATTTTTTTTCATGTAATGTACCGTAATAGTTTTTCCAATTTTGGATTGTGCGTCATGGTGTAGTCATATTTAGATTAGACCATGTAGAACAATTGAATAGTTTACAAGTAGTGATAGTTAATATTATTAATATGGCAAGTAATATGTATTGATATTGCATATCAAAGAGGGGGAGAATTTTCTGGAGAATTTTTGAAAATAATTCGTTCGATTAGCCAAGTCATAGGCCCAGGAAAGCTCTACAAACATCAGGAACATTATTACCGTATAATAGATTTTGATAGAATGAAATGTATCGTATTTCACAGCACATAGTCGCATGGAAAATAAAATTACATCGTTACCAAAATATTGCCTTTTTTGTCAACTACAGACATCGTACAGCACACTGTCTGTCACCCTGTAGACGTGTTTGTAACCCTAAGGCTACTAAGCGCGACTCAAGGACCTTTTGCGGTTAGTGTAGATCAATATCAGACTGCACAGAACGTGCAGTCTGATTTTGAATCTACACTGTCCGACAAGGAGATATTTTTCCCTGAAAAATACCTTTGAAATAGGAAAATTTGGGTTCTTGAAAGTTGCATTTCATTGTTTTCGCAGGTTAAGGGTAAACGTAAAAAAAAAAAAACTTCCTCTTGACGTCTGAAAACATTGATGATGAACTCCGACTTTTTCTTTTCGAATTTTTTGACTCCTATCTCTTATCCCCCGTGCCTCCGTGTTTCGTTTTCTCTCTGTCTTTGTGTCAGATTTTCCTTCTCTCTCTCTCTCTCTCTCTCTCTCTCTCTTACCCTCTTTATTTAGCTCAAATTCTCTGGTACTCGCAATCTCTCTCTCTCTCTAATTCTGACTCTTTTTTTTAATTGTAATGTTTGTAGATCTCGCAGTACATGACTCTCGGGCTCTTTCTGTCTCCCCATTTTCTTTTATCATTTGTCTTTCTGACTCTCTTACTGTCTGATTACCCCTACCAATTCTCTGACTCTCTGCCCCTCACATTTTTTCTAACTCCTTAACTTTGTTTATCGGTCAGTCCAATATCTTAAAGCACACTAGCGGCCATTGGCAAACAAATAAGGGGGTAAGATGCAGATAAATATAATTTGTACCATTTAAAAGTATGGATATTATTTTGAGTCTGATAATGTGTTACAGTAAAATCTGTCAAAGTGGCAGTCACTGGCAGAAAAAATGTACTGTGAAACTAGAACAAAATTTGGCAACTTTTGTTCTAGTATTAAGGTTAATTTTTCTCCCAGCGACTGGTACTTTGACAGATTGTACGGTAACATATCAGACCCATAATAATATCCATACTTTTAAACTGTATGATTTTGATGTGTCTGCAATTTGACACCCGCATTATTTACATTTGACTGCTCGTGTGCCTTTAGCCACTAGATACTTGTCAGACATTAAAGCTTGGGTCAGTTTTCTTATTAAGGAAAGTCCCGTTTCATCAATTCAGTGTCACAAGATAAAAAAAAAAAGGGCGTTTAATGTATATTAGCCATGTTCTCGAAAAGAGACCTTAATGCATCTACACAATGTATAATAAAATCCATTTTGTTTCACAACTGACTGAATCATGCAGTAGAATGGTCCTTTGAAATGTAGAAAATTTGAAAATAGCTAAAAAATTTTGCCTATGTCAGACTGTGCAGTCAGGGCTGACATGGGTGGATACTGCAGATACATTAAGCCCCCTTTTCACAGGTCATGGCTCATATTCATTGTTAAAAAAAAAAAAAAAAAAAAAAGAAAGAAATGATCACATGTGCTCTTCTGCTTGTCAATTGTTTTGATATGCATATACCTGTAAACATGGTTGAAACAAAGTGTGAAAGTTTTTGTATGAATTATATTACCCAAGAAAAATAGACATAGGTACCTAATGCATATTTATGAGATAAAAGATTTTTTTACACACACACACACACACACACACACACATATATATATATATATATATATATATATATATATATATATATAATTTAAATAAAAATGTGATGGAGATACATGTAACTTTGGACTTTCCTTTATGTGTAGAAATTCTACATTTCCCCTATACCAAGTAATTGTGATATTCTTTTACCAAACAGTCCCAAGTTCCAATGACCCTGACGAGGCTTTTGAAAAACATTGTGGGAAGAGGAGAAAGTGCTGGTTAGCAGCATTTTCTCTTGTCTAACAATGTTTTCAGAAGCCCTATTCTTAAGGGTCGTTAAAACTCAAGATTGTGTGGTAAAGGGTTAGCACTTAAGTACTCATTTTCCTGCAATGTTTTCATTATCTATTGACTATATTAGCATTAAAGGAATCGACAGTGTTAGATTAAAGGTTTGATCTTTGCACAACAGTTGAGATAAGTAACCAGTTCTACTTTTGTTTCCTGCACAGGCAGTCCTGATGTGTAAGTCATTTGCAGACATTCTCTCTGAAGCTTGACAATAAACATTGCAACAGGAACTGCTAATCTTTTTTTCTGGCTTTTAAGAGCAGATAATGATTTTGACAGTTTTTCTTCTTTCCGCTGTTTAGAGAAGTTCCGTAAAATTGATACATTTTTCCATAGGGTTGATTGATTGATTGTATGGTGTTTAACGCCGTTTTCAACATTATTTCAGTCATATCGCGGCGGCCAGTACACCTATCCATGCTTTCCTGGAGTTTCTTTTACCAGTACTACGCACAATATTCTTTCCAAGCCACTGGCTGCTTTCCCACATAACAATCATCGAAACAATGGTCAGCGGTGAGAGAGGAATGAATCCTGTCGCAATGACTATCACCAATCCTCGGAAAGAAATTGGCCGAGCCGGGGATCGAACCAGCGACCTCCTGTTCTCAAGTCCTGTACGCTACCGACTGAGCTACGGGGGCTTGGCTTTTTCCATAGGGAAATGATTAAAATTAGAAATGTGTCACCGACACAGATGCCCCATGCACTGTGACCTTGACGTTTGAGCTGGCAACACATTGTCTATCCATGGTGATAATTGTGCAAAATTATTTTAGAATCAGACCATGCACCTGCTTATTATTGGCCGGACATTACCAATACATACAAACATACATACATACGAAAAGTTACAACAATTTCAATAAATCTTAACCCCGTACTGCACAATCCTGAGTTTTAATGACCCTGACAGAAAAAGGCTTTTGAAAACATTGTGGGAAAAGGAGGAAATGCTGGTAACCAGCATTTTCTCCTTTTTCCACAATGTTTTCTTTCATATCAGAGATTCCATTTATTTGAGCCATTTAATTATGATGTGTTGTCTGCAAATGCTTTCAATTTGAATAAGTCTAATATTTTGTTGTTTGGTAACTGGTTCATACACTGGTACAAATATAAAAGTCCTCAGTATTTTTAACCAGATCTCTGGCCTAACATATTGTTTGTAAAAAAGTAAACATTTATTTTTGAGGAAGCAAACATGGGAGAAAAAGGAAAGCAAGAATTTCATCCTGTATGAAATCTCTTTTTTCATGAAACCCAAGACAGAAAGCATTAGAAAACACTAGTTCTCACAAACTTCAACAGATCCTTTTGGACATGTGTACAAGAAATATACAAACAAACAAACAAACAAAACATGTACAAATTATGCTACAAAAGTTCAGCAGAAAATGAAAGATCCCTTATTTTCAATTTTACATCGATGCACTGGTAATCAGGCTATGATAAGAAATCACAATTCATTGTTTTCTAACTTTTTTTTTTGCCATGAAAGGGTGGCAACACACTTCAGAGCCCTAGCCAGGTACTGGTGAAACCAAAGAAACTCAGGCAAAAGTCAGCCGCCACCGTATGACTAATGCTGAAAGTGGTAAAATACACCATTTATAAATTCATTTGGTCATCCTTTCTGAACTGTTCACAACAATATTAGCCATGCTCTGTGAAAAGGAGACTTAGTACATTTGAAAAAAAAAAAAAAAAAAAAGACCCACGTCACCTTGCGAAGGCTGACATAGGTCAAAACCTTTTGCTTCTTGTGCATTTTCTGTATACCTTAGGACGACTCTACCTCATGATTACATGTAAGTCTATTGTAAGACAATGTATTTATGGATCCAAAAGTATGTGATGACTTGCTTAGAACAATGGAGATACATTAAACCCCCTTTTGCCTGAGTGTAGGTCATACATACAAGTACATGAAATTTTACATACAACATGCACCAAAAAGTTGCAGGTAGGGATGGGGATAGCGTTAATGGCCTCATAACCTCCTGCACCAGCCTACTTTGAAAATATCCTTATAAACTCTTTCACACACACACACACACACACACACACAAAATAGATCATGTCCTAACTGAAAGCAGACAACAAATCGAGTATAAGTCAAAAAATAGTATATGGTTCTGAAAAGCTAGAAAACACCGTGGGAAAAGGAGAAAATGCTGGTTACCAGCATCCTCTCCTTTCCCCACAGTGTTTTCAGAAAGCCTCTTCCTCAGTGTCATTAAAACTTATGTTTGGTAAAGGGTTAAAGAAAATGTACAGTATAAGCATATGAAAACATTGTGGCAAACGGGAAATTGCTTGTTACATGCGATTTTCCACAAGGTATCTAAACATGGTATGCAATCAGATAAGACAGTCTTATCTAAGACCCACACAACCTAATTAATATTGTACAGGAGATATAAGCTTGAACCCTTTAGCAATCATAGGCTTTAGCTACCCCAAAAAGACCTTTTGAAAAAACTGCGACAAAAGGAGATTTTGTTGGTAACCATTTCTTTCTTTTCCAACAATGTTTTCCACCCTTACACGAATAAATATACCAATTTTTTTCAATCAAATCTGTCATCTGGAAATGCTTTCAAAATGGAAAGGTCTAACATTTTGTCGTTTGGTAGAGAGTTTCACAATATCAAACTTTCAGATCTGCAATTTCGATGTGTTCAATTTGAACATGAAAGAACAAGAAAAACAACATGAAACAAAGTTCAAGTCATTATGAAAATATAAATCTAGATCTATTCTCTTTAACTCATTACCTCCTGAAACAATTTATGCCAGACAACTCTAAACTCTTTACTGCATGACAAAAATATAGACTTGTTGCGAAAAATACTTCTTTTCGTACTTTTTCTCGGAAATCTGGGCTAGCCGCCTCCCTCCTAGTTTTCTTTCTGTGATACTCGTTACAACTCGGTTGATTCCGAAACTGCATCCCGAGATTTGCCGAATGGTGGGAAATAATTAACCATTCTGCATTGGTTCTATTTACTTGTACACCGGTCGACAACACGAGGTTTTAAAACTTGAAAAATCTCGCATGTACACTTATTTAACGGGGTAATATACACCAACACACCGGGCGGGAGAGTGAGGTTTTAGAAAAATCTCGCATGTCTCTGTGTTCTAGCATTCAGCATACCTCGGGTGATCCGGTGATCAAATCCCTCGGCTGTATCATGTAGCTTGATATGCACCTACACGGTACATTTTGCACATCTCCGGAAGCACACCGCTTTACCGTTATTGAAATTGTAAGGCTCCTCTTTAAAAAGAACAGATGAGTAAATTTTCTATCATTATCTTTCTAAGAGTATTTCAGTCGGCAAACAGTTTCTACATTCAATTTTTGGCGTGGTTTATCAATTCCGCTGGGAGCTTTCATCGACAGATCGATAGAAGTGAATAACTTCACCATGGTTGTTCATGTCGTTGCTAAGCGATCTACAGGGGCCATGTTTAAGATCGTGTGATTGGTAGTTCAAAATGGAAGCCTCCTTTATACGGACGAAGTTAGATATAGGTACGGAATCGGCCGAGTTGTGACGAGTGTGTGTTCTGGATGACTGAACATCGATTCACGATGCGAGAATTAAGAACACATCGGTGAGGGTTTAGAACGTAAAACCTCGCCCCTGTTATCTCGCGAGGATTGTAAAACCTCGCATGTTTATGAGTTAAGTGACATGCGAGAATGTGGCAAAAAGTCAAATTGTCACATGTCTAGACATGCGAGATTTTGGGTGGTCCCATTAGTATTTCGTAGTTATGTGATGTCTTGCTTGGTATCTTGCATCACGGAGATGCATTAAGCCCCCTTTTGCCAGAGCATGGCTTATATACATGTAGTTAGCTTTTTACAAAAAGAAAAAAAAAAAAAAAAATGTTTACCAACAACTTTGAGGAATCCTACGTGGCTTAGTGGTGGAGTGTAGGACCAGTGACCTGTAGGTCCCTGGTTCGAGCCTCACTACATCCACTAGGTTTTTTTGTGGGAGTGTTCTTAGGCAAGACTCTTCAGAACCCTAGCCTAGTACTGGTGAAACCCAGGAAACACATGAATATGTGAGCTGTCACCGTGATATGACTAAAATAATGTTGAAAGAGACGTAAAACACTATTCAATCAATCAATCAATTAATCAACCAACCGACAACTTAGAGAACACTCTTGTAAGTAAGAATAATTAAGAAAGGTCTTATACATACGAGCATCGCTCTGGCAGAAGGGGGTTTAATGCATCTCCGTGATGCATGGTACCAAGCAAATCTTCACATAATTACGGCTTTATAAAATCCATCTTGGCTACCAACCGAATGAGTTTTGAGGTAGAATAATCCTTCGACATACAGAAAATTGACCAAAAAGCATGCTGGTTCTTTTTGCAGGTGCATAAACCCCCACCCCTCCCCCGTTCATAGAGTATGGTGCATTCATACACGAAAAGATATTGTGGCGGGTAAGAGACACGAGCTCGAACGAGCTTTTTAGTCCTTTTGCCACAGTAATTTCAAAGGTGGTTTGACGCAAGCCAAAAATGAAAATGCCTGCAGGTTGTAAAGTGAAAGTAAACCAGTGTTAGAAGCACAGTCGGTAGAGTGCATGACTTGAGATCAAGGGGTCGTTGGTTCGAATCCCCAGCTCGGCCGATTTCTTTACGTGGAATTATGACAGGCATTGCTTCAGGATTTATTCTTCTGTCGTCACTGATCATCGTTTCGATGACGGCTATGTGGGAAAGCAGCCAGTGGATTGGGAAGCATATCGCGCGATGTACTAGTAACAAAAACACAAGGAAAGTATGGATAGGTAAGCTGGTCGCAACGCGCAATAATGTTAAAACGACTTCAAAACAACATACAATCAATCATACTCTTTGTTTCAGGCTGCCAGGATATTCTACAGCAATGTTCACTTCCAAGTTTCCAGATGTCTGTGTGCAAGTTACATCCACATGACCAGCAATACTGCCCAAAGTCATGCAATGTGTGTGGTATGTATACAACATTTTTTTGCCGGTGACAGACATGACTCGAGAACAGAGGGTCGCTGGTTCAAATCCCTAGCTTGGCCAATTTCTTTCCGAGGATTGATGATAGTCATTGCGGCAGGATGTATTCTTCTCTGATCAGATTTTCGACGATGTTTATGTGGGAAAGCAGCCAGTGGCTTGGGAAGAATGTTGTTCGAAGTACAAAAAACTCCAGGAAAGCATGGATATGTGCACTGGGCGCCGCGATATGACTGAATGATATTGAAAACGGCATTAAACACCATACAGACAAACAATTAACTGTTTTTTCTCAACTTCCTTCTTTGCTGAGAATTCAGAAGCTCCTGGCACCTATTTATAAAACTCGATTTCATGCTCAATTTACTATGTATTCATACTTCTTTCGATAGCTTTGGTCACACTTACATTAAATAATGTCGCTTAACGTACAAAAAAAACTAACGTACGAGTCCTTCATTGTGCTTGAAAGTAACTCTTAACCCTTTCAGAGTTAAGATTAGACAGCACAAATCGTGCATTCAGGGTCCGTATTCACCAACCATTCTTAAGAATACTCTTGGTCTTGTTCTCCAAAATTTTCCAAATTTGAAAGTAACACACCTTCTGATTGGCTAAACCATTTGGTTTAGCCAATCAGAAGTTGTGTTACTTTCAAACTTGGAAACTCTTGAAGAATAAGTCTAAGAACGTTCTTAAGAACGGTTGTTGAATACGGACCCTGATCTTGGATCTATACAATCTATATTCAGCCAAACATATAAGATAAAAGTGTTTCAAAGTTCCAGAAGATTGTAATTTCAGCCCATAATTATGTAATGACTTTTTTGGTATCATGCATCGAGGACATTCATAAAACCCACATTTGCCAGAGTGTGTCTTATATATTTAGAACAGGAAGAGCTTTATATGTTCAATAGTTAACTACAGCGAGTAGGAACGTGTTTCAACGTGCTCGAACGCACTATAACTTCCACGTAGTTCAGCGTATTTTGACACACTTCAGTAACGCCCGTACGTTAGCGTACTTAAGTTTTGAGCTTTATTGCGACTTTTAAGTCATAAGATACTAAAAATGTAGAATAAAAGCGATGTTAAAAAAAAAATGGCTTTGTCAAATATCTTAATTACTAAAATATTTTCTGCGTCAAAACAGCTGCGTCCATGGCTCAATGGTTAAGACGGTTAGTCTAGGATCAGTTTTGCCGAGCCCCTGTAGCGCAGTCGGTAAGCGTACAGGACTTGAGAACAAAGGTTCGCTGATTGCCGCGATGTAACTGTAATAATGTTAAGTTTAAACGATGTTAAACACTATATCATCCGTCCATATATGTTTCAAAGACCGGCTGCTCACATAGTGCTTTTTCCTTGTTTTCTTTTATAGAAGGACATCAACACAACCATGGGTAGTAGGTCTGGATCGAAAACATGACACAGAGTATTTCGTGTATATATTATCCATGGAATTTGAATACAAATGGGCAGTGCCCTGTGAAAAAGGGGCTTAATGCATTTGCAAAAAGTATCGACACAGGTCAACTTGCGCAGACCGCGCAGGCTGACCTGTGTCGAAACCTTTTTGCTATTGGTCAATTTTCTGCATGTCAAAGAACCAGTGTACCACGTGGTCCAGTCTGTTGTCATACAGAATGGGTTTTATGGATCCATAATACTGTGATGAACTGTTTGGTATCATGTATCACGGAGATACATTCTCAACCTCATTTTACAAGGGCATAGCTCAAATTAAAATGCATATTAGATATTGTATTATCTATTTCTAGATTATCTCTGAAAATGTTGACAGTAAAGAAGAGAGAGAGAGCGCGAAAATGCCAAATGTCCCTTTGAACGAAATGCTTCATGTAAATGCGTGTTTCAACTCTTTACCAAAGGACAAAATTTTAGACTGGTCCAAATTGAAAGCATTTGCAGAAGACATATCAAATTTAGCTGAAATGGTAGTAATCGTCTGTGAAAGTGTATAAAACCTTCTGGGACAAGGAGAATATGCTTGTAACCAGCATTTTCTCCTTGTCCCACAAGGTTTCCAAAATACTATTTCCTCAGGGTCGTTAAAACTAGGGATTGCGCGGTAAAGGGTAAACTCTGTAGGCCTACCAGACGACAAAATTGTAAACTTGTCCAATTCGAAAGCATTTGCAGACGACAAATTAGATGAATGAAAAAATTAGCTGAAATGATGGGACTTGTCTTTAAAATAGTATAGAAAACATTGTGCGAAAAGAGAAAAATCCTAGTTACCAACATTTTTCCGTTTTCACGCAATGTTTCTTTAAGTCTTCTTCTTTAGGTTCGTTAAAAGTCAGGGTTGTGTGACAAAGGGTACAGGTTTACCATACTATCACATGTTTACTAAGCACTGAATAATTAAGTTTCAACAGAATATCTCTTGTGATACGTTCTGCAGACGACATTTTTGTCACGCAGTCGACCATGTTTTAGAACATGGCGGCAAAAGAAGACAGTATTTGTAAAGGACAACTTCTACTTTGGCGAAGCATTTTTTCATGTGTTTTCAAGCCTAGAATAGGACACATTGATTCAGTGGGTTAAATATATACTACTCAAAATTTGTTAGGGATCACCATGTTAGATTAAGCCGGTATGTATATGAAGCATGTATCAGGTATGGTTATTTAATATCGTAAATTGCCACACTGTTGAATTAAACCACCAATGGAAATGAATGTCTTTAGTACAAAACAGTACTGTTGTGAGCTAAACCCGTAATGAAGGATCTTAATTGTTCCCTATGAAAGTGTAAGTAGTATATATATTTTATTAGGATCTTTTCAAAATCACCTGCTACAAACTTGTTCTAACAGCTCATGAATAAAACGCTCGAAATAGCTGGCTCTCTCTCTCTCTCTCTCTCTCTCTCTCTCTCTCTCTCTCTTTCCCCCCCCCCCCCCCCCCAAACACACACATGGATAGGTGCACTGGCCGCAGCAATATAACTGACTTATTGTTGAAAACGGCGTTCCACACCATTCAACAATCCTATATCACAGAGTTTCAAAATCCAAATTTGTCAGACGATTTAAATTTAAAAAAAGACACTATTGTTAGAGATAAAGGGTCCCCAATCATACACACACAAAAAGAATAACTCTAATTCAAGTACTGGGTAAGAACAATAGCCCAATACTTCGCGTTGGTATAGAGGAGTACGTTACAAAACCCGATCGACCAACACCCAGATATTTATAACTTGAGTCTATCACGGTTTTGGTTGTCAGACCGCTTGTGTGGCCGTCCGCGAGAATTCCAGAAGCCAAGAATTTAGGGTGGGGTTTATTCTGTCGGAATTGGTGTGGTCATTTACTTTTTTTTCCCGTTGGATTTAGTTATATCTTTTTGAAAATAGGGCTTACATAAAGGTTTTTCCTTTTGCTTAACAAAGAAATTCTCTTTTAAATTAAAGCAACATAATGTTGTTTAGAAACACCAGATTTGTTTTTCACTGCCGTTTGACTGTTGTGTAACAGCACCTGGGAAACGAGAGTGAGAAGGAAATGAGCCATGTACTTTGAAAAGAGGGCATCTGCAAAAAAGTATTGACCCAGGTCAGCCTGCGCAGTCCGCACGGGCCTACCTGTGTCGAAACATTTTGCTTTAGGTAAATTTTCTGAAGGTCCAGGAACCGATCTACCTCATGCATCAGTCGGTTGTTTGACAAATTCGATTTTATGGATCCATAATGATATTGTGACTTGCTCGGTAAAATGGACCTCGGAGATGCAATAAACCCTCTTTTCCCCGAGCAGGACTCAGTTATACGTAGACCCTCTCACTGCAATGGTCATAACGAAAACGACTCTACATCGTAATTTAACGGAAAAAAGAAAGGAATTTCTTATTTCGTCTCTTTTAACATTTTACTAAACTACCTCATGCTTTAACAATCTAGAGGAAAATGACATTTCAAAAAAAAAAAAAAAAAAAAGCATTGTGGGAAAAGGAGACAATGCTGGTAACCAGCATTTTCTCATTTTTCTTAAGTGTTTTCAAGAAATCCTTTTTGAGACACACTTTATATGTTGTCTGCAAGTCTTTTCAATTTTGGACAAGTCTAAAATTTTTGTCGTCTGGTAAAACGTTAAAGGGAAGATAGGATTTGTCATTTGTACGATAACTAGGAATTTCCTCAGCGACCACATAAGTCTCCAGGAGAAAAGAATAGAAAGGTGTGGGGACATTAACTGTCCGAAACAATTAAGAAAAAATTAAAAATAAAACCTCTAAGACCTCCATATGGTTCTGTGATCACCGAGTTTCACCATTTTATGTCTTAAAAGTTTTCAAAGATGTGGCGAACTTTCGGATTGGTTCTGTTATTTGGATTATTTCAATATTCCTATTCACGTAAGTAAACACTTACATATTTTCATTTCCGTCATCAGCAAGTAGATACATAAATATTCATCATTTTAGAAATTGCGATAAAAATATATTATGCTTATAAGTAATCAAAGTCCAACTGAATGTAAGCGGTGCCTTGGCAAAAGGCGTTTTAACGTATCTCCATGATGCATTAAACCTGGCAAGACATCGCATAATTATGGATCCATAATATCCCGTTGTCTAACAGACATCTGAATCATGGAGTAGAATGGTTCTTGGACATGTAGAAAATATAACAGTAGCAAAAAGTATCGACCTATGACACCCTGCGCGGGCAGCTCAAGCTGACAGAGATCGAAACTTTATGCCGATGCATTTAAACTCCCGTGTTCACAGAGCATGGTTCATATACGAGTATATTGTTCACTTGCCCTTTAATAATATTGTTAAGTCATGACGATAAATAAGGGTTTTTACAATTAGAGGTATAAGCAAAGTAACGGAGAATGTAGGTCCAGATCAGACAGTACGTACGTACAAAGCTGATGTTTGTCTTGACTCCTCAAACACATCTATATTAATAGTTGAGTATGGCGGTATGAGTTTCATAAGTTTCAAGATCTCTCTCTGTCTCTCTCTCTCTCTCTCCTTCTCTCCCTCTCTCTCTGTCTCTCTCTCTGTCTCTGTCTCTCTCTCTCTCTCTCTCTCTCTCTCTCTGTGTCTCTCATGTACATATTTAAGGTTTGCTGCTTTAGGGGAAAATAGTAGGACGATAACAATATTGTAGATATTATGTATTATAGGCCGGTGGCCTTGTTTACAGAATAAAGAAATTTGAATCTCTCTCTGTCTCTCTCCCTATGTCTGTCCTCCTCTGTCTGTCTGTCTTTCCGTCCGTCCGTCTCCCTGTCTTTCTCTTGCACTCTCTCTCTCTCTCTCTCTCTCTCTCTCGAACACATATATATGTGGATAAATTACTAAACTAACAGCAATTATACAGACATGTAGTTTTCATATGATCATAACAACTGAGACGAGACGGATTACAATATCAAAACAATCGTTAAAAAAAACTGACTACTTTTTCAAAAGTAGTTTTGTATGCCAATAAAGATTATATACGAGAAAGAGACGGAAGTGTGGTAGAATTAAAAGCCAAATCTTAAAAGATTTAAGTGATTAACACTTAACCAAACAATTCCATGTTTAACGACGATGAAGACGTTTGAAAAGATTGTGGGAAATGAAGTAAATGCTGGTAACCAGCATTTTCTCCTTTTCCCACAATGTTTTCTACCCTATCAAAAAAATAAATAAATAAATAAAACAGACATTATCATTTGAGATACACCCAATTTGTCCTCTGCAATTGGTTTTAATTTGGTCGCATCAAAAATTTTGTCAGTTGGTAAAGTGCTAAGTGATTAAGCACAACCTAAGGAAATTCAAGACTGAGATTAACCTCTTACAAAAATAAACCCCTGTCTTTCACGACCCAGAAAAAGAAGGCTTTGATAAAACTCTGAGGAGAAAAAGGGGGATATTGGTAACAAACATTTTCCTCACACATGTCGCATTGTTTTCTCGCTTTCAAAAGACAAACCTTGTCAGTTATTATATATTTAATTTGTCACTTGAAAATACTTTGGTTTTTAAACGAGTCTAAACTTGTCGCCTGGTGGAAAATGAACCAATATGTAAGGGCTTATTTTTGAAGGCCAAATAGCGGCAAAAAAGCAAACAATGTGGGTTTAAAAATGCATTCAAATTTAAATCATAGCTTTTTAAAGTATGGACAATTATTGTGAAGATCACATCCTGTTATATTGTGTTTTCGGTCAAAGGTTTTGTCGCTGACACAGACATTAATTTCAAAACTGGGTTAAAAGTTGCCAGATCACTCTATCTTGTGTTTACTTTCTGCCTGATTTTAAGAATTCGTTTTTTTCTGCCAGCGATCACACAATAAAAGATTGTCACCTTCACAATATTTCCCCTACTTTTATTGGTATGGTTTAAATTCAAATGCATTTTAACACCTGCATTGTCTTTTTGGCCGCTATTGGGTCTTTCAGAGTGTACTAATCTGGCTTCATTAATTATTGAGATAGTTTCATGTTTTATAGCGTAGAAGGTCGAAATGAAATGAATTAATCTCTTTACGTTGATTAGCCCAAATAATGCGTACCACAACACTGGTTCCTTGGAGGAAAGCGTAAACAAGATCAGACTGCACATAACGTGCAGTCTGATCTTCTTCGATCTACACCGTCCGAAATTGTCCGACATATTCTGACTAAAACTGGCTTGACTGGCCAGCTTTTGGATATGACTCGTTGATAGGAAAGTTCTGTTTTATCATTTGGCAGTCCTGGGTTTAAATCTTTCGGGGTCAAATTTATAAAATCCACTGAACCTAAGAAAGCTTCTTATCTTATAGCTATAGCCAAACAAGAGAACGGTTCAAATCTAAGATCAGACTGCACGTTCTTGTGTTGCCTGAGCTTGGTCTGTGCCGTACACAATAGACATTGTATTCGCATGTTCTTCTGTTTTGCCAAGCTCTGTTTAAAACCACTTTTGTAATATGACACAGCTTTTTGCAGTAAAAATTTCAACTTCACTATATCCCTTCTATATAAATATAATTCAAACAGATATATATGGATAATTTCAAACCACAATTTAACAGAAACATCGTAAGAGGTGGGAAAATGAATTTGAAAATTTAATTGCAGACGGCCGTTTATTGCAAAAGTGGTTGGGAAGGAGAACAGCAATTGTAATGAAAAAAAAAAAGGTTTTTTCTAACAAACTTTTCAACCTCTATATATTCCTTCTATAACAAAGCTCCTCTGTGCAGTCTATGCCGGTATTTTGAGCTTATTCGTTGTTGAAATTGAAATTCTCAGTTTACCAATTTGGCATTATACGTGACTGATTAATTTCATGGTGCTTAACGCCGTTTTTAACGTTATTTCAGTATATCGCAGCGGCCAGTGCAACTGTCCATGCTTTTCTGGATTTTCTGTTACCAGTACTACGTACAATATTCTTTCCAAGCCACAAGCTGCTTTTTTCACATAACCATCATCGAAACAATGGTGAGAAAGGAATGAATCCGGTCGGAAAGATCAATCCTCGGAAAGAAATTTGCCGAGCCGGGGATCGAACCAGCGACCCTTATTCTTTAGTCCTGTACGCTACCGACTGAGCTACTGTGGCTCGGCATTATGCGTGAAGATCTTAGACATGCAACAGACAAAATAAAAAAAGAATATACATATATATGCTCATGTGTTATTAATAGGTTAAAAAGCCAAGGCTGCTCGTTTTGCACAATCTGATCTTGACTGGCCGCACGTTTAGTGCAATCTAATATTGATTTACTTCATGAACACTAGAACAAAATGCTGGTTATTACGAGGAAAGGGTGAACTTGAAAATCGGTGCTTCCGTAATTTTATCTTTCAAAGTTCTTTTCATTTAATTGAATGGATCCCAAATTGATCAAACCATTTTGAATGAGGAGATGATATCATAAAAGTGTTGTCAAACTCATATATTTGAGTCATACTCTGGCAAAAGGGGGCTTAATGCATCTCCGTTATCCATGAAGCAAAGCAAGCCATCATATAATTATTGATCCATAATAGCCATAATAGCCACTTTTTCTTTAAACAACGGACTGAATCATGAGGTACAGTGGTCCTTGGACACACAGAAAATTAACCAGTAGGGAAAAGTTTCGGTCCAGGTCAGCAGGCTGACCTGAGTCGATACTTTTTCCATATGCATAAAGCGCCATTTTCGCAGAGCATGGCTCAATTTTGTTAAAGGCACTTCAGACCATATCTCGGGCGACTCAACGACCCCTTTTGCGGTCAATTTTTTTTTCACACAACCTGCAGTCTGATCTTGGATCTACACTGTCCGATATGGAGATATTTTTCCCCACAAAATTACTTTGAAATAGCTTAGGTTTTTACTATTGGCTTGAAAGTTTCATTTAACTTATTTAGTAGGTTCAGGGTTGATTATAATAGTAACAACAACAACAACGACGACGACAACAACAACAACAATAATAATAATAATGATGATGATAATGATGATGATGATAATAATAATAATAATAATAAATCAATTTATTAAAAACTATTTATTACATTATCAATATTTCTTCATCCTCTATCAGGCAGCAAATGAGCAAATGATAGATTTGTCCAAACTGAAAGCATTTGAAGTTGACAAATTCTATGTGACTCTAACAGTAGGACGTATCTTTGCAAGTCAGAAAAAATGCGGGAAAAAAAGAATAAATTCTGGTAACCGGCATTTTAACCTTTTCCTACAATGTTTTCAACTGCATTCTTCCGATGCCCATTAAATCATGGGATTGTTGGAGAAAGGTCGCGACCCTCAAACCGGGAGAATAAATGGGGCTTGGTCGCATATTCCATTTACTAAAAAGTCACCGTTGCGCATGAGTGGTGAATCCGATTTCGGTGAGTAGAATGTATAGTTTACATAAGCACGGGTATTCAACTATTAGAATTGGATAGTTTTCAAAAATCTCGTTATAAAACAAAACTAATGAATGAGTAGACAAAATAGATGCCATGCCCTGTGAAAAGGGGGTTTTATTGCATCTGCGAAAAGTATCGATTCATGTCAGACTGCGCAGTCCGCGCACGCTTACATCGGTCGAACATTTTTGGTATCGGTTAATTTCCTGTATGTCCAAGGACCATTCTGGCTTATGATTAAGGCAGTTGTTGGACTAAAGTGAGTT
Source organism: Tridacna gigas (assembly GCA_945859785.2). NCBI lineage: Eukaryota > Metazoa > Mollusca > Bivalvia > Cardiida > Cardiidae > Tridacna > Tridacna gigas. The sequence continues at coordinate 59,805,429 of OX244028.2, forward strand.
TATGGATCCATAATTACACGATGACTCATCACAGAGATGCATTACTCCCCCTCCTTTTATCATAGCATTACGCATAGCAAATATCTGATAAATACCTATCGTCTGTGCTAACCGATGACGTTTGAGACACGTACATATCGATAGCAATTCCGACCGTAAAAAAAAAAGATGTATAATTGAACGGGTGGAATATGGTTTGAAAGGCATATGTAGAAAAGATTGTTGGGAAAAGGAGGCAATGCTGGTAACGATATATTGGTAAACTTTCACTTTTTTTCCCTTTAAAAATTTCATTTGTACACTAAGTGCTATTTTATATAACAATATGTCAATCAAAACTATTTTTTCATAAGAAGGTTGATATGAATAAAAGTATTGTGAAACCGCTTTAACTTGTCACTACTTTGTTTCCGTGACCGTGTTCAGTTTTTAGATATTTGCCTCTAAACGGAGTTCAAATGTTTAACATATTTGTGCAATAAACTGATATTGTCGTCTTGACCACGGTGTAAAGGGAAAACACCCGGACAATGATCCCAAAGTAAACGTCCTATAAAATCATAAATTTATCTGAAATCTATAAATAGTTCACGGGAAAAGATGGAATATTCATTAAGTAACAAGTTGACGCGGTTTCACTATACTACCGTATTGCCGAGTCCGGCGGATTAATCGGTAACGTACAGGACTTTAAACCGGAGGGATGGGGTGAGGGGCGAATCCTATGCTCATTTGATGTCTTTATGATAGTTATTGCAACGAGATTCATTCCTGTCTCACCGCTGATCAACGACTGACTTGGGAAAAAAATATTGTTTAAATTACTGGTTAAGAAAAAAAAAGACATGGATAGGTGAACTAGCAAAAATACAGATTATTGTAAACGGTATTTAGCATCTAGCAAACAAAAAACAAGCAAGCGATGGATTGATCTTTCGTCACGATCGTCCAAATGGCAAGCACGGTCATAATTTGACAACGTGACCGTGGTCTTGTATCAAATTACTACAAATTTATGTAACTGCTCAAAACTTTGTACCGGAGCCAGAATTGTGACAAAGCTTATAACTTTTTCACCCTGATGGGTAATAAAAGTAACTTGTGCGGACAGTGTAGATCAAGATCAGACTGCACAAAACGTGCAGTATCATCTTTGATCTTCACCGCCTGTTACTTGACAGTAAAACTACAGCAAAAAATGTATTTTCCATTTGCATAGGCATAACTGACGGGTTGACTTGGTAGAATGTCTTATGGGAAAACGAGAAATTGCTGATTGACAGCATATTCTACTTTTTCCATGGTGTGCATCATCAATGTCTTTAAAACACTGGATATTTTGGTGAACGGTTAATTTGGCGTCTGTAATATGCGCTTGTAAGATGCGCTATAAGATGCGTTGAATTTGGGCCCGTGGTAAATTTCGTCGTCTGATGAAGCGTCAGCACATATCGTTGCCTAGTGCGATCTCAGGCGTCGTTTGAAAAAGATTGTAGACGAGATAAGTCTTTGCAGCCTAATCTTAGTCTCTTTTTTTCTAATTTTCCAAACTGGTTGGTAAGGAAGCCTATTCAGATTTTCATACCAAAACCATCTATAAAGAAGGGCGTAAAAAAAAATGAGCATTATTTGTATTTAATAATTTTAGCAACACTGAATTTGTCATCTGCTAGTGCTCTCAATTTGGAGACCTCCCAAATGTTGTCCTGTCGTAATGAGTTACGTGGCGTTTTACAATGCAAGTGTTACGCGCAAGTTTACACACAGTTCACGGTGAAAATCGAGTATTGATAATTGGATCCTAACGACTTCCTAGTTTAGTGCAAACATTGTGCTCTATTGAAAGATGCACCCCATTTAACTGTCGAATTCAAACCTATTCATGTCATATTGACACATTGTGCAGAAAATTACACGAACAAGGAACAAAGCTCTCGGTTATCCGTTCACGGGAACTTATCCTTAAACAAACAACCTAATGTTTTTACAAGCCCCAGTAAGTTGGCTTTTTCTGAGAATTTTTTCTATCCTTTTGCATGTGGTAATAAATCAATTCACTGCTATCAAGAAGACTTGTGAAAACATAATAGTGAAAAAGAGAAAATGCTGATTAGCAGTTATTTCTTCTTTTCCCAAAATTTGGTTTTCCTCCTTTCCACAGACAAACCCATCACTTTAGCTACACTTTATTCTCCATCTGCCCATGCACACATTTGAAATATGTTACGTAGCAAAGAGTTAAAGGGGCCTTCTTTTATGTTAATCAAAATTTCTTGCATAAAACCAATAAACACAACGAGTTCCTTGCAATTGTATAGACATTACCGTTTGGTATTAGGAAGGGCTTTTAGATAAAGGGATGGTCTTTTTGCAGTTGGTAACTCCATATTTTTTATTACACCAGATATGACGTCATCGTACTCATTTGAATACGAATCCTCGTAATACAAGCATGTTATAAATAATGTGACATTTCAAGAGGTCTTCGCGAAAAACCGGCGCACAATCTGAAAAATACCTTACAGGGCTGTGAAGCCCATTAAGGAAATACAATTGAAAAATGCTTATTTTTACTTTGTATTTCTTCTTATACGGTAATTTGCCAGCTATCACCTTATTTAGTGATAATTATCTTTCGAATTGTCAAGATTATAAAAAATATGAATAGCCCCCCCCCCCCTTTAAAGGGGCTCTTATAGACTTTTTCCCAGCGAGTTATCGTGTTTCTTTTTTGTAAAACATGATAAACACTACAAAATATACCTTTCTCAGCTAACATTAAGAAACTAGACGGTTACATACAGTAAAAAATGTTCCAATTTGGCTTTCAAAATAACACATTTGTAGTTTACAGCCGGTAACTCCGTCTGTTTTTATTAGACCAAGTATGGCGACATCTTACTCATTTGAATATGTTCTCATGTGATCGATGTGTCTTAATGATCATTTGACATTCCCACAAACCTTTGCGAAATTCTGCCATGAATTAAAAAAAAAAATGGCCACTTAACCCATTACAAGGAAGTACCTTTATATTTTTCTCATATTTTTCTTTAGCTCTTTCAGTGCCAAATATTTAAAAGTCGACTTCTTTCGAAGATGAAAACACAATCCACTGACACTCAGAAAGGATTTATCTTACATGATTGAAAAAAAATGGGAAGGATATAGATCTGAGATCAAACTGTACGTTGTTTGAAGTCTGATCGTGTTATATGCTGTCAGCAAAACCCTGTTTTCGCTAATGGTTCACACAAGGATTAAGTTGTGCTTATGCTCGAGTATCCAGATCGAAAATACCGATGTAATTATCTAGAGTTAATGATTCAATAAAAACGAAGTTAACTACTAGATAAAAGAGCAACAAGGGTACTTTCAGCCGACTGGATACATTATTCATCTATCGTATTTTATTGAGTTTTAGAAAATCTATCCATGGAATTCTATTATCAAATTTTGCAACAAGATCTACCACTACAGTGTATAAATCTGATAACACTTTATTGGAGTCATTTTTTCCTATGATCGATGAATCCTCCGTCCATTTAATCGATATTTATAGACTTGTTTTTAGAAATAAAGGGAAAATCGATGCGATAAAAAATACGACGAGATAATTGGAACCGTAAATCTATACATGAAATTATATTATAAACTTTTTTGCTTAGGATCGAAAAATCCTCCTTCCATTTAATCGATATTTAGCTTTGTTTTTGGAATGAGCTCGATCTTGGAAAAAAAAAAAAAAAAACAGAAAAAGGAAACATTTTGGGTATCCTCAAAATTTTGTAGAAGATACGAGGGGTGATCAGTACGGAATACGGAATCTCCTTTGAATGTGTTAATTTGAAAAGCGATGCTCGATAGTACGATGATGATAACGCGAAATCACGAAACTGCGATGATGAAAACGCGACAGTACTATGACGATAACGCGATACCACGATGGTGAAAACGCGACGATACGATAATACGATGATGAAAGTGTGATATTATATCGTGTTTTCACCATCTTTCTGTCGCGTTTTCACCATCGTATTGTCGCGTTTTCACCATCGTAGTATCGTAGTATCGCGTTATCACCATCTTACTGTCGCGTTATCATCATCGTACTATCATGTTTTCACCATCATACTTTTGCGTTTTCACAATCGTACTATCATGTTTTCATCATCGTACTGTCGCATTATCACTATCGTCTTATCATCATCGTAGGCTACTATCGCCTTCCGGTGCGCATGCGCATACACATTCAAAGGCGATAGCCCCAACGGTATTCCGTACTCATCAGCCATGTAATAACCTCTAAGAATCAGACCGCATGAAATATGCAGTCTGATCTTTAATCAATACTGATTGTTTTGCTGAGACATTATGTACAAAGCCAGTCTTGAGGTTGCTTTCATTTGTGCCGTATTACTTTATTTCTAGTATGAAAATGTCCATTTTGTTTATTGGCAATCTAAAGGTTAAAAATCAATAATCAGCAAAAAAGATTGCAGCCTAGTTGAGTTATTCAGAATACCGTTAGGACAATCACCTTTGAATGTGTATGCGCATGCACACCGGAGGGCGATAGTACGATGGTAAAAATGTGATAGTACGATGGTGAAACGCGATAGTACGATGATGAAAACGCGATAGTACAATGATGATAATACGACAGCACGATGATGATAACACGATAGTACGATGATGATAATGCGACAGTCCGATGATGAAATCACGATAGTACGATGGTGAAAACGCGAAAGTACGATGATGAAACACGATAGTACGATAATGATAACGCGACAGGACGATGGTGTGACGCGATACTACGATACTACGATGGTGAAAACGCGACAATACGACAATACGATGGTGAAAACGCGACAATACGATGGTGAAAACACGATACTATATCGCACTTTCATCATCGTACCATCATATTGTCGTGTTTTCACTATCGTAGTATCGCGTTATCATCATCGGACTATTTTATCGTGGTAGTTTCGTGATTTCGCATTATCATCATCGTGCTATCGACGATCGCGTTTTAAATTAACACATTCAAAGGCGATGGCCCTAACGGTATTCCGTAGATCAGAAAGAACGTGGACCAGTGCCTGTATAGGAATGTTGTTATAAAAAACAACTTGGAATGTATCACTGTTTTTGAAAGTAACCTCCTTTGAATTCTATGCACTGATTCATTCTTGATTTCCACCGCGAACCACGTGACTATACTCTCAAGGCCCCCGTCATAGCGAGGGTTAGCTCCTCTCTGCTCTCGTAGTGCGTTCCACGTAGTGAATCTTTAAAAACAGGAACTAGTCAGAGGTCACAAGGGGTCAGGACTGAATTATAAGGATGATTGGTCAGTGTTTCTATGTTTAGTTTTTGAAAAGTTTCCTGTCAAAGTGTGGCTTTGTGAGCTAGGGCGTTATCTTGGTGTAAAGTGATGTCACTCCGCAGGACTTCTGGCTGATTTTTTCGTATGGTGTTTGTTAAAATTATTTGATTAATGTGGGCATAAAACTTAGCATTGACTATACTATGTATAGATACAGCATGATTTAGAAGAAAAAAAGAGAATAGAAAAAACATGATGCACATAACTTTACCAAGTGACTTAGAAAGGTTGGCTTTAATAATGGAAGGCGATGTTGGATGTTTCCATACACTGCTTTGTTGTTTAGATTCAGTCTCGTTAAAGTGTGCCTATGTTTCATCGCATGTTACCATACGATCAGTAAAGTTTGACCCCTCTATCCTAATGCGTTCTGATTTTTTTTAAACAGATTTCGACCCTAACCCCGTTTGCTCGCGCTCTATAGTCGAGGTACCCACATTGTGCAAACACGCGACATTCCAAGATTGTCAGTCAAAATCTCCTGGGCACTTCTATATGAAATGTTAAATGTGACAGCTATTTTTCTGACAGTATCTCGGCGATCTGGTTTTACATGCTGCTCTACATCCATGATGATTTTGTCCGTGAGTGATGTTGATGGACGGCCAGATTTAGGGTCATCTTTGACAGTATCGCACTCTTTTCTTATCCGATCCGATCCATTTACGAATATCAGATTTCTTGAGTGCAGAGTCCCCTTAAATTTCTTCTAAAGCGGTTTTTATTTCCGATGAATACTTTCCGAGTTTGGCATAAAACTTGATGATTACTCTCGGCTCAAATGAAACGTCGTCCGACATTTTGGACCATTAATGCATTACATGACATCATAAAAATGACGTCACATTTTACCTACTTGAATATGACAACAGTTACAAGATAACTGATGCTCACCTATGCATATTTTTGTAACATTATGTGAGGAAGTTTTAAAATAACGAGGTGGTCCACGTTCTTTCTGATCACCCCCGTACAAGATTGCAGGACTACTTAGATTAGTTCTATTCGTGATTCGGCGTCAAATATAACTTATCCGTTTTATGGCATAATATATGAGCCATTCTCTTAGAAACGGGGGCTTAATGCATCTGCGCAGGCTGGATCGAAACTGTTTGCTGCTTGTAAATTTTCTGTATGTCCAAGGACCACTTTACTTCATGATTCAGTCGGTTATTACCCAAAAATGGATTTTAAGCGGTCCATATTTATGTAAGTAAATTGCCAAATTGACATTGTCATTATCAGTTTGCTTTTGAGAGTACAATAAGCATATTGCATGAGATCAGGTTATATTAGCAATGCACTATGAAGAGTGGGTTTAATGCACTTGCAAAAAGTATCGACTCAGGTCAGCCTACACACTCCGTGCAGGCTGACTTGTGTCGAAACTCTTTGCTGTTGGTAAATTTTCGGCATGTCCAAGGACCAGTCAGACTCAGAATTCAGTCGGTTGTGAAACAAAATGGATTTTAGGGAGTCCATGATTACGTATGTGATGACAAGCCGTGCATAATCCATTGCGCAGATGCACTTAACACCTTTTTGCCTAACCATGGCTCATTTGTTTTCAACGCTAATAATACACTAGTTTTAGATATCAAGATCACATGGCCAGATTGACCAATCAAATAGTGTATCATATTTCTCATTTGATACGGTATTTGTCGTTTCAATATAGGTATACATATGTACGCAGTCAAGTTCTTAGACAATGAACACATTTTGCAATAATAATAATAGATCTAATTCTAGATAATTATTCAGTTGTTATAACCCTTTACCAAAAAAGCTGGTGTGTGAAAGACCCTGAAGAAGAAAGCTTATGAAACACTTTGGTAAAAAGAATAAAATGCCAGTAGCCCTCATTTTCTCATTCTTTGAAAACGTGTGTTGCTTTTAGAGACAAACCCCACTTATCGGACCACTTTCAGCGTGTCGTCTGTAAGCGCTATCATCCCGATAACCCTGGGTCCGTATTCACCAACCGTTCTTAAGAACGTTCTTGTCTTATTCTCCAGAAATTTCTAAATTTGAACGTAACATAACTTCTGATTGGCTAAACCATTTGGTTTAGCCAATCAGAGAGTTGTGTTACTTTCAAATTTAGAAAATATCGGGTGATAAGACTGAGAATGTTCTTAAGAATGGTTGGTGAATACGGACCCTGAACTCCTGATAACTGATAAAGAGTAAAGACGCCAGGTACAAGTGCTCTCTCTGTTTCTTTTGCAAGATCCCTGGGCCGAAACAGGTAGCTCAGTCAGTAAAGCCCCGCTTACAAAGAGCTTGCGACTGCGATGCGACTTCATTGCGACTGAAAAAAATGACGTTCGCAGTGAAGTTGCAAAGGTCTCCGAGAGGTTGCAATGGCGTCGCCGAAAGGTTGCGGGACTTAAATTCATAGCAGCCAGTATTATGAACATGCACAAAAACATGGCGGCGATTATTTGGTCGCAGAGAGGTCGGGACACGGTCTCAACTTCATCGAAGATTAGTTGCCGACCGATCGGTGATTTGTCGGCGTTTGTTTTCGCCGAATACTCTTGGCAACCTTACGCCGACCTGTCAGCGACTAATCGGCGAAGATGCGGTGAACTATCTGCGCACTTGCGGCGATTAGTCGCCGATAAGTTGCAACACAAGCATGCGCAGATCGGTCACAGACCTCAGCGCGATTCACATCGTCACTTTTCTTGACCAGTCCACAACAGTTCCTCATTATGGGCCATAGACCAGGGACAAAAAACAAGGAAACCCCTGAAACCTCCTGAAATATCGGAGCAGGAAGCGCCCGCTAAAGAGACCGAATGCAGCAACATTCTGGTTATTTCTTTGCAGTTGTTACAACTGTAATTGCATACCTGTTGCCATTTTGACGACGTGAATAGAAATGATTTTATGTCTACTGATAGAATATAGATTTCAGTCACCTTCATGTATAATTAGCCGTTCAGAGTCGAACCGGTCACCGGAGGTTCGCCGACTACTCACCGAACGGTCTCAACAAATCGCAGAACAATGCCGAATATGCGGCCAATAATTGCCGACTAATTGCCGCACAATCGCTGACTAGTTGCAAACCTTATCGCCGACTGCTCGGCGATCATGTCTGTATTCCATATATGGGCATAGATTATTTGCAGCGGTCTCATCAGTTGCAGACCCAATCGCCGATAAATCAGTCGCAGAGCTGTTGCATCGCAATCACAAGCTCTGTGTTAGCGTAGCTTTACGTAAATGACTTGAAACCAGGTGGCCAATGTCTGTCTGAGGGTTGATTAGACCTTTGTCACCTACGCTGACTACGGACCGCGGACACCTGACCGCGGACTTTTAAGAGGGGTTGTATCAAAGTAGTAAAATGGAAAAAAAGGGACGGAAATAACGTCTCTCAAACATTATTTATTTTCATGTAACAAATTATGCATTTTCTTCCGCATTCCGAGTTCAGGTAAAATGTTTGGGCCTTTCTTTTCATGAATTCCTGGTTGGATCTGATCATGTCCGCCAGAGGTCACACACTGGATATCTATATACATAGTAAAATTAGTGTTGCACCCCCTGTGTTTTTAACGTGTTTAATTTTCAGGCGTGAATGATATGAAATGGGTTGGAAATTAGAATCTGGCTGCTGTATACAAGAACAAACAAGTCTGTTGTCTCTGAAATGGAATGAACTGAGGTATCCCTTAACCTCATGGCAGCAGCTACTGATCTAGCTGTTTCAACCTCTCGTGAGAGGTGTGAGACAAAGACTGCAAGCTGTTTTGCATGCCCCAGGCGGAAGTACGCAATATTGCCTGATTTTGTGTGTCCATTCTCTGCAGGTCACTTTCAACCTGTCGTAAGTTTTGTTTCGACATTAAATTCCCTGTTTTAACCAAACTTAAACGCTTCTCGTTTTTCTTAAATTTGACAGCAACATCTAGGCAAAAGATTCCCACTTACCATGAGGTCAAGGGATACCTCAGTTCAGTTCATTTTATGGGCAAAAGACGAGTCTGTTGGTATATGCAGCAGCCGAATTCTAATTTCGACCCAATTTTATCTCATTCACGTCAGAAAATCAAACCCGGTAAAAAACACAGGGGGTGCAACATTAATTTTACTATGTATATATGTCGTGAGAAGAATATTATACATGTAGTATCTTACCGCAATTTGCACGAAATTATCGGTCTTAATTCTCCTCTTTCGTTGAATAAACTTGATTTTGTAATCAAATCTGTTCATTTTTAAACACTGTGAGAAATGGAGAAGTTACTTGTTTTGAGTAATTACTCCATTTTCTTCAAACCGCATTTCCGTGGCCGTGTCACGTGGCGCACCAACACCCTCAACCTCATAACACCCCCTCTTTCCCCCCACAACAGCAACAACAACAACTGCAGCATTGACCAAGCGGTTAGAGAACCGGTCTTGTGAGGGGAATGACTGTGTTCGAATCCTGCCTGTTCCTACCGAAAACATGGTTTGCAAATAGAAGAAAATAGAAGTAGAATCTGTATCAAGCACAACTAAGCATGTATGATTTTTTTTTTTTCAATTGCTTATTTTTTTCATCTACTTTCACAACCCCTACCATACACTATGTAAGACTTAGTGTTGACGACAACAACAACAACGTGAAAAAGACGTGTTTTCCTTGTTTCCAGAAGAACGTCGATAATTCTATCATCAGATAGGGGATACAAATGAGACATTCATTCAGTAAATCAACATTCTTGACGGTTGTGATATTGAAAACAACAAACATGCATATAAACTGTCAGTTCTTAATGTTCAGGGTTCTTTTATTATTTCTAGTGCGGTTGCGACAACCTCCTAGCTCGTGTTTCCTTTCCAGCATACTTAACGTTAGTGTTTACTTAGTTAAAGGAACGTTTATTCCATGTTTCAACTTTAATATTGCTTTTATCATAAGCTGGCTCTCTAGAAATCAGTGGCTAGATCTATTGGGGAAATTACACAAAATTCCATCAGCAGTCGGAGCGAATAAACATGTCTGCGATAGAACCGCAGAAACAGTACAATTCAGATCATCAGTGCTGCCATGTTATGCATTCAAAGATAGTGAAAGATATTAACGGAAATAACTGTATATTGAAAGCAGATTTCGCAAAAACGCACAACAGCTCGCCTTCTTTGCAAAGATTGGCCCTTGAGAATTACTTGAATTCCCTGCTGACTGCATGATTTACTGCGGATGAAATGTAATCCTAATTGATATCCTATACTTCCAGCTTTCACAGCAGCTTGACTAAAAACAAAACAAGAAATTGGACTGCGGAAATGTCGAACGTTTAATCGACACCTCAAAGCATACAGTGTGACAGTCGAACAAACATTAGCTAGTCTAAGGTCATACAAGGCAACTGGCGCAGTTTGGAGACACTCTAGGCAACTTCTAGACAGAACAGTCAAGATTTGTGAAGGTCTTGTCTGCCGACATAAAGAAATTGGGTTGAAGCATTGAAATAGCAAGTTAAACTTAATGGCTTATTATTTGTTATAGTTCTCCTTTAAATTCAACTCAATGTTGCATTATTTCGTTTGAGACATCCCCTTTGAAAAGTCAGCAGTCTGAGGTCCGTAGTCCGTAGTACGCGACGGTGACAAAGTTCTAATAGTGGCAGGATTCATTCCTCTTGTCGCTGACAAATGTTTTGATGATTGTTATGTGGGAAGGCGGCCACTGGCTTGGATTAGAAAATGGTGCGAAGTGATGGTAGGTGGAAAATCTAGTTAAACATGGATAGATGCACTGGCCGAGGCCATATAACTGAAATAATGTTGAAAAGGGCTTTAAACATCAATCAATCAATCAATGAATGCCCCTAACCATCAACCCTATTTCTTTATTAAAACTAAACAATGGTAAAACTCAATAGATTCACAGATAAAAACAGTTGATTATATCAAGGGGACCGCATTCTTTTGAAATTGCGACAGCAGAACTGCCAATCCGGTTATAATCCTTCATAGAGAAGTCATCAACCCGAAAATTTGCCAAAGCGCTAAACCAATTACTAAATAAATACGACCTTTTACTCGGAAAGTTTCTTTGTAAAATTTGGACAAACGACGTGATTTCGGGCAAAACCTTGTCCGCGCCATAGGGGTGAGGAGGGCCATTGCACACGGTATAAATCCATGACCAGACTGCACAAAACGAGCATTATGGTCTTGGATCTATGCAGTCTGCTTGTTTAGTCAAGTTCACAAGCTACAATATCTCGGAGTTTCACTGGATTTTACTTTTTTACTTTCAGCTGGCCAAAGAGCTCGGGTTTTATCAATGTGCTCTAAAGGAGTCACTATTACAACTACTGAAAATATACCATAATAAACTTGTTTATAATTACAACATAATGCTTAGTTTACATTATTCACAAGAAGGAAGTCCAGTGATTGTGGTACTTTAGTCTTTAGCACACAATCACGAGGTTTGACGACCTTGAAGGAGAAAACATTCGAAATTATTGTAGGAATTAAGGAAAAAGCCAGTAACAAAAAGTTTCCCCTCAATTTTCCATCATCGTTTTATAGCCCTTTCAAAGAAAGCTCTGAGTTTCGAGTCGTCATTTATTTTTTCGTCTGCAAATATAAATGCTTTAAATAGGGACGAGTCTTTAAGTTTGTCGTTTGGGGAAAGAGTTGATAACGATTTCTAAAACACAGTGACTGTTTTGTGCTATCATTTGCAGAGGCGTCTGCTTTTTTGGCATGAAAGTACATCAAATACTCACAGGAGAGAGAGAGAGAGATGGTTTCTGATAACCGTTAAACTCGGTTGGATAAGGATTGGAGAAATATGTTTAAATATGTTTAACGAAGATCACTGTAACTGATAAGTGTTGAAGACAATGGGATGGTATTTTACGTTTTCTTCCCCTTTGCCACCTAGCGTTCCTCTCCTGAAAACGCTTCATTACATAGCCGCATTGAATTACAGATGTTTTAAATATTTAACTCCTATGAATTCGACGCTTTTTTTCTTATCGGGGTTGAAAATACACGACAGAGGACAAGACGTATTGCCATAGTTTAGTCGAATATTGCTCTGTGTCGCTCTACCCAACGCCTTTTATGTCCCGAGAAATCCTCGCAAAGATTATTACAGTGGCGCTCTTATGAAAGGGGATTTGATGCGTCATCGTGATGAATTGCCAAGCCAGTCATCATTTAATATGGATCCTCCATTTCGTCTTAACCCTTTCCCAAACGACAAATTTTGGACTGGTCCAAATTGAAAGAGTTTGCAGACGACAATTTCAAATTTGATGAAAATGGCAGAAAGTTATCAAAAAGGGTAGAAAACACTGTGGGAAAAGGAGAAATTGCTCGTTACGAGCAATTTCTCCTTTTCCCACAGTGTTTTCAAAAGACTTGTACTGTAGACACGTGAAAACCAGGGCTTGTTTGGGAAAGGGTTAAAAGGGAGCTATTCAGGTATGTATAATCTCATCTAACTTCAGGCTGATTGAACATTGAGTCGAGTGTGACGATAACACGCAAACCACGCGCAGTCTGAACTGGGCAGGAACTTTTTGCTATTGGTCAATTTTCTATATGTCCAAGGACCAGTCTACCTCAGGACTCAGTCATTTGTTAGAGAAAATGGATACAATGGATCCAAAATTATGTGATGACTTGCTCAGTATCATGTATCACAGAGACGCACGTCCACCCTTTTGTCAGTGCATGGCTCAATTATAATAGTGGTATTTCCTTCATCGGCTATGTAATCTCATCAGTTATTTTTCACTATTTAGTCCTAGTATATTGCAAATGTTTGTGGACATGTCAGGTCATCAATAGCAGACGTCGACTATATGGGATCGTATTCAAATAAATACAATGACGTCATATTGATCTATTCGTTAGTTGAAGGCCATATTTGCACTTTTTACTGCATGTAACCGTCAGTTTCTATACGTTTGCAGGAAAAGTCTATAGGTATTTTTCAGTGTATAACAAACTAATTCGTTGCAGAAAATCTAAAGGGGCCCCTTTAGAACCAGCTGAGTTGTGAGTTAGAATGTTCCTTTGATATGCAGAAAATTTACCAGTAGCAAAGGTTTGACCCATGTAAGTCTGAGCGCGCTGCGCAGACTGACATACGTCCATTTTTTTTGCCGATTTATGGTGTTTAACGTCGTTTTTCACCTATTCATGTTTCCTGGAGTTTCTTTCACCGGTACTTCGCAAAGTCTTGGGATTCGAACCAATGACCACCGGGTTTCAAGCCATATACGTTAGCGACTGAGCTACGGGCTCTGCCGGCTTGTATCAAAATGTCAAGTTTGAATGATATTAATAACCAAATATCAAATTTCCTTTTGGTTTTCGTTTATTAGTAAAGTCGCACTGCGAGTCTGCGCATTTTACAGGTACCTTTCTTAGATACACCTGTCAAGAAAATCGGGGTAGTTAAACTGGTTTCTTCCCCCCCCCCCCCCCCCCCCCCCCACACACACACAATGATTACTTAAAAACAGAATGCGTCAGTTCTGTTTTTTTTTTTCTTTTTTTCTTTAGATATGTGCCAGTTGTAAGTACGCAAAGCCTGAACGGTAATGGGTTAATCACGTGAAGCGAGACGGTAAATGATCACGTGACCTGAGACAGATAATGAGAATTAGAAGATCGATACTTTATTGAATTTTGAGTGTATGCTTATCCGTTAACGAACAATCACGTGGTTTAATGCCCCACTCCCCTCATTAGGTAGAAGTTTTTAAAAAGATCATTGAAAGAGGAGAAATAGCTGGAAACCAGCATTTTCTCCTTTTCCCAGAATGTTCTCTACCTTAGTGGAGACAAATATTACAGTTTCAGCCAGATTTGATACATCGTCTGCAAAGGCTTTCAATATATAGATCAGTCTTGACTTTTCTCGTCTGGTAAAGAGTTAAGCCTTTACATTCCTAAATTAGTGAAACAGATAATTTAGTCAAAATGACTGAAAACGAAATGAAAAAATAAAGACAAAATTATTGAAAACTGAATATATCAAAGGGTGTCATAATGATATAACACAAGATCAGAAATTGTAGCTCCAAGATTCTACGTTACGTTTTATGCAGTCTGATCTTTATCTATATTATCGGGGGGAGGGGGAATGAATACATTTTTGTGGTTCATTAATAACTTGTAATTAAAATAAAACTCGTATAACTGGTTTGTAATAGCTGTAAAACAATAGGCAAAAACACGTATCAGTTTACACACATAACAGGAGAGTGTAAAACGCAGCCCTTCCTATGGGGGGAAACATTGGGTTTTTGGCGAATAACCTCTGCTTATTCTTTAAAACAATGCATTGATTTACATATCTTCTAAGCATGTAACTCCTGTTTATTACTATATATTTCAAAATTAGAAATAAGACTGAAATACTTGATTTGCATTTATTGGTATAAGCTCTTTTTCTGTGGGCAAAATTTTAGACATGTCCTTTTTGAAAGGATTATCCTGTATACTACTAAATAGATGAGGTTCCGACCTTGGAATGTGAAAGTATAGAAAAAATGTGGGAAAAGATACATTTCTTCTTTTTTAATCCCCCCCGCCACGATATGTTGGTGCATACAGTGTCATCCCTGTCCGTGTGTTTGTTTGTATGTATATGTGTGTGTTCGGTAAACAGTGGTGTTTGTGTCCGGCCAATAATTTCCAGGCACATGGTCCGATTCTAAGATAATTTTGCACAAATGATCACTATTGATAGCCGAGCCCCGGTAGCTCAGTCGGTTCCGTACAGGACTTGAGAATAGGCGGTAGCTGGTTCGATCCCCGACTCAGCCAATTTCTTTCCGAGAATTGATAATAATCATTGCGACAAGATTCATTTCTCTCTCACCGCTGACCACTATTCGACGATGGTTATGTGGGAAAGCAGTCAGTGGCTTGGAAACAATATTATGCGGAGTACTGGTAAAAGAAACTCCAGGAAAGCATGGATAGGTGCACTGGCCGCCGCGATATAACTGAAAAACGGCGTTAAACATCATATGTAGTTAATCAATCATCATGGATAGACAGCGTGTCGCGTTCAAGAACCGTGTCGTCAGCTTAAAGTTAAAGGTCACAGTGCTTGGTTGAACTTTGTCAACACTTGTTTCAATAATAGTAATGACAGGCGCACCTGTTCAGCCAGTAACTTCCAGGTGCACAGTCCGATTCTTATAGGATTTGGCAGAAATAATCATAGATAGACAACGTGTGGCGTGCAACAACTATGTCTCCAGTTCAAAGGTCAAGATCACAGTGCTTTGTTGAACTTCGTTAATATTTGTTACAGTTATGGTGAGGACGGCTGTTCCTGTCCAGCCGCTAAGTGTGTGATGCATGGTTGGATTTCTGAATGATATGGTGGAAATGTTCACCATAGATAGACGATGTGTCTTGTGGAAAAAAAAAGGTCCATCTATTTTCAGTTATCTCTCCTGTTGGTAAAATCTTGTGCAAGCCATAAGTCTTTAACCAGTAGAGTCATTTTAATGGTAGTTGGTAGGTCTTCTAAGAGCATGAAATAAGGATGTCAGTATATAAGGATAATTCTGACTTAAGTGTTAGAGTTCTCTCACTTACTCATACTTTGGATGCAGATTATTATCTGTGCATGCAGCAGGCCGTTTTTTTTTTTTTTTCCCTCATGATTGTTTGATTCTTTGTGGAAAATCACTTACTAGCAAACACAAAAATGAGTTTCTCAGACTTGCGATTCGAGAGGAAATTTTTTATCTATGCAGGCAATTGTCCCTATTATGCACCCGCCATAAAATGGTGGGCATATAGTGTTACCTCTCTCTCTCTCTCTCTCTCTGTTTCTAGGTAAAGGCGATGTTTATGTGGGCCCTTAACGTTGATGATTATTGTTGGATTTCAAAATAATTTGACACAAATGTTTGCCATGAACAGACAACATGTCGCAAGCAAAACCGTTAGTGTTTGGCAAAGATGTTCGCTTACATAGTGTATATATACATTAAAACGTTTTTTTTTTTTGTCGATTAATATGGCTGTAGGTCCTTGTTTGAATTTGCAACATGACTGTTACCTTTGCCTGTTGCGGAGGTATCCATGTCGGTGTCACATTTCTAGTCTCACAATGTTTTAAAAAGCCTACCTTTACAACGGTCATTACAATACGAAATTGGATGGTAAAGGGTTGAATGTATATTATTAGCAATCTAATAAATTGATAAGCATTTATTGATAATGTACCCTAAAGACGTTATCTTAGGGACGAACAGACATTTACCAATCATTCTAATCTTCCCTTTGTCATAATTCAAAGACGGAACATCTGATTGACCAAAGCAGAATTCTCAGCAGACCTAGCAAAGGAGAGAATTGTTGGCGATTTTTTTGTATATCTAAATGGAAACAACTCTCACACTAGCAAAGCTAGTCTATAGGCATCAAGATTGACCTAGAGTCAAAGTAAACAAAAAAACCCACAGTTGCCAAATACTGCCTCACAGAAAAATACTTCTTTCTGTTATAAATCTTAATTCTGTTATATATGACAATTTTGATAAAAACCACTAAATCTCTACCACTCCAATCTGAACATGTCGTCTAACAAAGTAATAAACTGAACAAGATGTCATTTATAAGGTGCAAGATCTTTGCTTACATGTAAATTGAGTGACCTAAGCAAAGCAGAGAATCACGTTTTCCTACACCACTGTAACATTATGAATGAATCTATTAATAGATACACCTAGGTAACTTGTAGCAAATCCCAGTTACATTAACCCTCCCTCGACAGGGAACCCTTGTCATCCCTTCAGTCATTCATTATTTAGATCATTGTGTACAGTTATACTTTTATGTTAAACTGTTATTCTAGTCTTGAATATTAACCCTTTACCAAACAGTCCCAAGTTTTATTGATACTGGGGAAAGATCCCATTGAAAACATTGTGGGAAATGGAGAAAATGCTGGTAACCGTCATTTTCTCCTTTTCCCACATTGTTTTCTACCCTTTTGGAATGAGGTTTCATCAGTTCAGTCACTATTAATTTATGGTCTGCAACAGCTTTGAATTTGGACTGGCATAAAATTTTTCGTATTGTAAAGAGAGTTAAATAGTTAACTACATCTTGTGCTACTGGATATAAACTAATCGATTGCATGGTGTTTAACGCCATTTTCAACATTATTTCAGTGATATTGCTGCGGCCTATCCATCCTTTCCTGGAGTTTCATTTACCAGCGCTACTGCGACTCAATGACACTTTGCGGACATTGTGGATTAAGATAAGACTGCGCAGAGCATGCAGTCTGATCTTTGATCTACACTGTCCGATAACAGGATATATTATTTTCTCCAAAATGTAACTTTGAAATAGCAATATTCAGGTGTTTATCATCGGCTTGAAAGTTTCGTTTAACAGTTTTAGCAGGTTAAGGGTTAAACTTAAACTGGATTACAGTTAACCAATAGCACGCATAGCCCCAGCAGCCTAGTCGGTAGCGTACAGGACTTGGGAACAGGAGGTCGCTGGTTCGATCCCCGACTCGGCAAATAAAATTTCTTTCTGAGGATTGATGATTTGATGATAGTCATTGTGACAGGATTAATTTCTCTCCCATGTTTCGACGATGGTTATAATATAAATGTGGGAAAGCAGCCAATAGCTTGGAAAGAATATTGTGCGGAATACTGGTAAAAGAAACTCCAGGAAAGCATGAATATGTGGACTGTCCACTGCTACATAACTGAAATAATGTTGAAAACAGGGTTAAACACCATACAAACAATCAATCAATCAAATTCGCTAGTCTCTTGGTACTTTCAGTACTTTGATTTTAAAAAGGAAGCGGCTGCTTCTCCTTATGAGCTTGATCTGCCTGTGGAACTGTATTCAAAGAAACAGTCCTGTATGATTCAAGTGAATTATCGCTCTATTTAGTTTCGAAACAGATACTTTCATCCAATAATTGAAAATTCAAGAAGTTTTTGAAAGGTACAGAACAATGACATCGACCACGGTTTGTATTTTCAAAAAAAAAACACCCTCAATCAGCTGATTTTAAATGGTGCCTTGTTAGATCTTGGTATCAACGTCTATCTATAGGTGTACGAGAGGCACGAGGGTACCAGCCTAACTCTGTTATCAGACGACAAAAATTTGAACTTTCTACTTTTCCCACTATCGTTCCGAAGACGACACTCGACTTTTGAGTCAAATTTTATCTTCAAGCTACAGGTGTTCAATGTGAGGGTGTCTGGAATGTTGTCGTCTTGTAGAGAGTTATGTAGTTAAAGCGACAAAAAACAGATCTACAGAATGTACGGAATACGGAACAAAAATGTGTCTTCTGACCTGTTCCGAAAACTCCTTTGGTCTGGGAAACAGCATTCATGAGAAATGAGAAAAGCAGATAATTTTCAATATCTTATCTCACTGTTTCCACTGTGTCGGTCAGTCGGTTCGTTCGTCCGTCCGTCGGTTGTTCGGTCCGATCAATCAATCAATCAATCAAAATCAGATCAGATCAGATCAGATCAGATCAATCGATCGATCGATCGATCAATCAGTCAATCAATCATATCTTCGCAAGACGACAACATATTTTTGAAACCATTTCCAAACAAACACATGTGGCTCAAAAATAGGATTTGCCTTTCAATGAGTAGAAAACATTGAAGGAAAAGGAGCTGGTTTACTAACGATTTTTCCAAAACCTTTTTTCTTAGGATCTTTAAAACACTGGGATTGTTTTGTTCAAGGTTGTAATCGATCACATCTATTTTAGCCATGCTCTGTGAAAAGGGGGCTTAATGCATTTGCGAAAAGTATCGACCCAGGTCGACCTGGGCCGAAACTTTTCGCTGTTGGTCAATTTTCTGTATGTCAAAGGACCAGTCTGCTTTATGTTTCAGTCCGTTGTTGAACAAAATGGTACTTATGGATTCATAATTATGTGATGACTTGCTAGGTATCATGCATCACGGAGATGAAGCCCCCTTTTTACCAGAGCATGACTCATTTATTTTTACAGAGTGCACAGCGACGACGATCGACAACTGTAAAACATGTCTCGGGTCTATTTGTGTGGAATGTGACGCTGGCTACAAAAGCATTAATGATTCAACGAAATGTTGCAGCGTCGGGTGTGGACAGGATAGCGATGGGTGGCCGAGATGTAATCGTGACACGACTGAGTGTTCTTACAGCTGCATAGATGACCGGTTTTACGGTTCCTTTTGCAAAAATTGTTCGACTTTCATCGATGTGAGTACAAATTAACTTCTTAACAGGTGATACAATATAAGACGTTGGTCCGTATTCACTAACCATTCTTAAGAACAGTCTTGTTCTAATTCTTCAGAATTGTCTAAACTGAAAGTAACACAATTCTGACCTGCTGCGCCAAAATAAAGTAAACCAGAACGCGCGTTATTTTCCTAATACAGAATTAAACCTAGAGTGAAATTAAGAATGATTTGTGAATACGGACCCTGATCGTATTTAAAGTATTTAAGCCACACTCTGACAAAAGAGGGCTTAGTGCATCTCCGTGATTTATGATACCAGCCAAGCCATCACATAATTGCAAATCCACAATAGCCACCTTTTTTAACCACCGACTTAATGATAGACTGGTCCTTCGACATACAGAAAATTGACCAATAGCGAAAAGTCTCGGTCAAGGTCAACCTGAACGGATTGTGCAGGCTGACCTCGGTCAATACTTTTCTCAGATGCATTAAGCCCCCTTTCCATAGAACATGGCCCATTTATTAAAACATTGAATATGGCTAAAATAATGGGTTTTGCCTGTGAAATGTGAGAAAAAGCACAGGCTGATCTTGATCAATGCCGTAAACAAAAGCCACTGTTTTCGCCTAAGTTTCTGATATCAGATCTTTTTTTGTTAGAAAGTCTTCAAAAGTATTCTGCTGGTCAAACGAAAATACCGCAGTTTATCTAGGTAGTAGAGGAGCCCTGGTAGAGCAGTCGATAACGTACAGGAATTAAGAACATTGGGTCGCTGGTTCGAATCCCTAGCTCGGCCGATTTATTCCCGAGAGCTGGTGATAGTCATTGCGACAGGATGCATTCCTCTCTCACCACTGATAGTTGTTTCGACGTTGGTTAGATGGAAGGAAGTCAGTGGCTTGGGAAGAATATTGTGAGTAGAACCTGGAAAAGGAACTCTAGGAAAGCATGGATAGGTGCACAGGCTACTGCGCTATAACTCGAATGATGTTGAAAACGCCTTTAAACACCATACTTTCAATCTTTTAAGTAGTTATGTGTTTAGGCAAGTGACATTGATATATGTCCGGGTAGCTTCTAGACCCTGCATTCATCAATTATTTTAATCTGCGTTCTAAGTCTTATTCTGGATTTAGAAATAACACAGTTTTTGAATGACTTAATCAGTTGGTTTAGCCAATCAGAAATCGTTTTACTTTCAAGTTTAGAACATTCTTTAGAATTAGACAGAACTGTATCAAGAATGGCTGTTGAATACATTCCCGTAACTTTATGTGGACACTTCATTGTGGACCATAATAAGTTGCTGTTCAAAATAACTTTGACGCCAAAATGTTTGGACCATGCTCTGACAAAAGCGGGGTTAATGCATCCCAGTGATACATGATACCAAGCAAACCATTATATAATTACGGATCAAGGAAATCCATTTTGCCTAACAAGCGACTAAATCGTGAGTTACACTGGTCCTTTGACATGCAGAAAATTGACCAATAGCAAAACATTTTGATCGAGGTTAGCCTGCGGGGACTGAGCAGGTTGACCTCGGTCGATGCTGTTTGCAAGTGCATTAAAACCCCATTTCAAAGAGCATTGCTCAACCAATAAATGGCACGTAGCCTTGTGCAGATGTTCCGCAACTAATTTTGCAGAACTGCAAATCTTGCGATGACCATATATCCGGCGAATTTCACTGCATCGAATGCTTTCCCGACTTTGAGATCACAACCAATAATATGGCATGCTGCCCTCCAGGCTGTGACAGCTGCAGTGGTAAGTTACATTTCGTAACCTTCTATCCCTTGCCTTATACTCAGAGAGAGAAAGCTTTTGAAAACATTGTGGAAATAAGGCTGAGTTCCAAGAACAGGGCCAGTATTTTAATATTTAAGTACCTGGGTCCGCATTCACCAACCGTTCTTGAGAACGTTCTTTGTCTTATTCCCCAGAATTTTCTACATTTCAAAGTAATACAACTCCTGATTGGCTAAACCATTTGGTTTAGCCAATCAGGAGTTGTGTTACTTTCAAATGTAGAAAATCTTGGCGAATAAGACAAAGAATATTCTTAAGAATGGTTGGTGAATACGAACCCTGATTACCTGACATGGGTTGATACTTTTCGCGGATGTATTAATCCCCTTTTCCCACAGCAGAGTTCACATATCGTTAATTATCAAATTTTGAACAGTGTTTATCTAGTCGAATTTTTATGTGAAACTTATTTTGTACAAAACTAAAATTTCAGGTACCATTTGTACATCGTGTAAAGTTGGCTGGTACCTGTACAACGGCGGTTGTGATACGTGCGGTGAAAATTGCATCGAACCAGATGATGGTTCCTCAAGGTAAGATACAGTTTTTGCATCGGCATTCTGTATCGTATGGTGGCATGAAACCGATGTCAGTTACCAGCTAGTTACGACGGATATTTACACCAACTTATTGGTGCATTTGGTGTTATCTAAAACCATCATCATCATCAACGTCGTCGTCGTTGTCCAAATCGTCTATGTCACTGTCGTCGTCATCTTAGTCATCATGATCGTCATCATCGACGTCGCTTCCTCTTCCGCCCCTCCTCTTCCTCTTCTCCTCCCTCAAAGATGGCAGCGAAAATAGTCATTCTTGACGAATCCCGTATTGGTACATTCGCAGCGGCCTGTCAGATCAATTCATTTACAGACTTATAGGTCTTGCTCCTACTCGTATTGGTCAGATTTTGTCGTACTGGCTTTGTGTTATCGAAATATTGTCATCCCAAATCTTGATAGAAGCGTAAGTCTTTAATTAGTGGAAAATGTCAAGTATGCATTTATATGAGCCATGCTCTGTGAAAAGGAGGCATCTGCGAAAAGTATCGACCCAGGTCAGCCTGCGCAGTCCGCGCAGGCTGACCTGGGCCGAAACTTTTCGATATTGGTAAATTTTCTGTATGTCGAAGGACTATAGTGTACCTCATGATTAAGTCGGTTGTTAAAAAAAAAAAAAAAAAAAAAAATACTAGATATCATGGATCCATAAGTATGCGATGGCTTGCTTGGTATAATGCATTATGGAGATGCATTAAGCCCGGTTTTGCCAGAGCATTGCTCATATAATTATTGATAATGTACATATCCACAGATGTGATGAAACAACGGGTTCCTGTTATCTGGGCTGCGAAGAGGGCTTCCACGGGTCTAGATGTAACGTGTCCTGCGACATAGATAGGTAGGTTGTGTTGATGATTGGGATGAGTATGAGATCAAACGACTAAACCAAAGCAGTAAAAACAAGAAATATCTTTATAAAAAGATGAATGGCGTAAGAGATATTGAATATGAATATTGACACTCTTTTGTGGCTCGATATGAAGTAAAATAATGGGAAAAGTAACTTCATCAGTATTTGCCTATTTTTCCTTCCTGTTTTTCATTTTGTTGAAAAGTAGTATTGGTTTATTGAGTGATGCCTGTAAAGTATTAAATATCCAAATAGCACAAGAAAAGAATCATTCTCTACTACATTTTTTGCCATGGTATGAATCAAGGCCCCGGGGTATCGATGAGCAGTAGCAGCGCTTGTTAATAGTGGTTTCATAAATGTGTGAGAAAATATGCCAGCAGAGGCCCGCAGAATAAACAAGAGCACATTTTTGACCAATCGCTCATAACCATCTATTCATTCTTTATCAGTGCCAAGAAGTAGGTCACAAGACAACGCAGTCAGCTACAACGAAAAATTAGCATGAATCAAGTAGTATCGTCAAAGACTCCAATGTCTAAAGTAGAGTTGTAAAAGATTGAAATAACCTAATTACTGTAATAACTATTTCAGCATCATGTACAAAACTCAACGTCTTTTGACTGCTGGAAATAACAGTTTTATCTTATAGGCTGGATTAAACAAGTGGACAGTTTGATCTTGACCCCTACCGTGCACAAAACCTCTTTTTGCCTTTGGCGTTGAAAGGGTTAAAAGACTCAAATGACTTGAATATTGTTGTGCTAGACTTAAACTACAAATTTTGTCAGATCAGTTTTGTTGGAACAGCTATTTATCACATAAACTCCTTTGTTTTCAGTATAATATGCCCACTACGAATTTTGTTTCATTCCATTTTCAGTACTTACACAGACATAATAAAGGGGTGACCTAATAAAATTACCTTTATCCGGCAGTTGTGTATTCCTATGCACTATAAGGTGGCAGAAACTAATTTACCATACCACATTTACAGTTCTTTATAATGACATGTTTAAAAAAAAAACAAAAACAAACAAACACTGATTTATCGCTAGAAATTTTGAAAAATGACCCACTTTTGATGATATATTGATATTCTAGTCGGATATATGGAAACTATTGCCTTCCTCGGATCACTGGAATAAGCGCGTACTTAGACTGTGAAAGCCTCTTGAACACCGGGGACGTACGGGGACCTGTGGTAAACAAATCAAATAATTAAAAAAAGAAGAAGAATAAGGTGTAAAAATGTGCTGTTTTCCTTCTGAAAACGTGATAAATCGAATATATAGTTTGTGCCGAGATGGATAAAGTTTTTCCGGCTCGGTCCGAAAACTGAAGAGGGCTCGCTAAAGCTCACCCTCTCAGTTTTCTAAAGCCTAACCGGATAAACTTTATCCCTCTCGACACCAACCATTAACTTAAATTATATTGTTGGAAGCCGGCTGTTGAAGCCGGCTTCCAGTAGGAATGCTTTTTTTTAATGCACATGGGGAATTTTGGGATACATCATTGCACAACTTTTCCGACATATTCACGCAAATACTTTTAATAGTATGTTGCTATTAAGCTCAAAATTATGTATTTTATTTGTATGTACTGTTGAGATGAATTTCGAGCTTGAAAAGTAAAGATTTCGTATTTATAGATATTTATTTAATAACTGATTAATGATTGACCCCACAGGCAGCGTAACTCTTCTTAAACTAGTATAGACTGGTTACCTCCCCTGATACTACTATACGTGTACACGATACAACAAGGGACCAGTTTAAAACTAGAAGATTAGCGCAATATTACGCATTTTTTTCCCTTGTGCTGTTCACATATATTGCGAGCATGAAAACTACAGATTTTTTATTTGAACTCTTATTTCTAAAAACGCTCAATAAGATTTTAATCGGTAAAATGGTCCTGTGCCATGCAGAAAATGTACAAATAGCTAAAAGTATTGACCCACGTCAGCCAGTGGGGACTGCACAGGCTGACATGAGTTGATACTTTTTGCAGATGCATTAAATCCCCCTTTCACAGAGAATGTCTCAGATTTTTTTTGTTCCACTGTGTCTATTTTTATCTGTGTGCAATATATTGTATTTTAGCAGGAAAGTTTGTAGGTGTGTAATTAATCTGTTTACTATTGGAAACTCTTTGTAATAACTTTTTTGTAAGAATGTACCTTTGTTGTGACAAGCCTTGCATACTCAGAGCACAATTGAGACATACTAAATCCTTGGGCATTTATTTATGAGCCATGCTCTGTGAAAAGGGGGCTTGATGCATTTGCAGAAAGTATTGGCCCAGGTTAGCCTGCGCAGTCTGCACAGGCTAACTTGGACAGACACTTTTTGCTTTGGTAATTTTTCTGCATGTCAAAAACCAGTGTACCTCACGTTTCAGTTGGTTGCTAGACAAAATGGATTTTATGGATCCATAAATATGTGATGACTTGCTTGAATTATGGATAACAGATATACATTAAGTCCCCTTTTGCCAGAGCATGTCTCATGTGTTTTAATAACCCTGAGGAAGAAGACTATTGAAATGTAGTTGCAGGAGGACAAAATGCTGGTTACCATCATTTTCTCCTTTTCATACAATGTTTTCTACCCTTTCAAAGGTCTAAAGTAAGGCTGGAAAGGAAATGCAATGGAACTTTTGATGTAGCGTTTAAGGGTATTGCACTTATTTTTGTGGCTTTAGGGCTCCAGCCAAACTTGGGTTTTGCACCTAGTTATAAATGATCCTCGACAGCTTTTGACTGATGTTATACATCATTGCACTTGAGCCATGCTCTGTGAAAAAGGGTCTTAATGAACCTGGGGAAAAGTATCAACCCAAGTCAGCCCGCTTGGACTGTGCAGGCTGACCTGGGCTGAAACTTTTCGCTATTGGTAAATTTTCTGTATATTTAAGGACCAGTCTACCTGATGATTAAGTTGATTGTATTAAAAAAGAGGCTACATGTATGGTTGATCCTTAATTATGTGATGGCTTGCTTGGTATCATGGATCACGGAGATGCATTAAACCCCCTTTTGCCTGAGCATGGCTCATTTACATGTTCAACTATTACATTGTAAGGGGGCTATTCAGATTTTCATAGTCAAACCAAACTTGAAAATATTTTATTGCTCAACTTAGTAAGGCAATAGCTGACTAAGAATCAAGAAATAAAGCAAGAAGCAAAGGAAAAACAAATTGATGGTACTTCTTCAATGGACTAGTTAGCCTCTTAACTCTGTACCCTACAACAGAATTTAGAACTTGTCCAAATTCAAAGCAGTTGCAGACGACAAATCCAATTTGGTTATAATGATGAGAATTGTCTCTAAAATGGTAGAAAGCATTGTAGGAAAAGGAAGAAATGCTTGTGATAAGCATTTTATACTTTTATTGCAATGGTTGCAGAAGCTTTTTTCTTCAGGGTCACTAGAACATATAATTGTTTAGTGAAGGATTAAATCTTTACCACATAATCCCGACTTTTAACGACCCTGAGAAAGAAGCCTTTTGAAAACATTGTTGGAAAAGGAGAAAATGCTGGTAACCAGCATTTTCTCCTTTTCCCACAGTGTTTTCTAACCTTTCAGAACAATTGCAATCATTTTAGCCACATTGAAATTGTCGTCTGCAAATGCTTTCAACTTGGACAGGGCTAAAAATTTGGACAGTATTGTCCAAATTCAAAGCAGCTGCAGACGACAAATTAGATTTGGTTATAATGATGAGATTTGGCTCTGAAATGATAGAAAGCATTGTGGAAAAGGAGAAAATGCTTCTGACAAGCATTTTATACTTTTCTCGCAATGGTTTCAGAAGCCTTTTTCTTCAGGGTCATTAATTAGAATATGTAATTGTTTGGTAAAGGATTTTTAGCTTTCGGCTAAAATTTTGTGAAGGCTTGTAGGAATGTCAAGTGATCATGCAATAATATGCATCAGCTACGGCAGAGCTCCAGATAGAGGGAGTGATTTTGATTTCAAAATTAAAAATATTAATCAATCTCCACTAAACCCCATGTTATGGGTACTCATTAGAATCGTCTCATCGAGACGATTCTAATGAGTACCCACAACATAGGGTTTGGAAGGGAAATAATGGATTTAGAATACTATCACCCCCTCTTACCTGGAGGTCTGACTTCGGTATGTAGGATCATATTTATGTAAGAATGATAACAGTAGTTTGATCTTGTCAAAATAGAGAAAATACCTAATCCAAAATGACCATGCTTTTATCTGAAGAGCAAAATTGCACCATTCCTGTTTACTGAATGTAACTGTCCTCTTTCCGAATGCATGCAGGAAAAAAAGTGAAGTTTATATTAGTGTTTAACACTTTACCACACA
Source organism: Tridacna gigas (assembly GCA_945859785.2). Classification (NCBI taxonomy): domain Eukaryota; kingdom Metazoa; phylum Mollusca; class Bivalvia; order Cardiida; family Cardiidae; genus Tridacna; species Tridacna gigas. The sequence continues at coordinate 59,832,647 of OX244028.2, forward strand.
ATCCCGTGTTTTAACGACCCTGAGAAAGAGGCATTATGAAAACATTGTGGGAAAAGGAGAAAATGCTGGTAACCAGCATTTTCTCCTTTTCCCACAATGTTTTCTATCCTTTCCAAAACAAATTTAAACTTTTGAGTCACATCTATTTTGTCGTCTGCAAATGCTTTTAATTTGGACTAGTCTGAAAGTTTGTCGTTTGGTAAAGAGTTAAACAAAAAATAGGATTCACAGAAAAAAAAAAAAACTTAATTAGCCCCCAAATTGCTGCAGTCGGTAAAATTTTCTACTGGGTCTGTATTCACCAACCATTCTTAAGAACATTCTTAGTCTTATTCTCCAGAATTTTTAATTTAAAAAGTAACACAACTTCTGATAAGCGAGTTTTTCCTAAAGCACCTTCCTCATTGATGGTAACAAAAAAATTGCCGGCTTCTTTGATGCTATGCATCAAAAATTTGTCTTGTCTATATCTTACGCGCGTATGTGATATGCACTGTGCGACGTGTATGCTCATACAAATACGACGTAATTTTATTTAACTTTCTGAGAAGTGATTCGTGTTTAATTCCAACGTACGCCTATTGTCCTGCATGTTCTGCAGGCCAATTTATGACACCGTTATAAAAGGGATGCTCCCGTTCATCGATACCACGGAGCACTTATTTACAATTCTCGCAAATGAATCTGATATGGTCTACCAAGTGTACCTGATATGGAACACTCCTTTTCTGTACTAAATGGTAAATTAATCATTTTTATTCCACAACCTGTAAGACACCACAGTACAGTCTACATGTACATGTATTTTCAGAAACAGCATTTTTAGCACCAACCGCAACTTTTCCAGCGATAACCTGGATAAACGTCTAATCTTGTAAGATTTGTCGGATTTAACATTCCACTTTCCAACAAATAAGCAAAACAATAAGGAAAAAAATCTATAGCTTGCTGTGTTACTTTTTTTCTCTCAATATTGAACGAGAAAGTAGAATTTCAATGATTTTATTCCGGTACCTTCTATTCGGTCTATCATTTTAAAAATGATAACGAGACATGCTCTGTGAAAAGGGGCATTAATGCATCTGCAAAAAGTAACGATGCAATTCAGCCTGTGAAGTCCGCGCAGGCTGACATGAGTCGAAACTTTTTGTTATTTGTAAATTTTCTGCATTTCAAAGGACCATTTTACCTGCAGATCCAGGCAATTGTTAGACTTAATGGCTTTTATGGATTAATAATTATGTCATGACTTGCTTGGTATCATGCATAACGGAGATGCATTAAGCCCCCTTTTGTCAGAGTATGACTCATTTATTTTGTTATTATTATTATTATTATTTTGACTTCTGTTCTAGTAAGTTTATTCATGCCTTGCCATAAGTTATGCCATTTTATTTCATGCTTTTCGGTAGTTTATCGAAAAATAATGGTGGATTATGATTTGATATTTCATGGTTACGACCAGTGAAAAAATACTAATTTTATACTTTCTAACTGTTCAAATGAAGGCGGAAACAGTAGTTCTCGCGCGGTAGTTACCTAGGTAAACAGCGCGTGCCATTCAAATAGAGGGAAATGTGACGTAAATTACCCAGTTTTTCTCGCGCTTTACGTAATATTGTAATGCATTGTTATGTTAGGGGGGTACGCCACGGGGAATTACCGAAAACAACTGCACTGAGTTATTATGAAAGTTCCAACACAAACGGGGTTAGAAACATGAAATATATAGAATATTTGTTTATTATTCGGTGAAAGATCGAAATTTATTTCATCTCGTGAACATCATCGGTAATATTTTCACTCGTGGCTCCACCAATCGTGAAAATATTACCAATGATGTTCACTCGATGAAATGAATTTCGATCTTTCACCGAAAAAAAAAAAAACAACAACAAATATCCTCTATGTATCGTAAAGTTCTAGAGGTGGTAGTTTGCATAATAGATCAGAATACATATTTTGGTCATATTATGATTACTTACTAGTAGTCTTCAATGAACCTTGCTGAATTGGTGGACTAGTTTTTTTCTTTTTTTATCAAATAACCTCCTTTATCCCGTTTTCGTTATTTACACTGACGTAATAAAGGGGTAACCTAATAAACTTAGCTTTATCCGGCAGTTGTGTATTCCTACGCGCTATAAGGTTAATGATACAGACTTGTGCCATAAATCCAAACGTCTAAAAACACAATAACTTCAGATGACTTTGAATGAGATCTGAAAACAAAACTGTTTAACGTATTCAGAACCAATTTTTCGTACCTGAGTCTTTTGTAGTATCTTTTTGATTTTATGAGATTCTGTATCCTCCTTGGTGAGCTGGAATAACAGTTCCTGATGTATCAATAGGAATGTTTGAGCAGACGTAATGAATGGCTTTCTCAAGCTTATCTCGCGTATCAATGATTTCAGACCTATTTTTTTAGTTGTCTTTTAAGTCTATGCAATAAGTTCTCAATAATATTCAAGTCCGGACTTTGAGCCGGCCACATCATCAAACTGAACCTCGGGGTGGGTGGAGTAGCGAGGCAACACGGTAACCAATTTTCACCTACCTTTCTCCAAATAAAAACTCTGTTGTTCGTTCCAATATATCCTTCGCTATACAATGTCCTTTGAATAGTCCGTTTAAAAAATGTAAAGTTTCTTGCCTGATGTCCGATGTTTGTTTCCTGTTTTGTTTACAATTCGTAATGTTCAATGACCGACTATCACGTTCACTTAGTTTTACTGAGTGCCATTTCTTTGAAACTTCTCAACACTATTTGGTATACGATATCTTTTGATAAGCCCATTAAATGTAGTCCGCGGTATGTCAAATCTACAAATATTTCCTATTGTCGAATACACGAATGATATAATGAAAGAAAAGCCGTTTTCGTATCAGAGGTAAGTTCTTTCCTTCTACCTACCCCTGTCTGTTTACAACAACATTTCTGCGAGTGATTACGTAGAATTTAGAGAAAACTACGTCATGTGACGTCACCATGCATTTCCAAAAAAATATTGAATACAAAAAGGGACTTATCCTGTCACCTCCTATAAATTCCGTTGTATTACAGGGGGTCATATAAACTTGGTAATATACGGTCACTTGACCACGTGACTAGGTTTATGTCAATTGGTCACGTGATCGAGGTTTATTAGGCTAGTTGGTCATGTGACCAGCCGGAACTCCTTTTTTAGGTACCGCGATACGAAATCAATATTTTGAAGTAAAATTATCGCTTAAGATTCGATGCACATGTTGATTTTTCTTTTTTTAAAATAAAACAGAATTCTTCGCCACAACATTCTTCCAAGGTTTTACGTCACGTTTATGACGTAATAATTTATGACGTCATTATTGCAGCTGGATACCCAAAGCGCTTTACACAGTTCGCCATTTGTGTGTTTATTTCCTAGTGAGAAAGATGTCAATACGTGCCCTAATTTCGAGCGAAATATTCTATCTAGTCGGATTTAGGATTGATTACAAATGAGAAACAGGATACACAGAATAGTGTCGTGGATTGGGGAATTAGACAGTAACATAGTGTCTTTGATTCCAGGAAAGTTTGCCAGGCTCGGCTTCGGAATTTTATGGTATCAGTACCATGAGATTTTGAATAAGAGGTACGGTCTTTATATCAATGTTTGTTTTTTGTTTTGTTTTGTTCTTTCAGAGTGCGTGACAGGATAAATAGAATAGATGGTTGGTGTCTTGGATGGTTTAAGTTTATCGGGCTCGGCTCCGGAATTTATCCGGTTCGCCTTCGGCTCACCAGATAGATTCCTCCGCCTTGTCCGATAAACTTAACCCATCCAAGACACCAACCATCTATTCTCTATATAACCGAAATTTTCCTTCTTGTTGGACGTTATTTATTTGCTGCCCTTATTAATGTCGCCATAGCTGGAGCCATCTGGACGTTCACCTTCTGTACAGTATGGCACAAGACTGTATAACGTTGCATTGACAGTCAGCATACACAGCAAAACTCAACATTTTTCGAAATAAAAACATTGATATTACACTGGAAATTGTGAAAAATGACTCATATTTGATGATATATGGGTATTCTAGTCGGATATAATAGGAACTATTGCTTTCCTCGGGTCATTATATTAAGTGCATACTCAGGCTGCTAACGGGGACGTAGGGGACCTATTGTAAACCAATCAAATAATCTAAAAAAAGAGGAGTAAAAGCTTTTTCCTTTAGAAAACGGGATAAATCGAATATATGGTTGGAGCCAAGATGGATAAAGTTTATCCGGTTCGACCCGAAAACTGAAGAGGGCTCGCTAAAGCTCGCCCTCTCAGTTTTATAAGCCTCACCGGATAAACTTTATCCATCTCGGCACCAACCATAATATATTCTCTATTTGATTTTTGGTGTAATATAGCCGTTGAGATTTTCTTTTTTAATCATATACACGTTTGATATCAGAATTGTGTGACGTCATTCGAGACGTCATTGTGTACGTACATGTATTTCGGAGAAGTGAATGTTTTTTTTTTTGAAAATTACAACGTGTGCATAGATGGTTTTGTTTCTCCTAATCAATAATTTGTGAAATACCTTTATGTAGTAAAAAGAATCTGACATTCGTTGGCTTTTGAGGTAAATTTTTATTAAACTCGTCTTGATTGTTATAAAGCTCACTAAAGGCTCGCTTAATAACATTTTTCTTGACTCTTTTAATAAAATTGTATCGCAAACACCAACCTTTATTGTTTGGATGTGGGCTGTCTATTAAAATTTACTAAAACCATTCTTAATTCCCCTGGGCGAACTCTGGAAGCTCCGCCGGTCACGTACAGGGTTTGAAGCCGAGGGAGACGCTATTGAATATCCCCGCCACGGTCAATTTCTTTCCCACGTTTGATGTTAGTCACTTCGGCAGGATTAATTTCTCTCTCACCAGTGACCTCTGTGTCGACTATTTCGACGATGGTTATGTGGGAAAGCAGTCAGCGGCCCGCGGCTGGGGAAGTATAGGGTGCAAAGCACATATACCGGAAACCAGAAACTTTGGGAAAGCAGAGATAGGTGTTCAGGACGTCGCGATATAAGTGAAAGGTGTTGAAAGCATTTAAGACACATGAGCGAACGAAAGAAACGAACAAACTTAGTAACCAACAAACGAACGAACGACACAAACCAACTAACCAACCAACCAAACAAAAAAAAAAAAAAAAAAACAGACAGATAGCCAAACAAACAAACAAATTATTATTCTCTTTATTATCTTTTCTTATTTGTTTCAGATGCACTACCTGCGGCTATGACGAAGCAAACAATAATCTATTTTGTATCCACTGTCAGTCCGGCTACTATGACACAGACTGTAAGATATGTGGTGCCACTTGTGTGAGGAATACAGACCCGGATGTATGCCGACAGGACGGTAGGCAGAGGCGTATCTAGCCCCCTTTTTTATCCCTTTACCACACATTCCAAGTTTTACCGCCCCTGAAAAAGAAACCTTTTGTAAACATTGAGGTAACCAGCTATTTCCTACAATGTTTTCTACGTTTTCACAGGCAAATAATAACAAATATCATTTCTGCGAAGGCTTTAAAGGGCGAAAGTCTATGAGGACCTTTTTTGGGCTGAAAAGATTTTTGTCAATTTTGTTGATCAATACTACTATGTATTGTCTGTCATTTTCTGAAGTATTAAGATGCTATATGCTTGATAAAAGTGGGTGGAGTAATTTGATATGATAAAAGCTTCTTAGACTAAATTGTAAATATCTTCCATTTGAAGCTGCAGTGGATGTTCATTCATTCCTTGTAGGTATTTGCACTATAAGAAAATGTAAATGATGCAAAGAGTTTAAAACAACATTTATTTTTTCAGCAATGTAGTAATAGTCACTGTTATTTCATACCTAAATTTCGCTTATTTTGACATCTCCAAGTTTGCAAAAAATCACAACACTGTTCTATTGTTTTATGGAAATCTAGAATATATTGACATAATATACTGGACATAGTAGACATTCCACAATTATGAGGAATTTGCTCTGCGATGAACGACACGGGAGCTATCTGCCCTTGCAAAAAGTAAAAGATAATATTTTTCTAATTGTTTGATACTGAGTATACTTACAATATATTTCACGGGACTGAACTCACCCAAACCTAAATTATATAGGTGTTTGTCGGGAATAGATACATGTATATCATTAGTCATGAAATGGTGACCTTTACTGTTGTGAAGGTCAAAGTAAGACCCAGAGCTCGAATCTGTCTGATAATTCTCCACATTTTCAAGTCACAATTTAGAATTTCGCATTTACAGGATATAAAAATTTTCTAAACGTGTTGGCAAGATGTAATATTGATGGCGTGATAATGAATTACATCTTTGTGACCTTGACCTTTTTTCACGGCCACAGTGAAAACCAGAATTCTTTTCCAGAAATTCTAGTTCTTTTTTTGTGGGGTTAAGTATTTCTAAATGTAATCACGTACGAATGCAAATACTCTTAAGTTTACGACTACCTTTGTAAACACAAAACCTGTTACCTGATTGCATCTGAGTAGGGGAAATTCAAGACCCATCATGTTGATCTTCATGTCATTCAACATTTAAAGTTGATAAAGTTTGCTAAGTACTACAAATATTTAGTACATAGGTTATTTAGTTGCAATAATATCATGATTTAACCAGTGACAAAATATCTCTGTTTTCTTTTTAATCTTATTTGACATGAATTTTAGAATTTCAGAAGAATGGCAATTAAACAAAGACAGTTTAATGACATTCGTAATGTTCAAAACTTGCCAGAAAAAACTACCAATGCATGCAAATTTAGTATTAAAATCAAGTATGTGACTCATTGCTGTAGACAGCTTGAAACAATCTCCACATGTACTCTGTCAGGTTCCTAATAATTCTTTTGGAATGTTCCATTTTTTGGACAGGAAGAGCGCCAAGGTCCTGAATACGTTTTGGTAAGACATGACGGAGTAAAAGTTGGATCTGCATCCCGTTTCATATATGTGGGATTCTGGTCAGTCCAGACATCCAATACCATCTTTTCTCATGTACTCTTGCACACAATGGATAATATCAAGATGAGATAACGTCCATTAGAACAAATCCATAACCTTTTGCAGAGGTATACAATCCTTCCTGGGTATCAAGAGCCTCATATCGCTACTGTTGGGCAGTCATTTTGCATTGCTCGACAACTATAAGCTCTGCAGGTCCATTCAAGCCGATTCAAACCGTAGGCAAAATTTGGACAGCCTCCATAACGGTCGTGTTCAGCAATGTTGGCGGCATGAAATCTCTCCATCGGCTTTCGTCAAACCCTAGCAAGCCTGTTTGTTCTGTCTACGCAATAGCTAGGCTCATCTGTAAAGTGACAGGTCGACAGTCTAGTTCAGGTCCACCCAGCCTTGTCCACGGCTCACTCATATCATAGCTGTGAGATAATATTATGCATATGCATGGTCTGTTCGAGTGAAAAACACTTTTGCTCAACCATGTGTGGATGTTTTGCATGGGTATACATACTCCAGATGCAAATTGATTGGGGGATACGAAACCGTGTTGCTATCACATAATAATTCCAGCGAGCCTTCAGCAGTCGTCGGCTGCAGAGGTTTGGCATACTGTTGAAACCTCCACCAGATTCTAATGATAACAGTATGGTGCATGCAAAGGTTCCCTTTAACATCATAATGGTTTGCCTCTTGCTTCCTCGTATATGTCATCTTTCATGATGAAGTGACGTTTGAATACTATACTGGTGAAACCCAGGAAAGACACGAAAAGGTGAATTGACACCCTTAATATCCCAAGGTTCCCTTTAACATCACAATGGCTTTCCTCTTGCTTCCTCATATATGTCATCTTTCGTGATGAAGTGACGGTTGAATACTTTAATGGTGAGGCCCAGGAAAGACATGGAAAAGTGAGTTGTCACCCTTAATATGACAGAAATATTGTTTAACATCGCACAAAACCCATTCAAACCGACAAACGAATCACTTAACACCGTGAAACCTAAGGGGCATATTATTTCCATGACTCACATAAGCTTAATAATCATGTTTTTTTTACATGTTCAGCGGGGACTAACTTAATAATTACTGTGTATCACTGACTCATATAAAACGAATGATACATACAGACAGAATTATCTCATGTAAACTTGAAAATCTTGTGTGAAGTATTTAGTGCTTTGCAAACTTTGATTAGTATATACAATTGCCGACTTTTCTGTTTCCATATATATATTTTTCATAGTCTAATGACCATGTGGCACACAACAACATACACATGTATTTGTATATTCAGGTGAGTGATATGAGGTAATTTTATTATTTTATAATGATAGTCAGTTCTAATCAGAAGGTAGGTATATATAAAGCTGCCACAATGTAGCCCAATGATCTCAGCAGTCAATCCATTATTTGAAAGAAACTATAAAATTGATTTCTTCTAGGGGTACTTTAACACAACTTCAACGATTTAAAACCTTTATGACAGGTTCAGAAACATTAGACTTTCCATCCTTATGAATATTTGAGCACGGTTCTAATTGCCTTGTGATTTTGTTTTTGCAACTTTCTAGATTTTTTTGTATGTGAACATACTCCTATTTATAGCCCCATCAATGATTTTCTTTTATTTCATCAAACTATTTGACTCAACATGATTGCTTTTCAACAAAGGCTTAATTTACTTTATAATCAATCTGGCATGCATTGCTTAATATATTGCTGATGGTGCTGATGTGTAATGGCAATATCTCGAAAGATGTGAAGAATTCATATCAGACAAGGAATATAAATAGAATGAAAAGGACATATACTATGAGATCGACAAAATGTCAAAGTCAACAAGCAGTGAGTCAGTATTATACACTGTCATACCCCATTGATAAATCGTAAATACATTCATACATGTACATTACAAGTAATTTTATCAGTATTTTGCCTTCAGAGATGGCTCTTCATTAGGATAATTAATATTCATGGAGTAAAGCTTGGGGGTCACATTTTGACCTTCAAAAAGGTCAAGGTCACCAAGCCTACATCCACGTAATACTTAATCCTGACAAACATCTACATAAGTTAGAATTGAATGAATCCAATGAATTAGGTAACCCCTCCCACCGCGCCCCCAGGAAGAGAATTAAAATTTCTGGAAAAAAGCCCCGAGTCTCATGGTAACCTCCAAAAAAGGTCAAGGTCACCAATCTGCAATTCAGTATCATGCCATCATCCTGTAAATGCAAAATTCTAAAATGTGGCTTTGAAAATTTGTTAATTTAACCTCATTATGAAAATTATCAGATATAGAATCAAGCTCTGGGTCTCACGTTGACCTTGAAAAAGGTCAAAGTCACCATTTCATGACTTGTTCTATACCTTTTCCTGATAAACATCTAGATAATTTAGGTTTGGGTGAGTTTAGTCCCGTGAAATATATTGTAAGTATACTCAATATCAAACAATTAGCATTTTTCACGTTTTCAAGGGCAGATAACTCCAGTGTCTTTCGTCGCAGAGCAATTCCTTATAATTGTGGAATGTCTTCTATGTCTAGTATATTACGTCAATATATCCTAGATTTCCATAAAACAATAAAAACAATGTTGTGGTTTTTCGGAAAGTTGCAGATGACAAATAAGCAAAAATTAGGTATGACTTAACAGTGACTATTACTACATTGCTGAAAAATGTTGTTTTAAACTGTTTGCATCATCTACATTCTCTTATAGTGTAAGTACTTACAAGGAATGAATGAACACCCATTGCAGCTTTAAATGGAAGATATTTGCAATTTAGTCTTAGAAGCTGAAATCATATCAAATTACCCCATCCACTTTTCTCCAGCATATAGCATAAAAGACATGATCGCTGCATCTTAATACTTCAGAAAATGACAGCCAATACATATTAGAATTAATCAACATATTCGACAAAAATCTATTCTAACCCCCCCCCCCCCCCCGCAAAAAAAGTCCTTATGGACACCCGTCCGTTGGTCAAGTTTTGAAATTTGTCTATAGATAAGGGGCTAAAGGGGTCTTTGTTAAGATTTTCTAAAACGACTGTCAAAAAGAAAGTCTTCTTTAATGCTCCTTTAATGTAGATTCATCGATTTGCTAGACGCAGCCCCACCCAAACCCCGCTCTTATCTGCCCTGAAAACATCGATGGAGTGCAATAAATTTGTATTCTGGGTGTTGCGGGTACGTCTGCACCAACCATTCAAAAATGGATTCCTTGGCCTGTAACATGACATAAATTCTTATTGTAGCATAGACTGGCGTAAAATAACAATCCCTTGGGTGGGAAAAAAACAACATCTTTCGACAAACCCCATGAAAATAACCCGAAAAGTTTATTAGTACTAAGGGATTCATTACAGAAAATCCACCAAAACAGCATAATTTGGATCTTGGGGGATTTTAACCTCCCTGATTTTGACCGGGAAAATGATGCAATTAAAGAATCATGTAAATTTAAGCCTTTGTATGAAAATTTCTAGGACAATACCAGAAATTTTAACTTAAACCAAGTCGTAGAAATTTCAACTAGAGGAAATAATATTCAGGACTTGTTTTTAACCAACCAACCCTCCCTGAGTACATTCTACAAACACTGTTCTAGGGCTTGGATCGTCTGACCACAACATAGTATTTCATGAACCTTGTATACCAATTGCAAGACCACAGCAAGTCAAATGTGAAGGTTATGAAAAAGCAACCTGGGAAGCCATAAAATCGGCGATGTCACAATATCATGAAAGTGAATTTAAAAGTATCATTAATCGATCCCAAATCAACTGTGGGAATATTTTAAAAACAAACTGAAAAGACTCTGTGAAAAAAACATATTCCAACTAAAACTACTAAACTAAGATGTCATCTGCCTTGGTTGACGAAATCGATAAAGAAGATAAAAAAAAAAAAAAAAATATATTGTACCAGAAATGTACATGCCCAAAAATTAACTACCAGAATCATTCAAAGTGTATCAACAATAGCAGGTATATTTTTCTGAAGAAAAAAATTAACATCACTTAAACATACAAATGGAAATTTGTTTTGTCACCATAGTTTCCCGTCCGCTATTAATCGCATTAATACCAGTCTATTCAGGTATTGCAGGAATAGTCTCCCCTGTTCACGTGTTTTCTTCCGTCACGCGCCATGTTGAAAATTTGTTGACAGAAGCCTTTTACTTCTTGATGATTTCGTTGAATTCTCAGTGCCATGAACAATCACCAGTTTTTTACCACGACTGCACGTCCACATGTCTATATGTACACGTCAACGGTATTAAACTCGATGCTAAAGGAACGTCTTCTTCATTCTTCTCCTTGAGGCATTACAGTAAAAAACTGGTGGCTCAAGATGGCCTCTCAGGACATCTTCGAAGGTTATGAAGATAAGCTTCCTGAGAAAGAGGACGAACACAGGGTCCGTACACTTACAGAAAAGGGCCAAATGTTATTTGAAGAAAGGCTTCACTCGGAATCCATGAGATTATTGAAAATTAGCAAGGACATTGATATTGCATATTCGAAATTAGAAGCTAATCGACAGAAAAGTGATTTCGAAACACGTAAAGCTATTATCACAGACTTGTATGAGCAATATACAGAACATTCTATTAATTTCATGAAATTTCTTACTCAATCAAGAACTCATCAAGCTGACAATGAAAAGGCTGCTCACCAGATGATATCAAATTCAGTGAAGACAAAAGTGTATTCTATCATACAAAAAATAGAAGATGAACTCATGGAACTTAGGTCAGTCAAATCAGAAAGACTTTCTATGCGGTCGACTTCTCAGTACTCTGAAGTGACAAAGCAACGTTTGAAAATTGAAGCTGCCAAACTAAAGTTATCTTTTGCTGAAGAAGAAGCAAAGTTAAGAATGTCAAAAGCCAAGTTGGAAGAATCAGAGTCTATTAGTAGAGCAAAGGCGGAAAGACAGAAAAGGGAAATTGAAACAAATTTAGATCTACTTTCACAGCGGAGGGAGGTTCAAGTGTCTTGGATTGAGTTGAGAGCTAGTGAACAGGAACTTGATGGTGACCCAGGGATGGTTTTAAGGGACAGTCATGTTCAAATAGAGAAAAACTTGGAGAGTGGGCAGATGAATTTTAGTAACGACCCTCAACCAACAAATTTTAACCATACTCGGGCTCCCCATTCAGTAAAGCAGAAATCTTAATTAGTATGACTAGTCCGGTGAGGGGTATGGACAGCAATGAGGCCTATCCAAAACCATCTGTGGCTTCACAACCCTCACACCAACACGAAGAGCTTACTAACTTTCTGCTCAAGAAAGATCTCCTTTTACATCGCTTTGTAGTTTTTGACGATAGACCGGAAAACTACATCTCGTGGAAGTCAAACTTTCAGGCATTAGTTAAAGAGTTACACGTGACACCAAGAGAAGAAACTGAGTCTGCTATGGAGGATCCTCTTTACTGTGATCTTCTAAGCTATCTGAATACATCCGGGGGCATAAACCTTATTGTTCAAAAACTGCCTGGTTTTCTACAAGGGAAATGGACTCAAAGAGCCACTAAGTATAAAAGAAGCCACAATGTATTGTTTCCCCCTTTCTCCTTTTTTGTGCAATTCATTACAGAAAATAGCTCAATGCTGAATGACCCTAGTTTTCAATTTAACACAAGTACTAAGTCCCAAAGGGTTGAACAAATGAGAGGGAAAGATATTTTCAGTAAGAAAACAGAGGTTGAGCCTCATAATGCAGACCAAAAACACAACAAATGCTTAATTCATAACACATCTTCCCATAGCATACATAGTTGTAGGGAGTTTAGGAAAAGGCCAATTTCTGAGAGAAAACAAATTTTAAAAGAAAACAAGCTATGTTTCAGATGCTGCAGTTTAGCCAATCACACATACAGAAATTGCAAAGAAAACGTTAAATGTACTTTATGCCAAAAGGACAATCATTGTACAGCAATGCACCCTTCTAATCCCTCAAACATAGGTCATGGTGGGGAGTTGAGTAGTCATGGTGGGGAGCAAGTTAATTCTAAATGTACACAAGTTTGCAACAACCCAAATTTTACAGGTAGATCTTGTTCTAAAACTGTTCTGGTACGTGTATACCCAAAAGGAGAAAAACATAAGTCAATAAAAGTCTATGCAGTAATAGACGATCAGAGTAACAAAACTCTGGCAAAGTCCAAGCTATTTGAGAAATTGAACCTGAGGTCAGATTACATTGAATATTCACTTTCTTCATGTGATGGTACTATGACAATAAACGGAAAACAGGGATATAATTTAGTAGTTGAGGCCCTAGACAGAAGTTGTTTCTTTCAAATACCATCGGTCATTGAATGTGATGAAATACCTGATAACAGGGATGAGATACCTACCCCTGACATGATTCATTTCCATGAGCATTTAAGAGAAATGTCAGGGAAAATACCTCCTTTAGATCCTGGTGCAGAAATTCTTCTTCTGATTGGGCGTGATTTGCCAGAGGCTCATCATGTAGAAGGTCAGATTATAGGGCAAAAAGGTGCTCCTTTTGCTCAAAGGTTAGCCCTGGGTTGGGTAGTAATTGGCAACGTATGTCTTGGGAATTTTCACTCTTTAGATAGAGTTGATGTTAAGAAAACACATTTGCACACTATCGGTCGAGAATCAGTTTTGGAGCCCTGTGATTTAAGCATAAAGGTTAAACCAATTGATTATTTAGCTAGTGATGTTTTTCACACTACAAGGGATGATAACAAGAAGGGTTTTTCATGGGAGGATAGACAGTTTTTGAAATTGATGGGTAGTTCATTCCAAATGGGTTCTGATGGGAGGTGGACTGCACCACTACCCTTCAGAGAAAATAGGCATCAGCTTTCGAACAATCTAGAACAAGCCCAAAAAGGTGCAAACTCTCTTGATAGGAGTTTAAGAAGGGATCCTAAGAAATGGAAGCATTTCAAGGAATTTATGGAAAATATTTTCCAAAACAATCATGCAGAATCAGCACCACCATTGAAGAAAGGTGATGAACGTTGGTACTTGCCAATTTTTGGGGTCTATCACCCTAAAAAGCCTGAACAGATAAGGGCTGTCTTTGATTCCTCTGCAAAATTCAAAGGGGTTTCATTAAATGATGTTCTCTTGCAAGGCCCAAATTTAACAAATAGCCTGTTAGGTGTTCTTATTAGGTTCAGGGAAGATCCTATTGCTATTGCGGCAGACATACAGCAAATGTTTTATTGCTTTAAGGTTGATCCAGAGCACCTAAATTACCTAAGATTTCTTTGGTATAAAGATAATGACTTGAGTAAAAGGCTCATTGAATATAGGATGACAGTGCATGTCTTTGGAAATAGTCCGTCACCTTCCATAGCAACCTATGGTCTTAAAAACGCTGTTGAAAGGTCTGATAAAGATGTCAAAGAGTTCGTCAATAGGGATTTCTATGTTGATGACGGTATGACCTCGGTTAAGACTCCGGGTGATGCGGTGAGCTTAATTAAAAGAACCCAATCTGCACTACAAGAAAATGGCAAAATCAAATTGCATAAGATAGCATCAAATAGCAAAGAAGTGATGATGAGTTTTCCTCAAAGTGACTTGTCAAAGGACTTAAAAAGCATTGATTTATGTTCAAATGAATTGTTACCAGTCCAACGCACCCTCGGGCTGAAGTGGAATTTGAATGATGACACTTTCGGGTTTCAAGTAGCCAATGATATCAAACCATATACACGCAGAGGTGTTTTATCCACTATAAATAGCTTGTATGATCCCCTAGGCTTTTTGGCACCTGTCATAATTAAAGGTAGAATTATTCTTAGGCAGCTGAATGATGCTTCCATTGACTGGGATGCTCCGTTAGCAGAAAACATGAAAAATGTTTGGGAAGAGTGGAGAAACTCTCTCTATGATCTGAATTTTGTCAAAATAGACAGAGTTTGTATTCCTAAACACTTGGTCAAGAGTAATTCTGTAGCAAGTCTTGAAATGGATATTTTCTGTGATGCGTCAGAGATAGCCATTGCTTCTGTAGCATATCTTCGAGCTATTGACAAGAATAACCAGTGCTATGTAGCATTTCTCACAGGAAAGTCAAGATTAGCACCCAGTCATGGAACAACAATACCTAGATTAGAGCTTTGTGCGGCTGTTTTAGCTACTGAGTTGAACCAAACCATTCAGGACCAATTAAGCTTTCACATAGACTCTGTTAAGTACTACACTGATAGTAAAGTTGTTTTAGGCTATATTAACAACAAAAAGAGAAGGTTTTACACTTACGTTTCGAATAGGGTAGAGAGAATACATCAAAATTCTGACGCAGAGCATTGGAACTTTGTTCCTACTAGCAAAAACCCAGCTGATGCTGGTACTAGATGTGTGACAGTTTCACAAATACAAGATAGCATGTGGCTTAAAGGACCAGAAATGTTACGCAACAAAACTGAAAGTAAATCAGATAGTCAATTACCAGTATATGACCTTGAAAACCCAGATACAGACTGTGAGTTACGACCTACTGTTTCAGTGAAATCAACATGTTTGAAATTGTCAAAGGGGTTTGAGATAACAAGCTTTGAAAGATTTTCAAGTTGGAAAAGGCTTGTCCTTGCTGTCGCACTTTTTAAGTGTGTTCTTAGATCAAGATTTGGGAAAGAAAGCAAAAATATGGAGTCAGATGATTTATCAGTGTTAAGCTCCAGAATTGAAAATTTCAAAGAATCAGAATATTTCATCATAAAACTAGTACAGCAACAAGTGTATAGTGAAGAAATCTGCTGTTTAAAGAGAGATGATCATAACCCTAAAGGTAGTTCTCTGAGAAAGTTAGATCCTTTCATAGATTCAAGAGGTTTACTACGTGTTGGAGGCCGTTTGCGACATGGTAATCTCACTTTGAAGGAAAAACATCCTATCATAATTCCTGGAAAGAGTCACATAGCTAGTTTGATCATTAGAGACATACATTCAATTTGTCACCAGGGACGACATATCACCGAAGGTGCAGTTAGATCGGCTGGCTTCTGGTTGGTTGGTGGAAAACGAATCATATCATCAATGATCTTTAACTGTGTCACATGTAGAAAACAACGGGGATGGTGTTGCGAA
The DNA here is from genome assembly GCA_945859785.2 of Tridacna gigas. Taxonomy (NCBI): domain Eukaryota; kingdom Metazoa; phylum Mollusca; class Bivalvia; order Cardiida; family Cardiidae; genus Tridacna; species Tridacna gigas. Next base: position 59,848,756 of record OX244028.2, read on the forward strand.
CAAAAGATGGCTGACCTGCCAAAGGATAGACTTGTACCTGGTCCACCTTTTCTTCAGTGGGAGTCGATGTGTTCGGACCATGGCTTGTTGTAGTCAGAAAAACTCGAGGTGGTCAGGCAAACAACAAACGCTGGGGTGTTCTTTTTACTTGCTTGACGACCAGAGCAATTCATATTGAAGTAATTGAGTCAATGAGTAGTTCCTCCTTCATAAATGGTCTCAAACGATTCACTGCCATTCGTGGAAAGGTAGATCTTTTCCGTTCCGACAGGGGTACCAATTTTGTTGATGCTACTGATGGAATGAGAATAGATGCTATCAATATTGAAGATCAAGAGATTAAGAAATTCCTCTTTAATGAAGGAACAATATGGCAATTTAATGCACCTCATTCATCGCATATGGGAGGGGTCTGGGAACGACTCATTGGTATTGTTCGCAGAATCTTAGATAATCTTCTCTCAAAAGTCTCAGAAAGAAACCTTACTCATGAGGTGTTTGTTACATTCATGGCCAAAGTAATGTCAATAGTAAATGCGAGGCCAATAGCTTCTGTGTCTCATGATCCAGAAATGCCGATGGTGTTGTCACCATCGATGCTTCTGACTCGGAAGACACATGTTGATATGCCAGAGATTGAAATAGACTCTAAGAATATGTTCTCAGCACAATGGAAAAAAGTCAAGCTGCTAGCAGATATGTTCTGGAAAAGGTGGCAACAAGAATATTTGCAAACACTGCAGAGAAGGCATAAGTGGCAGCACAATAAACCCAACCTGAACGTTGGGGATGTTGTATTGCTTCGTGATAAATCATTGCATAGAAATAATTGGCCTTTAGGACAAGTTTTACAAGTGTTCCCTGATGAGGATAACAAGGTCAGAAAGATTGAATTATTGGTCTCAAGAAATAACAAACTGTCAAGATTTGTTAGACCTTGCACTGAGGTCATACTTTTATTAAGTGAAGAGTAGATTGTGAAATTCAGTTATCTGGTTGTCAAAGAATGACATGCGTTGCAGTTTCTTGGATGCTGTTTAGAGTTACAGAGTTTTGTGACGGGTCACAAATGTATGGAAACCATCAAGATGAATTTTGGTGATATTAATGCGATTAATATTAGGTGGGGAGTGTTTTGTCACCATAGTTTCCCGTCCGCTATTAATCGCTTTAATACCAGTCTATTCAGGTATTGCAGGAATAGTCTCCCCTGTTCACGTGTTTTCTTTCGTCACGCGCCATGTTGAAAATTTGTTGACAGAAGCCTTTTACTTGTTGATGATTTCGTTGAATTCTCAGTGCCATGAACAATCACCAGTTTTTTACCACGACTGCACGTCCACATGTCTGTATGTACACGTCAACGGTATTAAACTCGATGCTAAAGGAACGTCTTCTTCATTCTTCTCCTTGAGGCATTACAAAATTAGACGGTCTTATTAGCAATACTTCAAATCTGTCATACTCCCTAAGGACTATGACAAATTTCACAAAAAGAAATTTTACTCTTTCATAAAGAATAAGAAAACCAACGATCATGGTGTTGAGCCACCCAAATACAACGGCAATACATAAAACAAATTCAACAGATATAACCACCACTCTTAATAGATAATTTCAGTCAGTGTTCTCAAAAACTAAAACAGTAAGTCTTCAGCAACTTTGTGAACTCAGTTTGATTGAAAATAGTATAAGCCAACAAATCAACACCATGACTAATTTTGATATTTCTGAAAATGGTAATCTTAAACTATTAAAAAATCATAACCCAAATAAAACATGTGGACCAGACCAACTTTCAGCCAGATTGCAAATGGGACTCTGTCATGAGGTTTCTTCTTTTCTAAGTCCTCAAAGTCTCCTTGCATTCTGGTATTTACTAATGACTGGTAAACAGCAACTGCAGCGCCTTTATTTAAAAAGGGCCCAAAAAACAAAGCTATCAATTATCGACCCATATCACTTACCTGTATCGCTTCTAAGCTTATGGAGCACATCCTAGAATCTAACATCTACCATCTTGACCCCATAGATCTTCTGTCTATCAACATTCCAACATAGTTTTCGCTCCAAACAAAGCCGTGAAACACAACTCCTCTCTTTCACACAAGAGAACTTTGATAATCTTGATGCAGGTATACAAACAGATCTAATTTATATGAACTTCAGTAGGGCATTTGATAAAGTCGATCACCAACTCTTTATACATAAACTAATGAAGCTTGGAATAAACAGAAGTACGATTCTTTTTTATTAACCTTTCTTAGATAAACGCTCGCAGACATTTGCAGCAGAAGGCAAACAGTCAGATGCAGTTCCAGTTATGTCAGGGGTCCCTCAAGGTTTTGTGTTGGGCCGTGTCTTTTTTTTTTGCTATATAAATGATTTGCCCATCTGAGTTACAAGTAGAGTAAGGGTTTTTGCCGATGGCACCATTTTATATTTAACAGCACGATATCTTATCAGTGATTATTCTTACCAAAGTAGTGACACATCAATGATTGAAAATCTTGAACAAAGACGAAAAGAAGCTTCTATTATGTTGTATAAAATAGTAAATCATCATTGCCAGTGTAGACAACAACTACCTTAATTATACCAACTAGAAATTTGAACTATATGATACTTTTTTCAAGAACTCAATCTCACATGAACTCTTTTTTCCACGTACGATCAGATATCGGAATGCCCTGCCTTATAACATCAAGGCCTGTGATAGTCTTCAAGGTTCAACAGCCCGAATTCTTGTGTGTTTTAAGCAGCCCTGTTTTTTTTTTTTTTTTTTACGATTTTATAGTTGAAATATCAAACTGTGTCTACATATATCACCATCATAATAACATTATAACATAGCCATCTTTTTTAAAAACTGATTTACATTTCCCCGACCTATCAGTGTCAGAGATTGATTGTTGGTAGTGCCTACGTAAATGTAGATACGTGTAAATGTTTTAAAACATGTTTAATCCTTTAGCAAATAATTTCTTGTTTCAACACTTTACTACACTATCTCGAGTTTTAACGACCCTGAAGAAGGAGGCCTTTGAAAACAATATAGGAAAAGGAGAAAATGCTGGTAACCAGCATTTTCTCCTTCTCCCACAATGTTTTCAACCCTTTTCAAAGACAGAAATCGTAACTTGAACTAGACTTTTTTACTGGCTCTAAGCCAGCAGAGCTTATGTCATGGTATGGCTTCCGTCGTCCGTCCGTCCGTCCGTCTGTCCGTCTGTCTGTCTGTGTGTTTGTCTGTCCGTCCCTTAGTCTTTTTCTTGTTTACGCGATAAAGTCTGCATTTGTGGTCAGATTTTCGTGAAACTTGCACAGTTCGTTTATCTTATAATTAGCTTGAACCCTATTGATTTTGAAAAAAGAACTGACAATCAGTGCGGGAAAAGTAGCGACTTAAAGTTTAAAATGTCAAATTCTTGTTTACGCGATAGAGTCTCCATTTGTGGTCGGATTTCCGTAAAACTTGCAGAGTTTGTTTATCTGATCGATAGCTTGAATCCTATTGATTTTGAAAAAAAAAAAAAAAAAATGACAATCAATGTAGGAAAAGTAGCCATTCAAAGTTCAACATATCAATTTCTTGATTTCACGATAAAGTCTGTTTTTTTTTTTTTTTTTTTCAGTTTTTCTTGAAATTTGCACAGTTTGTTTATCTGATCAATAGCTAGAATCCTATTGATTTTGAAAAAAAAAAAAAAAAATGACAGTCAGTGCGGGAGAAGTAGCCATGTAAAGTTCAAAATTTCAATTTTTTATTTACACGATTTAGTCTGCATTTGTGGTCCTATTTATTTTGAAAAAAAATCTGACAATCAGTGTAGGAAAAGTAGCCATTTGAAGTTCAAAATTTCGATTTCTCATTTACGCGATAAGGGCTGCATTTCTAGTTGGATTTTTATGAAACTTGCACAATTGCTTTGTAACATCCACAGCTTTATCCCTATTGATGTTGAAAAAAAATCAATAACCAGTATGGGAAAAGTAGCCAATTAAATTTGAAAATTTACAATTCTCGATTACGCAATAACGTAGGCAGTTGTGGTTGAATTTTCATGAAACTTGCACAATTGCTTTATTTTATCAGTAGCTTGAATTCTATTGATTTTGAAAAAAAAAAAAAAAAAAGACAATCAGTATGGAGAAAGGAGCCATTTAAATATGATAATTTACATTTCTTTTTTACGCAATTAAGTAACATTTTTTATTAAGTTCTTTTGAAACTTGCAAAGATTACTTGTATCATCAAGGGATTGAACTCTATTGAAAATGAAGAAAATCTAGCAATTACTTTAGCAAAAGCAGCCATTTGATGACTTAGTATTGTTTACACAACACAATGAGTATTGATACCCTTTCAAATTCGGTTGGATTCCAAACAATTGGTTTTGACAAATTGTACTCCAGTTTTTTTTCCCACTATTTGTTCGATTCACCATGCCTACTTATGCTGTCTTAGTGTGTTCAAGCCCAGTTGCAACCACACCTCCGCCTCCATTTTTTTGTGTGTTTCCTTTTTTCCTTTTTGCATAATGAATTCATGTATTATAGGAAAAAAAAAAAAAAAAAAGCAAAATCAATGCCAGTAGAGCAATTTAGGCCCTTATGGGCCTCTAGTTTTTTTCGTCGGGGAACACTTTCAGTTTAGTGGAGTTCAAGATTTTTGTCGCTTGGTAATGGGTTACGGGAAAAAGGCTTATAAAGACAACATTAGAAAAAGAAAAGATGCTGGTTATCAACATTTCCCACAATGTTGTCTGCCTTTTCAACAACAGTCTCAATCAGCTTGGACCTTAGGTTGCTATGATAGATAGATAGATAGATAGATAGATAGATAGATAGTCTATCTATCTTAGCTTGCTAAACGCGACTCAAGGACCTTTTTGCGGACAGAGTAGATCAAGATCAGACTGCACAGAACGTGCATTCTGATTTTGGATCTTCACAGTCCGATAAGGAGATAACTTTTCCCAAGAAATACCTTTGAGTTTAAAGAAGCAAAATTTGGGTTTTTACTATAGGTTTGAATTTTTCATTTCACTTATTTAGCAGGATAAGAGTTCATTTATCGTCTGCAAATGCTTTGAGTTTGGACAAGTGACAATTTCTAAATTGGTAACGAATAAAAGTCGTCTGGTTCAGACCTTTCTGCCCGATTTACTTAGCTTGAAGCCAGTGGGCCGCTCGCTTGGATCCCCAGCTGAGCTAGTTTCTTTCGGGGGATGATAGTAGTCATTGCCACATTATTCATTCCGCTCTCACCTCTCATCATTATGTCGATGATGGTTATCTTGAAAAATAGCAAGTGACCCATTATAATATCATACCAAGTATCTGGTTACGAGAAACTCCAAGAAAACACGGAAAGGAGCCCTGATCACCACCATGAAATTAAATTGATGTCGAAAACAGCGTGAAACAAACAAACAAACACAAATGATTTGTTTCGGGATATTGTTGGTAGACCAAAATAAAAAGGAAAAAGTGAGCGGCGCTCTGGCAAAAAGGCGTTTACTAAATCACGGTGATATGTTACACCAAGCAAGCCATCACATAGTTATGGATCCATAAAATCCGTTTTTTCTAACAGCCGACTGAATAATGAGGTAGACTGGTGCTTTGGCATGCAGAAATCGACCAATAGCAAAACGTTTTGACCCAGGTCAACTTGTGCTGACCGCGCTAGCTTTACTTGGGTCAAAACTGTTTGCAGACGCATTAAACCCCATTTTCACAGAGTATGACTCACATGAATAAGACGCTTCTCTTTATTTATTTCGCAAATAGGATTCTGCAATGAAGGGTGCCTGCCAGGATATAGAACAGAAAAGTGTGACGTCCGCTGCAACGATTCAGTTGGGTCGAACTGCGTGGAATGTGAGCGATTTAATTACGAGTAAGTGCAGCACAATCTGTGCCAAACGGAGCTATTTTCACATGCTTGGGTACATTCTATTGGATCGTACACTGCAGAACCAGTCTTTATTTTGGACGAGGCGACAGCCAAGCTTGAAATATAGACTGGTTCTGCAGTGTACAAATTCAGTATTGTGCCTAGGCATGTTAAATCACCCCTTTACGTATTAACTTAAAAATAAACGACAAATGTTTGGGCCATGTCATTAAAATAAAAACATAAGGGAGTTTTAGAGTTTTTAAACGAATGATGTTGCTTTATGACAACGGATTTCGCTAGACTACCCTACCGAGCAAATATCGATATTCGGGACTCTAGCTTCGTTTTGAAAAAATCCATATTCCTGGACTTCCGTCGCTCTGAAATTCCATATTAGGGACTGAACAGAGTCCAATATGGATTTAGATACTATGAGGTTATTTAACATGCTTGGGTACAATACTGAATTCTATTGCATGAATACACTGCAGAACCAGTGTATATTTTGGACAAGGCGACAGCCGAGTCCAAAATATAGGCTGGTTCTGCAGTGTACAAATCCAATTGAATTCAGTATTGTACCCAAGCATGTTAAATGACCTCTTTATTTCACCTATTTTGACTGAAAAACAAATTTGTGCACTATTTCCTTTAAATTAACCTTTTAAAACAATTTAAACAAGCATTCTGATAGTATTGCATAGCAATACACAGTCCCCTACGGGCCGTATGTATCGCTGGCATGTCAGTGAAATTTTTTAAGTCCAAGGCCCGTAAATGCGTCAAAAAGCAGTGGAGCGGGACGAAACGCAAACTTGATGTGTAAGTCATGGTGGTTGATGTACACACCAAGAATCAGCTCTATATGTAGCAGCGTTTAGAAAAAATTGCGGAAAAATGTTTTATCAGTGAAATTTTGTAAGTCCAAGGCCCGTAAATCCGTGAAAAACCAGTGGACCGATATGAAAGTCGAACTTGATCTTAAGTCATGGCGGTTGAGTTACACAGCAAATCTGAGATCAATACCTACCAGCGTTTAGGAAAAAAGTCCGGAAAACTGATTTATCAGTGAAATTTTTAAGTCCAAGGCCCTTAAATCCGTGAAAAACCAGTGGACCGGAACGAAAGTCGAACTTGATCTGTAAGTGATGGTGGGTGACTTACACGCCAAAGCTCAGCTTAATATGTACCAGCGTTTAGAAAAAAAGTCCGGAAAACTGAATTGCCGGACTGACGGACAGACGGACAGATGGACAGAAGGACAGACGGACAGACAGACGGACGGAGTGCAAACCTAAAGTCCCCGTCGGCTTCGCCGGTAGGGGACTAATTAGCGGATATTGGTATTTCTCAAAACGCTTTTGTAGGGGTGGGGGGAATGAACAGAATGAATCTGGGATTATTGAAATCTTCATAAATTAGTGATTGTAATTACTTGAAAAATTAAACGTACAATTGGAGAAGGTTGAATTCTGCATAAGAGATTTTACATGATCCAAAACTTCTTGATCGGACAGCATTTCGAATAAAATTGCGGACGATAACTTCCTTCCATGGGAGACTGATCTACCGTCCAAATATCGATAACCGGGACTCTAGCCTCGTTCTGAAAAATCCATATTCTGGACTCTGGCCTCGTTCTGAAAAATCCATATTGCACTCTACAAAGTCCAATAGGCCTATGAATTCAGATATCTTGTACTCACGTGGTAGTATTAAAGCGAGTTCATTGGACGTTATATTGTAGGTGTGAAATAAAATGTTTTATCGATTCAGCGTTTCACAGCTCCTTTTACGCCGAGCTCCTGTGGCATAAAAATATGAATTTAAAATATCTGGCAAAAAGTAAACGAAAGATAGAGTGACCTTGCAACTTTTAACCTAGTTTTGAAAATAATTTCTCTGCCAGTGACTAACACCTGGATCAACCTCATAATAACAGACCATCTTCACAATAATTTCTTTACTTTCAGATGTACATTCATTTGAATACCCGCTTTGTTTACTTTTAGCAGCTTTTGTTACTTTAAGACAGGCACTTGCTATAAAAAGGCGCAATTTCTTCCTCTATGAACTCCCGCTGATCATTAATTGTTTCGATGATGGTTTTATGGGAAGGTAGCCGGTGTCTTGGGAAGTATATTATAGAAGTACTGGAAAGAGAATCTCCAGCAAAGCATGGATTGGCACATTGGCCGCCGTTATATTAGATTTAAATGGTGTCGAAAACGGCGTTAAACACCAATCAATAAATCATCTGTGAACTCGCTGTATGGTCGCTTAATACAGACTGCCCGCTTAACAGACCTGGCCACTGAGTCAGGCTTTACTAGCTGTCTTTTCTATTATTCAGCTCATGGAATGTTTTTCTCCATATGGTAGATTTACCCTTTACCAAACAACCCTGTACTTTGAAGATCTGTATTTCTTTAAAAAACGACACAATTTTAGACTGATCCAGATTGAAAGTATTTGCGAAAGACAAATTAAAGATGGCCCACTTGATGAAATCTGTCCTTGATGTGATAGAAAACAGTTTGGAGAAGAGGAGAAAATTCTGATTACCAGCATCTTTTTTCCCCCACTATGTTTTTTAAAAGCTTTCTTCTTAAGGGTCGTTAAAGTCAGTATGGCTAAAGCGCCAAGAAGGGCTTTGAAAACATCGAGGGAGAAAGAGGAAATGATGTTTACAAGGAGTTTCTCCTTTTCGAACAATATTGTGTGTCCAAATTTACTTAATCCACATGTCTGCATTTTGTAGATGTACAAGATGTATCGACGGTTTTTATGGGCCCCAATGCCAGTTCTCCTGTAACGGAAACTGCAGTCCTAATCAAGCCGGTGTGGTTACATGCGACATAAACAACGGTACATGCTCATCTGGCTGTATGACGCAGCATTTCAAACCAGACTGCAGTGGTCTTTGTCCAAACTGTAGATACGATATCTGTGAGAGAGAAAACGGTAAACGTTTTATAATCTTGGGATGTGGTACATGTATTATCTAGGTTGAAAATCCAGTGGCGGCTAAAAGTAACCACAGTAAGTGTTAAAATGCATTCGAATCTAAATTTGACGGATAGAAATATCGAAATTGTTGTGAAGATGACAACTGTTATTCTACGGTCAGTCTAAGTGTAAGTCGTTGGTAGAAAAACGAATTTTATAAAAACATGTAGGTGGAAAAAAAAACAAAAAAACAAAAACAAAAAAAAAAAAAAAAAAAAAATATGGAGGGACTTTGCAACTTTTTACCGATTTTTAAAAGCCATTTTACTGCCAGCAGCTTACATTTGGAACGACCGTACAATAAGCGATTAGCATCTTCACAATAATTTACATCCTGTTAAATGAAAACATATTTAAACACTGGCATTGTTTTACTTTTAGCCGCATCTGGGCCTTTAACTCCTCAGTATATCCTTTCCTGCATGTTGTTTGTTCCTTTGCTGTTAAGTTTAAGTAGCAACAAAGAGCGAATGAGATCAGCCAGATTATATGGCGAAGGCGCCAAGCCGGGTCACTTAATAATAATGAAAAAAAAAACAAACAAACTGTGCCATGTTCTGTGAAACGGGGGTTTAATGGATCTGCAATAAGTATCGTCTCAGGTCAGCTGTTGGTAAATTTTCTGCATGTCCGAGGACTGTTCTACCTCAAAATTTTAGTCGGTTGTTAGACAAAATGGATTATATGGATCCCTGATGATGTGGTGACTTGCCTGGTATAATGCATCACTGAGATGCATCAGTACTATTTTTACAGAGCGCCGCTCAAATGTTTTACCTCAGCTCATTTACCTGTTAAAGCACCGCCACACCTTGCGTAGTCTACGTTAGCGTCGCCGTCAGCGTTGGCGTTGGAGTCGGCGCCTGTATTTACGTTAAGGTATTTTTCTTTTAAGAGCTCACATTTTCTAACCTTATGAAATCGAACTCTCTCACCGCTGACCACTGTTTCGACGATAGTTATGTGGGAAAGCAGCCAGTGGCTTGGAAAGAATATTGTGCGGAGTACTGGTAAAAGAAACTCCAGGAAAGCATGGATAGGTGCACTGGCCGCCGCGATATAACTGAAATAATGTTGAAAACGGCGTTAAACATATGGAATCGAAAGTGATTGCAGATGACAAAATTATCCTTTAACCAGCATACTCGTTTATAAAGGACCCTTAGGAAGAAGGTTCTTAAAACTTTCAGGGAAAGCAGAACACACATGTACTCGTAACCAACATTTCTACTTTTACCACAATGTTTTGTTTAATTTAGGAGTTCTAGCAGTTTAGCTTTTCGACAAAATGCAACATGATGAGGAAAAAGAGGCAATTGCTGATATGGTTACTGTTCATTAGTTCTCTTCATTTTCAATATTCATGCCAAACCCCGGTAGCTGATTCGGTAGCGCACAGGACTTGAGAACAGTGGGTCGCTGGTTCGATCCCCGGCTCAGTCAATTTCTGTCAGAGGATTTATGAAAGTCATTGCGACAGGATTCATTCCTCTCTCACTGCTGACCATTGTTTCGACGATGGTTATGTAGGAAAGCAGCCAGTGGCTTGGTAAGAATATTGTGCGTTGTACTGCTAAAAGAAAACTCCAGGAAAGCATGGATAGGTGCACTGGCCGCCACGATATACCCCATTTTTTTGTTGTAATCGGTATTAAACACCATGCAATACATATAATCTAATTCATATTCTAATACCTCTCACCTATCATTTAAAAAAGACTCTGCTTGTTTCTACACAGGAGTTTGCACACAACCTGAATGCAAGGCAGGTTTCTTTGGGGTTACCTGTAACAGTACATGTGCATCAGGATGTGCCGGCAGCCCGATCTCTGGAGAAGTCGAGTGTAACTTTACAAATGGCGTATGCTTGTACGGATGTTTGTACAACCTGTGGGGAGATTATTGTACGGAGCCGTGTAGCCAATTTTGTAACGTACTGACTGATATGCCAACAGGTACGAAGTTTGATATGTATAGGGTAGATAACGAGTGGGATTGTCGATGTGATACAGGCACTAGCGTTAGTGAGTGTCTATATCACATAGAAAGTCCCAGAACTTTTGTCTAACAGACTTAGACAACGTGGAATGATAAAACGTTATATATATGCGAAAGGGCAGAAACCATACATAGCGCTGATTGGGTAATTAATCGGAACCGTGGTCTAAATTAATTTTACTACTCTTATTGTTTGTTTTGCTGAATGATTCTGTTCTGTTCCTTTTTTTTTTAGCTCGACTGTTTCCAGAGAAACCGTCGAGATATTGCCATAGTATGTCGTCTTCTACATCATCGTCGTTGTCTTGATTCGAAAACGTTTACATCATTTTTTTCTTCATATCTCGATCAATACTGAACTCTTTATCAAACGACAAATTCCAGACTTTTCTAAATTGAAAGCATCTTTAGACGACAAATTTACATGCAATACAAATGCACAGAAGTTTTTTTGTCAGGGTCACAAGCATTTTCTCCTTTTTTCCTACAATATTTGTTAAGTTATTTTCTTCAAACTTATGGCCGAGCCCGGTAGCGCAATCGGTAGAGTAAATGCCTTGAAATCAGGGGTGGCTGGGTCGAATCACCAGCTTGAACAAATTCTCTCCAAGGATTAATGATTGTCATTGCGACAGGATTCATGCCTTTCTCACCACCGATCATTGTCAAGACGATGGTTATATGGGAAAGTAGCTTGGTAGCTTGGGTACAATTCTTTGCGAAGTACTGGTAAAAGAAAGCATGGATAGGTGCACTGGCCGCCGCGATATAATTAAGATAGTGTTGAAAAGTTGAAAGTGGCATTATTATCATACGAACAAACATCAAAACTAAGCTCGTTGTTAGTGATCAAAAGGTGAACCCGAACCATAACAGCAAGAAACACAAGCAATATTTTTTTCAAACCGTAGTGCACCATATTCCACTTTGGACTTCACTGATAAAGCACAGTATATTCATTCAAAGAAAAATCGAGCAGAACAGCAGAATATTTACAAATTCTACACGACCCGTACTTATAGGCTTCATCTTTGCAATATTCCCGGCTCTGCTTATGGTTCTTTGTGAATTTTCAACTCTTTACCAGACGACAAAATTATTCACTTGCCCAAATTGAAAGAATTTGCGGACGGCACATTAAATATGTCTTAATTGATGTTTTTTGTCTCTGAAAGGTTAGAAAGCATCTTGGGAAAAGGAGAAAATGCAGGTCTCCATTCCCACAATGTTTTCAAAAGCCTATTTCCAAGGGTCTTTAAAAGTTTATTTTCGTTTATTGAGCGCAATTAAATCGTTGTTTCCTTCGCATTAAATTTACTGCGAATGAACGGGAAAACTCGACTACGCATAAATATGTCCAAAAAAGAAAGAATTTGTTGAGGGGCGGGTACTTTAAGGGACTGAAAACGAATTTGACACGACACCATAATGACCTATTTCCGTATGAGTAACGATCTAATAACAACAGCAAATGCACAGACGAATATGGATCCACGAATATCAAGTATCTCCCAATGAACTTTTAATGCGTTGTGCGTGTTCTCTAAGTCAATTCGTACCGAGAACATTGAAAGAAACACATCATTTTGTTAGTATTACTCGAGCAAATTAACCAGAAATTAACTTCTATGCAAAGAATAATTAGTTAAAAGAATAATTGGCGAGTGAATTTTATATGATCGGATATAATCGGACGGTACGAAAATTCTATTAACGGTAAATGTCAGGTTTAAACCTTTCAGTGCCATAGCTAAAATAAGCTTTTGCGAATGATATGGATCAAAATCAGACTGCACAGAAAGTCCGACTTAGATCAGTGTCATCTGCCACGTATTACCAAGTTGAAACAACAAACTCTTATTTACTTAACTATTCCTTAATGACCCGATAAATCTACTAGCCCCAAAAAGAGGTGAAAATCGTTAATATAGTTCCGCATTCTGACGACAATAGCTAAGCTGAGTTTGTACAATATTTCAAGCGTGTAATATTATGGAAGTAGGGATCATCTATTTCATGTCATTTTGTTCGAGTAATAATACGTCAGAATTTGTTAAAGAATTTGGTAAACGGTTGGAGTTCACGAGCCGTTATTGAATTGCGGACGGATAAATCGTGCGAACTACATTCACCAAAGAAACCCGCTGCGTATTGATTTTATGTTACTATTCATCGAAAAATGTACACAAACTTTCGACACACTGGGCATACAACGACCTACAACGCTCCTTTAAAGTTGCTCTATTGACAAATGTATTTGCAGTAACATCAGAACCAACCTGTTTCCAAAGTAACGGAGAGTGTAAAGATGCCTGTAAGGACATGTATTACCTACCAAATTGTACGCAACAATGCACGTCGACTTGTGTAGATGACCGATGTGACATCACGACTGGGGTCTGCGCAGCGTGCGGGGAAACACCCAAAGGGTACCTTTGCCCCGATGGAGGTAAGTGGAATTTATTTGCTTTTTTTTATGTTGATATATCATAGAATACTTACGTATCACCGAGGTGGAGATAAGGGAGAGTATTTATGGGTTCACAAAGTAAAAATTATCAGATCTTCCCGGAAACCCATTCTGTTGGTACTTATAAGAATTCTGTTGAGTACTAGCAACAATGATTTCCATGAAGAAATAACGATTTTAAAAGTGATCAACCCCTAGTTATCTTGACCGTTACAATTTGTAAAAGTTCCAGTCGCTGGCCAAAAAATGGATCTTAAAACTAGAGTTAAACTTGGCAACTTTGTCGTTTTGTAAACAGCAAAGAACCTTGAAGATAGTTCATTTCCGTCAAGTTTTGCTGGCATTGGTCGCTCAGTGCGACGCCTTCTACTACATTTGAGCCACGCACTGGCAAAAGGGGGCGTGAAGCATCTCCGTGATGCATTATACCAAGCAAGTCATCACATAATTATCGATCCATTAAATTCATTAAAATTTTAGACAAACAATCGACTGGATCTTGAGGTAGAATGGCCCTTGGACATGCAGAAAATTTACAAAAAGCACAAAGTTTCGACACATGTCAGCCTGGGCCTGACTGCGCAGGCTGCCATGGGTCTGTACTTTTTGTAGATGCGTTAGGCACCCTTGTCACCGAGCCGAAAACAACTCATTTCCTCCAGCTGGCGACTTCCTTTTGCCTTGCTGGTGGCTGCTTGTTAACACATTGCGGAAATAGAGATACATGCCAACAATGTTTTCTTCCCTATTCCTATGTTAAACCATATTGAAGGTTGAGTATCCATATTTTACAAGCCTTTTAGTTTCAAAGCCGTCAGCCGAAAGTTCATTTTTTGCCAGCAACCGGTACTTTCACATACTGTACAAGAAAATATTGTTAGACTCATAATAATACCCATACTTCTAAATGGTATGAATCAGTTGTGCCTGTAATGTGACTTCAGAGTTGTTTACTTTTGGCCGCTAGTGGGCCTCTAGGACACTCAGACATGCAATACAATGCTAACATTTACTTCACTAACCGTACACCTCTCTATAACTATTGCCCATTCACTTTTATTTACTTTTTCTGTATCATGAATTCACCAGCTTTTCTATCTGATGATTATTTTTATTCACTACTGCAGTAAAATGGCATTTTGTATCTCCTAAGTGATAACATCGAATCCATTGTTGACAATTTATCAGTTCCTCATCAGGAGTAGCTTCTGCTTCTACCAAAATGTTTTCAGATGTATGAAACCTTTATCAACTATCCCGAGTTTTAACGACCCTAAGAAAGAGGCCTTTTGTAAACATTATTGGGGAAAAGGAGAAAATGCTGGTAACCAACATTTTCTCCTTTTTTCCCCGACAATGTCTTCCACTTTTACAAAGACAAATTCAATCGTTTGAACAACGTTTAAATAGTCATCTTCAAATGCTATCAATTTAGACAAGTCTACATTTTTGTCGTGTGGTATGGAGTCAATGTTGATCATCCCCACTTTACCATGAAATGTCCAAAGTCATCTGATCCAAATTTGTTTAGAAGCGGTTGAGATTATGCCTAGCCTGCGATTACTTTGTGTAAACCAATGCCGTGAGAACGTTTACAATCGGTATTTCTGCATTTTACAGTTGCCCCACGATGATAGTCAAACCTGGAAAACATGGTATGAACTATACAACAGGGGAGTCAGCATATTGCATTAAAATGATCTCTGTAGAAATTACCGGTTTATAACCACATTGCAACCTGCAGATGACGTCATTTGTCTTGCATACCCTTTATGAAAAGATGTGAGCCATGCTTTGGCAAAAGGGGGTTTAATGGATCTCTGTAATGCATGATAGGCAGGACATCGTATAATCATAGATCTATAAAATCCATTTTACTGAATCATGTGGTACACTGGTCTTCTGAACCAACAGCAAAAGGTTTCAGTCCAGGTCAGCCTGCGCTGGCGCAGGCTGACCTGGGTCGATACCTTTTGTAGATGCATTAAGCCCCCTTTTCACGGAGCATGGCCCATCAATTGTATTGTACGACAAGATTGAACTGAGACAAACTGATTTCTGTATATCATTTTCGTAAGTTCACGAACAATGTATGGGGTTTTAAGGAAAGTTCACAGTGAGGTAATTTGTATATGCAGATGTCTCAGTTAAATTTTGTCAAACAATTTGTCAAAATTAAGCAATAAGTCTTGGTTACTTGATTTGCAAAAAATGCTGGTTGTAATTGTAAATGCCCCCCCCCCCCCCCCCCACACACACACACACTGTTTGGTTATCATTGGCAAACTATACTAAGGTTTAATGTTTGAAAACATCTGACAAAATAAGAATTTGCCAGTCACAAGCAATTCCTCTTTTTGCTGCAGTGCGTCTGCAAGAAGAAATGGGCCGTTAAACTGGTTGCAAGTGGTCATGAACGGAAAATGACTCTTGAGATAATTTCAATGCATCCATGTTTTCCTGGTTACATTGGACTTATTATACTGATTTGGGATTGAATAGGCTAATGTAAAAAAAAACAAAAAAAAAAACCGCAATATCAATCTGACAAAAGTATCATAATCTAAGTTGATTTAGGGTTCCAAAATTGTACATTGTGGATTGGTTGGTGAAAGTTGGACACACAACCTATTATACAAATAACTTACTATATTGACTAACGACTGCATGCTTTGAGTGATTAACAATTAGGCTGCTAAGCGCGACTCGGGACGCTTTTGCGGACATTGTAGATCAAGATCAGTAAGGTCACTGCAAATGCAAGCACCTCATTTAAAGACACATCTGTACTCGTTTTCAGCCAATTTTAACCCATTTCATTTTTTATTTTATGAAAGTATAATTATTCCTCTATCTCCATGCCAAATGTTGCACCTGAAGGCTGCAAGCTTGCATAGATTTACGACTGATTGGAAATGCATTTCATTTCTTTGCAGCCTTCAAAGAAATCACTGTTGTCGTTTCCGATTTTAAATGGGGACCAAATCCTTGAGTTTCTCTGTCCCTTACACTATATATATTGGAAATTTATGTTTGTTTACACAGCTGACCAAATTCTGAGCCATTTAAAACACTTTCAAATTTTAACAGCGTTTCTTTTCTCTAGTTGTAGGGATGAATCTTCAAATTTCGTCAAACGATAGCAAATGAAATATTGTTGTAGCGAGGAGTTTCCCTTTTTTAGTCCAGCGTGCAATAAACCTTGGTAACAATCACTTGTTTTGCAAAAAAATATTGGTTGTAAATGCCTCCCTCACAGTGTTCGGTTATTTTTGGCACAATATACTAAGGTTTAATGTTTGAAAACATCTAACAAAAAAACGAACTTGCCAGTAATTTTTTTAACCACCTTGTGTTCTGCAAGACGAAATCGGTCGTTAAACTGGTTGCAAATGGCAATTAGCGGATAATGACTCTTGAGGTAATTTCAGTGTATCAAGCTGAACCCCTATTGTGGGTCGTACCATGTTTATTTGCGTTCATGGTTACCCTGTCCTAATTATATCAGTTTGGGATTGAATAGGCTTATGTAAAAACTGGCCATACTAATCTGACAAAAGTTTATGTATAATCTAAGTTGGTTTAGGGTCCAAAATGGTAGATTTGTAGTTTGGTAAAATTGGACACACAGAGCTAACGACTGCATGCTTTGACCGAACTTATATTTGCCGCATAAATTAACACATTTCCACCTACAGGTAATAGTTTCATTTTTGTTGTTGTTGTTGTAGACCGCTTGTGAAATTTTGATAACAAAAAAAATGCTTAACTAGTACTTTTTACAGGTATATTTTCAAAGTCATCCGCTGCCCATGTGTTTCAGCAGGTAATGGATTAAGATAGAAAATCTTATCGTCGAATAGAATCGATTCATAAGATCATCTCTTAACCAGATGACAAAAATTTAGCCTTATCCAAACTGAAGGCCATTGCAGGCGGCTAATTAAACAGTACCCAAAGTATGGAATTTGTCTTTCAAAGGATAGAAAACATTTTGGAAACAGCATTTCCCCATTTTCCAACAATGTTTAAAACACCCTTCCTCATCAGGATCATTGGAACTTTGGATTATCTGGTAAAGCATTTTGTATCAATACAGCCGTGCGCGCTATTGAATAGGAACTTAAGGGTTTTCAACTTTACAATGCGGATACTTTTCTTGATGTGCTCTCACTATAAACTGCTTTTCAGAAGTACAGCGTGTTCCTTCACCTTTTTATCAGACCACAAAATGTTGGACTTGTCCAAACTGAAACATTATTTTGCAGACATCGAATTAGTCGTGACAGTAATGATAGGATTCATGCATGAAAATATAGAAAACGTGATGGGAAAAGAAGAAAGTGTTGGTAACCAATATTTTCCGTTTCCCTCCATTTTTTTCAAAAGCTTTATCTCCTAGGATTGTTAAAACACAGTCCTGACTGTTTGATAATGAGTTAAACATAACTTTTTTTAGGCACTTGCTATTTTGGTCTTTTTGGCTTCCTTTGAAGTGTTTTTTCTTTGTATCTGTTGGTTTTAACATTTTCTTCTATTATCTAAATGTTATCTTTACCGATAATAAGATGTACCGGTTGCACTACAAAATTATTTCCACATAATTTTATGTGAATAACAATTAATTGAAATAAAATCTACACATATACATGTGCACAGACTTACTTCAATAATTACACAACTTTGATACATATTTTATTATCTGTGAGTCATGCTCTGTCAAATGGGAGGTTTCACTCTTTACCACACAGCAATATTTTAGACTGGTCCAAATTGAAAGCATTTGCAGACAACAAATTAAATGTTGCTCAAATAATTGGATTTGTTTCGGAAACGCTAGAAAACATTGTGGCAAAAGGAGAAAATGCTGGTTACCAACATTTTCTCCATTTCCCACAATGTTTTCAAAGGCCTTTTTCCCAGCGTCGTTAAGACCCGGGATTGTTTGGTAAAGGTTCAACGCTTCTGCAATAGATATCGACTTGTATCAACATGCACAGTCTGGGCAAGCTGACCTAGTCGAAACATTTTCCTTTTGTAAATATTTTTTTGCACGGCAAATGTCCATTCTACAGGATGGTTCAGTCGGTTTTAAATAACATAGATCCATATAATGTGGCGACTTGATTGGTAAACTACATTAAGAAAATGCATTGAACCCCCTTTTTCCAGGGCTCTACTCATGGGCACATAAATGATACCTTTTTTCATGTGCATTATTTTGTGTTTATTCCTAGAATTTCAAAAAAAAAAAAAAAAGATTATGAGCTCTTGTATACAACATGTAAGCATGCATAAATGTAACTTCTAATTTCTTAAAATATCAAATTAAATCATATTCTAATCATTATGTACACATTGCAAATTTATTGTCTCATCAAGTAACAAAAAAAAAAAAGATCAAATAGCACACTGCACGTATTATGGTTGTTTCACGTTTAACAACGATATGAAATAATTATTTTAGACTCCCATCTTTAGAAATTATTTCACCTTCTTTTCAAAAGCTTTTTAGTGCTGCAGTATTGTTTTCAACCACCCCTGTTTTCAGATTTTCACTCTAAATTCTCAGACAAACTATTTGATTTACAGAAACATAATGTCTCTGAAGTAAGATGCAAAATCATAAAATGAATGGGAAACCTATCTTCAAGACAGCACAAGACGTTTTAAACTGATTTTACTATTTTAACATTTGAAAGTCTTGCCGACTTTCTCATTTACAAACACATTTAATGAATTATGGATAAACTTTTGTAAATGAAGAAAACTAGCATAGTAACTGTGTCACGCATTAGACAGATTATGTATTCCTTTACTTTTCTGTATTTACCCTTAGGCTGCTAAGCGCGACTCGCTGAATTTTTGTCGACTGTATAGATTAACATCAGACTACACAAACGTGCAGTCTGATCTTTGATCTACACAGTCCGATGCGGATATATATTAAGTTTGAAATAACATTATTCGGGTTTTACTATCGGCTTGAAAGTTTCAATTAACTTATTTCGCAGGTAAAGGGTTAATATGAATGCTGTGTTTCACATTTTTAGCTGTATTATATTTTTCAACTGCTGTAAAAATAAGTTATTTCTCTAGATAGACTTATCATTAAACGAACCGTGGTCTGGCAAAAGAGGCTTAATGCATCTCCATGCTGCATGCTACCAAAAAGTCATCATATGATCATAGATCCATAAAGTCTATTATGTCTAACAACTGGTAAACTGGTCCTTGACATTGCAGAAAATTGACCAATAGCAAAAGGTTTTGGCCCAGGTCAGCCTGCGCGGACTGTGCAGGCTTATCTGGATCGATATCTTTTGCATTCAGCCCTCCTTTCACAGAGCATGGCCCAAATATATGTGCACTAAAGAGCAGTCTATGCAGTTGCCTTCGATAGCACCGACACACTCCTTTCAGTTGCCTTTTATCTATAGAGAACCGTAACTTGACTACTTTCAGTTAAGTTGTCCCAAATGTTAGCTTTCTAACTTAATAACTCCTACACTGCCAAATAAATGGGTTCATCATTTCTCGAGGACTAAAAGTATATTTTTATTGCTTTTAAAGCTTATTTAGGTCAAAGATTGATATCAGGTAGCGGACGGTGTTGATTCAAGATCAGACTTCACGTTTTGTGCAGGCTGATCTTGGATCTACGCCATCCGCAAAAGATGTCCAAGGCGACATTGGCAGTGAAAAAGTCAAATATATCACAGCATGTACAGCATAGAACATACTGTGTACGTTACTTTCCTGGCACCGTAAACTCATTTCGATGGCTTTGAATGTAAAAAAAACACGAATTTATCTTCAACGAATCGCAACTCTCCGTGTATTATTATAATCATTCAGTCAGGTTGTTCTTAATGCAAGCCATCTGTTTCATAAGACACAATATAACACGCATGTGCACTACAGAGTAGATGCCTTTGATCTTGTGAATAGCATTACACTCATTTCATTTGCCTCTCACAGAATGAACAAATCTAGCTTGCGTACTGTCTACACCAACAAAATTGCTTACTGGTGTCTTTGTAATGCCTTTTAGCTTTTTCTGCTTTGTTGCCTGACCTTTATCCGTCTATCTGTCAACATTGTGTTTGTGCTTTGGGATATATCTTGCAAATTATAGCTGATGACGACATCGTGGGAAGAAGAAAATTTGCTCCATCTGAACAATTCATGCTACTTACAACTTACCAATTTTGAATATTTGATCTATAAAGGTGAAACTATAATCAAGCAATGCTCTGTGAAAGCGGGGGGGGGGGGGGGGGGGGGGGTTTAGTCCATCTACAAAGAGTAACTGACCTAAGTCAAACTTTTTTCTGCTCGTCAAACGTCAAAGGACCAGTTTACCGTATGATTCAGTTGGTTGTTAGATAAAATGGTTTTTATGGATCCATTATTGTAATTATGTGATAACTTGCTTGGTATAATGCACCACGGAGATGCACTAAACCCCCTTTTCACAGAGAATTGCTTACATGTTCTTGACACAATACAATTTATCATTTGAATTTAAATACATAAATAATAAAGAAAAAAATAGAAACTATACAACAGCAGTTTGCTTTTGTTTTGTTTGTGTTTTGTCCATTTCGCCCATTCTACAAGTATTTATTGCGTTATATTTAATCCCGAGGCTGTATTCACCAACCGTTCTTAAGAACATTCTTAAGAACATTTCAAAAATGGTTTAGCGAAACAGAAGCTGCATGTGTTACTTTAAAATTTAATTTAGAAAATCTTGGAAGACAAGCCAAAGAATGTTCTTAAGAACCGTTGGTGAATACGGACCCAAAGTTTTGTGTCAGTATACAATGTGCAGAGTTTGATTTATTGTGCAAGTATGCTTTGCTACGTAAGTTATAAATATGGCTAACATGGAAACCCACTGAGTGTTAGAGCACTCTGTGTTGCATGTGGCACATTACACGTGTTGTTTTGAAGGGGGGGGGGGGGCAGTGATGCAAACTCATTTTTTACCGTTCGAATTTGTTTGGAGTGACTGTGTGATATGCTGCAAAGAACACCAAAATGTGAGGTAGGTATTTATTTTTCTTAACTTTTCGAATGGCAATATGCAATTTGAACATACATGTATCTTTGTACTTATCTATCTTTTCTTGTTGCTGATGTTGTTGTCGCATTCTGTGTTGAAAAAAAAAGAAAGTGAGACAATAGTCTTTTAAACAAGCACGTACATGTAGATACAAATGAGCTTTGAAAACCAACCTGGTTGTCCAAATTCAATCATTATCCTTTAGACTTGTCTGGAGCATCCGAAAGGATAAGGTGGACCATAAACTTTGCGACCCAAAACGGTCAATTCTATTGTAGTATCAAATTAATCAACTGTTTACCACAGGGCACAATTTTAGAACTATCCATATTGAAAGAATTTCACAATGACAGATCAAATGTGGCTTCCAGAAGAGATTTTCTTTTGAAAGAATAGAAAACGTTTTCTTTTTTGGAAAAGGAGGAATGCTGGTTACCATTTGGAAATGGATTAGAATGGTAGCTAAAAGCATTTTCTGCTTACCCCATAATAGTCTAAAAGGGGTCTATCCTCACGGTGGGAAACACTGGTTATGTATGGATCGTTAGGAATGGTTTGAAACAGGAAAATCTACCGCATTTACTGGTATTCAAGTGTAATGTTAAGGTTCTGTATTTAAAAAAAAAAAAAAAAAAATCATTGTACATGGTTGGCTTGCAACTTGACTGTGCTTTACAAAATGTGTATCGAACAATGTGGACCTCTTGCATCGAGTTACAAAGTCACATGTTTCGTGTAGCATGTATCCATTTTTTTGACAGGATACGTGTTTGTTTACCATGAAGCCCTCCATCATAGAATTAAAAATCTTCATATATTGTTACATTACTAAAAAACAACAAAACAAATCGAATAAGGTCAGAGATAAGTTCACGAACCAAGGGATCACTAGGATGCCATTGAGACTTGTAGTAGCATTTGTCTACATCAGTAAATTTTATGCACATGTATGGTCGTTGAAAGCCAGATACTTCTTTATGCTAAACAAACTAAGAGGCTTCATCACTAAGGTTAATCTGCTTTTTGTAGAGTCACAACGATTCTTTGACTGAATTAACTATAGCAGTATGTGGATTTTTACGGGTGAAATAAAAAATGGGCGAAGCCTGAAGGGATTTTGCATCGTCTTGTCTGGGTTCTTAGACAACACACTACAGTGAGTTAAAGCATTAACCCCTTTCCTGCTGTGTTTCAAAACAGAAGAGGACTTAAATCGTCCACAAGAAAGGCCTCGGTAAGTCCATAGTCCTCAATGAATGACATCAACACCGGCGTAGAGTCCACGTTACGCCATCCACTTTCTTTGAGACTATCCAACTCGCGATCGTTCTGGGATTGTCTCATCTAAAACTCATTGACAGCGATGGCATCGATTAAAATGTCTTCAAAAAATATTTTCTTCTTCATTTTTGACTAATGATTCCTACCCATCGCCTTGGCTGTCATCAAATATTCACTGCAAAGCGTCTTCGAGTATCAATCTGCGGTCTGTCATTTTACTTTCGTTTTCGAGAGAAAAGAAAACTGACCGAAGTAAACATATGTCTTTGTTTGCTATTTTTTTTTACTCGATTGGACAGTTTCTTTGGAAAAAATGACGTAAAATTACTTGGTTTCTATATTAGTTTATGTCTATACACTTTATGAATATGCCGATAGTAAAGCGAAAACGAGGCAAATTTCTGAGGCAATCCCCGGCGCGGACAGAAGTCGTGTTCAGCAGTGATAGGTGAGATAGTGCGGTGCAAGTTGTCCGCACTTGGCAGGAAAGGGGTTAAGCAAGGTGTGGGTTGTACTCGCTTGGTTTTGGTAAACCCTGAATAAACGAAAAGCCCTGCGTCCTACTTTCCAAAACCTATGAAATTTCAGGATCAATAACTTTGAGCTGTGCTCTGGCAAAAGGGGATTAAATGCATATCCGTGATACTAAGCAAATCATCACATCATTACGGTTCCACAGAAACCGAAACCATTTTGACGAACAAGGACTGAACCCAGAGGTAGAATGGTCCTTTGACATGCAGAAAATTAAAAAAAAAAAAAAAAAAAGCTAACGGATTCGACCCACATCAGCCGGCGCGGATTGCGCAGGCTGACATCGTTGACATCTTTTGCAGATGCATTAAACCCTCTTTTCAAGGGCATGGCTCATTTGTATTTATCAAAAAAGTAATATATCATAGGCGGCAGAACTCGAAGTACCAATACGATAGTATATAACCCTTAAAGGACCAATATCTGGTATTAAGAGTAAATAGTAACAACCTTAAACGAACCAATATCCTGCATATGGCCCAAAAGAACAAATAGCCTAGCATAAGATCCGAAAGAACCAATGCTGTGAACCCAGAAATATCCTGGAATGACACATAAATGTAAGTAACCCAATTCTTACATTAGAAAAGAAGAAATATCAATCGGCAATCATATAAAACTTGTTACGAATCTGAAAGTTCCAGTTCAAATCATTTTGTTCAACATCTAGTATGTGCTTATTTTATGCAAGCCTAATACTTTCAAAGTTAAGCTTTTTCGTTAAATAATCCATGCATAGCCTCATTTTAACTGTTGGGAGTTGTTAAGCAATAACCTTGTTTTCTGCTTGAAATCAGGTTCTCTCCGCACTTAGCGTTCAGTGCATCTTGGATTGACACTGCTTGAACTTTAATAAGACCAAAACAATCCTGAAATTCAGAATGTTGTCTAGTCGTCTGTAGACGTTATTGGTGTGTATTGCTTTTTTTTGTTGTGATGATACTAATTAAGCTAAACCTACACGGATTAAAGGAATGGCTGTATTGAAATGTATTTGGTTGTTAAAGCTACATCAAGAGTTTGATCTTTAGATATTCCCAGTTTTACTACATTCGATGTTGCTGAATGGCGACATGATCATTCTTTTTTTACACTGTATTTCAACAGTTTAGAATTATCAAACATCTTAAGTAGATGGACAGCATTCTGATTGTGTACGAGTTTGTTGGCAAGACTCAAGCAGAAAGCTCGTAACTAGCACTAACAGATTGACGCAGATAACTTTTAGCCGTCAATCACATACATATAACTCACTAGTTATTTAACATCCCTCGTTTGTTTTGTCTAATTTGCCCGAGAATAATTGTTCAAAGTATAGACCTGTTCACAATGAAACAGAAGAACATCATTCACAATGCTCTTTTCAGCATGTGATCCAGGATTTCATGGTATTTTTTGCAATTTAACCTGCATTGGAGGGGAGGATTGTTGGAATGGAACATGTGACCGTGACACGGGCGACTGTTTCTCTTGTGTTCCGTACAAATGGGGCAGTGTATGTAACCTGGACTGCGCTAACTGTGTTGATGGCCTCTGTTTCAAAGACAGTGGTGTCTGCCCACGTGGTTGTAAAAACGGATATTATTGGTCAACGTGTGACATAGAGTGCCAAAATAGATGTACAGTTTGTGATCAATTTTCTGGGGCTTGTACATTATGCGAGATCGGAACTTTTGGACCATCCTGTGAATATAATTGCAGTTTGAATTGTAAACCAAATGATGACGGTCAGATTCTCTGTGCAAAAGACGACGGTTTTTGCTCAAGTGGGGCATGCAAGCCCGGGTTTTATGGAAGGTCGTGTGAGCAAGCATGCAACAACAACTGTGCAGTAAATGACTTGGGACTTGTAGAATGTAATATTGATACGGGTTATTGCTCCTATAACTGTAACATTGGTTATTATGGGCCCTTTTGCTATGAAAACTGTAGCATAAACTGTCTGAATCAGAATTGTTTTGATGCTTATAACAACTGTGTGGAAGGGTGTGCTGATCAATTTTATGGACTGAACACATGCCATATGCCCTGCAGTAACAGTTGTGTTGAGGGCCTTTGTTTTGATGAGGATGGGGAATGTCAGATTGGATGCAAAGATGGTTTTTATGGCATACAGTGTCGATTTGGGTGTCAAGAGACGTGTCTGAATGGATCATGTGACATATTTAATGGAAACTGTTCAGAATGTAGTGAAAAAAACCCTGGTCCAGAGTGCAGAACTGCCGGTAAATTTTGGTATTTACATGCTTTGCGTGTTAGATCTTTGTGTCGGTGAATGTTATCGTATCAAGCTTAAAATCACTGCTGACACCGAGGGTGATACTAGTTGCTTTTGTTGAAAGTGTTGATCAGATGTTTATATTAAAGCCATGGCAAATAACGTTTTCCATGATACTGTAAGCTCAATGGGAGACGACGCGGAACTATTTGCCTAGTGATTGATTTTGATACTTTTCCAATTGAAAGTAAACTGTAGCTCAAGAAATGGGAAATATGGTTCGCCTTGAGAAAGAGTAAAAAAAAAAATTGAAAAGGAGAATATTATCTTTATCAGCGTTTTCCCCTTTCCTCCTAAAGTTTTCATTGACCTTCTTCTTCAAGGCCATAAAACACACATTTTTTTTTTTTTGCGGGGGAGGGGGTGGGGGGCAGGGGAGGGGCGGTAAAGGTTATCATCTTTCAGGTAGATTGTTGGTGAAATATTTAAAAATATTAGTAAAATAGGCCAGCCACCATTTGCCATAAATTCTTATTTTCATTTAGACATTTTTTGACTCTCATACCTATGGTGGCTTTGAAAAGCATTATGGAAAATAATGAAATTACCAAGAAACAGTATGTGCGAGAGTCTTGATGTGCCCTTACTAGTATTACCAGATGAATCACCGGCTGCTTTCCTACTTAACCAATATCAATACGTAATAAGGAAAGAGAATTGACATCATCATAATTAATTGATGTAGCGATAGACCGTGTTTAAACCCCTCTTTCAACATTGTTTCAGTCACATAATGGCAACGAACCTCACCTGTTTATGTATATAATTCAAGTACACGGCACCAATATGATTATTAAACTCTGCATTTTACCTCTGAGCTATCATAGTCAGACCGCATGCATTTTATTAATTATAGTTATCATAATCTACACTATCTGCCATTTTTATTGGTGCACTAAAGGTTAAACCAGCGGTTTTTAAGATAACTGAAAATATCACTGGCAGCTGACAAGGTACAATGTTTTCAAATTATACGGTTGTTGATCGTATCTCGCTAGAGATGAGGAATTGTCATTAAATATCAAAAGACTGATTCAGGTGTTGAAAATTGCTGATGTGGTTGCTGCAAAAATAAAATGTACAACAAATAAAGGGGCCAAATGGGCAAATCATAACTCATAATTATTGCAACTTTCGTGCAACATTACAAGGCTGGGCCCGTTAGCGCAGTCAACAGTATATTAGGACTTGAGACGGGGTGACGGGGGTTGGGGGCGTAGCTGGTTCATACCCCCAGCTCAACCAATTGCTTTCCTAAGATATTACTCTTCAAACTCGGACAAGTTCTTAACCATCAAAAGGAGAGCCCAAACAGCACGGGCAGATAACTATCAAACTATTCTGACATAGTTATGCCCCTTATTCGACTTAGAGCTTACAATGAAATCAAGCAACCGCAGCCGAGCACTGCCACCCGCATGCAGTGCTGTTGTTACTTTATTTCAGTTATTTTCTGGTACCAAGTACACTTGTCATTGCATTTCTACCATTCCTCTAATCAGAGCATGGTACACAACATATTGCAAATCACTGTGATGCTTTCAGAGGAGAGACTAAGTATTTTTATTGTCAACGGATGTTTTTAATTTGCTTCTAATTATTCATTCCAAGAGGATTGTATTGGTAGGTATAAAGCAAATCAGATTTCTAATTTTCGAATTTTCATTTTGAAAAAAATTCAGAACCGTTGATAAATACAGCCCTTTAGCGCATAGGCATAAGCGTAATAGTAATAATTAGTCCGATTGACTTTTTCAGCACCAAATATATATACTTGACCTGTTTGTATGGCTGAAAATATACTTGTCTGGAACTCAGAGAGATTGTATATGTTTTATATAAATTATGCTTGAATAAACAGACGGATGTATAGATGCAAGATATTCGTCTATGTTGTACGAAAAAGCCCCTGTTTTGATCAAACGATGCTATGACACTTGGTCAAACCCGGTCAGACTTAGGCTGTATTGGTACTCGTATTTGAATCTGTGCCATAGAGACGGCGCTACCAGAAAGACACTGAAATAATGACCTAATACACTTGCAATTTTCTTCCTGCTGTTGACTATATATGAAATAATGTAGCTTAATGACAAATTGCTGATATCTCTATATCTCTGCTGCAATGTTTTCACTTACATTCCCTGCATTCAGCTATATATTATGCTGGGGATTACTTGTTTACCACGATGTTTTTTTGAGTAATTTGCTGTATATTGTTTTAGGGGTAGTGATAGTGATGTTTTTATGTCCAATTTCCCTTGCATGTGAAATAGAAGAGAGGTATGCTGTATTTTCTTTGTTGTAGGACAATCTAAATTCACAAGTACTATGAGACTAGTTTAATATGCTCATGTAACACTTTACATAACCTTGGTCAAAGGTCAAGGTCACTGCCTTTGCACAAAGAAAATAAAGTGTTTCGAATAATCGGGCAAAGTTAGTATTTTTCTCGTAGATTCTTAATTCTTATTAGCCAAGCCTACAAACATATGTGATTTATTCCATTTCACCTTTGAATTATTAGACGTATAAATTTGAGTCGTGCTCTATGAAAAGGAGTTTAATGCATCAGCAAAAAGTATCGACAAGTTCAGCCTACGCAGTCAGCACAGGCTGACCTTGGTTGATACTCTTTGCTGTGAGTTAATTTTTTCTACATGTCAAAGAACCAGTCTACCTCATGATTCAGTCGGTTTTTGCAAGAGTGCCGCTCATTTATATGTTTAATATGAACTCCCGTTGGTCGATTTCGTGTGCAAGGTTTTTCCAGACCAGACTGCATGTAGTCTTGATTTAAGTGTGAAAGGCTTCTATATTCAGCATAGAGCTTTAGCTGCCTTTGTTGTGTTTTTCATTGCTGCTAAAAGATCCATGTGATCGCAAAAACTTTACACAGATGTACATCGCAAGTATTCAAAAAAAAAAAAAAAAAATATGTCAGATATCAATCTAAAAAAGATTCCAGCTTCCACTAGTTACAGTAACAGTAAACAAAGCGGGTGTTAAAATGCATTTAAATTTAAATCACATCATTTAAATGGAAATTATTGTAAAGATGGCAATCTGTTATGCACGGTCGGTCCAAGTGTTAGTCGCTGGCAAAGAAATTAATTTCGAGACTATTTTAAAAGTTGCCAGGTCACTCTATCTTTAGTTTACGTTTTACCTGATTTTAAAATTCATTTTTCTGCAAGCGACTAATGCTTGGACCGACCACACAATAACAGATTGTCATCTTCGCAATATTTCCCATACCTTCAAATTAAAATGGTATGCTTTAATTTTAAATGCATTTTTACACCTCTATCAATTGGGCCTTTAACATATTCTGAAACAAAATTGAAACATGTGATATTGATATCATTTTTGTAAACTTTGAATTATCAACATAAATTAAGTTTTAATTTTACCAGAGAGTATTTTTCCCTTTTCCCTAAATGTGTCCAAATGTTCTCTTCTTCAGGGTCGTTAAAGCTCTGACACCTTTGGTAAAGGCTTAATTGATTAAAGATATTCTGAGCAAAAGAGAAATCGTGCAATGCAGGAAAGTTTCCCTGCCGCTACAACGTTTTTGATGGCAGATTGCTCCACCACTAAACAAATATGACTTACAGTAAGTTATGATATTGAACTGGTTAAACCTTCGAGCATTAGATATATATAAAACAAACATTTTCGCTGGCTAAACCAGAGCTCCAGATAGAGGGAGGCGTTTTAATTTCAAAATTGAAAACATTAATCACTCTCCACCAAACCCTATGTTATGGGTACTCATTAGAATCGTCTCATCGAGACGATTCTAATGAGTGCCCACAACATAGGGTTTGGAAGAGAAATGATGGATTTAGAATACTATCACTCCCTTTTATCTGAAGGTCTGAAAACACAACAAGAAATTAATATGACATATTGGCTGTCTCCAGTAGTCTTTCGTCCATAATCTGAAGAGTTTAAAAAAAATATGATATTAAAAAAAAATCATGAAATATTCCATAATGTCAGTAATACCACCATACGAGTCAGAGCGGCGAATACCTTTATCCATATTCATTCACTGTCACCAGAAATCCTGCATATTGTTGTCAACAACGTCAGCCTATAGGCAGCTATTACATCTGAAATTAATACAGAAAGCCATAAGCCAATAAATGGTATGACACCTTTAGCAAAAAGAATGTAGGCAAAAGCTAATTAGCTCATCTACCAGTACATATACTTGGTATATTGTTTGAGTACTTTGTAAAGAGCTGTTTTAAGTTACGATTAGGTGGTTTGATCTGTCCAGAGTATTTGTACTTCAAGTGTCATCAGAAGCACACTTTCTGTCAGTTAAAAAGGCGGATGTTGCATCTTTTTTATTGCTGCAAAACTGCATTTTTTATAGTGCTCAAATAGGCTCTGTGGCTATTTGTAACAATTTTGAAGTTACATGTCTTCATTACACATGCTTTCTTTCAAGTGTGACTTGCTAACCACTTTTTGTCAAGAATGCACTCTGGAGATTAGGAATGAGTGTCCATACGTTTGAGCCATGCCCTGGCCAAACATGACTTAATGCATCTCAGTGATTCATGTCTAACAAGCAACTGAATCGTGAGGTAAAACTGGTCCATGGACATACAGAGAACTGATCTAAAACTGAGCAAAAGGTTTCGGCCCAGGTCAGCCTGCGCGGACTGCGCAGGCTGACCTGAATCGATACTTTTTGCATGTGCATTAAGCCCCCTTTACCAGAGCATGGCTCACTTTTTTCAGTCCAGCAATGTCTGGATCTACTAGTAATAGCCTTATACTAGTGGCACGATATCAACTTACAATTATTGATTTTCCCCCCTTTTTGTTGAACTTTTTTCTTCCTATTTGAGGGTGTTATCCTGATCTAGTAGTATCCTAAAATTGGCCCCAGCCTAGCATTATGTTTATTACAAGGTTTTATCCTGATGCGTGGGATTTCATATTAAAACGGTCACCGCCCCCACCCTCCCTCACAAAAAAAAATATATATATATATCACGGGGATGAGGTTCGGGTGTCATAGTTACCGCCCCCCCCCCCCCCTTTATACTGCACAATATCTGTATTTGACAGTATTATTCTGACGCAGAGGTAACGTTCTAATAGTATATTTGTTCCCCTTTATACAGAGCAATCTCTGTATTTGACAGTCTTATCCTGATACCGGAGAATGTCAAATTATGATGTTACCCCCTATAGGCTTAGCAAAATCTGTATTTAACTATTTACCAAACGACAAAATTTTTGACTTAAAACATATATGCAAGCCCACATATTGAAAGTAGCTCAAATGATGAATTCTGTCTTTGATAGTGTAGAGAACATTGTGAGGAAAGGAGAAAATGCTGG
Source organism: Tridacna gigas (assembly GCA_945859785.2). Taxonomy (NCBI): domain Eukaryota; kingdom Metazoa; phylum Mollusca; class Bivalvia; order Cardiida; family Cardiidae; genus Tridacna; species Tridacna gigas. The sequence goes on from OX244028.2 coordinate 59,879,669, forward strand.
TAACCAGCATTTTCTCCTTTTTCCTAAATGTTTTCAGAAGTGGGAATCGTGTGGTACAGGGAACTATTTAGTTATCACCGTTTGTGCTTAGTAATATCTGTATTTGATCGTGTTATCCTGATACGAGGAGAAATATCACATTGCAATGTTCTTCGCTCGTTTAGCGTATCAGTTTTATATTTGACGGTTTTGTCCTAAAAAAACTGTTTATTTATTTATTTATTTCAAATTATAATGTTATCTCCCTTTACGCCTTGCAATTGCTTTATTTGATAGTATTATCCTGATACGTCAGGGGTGAGGTTTAAATGATACTGTTGTCCCTTTTTAGCGGATTTGTATAGCATACAAATACATCATGCGTAACGACGCATGCGCGCTCATACTGAAATATGATATCGGTTTGACCTCATCCAACTATACTGTCATTCACGCTTGCGCCCATTCTACTTTCAGTTCTAGTTTAGTTTCAAATCCGTATTAGATAGTATTGTTCCATAAGGGGAGGGGAGGTGTGTCAATTTATGTAAAGCCCATGTAGACTGGGTTATATCTTCATTTGACAGTAATATCCTGATACAGGCGGATTGTCAAGTAATAAGTGTATGAACAAATCTTTGCTTAACAGCCACTGATATTATTCTTGTTTTCCATTATCCAACAAACGATTACTTTTTTATGCCCTCAACTATTTCCACATCATTTTACAGATTGCTCTGCTAAATTCTTACATCATCCTTTATTTTTTTTTTTTATATCAAAAACCTTAAATGTTAGGTGCTTATTCGTTTTGGTAATGATTTCCCTGACAGTTTTTTTTTTTTTATAAATAACCGCATCTATCAGGTTTTGTTTCATTTATTCTAGATTGCGAGATTGGATATTTTGGGGAGTATTGTAACATAACATGTCCGGGCGGGAGTTTCTGCAAGGACAGAGTATGTGACAGGTACACAGGATACTGTGACTCATGCATCGTCAATTACTATGGGTTATACTGTCAAGAACAATGCACTACTTGTGTTGACGGACTTTGCAATCAAACCACGGGTGCGTGTGACGGAAGTTGCGTTAATGGCAATTACGGAATCAACTGTAACATTCCCTGTATGGGTCGATGTGTTGTATGTGATCAATTAACTGGTTCCTGCGAAGTTTGTGAAGCAGGAGCATACGGGGGAACCTGTGAATACAATTGCAGTGCAAACTGTTTCCCAACAGAAAATAATGAAATAGTCTGCAGTAAAAGTGAAGGTCATTGCAGCGAAAACAAATGTAGATCAGGGTTTTACACAAGGAATTGTAATTCACAATGCAGTCCTAACTGTTTAGATTCAGACTGCGATTTCCTGACCGCTGAATGCATTGATGGCTGTAATATTGGGTGGTTTGGACGTTATTGTCTCGGTCAGTGCAATCAAAACTGTTTAAATAGTAATTGTGTCAATGATAAAAACAACTGTGTCGAAGGTTGTACGCTTGAGTATTATGGGTCAGATTGTAACACATCTTGTAGTATACATTGCCGAAATGGCTGGTGCGATGATGATGGCGTGTGTTGGAATGGTTGCGATGATGGATGGTATGGAGATCTCTGTACATTTGAATGCTTACAGACTTGTATAGACGGCAAGTGCAACAGAGACACAGGAAGATGTGCAGAATGTGATGTAACGGACCCCGAACCTCTCTGTCCTACTGCAAGTGAGTGCTTTCTTTATGCACAAGAATATTTTGCTTTCCTGTGATGTTACGCTCCAAGAAAATTTAACGCATCTTTTATAAGCAGGAGTGAAGGTGATGGAAAACAACTAGGTCTGTTGGGTGACCTGTGAAGGAACTTAAAACCATTACGATTTGCAATAAGTCCACAACATTAATTTAACTGCAAGGCCGTTTTGACTACATCATCTAGCACAATATTTCATAGATTATAGAACATGGGCAAAATTACATATTTCATAAAGTTTGATCATGATCTATACTGCCAAATACATGCCTTGTCCGCTTTGTTAAAATTAAATCTGCTTGAAATCTGCCATAACTGCATTATCTCATCATCCACTCTCTGATCTTCTATAACATAACAAGGAGGTCTCGGTAACAATAAAATTGGGGGAACACCCCATCCTTGTCTTTTGTACAATGATAATAGGTTTTGCACATTCTTCTCAGTTGAGCTGCATTGTATCTTTTAATCCTCTGTTTGATCCAATTATGTGTTGAACTGCTTTTTTTTTTTGTAAAACAAACTTGATGTTTGCAATCAGGAGATATGTTTTCGGTGGAGTAATTCGTCAAGATAGAGAGACAAGAATAGGGCTGAACTAAGTGTTCTGGGTAATCTGATTTGAATCTTCACTGTCTGTAGCAGTACCTAATCTTACTAATCTTTACCTGCTAAGAGTTAACCTTTTAACCCTTTACCACTCACAGTGCCACCCTGGGGAAGAAGCCTTTTAAAAATAGTGAGAAAAAAGAGAAAATGTTAAAAGTAGCTCATTCTGTCTTTGAACCTTTCCACAAACAAATTTTTGAGTCGCTTTTATTTTGTCGTCCGCAAATACTGTCAACATGGACAAGTTTAAACTTTAGGTTTTTTTTTTTTCGGTAAATAGTTATCTCAAGGATTAATGCGTTTTGTTTTTCAATGTATTTGAGAAAAAAAGTCGGTACCTAAGAAAGTTTACCATTTTTGTTTGTTTTTAAACATCATTTCTGATAAAGAGAAACTACTCACTCTGCTTTTCGATATAATGGATCCTAGGCTGCGTGTCTATGAAAAGAGCCTTTATTTACCTGCCTTTCTGAATACAGTCTTATTTCTTAATTCCAACAAAAAAGGCTATTTGATTGGCCGATGCGTTCTGTCTTGGTCAGTCAGATGGTTGTTTAGGAGTTTATCGCTCTTCTGCCTCAATCAATGAAATGGCTAGGTTTGGAATTTACAAAAAAAAATGTCTTCACTTTCTTGATTGATCATATGGTTGGTGGAGACATTTAGAATTAGAATCTAAGTTATGGTTTTTTTTTTTTTTTTGAGAAATTAGCCTAAACTTAGGGTTTAACAGTTCTGATGAAAATGGTGGCTTATGCTATCGTCCTCAATTTACCTCATGGAACAAATTTGCCACAAACAACTTTCAAAGCATTAAAATGAGCAAACTACAAATATTGAAATTTATAGCATCATTATACGTCTAAAACATGTCACAAAAGGAAAATTTGTCTTTATTTATTTCGCCATTTTGTTTGCAATTTCTTCAAAAGTTATGTAGTGTAAGACATAAGACATTTGATCCATACTCAATGTAAAGGGGGTTTAATGCATTCGCAAAAAAATTCTACCCGTGTCAGAATGCGCAGTCCTATGTAGAAATTACTTGCTTTTCGTAAATTTTCTGCATGTTCAAGGACCACTCTATCTCAGGATTCAGCTGTTTGTTAGACAAAATGGATTTAATGGATCTATCTTTATGTGATCACTAACTTGGTGTATTGCACATCACAGATGCATTAAACCCCATTTTGCAAGCGCACGGCTCACTTGTAGAAGGTAATGAATCAATCCATCCTTTCTTCAGAATGTGATCCAGGCAAAACCGGAAACAACTGCACAGGTGACTGCCCTAGTATTTACTGCCAAGACAACATTTGTGAACGTTACTCTGGAGACTGCGTGACTTGTATTCCTGGACGCTACGGACCAAGATGCCAGTTAGTCTGCGACAAGTGTGAACCAAGTAGCACCTGTGCACAGTTGGATGGCAAGTGTGATGCCGGATGTGTAGATGGTTACTATGGCGATTATTGCAATAACACCTGTCCAACTTGCATACGATGTGAAAAGTCATCCGGAACATGTCTCGAGTGTTCGGATGGGAAATATGGAGGTACATGTCTCTTGACCTGTAGTGCGTATTGTTCACCCATTAATGGTGTCATTTCCTGTGAAATCACGACAGGAAATTGTGCATCGGGACAATGCTCCCCGGAGCACTGGTATCCAGACTGCACTAGGACATGCAGTCAGACTTGCGGCCTCGATGTCAACGGTTTTAAGTCTTGTGAAATCAGTACTGGGAACTGCACGTCTGGCTGTCAGGAGAGATATTACGGTACAAGATGTGAAAAGGACTGCGAGTCGTATTGCCATGACAACACTTGTCACAGGACTTTTGGCACGTGTAGCGAGTGTGCAAAATCAGATCCGGGACCCAATTGTCCAAGTGCAGGTAAGGCATGTTGTTTCATTAAGTTTTGAGTATTTTACTGATAAATACTATCTAAACCCGTAGAACTGCGAATACCATTAACATACATTTTTAATTTAGAGATGAGATTTAATGATCCCTGAAAATTCAAAGTTGCTTTTGTCAAGAATTCTAAACAGACAGTGTAGATCAGATATCGGAATGCACGGTTTGTTCAGTGTGATCCTGATCTACACAAGCTGCGAAGGCAATTAATATTGGCGTTGTAAAGGGGAAAGAAACTATGTACTCTTTACAAAGAGACACTTTTTTTTACTCCTCCATAGTGGAAATATTTGAAGCGGACACGTGAAAAATAAAATCTGGATCAAGTGAAGGGATTTGTCTTTAACATGGTGAAAAGCATTGTGGAACAACTCCTATAACTCTGAGTTTTGATGAAAGGTTAAAGTAAATCTAAGGGCCCACTCGGCATCAATGCTTAACTCAGATCTAAGTTTGTGTTCCAAGCCTAGTCATCAGATTGCGTGACACAGCGTCAGTGTGCCTAGATCTAAGAATTTAGAGTAAGAACAATCTTTGAATTTCTTGATTAATGCCAACACTTCCTGGAATTTAGCCTTACACTGTAAAGTTTATTACAATCATAAAGGTTTTCAGAAGGAAAGATCCAAGGACGACTTTTGCCAACATATCTAACACGTACAACGATATTGTTGATCTGATATGACCTGCAATTTCTCTTTTTATTAATGTGATGTGGAAGCCGCATGTAGTTGTGGCGACACCTTGTTACCACCAAGTGGATAAAACTGTCTCTTTTGCTATGTCACTGAATTTCATTGAAACCTACAAGACCTTTTGGTTTTATGCATCTAGTTTAGAGGTAATGTTCCAAGATCAGATTTGGTGTTCTTTACCTAGTTCATATTGACTCTTAGGTTGTTAAACTCGACACAGTGACCTTTCGCGGACAGCGTAGATCAAGATCAGACTGCAGAAGAGGCAGTCTGATCCTTGAACTACACTGTCCGATAAGGATACATCTCTCTTCCGAGAAAAACCTTCGAAATGGGGAACGTTGGGTTTTTACTATCGGCTTGAAAGTTTCAGTTCTTTTAATTAGCAGGATAAGGGTTAAAACATTTTTTTTTGTTGTCAATGATAATAAATGGGTCATTAGTCTCAGTATACTTACTGTCTGCTTCCTTTTACAGTTGTATGTTAAGTGTAGATAATGTAGAATAGCACTAACAGGGCATGTTTTTGTTTTAGTTCTTAGGAATAAAGATATTATAACACTTCTGACTTAAATGGAATCCATACTTGACAGTTCGGATCAAAAATAAACTGAACAGTACATAGAAACTGTTTCTAATTTCGGAGTTTCAACACACAATACGAGTGTTCCCTTGGCTTCAAGGTTACCTAACGTGTTAGATGTACGTATGTAACCTAGACAGAGTTACTGCTGATGCCCAGCAAAAACATATAAGTTGCGCTTTGGCCAAAGCAGGTTTAATGGTTCTCCGTGATGCATTATACCGAGCAAGTCATCACATTATAAAGTATCCCTAAAATCAATTTAGTCTAACAAGCGACTGAATCATGAGGTAGAATAGTCCTTGGACATGCATAAGATATACAAATAGCGAACTGTTTTGATCTATATCAGCCTTTGGGTAGATTCTTTTTGCAGATTCATTAAACCGCTTTTTATAGAGAATGACTCGTTTACATGCAGTTGCTTGCTAACTTGTGGTCTTTTTCTTTTGATATGGGGGGAATAGAGGGTTAGCTGCTCATTTAGCTCAGTTTTCTTTCGGAACTCTTTAACTTACAGAGTGTCTTAGTGGCAAGTATGGTCAGGAGTGTGAGCTGGACTGTTCAGCTGGATGCGAGACCCAATGTGACCGCTATACAGGGACATGCTCAACGTGCAAGAATGGCTATTGGGGAGATGACTGCAGTAACAATTGTACAGGGAATAACTGTGTTGCATGCACCAAGGATGAAGGAGCTTGCCTCTCTTGTCAAATGGGAAAGTACGGAGAGTTTTGTGAGGAGGACTGTGGTCTATGCAAGCCGTTTTCAAATGGATCTATTGCTTGTGAAAAAGAAACAGGGCATTGTATAACTGGAGATTGTCAACCAGGGTATCACACAAACACGTGTGATAGGTCGTGTGGAACTAACTGTAAAGACAACAGTGATGGAATAAACGAATGTAATATAAACACTGGTACATGTAAAGATGGTTGTGACATTGGGTATTATGGCTTTTATTGCAGTTCAAGCTGCAGCTCGAACTGTAGATTTTCTGACTGTAAGGACGAAGCAACGAACTGTCAACAGGGATGTGTATTCGGTTATTACGGACAAACATGCCAAACAGCATGTCATAAAAACTGTATTGGTGGAGGTTGTAATGACACTACTGGGCAATGTAACGGAGACTGTGAGGCGGGTTTCTATGAGCCAAGGTGTGATAAGTCATGCGAAACCACATGTATTGATAATACATGCGACAGGAGTTCTGGGACATGCCCCGAGTGCATTCCTGGTCTTGATACAGGCAGACCTACATATTACTGTAGAAACAATGGTAATGCATTCATTCTTTTATTTAAAAATCAAAAACAACATTTAACTGATTTCTTCCTGCAACGAAGTTTTTACGTCCAACTTCGGAAAATGCTTGCCATAGATTTCGATGTCCAAATAAAAAAAAATGATAGAATGACATCAAAGGAGAACGTATTTATTAAGAGCAGTTTCGATTATTGTCGCGTATCATTTTTCAAAATCAGTCGCTGGTTCGAATCTCCAGGTCGGCCACTTTCTTTCCGATGATTGATGATAGTCCTTGCAACAAGATTTATTTTTCTCTTACAGGTAATCATTGTTTCGACGATGGTCATGCGGGAAAGCAGCCAGTGGCTTGGGAAGATTATTGTGCGAAGCACTTGTAAAAGAATTTCAGGGAACGCCTGCACAGGTGCACTGGTCGTCGCAATAAAACTAAAATAATATTTAATTTGATAATAACACGATACAAGCAAACAAATAAACAGACTAACAAACACAATCAGTCTATCGAAGGAGGAAAAAGGTCGCCTGCAAGTGATATAGAGTTAAACTTAAAAAATACTTTTTCTCTTTGATGGTTTCAAAGTGCATAATTGAAATCTCTTTTAACACACCGCAGATTTAAACTGACATTATGTAAAAAACGGTAAAAAACACTTAAGATAAAACACACCGTAAGAAACAAACAGCCCATATTTAGATTCAGTTTCACTGTAGACACTTGTAAGATTGCGCTGTTTTGTTTGGTCTTAACAAACAGGCTGCCAAGCGCGACTCAAAGACCTTTTGCCAACAGTTAAGATCAAGTTCACGAAACGTGCAGTCTAATCTTGGACCGCCATTGTCCGATAAGGAGATATTTTTTCCCTGAAAAATACCTTTGAAATAGCAAAATTTGGGTTTTTACTGTCGCCTTGAAAGTTTTATTTCATTTATTTAGCAGGTTAAGGGTTTAATAGCATGATTACGTATTACTTGTCTGTATGTAACTTTAACACGTGTCATACAGACAGACATTACTTTGGTACAGAATAACAGTTTTAGACCAGGATTAATATCACAAATCCCTTATCCAATCTAGACCTACATGTGTATGGGGTGAGGCAGTACTATCTTGACCCTGTTTTATCTCTACTCATAGCTTAATTCATGAGCACTATATATGCATAACACTTTACTAATGAGAGTGCACCGTTGGTTTTGGTTCAAGCAATACGGGAATTAATTTAATTCTTTGTACATGTGTGTTTCGTACTGTACTACTTCTGGTTTGGTTAACATTTATATAATATAATACTTTAAAGGGTACTAGCTGCCAACTAAACGATTCTGGGTCAAATTCGGCAACTTATGTAGTATACCTTTAAGAGCATCATGAAAACAGATTGACAGTCCCTGTTCGAGAGAAAGACCCAAACATCATGGCTTACATAATGATTTGCCAGAATATCAAAAGAAATATTTGATAATGTAGATCTTTCTTGTTCCAGGACAACTCTTTGCTGTTTATGTATCCGTGCGTGTAGCTCTTGCGATTCAATTTTAAGAGAAAAATATCCAGCTTTCAACCCTTACTACCTTACTTAATATTTTCCTTTCTTTTTTTGCATGGATTGTTTGTAGAAGTGCTTCTTCTTCTTTCTTTTTTATTTTTAATTTTTTTTTAATTTATTTTCCTACCAAGTTTTATCAAGATTTATAAAAATACGACGCTCTGAGAGAAAAGGGCTTTAATGCACCTTTTAAATGCAATTATACGAAGTAAGTCGTCGCATAGTGTGGATCTATTTTATCTAAAAGCTATTAAATCACGATTTAGAATGGTCCTTTGACATGCAGAACATTTACCAATAACAGTCTGACATGGATTGGTACAGTTTTCAGATGCATTAAACCAGATTTTCACAGAGCATGGCTCATATGTATTGATGTATATAATTTAATATCGGTACAGTCATCAAATTCCTTTTTTTTTTTTTTTCTTATTAACTCTATCCAAGAGGACAACATTTTTTAGACTAATCTAATTTCAAAGTATTTCCTGACGAAATATCGGATGTTGTTTACATCAAGGGATTTGTCTAAGATAAGGTAGAAAACTGATGTAAAGGAGGAAATCCTTTTTACAAACGTTATCTCCTTTTTCCAAGCTTTTTTTCTCAAAATCTTTCCTCAGGGTCGTTAAAACACGGGAATTTGTGAAGTAATTGTATTAATAAATGTTTTTTCTGACTTCATTTAGTATAAGCCACATACGGGAGGAATTATATTTCATTGAATGGGAGAGTGTCATTCTCTAGTTGACTTGAGTAAGACCGATGGATCCGTACTGCTGTATATTTTACTCTAGTTGATTTCCCGCGCTTTGAGTTCTACCACTGTCATCATTATAAATATTGCTGATTTCATTTGATAAAGTTGTCGATTAACATGCATGGATATAGCGGAATTGTTCTGTCATAACCTTTGCACTCTTAACTGTCTATTGTAGACAGTTCAGATTAATACCAGGCTGTATCATTGATCTCTGTCTGATATCTGTAGATATATTCTACTGAAACAGATTTGCAATTTCTCTAGTTTTACTATTAAAAAAAAAAAAATGAGAGCATGCTCTGTCCACAAAACTCAATTTGTCTAACAACGGATTGAATCATGAGGTAGACTGCTCCTTTGACATGCAGAAAATTGACCAATAGCAAAACGGTTCGACCCAGATCAGTCCGTGCGGATTGCGCAGACTTACCCGGTCGATACTTTTTGCAGGTGCATTAAGCCTCCTTTTCACAGAGTACGGCCCAAAAGTATCATTCGTTCGGGATATTTTACTGTTTAGTATACTATCCCGTGTTTTAATGAGAAGGAAGGCATTTGAATATATTTTGGAGAGAAACGTGGAACATGCTGGTAATCAGCATATTCTCATTTTCCCACAATGTTTTCAACCCTTTACAAGACAAGTGCCGTCATTTACATGTAAGCCAGATTTAAGTTTTCGTCAGCAAATTCTTTCAACTGAGCTGATAACTTTGTCGTCTGGTACAGATTTAAGATCTAAAACCAACGCTACTTTGACGCAACTTTACATTCCCTTACAGATTGTCCAGAGAAAACATTTGGCAATTTCTGCGACTTCAACTGCTCTGAGAATTGTAAAGACAACTGCGAAAGATACACTGGAGAATGTGTAGAATGTGATGACGGTTTCCATGGTGATTTCTGTAACTACGACTGTGGAAACTGCACAGCAGGATCTTGTAATATGATGACAGGATTGTGCGAGTCTGCTTGCAACCCTGGGTGGTACGGGGGATTTTGCAATCAGACTTGTATTCATGAGGGTTGTTACACATGTAACCAAACCACTGGCGAATGCTTGGACTGCAAGACTGGTTTCTATGGAGAAGATTGCAGCCTTTCTTGTAGCGAGTTTTGCACACCAGCAGCCGATGGATCCATTTCCTGTAACAAAATATCGGGGGCCTGCAATGAAGGGAGCTGTGTACCTGGGTACTGGGGCGGAGCTTGTTTTGAGCAATGCAATGAAAACTGCCTCAAAGATAGCAATGATGTTTCAATGTGTATGTACTTGGGAGGAAATTGTTCACTTGGCTGCATGCCAACTTACTATGGAGGACATTGTGATTTGAATTGCAGCCGTACATGTGTCGATACATTGTGTGAACGTACTGGAACCTGCTCGTTTGGATGTGTTGAAAATAGATTCGGTCATATGTGCATGAGTACATGTATTGAAACCTGCAACGACGACACTTGTGATGTTGACAGTGGCACGTGCTCTGAATGTTTGAAACAAGAGGATGAACAGAGCGCGCTTTGTCGAACAGCAGGTATGTATATCATCATTTTATCAATGTCGTCCCATTTTCAGATTTATTTTCCTCTCCTGTGAGTTATTTTGTCCTCCTATTTACCAAAATAAATGTCACGGAAGACTATCAACTTTGATTGGGAGTCCTCTGTAGCTGAGTGGTTACCCCCTGTACCAGACTATCCGGTGTCTTCATGGCCATGAAAAGGAGTGTACTCAAAAAAACATTGTTGGAAATGGCAAAATCCTGCTTAACAGCATATTCACCATTTTTAAGAAGGGTTCGTACCTGTTCACAGATAAATTTCATCATTTGAGGCACAATTCATTTGTTGCATGCACATGCTTTCAATTTGGACAATTTGTGTTGTCGGGTTGAGACTAGAGGCAATGAATTTGTAATCAGGAAACCTTGGTTTAATCATACTGTATATGAACCATGCTCTGTGAAAAGGGGACTTAATGCATCTGCAAACGGTATCGACCAGTGTCAGCCTGCGCAGTCAGCGCAGGTTAAACTGGGCTGAATTCTTTGTTTTTGGTAAATTTTATGCATGTTAAATAACCAGTGTACCTCATGATTCGGTCGGTTGTTAGACAAAATGGATTTTCTAGATCCATGATTATGTAATGACTTGCTTGATATCATGGATCACGGGGATCTTATAAGCCCCTTTTTGCCAGAGCATGGCTCAAATATAAGAAAACTGATCAATCACACAAACTGTAATAAGTCTTATTTAACCTAAAGTTTTAATCCTTTACCACGCGACAAAATTTAAGACTTGTACATATTGTAAGCTTCTGCGGGCAAGAAACTAAACGTGGATCCAATAAATGGATTTGTTTTTGCAAAAAAATAGAAAATATTACGGGAAAATGAGAAAAACTGGTTACTAGCATTTTTTCTTTGCCCTACAATGTTTTCAAAAGGTTTTTTTCCCAGGGTTGTTAAAATATGGGACTGTTTGGTAAACGGTAAATGTTACTCTTGCACCTGCCAGAAAAAGTGGTGTAACAAAACTTCAAAAAGATAAGATTAAAGATACGCCATCTTTAGGATATTTTTATAACAATGTGGGGAAATAAAGCCACTGTAAATACAATTCCACCTCTTTCCGCAGTGGCTAGAAAATGTTACTTTAGTAAGAGAGGTTAGAAATGGATGAAAAGCAGCGACAGGTGATCTTTCTACCTCAATGTACGATTACAGCATAGATACCAAACACCATGCGGAAAGAAAGAAAACAATTTAAATAAAAACAATAAAGATCAGATGCATCATGAGCAGATCAACCGGAAGTAATTGAATATAAATTATTTTAAGATTGAATAAGATTGTACAATACAAAGATAGAGTCTGGATTGAAAGAGACAAAGCTTAATCATGAATAAGTGAACTGATGGTGTGATGTGACAACGAGAGATACCAGTGAAAACAGTTTAAAACCGCATTTAAGCAAGAACTAGAACAGATTGTTCAAGATGCTACAGTATTTAAATTGATGCAGTTGGTAAAGTATTTATGCTGTTGCTTTGCTTTCCAGTTGTCACTATTTGCTCCAAGCACTATAAAGCAGCACTGCCTCAATGCTATCTTGTTGCACTGTTGATGCTTTTTGTGTCGCTTCTTTGTATATAACTGTTGTACCTTGATGGTTGATTTGATTTTACTCAAAATGTAAGCTATTTATCAAAGCCTTGAATAATTGAGTCACGCTCTGTGAAAAGGGGGATATGATGCATTTTTCAAAAAAAAAGTATCGACACACAGGCTGACATGGATCGAAAAGTTTTGCTATTTATAAATTTTCTCTGTTTGCAGGGACCATTCTAACACCTAATTTAGTTTGTTTTTCGACAAAATGGAATTTATGGATCCATAAATATGTTACGGCTTGTTCAGTATAATGCATACCGGAGATGCAATAAATCCCCTTTTGCCAGAGATGCTCATATATTTGGGTAATCAAATATCATTTCCTTTGCTAGACCATGGGTTATAATGGTCAGTTGATTTGTACTTTTGCCTCCAGTTAAGATACGTTGTATAACTATAATGACTGGACAGTACATAACTCTGAATATCCCCCTATGGCAATTCATATAAGAATCTTTGTAAGACATTATGATACATTTTTAAGTTACTTTTCATTCATATAATCAATCTCACCTTGGCTTTACCATTTAGTGTCGTAGGTACATCAAATTTCTTATTCAAATTCATTAAATACAATGATACATTTCCAAATTTAATGTTTTTTACCTCGCCTTCAAACCATTTGGGTCAATAATGTTTACAGAGTATGCTTTAAAGCTATGTCACTAATTAAACCAACAACAGCAAAAACAACATCTACAACAACAACAAACATATGTAAAGCCCGAAAAGTAAAGTCTTTGTTATGTTAAAAGCCTCTGCTTAATGACAAGAGTTTAGTCCTTTCGGTATTAAAAGCAATTATAGACGACAACTTATAAATTGTTCAAATGAAGGTAGTTGTGTTGTTAAGTGATGGACACATTGTGGAGATGTGTGATATAACCAACATTTTTTCTTATCCCACAATGTTTTCAAAAGTCTCCTTTCTCAAAGTCGTTAGAACTTGGGATTATTTCTTTGAAGGATTAATTGATTCATTGCCAAATTGCCAAATTGTCAACGCTATCAGCAAAATGACACTGATTGTAAGATCATACCTATTTTTGTTACCTATTTCTATTAAATACTACCTCTACAACAAGACTTGCCCGCATTTTACAGAGTGTCCTAGTGGAACTGCGGGATTAGAATGCGACGAAAATTGCCCTGAAAATTGCCATGATAAATGTGCCCGCTACACATCTGTATGCAGTGGATGCATTTCGGGAAAGCATGGTGCCTATTGCAATCTGACTTGTGGTCAGTGCTCGGATGTTGCTTGCCGACAAAACGATTCGATCTGTTTATCAGCCTGTTCAGATGGATTCTATACAGAGTTCTGCAACGACACATGCAATTATGATGGCTGCCAAACATGTAACCGATCAACTGGTGATTGTATAACATGTAAACAGGGTTTGTGGGGAATCAACTGTGACAATGCTTGTAGTTCATCGTGTCAACCCTCGGGGGATGGATCGATTTACTGTAACAAAAGTACAGGAGTCTGCCAGATAGGAGCTTGTTTACCGGGATATTATAGTGCTGATTGTACTCTCGAGTGTAATTCCAACTGTGGTCTAAATGACTCGGGGATCCTTGCCTGCGGGTTTGAAGATGGTCGCTGTCTTTTTGACTGCAAGAATGGCTTCCATGGAGATCAATGTAACTTTACATGTAGTTCAAACTGCGCTGACCCGTTGAATTGTGAAAGAAATGGAGAGTGTAATATTACAACAGGGTGTGTAGACAACTTTTACGGGTTTGATTGTATAACAAATTGCACGAGCACATGCAATGATGATTCCTGTGACCGTAATGATGGCATTTGTGAAGAATGCAGAAAGGTACCATCTCTTCGAAGTCCACTTTGTCGTGATGCAGGTGAGTTTTGCTTGAAAAAAAAAGTAGAAAAGAAAAGTCTTTGATGTCAACCCTACAACAAAACTCTATTAAAATTCTGTTAATTCAGTCCCAGTTGCCACATCTATTAGAAAACACTAACCTTGTATTAAACCAATATATATTTTTATTCTTAGAGAAGGTAAATATATTTGAATATATCTTTACTTAGCAAACACTTGTCTTAAAGGCGAAATAGCGGCAAAATGTAAACAACTTTGTGTATAAAATATAGGTAAATTTCAGTCATACCAATTGAAGGTATGACGGTTATTTTAAGTGTGACGATCTGTCAAGGTGGGGTTTGTCAAGGTTCTAGTCACTGCCAATACCAAAAATAACAAAACTACAAGTAAATAATGGTTATATTTTAACCTGTGTTTCACAGACAGAATCGTTTAAATTTGGCGGCTCTTTGGCCTTTAAAGCAATTTCTTTGAGGATTAATCGAAAACTTGTCTTATACAGACTGGTCTATGCTCGTTTAACAGACTGATCTTTATCAGAAATTAAGAGCACCCTTTTTTTCTGTTTTTCTTATTCTCCAATTACTTGTACAAATGTTGTATCATAAAATTTAATGCAGTTCATATGTATTGCCCATGTCTGTTAAAGAAGTTTGGACATTTTTTTTGACAGAAAAACAAACTAGTATTCCAAACCCTTTAGACACTAAAGTAAAAAACAATCGTGATTTCCACTACAAGAGAAATTGAGGTGCGTTCTGGCAAAAAGGGGTTTAATTCATCTCTGTGATGCATTGTACTGAGCAAGTCGTCACATAATTGTGCATCCATATTATCAATTTGGTCTCACAACCGATTGACTCATTAGGTATAATGGTTCTTAGATATGCATAAAATTTACAAATAGCAAAACGTTTCGACCCATGTCGGCGCAGGCTGACATCGTGAATCGATTCTGTTAGACCCCTTTTCCCAGTGCATGACCCAAATTAAAATCTTTACAATACAAGTTTCAGGCCGTTTTTGGCAAAAATGTCTCTTACACTTTCAGCCACCAAAAAGCCAAGTTCAGACTTGATAATATACACAGTCTAACTTAATTTACCCTCTAGCTAATGATGTGGACTTGTTCTATTTGGAAAAAGAGGCAAATATTGCTCCTAATAGATTGTTTCGGCAAAGTAGCAATAAACATTTTTCTTCTTTTTTCCCACAATGCACTCTTTATCATTTGAACAAATCAAGATATGAGTCCGCTTAAAGTTTGTCGGCTGCAAATGCTTTAAATACAGTCTTAAATCTGTTAATCCGGTAAAGGGTTCAGCAATCTTTAATGCCTGCCCAACCTGTCTTACCAACACAGTATCTCACCAACACAGTATCTCACCAACACAGTATCTCAACAACATAGCACTTTAAGATATAGCTCAGAATCATTACTGCTGGCATAAAAGGCATTTCGAGTTGTGTTTTAGGATAGTATATTTCCAGACCAGAGTCTGTATTAAGCAACCATTCTTAAGAATATTCTTAATTTTATTCTTTAGAAAAAATCTTTATTTGAAAGTATCACAGGTTTGATTGGTTAAACCATATGCTTTAGCCGATCAGAAGTTGTGTTACTTTCTAAATGTAGAATAGGAGTTGTTGTGCGATTTTATGTGAGAAAGTTTAAAATTTGAGTTCATGTGTGCCTCTGGATTTACGTCTTTTTTCGACCCCGAGAAAGAAGGCTCTTGAAGAAAAATGAGAAAGGGTGGTAACTATCATTGTCTCCTTGTTCATAAGACGAATTTCGGCATTGAAGTCGAACTTAATTCGTCTTCTGCAAATGGTTTGACTTTGGACTAGTCGTCTTGCCTTGTAAAGAATTTTGAAAATCAATTATTAAAGCGCCAACTTCCAGAAATAAGTATATGTATGCGTACAAAATGTTCAAGTTAGCGTGACAAATAGGTACATCAGTAATAGAGAGCTCCTTTCCATTACCACTCAGAATACATGTTTTTCTTTTGTAATATATACTTCACGTATGCCCTGTGAAAGGGGAGAGGTTAATACAACTGCAGTAGGCGCAGGCTCACATTGATTGAAATTGATTGCTGTTTTCTGCATGTCCAAGGACTATTTAACTGCATGATCCAGGCGGTTGTCAGACAAAATGGATTTTTTGGATCCATTATTACGTCTTGACTTGCTTGGTATCACGAAGCTGCATTAAATCTCCTTTTGCCAGAGCGCAGGACATAAATATCATACATTCCGTATCAAGCCGCCTAGAGCTAAAAGTGTGAAATGGACAAACAGAACTTGTACAAAACATGCACGTTTTGCGATATAAAGGCTAATTTTGTCGGAATGTCTTGCAAAAAACCTGACAGTGTAGATTCAAGATCTGCGCACATTAAACTACACGTTATATGCAGTCTTATCTTGATTGCACAAACGATTCGATCCGGGTTCACCTCAGATTAATTATGAGGTTTGTAGGAGGACATATTGTAAACTTTTTTCATAGGTTGATAGTTTGGGTAAGGATGTACATGAATATTAAGATATTGATTAACTGAAACAGTACAAACAAGTGAAATATATATTCTCATACAATAATTAAGGCTTTGTTATACGAGAATATTAACAAAGTGTTTCACTGGATAGAATCAAATGGGGACTCGTATTCACCAGCCATTCTTAATCCCATTCTAAGTCTAATTCTAGATTTAGAGAGTAACGCAACTACTGGTTGGCTAAACCATTTGTGTTAGCCAATCAGAATTTGTATCACGTTCAACTGTAGAAAAAAAAAATCAATAGAATTAGACAAAGAATGTTAAAACAAATGGTTGTTGAATCAGACTAAGATTTCACAGATTTTGTTGTCTGATCTTGATCTTCATCGTTCACAATAGTTCTCAAGGAATATTGTTGGCCGAGTCAGAAGTCAGTGTTTCGCTTTAACCAAAACTTTCTGCGCTTTCATTATATTTGGTTCCTTTTACTCTTTTGGTTTTCAGAATGCCATCCAAACGAAAATAACGAATACTTTTTCGGCCTGTTTTGCAATCAGACATGTCCCGAGAACTGTGTGGATAGTTGTGATCGGTACTTAAAGAAATGCCGTGAGTGCATCAGTGGCACATGGGACAATGAGTGCGACAGACAATGCGGATTTTGTCAATCACAAGTCTGCCATCAATCCAACGGCACGTGTTTGTCAGACTGTCTTGATGGGTATTACCTACATAATTGCACAATGCCATGTTTGCACAATGGTTGCCAAAGTTGTTTCCGCGATAACGGCGAATGTATCGACTGTAAAGACGGACTTTGGGGAGAAAACTGCGACAGTCAATGTAGTTCCGGTTGTGAAGAAGTTGGCGGAGACAACGTATGTCTTAAGAGCAATAGCAATTGTGTTGCTGGGGCATGTAAAGATGGATTCTATAACGTCAATTGTACTGGAAATTGTAGCTCAACCTGTCTACCAAACCAAGATGGTATCCCAGTGTGTGAGTTTGCAACAGGAAACTGTTCTTTTGGATGTGAAAACGGACTATTTGGTCCGTTCTGCGGCGAGGAATGCAGTCCAAATTGCAATGGCAAGATTTGTAGAAGAGATGGTCGCTGTGATGACACTCTAAACTGTGTAACAGGCTACTTTGGTTTCGACTGTACGTCCGTTTGTGATGAAACATGCAATGACAATACGTGTCATAGAGATGATGGTAACTGTTCAGAGTGCAGCAAGCCCATCAACGACCAGGCCCCGCTCTGTCGGACTGCAGGTAGAAATCAGCGACAATTAAATATGCAACTTTTAGTTCTGGAAACACTCTCTATCCACATCTCTTTGAAATCAGCATTTTCATCTTCACTGTTTACTATTATAAATTAAACCCTATACCATGCCATTCCGTATATTAACGATCCTGACAAAAATGAATTTTCATACAGTGTGGGAAACGGATAAATTACTGATAATCAGAATTGCCTTATCCCATTTTTGCTACCCGTGAATTTTCACATGACTAATCTATCTCATGACTCAGCAAGTTTTTAGACAAAATGAACATATTTTATGCAACGACTCTCTTGGTATCATACATTACGAAGATAAATTAAACCCCCTTTTTTCTAGAGCGCCGCTCATGTATTTTTCAGTTTTGGACTTTGATATTTTAACAATTGGTAATCGGGTTCTCTTAACGCTAAAGGGTAGAGTCATTACTTCTTCCAAGCTATCTTTAAGTCTTTATCAGAGATAGACTATAACATTTATTGAAATCGCAGAGATATCTAAAAAAGTTCCTTAAATTATGAGTTTTGTCTTCTATTGGGTAGAAAATATTCTGGGGGGAAAAAAAGAAGAAGAAGAAAAACAAAAAGGTGGTTACCAGTTTTTTGCCCCT
The DNA here is from genome assembly GCA_945859785.2 of Tridacna gigas. NCBI lineage: Eukaryota > Metazoa > Mollusca > Bivalvia > Cardiida > Cardiidae > Tridacna > Tridacna gigas. Next base: position 59,898,223 of record OX244028.2, read on the forward strand.
TTTTATTGCAATACTAAAAGAAAAAGATAGAGCCTCTTTCCCCAGGGTCATTAAAACCTGGGACTGTTCGTTAACCCATTTTCTCTTATCTTTTTTAGAACCTGCTATCATTAAACACACAAGTGCAACATTACGTTAATTTTGTTGATATAATATCAAGTATCTTTTTCAGGAGCTTAAAGGCCCAATAGCGGCCAAAAAAATCAGCTGTTAAAATGCATTTAAATTTAAATCATACCATTAAAATGTATGAAAAATATTGTGAAGATCACAATCCGTTATTATGTGTCGGTCTAAGTGTTAGTCACTGGCAGAAAAATGAATTTTACAATCAGGCAAAAAGTAAACAAAAGACAGAGATTACCTGGCAACTTTTAATCTAGTTTTGAATTTCTCTGCCAGCGACTTACATATGGACCGACTGTGAATAACAGATTGTGACCTTCACAATAATTTCCATACTTTTAAATTATATTATTTAAACGCATTTTAACACCCGTTTTGTTTACTTTTGGCAGCTGTTATTACTTTAAAAATGTCTCTTTGTGATGGCAAATCTTCTTTCCCGTTACTTTTTGCACTTTGGCACGGATATAGAATGGGAAATAAAAGGGAATTTTTAGAGCATTTTCCTCTTACCGTGGCTTTTGTCGTTGGTGTTTGTGTAAAGAATTGGTGTAACATGTCCTATAAATGGACACAAAACTGGTCGATCTTGAGATTTAAACTCATTATCTCATGCAAGAAATTGGCAGCGAAAATTTTGAAAACGTCCTCATTAACCTTTTACCACACAATCCCGACTTTTAACGACCCTGAGGAAAAAGCCTTTTGAAAACATTGTGGGAAAAGGAGAAAATGCTGGTAACCAGCATTTTCTCCTTTTCCCACAATGTTTTCTACTCATCCCAAAACAAACTTTAATTTTTGAGTAACATTTACTTTGTCGTCTACAAATTTGAATTTGGACTGGTCTAAAATTTTGTCGTTTGGTAAAGAGTTAAAGGCCAAATAGCGGTCAAAAATCAATGCAGGAGTTAAAATGCATTTGAATTCAGACCATACTCTTTAAAAGTATGAAACATATTGTGAACATGACACTCTGTTATTGTGTAGTGGGTCCAAGTGTTAGTTCCTGGCAAAAAGAAAATGAATTTTAAAATCAGGCGAAAAGTAAACAAACGATATAGAGTGACCTGGCGGCTTTTAACCTAGTTTTGAAATTAATTTTGAAATTAATTTCTCTGCTAGCGACTAACACTTGGACCGACTGTACAGTAACAGATTGCCATCCTCATAACAATTTCCATACGTTTATACAGTATGATTTAAATTTAAATGCATTTTTACACCCAATGTGTTTACTTTTGGCAGTTATTTTACTTTAAATACAAAGATTAACCCTTTATCTCACAATTCCAAGTTGTAAGGACCCTGAAGAAGAAAGCTTTCGAAAACATTTAGGGAAACGGAAAAAAATCCTGGTAACCAGCATTTTTCCTTTGTCCGAGATGTGTTCTATCCCTTCAGTGATAAATTTCATTATTTGAGCTACATTTGATTTGTCGTCTGCAAATGTCTTCAGTTTAGACGTGTCCAAAAGGAGTTGTCTGGTAAAAAGCTAAGCAGCAGTATTACGTATAATTGAGCCGTGCTCTGTGAAAAGGGATTTGATGCATCTGCAAGAAGTGTCGATCCAGGTCAGCCTGCGCGGACACTCGGCCGAAACCTTTTGCTGTTGGTCAATTTTCTGTGTTTTCAAAGACCGATGTACCTCAAGATTCAGTCTGTTGTTGGACAAAATGGACTCAATGGATCCTGATCATGTGATGACCTGCTTAATTATTATTGTATTGTAAGTGAAATGAAAGGACAAAAAAGAAAAAAAAAAAGGCTTAGTATGAGAGATATCTCCTTCGGCCATAATGTTACAAAAAATGTCAGCTGCAATAGGCGAGTTCTGTCTGAAACAAGTAAATTCAGTTAGGAATTCATCATCTTGAGATTCAATATGTGCACCATTCTCTGGTAAAAGGGGACTTAATTCATCTCCGTGATACATGATACCAAGCAAGTCATCACATAAATATAGATCCACAAGATCCATGTTAATTTACAACCGACTGAATCATGAGGTAGAATGGTCTTTGGACATGCTGAAAATCGACCAAGAGCAAAACGCTTCGGCCCAATCAGCCTGCACGGACTGCGAAGGCTGACCTGGGTCGATAATTTTTGCAGAAGCATTAAGCTCCCTTTCCACAGAGCATGGCTCATGTCTAAGGTCCTGCAGACTACAGCTGTTAAAAAATAAACTCGTTTTAACGGCCGTGACGAGGACTGTCGAGGGCAGGGTTACTAAAGGAGAAAGTGCAGTTCAACATCAAATCTCCTTTTTTTTTCCTGATTGTTTTCTACCAATTCAGTCAGGGGCGTAGCTAGCCCAAAATAAAGTGTACGCAAAATAACACCATAGGTATTATCCCTTTACCACACAATCCTGATTTTAACGACCGCCAACGAAAAGGACTTTTGAAACAATTATGGGAAAAGGAGGAATACTGGTTACTAGCATTTTCTCCATTTCCCAGAAAGGTTTTTTTTTTTTACCATTTCGAAGAAAACATTTCTTATTTCTGTAATATTTCGTTTATCGTTTGTAAATGCTTTGAGTTTAAACCAGTCTAAAATTTTGTCGTGTGGTAAAGAGTTAACCGAGGCGCGAAGTGCCGAGAGAGAGGAGTGGAGTGGGTCTGGAGGGTCTCCCCCTTGAAAATTTTTGCATTGTAGAAGCTATTTTGTGACCTCTGGTAACTTTTTTGGCATTTTTTTTTTTTTGCAAAGTGTCCGCAACTGAGTTTTTGCTTACAGGCAGCTATGCCCTTGTCATTGGCAACTCCAGTCATTTAAGCGATATTTAATTCGTTGCTTTCAAAAACTAAGAGTATGGGCAAATTTTATCGTTTCGGTAGAGGGTTAAGCCTTCTCTCCCTCACTTGCAGATTGCTTACCTGGATTTCATGGTCTTTACTGCAACATGAGCTGTTCTATACATTGTGATGGGTCATGCTACAGATCAAACGGTGCCTGTATTGGCTGCGTCACCGGTCGCCATGGCGATTATTGTTCGGAGAGTTGTGGAAATTGTTCTACCTTGTCTTGTGTGCAGTTCTCGGCTATTTGCGACGGTGACTGCAATGACGGATATTTTGGCCTGGACTGTAAGTCACCCTGTGCTCAAGAAGCCTGTAAAACCTGTAATAGGGTTACAGGACTGTGTGAGACCTGTAAATATGGGCGGCACGGGGCAGACTGTGAATTGAACTGTAGCGACAATTGTGATCTATCTATTGATGGCAATATATACTGTGATCAAGAAACTGGAGCCTGTGTTGAAGACGCTTGTGTTCCCGGGTTTTACAATTTGACTTGTGATATCCCATGTCCTGAAAACTGTGCAGTAAGAGAAGTTGAAGCAAGGGTCCATTGTTACTTTGAGAATGGACACTGTGTGGATGGTTGCAAGGATGGCTGGTACGGACCAAAGTGTGAGAGTCAATGTAGCCCCCATTGTGCTGGGCAGCTTAAACTGTGCAACCAAACAGGTTATTGTACTGTGGGCTGTATGGAGGGGTGGTATGGTGACAGCTGCGATACAAGCTGTGGCGTCACATGTACAGACAATCAGTGTGACAGGAAACTAGGATACTGTGTTAGTTGCCTCACTGGAAACAATGCTCTCTGTAGAAATGAAGGTATTGGAATGTCACTGGCAGCCTATCTAATATTTTCTTGCCAGAATGATGCTTGTTCTTTGTGTATTTCGACCTAGAAGGCGGGGTGTCTATGGTTTCCATCTCCAGCTCAGCCAATTTCTTTCCAAAGATTGATGACAGCCATTGTTACAGGATTAATTCCTTTCTGATCCCATAGTTTCGACGATGGTATCTTGGAAAGAAACCGGCGGCTGGGGAAGAATATTGTGCAACGTACTAGTAACAGAAACTCTAGGAAAGCATGGACAGGTGCACTGGCAACCGCTATGTATCTGAAATATTTCGCAAACGGTGTTAAACTCCATACAAAATAAACTAATATGTGTGTTTGGAAATTGACAAAGTTGTATTCAGTTGACACGGAATGACTTATTTTTTTTTTGCATATTAAACTCTTAACCAGTTGATTAAACACAATGAACCATGCTCTGTGAAAAGGGGGCTTTATTCATCTGCAAAAGTATCAACCCAGGCTAGCCGTCGCAGTCCGCGCATGCTGACCAGGGCCGAAACTCTTTGCTGTTGGTCAATTTTCTGCACGCCAAAGGACCATTCTGCCTCAAGATTCAGTCGGTTGTTAGACAAATGGACTTACAGCTAGAAGGAAGGTTCACAGCGCACAGAAGTGTTCCTGATATGGTCTGTACATAACAAACAAATAGCTGGACGTGAATATTTTATGATAACTATCAAAATAAACGAAAAAGTACCAGCTTGACTGACCGTGCGAACACATTTTTTAACACCCAAGTGACAGACCGTCACTGTTCAGAATCCCAAGTCACATACAATGCATACTTTCGGTCTTACACTGTGGTACGTAGTAACTGCTGCTAGAGTAAAACATGTTGACCAGTGCAAACATTTTGTTTGATTTGTTATTCATTGAAATGCCAGTTGTCTAACGTTATGTAAATATCAACGACGTACTCTTTCTCAATTAAAAGAATGCAGACATATTTTCAATTTTATTAAAAAGGACGTCCTCCTTGCAATTTTCTTATCCTTACCCCCACCTGATACATATATAGCTGTAGCCAGGATTACAATATTTATAAGCACATGTATTGCAAAGCAGATCTAAATTGGAAGATCAAAGACATACTATGTATACACAATTTGCAATCAGATCTAAAATAATCACTTTTCACTTATTCTTACAGATATTATGTTCAAAAGAGAATTTAAATTTGCTCCTTTTGGGATTCAACCCTTAGGTTGTTATGCGCAACTCGCAGCGCTTTCGCGGACAGTGTAGATCAAGATCAGACAGCCCAAAACGTGCAGTCTGATCTTGGATCTACCCTGTCTGATACGGTATTTTTCCCTGGTGAAATTAACTGAAATCACAATATTTCGGTTTTTACTGTAGAGTGGAAATTTTCGTTTCATGTATTCAGCATCTTAAGGATTAATGATTATTTTAATCATTAGTTCATTTCATATTTCCCGGTAGTGCTTGTTGAAAAATAAGATAAAAGAGACTTTCGAAAGTAAGTTGAGGGATATCCCCCCTACATTAATCTAGATGTCTAAATGTCTGTATTAAACATAATTTTCAAACAAATGACAAAATTGCTTTAGGACGGATCTAATGGAAGACGGTGAGACCCAAACTTTTTTAAAACACTTACAAGTAGATCTACTAAAGATACTGAGACCAGTTGTCGGTTTTTTTTTCTTTCTTTCAGTGCAAATCGAGAATCAGATTTATCCCTATGAACCTTGTGATTTATCATGGGTCTACACCATCTTTGTTTAAAAAAAGACGATTTTGAGAGCTCTGACATTGCATTTTTTTTTTTTTTTTTCTTTTTTTAATTTCTAAAAAAGTATAGGAAATGAACACATCATCACTTACCATCTGTAAACAGCTGTAATTCGTATTGTAATGTTTTCAGTAGTATTCGTGTAATAAGCATTTATGCCATGCTCTGGCAAAAGAGGGTTCATTGCAGCTTCATGAAGCTGGTCATCACATATCTCAGGATGCGTAAAATCTATTTTGTCCGACAACCGGCTAAATTCTGAAGTAGAATGGCTCTTCGACATGCAGAGGTCAGCCTGCACGTCCTGAACAGTCTTACCTGGGTCGATACTCCTCGCAGATGCATCAAACCTCCTTTTCACATAGCAGAGCTCATTAGCATTGATTATCGCTGCTTTGACAAGTGTGCTGAAACTCATCATTTGCTTTTTCTTTTTTTTTTTTTTTTGTTTTGTTTTAGTTGGGAATGAGGTAATTAAGAGGTAAAATAATTAATTCTTGACATAAATTCTACGACATGTTTTCAGATGCTTTACATACATGTATTATATATTACAATTCAACCATTGTTAAGCTTCTTTGGAAATTCAGTCTAGGGATTGTGTTTTTATTCAAATAAGTATGTAAAGCATACACGTATATTCTTAACGATACATCTGTACTTGTTTTCAGCCAGTTTTTAACCCATTCGATCTTGTTTTTTAGCTCATCTGAGCACGAGGTGCTCAAGGTTAGCTTTTGTGATCGTGCGTCGTCCGTCGTGCGTCATCCGTCGTCCGTCAGGCGTCGTGCGTCGTTCGGGCGTCAACACTTATCTTGTGTGCACTCTAAAGGCCACATTTTAGTCAGATAGCCATGACACTTGGTCAGATTGTTTGTCTTGATAAAAATTTTGACAAGTTCAAAATTAGGTCACGTTGGGTCAAAAAGTAGTTCACTAGGCTAAATCTTAGAAAAACCTTGTGTGCACTCTAGAGGCCACAATGTCAGCCTGATGCTCTTGAAACTTGGTCAGAATGTTTGTATTGATAAAATCGTGGACAAGTTTGAAATTCGGTCACGTTGGGTCAAAAAGAAGGTCACTGGGGTTAAATCTCAGAAAAAGCTTGTGTGCACTCTAGAGGCTACATTTTCAGCCTGATACTCTTGAAGCTTGGTCAGAATGTTTGTCGAAATAATATCTCGTACGAGTTCGAAACTGGGTCATGTCGGGTCAAAAAGTAGATCACTAAGCCAAATCTTAGAAAAACCTCGTGTGCACTCTAGCGGCCACATTTTAGCCTGATACTCACGAAACTAGGTCAGAATATTTGTCTTGATGGTATCTTAGACAACTTTGAAATTGGCTCATGTCGGTTCAGAAAGTAGGTCACTGGGCCAAATTTAAGAACAACCTTGTGTGCAATCCAGAGGCCACAATTTCAGCCGATTACTTATGAAACTTGGTCAGAATGATGATATTTTCAACACGTCAGGTCGCTGAACCAAATCTATGAAAAAGCTTGTGTATACTCTAGAGGCCACAATTTGATTCTGATACTCATGAAACTTTGTCAGAATGTTTGTATTGATAATATCTTGAACAAGCTCGAAATTCAGTTACATAGGTCAAAAAGTAGGTCACTGGGCCAGATCTTAGGAAAACCTTATGTGCACCGTAGAGTTCACATTCTTAGCCTGATACTCTTGAAAATTGGTCAGAATGTTTGTCTTCGTGACATCTTGATTAAACTGATGTGTTTTACATCATTATAACCAGGATCTCTTCAGCTTTATCAACTGTAGATGACTTCACTCAGGTGTGCGCTTTATGGCTAATGGCCCTCTTGTTAAATGTAAAGAAAATCATTGTTGTATCTTCATGCCAAATGTTGTCCCTGACGACTGCAAGGTTGCACAGATTACGACTTGTAGAAAATGCATTTCATGTTTTGCAGCCTGCAAAGAAATCACTGTTGCTGTTTCGGTTTTTAAATGAGTACAAATCCTTTGACTTTCTATATCCCTTTCACTATATATGTTGGTAATTTATCTATGTTGACACAGCTGACCAGATTCTGAGCCATTCTACATACTTTCAACCTTTTACAGTGTTTTTTTTTTTTTTTTTTCTCTCTCTCTCTGGCTGTAAGGATGTATTTTCAAACGTAAGAACAAGGTAACTTGAATGAAATATATAGAGTATATTTCATTCAAGTTGCCTTGTATAACATGATGTATTGTTAGCTCTACCTCTTGTTTTCTTGTAAACGAACAAAGAGTAATAAAGTAAAGTAAGTGAAGTATGTAAGCACATGTATTAGCTCGTGACTAGTGAGAAATATAGCTAAAGAGATTGAAAAATTATTACTTCTTACAAGCATGTACATTTCCTGCTTTCTTCACAATGGGTGCAAAATGCATTTCTCTGCATATTTATAATGGGTTTAGCTATGTAAATATGATACAATTATTTGAACTAATATGGTTTGGGACATTTTTTCATTAACTGGTTTAGTCATATCACATAGAACAGCATGGTGTCAGGAGTGCTAATCATAATAGAGTCTTGCTCTGTGAAAAGGTAGTTTAATGAATCAGTTAAAAGTATCTACTCATGTCAGCCTGCGTAGTCTGCTGACATGGATCGAAACTTATTGTTCATTGTAAATTTTCTGCATATCCAAGGACCATTGTTCTCTTTTATTCACATCGTTCTTAGACAAAATAATTTTGTGACGACTTCCTCGGTATAATGCATCATGGAGATGCATTAAGCCCCTTTTGCCAGAGCGCCGCTCAATGATGATGTTTCTAGATAGTATTGAATTTGAAGTGTACTATACGCATGAAAAATATGTGAGACATGCTCTGTGAAAAGGTGGTTAAATAATGCATCTGCAATAACTATCGACCGACGTCAGCCTGCGCTATTCCACAGGCTGACGTGGATTCAAACATTTTTGCTGTTCGTTACTTGCCTTCATATCAAAGGATCACTCTACCCCCATGATTCGGTAGGTTTTAAGACAACATGGATCTTCACAATGCTTTGTATAGAGCATTACGGTCATACATTAAACCCCTTTTTTCCAGAGCGCGGACCAGTTATAATATAATCTAAATCATCAGATATTAAGGACACTGGTGCGGAACCCTAATAAAAAAAAGGATTTTCCTACCTGTAGAAAAGTCAGTTAAATAGCACTTGTAGTGCATACTTCTTTCCACACTTTTTTTGTCTTTGAAGAAAGATCTAAATAATCTTCAAAAAAAGGCTTATTTTCCTTTTCTTGCTAATTAACCAGATTTGTCAACCAGTCGAGTGATACACTGGCTTTGTTCTTTTCATTCACTTGTCATTTTATCCTCAAATATCACTGTCTGCAGTTACTTCAAAGTAAATAATATCTTCGAGATTCATATTACCTGAGGTCATGATAACGGTGTTTTGTGGATGTTAGTACATGTATGTATCTTTGCGGAAAAAAAAAAACGTGTTGGACTGAAGAAAAAAGATCTCCCTTTGTCTGTCCCTGAGTCTCTTCCCTTTCATTTCACAACATACTGTCTTTGAGCTGTTGCTGTAAAAAAAAAAAAAACATTGTACATGTATATTTCTGCAAGAAAACTGTTCAGAGAACTAAAAGAGGTTTTTATTGCAGTACTGTGACTATTAATTTTGTTGGAGAACAAAGAGATTAGATATTGCAAAATTTGTAGACGGACAACTGACTGAGCAGCCATACTGTTTGTTTCATATCCGCTAAATCTTAAAGACAGAAAAAGAAATATTCTACTGTTAGATGTGGCTCAAATGTGTTTTGTCTTTGTAAGGAAAGAAAACATTGTCAAAAAGGAATAAATGTTTCTTATCGGCATGTTTACCTTTCTTTGTGGTGTATTTAAAAGTCTTCCTCGTTGTGGATGTAGTAAAATATGAGTCATTCTCTGCGGAAAGGGGGTTTACTGCGTTTGCAAAAGGTATCGACTCATGTCAGCCTGCACAGTCCGCACAGACTGACACGGGTAGAAAGCTTTTGCTTTTGGTAAATTTTATGCAAGTGTAAGGACCATTCTACCTCCAGATTCACTTAACTGCTAGACTAGATAGATTCTATGGATTCATAATTATGTGATGATGACTTACTTAGTATATTGCATCACAGAATGCATTAAACCCCCTTTTGCCAAAGCATAGTTCATTTGATTGTTTTGTAACGAAAGAAAGATTTATAGCTCACTGCTTTACATGTTGTGTCTTGTTCTTGTCTGTTGTAGAGTGCCAAGCTAATAGTACCGGCCTTTTCTGTAATGATAGCTGTCCAGTTAATTGCAAGGATGGTATTTGTGCAAGATATGGTGGTGCATGTGACGCGTGTATCGATGGCTATTGGGGCACCAACTGCACGGAACAATGTGGCGAATGTGTGGGAGTTGCATGTGACCTGAACGACGGACAATGTGACATCTGTAATGACGGTTATTTTGGGCCTGGCTGTACGTCTCCTTGTAATCATAATGGCTGCCAGACATGTGGAGGTGACGGAGAGTGCACCTCCTGTAAGCCTGGACTCCGCGGATTTGAGTGTAACTTTACGTGCAGCGAGTTCTGCGACTCGGAACCAAAGACGTGCGGGCGTTTTGATGCAATTTGCGCATCACAAAGATGTGTATCAGGTTACTACCTAGCCAGCTGCTCAGAAGCTTGTTATGAACATTGTGGCATTGCCTTAGATGGCTCACGACCTTGTGACATATCAACCGGAACTTGTGACATGCCTGACTGTGATATGACGTGGTTTGGACCTCAATGTCGATCTCGATGTGCAAGTACATGTAGGAATATGAATTGCAACAGAACAGGGGACTGTATAGAAGGTTGTCTGAATGGCTATTTTGGGTCGAAGTGTCAGGCTGAATGTATAAGTACTTGTAATGATGGTACTTGCGATCAAGAAAGCGGTACATGTGCCGAATGCGACAAGGCCGATCCATCACCTCTCTGCAGAACAGCAGGTACAAATTCGAAGATTTAGGCTACGGTTTTCAAATTGCATTTTATTCATACCCTCTGTTGGCCATCACTGTGAAAATGTATTTCAGCCATGGTCTGAGAAAATCGTGTTTAATGCATTAGCCAAAGTATGACTCCGGTCAGCCTGAGCAGTCCAAATTGCTATTGGTCAATATTCTGCATGTCCAAGGACGATTCTACCTCATAATTCACCCGGTTGTCAGACAAAATGGGTTCAGTGGATCTATAATTATGTGATTTCTTGTTTAGTATAATGCAATACGGAGATGCATTAAACCCCCTTTTCCATAGCATGGCTCAGCTAATCTTCTTTTCTTTTTTACGTATTATTGTGCATGGAATGCCGTGATGAAAATCTTGAGACGAATCGACGAATTGCTCAAAATGGGCAATATTATGCATCTGTGATTATTTTAATGTCTCATCCAGTATTTGTAAAACAAGTCAATGTCTAGGAATAAAGTTATCACTAGAATTTCTCGCACTGTCAGTGTCCAAATTCGCATGCTGATTTTACAGTCACTGAAATATCAACAAAGGTATTTATGGCTTCTAGTGTGAATTGTACTAACAATAGTTATATTTGACATATCACAATTTATTATTGAGCCTGTTTACTCTAACTGTTTGTATTGAATGGTACAAAACTATTTGTGTCATGATGTGTGAGAAGGGGGCTTAATGCATCTGCAGATGTATCAACGCAAGTCAGCCTGCGCAGTCCGCGCAAGCTTACCCGAGTAGAAACTTCTTGCTTTTTATACATTTTCTGCTTGTCCAAGGACATTCTACCTCAGGTATCAGCCAGTTGTTAGAGAAAATGGATTTTGTGGCTCCATAATCATGTTTTTACAATGCATCGCGGACATGCATTAAAACCCCTTTTGCAAAAGCCCGGCTTATTTATTATGACTTTTCTGGTAAACACATACCAGAATCTTCCTTTCCACCTAACAAAGTACATGTTCTTCCACACCGGTTCGATTATTTCATGTTCTTTTGTTGGTGGTTTTATTTTCCATATAATTGCGCATGAGTGTCAAAACAAATGGTATGTATTTGATTGGATACATTTACTAAACTTTACGTTTTAATTTATAATTGAACACGAATTTTGTTTATCTTTGTTTTATTGTATACATAATAGAATGCATGTTGTATATTTCATTACAAACATCTTCATCAATGTAAACTCCATTCTAAATTGCACACAAACCATACCTACAAGTGAATAAAAACCTAGCATACGTAAGAATTCACAGTTTTGCATAAAAAGATATAGTGTTAAACATTAAATCATTTTTGTATATGACACAATGGTTTTGATGCAGTTCATATTCCATTGCTAGCCATTTAATGAATTAAGATAGATGCTCACTTTCAACAGATCAATATCGGTACATTTGGATATGATCAAACAACGTCTACAATTTCGTCATTCAATTGTTGCAAATCGTTAAAAGCTGAAAGGTAGCCCAGGTTTATGTATCTTCAGGAAACAGACCTACACTTTTAAAAGAAAGATTACAAAACATGTAGTGGTGTGCTTTAAGACTGTCCACTTTTATTGCGGTGGGGAGCAGTAGGGGTTCAAGTTTGGATAGTAGCGCAGAAGTACTAATTATGCTCTGCATTCACAAAGAAAAATGCTTTTCGTGAATGTTAGCGTTTTGTTCTATTGTCTGATATGTTTGGTTTCGCTGAATTTGCACTTTGACTTTTTGTCTAGATTGTGAGTAGAGTTGTAATACTTTGTTTCTCCTATGTGTGTATGATTTTTGTTTAAGTTATTGCGCTGAAGTTTTTAAGCTTGTGCGATTAACATGGTTGAAGGCAACAGCGTAAATGAATGCACATGTTTATTTCCACATTTTTATCACATAATGATAGTTAAGTGGGTGTTGACCCGTTCCACAAAGAAATACCGGTATACTATGTAAAAATTTGGTAGGATGATGATGATAAATTTAACCCTTAGGCTGCTAAGTGTGATTCAAAGACCTTTTGTGGACAGCATAGATCAAGATCAGACTGATCTTGAATCTACACTGTCCGATAAGGAGAATTTTTCCTCCAAAAATAAATTTTCCATAACTACATTTGGGTGTAAACTATTGACTTGCAAGTTTCATTTAACTTATTTAGCAGGTTTAGGGTTATTTTCCCATTTTAAAGTAACAAAACAACAGAACAACCAATTGGAAACAAAATGTATTATTTTGAAAGGCTACTTCTACAAAGAAATCCATTTTTGGAGATCAGAAAATGGACAGCCCATTTTTGTCGTCTGCTTACCTAAGAGAAGGATATAATTTTATCAAATAAGTGCTCCTATTTTAGTGTAATACATACCTCTCGGATTTCCCTATCTTACATATGTTTAACGTATGCTCCGTGTGATTATGTCCCGTTATTTGATAGTACTAAAAGACAACGAAGTCGTTTTTTTTTTCTTATCGATATTCCATATTATACATGTATAGTTTTGCGTATCCTAACCTGTAATTAGTGCATTATGGGTAATATGATAAAAAGAATATGGCATTCCTTGGCTACTGCTATATGAACTCGTCCATAGAAATAATATTTAGTTGTTAGAGGCTCACTTGATAACATTTTTAGCTCATCTGAGGCTCACTTGATAACATTTTGATAACAAGTGCTCAAGGTGAGCTTTTGTGATAGTGCTGTGTCCGTCGTGCGTCGTCCATCGTCCAGGCGTCAACAATTACCTCGTGTGCACTCTAGAGGCCACGTTTTCAGTCAAATATACCATGAAACTTGGTCAGAATGTTTTCCTTGATAAAATCTCGAACAAATTTGAAGTTGGTCATGTCGGGTCATAAAGTAGGTCACCACGTCACATCTTACAAACAGCTTGTGTGCACTCTAGAGACCACATTTTAGTCCAATACTCATGAAAGTTGGTCAGAATGCTTTTCTTGATAATATCTCGTAAAGTTCGAAATTAGGTCATGGCGAGTCAAAAAGTAGGTCACCACTTCAAATTCTAGAAAAACCTTGTGTGCAATATAGAGGCCACATTTTTAGTCTAATACCTATAAAACTTAATCAGATTGTTAGTCTTAGTGATGTCTCGGACATGTTTGAATCTGGGTGATGTCGGGTCAAAAAGTAGGTCACTGGGGGCATACCTCAGAAAAACATTGTGTGCACTGTGGTGGCTACATTTTCAGCCGGTAATTTACGAAACTTAGTTGAAAATTTTGTCTTGATAAAAACTTGGATAAGTTCGAAATTGGGTCATGTCGGGTCAAAAAGTAGGTCACTGGGCTAAATTTTAGAAAAACCTTGTTTGCACTGTAGAGGCCACATTTTCAGCCCGATACTCATGGAACTGGGTCAGAGTATTTGTCTCTATGATATCTCGGACTAGTATGAAAATGGGTTATATCGGGTCAAAAAGTAAGTTACTGGAAAACTATGTTTGCTCAGTAAAGCACACGTTGTAAGCCTGATACTCCTGAAACTTGGTCAGAGTGTTTGTCTCGATGATATCTTGGACTAGGTGGAAATTGGGTAATATCTAGTCAAAAAGTAGGTCACTGGGCTCAATCTAAGAAAACGTTATGTGCACCGTAGCGGCCACATTTTTAGCCTGATACTCATGAAACTTTGTCAAAGTGTTTTTCTTGATGATACCTTGAACAAGAAGGAAATTAGATCGTGTCGGGTGAAAAATATTTGGACAAATCTGAGAAAAACCTTGTGTGCACTCTAGGGGCCACATTTTCAGTCAGGTACTCATAAAATGTCATCAGAATGTTTGTCTTTATGATATCTCTGACAAGTTTAAAAGTAGGTCAAGTCGGTCAAAAAATAGGTGAACTTACACTCATGTGTTTTACATCATTAAAACCAGGATTTCTTCAGCTTTATTAGCCGTAGATGCTTTTATTCAGGTGAGCGCTTTGGAGCCAATGGTCCATCTGTTTCTAGAGTCGTAAAATAAAACTTCACCAAAAAAAGCCAAGTTCTGTCATATCCTATATAAAAGGGTATATGTACATGATATTTTTATTAAATATTGCACACTAAAGTCATTAGGGACAGCAGTAAAACTCAATTATTTTTCTTAGGTAAAAGGTCTTTTTCATTTTTCCCTCCTAAGATGTTACAGTTCCCGGAATTTATTTATCAATTTATTTATTTATTTATTTATTTATTTATTTATTTATTTATTTTCAATAAATCTTTATTTCAAGGCAACCTGAAAACCCTTGTCAGCTTGATGACTTTTATTTTTTCAGTTCAAATTGTTTATATTACAACTTCTTTCGGTTTAAAAATAAGAAAAAATCTGAACTTTCAGTGAACAGTCTGTAAAAAACCAACCTCTGTTTAGTTCTGTGATAGATTGATGATTGTGATAGGATTCATTTCTCTCTCACCTCTAATCATTGTTTCAGCGATGCTTATGTGAGAAAGCAGCAAGTGGCTTGAAAAGAATACTGTGCACAGTACTGGTAAAAAATTTCCAGGAAAGCATGGATAGGTGCACTGGTTTGACTGGCTTGTGCGATAGAACTGAAATAATGTTGAAAACAGCATTAATCACCAAATTGAACAGACCAAAGTCAACATGGTTCATACATCAGAGGTTGAAATACATTCCTTACATTTTAAGTTGCAGTAAATTCTAACTGGGGCGATTCAAGTCTAAGATTCTGAGCTTTACTCGCTTCAGAATCTGTTTTAGGTCAGATGAAAATGAAATTTCTCTTTAACGTAGTGGAGAGAGAGTTACCATTCGCAAAGCTATTTTTGTGCCCTAATGTTGAGAGATTCCATGCATAATTATTTCAGAGTGTGCCAATACTTTTTGGGGCTTATACTGCAATCAGAGCTGTCCAGAACAGTGTGAAGGAGGTGGCTGTAACAGAAATACTGGCGTGTGTGCCTCATGTAACGACGGGTATTACAATGCCACATGTAATCGTGCATGTCCAAATTGCCAGCAGAACAAATGTTTTCAAAGTGACGGTATTTGTGTATTCGGCTGTGCTGATGGATGGTACACAGACATGTGTGTGATGCCATGTCTACACGATGGCTGTCAGGATTGCAACAGAAACAATGGCGAATGTATTAACTGTAAAACTGGCATGTTTGGCCAGAACTGTTCTTCTGAATGTTCTCGATTCTGTGGCGAAGACGATGACGAAATTATCACATGTAACAAGGTTTCCGGAGCATGTGATACAGGCACATGTATCGACGGATACTGGGGAACCGACTGCAATAACCAGTGTAGTCAGTACTGCGGTACTGACTCATGTGATATCAACAGCGGGATATGTACACCGTGTGTGACGGGCTGGTATGGACAAACGTGCGCTGAGCAATGCAGTGATAGGTGTAAAAACAGGAACTGTGTAACGGCACCAACTCAGTGTCGTGATGGGTGTGCTGATGGTTACTGGGGAGGATCCTGTGAGAACAACTGCAGTGTGAACTGTAACTTGAAAGCTTGTGATAAGGACAGTGCAAGATGTTTGTATGGTTGCGAAGATAACCAGTACTGGGGTGATCTTTGTTTGCAAAGTTGTAGCCCGAACTGTGTGGGTGGGGTTTGTAACAGAACAGGGTACTGCCTAACTGGGTGTAGTGTAGGCTACTATGGTGACCAGTGCCAATTTACTTGCCTCGACTCTTCAAAATGCATAGATGGCACTTGTGATAGGATGGATGGGAGTTGCCCAGATTGCTTCACGGCAACTCCGGGATCAAATTGTCCAACTGCTGGTAAGCTTTAAATGAATTATTTTCTCATTCTAATTTTTTAACTTATCAAATTTGAAACTATTTAGCTGTCGAGTGCCACATAAATGAAATTAATACTTTAGCCGTGAGGAAATACATTTTGTAATTTCAAGACTTTAGGCAAGAATATCAAAATAATCTTGTCTCATGTTTCACAGTTTGAGATGAGCATTTGGCACATGTAACTTCAACCTACATAAATGTCACAGATATCATTTGTACCTTATTCATGGAAATTCCTATGAGTATATGTATGCTGGTTGAAGATTTTGATTTATTATTGTGCGATAGAAAGAATGTTGAAGGCTGTTCAGAGAACTTTTCCATTAAACTAGTTTTGAAAGAAGTGTACAAAAAAAGAAAAAAAAACATACAGAGATTCTCCAATAATATATTTCTTTTCAGAAATGGTTCATCAAATTCTTATCTCAAATGCCGAATTATGTCAGATTCACCATATCACGGGTCCGTTTTATATACCCAAAAATGGATATTCCATTAAATATGAACATGGCAAATATTTTGACAGTTTCAAAAAATTGACCTTGACAATAGTATCCACCTAAACTGCCATACCCGTGGACATGCTTATAGTAATCATCATGCCAACTTGTCTGTCTGTCCATTGAAAATAGTGTTTAAATGATAATCTATCATAGGACTTTATTAAAATCCCTTGCCCCCCCCCCCTTTTTTTTTTGATACGGATTATGGAATGTTATAGGTTTAACAAGGCATTTTTAACACATATATATGAATCATGCTTTGTGAAAAGGGAGTTTAATCCATTTACATCAGTCTGAACAGTCCTTGCAGGCTGCCCTTGGTCGAAACGTTTTACTCTTGGTCAATTTTGTGTGTTAAAAGACCAGCCTACCAAAAGGAAATCGGTTGTAAGACAAAATGTATTTTATAGATCCATAACTATATGATGACTTGCTTGGTATAATGCATCACAGAGATGTTTTAAACCCTCTTTTGCCAGAGCGCCAATCATCTGTTTTTGTCATTCTGTATTTTCTAATGAGCATCATCATGTCATACATACGTTTTTCAGATACTGTTCGTTTGTTTTATGTATTAAATATGTTCCTGTTAATCGCGATTTTTATTATTGGAAACACCAACAAATCAGTTTCATAGATGTTAATGTCAAAAAAAAAAAATATGAAGTCATATGTGCGTTGCAATTAAATGATACGTGCTACTAGTAACTCTAAACGTAGTGCATGTGACATCTTACAAATAGCTTTGAACTAACTGAATTTAGCTTTCAATTGTTTGTGTGATTGCCTGGTATGTTTTCTAATGCTGCATCTACAGATTTGATCTGTAAAGACATAGTCTGTCTGCTTGCAAATAACCATTTAATTAAAAAATAGCTTTGTAATTGATACAAATGGGGTTTGGATGTTAATTGAATGTGTTGGCTTCATTTATGTAGTGATCAGATGTCCATATATATGTTTTACGATTGCTGTAACATAATTGAATCATGCTTTGTGAAAAGGGGGTTTAATTCATCTGCAAAAAGTGTCGACTAATGTCTAGGTGGTTATCGAGGCAGGTTTCAGTGTACTTTGTTAATTTAGAACTGTGAGTAGAATACAGTTGGTGAGAACGTTCTCAGTGTACACAATACATCAATACACCATGTTTTCTTTATCTTTTACAGAGTGTCCCAGTGGTAAAAGAGGAAATGATTGCAACTTGAACTGTACGAGTACAAACTGCCAGTACAACCAGTGCAACAGATATGACGATACTTGCAATTCGTGCCCTTTGACCTTCTATGGAAGCCTTTGTACCCAGTCATGCCCGAATTGCAGAGAAGGTAACAGATTACCTTGATTATCTACCCCTTAACTATTGATAAACAATTCCTAACGATCCCACAGTAGAATGCTATCTAAAGTAATATGGTAAATGGAAAAATATACCAATAAGTAAGATGAATGACTCATTTCCTAATGAAAAAGAATACTTTTATAAAAATCATAACCGGAACGTAGGCAAATCATTGATTAAAATGTGACAGTTGCTCATAATTAGATACTCCTCATTTTCCTTCAACGTGAGGACTTTCCTCATCTTTTTGAGCCATGCTCTGACAAAAGGGGGTTTAGTGCATGTCCGTGATGCATGGTACGAAAACTAACATCAAATAATTATGGATCCATGAAATCCATATTTCTGACAACCAACTGAACCCTGAGATAGAATGGTCCTTGGACATGTAGAAAATTTACAAGCAGCAAAATGTCTCGACAGATGTCAGCCAGCGAAATCCGCGCAAGCTGACATAAGTCGATGGTTTTTGCAGATGCATTAAGCAACCTTTTCACAGAGCATGGTACATATATAATGGATATAACATGTTTCATTTTTCTTCCATTGTCGTGGGTCTTCCTGGCGAGTCTAAAAAAGCTAGTTTTGTGATTTCTTGAATGAACATTACAGGAACTGCGTGTGACCAGACGTCTGGGGCGTGTCTCGAGGGCTGCAGAGATGGATGGTATGGAAACTTGTGCGATATACAGTGCCCAAATGTTTGTGCATCATGTGAACGTAACACGGGTCAGTGCATCACTTGTGTCTCAGAAAGATACGGTGACAACTGCGAAAGCGTCTGTAGCTCAAACTGTTTGCCAACTATCGAGAACGGCATTACTCGCATATACTGTGAAAAGAACACGGGGAGTTGCAGCGAAACTGCTTGTCTGCCAGGTTATTGGCACCCGCGATGTATAAATACCTGTGGAGACAACTGCGAGGTGGACCAGAATGGAATAAGGTCATGTGCAATCCTGGACGGGGAATGTGCAAATGGTTGCAAAGACACTTATTTCGGCGAAACCTGCAATGGGATCTGTAGTGATCGTTGCAGAGACAAGCTTTGTCAGGACGATGAGGACACATGTACACGCGGGTGTGCGGATGGTTACTACGGAGCACGATGTTCACAAACTTGTAGCGCACAATGTGCGGGAACTGGCGGATGTGATAACGTCAGCGGTAAATGTGACGATGGTTGTGAAGATGAGTATTATGGCGACAGATGTCTCGATAAATGTATCAACACGTGTTTTGATAACACATGTGATAACACAGGAATTTGTCCCGATTGCAAATTGGATGAAGTTGGACCTCAGTGTAGAGTGCAGAGTAAGTATGGGCTCCCTTGTGGAGATCAACGTTGGTTTGAATGATTGAAATTTTATAAGGCATTCTTTACACCTTCCTCTGACTGACACCAAATTTTAGAGGTTGATGGTATGCGGCCTTTTAAAATATTGCAAAAAGAACAAAGCAAAGATATTATTGACATGGAGGTTTCCTTTTCCTGACAGTTTTTCCCCAAAGACAAGTCCAAAAATTGAGCAAAGTTTACTTGCTGTAAGCGAATACCTTGACGAGTCTAAATTTTGTAATAGTTATAGAAATGAAGTAATCTCTGAGCCCTATATAAGAGAAGAAATTATGCTATTGCCTACCAATAAGATAGCCTTCACAAAGTGTAACGCGAAGAAGTACCTTCTGTGTATAGTTCTACATAAAGCATTCTAAAAAGGTTATCAAACATTCGGTGTAAGTATGAAATGAATTTGCAATAATATCATAAAGTTCAGTTTAAAGGCTCAGTGTGTCTGCCAATGTACGTTGCTTCTGGCATTTCTTTTTTTATCATCTTGGTCTGTAAATTCGTTTTTTAATTTTTGGCAGTCTTTTCCTATTTGGCTTTAGCTTTTTATTTATGTACCTATTACGAATGGCTGCTTCTACAAACTTTATTTCTTTTGTTTTGTTTGTTTTCATGAAGTCTGCAATTTTCTTCTGTTTTTATAGCCTCTTTCACTTACTAACACAAAGAGCAGTAAAATTTTAAAGATATATTTTGACATCGACTGCATTGATAATGACGCGAAAACAGTTTAGAAAAAGAAATTTTGGATACAGTTGAAAATTTAACGCAGAACCCCTGCAAGTTGATTTTCTTTCATATGTTGCTCTGGACCACTTATAAACGTATTATAGTAAAAATACAAACTACTCATAACAGTCAACTTCAGTGTTTACCTCAATGTCTATATAATATGTATTCTGTGCAATACATCTTTAAATCATATTTATTATCCATTTTTTACACCACTGGTTATTTGCAAATTCTACGTTTCCTCCATAGAAATATGAGCCGTGCTCTGTTAAAAAGGGGGTATAGTGCATTTGCAAAAAGTATCGATCCAGGTCTGCACAGTTTGCTGTCGAAACTTTTTTGTTATTGGTCAATTTTCTGAATGTTAAAGGATCAGTTTACCTCATAATTCAGACGGTTGTAAGAAAAATAAGATTATATAGATTCATAATCATATGACTTATTGCTCGATATAATTACGCATCACAGGGGTCCGTTAAATCACCTTTTGCCGGATAATGGCTCATATTTATTCATCCATACAACCATAATGTATGTTGATTATGCATTTTTTTACGTAGATAGTTTTCAGGTTATCTGTGACAGAACCTTTAAAAGCACAAACCTCATACCTCCTACCCGTTAGTATAAATTAATTGTTTATTAGTTTGTAACGTAGATATGCTTCCTAACACTGTTATTATCAACATAGAGATAAACAAAAGTGGCAGTTGTAAAAAGAAGCACGATATTTTGATATTTTAAGCAATGTTATTTGCTTTTTCAAGCCCGCCCGGGTAGCTCAGTGGTTAGCGTATCTGTCTCGTGACCTAGTGGCTGCTAGTTCGATACCCGGTTGAGGCAAAGTTGCTTTCCGGCGATTGTTCGCCTCTCACCTGTGATGCATGTGAGAAAAGCAGTCAGTGGCTTCGGAAAGAAAGTTGTGTCAGTACTTGTGTGAGAAAGCCATGAAACATATGGGTGTGTCACTGACCGCCATGATATTACCTGGGCTGTTAAAATGGCGTTAAACTCCAATACAGTCTAATACAACTGATTTTTCAGCTTGTGACCCCGGAAAGTATGGACCTTTATGTGAAAACGATTGCCCGGGACTGTACTGTGTAGACAACCAGTGTCACAGGAAAACAGGGAACTGCTCAGAAGGGTGTCTAGAAAACTTTCACGGTAACCACATCTTCCCTTTTCCAGATTTTGTTTACCTACCCACTCAGAGACAAAATGTCTCATAATTCTTGGTATTTGCATCCATGCTGAACCATAGAGTTGAGATACATTCTTGTCTGCGAAAGAATTAACCTGGCTGGGCGTGGCTAACCTTTGACATTAGTCGACCACTTTATTTTCGTTTTAGTGGCCTAGAGCCAATTCGGAATTATTCGTCGTAAATCTGTGCAGGCACAAGCATCATAAAAGTACTTTATCGATCCTTTACGGCTACTCACGATGATTTCCGAATAACATATCTTACCTCAGTCTAAAATGCAATGAACTGTTACAAAGCTCCGCCCTGCCAGGTCAATTCTTACAGCCTTATACATTTTCTATAACGTATTTAAATCAAACATTAGGCGTCCTAAACTGTTGTTTTAAGTAGTGTGTCTCTGCAGATTCAGACATCCCTTAAATGTTTTTTTCAGCCTGTCGCGAAGTCCCCACCCCACATATTGCAGTGTGTCATGCTTTGATTTGATGACCAAGTTCCTCTGACTACTTTGTTTGTTTTACCATGGTCCAAACCATCATAAAAAATCTAACCTCTCCTGTACCATTGTCGATCCGGGATCCAGAGAAATCCTTCACCCGGTTGGATATGCAGGATGCCTGGGTGTTTTCTCTAGATAACCTTTTTTTTTGCGTATGACAGTAAAGCTGAATATGTCAACACTAATTGTTCCCTGGATTTTTTTTGTTTGTTTGTTTGTAACGGTATATCTTAGGAGATCGTCACTGTTTTACAGCGTCAAGTTTCTTAAACTAGTAATTGAATTGTTTCCCGTTATAATTATTCTCCTTGTCTTAATTGTGGTTTTAAGTCACCTCTTTATTTTCAGTAATCCACTTCCTTCCTAAATGCGTCTAAATTTTAGTCCCAATCCATAAGCAAGTACTATCTCTGGCCTTGAAGGGTGAATGGATATTTTGTTCAGGTGTAGCTGTTTTACATCTGTATGTTTTGTATATAGGTCAATATAAAATGTCCATTCTTAATTTCAAAATCGGTGATAGGAATTTATATCGATTGTCAAATACTCTAAAATCGTCTTTGATTTTGTCATGTATAGAGTTTTAGTCTGTGGCCAAAACATGTAATTCCTGTCAGATCACTATAAACAAGTCAAAGTCATCAATAAAACGTTCGTATTTTCGGTGCCTACAAAAGTAACTCACCTCACTGCCTCATGAAGGAACATGCAGAATTCATGAGCATGTTCCTGCTCATATATAGTCATGCACAATCCGATACAGTAGGTGCAATCTTGTGGGACGAATAAGTCCGGGCAAACAAGCCAAGGGACGAATAAGTCCATGAACGAAATGGCTTTGGGACGAACAAGCATAGTATGTGTGTAGTCTGGTACCCCGCCGTACCTTAAAAGTATGTCAGGCAAAGCGCAATAATTGCGGCCCACGTTTGTAACATGCAGAAGTTACGGATTATTGCTATTTCACTTGATCAAATCCTACTTGAGACTGAATTGAAAACAGATCGGTTGCAAAAAGTAATGGCAGTTAGTTTTTTTAATTGTCGTTCTTATTTAGCGAGAAAAATTACGTATCAGAACTGCTTTAAGTATTCGAAATTTCAATGGACCGATATCATATCCGAAAACAGGGCTACTTTTAAAATGATTCATAGTCAAATTTATATCTAAACCGTATACCAAAAGCACGTTTTAGATTATGGTAATTTATATTTTGTACAAACAGATCTCATTTTATTCACTGATCAAACTGGATCACCCGAAATTAAGAAAAACAGGAAAGCATTTAGTGCTAAGATTGAGGTCGCCATGGAGGCCGCCATTATTGGGCTTTGCCTGACCCGATAACGCAGTGGTAGGGGCAGGTAATCCAGACTAAGTATGTGTGTATCATTACGCAATAGAAGGCTATAGCGGATCAAGCTATTTTTCATAAAAAAAAAGGAGTATTTCCACGATCGATGGCCTAATCCAATTTGTTGTAATACGCCATTTTCAATTTCGAAACACTTTTTTGTCTGAAGAAAATTGAGTTTAATTGGACTTACTTCCTTCGGCTTTGCACAAACTACGATACATGATTTTCAAAATGCCGTATTGAACTCATAGTGGCATTGTCTTCGACAAATGTCACAAAAACGAAATCGATAGGGTTAACTCTTTACAAAACGACAACATTTTAGACTATTTCAGATTGAAAGCATTTGCAGACGAAAACATAACTCTGGCATAAATAATGGGGTTTCTCTTTGAAAGGTTAGAAAACATTGTAGGAAAAGGAGAAAATGTTGGTTACCAGCATTTTCTCCTTTTCCCACAATGTTTTCAAAAGCTATCTTTCTAAGTTTCGTTAAACCAGCATTGTGTGACAAAGGGTTAATGGACATCGGTTGAAAAGCGAGACAATTTTTGACGTTTGACTGTCGTTGATGTCAAAAATCACTTTCTGACTACGTCTTCACAATTCATCCAAGATTGCAGAATGCAAAAGAAAACTTGTAGTGGAATTTTACTATTCACCTTCCTGCTTGAAATATGTGTAATTGTTTTAACCTTGTTCCGAAATATACTGAAAAGACAGTGACAAGAAATAATAATAACGAGTAGCCACATCTGCCGTTTTAACCCTTTGCCAAACATCCCTATGTAATCAAGATTCCGAGGAATTAGGCTTTTGAAAACATTATGGGGAAAGGAGAAAATGCTCCAACTAAGCATTTTCTCTCATGTTTTCTACCTTTTCAAGACAATGACCATCATTTGAGTCCCACAGTAGTTGTCATATCCAATGTGTACATTGTTGTCGTTTTATTTAATGTTTCTGAAAGCATTTCCTTTTTTTTTTTTTTTTTTTTCAGTGAAAAAAAGGTGGTTTCGTAACTCTTGAAAAAATGCAATTGCCGAAATATCGAAGAATACAGTTTTTTTTTTTTTTCGAAGTGTTTCCTTTTTGCAACATCTGAGCAAGACGCTGCACAAAATTGTCCTTTTATGGTCATCCTGTGTTAATTCCCTATCATTTATTGTGCGTTATTTGTCGTTCATCGGCTCAAATACTTTCTTTGATTGTCTTCTTTTTTTATACCAACAGACTATATTGTTGATAAAAACTTTGCATAAACATGACTAGCATAAAGCTCGTTTACATTGTTTTAAAGAAAGTTCTACACGAAGGTTGTTTTGGAAGAAAATTATGTTAGATCTTTTTAAATACCTTGTGTTGGATTGTGTGATTGATTTCAATACAACATATTATCTAAACAAGATGGTCTAACCATGCTTTTCACAGAAATTAGAAAAGTATTTTCCCTTTCCAGTAAAATTTTCGAAAGACTAGATGGAATAGTTTTGCATTCACCCCTCGTGCATTGCATGTAGACCTTTAATTCCTTTGGTAACAGGAACTATTTCTAAAAGTGGTCTACTGCACGGTGAAGTAAATGCACCGCGTGTAGGTGCCAGCGCTTGGGGGTATTTGCTTTTAAAAATTACATGAGGCATGTTCTTTTAAAAGGGGGTTTAATATTTGCAAACGTATCGACGAGGTCAGCCAGCGCAATCCGCGCAGGATTGACCTAGTTCGCAACCTTTTGCTTATCGTAAATTTTCTGCATGTCAAAGTATCATTCTATCTCATGATATAGTCAGTTGGTTGACAAAATGGATTTTATGGATCCATCATTACGTGACTGGTTGCTTGGTATAATGCGTCATGGAGATGCATTAAACCCCTTTTGCAAGAGCACTTCTCATATATGACAAGCTTGATTCCACCAATCAGTCCACCAGTACTGTTTAAATCGAAAAAAGATGTAAAGTGTAACAAAAATAATTCCAGGGTCACCCCCCTCCCCAGCAATTGCTTTTCTATCCCCTTTTGATAGTTAATGAATAGTTCAACTTTGAAGTCAATATTTGCAGTAATGACAGAGATATCAGAAAATGTAACAGAAGCGCACGACGTGGACGCAGACGAGAAGAGGGAAGTACACGACGTGGACGCAGACGAGACAGTTCCGAGACATTTGTTCGAGAACAGCAGAGCTGATAAGTTTTCCACTGATTATGTCGTTCAAAATTGTTCACGACGTGGACGCAGGCAAGAAGAGGGCTATGACAGTTGCTCGACATTTATTCGAGAACAACGGAGCTGAAAAGTTTTCCACTAATTATGTTGTGTTACAAACAGACATACTAGTATATTAGCGGCACTCTGGGAAAATGGGTTTAATGCGTCTTTGTAATGCATGATACCAAGCAAGTCGTCAAATAATATGTATGTGGTGTTCGTGGTTCTGAGGTAGAGCTTTGGCCTCGTAACCATAAGGTCTCGAGTTGGATATGCGGGAGCGGGTGCCAGCTTTGGGATTGTTCATTGGTCCACACATTCAGCGCGAGTACTGGTGCAGTTCCCAGGGAGCAGAATCGAGAGAGAACAGTATAAGTTGTAGGAACTTGTTTCTCTATCGATGTAGAATTAATTGATTAATTATTCAAACTAAACTAAATAACGTGGATGCGTTTCGTCTTTAAAACGACGGAATCACGAGGAGGGAAATGGCACTTTGACACACAGAAACAAAACAATTCAACCTAGGTCAGCCTGCGAGGACAGAGTAGACAGACCTGAGTCGATACTTTTTGCAAATGCATTTACCACCTTTTCACAGAGCATTACACCAATATATTTACTGTTTTCAGGATTATACTGTACAGAACGGTGTATCTGCAGTGATACAGGCACGGTCAGGTGTGAGCAGTCGACGGGAGAATGTGTTTGTATATCAACACGCTATGGAGATTCGTGTTCGTTACCGTGCAGCGACGGATGCCAGGAGTAAGTGTCTTGCTTTTTTAGCGTAATGTATGAGTCGTGATCTGTTAAAAGGGGGTTTAATACATCTGCACAGTCCGCTCAAGCTGACCGGGTTCGAAACCTTTTGCTTTTTGTAAATGTTCTACATCTACCTCCAGTCTTAATCGTTCGTTCGACTAAATGGATTTTATGGATCCATAGTTCTATGATGACTTCCTTCGTATAATGCATCACACTGATGCAGTAAAACGCCTTTTCACGGAGCTTAATTATCCATGCTTTCCTGGATGTTCTTCTTTTTTTTACCAGTACTTTGCACAATATCATTCCCAAGCCATTGGTTGCTTTCCAACATCACCGTTGTAGAAGCAATGACCAGCGGAGAACTATATTATGTTAAAGGCCGACGCCTCACTCCGACACCTCTGTTTGTCCCTTCGTGATAAAGTCAATAATAACTTTTTATCAAACATGATAGCAGTATATCGCGGGGAATCAAATATATGGCTTGAAATCCAACAGTCAAAATACTTCAGTGGGAGACAGATGAGAGGTAATGTGCTGTACTTTCACATTAGATTTTCTGGCACCGAATTTCGTGATGAGTGCGATCAGTGATTTTACTGCCCCAATCACAGTGTGAATTCTGGTTAAGGGTTTCCAGACAGCTATGACCGGAAAAACAAATAAGCCATGCAGTGTGAAAAGGGGGTTAAATGCATCTGCAAAAAGTATCGACTCAGGTGAACATGCAATGTGCTGACCTGAGTGGAAACATTTTGCTATGGTTAAATTTTCTGCAAGTCAAAGGACCAATCAACCGCCAGGTTCAGTCGGATGTCAACATAAATGGAATTTTAGCCTCCGTAATGATACTTTGACTTACTTTGTATAATGCATCAAGGAAATGCATTCAGCCCCTTTCACCAGAGCGCGTGGCAAATGTAATTTGCAGGACTTGAATCACTATCGATGTAAAGTACTTACATTTTAGCCGTGTTCTGGCAAAAGGAGGGTTGGTGCATCTTTATGATGCATGATTCCAAGAGTGTCATTACATTGTCATGGATCCACTAAGTCCTTTTTGTCTAACACCCGACTGAATCATGAGGTAGAATGGTCCTTGGACATGCAGAAAACAGACTATTAGCAAAAGGTTTCGGCCCAGGTCAGCCTGCGCAGAGTGCGCAGGCTGGGCTGGGTCGATATTTTTCGCAGAAGCATTAAGCCCCCCTCTTTACAGAGCATGGCTTATTTAGGTTTAACCTATAATTGTGTTCCTATTGTCTTTCTGCAGCTTTGTTTGTTTGAAAGATGGACAGTGTGCGAACGGTTGCAACAAGGGACGATACGGAAGCATGTGCGCCAACACCTGTAGCAACTGCATTGACATGGAATGCTCCTCGAATACTGGTATCTGTGACCTTGGCTGTAATGACGGCTGGTATGGAGAACAGTGTAACATGCAGTGTCCCGCTAACTGTAAGACTTGTGATCGGAACAGTGGCACGTGCCAGACTTGCAGAGATAACTATTATGGGCTCCTGAGTAACTGCGAACAGACCTGTAGCAGTAATTGTGCTTTGACAGGTTCAGTACGCCAGTGTGATCAATCCTCGGGAAATTGTCTTGCCGGCTGTCGAAATGGTTACTATGGGAGCGTGTGCTCCGATGAATGTGGTAACTGTGCGGACAATACGTGCGACTCTACTGATGGCAGATGTAGTGCTGCCGGCTGTATGGCAAGCTGGTACGGTACACAGTGTCTACAAACATGTAGTCCGACATGCGCGAGAGATGGAGGTGATAACCAGATACGCTGTAATCCGATCTCTGGTGAGTGCAGTTATGGCTGCGCCGATGGGTTTTATGGTAGTCAGTGTACCTCGGCTTGTAACTCCAACTGCTTGAATGGTAGATGTTCAAGCGCTGATCAGTGCACAGATGGTTGTGTTGACTATTATTATGGAAGTGGGTGCACCAGCCAATGTACTAACTGTGCTGAGGGTCGATGTAACACTAACGGTGATTGTCAAAGCGGCTGTAACGATGGTTTCTATGACACAAAATGTTCCAAGGTATGTTATACATAGGGTCTGACATAAGTTTGAGGTAAACTTTTATTAAATTAGTCAATAAAAATGTTATGATACGAGCCCTTGGTGAGCTTAACTGCATGTCATTGGCGAGTTTAATGTAATCATGTTACTTGTAATTCTTGAGATACAGTAAATGACATAAAAAGACTCTGACATTCGTCGGCTCTTGAGATAAACAAATATAACTGTGCTGAAGGTCGATGTAAAACACTAACGGTGATTGTCAAGCCTACTGTAATGATGGTTTCTATGACACGAAATGTTCCAAGGGGCCGAGGCCCCCGCATTCAGTAGCATACAGGACTTTAGAGAAGGGAGGCCTCTGTTTCGAATCCCCAGCTCAGCCAGTTTCTTTTCGTGGATTGATGATAGTCAGTGATAGTCATTGCGGCAAGCTTCATTCCTCTCTCACAGCTGATCGTTTTTTTTTTTTTTTTTTTCGACGATGGTTATGTTGGAAAGCAGCCATTGGCTCTGGACAGGAAAGCATGGATAGGTGCACTGGCCGCCGCGATATTATTTAAATAATGTTGAAAACGCCAGTTAACACCATACTATCGATCAATCAGAAAACCACGACAAAGGGAACTTTTACAGGCCCATTTAAATGTATACATTTAATGCATTATAATCATATATATAATAATACATTATAATGATCAGATAGGACACCGCTTACAAAACCAAAATATTCATGAATGAAACCAACTGACTGCTTTTGGCAGAGGTGTACGATCTGGGTAATATAGAAAGTTCCATAGAAGCTGACATGTATCAACGTTTTTAACCTTTTACCACAGAGTTCCGAAGTTTAACGATCCTGAGTAAAGTGGCCTTTTGAAATTGAAAAAAAATGTGCAAAAAGGAGAAAATGCTGGTAACCAGCATTTTCTGCTTTTCCCACAATGTTTTCTAACATATCAAAGAGAAAAACCATCAATACATACATAATTCTCACAAAAACGAATACTTAAAGGCATGAATATGTGACAAAAATGATATGAACTGTTACCTGTACTTATATTGATGTATAAACACGATTAGATGATAGCGAAACAACTTGTCATGCACAAACAAAAATGGCAGGTGACGTGATTGGTGCAATCGACTATATAACGGTTAGTTTTAATAAGTACAGAGAGAAAATCAAACAGTTAAACAGTTTTTAATAAATGAATAGCTGTGCCAAATGTAATCAAATAAACATTGTAATAAAAGGATTTGGAAACAGAAGATATCAATACTGTGATAAATAGCAATTTTACTATATCTTCACTTTAACTCTATGTCACAAACGAGTAAGCTTGTACAACTAAACTCAAAAAAAAAAAAAGAATTAAACAGACTGCTACTCTTACACATTTCAGGCAGTCGTTCGACAAAACAAATTTTCTGGATTCATAATTTTGTGATGACTTGCTTGGTCTGATGCATTATGATGCACTAAATCCCCTTTTTTGCCAGAGCACGGCTGACTTGTTTTGTAAATCTTTTTCAAAGGTATGCTGGGAAACCTGCTTGGACAATACATGTGACGTCACAGAGGGAAGTTGTAACGCATGCAGGACTTCTCCTAGAGGGGCTTTGTGTCGTGATCAAGGTATGTAGGGTGGTTTACTATTATGAGTGATGTTCAATCTGTAAGGTTGATCACAGTTATTACAAACAAGAAATATGCATAAAAATGATAGAAGTGTAAGAGGTACTGGCATATCAATATTTGAACTCCTTTGTAGTTCAGTGTGGGGAGAGAGAGGAAAAAATGAAAAGTAACTCACGCCAGACGAGAGTAGACCTCCCCGGGGTCCCGTCACCACACAAACCCGAGTTTGAATAACCCAGGGTAGGAAGACTTTTGAAAACATTGTTGGAAAAGGATAAAATGCTGGCAAATCACGAGTTTTAACAGCCATGGACAGGAAAGCTTTTGAAAACATAGTCAGATAAGGAGAAAATCCTAGTAAATCGTGAGGGTAAGCAACCCCTGACAGGAAAGCTTTGAAAACATTGTGGGAAAAGGAGAAAATGCTGGTAACCAGCATTTTCTCCTTTTCTCACAATGTTTTTCACCCTTTCATAGGTGTGAGTAGTTTGAAATGAAGCCAAGGTATGACACATAGTTGCATTCGATGACAGTAGCCTCGTAAAAGATTTCTGCTATATACATAAATGGCTTTATTGCTTCGTCAAACCTTACCGGTACTCATGCCGACATATGACTCGGTCCAAAAGTGTTTTTTCCCTTCGGTTGCATTCACCATACTTTGTCAAGAACATTCTAAGTCTTATTCTCCAAGACTTTCTAAATTTGCAAGTAACACACTCCTGATTGGCTAAACCAAATGGTCCAGCCATACAGGAGTTGTGTTACTTTCAAATTTAGAAAGTTCTTGAGAATACGACGAAGAACGCACTTAAGAATAGATGGTGAATACAGACCCACCAGGTCATGAAAACCGGTGCTATGAAAGCCACGCTAACAGTCCATTGTTTTACAACAGTAAACGGAGTGATTGCACAGAGGTAGTTAAAATGCAAACGCGTTGGAACCCAAATAAAGAAAATTCATAGCTTAAATAGGCTCTAAAATTCCCAAAACGATTTACAAAATTTGCATTTTCTTTTTCTTAACAAAAATGAAAAGAAATGTGTGTATTCAAAATATTTATTCACTATTAGATAACAATCTCCGCTTCTTAAAGACGGATACAGAAAATTTCATATTCATTTATATTACAATTGCACTGACTTTGGATTTGGTAAATACATATGTCATAAATGGGTTAACTTTTTGCCAAATAACGGTATGCTGTAACGCTCCAGGGGAAGAAGGCGCATGGGAAAAGGGGAAAATGTTGGTAGCCAGCATTTTCCCTCTCACAATGTTTTTCTACCTTTAGAAAGACAAAATCACATGAATCTAACCACATTGAATTTGGTGTTTGGAAATGCTTTCAGTTTGAAAGAATCTAAAATTTTGTGGCTTGGTAAAGAGTTAGCCCTATACCACAATGATTGCTTACACACGCATGCAAGGAGTTGTATTCTTTTTCACGTATTTTAACTTTTTACCACACAATCCCGAGTTTTAAAGACACTGAAGAAAAAGGCTTTTGAAAACATTGGAAAAGAAGAACATGCTGGAAACCAGCATTTTCTTCTTTTCACACATTGTTTTCTACCCCAATCAAAGATAGAAATTTTTATTTGATTTATCATCCGCAAATTCTTTGAATTCAGACGAGTCTAAAATTGTATCATCTGGTAAAAGTTTAAGACTTGCATGAAAACAGCCCGTCCACGTACAATAAGTCCTTTAGGCACTGAGTATTTTGTTTGATTAGGTCAGATGTTTTTGTGTCCCGTCGGTGTGTCAATATCGTAATTTCCCGTTATTTAGTCAGAGTGAATTTGTAAGTTTATGTCTGTATGTCTATACTAAATTAGTGTTAACTCACTAGTGAATTATGTAATGTATAATGGGCCAGAGGCCTTAGTATTGAATAAACTGTACTGTATTAGCATTAGAATTGCGAGAGAGAAAAAGAAGAATACAGACAGTCAGAGACAATAACACAGTTACTTCCTGACCCTTTTCTTTACTTTCAATCAAAGAACACAAAAGGGAAACCTTTGACGCAATGGAAAATGCCCTCGTGTATTGGACAGGAAACATTGAGGGAAAAGGCACTATTGCTTGTTATATGCAACGTCTTCCTATGTCTTCAAATGATGTCTATAAATTTCTGTAATAATCTATACATGTGCAGCAAGGGGTCAGTCATGAAAAAATCCGGAGAAAAATTTTGGATCTGTTAATCCTTTACCAGACAATCCGGACTTAAAACGACTCTGAAGGAGAAGGCTTTTGAAAAACATTGTGAGAAAAGGAAAAAATGCTGGTAACCAGCATTTTCTCCTTTTCCCACAGTTTTTCTATCCTTTCAAGAACAAAATTAATCGTTTGAACTGTATTTGGTATGTCATCTGCAAATGCTTTCAATTTGAATCAATTTAAACTTGTTAGTTTGTTAAAGACTTTTAATATTGGGAGCATTTACAGACAAATCAAATGTGGAATAAAATGATGAAATTTGTCTGTGGTAGAATACATTGTCGGAAAAGAAGAAAATGCTTGTACCAGCATTTTCTCGTGTTCCCCACGATGATTCTCAAAATTCGTCTTCGTAAGGTTTGCAGAAAAGAATTTTTTAACAATATTAAAAAAGTATTGCACGGCTGGTTCCTAGTATCTTAAACATAGTTAACATGTATCTATATGAATCTAGATTATCGCTGTCCTTCTCTTCTAACGTTCCACTCTTTGCTCGACGACAAAACAATAGCTGAAAGCACGTTTGTACGGCAATTAAAATGTTGCTCATAGTTTGGGAATTCTCATTGTTGAGGTTGAAAACTTTGTGGGAAAACGAAAAAATGCTGGATATCAGCATTTTCTCCTTTTCCCACAAAATGTTTTCATAAGCCCTTCTTTCTCAGAGAGTAAAAACTATGGATTGTTTGGTAAAAGGCTAACTTTTACCAAACGACAATATTATAGCCATCTCTAAAATGAAGGTAATTGTAGACCACAAACAAAATGTAGCTAAAATAACAGGAATATTCTTTGTCGGGGTTGAATACCTTCAGAGAAAAGTAGAAAATTCTGCTAATGATTATCAGCATCTTTATATTTGTCCATCCAATGTCTTCAAGAGCCTCATCTCTGAGGTTCGTTAACTACGGGACAGTATGGTGAACGTGTAAATAATTAAAGATACATCCTTACAGCTAGAGAGAGGGAAAAAAACTCTGTTAAAACTTGAAAGTGTGTAGAAAGGCTCAAAATTTAATTTAGTCAAATCTGTTAACATAGATAAACTTCCGATATATATGGTATAATGGATAGAGAAACTCAAGGGATTTCTCCTCATTTAAAACCGGAAACGACAACAGCGATTCCTTTGAAGACCTCCAAGAAACGAAATGCATTTTCTATCCTTCGTAATCTGTGCAACCTTGCAACCGTAACGGGGAACATTTGGCATGTAGATACAAGAATTATAGTAGTAGTCCTAAAATAAACATGAAATCGGTTAAAAAACTTGCTAAAAAAGAGTACAGATGTATCTTTAAGAGTTCAAAACTGCCAAAGATATGATTAATTCTGATTTATTTCAGATCCAGTCACAGCTGCGCCCGAGGAGCAGAGAGCGGACTTGTCGATTGGCGAGATTTTAGGTATTTCCGCCGGATGTGTCGGGATTGTGATCATTTTCGTCGTCGTTTTCGTCTGCTGTATCACCTACTGGAGGTACGAGTTAAAGTTTTCTAGCAGATTCGAGTCTGACTGGATCCAACATACTCTAGATATACACAGTGTTTTTGCATTCTTCTTTCAGATTGTTGTAATGCATTCCAACTCATATGGTCAATATCCTGTATACGTAGCCTACGGTCCTTCTATTGACACCGAAAGTAAACCACAGCCTAACCGATGAGCTGCTTTATCAGTCCATTCGATTAATTATCTCCATGTAATCGACTCATAAGCAAACTTATCACAGTTAGCATGCTAGGCTGACCAACTCTGATTTTCCACACCCCAGCCTGTACCATCAAGTACAATTATTGGCATAGCAAATGCGTAACATTCAAATTCCTAAGCATCCTTTTTATTTTAAAAAAAGATATTCATTAAACATTTTTATAATCACGACAATAACTTGAGGTAATCATGACTATAACCTCTCTTGTTTTAGTGTACTATTACCATTACGAATTTTCTTATCTTATACACGTTTGGTATCATATAAATTTGCGTGACTATAATTTGTGAAATAACGTAATTTGATAAAAAGAATCCGACACACCTGGTTTCACAAGCAGCCAATAAGACACACATCCCCCTTTTCCATATTTGCGTAAGTTCAAGAAAGGATTAGCCACACAACTGACAATAACAAACATGCATTACATGTGTTAAAAGGCTTAATTTATCCCAAAAATAATGACCCAATACTGACCCAAAAAGCGACCTTCGAGAACGTTTAGTCGTTTGATTAAAACTTCGTGAAACAAATTTGCGGCAGATGCCTTTTTAACCCTAAGGCTGCTAAACGCGACTCACTGACCTTTTGCGGACATTGTAGATCAAGATCAGACTGCACAGAACGTGCAGTCTGATCTTGGACCCACACTGTCCGATACGGAGATTTGTTTTACCAAAAATAACTTTGAAATAGCAATATTTAGGTTTAGACTATCTATTTGAAAGATTTATTTAATTAATTTAGCAGTATAAGGATTAATACATCTTGTACAATAATAACATGTAGATCTATGTAGATTAAATATAATAAAGATTTAATACATAAATACATATCAACCATGGGCCAGATAAATACATCTCCGTGATACATTGTGCCAATGAAGCCATCACGTAATTATGGATCCATAATAGCCATTTTTTTTTTTTTTTTAAACAAACGACCGAATCATCAGGTAGACTCGTCCTTTGACACAGAGAAAAATGACCATTAGCGAAAAGTTTCGGCCCAGATCAGCCTGTGCGGACTGCACAGGCTGACCTAGGTCGATACTTTTTGCAAATGTATTAAGCTACATTTTCACAGGGCATGGCTCGTATACATTAAAAAAATCACTATAGCCAAAGGAGTTCTATATCGATCATTTTGAGCATTATTCCGTTTGACACTGTGTTTCAAAAGTTATCCACTGCAAAAGACTAAATATAATCACACTGTTCATAGAAATTTAGGCTCTTTTCCCAGGGATCCATGATTGAAAGTATATAAATCTGGTACCGATTTCCTACAAGTGGTACGGTTTTTTTTTTTTTTTCAAAAAGCGATATGTATTGACGTGTGTTAATCGTTAAAGCGTGGTGGGCGTCAAAATCAACAATACACACATAGTGTTAATGGCATTACTGTGAGTAAAATTAAGGTTAAAAACACCTAATGACGTAGTTGTGATAATTTTATCGATATCGGGTATGACCTGCATTTTGGCATATTACCTGTACAATACGACCTGGAATCGACGTAACTTTGCACGCCGTGAGGGGGAATGTTATTCTATTCGACCTGCAGTGCATGCTCTAGCTCCTGAAAATTGTTTACTTGGTGCCTTGATCTTGCTCTACGACCAAGAAGATCCCACATATGCTCAATGGGATCTAGATCTGGCGAAACCGTTGGCAAGACATTAACGTCGTTTGCATTCAGATACTATCTCGTAATGCGAGCCGTATCCGGACGCGCATTGTTACGCATCAATGGTGCATGCTGACGGTAGAATGGAACAGCAACAGGTCTCAACACCTGATTATGTACCCAGCAGCATTGTGATTGCCATTCACAATTACAGTCGGTTTTCCTATTCCACTTTATCCCACCCCACACCATCACTCTGCCTCGTCAAACCCGTTTCTTTCAACAACGCAGGCGTTAGCAAATCGCTTGCCTCTCCTTCTAAAAATCCGCCTTCTACCACCATGGTAAGCAAGGTCGAACCTTATACCGTACTGTCTCGCTGTAGCGGCGGCCGTTTGGAATCGACGTCCATTGTGTCGGTAACACGAGGCCGGCCGCTTCGAGACCGATCTGCAACTGCTTCTGTTTGCTGGAACCTTGCTCGCAGATTACTGATAGTGTTTTCATTTGCAATTTAAGGTCCACACAACATTATCGACATAGAAGCCTCTACTGAGCATCATTAACACCTCAATTCGGTGACGTTCGGATAGTCTTGGCATTGCGAGTTTTACTTTTTTCTGTAATCACTGTGTGGTCTTTTTTCTTTTTTTACTCCTTGTATTCGCAAGAAAGGACTGAGAGTTCCTCTAGCCGATTTCGCATTTGACAAGTATTTGACAAGCAGTTGTTCGGGATAATCTTACGATTTCCCTGTTTTTAGACGTTACGTAACCCTATATTGACCGGATGTATCCAGTGTTTGACAAATGACGCATGTGCTTCACATGGTAAAAAATGAAATGCTTATGTGTGATATAACTATATTTATCGAGACTCTAAGCAGTTTTGTCTTATCCACAATGTTTCCAAAACAAGTATGTGGTCAGTCATGACGACTGTATAATCCTGACAATATATATATATTTTTTTTTTCATTTTTCTGTGCTCTCAGATGGAAGAGGAAGGGAGAGGACCCGTTGCCTTCAATCACAAATCTCAACTCTTTCACATTAACGCCTGCTGTTGCTTTGTATATATTGTTCTTTGGTATCAGATAATGTTGGAATATGCGAAAAACTTCATAACACAAGACTGTGTACAGTCTTAACTTTCACAGGTGCAAGTGCATGGTAATCAAATGATGGTTTTAACGAAAATATTCACTATTGTTTTGCTTTTCTTTTACTTTATTTAAATTTATTATTTATGAGCCACGCTCTGGAATAAAAGGGTTCAGTGCCTCTCCATGATGCTATATACTAAACAAATAATATCATAATTGTGGATCCATAAAATCCATTTTGTCTCACAACCAAGTGGATCATAAGGAAGACTTGTCTTTTGACATGCAGCAACTTGACCGATTGCAAAAAGTTTCGACCCAGGTCAGCTTGCTTGGATTGCGTAGGCTAATCTTGATCTTTTTTGCAAATGCATTAAACCTCCTTTTCACAGAGCATGACTCAAGATGTTATTGATTACAGAAATAATGTTTCTTTAACCTTTGCATAAACAATCAAGTATCTTGATAACTTTGAGGAAAAAGTATTTAGAAAACATTTAGGACAGAAGAAATCGATAGTAACCAAAAGACTTCAAAAACAAACAACATTGATGAAAAGGGGCCAACTTTTTATCCCGTAAATCAAAAGCTCTTGTAAAACACCGCTAACTACAACCAGGTGCAGGTATGTTTTTCTCTGTACTAGTATAAACTTAATGGTTACATTAAGTGAAAAGAAGGAATCTTGAGCGTTAAAATAAGATTTTTAGATAGATAGATTTAATTACGATTTGGACATACAGTAGATCAACATTATTACAAAATTACGAAAATAAAATAATAGTCACGTTCGACCATTATATATACAAATATGTAAGGAAATGGAATATGGAATATTACATTACTTTCTAGAGACTTATCTAATGACAAAAACATATGCACAGAGAAACAACAGTTATATCAAAGAAACAATAGAATACGAATAGTGCTAAAATAAGGGAGTGGCCGATCTGCAATCGGTAACTCCTCTATTTCTGTCACATCAGATATGTCGTCATTATAATGATTTTAGTATGAATCTTTTCGTCTTTACTGATGATTTCCCAGCTATCTCCTGACTTAGCTCTGTGTTAAATCAATTTTCAAATTCCGTGAGATGATAAAAATCTGATGATCGCTGCCTTGAAGATAGATAAATGAATATATATGAAAATATTATGGAAAAAATGACCATGTGTAAATCGCAGACAGCTTCTCAGATTGTCAGAAACTTGGAAAAAGTTGTATGAGACGGGTAAAAAGAAAACAGTCAGCATTCACGAAGCACGAGAACTTTACCTCTTTATCAGACATATATTTTAGCTGCGCTCTGGGGTCACAGGGAGAGTTAACGCATTTTATAAATGCATTACACCAAGCAAGCCATCGAATAATTATGAATCCATAAAATCCAGTTTGTCTTACAACCGACAGAATCATAAGGTAGAATGGTCCTTTGACATACCGAAAAGTTTCAAGTAGCAAAAGGACTCGACCCATGACAGACTGAGCAGACTACACAGGCTAACATGGTTGATCCTTTTTGCAAATACATTTTTGCCCCTGTTTATAGAGCATGACTCATTTCTGTAGACTTGTCCAATTTGTAAACATTTGCAAACAGACAGTCCGAAATACTGGGTCTGTTTATGGAAGTCTGTAAAACATTGTGGTAAAAGGAGAAAATGCTGTGTGACCAGCATGTTCTTCTCCCACAGAGTTTTCAAAAGCATTTTCTTTAGGGTTGTTCAACCACGGATTTGTTTGGTAAAGTATAAAAAGGGAACGTTTTGACCAAGAACAGGCTGCACAAGCAATGTATTACGGAATACCGTTAGGCCCATCGCCTTGAAATGTGTTAATTTTAAACGCAATGCTCGATCGCACGATGATGATAACGCGAAATCACGAAACTACTTTGATGAAAACACGATAGTACGATGACGATAACGCGATATTACGATGGTGAAACGCGATAGTGCGATGATGATAGTGCGATATAATATCGTGTTTTCACCATCGCATTGTCGCGTTTTCACCATCATATTTTCGTATTGTCGCGTTTTCGCCATCGTAGTATAGTACTTTCCCGTTATCACCATCGTGGTTTTGCGTTATCATCATCCTACCGTCGTGTTTCATCATTGTACTTTCACCATCATACTATCGTGTTTTCATCATCGTACTATCGTGTTTTCATCATCATAATGTCACATTATCACCATGGTACTATCGTGTTATCATCATGAAATGCATAAAATATGCAGTCTGATCTTTAATTAATACTGATCACTTTCCAGAGATATACAAAGCCAATCTTGAGGTTGCTTTCATTTGTGTCTTATTCCTTTGTTTCTAGAATGAAAATGTCCATTTGGTTTATTGGCAATCTTAACGGTTAAAAATCATTAATGTTTTTTTAACTCACAGAGCGCTAGACTGGACATTTACTCTCAGGTTACCAATGGACAAAACTTTATACTTGTCTAAACTGAAAGCACTTGCAGACGACAAATTAATTGTGGTTCAAATGGACATATTTGTTTTAGAACGGGTAAAAAATATTATGGGAAAAGGAAAAAAATGCTGGTCACCAGCATTTTTTCCTTTTTCCCGCAATGTTTTCCAAATCCTTATTTCTAAGGGTCATTTAAACTCGGGACATGATAGTACTTGAAGAGGTGAAATCGACATTATAGGTCAAGATCAGACTGCAACGGACATGCATAGTGATCTTGAATCTTCATTGTCGGATATTAAGTGAGACATTACGTGAGTTGAGACAGTTTGAGCCAAAATATCACACAACACACCGGACGGTGTAGAATTAGATCACACTACATGTTTTGTTGAGTTCCATCTTTACTCTTTACCAAACGACAAAATTTTTGACATGATCAGAAAGAGAGTATTTGCGGACGACAACTAAAATGTAACTCAAAATCTTACTTCTGTCCGATATAGGGTAGAAAGATTGTTGAAAATAGAGACAATGCTGGTTATCATCTTGGAAATGATATTCTGCAATGTACTGGTAAATGAAACTCCAAGAAATCTTTGACAGGTGCACTGACCGTCGCAATATAGCTGAAATAATGTTGACAACGGCATTAACGCCTAATAAACAAACCGCACATTCTTTGGCTATAATAATTTAAAAAAAGACACTTCAAAGTTTGGCAAATTGAACCCATCAAATAACACTTACTTTCCCAGCGAAATTGATTAAAAAAGGTCTTGTCTAAAATTCAGATGTATTAACCCTTATCCTGCCGAATTTAAATTGTTGGCGATTACACAGATTTCATTTGATTAAATGGCAATGGATGGGGTTTCCTTGAAAGAAATTAATGATAGAGAGGCGGGGAGTGCAGAGCAAGGTCAGACTGCACGTACAAGCAGGCTGATCTTGCCCTACTTTCTTCGCAAAATAAATCCATTATTGCAATCGGCAGGATAAGGACTAATGAGCTAATCTTCTGGTATTTCTACAAACAAACAAGTCAACCCTTTCCCCTACAACAACCCACAGATTTAAGGATCTAAAGGAAGAAGGCTTTTGCAAACCTTGAGAGAAATAAGAAAATGCTGGTAACCAGAATTAAAGTACGATGGTGAAAACGCGAAAGTACGATGCTGATAACGCGACAGTGCGATGATGAAAATACGATAGTACGATAGTGAAAACCGAAAGTACGATGATGAAAACACGATAGTACGATGATGATAACGCGACAGTACGATAGTATGATGATGAAAACGCGAAAGTACGCTGGTGAAAACACGATATTATATCGCGCTTTCATCATCGTACTTTCGTATTGTCGCGTTTTCACCATCGTGGTATCACATTCAAAGGCGATGGCCCTAACGGTATTCCGTAGTGTATCAATGTTATATGGATGCTTATTGAGACAGGCGAAAATTGTCCAAGAAATAGGAGATAAATGACTGAGATAGATTTTATACGATCAAAGTGCCACTTGGGTGCATTGTGTTTGGACGGTTTTTCTAAATCAATGAAACAATGTCCAATAATCTGCCCGTTGGCATAAAACTTGCATGTGCATGCTGATTTTAGTCAACACACAAAGCACATTTTCATCAACTTATCAATGATTATGCACCGCAGGATCAGGATTTACTTTTTCACATTTATCAACATTAATTTCATTTGTGTATAACAATAGCCTTGTTTGATTCAGATCACTTTGATTGCTCCATGGTGCTTTACAATGGTGTAGTCACC
Organism: Tridacna gigas; assembly: GCA_945859785.2. Lineage (NCBI taxonomy): Eukaryota > Metazoa > Mollusca > Bivalvia > Cardiida > Cardiidae > Tridacna > Tridacna gigas. The sequence continues at coordinate 59,939,133 of OX244028.2, forward strand.
CACAAACACCTGCCTAGCTCCTATTCCAATAAACATTTCCTTTCACAACTTCTCCATGCTACCCAGCAGTATGTGCACTTGTTCGTCCTTTAGTATGTTGTTGTCAACGTTTTCTAGATTTTTTTTGAAATACATGGACAATGTTGTTGCAACTTCTCGGTTTCTCTTTTCAACATTATTGTCTTTATCTTCACGCTTAGTAGCCTTTACGCTGCTAAGTGCGACTCGAGGACCTTTTGAGGATCGTGTAGATCTAGATCAGACTGCACAGAAATGCAGTCTGATCTTGGATCTACAGTGTCTGATAAGGAGATATTTTCCAAAATAAAATATATGTTTGGAATAGCAATATTTACGTCTTTACTATCGGCTTTAAAGTTCCATTTGATTTATTTAGCAGGTTAAGGGATAAATCAGATCATTCTTAGAAGGCTTGTGATAACAGAAGAGAGTGCCTGTAGCTTTGGAGTCTCTGGCTGGTCGTACACATTTAAAATCTTTTGACAAGTTCTGGTAGATCTATATCTGTTATTGCTGAAAATACTTTTGTCTATCTGTACACATCAGAAGATATTTTGAATATTAGTTATTCTGCTTTAGATAGCACAAGGAAGCGTTAACAGTTGTTGCTCTGTCGTTCTAGAAAAAGAGAAAATAGCACAATTTTCATTGATTCAATTTCGTTAAAAATAAACGTATTCATCGTATACATATGATTAATCTGACTAAAGTATAGACGTTATCTAGAACACATATACAACAGACAAGAGTACGTTTTTCTTTTCATATCACATACATAATAAATATATACTCTGTGTAGGTTTTTCCGTGTCACGTACATAAAATAATATGTACTCTGTGTAGGTTTTTCCTGTCACGTATATATGTACTCTGTGTAGGTTTTTTCCGTATCACGAACATATGTACTCTGTGTAGAATATCATCGGGTTCATGAATTACTGTTATGTATTGACGTTCGGCTTTTTTCAGCAAATCCCGAAAATGTCCAGCTCTCTGATATTTTTATTCAGTTCGTTGTCTGATTTGTTGTTGTTGTTCTTTTACAATTATAAAGGGAAGGTATATAATAGATGGAATATTACATCAGTCAGCATTTCTATGTGGTCCAGTAAGGCATCACTGCGTATATAAAGAAGTTCGTATCGGGTTGGACCTTCGGCCTCATCTTTTAGGAACCTCTGTACACACGCAACTCCACCTGATCTGTCCACGAAGAAAGGCAGGCTGTTTTAACATTCCATTCTTATCATATACCTCAAAATATTGTGACTAAAGTACCGTATTTATTTATAACGTACATATCTGGTAATCGGAAAATAATTATTGTGACTTCCGCGTGAGCTCATTACCGTTTGAGAACAAAACACAGTTTCAGAGCCTCTTTGATGATATGAAAATCAACAGGATTTAGGGACTGATACGTAGGCTATGAAACCATTGCTAAAAGAAGAGATGTACCGTTACAATATCTTCATAATTTCTCTTCTGCAAGATGATAGCGGTCTTGTGAAAGAAGACTGCTTACGATGATGAAGTATTTTTGTATAAAACTGTATACATAAATGATTTGGAATTATTACTGGATTCCTCTTTATTGACCCTAAAGCTGCTAAATAAATTGAACCCAATAGTGAAAAACTCAAATTGTTCGATTTCAAAGTTGATTTCACCGGGGAAAAATACCGTGTCAGAGTCTGTAGATTAAGATCAGAATGCACGTTTTGTGCAGTCTGATCTTGGTCTTCATTGTTTGCAAACGCACCCGAGTCACGCTAAGCAGCCTAAGGATTAATATTCCCTTTTTTTTTCTTTTTAGACAAGCCAAAGATGCCAAGAATGAGATACATCTACCATCAGATCTTGTTGACCGGCTGTCCACTCACCGATCATTACACAGTTCTGTCTCGGCAACATACCCTGTAGCTCGAGTGGTCGGCGATGACGAAAAAGATTTTGTTATGTTTTAGTTTACTCTTGCGGACATCTTACGTAACCATTACTGGCTGTTGAAGGTTTTTTTTTTGTACAAAATTGTTACTATTCCAGCTATATTTAAATCTTTTCCGAAACATTAGTTAAAAACATTCTTTTTTGTATTAGTATTCGAATACATGTAATTAAGTGTAATCTGAATCTTTGAAAAAGAAAATTACCCTTTACCACACAAACCAGAGTTTTAACATACCTGAGATAGAAATCTTTTGAAAATATTGTGGAAAAATGAGAAAATGCTTGTAGGCAGCATTTTCTCCTTTTTCCACAAAGTTTTAAATCCGTTCAGAGACAAAAATCATCCTTGAGCCTCATTTTATGTGTCGTCTGCAAATGCTTTTAATTTGGACAAGTCTGTTTTTCGTTTTTTTCGTTTTGGTAAAGGGTTAACAAAAAGAGGGAAATGAGCCATGCTCTGTGAAAAGGGGTTTAATGCATCTGCAAAAAGTATCGATTCATGTCAGCTGACCTAGGCCGAAACTTTTCGCTATTAGTAAATGTTCAACGTTTCTAAGGACCATTCTACCTCATAATTCAGTTGATGGCTAAAAAAGTGGCTATTGTGGATCCATAATAATGTGATTAATTGCTTGGTATAAAACATGACGGAAATGCATTAATCCCCCTTTTTCCAGAGCGTGGCTCAAATGTAATCTACCCAACAGTGTTTCTGCATACTGCTACGTTTAGGTATTCACAATACACATGTATCTTCATATTACATTTTAAGTTGATAGATCTTGATTAGATCTAATATGCTTTTTATAAAATGTGTTTGCTGGAATATGAATTTCTTACATATAATTTTAGATTTTCTCGACAAAAGCTTGCCAACATGTGCCATAACTAGCCTAAATGTTTGTTGCTGTGGTTATCAATTTTAGTAGCATCACCAAGATAAACGAATTAAAAAAAATCTTTTCTGAAGAAAATAAAGACATTTTTCGACAGTATGCGTGTACTTGGCGAGTGCGGCCGGATAACCTTGATTTTATTTATTTCCTTCATCCGCATACCACGTATTGACGCCATCTTGAAGATTCTTGCCCAAAAGTTTAATAGAGTATGGAAAAAATGTACTCTACATGATTGGACATGTATAAAAAAATCTTAGGAACATGAAGTTCAGAAAGAGTTGGCTGGGAAAAAGGAGTTTCGAGATGTAAAATTTATCTAAACTTAAAGCTGAACAGTGATAGGTTTAGAGCATGGGGCTGAAAGTGTCTATTATAATGTTAGAATAATGACAAGAAATAAGACGGAAAAAGTGTTTTTCCTTAGAATGGCAAAATTTAGACAACTTTTTTTGTCCATCAAGATTGTGTTCCAGCACAGATTTTATTTCTCATATAAATAAGCCATGCTCTTTGAAAATAGGGCTTAATGATCTGCGAAAAGTATCGACTTAGGTCAGCCTATGCAGTCCGCGCAGGTGACTTGGACCGAAACTTTTCGCTATTGGTCAATTTTCTGCATGTCAAAGGACTGGTCTACCTCATGACTCACACGGTTGGTAGATAAAATGGACTCTTTGGATCCATGATAATGTGATGATTTGTTTGGTATCCTGCATCACGGACATGCTTTTAGCCCCTTTTTTCCAGAGCATGGCTCAAATAATTTTAAAATACCTCTAAAGGCGGATCTACAAGCGATTTGTCATGCATTAAAGTCAATGTAAACACCTTCGTGTTACACTGAGAAAAAAAAAGATAACTATATGGAGAAGGAAAACTATTAGTAATGTTAAAAATGTACTGGTATACGTGGCAATTGTCAATGACTAGTGATTCTGATCTATCATGAATGACTTCAATCATTCTGATGGTGTAATGGTGGTGAAAAAGCATTGTTTGGAGTGATACTGAATCGAGTTTTTTTCCATATTCAATTAGTTAAACTCTTAGAACGCTTATTGATTCTTTTTGCACTACAGACCTATATATTTTCATTTTTAGTACTGGTTTTAATTGAGTACGATCATAAAAATAACCTGACAATTTAGATCAAAGACAAGACTGCACATTTTTGTAGATCATCGTGAGCTTGGTTGTCTGCAAGTGCTGAATCAAATTTTGCCAAGCGCTTTTAGGCATAACTACAAGGGGCGGGGGGGGGGGTGGTGCGGTAGACAATTTGCCTGTTTTTAAACGTGCCATTTCTTGTTCGTATATAAAAGAGTTTCACTTTCGTGTGTATGTGTGTGTGCAGATATATTTCATCTTTACAAATACATTACTGTCATTTTCATTTCATTCAAAATCATATTTTGCTTTTTCTTACTCAGTGTCAGTGTATTTTATTTTGCAAATGGAAGGCAGGGAAAAAAATCACACTTTTCTGCAGATTAAACAGAAGTTGTGTGAACAACAGTTTTTAGCAAAAAGGACTGATTTCTAACTTGTATACATTTAAACGTATTTCATAAGGAAATGAAATGAAATCTCAATAATTAGGAAAAAAAAAGTTTTGCATCTTAAAGGAAGAAAAGAATATCTTAATTAACAATGGACCAAGATTGGATATAGTTAAATTTGAATTCTGCTTGACTGGAAATGTTTCCAAAATTAGTATCTTTGTACAGTTGTAAAGGAAATTTATATTGAGACATTTTCCTTGAAATCGAATAGAAAATAGTATCATTTCAATATGGTATTTTTAGACTGGTCCTGCTTTAGAGTATTTACAGAGGACATATCAAATCTGAGCCCCAAAAGACGATTTGTGTCTTTAAAGTGGCAGAAAACATTGTGAGAAAAGGAGGAAATGCTGGTTAACAGCATTTTCTACTTTTCCCACAATGTTGTCAAAAGGTATCTTTATAGGGTCTTAAAACTATGGCATTGTTTGGTAAATGGCTAAACATTGTTTCAAGGATGTTTATGTGTATATAAAAAAATAACTGACAGTGACTTGGAAATACTGCTGCTCGTAATGAAGTTTCAGTGTGAAAATATGCATTTGCCAAATAATGATGCTGTATAATTTCAGAGGAAGGTTTAGAATCGACTGACTGGCGCGTAAAATAGGTCTCCTTTCATTGCAACCTTTGGGGATAAATATAGTGTAATGTTTTTTCTTTATCCTTACAGTGTGTTGTAAATATGTGTGTTGTCGTGGTGGTTTGTTTTAATGTATATTATTTTTCAAACAAAACTGTTGAATTACTGTATATGGTTTATACGGTTTCGGGTTATATACTGTTGAAAAAAAAAAAAAACGTAATGATAACATTTAGTGTCAACAATTTTCCAGATAGATCTTAACCTTTTACCACGTAATTCCGTTTGAACGACCCAGGGGACCGTTTCACTAAAGTACTTACGCAAACGTAACTAAGAAATTTCGTAAGTTTTAGTGTAACTCCGAGTTTTGCGTTTTACTAAAAGTTTCGTAGCTAAGTTCGAACGTAAGTTTTTGCGTAACTTTACGAACAAAAATATCCGTTATAAGTAAGAACATAGGCCGAAATCTGGAGGCACTTTTTGTATTTCGTCGCCAAGGAGGAAGAAATTTGAGAAAAAACATTATACTTATGCTCACAGCTATCCACAGTAGTCATAAATTTCATTTTTGGACCAATTAATGTTTTTGTTCGCAGGTTCAGTATCAATATTTGACGGAAGCAGCTGACGTATCAGATGACGAGAAATTTAGGGTAAATGCGCATAAATTACGCCATATTTCCCTCTAGCTGAACCGCACGCGCTATTTACCTACGTAACAAGTGCGCGGTAACTTCTGTTTCTGCCTTCAATTGATGAGTTACGGAAATATTTACGTACGCAAATTCACAAAGTTACGAAAGTTACGAATTTCGTAAATCTGAACGTAGGCGTAAAGTTACGAAAATTCCTACGCAAAAACATACCAATTGTTAGTAAAACGGTACCCAGGGGAGGAGGCCTTTTGAAAATGTTCTTGGCAAAGGAGAAAATGCTGGTAACCAGCATTTTCTCCTATTCCCAAAATGTTTTCCACTCAGTTAAGGGAAAGCTTCATTATTCGACTGCCATTTGCTTTGTCGTCAGCAAATGCTTTGAATGTGGACCAGTCTAAAATTTTGTCGTGTGGTAAAGAGTTAAACAATATCAGCCAAATCCGTTTCCACTCTATTGTTTATTTTGCAATACATGAAGACACCTTGGTGCCTCTTGCAGGGGACAAAACGTTAGAAATACCGTGGCCAACGGCAGTTGTGCTCTTAACTTGCAAATGAGCCGTATTATGTGAAAAGGGGGATTTAACGCAAGATATATGAAGATATAATTGACCGAGGACATAAAGGTTCGACCCATGGCAGCCTGGGCGGACAGCGCAGGTTGACAACTTTTTTTACAGGTGCAATTAGCCCCCTTTTCACAGAGGATGCCTCAAATATTATTTATTATTATATGGATTTTTACGTTTCTTGTGTTTACGAACATATTGTGACATATGAACGAAGATCATTAAATATTATTTTTACATCCACAAGATTGGAAGAATTTTGTTCCTTATTGTATTTCTATATTATCATCCCAAGACGCGATATCCACATAGATGAGCCATGCTCTGTGAAAATGTGGCTTAATGCATTTGCAAAAAATGTCGACCCAAGTCAGCCTGCGCAGTCTGCGCAGGCTGACCTGAACCGAACCCTTTTGCTATTGGTCAATTATCTGCCAGTCAAAGGACCAGTGTACTTCATGATTCATTCCGTTGTTAGACAAACTGGTTTTATGGATCCGTAATACTTGCTTGGTATCATGCATTACGGAGATGCATTAAACCCCCTTTTGCAAGAGCCTGACTTATATCTAATTATGATATTACTACCCATTATGTTCAGTGTAATGCAGTCCTTACGAATTTTCTTGTCTAAAAGTGCCGTATTTTGTCAACACTCTGTAGTCAGACACTTCATTTCTAAATTTTTTCCCTGCTCTGTAAAATTAACAATCAAAGTTGATGATCAGGAAAATGCTGTCAATTTTAACATCTATAGATCCATACCTAAATCATTAAATGGTAGTTTCGTTGAAACTATTTTCGTGATGTACACACGTGTCAAAGAAAATAATAGGATTCATCTAAATTTCAATACACATGTCTATGTACGCCTATGCTTTAATACATCATGAATTTTAACTTTTGAGATATATTTATGTGATAAAACTAATCTGACAGTCGTTCGCTTTTGAGGTAAAAAAAAATATTAAACTCGCGGACAGAAAAAAACGTTATTAAGATCGCCAAAGCCTGGCTGAATAACATTTTTTCCAGACTCATTTAATAGATAAACTTCAACCAGGTAAAAAGTAAACAAAAAATAGAGCGACTTGGCAATTTTTGACCTAGTTTTAAAATTGATATTTCTGCCAGCAACTAACACTTGGACCAACCGTTCGATAACAGATTGTCATCATTCCAGTAATTTCCATATTTTTAAAGATATGATTAAAATTTAAATGCGTTTTAAAAACTGCAATGTTTACTTTTGGCAGCTGTATGGCCTTTAAATACCAACTCGTGTCAAATATTTTATAACTGTGGCACTGTAAACTAGTGTTGTGATTTGTTACGACCATCATGTTGCAACGAAACGCTGGTGAGACGAAAGCACTTGGCTGGGTTACACACTGCAGGAAAACAGGTTTGGGCAGACATTTAGCTCTTTGAGTGCCAAACATGTAAACTCGACCTCTTTCAACAGATGAAAATACGAGTTACTGAAACTCAGAGAGATTGTTATTTCACAGGCATGAAAAAAATCAAACGGACGGTATAGATCCAAGATCAGACTGCACCTTCTGTGCAGTCTGATCTTGGTCTATGCCGTCCGCAAAAGCCCCTGTTTTCGATTATGGCGCTAAACAGGTTGACCGAAATTCTTCAGCATCAACTAAAAAAAAAAAGAAATATATATATATATATATATATATATATATATAAAAACCCAAATACTTTAACTTTGTTTAAGTCATTTACATTAATTTTAGGGAGCTACAAAATTCACCGGTGGTTCAGTGAATGAGACATTAGATTGTTAGCAGGAAATCTCTGGTTTAATCCATGCAGACGGCGCTATCATAGGCATACCACTGCAGAGTCCTAGATTGGTACTGATGGTGACGCCCTGGAATGACTTTGAATAAATGAGCTGCTGGCATGATTCACTGAATTGTAGTTTTCACACTATTCATAAAAATCTACAGGGCACTTCTTTCAATCTACAGAATTCATCATGGTGTTAAGCAGAATTGGCCCGGAGACACTTATGTCCGCAATGCTGGTACTATATCATGAGGAATCCGTGGATAGGTGCACTGATCACCGTGATGTAACTTGTAACGAAATTAAAACCAGATAAGCCATACTATGGCTAAATGTCTAAAGGGTGTTTAATGCATCTCCATGCTACGCTACACCAAGCAAGTCATAATATTTTGATTATGGATCCATAAAATCCATTTTGTCCAACGATCGACTGAATCTAAAGGTAGAATACTTTTTGACAAGCACAAAAGTTACAAATAGCAAAATGTTTGAAATCATGTCAGACATGTGCGGATTGGGCAGGCTGATGTGAATCGATACTTTTTGCAGAGATGCATTAAGCCCCCTTTTCTCAAAGCATGGCTCCGATGCTTTTGCAAATAGCAATCCGCCTCCTGGACCGTGTGGCTGTGGCGCTCATCTCGAGGCTAACCTGTGGATAAGTTTGATTTTGACGCTTTTTAACAAGGTAAATGGTGCAAACGGTTTTCATTTATATCTTACAGCGCATAACATTTGAAAACATTGTGGCGAAATGAAATCATGCTCCTAATGAGCAGAGTCTCGTTCTATCACGACTTAGTCACATGTTTCCGTGTTTCAGTTTTTATTCATGTTAATTACCTGTTTTGACAATGATGTTTTGGAAGTTTTTGGTATCTTTTGCAAAACTTTTCTTTGGTCGTTATGTATCAAGAAGGTAAAGATATTGCATTTGAGCCATACTCTGGGAAAAGGTGGTCTAATACACATGCAAAAAGACGTCAAACCAAGTCAGTATGCGCGGACTGAGCAGGCTGACTGAATTGACACTTTGGGCTTTGGGTAAATTTTCTACATGTCTGAGTACCATTTCGCCCCCAGGTTCAGTCGGTTGTTTGACAAAATGGATTTTATGGAACAATGATTATGTGACAATTTGCTTGGTACAGCAGTGTATCATGGAGGTCCATTGACCCCTTTTTGCCAGAGGGCAGCCTATTTGTTAATTGTTGCTTCCAATGATTTTTTAAGCAATTCGGATACTGGCTGAAATAGGAAATGGAGATGGCCTACCGTTATTTCTTGTTTCAGTCTGCGTGTGGACTGTCGTCCTTGAGTAGAAATGACTTACATGTATATAATATTGGCTCTCTTTGGCCATACACAAAAATAGCACTTCACGTGTGACTTTATCGGTTGCTATTTTATTCAAGTCATGCTTGAAAAGTATGATGTTTGCATATTTAGACTGGGGGACATTTTGGGTGACCTATCTTTGGGGGCCATTTTATTTGACACATTTTGTTCCAAAGCAACCACGTGACTATTGTTTTTTTGTTTATTTGTTTCTTTTTTTAAGCAAGCCAACAAGAATTCCGTAACATGCATATTACTGCCGTTCCATGGAAACATATTCAATAGTTTTTGATAATACGATTAAAGTGGTTTGATTCTGACAGAGGAGTACCTTTGGGGATACGTTATTGTGTAAGGCAATACAAATTACTAGCGTTTATAGGTGCAAGACAAAACGCAGCCGTAGCCGTGTTATGGTACCTATCGTGTCTCTCTTTATCGATTTTTCATTGTTATAAAGTCCAGCCTTGTCCAAATTGAAAGCATTTGTAGACGACGAATTAAGTGTTACTCAAAACGAAAATTTGTCTTTCATTGGGTAGAAAACATTGTGGGGAAAAGGAGAAAATACTGGTTACCAGCATTTTCTCCTTTTCCTGCAATGTTTTCCAAAGCCTTCTTTCTCGGGGTCGTTAAAAGTCTGCATTGTTCGGTAAAAGGGTTGAAACAAGAAATATCTTTATCCTTTACCAAACAATCCCGACTTTAAACGACAATAAGGAAAAGGAATACTGACACAATGTGGGAAAAGGAGAAAATGCTGATGACCAGATTTTTTTCCCTTTTCCTACAATGTAGAGAAAACGCTGGTAACCAGCATTTTCTCGTTTACCCACATTTATGTCCACCCTTTCAAAGCAGTAGTCATCCTTTTTGTCACATTCACTTTGTAGTCTGCAAATATTTTCAACTGGGTCTGGTCAAACATTTTGTCGTTTGGTTAAAGATACATCTTTACCCGTTTTCAGCCAGTTTTAACACATTTCATCAAACTATGATCATTCTTTTATCTTCGAGCTAAATGTTGCCCCTGACGGTTGCAAGGTTGCAAAGACTGCTACGGATAGAAAATGCATTTCGTTTTCGGGGGGAGGGGGGGGGGGGAACTCAAAGAAATCAGTAGTTTTCTTACGTTTCCGGATAAAAGTATTCATTCCTTACAACATAAATGTTGGTAATTAACATTTAGAAGCATTCTACGGTCGATCAAAGTTTAACAGTGTATTTTCTGTCTGGCTGTACGGATGTCTCTTGAAGACTTAAAGAAGACAGATGGTGTAAGAGGTCCTAGAATATAATTATTGACAATATTTTCTGGCTGAATGTGAAAAAAGTAAAGGTAAAGGAAATAAAGCTTGTCTCTTTGTTTGGTTTGTATTGGAGTTTAACGCCATTTTAACAACCCAGGTCATATCATGGCGGTAAGAGACGCACCCATATGTTTCTTGGCTTTCTCACACCAGTACTAACACAACTTTCTTTCCACAGCCACTGACTGCTTTTCTCACATGCATCAGAGGTGAGAGGCGGAAACAGCCGGACAGAAATTTTGCCTCAACCTCGTATCGAACTCGCAACCACCAGGTTACGTGTCAGATACGCTAACCACTGAGCCACCCAGGCGGGCGAAAGATAGCTACGTCAGCAATTGTCCTTTATCATAATTGGTCTGCGTATTGATGAAAATTTTCTTTTTTAAATAGATCTAGAAGCATTTTTTTTTTTTTTTTTCAATATCAAATATTAATTAAACACATTGTTTTAAAAGGCGCAGCTGCTATTAAAAATTACGTGTCTGATTGGGGAGGTCATTAGACCTCTCCAACAGGGGTGAGTTTAAAAGGCAGACTGCCACAGAAATCGCTGTCTAAATCCATTTGTTTTTTTTTTGGTAAATTGTTCTGATACACAGTCTATTTCGTCATGGTTTTATAAATAAACCGAAATAAAAAAACTGAAATAGGAAATAAAAGTGTTTTTTTTTTTATGACGGATTTCCAAAAAGATTTACTGTACTATATTGACTGTAAATGATCTCTCCAATAATTGCAATTTTTCATTAAACAAATAAATCTAAGCAAGAAGAAAAAAAAAAAAAATCGAGAAAGAACACCAAGGGAAAAGATCACGTGACTTGATACTATCTGGAGAATCGTACCCTGGAGAACTCGTACCCTAATTATCGAGAGCACGAGTTCTCAGGAGAATTCATACCCCACAAATAGATATAAATAGGTTGATCAGTATGCTTTCAAGTTTTATTTTTCAAAACTGACTAGACTCTAGCATTTTTCTCAGTTTTATACAAAACTTCTATGGATTTATAATGATATAGATTTGATGAAATAACACACAGAGTTGCTTCTATTATGCGGGATTAAGAGAATCCGTGTCCGTGGTCCTTTTGTTTTGGGCGGATTGCGCAGGCTGACATGGAACGATACTTTTTGCAGATGCAATAAGCGCCCTTTTCTCAGAGCATGGCTCAGTTATCTACTTTCTTAAATTTTTAAAATTTAGACAAACAACCTCTTCATTATACATGTCTGTAGCAGACAACTTTCCAAAATATTGTGTGAAGAGGACAGGCTGCTAGTCACTGCAATTTCCCCTTTTGTCACGATGGTTTCCATCATATCAAAGCACCATCTTCCACATTAATTATCAAAGTTTGAATTGTCGTCTGCATGCTTAACTGTTTGGGACAGTCCAAAAATTGCTGTTTGTTAAAAGATTAAAAAATGTTACATTTATTTTTAACATGTCTGGTACTAGTTAGCTCCACTGGCCGAAGGCCAGCGGGCTTATGTCATGGTCCGGTGTCCGTCGTGCGTCCGTCCGTCCGTACGTCCGTCCGTACGTGCGTGCGTCCGTCCGTCCGTGCGTGCGTGCGTTAACTTTTATTTCAAACATCTTCTTCTCTGAAACTACCCATCCGATTTTCACGAAACTTCACAGAAATGATCCTGCCATGGTCTTCTTCAGAATTTCTTGAAAGAATTTGATTCCTTCAAAAACTCTGGTTGCCATGGCAACAAAACTGAAAAATATTGGAAATCTTTAAAAATCTTCTTGTCTGAAACCATAAGGCATAGGGCTACCAAATTTGGCATGTAGCTTTATGTAGTAGACCTCTATCAAGTTTCTTCAAATTATAGCCCTGGGGTCAAAATTGGCTCTGCCCTAGGGGTCACAAGTTTTACATAGGCTTATATAGAGAAAACTTTAAAACTCTTCCTGTACCTAGCCATTAGGCCTAGAGCTACCAAATTTTGCATGTTGCTATATCTAGTGGGTCTCTACCAAGCGGGCCAAAATTTTAGCCCTGGGGTCAAAATTGGCCCCACCGTAGGGGTCACAAGTTTTACATGGGCTTACATAGTGACAACTTAAGAAATCTTCCTTTTTTTTTTTTTTTTTTTTTTTTTTTTGAAATTAGCCTTGCATCAGGGGTCTTATGTTTTACAGAGGCTTCGTATGGACAAAACTTAAAAATCACCTTAATTATAACCATACAGCATAGACTTGTATTATTTTGGCATGTGGCTTTATCTTGTGGACCTCTACCAGGGTTCAAGTAATTATAGCTCTGGGATCAAAAATGGCTTTGCCTTGCGGGTCTCAACTTTCACATGGGCTTTTACAGGGAAAACTTTGTAAGTCTTCATTTTGAAACCATTTGGCTCAGAAATGAAATGTTTAGTATTTATGGTTTATATTTATAAGCCAGTGGAGCGATACAGGGCCATCAAGGCCCTCTTGTATTATGTATAGGCCACCTTTATTTATTGTCATCAGGTAAGATTCTTGCCTATTCAGTGGAATTAGCATATTGTATTAAATCTTAATTGAACGATTTCTCCTTTCCAAAAATGTTTTGGCTATCTGAGCACACATTACAAACATTCATTAGAGGTTTGTTTCTTTTGACAATGAACCAAACTGGATCATCATCTTCAGTTTTGTGTCCTTGAATTTTGAAAAAAAATGTATTTCTGAGCATGTTAATAGCATATGGCCTACAATTTCTTCAAATCTTTACCAAACTCGCGTTGTTAGATATTTATGAAAGCTTGGTTCCTTTCAAAATTGAGCAAAACCGGGCCATGGAGTCACACATTACATGCTCTTGAATTAAAAACAACAACAACAACATTTTTTTAGCTTGTGAACAGGTTACAGCCTTCATTTTACTTTCAATCTTCACAAAACCCACACAGTTTATAGATATTCATGGGAGCTGGATTCTTTTGCAAACCGTGGGATTATTGGGTCAGAAATTCCTTACCCTTAAATTTAAAAAATGCATTTTGAGCTTGTCAAGAGCTTACCGCAAGTATTTTTGGAAACTAACATGAAAAAGAATAGCTTTGCTCATATCAGCTCTCAATTTCATTATACCTCCACAACTCTTTTTAAAAACCCGAGTCTGTATTTAAATACCAGTAGAGCTGTTTTTAGTCCTTATAGGCCTCTTGTTCCTAGAATATTATAACAATGTTGAACATGTACTGTTTTGTGCCATTACACCAGAAAAATTGAAAAACAATATTTTTTTTCTCATTCATTTAATGCCTAACCTGTTTGTTTACATCTACCAAAAATATATTGAAATCAAAAGCCAATAAACTGTTTGAAAACATTGATGCCGACCTCTCCTGGCTTCTTTTTTTAAGAAGCCACCTTGTATGTATTTATAAAGACTTTAAATTAATGGGTTATAGGGTAACGCATGAAACATATTATCTACCAATTAGTGCAATAAGAAGATAATTCTCTAACATACCCATTCTTTAAGTTGGGGGTAAGCGCCGCCGGGTATCGTTCAACAGAAGCAACCCTTGTACATTGGTATCATAGAAACGTCCGTATAGACTGCAGAATGAATATGTCCACATCCAAATTACTATTTATTCATCTGAGACTAATACCAAGACAAAGGTCAAAAGCCAGCAGATATATGTCCAGTTTCGCCCAGGAAATAAGAGCCATGCTCTGTGAAAAGGGGTTTAATGCATCTGAAAAAAGTATCGACTCAGGTCAGCCTGTGCACTCCGTGTATCTCAGGATTCAGTCGATTGGTATACACAATGGATTTTATAGATCAATAATTATTTGATGACTTGCTTGGCATCATGAATCATGGAGATGCATTAAACCCCATTTTGTTAGAGCATTTCTCAATTGATAAAACTACCCCACTACAAAAACTATCAAACTATCGACAAATTTAGAAACTGCTAATTCCTAGCAAAATCTCAAATCTTTACAATGTTTTCAGTTTAGTCAGATGTAAAATCTTCATCTATGGATAGGAATACATAGAAATGTTTCTATTTTCTACACAATCCCTTTAAGAACCCTGAGGAAGAAGCCTTTTGAAAACATTGTGGGTAAAGGAGAAAATGGTGGTAACTAGCATTTTCTCCTTTCCCCACAATGATTTCTAATCTTCAACTGACAAATCCAATTATTTTTGCCACATGTATTATGTCGTCTGCCAATGCTTTCAACTTGGACCATTCTAAAATTTTGTCGTCTGGTAAAAGAGTTAACAGAGATATTATCCTTTGTGGTTTATCCTAAGTAGATCTACTTTAATTCCTAAGTACGTACAATCTGGAACGTATTTTATTGTCTCGGTTTAAGGCCATGGACTTCAAAGTATGCGTTTCACATTCTACCTAGTAGCCCAACTTTATTTTTGCCTTTTCATTTCTTTACTTGATTTATTTTGGTTCAATAAAAAGGCTTATGTAGGTAATCATAAAATCAAAGCTTTTAAAAGTAGCCGGGTGGCTCAGTGGTTAGCGTATCTGAATCGTGACCTGGTGGTTTAGGGTTCGATATCCGGTTGAGGCAAATTTTCTTTCCTGAAAATTTTCGCCTCTTACCTCTGTTGAAAGAAAGAAAAGCAGTCATTGGCTTTGGAAAGAAGTCGTGTTAGTACTGTTATGGGAAAACCAGGAAACATATGTGTAGGTGCACTGACTGCCGTGATATGACCTAAGCTAATAAAATAGAGATAAAATCAATTACAATACAACACAGTTCAGGCGTCATTGCTATGAATAAGGTTAATTTCGGAAAACATGGAAAATAAGGCTACGGGTATATAGAATAAATGCACATGACTGGTATTTCCAGATGCTGTCTGTTCTAATCCCTACTATGCCTTTCGTTTTTCTTTCTTTGCAGATAAAAATTTCTATTTCACATTTTCCCGTGATTTACATAGAGGTTATCTGTTTTTCTTTCTTTTTTTTTTTTTTTTTTTCGGTGAAAGATCGACATTTATTTCATCAAATGTAACATTATCGATAAGATTTTCCAGTATGATGTACACAGGATGGAATATATATCTATCTTTCACCGAAAAAAACAAAGAAACAAATATTCAAATATTCGATTATTTCATACTTCTAACCCCCTTTTTGTCGGAGCTTGCGAAGTAAATGGGAAGCTTTCGGTATTTCATACCACTGAGTTTATCAATCGACAAATTCACTGGTCGAAACAGTGTAATCATCAAACCATAATCTACCATTATTTCCCGATAAACTACCGAAAAACATGATATAAAGCGATTTATATTCATTAAAGACCTAATAGCGGCCAAAGTGTAAACAATTCTGTGTAAAGAATATAGATAAGTTTCATTCATACCATTTAAATGCATAAAAATTATTGTAAGTCTGCAGATGTGTTCAAGTGCCGTTGGTGTAAGTTCCAGTCACTGGCAGAACAATGAATCTTAGAACTAGAATTAATTACGTTTGGCAGCTATCGGGCCTTTAAATTTTAGTGACGCTAATAATTAAGACAACGTTCTTCGGAAGCTATTGGTTTCTCTAGACTTAACAACGTCAGCCGGTAAGAGGCTGGATCATGTGGCAATGACTTTCATCAGTCCTTTAAAAAAAATTGGAGTAGCCGGGATTCGAACACATGATCCTTGATCCTTTGTACTCACTGAGCTAGCTGGTAGAGGTGGGGAATAAGATAACCGAACCATGCTCTGTGACAAGGGGCTTTAATGCATCTGCAAAAAGTATCGACCCTGCGTAGGAACTTTTTGCTTTTGGTCAGTTGTCTGCATGTCAAAGGACCAATCTGTCTCATGACTCAGTCTGGTTTGAGACGAAATGAATTGAATGGACCAATAATTATGTGATGACTTGCTCGGTGTAATGCACTCACGGTGCATTAAACCACCTTTTGCCAGACCATGGCTCAATTTTGTTAGAATAGACAGAGCGATGAATTCGTGCAATTATGCATGTTTTTAACTCTTTACCAGGTGGCAAAATTTAAACTAGTCCCTCTTGAAAACATTCGCAGACAATAAATGAAAGAAAGATACATTTTTACAGCTAGGAAAAAAAAAAACGCTATTAAAACTTGATAGTGTACAGTTTCTGTCGGTTGTAACCTGTGAAACCTTGCCGCCGCCAGGGACAACATTTGGCATGAAGATACATGAATGGTAATAGTTTTATAAAATAAAGATGATATAGATCAAAAACTGGCTGAAAACGAGTATAGACGTGTCTTTAAATGTGACTCAAAGGATGAAGTTAATTGTCTTTGAAATGATAGGAAACATTGCTGTAAATGGAGAATATGGCTGGTTACTAGCATTTTCTCCTTTTCCCACATTTTTTTTTTTTTTTTTTTTTCTTTTTTTTCAATTTCAAAAAAACCTCTTCCTCAGGGTCCTTTAAACACGCGATTGTGGTAAAGGTATTGACATTGAGAAGCATGAGACAGGGAAAAGAGATCGAAACCAAAAATTGAATGTCTTAGCCTTATTATAATTATATACAGTATAGGGGATAAAGGATTTAGAATTGGAAAGTAAACAAAAGTGGATAATACCCCAATAAAACTGTTCATATAAAACGGTGAGATTTTAACCCTTATCCTGCTAAACAAGTTAAATAAAACTATTTAGCCGATAGTTAAAACCCGGATAATGCTATTTCAAACTTATTTTTGGAGAACAATATCGTCTCATCGGACAGTGTAGATTCAAGATCAGACTGCACGTTCTGTGCAGTCTGATCTTGATCTACACTGTCCGCAAAAGGTCAGCGAGTCGCACTTAGCAGCGTCAGGGTTAACACCTAACATTTCCCTTTGTTGTATTTCAACACGATAATTTTACACTGTGGAGTAACTCTTCAATTCTATCCTTTCTGTGAACATGTATTTGTTTTCTTTTTATTTGTTTAGTGTTTAAAGCAGTTTTCATATTATTTCACTTATATCACAGCGATCAATGGACTTATGAATGCGTTCCAGGAGGCAGTTTTACCAATATTTCGCCCAATATTCTTAACAGACCACTGGTAGCTTTCCCAAATAGCAATCATCGAAGCAACAATTAGCGGTGAGAAAGGAACGAATTTTGTTGCAATGGTGTCATAAGTACTCGGAAAGAAATTGGCCGAGCTGGGGATTTAAGCCATCAACTCCCAGGGCCTGTATTCACCGACAACTCGTAAATCCATTCTCATTTTTATTTTCAAGAATTTTCTTAATTTCAAAGCAAGACAACTTCTGACTGACTAAAACATTTGGCTTAGCTAATCGGAAGTTGCGTTACTATCTTAAATTTAGAATTAAACTTAGAATGAAATTAAGAATGGTTGGTGAATACGGACGCTGGTCTCAAGTCCTGCGCGATACCTACTGCTCTAGCGGAGACCGGCAACACGGCATTTGTTCACCATGTATTACAAAGTATATGCATTTTGCGAACTACAATCATTTACATACCTTTGGGGAAAATGGCTTTGAAAAGAATTGTATTGATTTGTTTTTTTTTTTTACATTTCAGTTACATCGCGGCGCCCAGTGCACCTATCCATGCTTTCCATGAATTGTTTCTTTTTACCGGTTCTTCGCTCAGTATTCTCCCCAATCCACTGGCTGCTCAGCCTTGAAAAGAAAACATTCTCCTAAAACTCAGACTTTAGGATATCCCCAAAAACATTTTAACACACCGGTATATTACTCGCTTTGAGCAATTTCTGCATGATGTCAACATGTTTACAAATGTCTGCTATGTTACACTCGTAAACGTGCTTAACGGGGTTAAATTCTTTATCAAACGACGGAATTTTAGACTAGTCCAATTTTAAAGCGTTTGCGGGGAGACAAATGTGCATCAAACGATGTGCTTTGTCTTTTAAAGGGAAGAAAACATTGTAGGACAAAGAGAAAATGCAGGTTACCAGCATTTTCTTCTCTTCCCACAGTGTTTTCAAAAGCCCTCTTCTTCAGGGTCTTTAAAATTGGCATTGTGTGGTAAAAGGTTAAAATCACAGTAGGTGTAAATCTGACTATTCATAGATTAATTTCTTTATCGATTGGCGGACGTCAACGCCGATTCTGCAAAAGTAAATGAATTGACCGTTTTTAATCATTTTAGCCCATCACCGAAACAATCACGTTGTTTTACATTGCCAGCTCGATTGTTTCTTTCCGAGGATCGGTCATAGTCATTGGGACAAGATTCATTATCCTCACACCGTTGATAAGTGTTTCAACGATGGTTATGCGGGAAAGCAGTCAGTGGTTTGGGGAGAATATAGAGCGAAGTACTGGTAAAAGAAACTCCAAGGAAGCATGGTTAGGTGCACTTGACTCCACGATATAACTGGATTTGTTTTTTAACGGCGTTAAGTAAATGAAAGCGCACAAGGTCGTTTAGAAAGTCCCTGTACAATCTTAAAAAAGATGTCCACATTGCAAACAGAATATACATATGAGAAAAGAGCTCTTAATGCTGACCTCGGCCCAAACTTTTCGCTATTGATCAATTTTCTGCGTGTCCAAGGACCACTCTACCGCAGGATTAATTCGATTGTTAGACAGAGTGGATTGCAAGGACCCATGATTAAGTGATGACTTGCTAGGTATTATGGATCACGGAGATACATTAAGCCCCCTTTTCACAGAGCATGGCTCACATATTTAAAAAAAAGAAAAGTACGGTGAATAAAACAAATACTTAATCTTATCACTTTTCCATGCATTGCGGGTCCTGCGTGGCTCAATGGTCAAGTATAGGAGTCGTAACCTAGTGGCCCAGGATTCGAGCCTCACTGTACACACTGGGTTTTTCGTGGGAGTTTCCTTGGGCAAGAAACTGCAGAGCCACAGCGTAGAAGTGGGAAACCCAGGACATACATAAATAAGCGAGCTGTCGCCGTGATATGACTGAAATAATGTTGAAAGCGGGGTAAAACTACGTTCTCAGTCAAGCAATCAACCATTTGCATGGATCGCAATGCTTAATCACTTTATTTTCTACATTTTCCTCGGTGAAGAGATTACGGTTGAGCCTAAAGGCACAGCATGAAGTTATTGGTTTTATAGATCAGCTTATGACTATAAACTTTTTAACTGTGGGAAAAAAATAGGAAAACTCTTCAAAGTGGATTCAAATAATATGAAACTCAAAAGATTTAGTCTTGACCGGTCCGTTCAGATAAACAAGCCGTGTTAATCATTTTTTTTTTTTATGAATTTTACCAACACTTAGTAGTGTTATTCATGACTTCAACTGCTATATTTCTTTAGTTGTAGATCAAGATTAGACTGTACAAAATGTGTAGTATGGTCTCTGATTTACACCATACGATATTTTGAAGAGATAATCTGACTAAAATACCAGCGACTCGATTTGACTAAACAACATTCTTGTATTTCCATTAGATTTTTTTAGAAACAGTGCTATTCATTTAGCAGCTAAAGGTTTTTTTTTTTTTGGCTATATATACTAGTATATATAAACCTGTGAAGCGCTGAGCCTGGAATTAATATCTTATGCGGACAATGTAGATCAAGATCAGACTGCACAGAAGGTGCAATCTGATCTTTGATCTACAATGTCCGCTTCTTTGACAGGCATACTGACAAAAACAGCTTTCAAATTACGACCAATGCATTTTTATACTGACCGATATATTTGTTTCGTTTACTGACCCTTTACCACACAATACCAACTTTTAATGACCCCCAGTAAGAAGGTTTATGAAAACAATGAGGGGAAAAAGGAGAAAATGCCGGTGACCAGCATTTTTCCCATTCCCAGAATGTTTCGTAAACTTTCAAAGATGAATTTAATTGTTGAGTCAAATTTCATTTTGCCGTTCGCATGGGCTTTTAAACATTTACCGCACAATACCAATTTTAATGGCCCTGGGGGAGATGGCTTAGGAAAACATTGTTGGAAAAGGAGAAAATACTGCCAACCAGCATTTTCCCACAAAATTTTCAGCCCTTTCACTTACAAATTCAATCATTTGAGCCATATTTCATATGTCGTCTGCAAATGCATTGAATTTGGAGGATATCAACATTTTGTGGTTTGGTAAAGGGTAAATATGGACAGTCTAAAATTTGTTCGCCTGTTAAGGAAGTAACATACAAGGGTAAACGTGTAGAATGCTAGTAGTAGTGTGCGGGTCTAGTTTATTTTTGACGTGTGAACATAAAGAATGGCTCGCGGTTTTTGCAGCTCTCAGTCTTAGGATATGTCATAGTTGGTAAGTACGATACGCGTTTACTGTCTCTCATTTCTGTCTGTCTGTCTGCCTCTGCCTGACCACCTCGCCTTCTTGCCTGCCTGCCTGCCTTATAAAGATAGTCTAACAAAGTCATGTGATTTTCCTAAATTTGATTCGGAATAGCGTTTCAATGATTTTTGTTATTTCGACTATTTGATTTAGAGATTACCATGCGATCAAATACTTGACAGGTTTTTCTAGTCTAAAGGCTGCTAGACACGACAAAATTGTGCTTTCAATGTAATGGTCGAGATCAGACTGCACAGAAATTGCAGACAGATCTTCAATCTCTGCCTGCCAAACTTGGCACCTCCAATATTTCGGGTTTTACCTAAGACTGGTAATTTTTACTTGAATCTTTTACCAGTTTGAATAAGGAAGCGGACAGATATAAAGGCCGTGATACTAAATGTAGTTTTTTGAACCACTGGTCATTTCTTTAGACAAATTAATTATGAAAATGTGCATAAATACGTGTTATGCCGCTTTAGGCATTTAGCTTTGCCAAGGTGTACATTCATCTGTACGCCTTCCTTCCTTCCTTCTCCTTCCTTCCTTCCTTCCTTGTGTTCAGTTTATTTGTCGATTCCTCAATAAAAAGAAAAAAAAAAAAAAAAAAAATTGATTAAATAATTTATGAAATAAATTACCCATCCCCCCCCCTCCATCCACCCATCCATTAGAGCAGGTAAGAAACACTTTGTCACTGTAACAAATACGGGTTTGATAACTAAACTAACAAAAACAACCATTACATTGTAATATCTTAGTCATTTCCCTTTACCGTGCAACCACGTGATTTAGCGTAAAGAAGCAGGCCTCTGAAATTATGATGGGAAAAGAAGAAAATGTTGTTAACCAGCATTTGCTCCTTTTGCCAAAATGTTTTCTGTCCTTTCAAAGGCAAATCTTATTGTTTGAGCAATGTTTAATATGTCGTCTGTAAAACGGTTTTAATTTGGAAATGTCCATATATTTGTTGTCTGGTTAAGTGTTTAGACATTGTTTTGGTTATAAATGGACCGTCGCGTGAGTAACGAGTATGTCGTGCCCGACCTCGCCTGCCAAATTAACCCTTTCACTCATTTTCCATACATTTTGTGGCAAGGTTGAGATATGGTAGTGATTTGAAAAAACGTTGCGAATAATGGTGAAATTGCTCGAGTCGGGCAACTTTCTCCACTTTTCGTAAAGCTTCTCTTGTCATGATCTCATTTCATCTAACTGACCCTATATTTCTCATTTCCATATGTATTTCCGGTGTGTACTGTATGAAATAGTTCAAATAATAAGCCATGTTCTGGTAAAAGGGGATTTAAAATATCTCCGAGATGCATTATACTGAGCAAGTCATAATATATCTCTAGATCCATAAAGTCAATTTTGCCCGACAACCGGCGGAATCCTGAGGTACACTGTACCTTTTAGATGCAGAATATTGATCAATAGCAAAATTTACGACCCATGGAAGCCTGTGCGGACTGCGCAGGCTGATCTGGGTCGATACTTTTTGCACATGAACTAAATTCCCTTTTTCACAGAGCATGGCTAAAATGTAGGCTGACAAGGGTCTATGCTTTTAGCAGATGCATTAAGCTTCCTTTTCACAGAGCATATATATATATATATATATATGTGTGTGTGTGTGTGTGTGTGTGTGTGTGTGTGTGTGTCAGCTAGATGGACACGACTTTAGAAATACAAAAATATACAAAAAATGATTTCAAATGTGCAGAATGATAAAATAGCGCACAAAAAAAAAAAATCATGTTCTCTTACCATGATTTTTACATGACTTGTCTTTTTATCTCAATGATCGCTATTTCTTTTCATATATTACTTTAGAAAAAAAAAAAATGAATACGAAATGCCCCCTTTATCCTTTCAGCGAAATAGGGGCTTTTGCTGACGGCATACGTCAGTTTCCGACTGCACAGAACATGCAGTTTGATCTTTGATCTATAACGTCCTAGCATTTATGATTTATAAAATTCAGTCGAGTTTCAGTTGATAGTATTCTCATCCGTCGAAGAGGTAGTGTTAATAGCCTATAGTTTAAGCTGAAAGAGTTTAGAATTTCATATCATGAGGTAAACTGGAATAATTTCGCTTTCAAAATCTCATTCTGACATTTTGGTTATTAGACCATAAACACAAAGGTGCATCTATCGTGGCACGCTGTGTGACTAACCTGGTAGCATGTTTTCCCTTAACCTTAGACCTTCTCATAGTACAACACAAGTCAACATAAATATAGTATATTTATTTCAATGGTAACGTGGTAGGGAGCACTTGAGAGAGAAAGCGTATATACCTACATATGGAACGCCACAGCTGTCTGATGTTGTGAGCAGTAGTGTTGACATGCCTAATCTCTGTCTTATTATGTCTAAAAGAAGTGTTATTATGCCCAAATGTGGTCTTGACTTGTCTAAACTTTGTGTTATTATATCAAAAGGTACTGTGGTTATGTCCAAATGTGGTGTTGACTTGTCTAAACATTGCTTATCATGTCAAAAGGTAGTGTGGTTATGTCCAAATGTGGTGTTGACTTGTCTAAACATTGCCTTATTATGTCAAAAGGTAGTGTGGTTATGTCCAAATGTGGTGTTGACTTGTCTAAACATTGCATTATTATGTTAAAAAATAGTGTTATCATGTTCAAATGTGGTGTTGACTTGTCTTAAGACAGTCTTATTATGTGAAAAACTGGTGTTATCATGTCCGAATACCGTGTTGACTTGTCAAAGCATTGTCTTATTATGTGAAAAACTGGTGTTATCATGTCCGAATACCGTGTTGACATGTCAAAGCATTGTCTTATTATGTCAAAAACTGGTGTTATCATGTCCGAATACCGTGTTGACATGTCAAAGCATTGTCTTATTATGTCAAAAACTGGTGTTATCATGTCCGAATACCGTGTTGACATGACAAAGCATTGTCTCATTATGTCAAAAACTGGTGTTATCATGTCCGAATACCGTGTTGACATGTCAAAGCATTGTCTTATTATGTCAAAAACTGGTGTTATCATGTCCGAATACCGTGTTGACATGTCAAAGCATTGTCTTATTATGTCAAAAAGCAGTTTAATTATGTCCAAGGGTATGTTGACTTGTCTAAACGATGTCTTATCATGTCAAACAGTAGTGTTATTATTTCTTAATGTGGCGTTCACTTGTCAAAACGCTATTCTAAGAATATTATGTCAAATAGTAGTCTTAATATTTCGGACATGATAACACCAGTTTTTGACATAATAAGACAATGCTTTGACAAGTCAACACGGTATTCGGACATGATAACACCAGTTTTTCACATAATAAGACAATGCTTTGACATGTCAACACGGTATTCGGACATGATAACACCAGTTTTTGACATAATAAGACAATGCTTTGACAAGTCAACACGGTATTCGGACATGATAACACCAGTTTTTGACATAATAAGACAATGCTTTGACATGTCAACACGGTATTCGGACATGATAACACCAGTTTTTCACATAATAAGACTGTCTTAAGACAAGTCAACACCACATTTGAACATGATAACACTATTTTTTAACATAATAATGCAATGTTTAGACAAGTCAACACCACATTTGGACATAACCACACTACCTTTTGACATAATAAGGCAATGTTTAGACAAGTCAACACCACATTTGGACATAACCACACTACCTTTTGACATGATAAGCAATGTTTAGACAAGTCAACACCACATTTGGACATAATAACGCTGCCTTTTGACAAAATAAGACGATGTTTAGGCAAGTCAACACCACAATTGGACATAATAACACTTCTTTTAGACATAATGAGACAGAGGTTAGACATGTCAACACTACTGCTCACAACATCAGACAGCTGTGGCGTTCCATACCTACAGGTACATAGCATTACATCACAACTAAATCAATCATCGTCTCTTGTTTAGCTCAACCGAACTTAAGGAACTAAAACGTTTCCCCCAACATGTTGTCAACAAACAACAACAACAACATTTGTTGTACAGAGGTGCTAGTATGAGCAGCGACAGAAATACATTAATACTTAACGACAAACAGCATTGTTCAATTTACAGCTCAATCCAGTATGTATAATAAATGACTATAAGTAATACTACGTGTACCAGCAATGGAATTGTGATTTCTGTCTCTTTCAACAGTATTTTGACCACATGAGCATCGTTCATTACATTTATCAATCATTGTATGGCCAACTCGCTCAGGAAAGACCAGAGATAAAACTACAAGTAGAAAAAAAAAACTTTGGAAACCTGTGCCCATTTGTCAACGTCGGGTGCCTTGGAATGTTGGGCCTTATTCAATGAATTGGATTTTAACCTTCCAAAAACAACTTCAATGAATTGGTTGTGACCTTAACAACGCTCGTGGGAATCAAGTGATTTATTTTTGTAAATGATGCGACTGTTTCGATGGTATTCCTGCTATAAGTTAGCGACAGTACTACAGAGCTACAGTGCTGCACTATGTACCGCTAGGCACCTCCTCTTAATTTCACAAAAGAAAAAACGTCTGTACGCGTTGCCCTCTCAAAGCCGATTGAACCTTATACCTACAACATGCTAATCATGAATCCCGTGCTTCATATCCTACACGTACATATCGAAGCGTCATCGAACAAGGGAAAATAAATTTCTTCTAATTCGTTCCTCAAACATAGAAAATTAAATTTCTCTGCCTTTTAATCATTCGGCTGCTAAGCACGACTCAAGGACCTTTTGCGGACAGTGTAGATCAAGACCAGACTGCACAGAACGTGCAGCCTGATCTTGGATCTACACTGTTCGATAAGGAGATATTTTTTCGCCCCAAAATAACTTTGAAATGGCATCATTTTGGCTTTTACTAAGACCTTGAACATTTCATTGTGGCGCCGCATGAGCGGCGGCACTATATTTTTATTCGGTTTTGAAAAGTGCCTATGGAGGCAGCCATATTGAACTGGTTCCATGCTTTGTTTTAACATCCACCTATATCTACTGTACTTTGATTACCAGATCGGGGTCCATAATAACTTTTTTATTTATTTGTGGGGATTTTTTTTTTTTTTTTTTATATTGCACTTTCATTGTTAGATGGATAAAAACACGGATCGTAGACATATCAACATTTTCCTTTCGAAAAATAAAAAATGCATTTCGAATAATAACTCACGTGATCAAAAATTATCTGTCACAAATTTTCGAAGCCGCCATTTTAAATATCTTACGCTGGAAAAGGTTAAGAGGCATTTTCAAGCTCTTTGACCCTAGAGCACCCTATGTGGTACTTGTGACCCCACTTATATTTTTGTTCTAGTATTGTATGGATTGTAGAAATATTGTTTTCCTTTCGCGATCGTGTTTTTAAGACCAGCTAACTGTAACTAGGTCAATGTTGTGGGGGGGGGGGTGACAGATGTTTCGGTAACAGACGAGTTCGGTAAATTGGACTTATCGAGTAAATCGATTGGATGTTTCGGTAACAAGGTAATTATATAGTGGTAATGCACCGTGACGTTTTTCACACCAAATAAAGTCTTGGTTCTGATTCGTTCAATGTTTCTCTTTTTTCTTCCACACAGTTTAAGACATAATATTTTTGTTATGTTTCTACTGTCATGCTGTACGTAAAATGATACCCGAATCAAAGTTGAGGTAACGAATAACAACACCCAATCCTAAACTTGAAACACGTTGTATCTCCTTTTAAATCAATGATTTATGATCCTTTCAATGTGAAAATATTTTCTTACTGAAAGACTTCCAAACCAGCCATTAACCCTTAGAGCGTCTGTCATTACTGCTGTTGCCATTGCGGCCGGTGCAGATCGAGATCAGAGTACACCAAACACGGAGTTTGATCTTTGATCTTCATTTGTCAATTTTGCAAGACATTCTGAACAAGAAAACCTTGACACTGCTAAAAATAGGTTTTATATCTAGAATGAAAATGACCCTTGGGTTTATTCGACGCTCTTAGATTTAAAATTATGGATAGTTATATTTAGTTCAGAAACACAGGTAATACAGGTAAAAATATTGTGGCAAAAGAAGAGAGTGAGCGCGAGAGATAGATAGTAGCAAATACTTTTTTTGACAAATACTTTTTTCAAACTGCACGAGCAGTGTGTGATCTAAACATGCCCAATCCCCATAACTTTTACATGCAGTCTGATCTGCAAGTTTCTTCTTGTCCATTGGTGTTTCAGGTTTTCATAAACCGGGGTTAATCTTTAAGATCTACGGGAAACTTCTTTATCTTGTTGGCAATGGGAGGTGTGAAGACAGGCTGTAAACGCGTCTATATACAATATACAGTACTCCCTTCGCTCTCAAATAGTACGCATATGATTTTTTTATGCAGTGTTGTATTGATGAACGCACTTTAAAACCAGCAGACGCCGATTTTTGTGCACCAGACCAGATTTGAAATCTGTGTGGAAAATGGAGAGGAACAATACAGAACAGATATCTTTTAGATGGGCACAAATGTTCATGGTCAAAATCACAAGAAGTATGCACGAAAGCATTATTGTCAAGGCCTCTCTCTCTATCTCTCACTCCCTCTCTTCATTTGCCACAATGTTTCAAATGTATTATCTTTATTTCTGAATTCACGTTAATTATCCATAATTTTAACCTTTAGAGCATCGAAAAAAGTAAAGGCTATTTTTATTTTAGAAACAGAACAATATATATATTACAATATACGATCCCTGGTCTAATATTAGCTATTTCAAAGCAAAGTTGTCCTTCCTCATAATGTCTTAGAAAAGCTGGCAGCGTAAACCAACGATCAGACTCTGTCTTTTTTTTTTTTTTTTTTCTTTGCAGTTTGATCTTTGTCTGAATCGGTCGCAAGGGCAACAAGAGTGAAAGGTATTCTGAGGGTAAATGGCTGGTTTGGAAGTTGACCAATTTGTTTCCGGAAGAAATTATTTTTCACACAGAAAACGTTGACGAGAATAGCGTCATTTTTAATAAAACATTTTTAAAAAACTTGAGGATTGGCTTAAAGTTGGAGTCTGTTATCTGTAGGACGATTAAGTAATACGGGTACAAGCTTGGGCTGGGTTTTATCAGGGATCGTATATTATTCATTACATGAATCAGCTATGGGTGAAAAACGAAAATAAGATATGGTGATCAAAATTTACTAATTTCAGGTATTTATTTATACAGCATGGAAAGAACAACAAATATATTTACGTCAGAAAACCAGTGAGAATTGCAAATTAAAAGAAAAAACGTTTGCACAAACAGAAGCCATGGGTGTGAAAAACGTCACGGCACTATATTACTGCCTTGTTACCGAAACATCCAATCAATTTACTCTATAAGTCCAATTTACCGAACTCGTCTGTTACCGAAACATCCATAAATCAATGTTGGAGCGCCTAACATGACTGGCATCATACAACCCGTCCAGTCTATATAGATATAAGGACTTCATTCAAGTCTTTATTATATCTATAATAAAGAGGGGTTGTATGATACCAGACATATGTGTTGGAGTGTCAGATTTAGCACAATCCGATAACAGACTTTTCTTTCGTTAATGTAAAATCTTCCTGTTCAAAATCAGACGGTCGAGAGTTTTGATATTTCATGTGTAGTATCGCTACATTGACCTCTACCAAGTACTAGTATGTTCAAATGGTGGCCTTCGGGTCAAAAGTTGCCATATGCTCCCCTCCACCCAGATGTCACAAATTTGCGCATAGCCATATTTGTTGCACACTTTTCAAAATCTTCTATCAAATATCAGAAAGGCAACAGCTCTAACATTTCTATCTACCAATTGTGTCCAAATGATGTCCTGTGGATAAAGAAATGGCCCAGTCCATGGATAAGAAGTTTGCAAATAGCCTTCAATGATATGAAATTTAAAAATCTTGTCAAAAACCAGATGGCCCAGAGTTTAAATACAGTATCACCACTTGGACCTCTACGAAGATTGTGCAAGAGATGCGTATTAGGAAATAGCCCAATGCATTGTGCCCTGTTACAGAAACAACTAGTTTGCGGCGCCATTGATGTTCAGCATCAATATTTTCTTGTTACACTTATTTAGCAGGTTAAGAGTTAAGTGAACAATATATATGAGCAGTTCCCTGGCAAAAGGGGGCTTTAATGCATGTCGGTGATACATTTAACAAAGCAAGTCGTCACATAATTAGGGATCCATAAAAACCATTTTGTCGAACAACCGACTAAATCATGAGGTAGAATCACAGGCGTTCGTTTTGTGATGAACTTCGCCATCTATATAATGTAATATATCTCTTTTATATTACATTATATAGATGGCGAAGTTCGTCACAAAACGAACGCCTGTGGGTAGAATGCAGAAATTTGACCAATGGCTAAACGTTTCGGCCCAGGTCAACCTACGCTAAATGGGAAAGCTGACCTGAGTCGACACTTTTTGCAGAAGCACCTTTCACAGAATATGTTTCATATAATTATAACAAGTACCAATGCGAGCGAACGAAAAGTGAAAAGGTTCAACTGTTTATCTTGATTGTTCAAATCTGCGATAACTCGAACATGTTTGAAGTAACCAAGAAGGTCTTTTGTTTGGCATGAGTTCGTGGGGGAAAAACATAATTTTCATTTTGGTTACTTGTGCTAGCATTCAGACTTTCTGGATCACTGTTTTGTCAGAGGAAAAGAAAATTAAGTAACCTATGGCATTTGTCATGTGACAGTTTGTAATTTCGGAAGATTATTGGATACTTCGAATATACGGCTATTTGAAGCTTATTTCTTGATCATATTCGTATAAAGAACGGGCAAAATTTTACTATATATATGTTTTCTTCTAAGGTTCAACACGTACGAGTTTAGGCTGCTGAAGCAGTGTTTGGATTTAGACGCTGTATGTGTGTATACATATCCGACATGTACTAGTAGTGTATTTAATTGTCTTGAGAAAACACTACAAAACTATTGAATTAGCCTTTGATCTTGGATATACACTGTCCACTAGCACAGCTACAAATATTGTGGCTGTTTGTGTGTGTGTGTGTTTTAATCGATATTACACCACATGTAGATAGTTTCTTTAAGTTGCTTTGCAGATCATCGATCCTAGAAAACATGTTGTTGCTAAGGTCTGATTCATAAAGATATATGGAAACATTGTGGACGAAAAAAGCATCGTTTCCTTTGTCGTTTTGCAGCTTTTCACTGTTGAAAACATTGTGACAATAGAATATTTTTTATTGTAATTTCCCACCTGTCGACGACTTTTTCAGTCAGCAGTCTGATCGTGACCTACTCTGCATTGTTTTAGTCTTATCATCTCCCTTCTAAAGTAATTCAGCTTGACTTTTCCTATGTAGTGAAAAGAGATAAAATCAGCAACACAAGATTGAAATGGAATCAAAACTGCTTGAAAGCAAGAGTAAATGACCCATGCTCTAGTAAAAGGGGTTTGATGCGTCTCCGCGGTGCATAATACCAAGCAAATCATCAAAAACATATGCCGGATCCATAAAATCTATTTCGTCTAACAATAGACCTCCATTATCCTTTTACACGTCTGTGCATCTTTACTGACGCAGCTTCAGTCACGAACGTAACGAAGTTGATAAAAAACAAAAACAAAACATTCTGGCAAATGGAGAAAATTGCCCATTATGAGCAAATTCTAGATTTATCAGACTATTTACAAATATATCTGTCTATCCCGTTCGACATTTTTTATCAGCATTTTTTTTTTATTATTATTATTCCTTTTCTAAATGGAAACTATCTGTCTATCCTGTACTTTTTTCAACTTTTCCAAATGCCCTAAATTAAGTGGTATAGCGGAACACTAAATGCTACCCAAATCGTTGGTACTGCTTCAAACTCCAGTAACCAAACAACGCTCCCGCATCCCAGGTTGTATCCCTACCTCTATGGTGCCCAAGGCCCTATGGTAGATGGTCCTTCTTAGTAGGCATAGTAGGCATGATCCTCTATTGGTTAAAAATAATTAAGTCACCCGAAAATAGCATAATTAGAATGGATTTACAACATATTGAGAAACGACGCTGAAATGAATGTAACATATACTGGGCTGAACTGGGCACATCACGTAAAAATTCTTCTCCAATCTCTTGGCTTTAACAATTTTTGGGTAAATCAGTCACACAATTTTATTGAATATGAAATAATTAAACAAAGAATCTATGATCTATATTATCAGAGCTGGTATTCTAATATCAAAAATTAATTACGTTTATCTTACTATGGAATTTTTAAACACAATTTTGTACAAGAACAATACTTAGAGTACATACACGATAATAAATTAAAAGAATATCACTTTCTCAGTTTAGAATATCTGCGCATGATTTAGAGATAGAAAAGGGAAGACGCCGAAACATTCCAAGATCTGAAAGAACATGTAAACTTTGTAATCAAAATGTAGTAGAGAGTAAATATCATTTTTGAGGTGGGGTGCGAAGCATTCCCAGCTCAGATTTACCATGTGGGAAATTGAACCTAAAAAATCTGATTCTGAGGTACCTAACATTGCAAAATCATTACCTGGAAAAATAGTACTATCAAGAAAGCATTTTATTCACTTCAGCATCAAAGCATGACTTAAACGTTAACAATAGAGGAACTTACACGACTTGGACGATAAATATGTAAACAAATACACCATTATCAAAGCACAGTTTTAAAGAAAAAGGAGTGTTAGAACAGACTACCATGAGGCATGCGTAGGTATACGCATTATGTATCAATTCCACCAAATAGCGTCAAGAAGCGTCAACAGGTGCCATGGGAAGCTTAGAAGCATCATGAAAACTCTTGTGCTAATTTCTTTGAATAGAAATGGTTTATTTGTCTAGCTATTGCTTAATAATATTTCTCACGTCGTTTCATTTTGACATTCTATTGAACCTCTTCCCCTCACACACAAAAAAGAGAAATTTGTTAGTTTGTTCTGAGATTTATAGGAGATATACCTCTCAGTTCTTTAAATATCTGCTCGGTTATACCCAATTCTTTCTAGTAGCGATAAGTGCGTATTATCTGGCACAACAGTTGGATTTCAATCTGAGCAGGATTAAACGCACCCCACCTCAGCAGTGCTTTCACCGCTTTGATTTATTAGTTTGACCTTTTTACAGAGATATTCGCAAAATCTTTCTTAAAAAACATTATCATACATGGCCAACATTAAATAAATTTGGAAGTTTAATGACAATAGAAAATAAAAGAACCATTTTGAATATATCTAAGTATTTGTATCATGCTAAATTAAAAAAGAAAAAAATGCACTTAAAGAGCAGTTAATTTGTCAAATTATTAATCTACAGAGCTATTTACACTGTACATACTTTCTTCACCATGCGCTATGTTTAATTCGCTAGTCGTCTTGCTTTTGTACTTATGTGTACATTTATGGCAAATAAAGTATTGTATTGTATTGTAAAATATTACTGGTTACATACTTGAATGAAATAATAACAAGAAACATTTACAGGTGAACATTCACGATGAAATATTTAAGAAAAATACTGTCAGTTTTGCATTTGATTGTTTGGTAAACACCAAAGGGTATATGACGCGCAAAGAAATGTGTGGGAAAAAATTAATTCACCCACAATGCGTGAAAAAGGCGGACATGGATTTATCGATTTTGAAAGGGATATTGAAATGGGGCATAATGGGACAACATTTCGTCTACATTTGTTATTTTCATGTGGACTGAGTACCCCATGCAGTCCATTTTTGGACTAGAGAAGCTAGTCTATAGGCATCATGACTGACCCAGAGTCAAAGTAAACAAACAAACCCACAGTGCAAATACTGCCTCACAGTAAAATGCTTCTTTCTATTAGAAATCCTAATTCTGTTATATATGACAATTTTGACAAAAACCACTAAATCTCTACCACTCCAATATGAACAGGTCTTCTTACAAAGTAACAGACTGAACAAGATGTCATTTATAAAATACAAGATCTTTGCTTATATGTAAATTAAGTCACCTGTACAAAACAGGCTATTATCAGTTATTCCTACACCACTGTAACATTATGAATGAATCTAAAAATAGATACACCTAGGTAACTTGTAGCAAATCCCAGCTGCATTAACTCTCACTGGACAGGGAACCCTTATCATTCCTTCCGTCATTCATTATTTAGATCATTGTGTACAGTTAAACTGTTTTGTTAAACTGTTATTTTACGTCTTGAATATTAACCCTTTACCACACAATCCAGAGTTTTAATGACAATGGGGAAGAACCCCTGGTAACCAGCATTTTCTCCTTTTACAACATTGTTTTCTGCCCTTTTGGAATCAGGTTTCATCAATTCAGCCACATTAAATTTGTGGTCTGCAACGGCTTTGAATTTCGTTTGTAAAGAGTTAAATAGTTCGCTACATCTTGCACTATTGGATATTGACTTACTGACTGAATGGTGTGTAACGCCGCTTTCAACATTATTTCGGTGATATCATGAAGGCCAGTGCACCTATCCATGCTTTCCTGGAGTTTCTTTTACCAGCACCACTGCGACTCCGTGACCTTTTGTGGACAATGTGTATTAAGAACAGACTGCACAGAACAGCAGTCTTTTCTTTGATCTACACTGTCTGATAAGAAAATATATTTTCTCCAAAATGTAACTTCGAAATAGCAATATTCAGGTGTTTACCATTGGCTTGAACGTTTCATTTAATTTTTCTAGCAGGTTAAGGATTAAACTTAAACTGGATGGTAGTCAACCAATAGCATGCATAGCCCCGGTAGGTCAGTCGGTAGCATACATGACATGAAAACAGGAGGTCGCAGGTTCAATCCCCGGCTCGGCCAATTTCTTTCTGAGGATTGATGATAGTCATTGCGACAGGATTCATTCCTTTCTCAAGTTTCGATGGTGGTTATGTGGGAAAGCAGCCAGTGGCATGGAAAGAATATTGTGCGGAGTACAGATAAAAGATACTCAAGGAAAGCATGGATATGTGCACTGGCCGCCGCTATATAATTAAAATAATGTTGAAAATAGGGTTAAACACCATATAATTAGTCAATCAATCAAATTCCCTAGTCTGTCAGTACTTTCAGTACTTTGATTATTTTCTACTAGCAGCAAACATAGCAAACATTCTTGAAAACTTTTTGACAAAAGAAGAAATTGTTCTCGACGAGCAATGTCTCTTTTTGCCGCAATGTTTTTTTTTTTTTTTTTTTTTGCTTTTTTATGTATTCAGGGCTTTTTTCCTCTCTCTCTCTCTCTTTTGATGTAAATGAGCCATCTCTGGCATAAAGGGGTTTAATGCATCTCTGTGATGCTATATACCAAGTAAGACATCGCATAATTATGGATACATTAAACCATTTTGCCCAACAACCAGACAAGTCATGAGATTGACTGGCCCTTTTGACATGCAGAAAATTAACAACTAGCTAAATGTTTCAATCCATGTCAGCCTGCGCGGACTACGCAGACCGACTTCGGTCGATATTTATTTTTTTGATATTAGTCTGTGTGGATTTTCTATATATTACAAGGGTGTTTTTAAGTGGCCTGTGGCAAAGTTGTTTGGATAGGATGAAGAAATAAAAATGGGTCATGCTCTGTTAAAAGGAGGTTTAATGCATCTGCAAAAGATATCGACCCAGGCAGCGTGTGCAGTCCCCGCAGGCTGACGTAGGTCGAAACCTTTTACAATTGGTCAATTAACCCTTTCCCAAACAAGCCCTGGTTTTCACGTGTCTGCAGTACAAATCTTTTGAAAACACTGTAGGAAAAGGAGAAATTGCTCGTAACAAGCAATTTCTCCTTTTCCCACAGTGTTTTCTACCCTTTTTGAGACCTTCCTGCCATTTTCATCAAATTTAAAGTTGTCGTCTGCAAACTCTTTCAATTTGGACCAGTCCAAAATTTATCGTTTGGGAAAGGGCTAAATGCATATAAAAGAACTATTCTACTTCAGGATGCAGCCGGCTGATAGATGAATGGGATTTTATGCTTGATATTGGTAAATTTTCTACATGTCATAGGCCTATTCGTACCTCATCATTCGGCGGGTTTCAGATAAAAGAGATCCATATCAGCCGACAACTTGGATAGTACAATGCATCACGGAGATGCATCAAGCCCCCTTATGCCAGAGTATGGCTCATTTGGATAAGGTGGTTTTTTTTTTTTTTTTGTTCATAAAAATCCATTTTTTACACTTCCGTCTGCATTTATATTCTAACTACGAGTTATTTATTTGCTCAAACAGTCTTTCTTTTCTCTATTTGTTTTCCTCAACCCCTTACCAGACAGTTTTCAGTTTTAATGCCCCTCAGGAAGATTTTTGTTAATATTTAAGGAAAAGTGGAAAATGCTTACTACGAGCATTTTCTTTTTTTTTTCCCAATGTTTTCTAACTTTTCAAGGGCAAATATCACCAATTGGACAGCATCGAATTTGTTTTTTGCAAAGGTTGTCAATCTGCATGAGTCTAAAATTTATTATCTGCTACAGTAATAAACTGCAAAATGTATGAAATCAAAATTTCCAGCCAATACTTAAACCTCAAAATAATGTCTCGACGTTTTTTCGTCCCCCCCCCCCACCAAAAAAAAAAAAATGTCTCCGTTTCGGACAGTGTACATTCAAGATGAGACTGCACATTTTGTGCACTCCGGTCTTGATCTATGGTATCCGCAGAAAACGCATTGAATCGCAGTCTAAAGGTTATTTCGGTGTATTTAATATCCCCGCCCCTTTCTTGATATTTTTTCTAACTGGATGGTTTGCAGGATCGCTACTTTCATGTCTTATGTTTGTCCGGAGTCGAGATTAGAGATTTTGTTTTTGGTAGACAAATTTCAGGATTGAGAGAACAGATTTTATAACCCAAGTTTTGCTAGCCCTGCTCGTTACCATTATGCTACAGGGTCTAGGGGAAATTTCGAATCCCT
Source organism: Tridacna gigas (assembly GCA_945859785.2). Taxonomy (NCBI): domain Eukaryota; kingdom Metazoa; phylum Mollusca; class Bivalvia; order Cardiida; family Cardiidae; genus Tridacna; species Tridacna gigas. The sequence goes on from OX244028.2 coordinate 59,975,055, forward strand.
AGTTCAGCCTAGGACTTCCTAGGTTACCAATACCAGGATTGATGACAGTCATTGTGACAGGATTCATTCCTCCCTAACCACTTATCATTGGTTTGACAATGGTTATGTGGGAAAGCCGCCATGGGCTTGAGGAAAATATTGTGCGAATTACAGGTAAAAGAAACACCAGGACAGCGTGGATATGTGTGCGATATAACTGAAATAATGCTGAAGACACCATACACACCAATAAACACATCTTGGGAGAATAAAAGTACGCAAAACAATTACAAGCGCTTTGAAGGTAACACATAAAACATGAACTTCAAAGCGACACAAGTTTTCTGAATAGAATGGGTATAAATTTTGAATAAAAACAACTATGAATTGTTGTAATTACCGTTTATGTTAACCTGTAGGTTCTTTATCTCCACTCACTGTCCTTTTTCGGATAGTGTTGATCAAGATCAGACTGAACAGAACGTACAGTCTGAGTTTGGATCTACACTGTCCGATAAAAATATATTTCTCTCCCACAATTTTGGGTTTTTCCAATCGACCTGAAAGTTCCATTTAACTTATTCAGAAGAATACGGTTTAACTCTTTACCAAATGGCACAATTTTAGACATTTCCAAATTGAAAGCATTAGCAGACGACAAAATAAATATTACGCAAATATTGAAGTTGTTTTCTCAAGGGTAGAAAATATTGTGGGAAAAGAAGAAAAATGTGGTTACCAGCATTTTCATTTTCTCCCACGATGTTTTCAAAAACTTTTTTCCTGGGTTTCGTTGAAAGTCGGGATTGTGTGGTAAAGGGTTAAGCAAAAAATTATACTATGAACTCTGTACCAGACGACAAAATTTTTGACACGTCCAAACTCAAAGCACTTGTAGACGCTTTGTCTTTTGGTCTATGTCTATATGATTTGAGTCATGCTCTGTGAGAGGAGGGGGTTTAGTGCATCTGCAAACAGTATCGACCTTGTCAGTCCGCGCAAGCCGCACAGGCTGACCTGGGTCCTTTTGATATTGGTCAATTTTCTGCAGCTCAAAGGACCAGTTTACCTCGTGATTCAGTCGGTTGTTAGACAAAATAGATTTTATGGATTCATAATTATTTGATGACCTGTTTGATATGCATCAGAGATACATTAAACTCCCTTCTACTGGAGCAGGGCTCGTATATTTAGTACTTTAACCCTTGGAGTACCTTATTAATTAGATTGACATTGCTTGCCGTTGCCTGAGAGCAAATAAAGTGAAGTTTAAGTTCATTGTAAAGGACAGTAAAGATCCAAGATTAGACTACACATTCTTTGCGGTCTGATCTTGATTTACATTGACCAAAACTGTGCAGTTACTCGCACCCAGCAGCCTTAGGGTACAGGTTTTATTACTTTCTATAATAATATTGTTTACTTTGTCAGAAGTGCGAGCCAATATATCTTGTGAAGTTGGCTTGATTTTTTTAGGTTACAAATGAATTGTTTTGCAATAGTAGTTGTTGTTGTATAGTTGTTGTTGTTGTTTTTTCTGCGAAAGAGGGGTTTGATAAGGTGTCAACTGGGTGAAGGGGCTGGCAGCATAGATTGAAATAAGATGAGAAATCAGCGGTGTAGATTTTTTTCATGTTATCTTCTGTAAGATGCTCTCTGAGTTTTGCAAAGATTGGTATAAAGAAAGTGTCTGTCTGTCTGTTTGTCTTTCTGTCTATCTGTTTGTCTACCGCCTCTCTGTGTGTGTATGTCTCTCTCTCTCTCTCTCTCTCTATTGCGTTTCTGAATAAATATGTCTCCGTCTCTCTTTGTTTACCTCTCTCTGTGTTACCTTATACGACAGATTTGGTCCTACTCATTCTACTTTGTTTTGTTTTGTTTTAATCCACCATCCTTGTACACATCACTTGGAAGTAATCTGCGTTTTTCCATATATTCTAGCGCTGAAATATTCAAACAACATCATGGAGGAATCAAAAGGGCAATTGACTGGAACTAAAATTATCGACAGAGACCATACTAAAGACTTGAAGAAATTACACAACGAACATAAGGAGCTGTCAAAAAGGCGAATACAGAAGGCCAAAGAGTGTATCGAATGTTTAAAGTTTTCCGAGGGTCTCGTCAGACGGGATATTGATCTTATAAGAATGCAACTTGAGATCAAATTGAAGAAATTGGAAAGCCGTCTGCAAGCTGAGCTTAGAAAAATGGTGGAAACAGAAACGGCGAAATTAGAGAAGTTTATTACGGAGGTGAACTTGTTGGAGGAAAAGTGAGTACAGGAAGGGCTAATTACCTCTTCTTCTTCTTTCTCGTCTTCTTCTCTTTCTTCTTAAATACTGATAAAAAAAAAGAAGCTTAAAAATAAACAAATTGTGGTTACCAGCATTTTCCCCCTTTTTCACGTTGTTTTCAAAAGCCTTCTCCCTCAAGGCCGTTAAAACTCAGGCTCGTGTGGTAAAGGATTAACGCTCATGAACAACGGACATTGACAGCTTTAGATGATCTCACTCCACATGGAGTTAAACACTTTGGCTAGCCTGTATCAATGTGACCCTGCTCTGTGAAAAGTGGCTTAATTCATTTGCAAAAAAGCAACGAAGCAACGACCCATCGGTCGACTTTTTTTGTTTTTGGTAAATTTTGTGCATTTCCAAGGACTGGTGAACCTCATGATTCAGTTGTTGTTTGGACGTAATGAGTTTTATGGATCTATAATACTATGTTGACTTACTTGATAACATGCATTACGGAGATCTGTTAAGCCCCCTTTTCACAGAGCATGGCTCATTTGCATATGTTACAGGCAGGTAATTGTGTTAGCCAGTACACATGGCAATATACAAAAATAGACACTTGACTTTCCTACTATCTGGACCAAAGTGACCTGATGGATTGACATGTGCGTTTGATCGATATCCAATAAATGATCAAAGACCACAGACAACACTGCGTGTGGTCTAATGCATCTCACATATAATATTATGCATTTGCATTCATATGTTATCGTATAACGGCGACAGTTAGCCTGTAGACCTCGAGCCATAAATAGCCCCCCCCCCCCCGCCGCGGGGATGGAATTTTCGGCACTTATTTTCTGAAACCCCAGTGTCTCTTGAGCACTTTGTGAAAGTCTGCCACCTGGCGAGAGGGGCTTTTGCGAATTATAGAGGTCAAAGGTCATCAAGTGCACTTTTGCATAGAAAGGTATTTATGAATTGCAAATAATAATTTTTTGTTTCATTTTCTATATTAAATATATCAGAAACATCTTCAGATGGGTTAATACACTCATATCTATTATCACAAGTATTGTTTTACTGAAACAGACACACCTTTTTTTTTTAATCAAAGTACTGAAAGAACCGTGCTTGGTCATGTTTGTAAGCCAAAAATGGCTGGTACTAGATAACATATCATAGTATACAACATCATCTTTTATGATCTTAGTGATACAGAATAGATGTTATTACAAATATTGTACCTTTTCATTTATAATCAGTGCTATATATAAGCTGCTTTATCCATGCAAATCAGAGTATTAACAGTACCAAAGGATGATTTTTTTTAGAATCTAGCCTTTGTGGGCATCAAAGATAAAGTTTTGCTGTTAACCCATAAGAATACATCGTAGTCAGGATTGTATCAATCTCTTCTATGGTCAACAGTGAGTAAATTACTACATAAATTGGTAATGTAATAACCCCATGAATAAAGCTGTTTAGATAGTTTTCTATAATGTGGCCCTTCACAGAGTCTAATATGGAGTTGTCTTTTGAAAACATACAGTGATGTTTACAGTAGATCAATTTCACACTATATGAAGTCTGTTCATTATTGCTTTCATCCCCATAAATCACAAAGTTTATTTTACATATCATATACATGTATTGCAAGTCTATGACATGAGGAATTATCCGATAAATATCTTAAAAATTCTATGAAGTGTCTGTTCTATTCATAATGTCACAATTTTACTACAACTTAAGAATCAAGATGTACACAAAGAGGGTTTACATAAAAGCATTTATGAATCACTCTTGGTTTGTTATTCTTATACTGATTCCAAGGTAGCATTTTGCAAAACAGGATTTACTTTAGTCAATCTACAGAGACTTCCCTTCACAGCAACGAGTTTGCGAATGAGAAAGCATACTGGAATTGAAGGAACTATACTCCATCAGCTCACCGATTTTTTTCTTCCAACAGATGGGCAATGGTTCATCACTCATATGGAATAGTAAAACAAAATGCAACCTATCATTTGTAATATGAGAAACATTGTCCTGGAAATAATAATAAGCCCATGATCTTGATACCAAATGCAAATCAAAGCGCTGAAGGTGCTGAAGGCCTGGGCATCAGAACGGGTGAACGGGTGAAGAGGTAGGAAGATGAGGGCCAGAAGCTCAAAGTTGCTATCACATTTGTTCAGGCTTGAAAACTGCTATCACATTTGTACAAACTAACAAAAATATCTACATGTCTCACACTGACAGTCTGTGGAGTTGACCATAGAATGGAAAAACATAAATTTGTAAAGGCCAATAGAATGAGTATTTTTGTGTAGCCTTGGCCTCATGGTCTTTATTGAAAGGAGATAATTTTCAAGGGATTTTCTGTTTCCAATTTTCTTCCTTTACGTTGCTTTGGCAACAAATCATGGTAGCAAAACAAAATGAGCAGCGTGCAAAAAATTGCTGATAGAAGACAAGTCCAGGGAAAATTCCTGGAAAGTGCAAAAAAATCCACAATGGCCAAGCAATGAATCATATTTTTCTTTCATTTTACTGTACTCAGTCTATAAGTTGAAATAGTAACTATGTCCTTTGAGCAATGACAAGGAAAAACACATAGTCTTTAAAGGTTAATATCACAGAGCATGATTTGGTGTCTGAGAAGACAATTTTTCTTTTTAATTTTTTTGCATTTTGGGAACAAATAAAAAGACGTCCGCATTCGGGCGCCAATGCTCGGTTGATTTTCAGTGAAAACACAAAGTTGAAAAAGGAGCATAACTTGATAGTTATCTACTCTTATTGTTTATGTTTTCCTTTTAATAGTTAACAACTTGGCCAAGTTTGAAGTAAACATCTTCAGTAATAACAAAAATATTGTAAAATGCCATAGATTGTTCATGATGACGACACAAACGACGAAGATGATGACACTAGGGCTATGAAAAAAACGACGAAGATGATGACACTAGGGCTATGAAAATACCATGTCTCTAAAAACAGCTGAGCTAAAAGTTGTTGGTCGAAAAAAGGGCATAACTAATTACTTTACCAAAAATATTTTGTTGGTTACCTGCCTCTGTTTTACTGATATAAATTCCCCTTTTTAATAGCTAACAAAAAGTCCAAGTTTGAAGTAAGTATCTTTATTAATGACAGATATGATGCCACTTTTCAATTTTTCCATTGAAAGTCTATGGAATCTCTAAGTTGCCATGATCAACCAAGTTGGAAAGCCGATTTTCATAAACAAGAGGGCTATTGGACATAAAACCCTCATCTGAGTAAAGTGATCTAGGATTGATAAATTTGAAGAGCTTCTGGTTGTGATGATGAAAACACAAATGAGCCATGCTCTAAAAAAAGGAGTTTCATGCATCTCCGTGATCCATCATTCCAAACGAGCCATCATATACTTATGGATCCATAAAACCCATTTTGTCGAACAACCGACTGAAATATGAAGTACATTGGTCCTTTGACATGCAGAAAAATTGCCAAAAGCAAAAAGTTTCAACCCAGGTCAGCCTAAATACCTATGGAGCTTAAGATCAGATTGCACTGAATGTCAAGTCTGATCTTCGATATAAAACGCCCACCAGGTACTTTCCTCTTTATCACACAATCCCGAGTTTTAAGGACTCTAAGTATATAGCCTCATGAAAACCTTTCGGAAAGAGAAGAAAATGCTCTCTTTTATCCTACAATGTTTTCTTCACTTTCACAGCCAATAACCAACATTTCAGCTAAATCTAACTAGCCATCTGCAAATGTTTTCAATTTAGATAAGTCTAAAATTTCATCGTTTTGAAAAAAAAAAACAAAAAAAAACAAAAAAAAAAAAAAAAACTGGTTTTCAGTGGCCCATGTTGCAAACTTTAATACATATTTGATATTGTATGCTCCGAGTTTGCTATGGGTCAAAATGGTTATGGGCCGATGTGTCATATCTGGACAATTCTGACAGGAAGAAATAAGGCATATATTATAACAATCAAATACATAGTTATAATTTCAGACAGGAGATGCATATAAATTTTACGAAAATTAAAATCTTACCAAGGTTTTAAGACACCTTTTTCAGAGAAAGAGCACACCGTCTGCGTAAAATACGCTATCATTATTTGTCATTCACATGGTGTCTAGAAAAAGGACAAAGGAACGATCCCGATTAGTGATCGGCAACAGCACTCGTCACAACTCGGTCGATTGCGTACCTACATCAAAACATTTGATCAACGGTCAACCGAGGTTTGCCAATTGTTTCTTTCACTGTTAAGCGCTTGAATTTGCAGTTATGAATAACCTCACCAGGGCCCAAAATTCTCAGTCAACACTTTCGTAAGATTAAAATCCCACATCTATCAAAGTTTTTTGTGAGATTAAACCTTACTTTGATGTTCAAATCGAAATATTTTTATTATTAGTGGTTTCTTTCAGCGTAGTGAGATGGATTACAGGAGGTACTTTTTACTTTTACTCGGGTTTTTCCATAAATGCTTGGATGGGGTTGAATTTTTGGTATACGATTCCTATGGCCTTCGGCTTGGCAAGCCAAGCCCAGGTCAAAAATGGTCATCTTTTCATGCACTATAATACAATTATGCTAATATTGAATGACGATGAGTTTCACTCAGTCAAAGTATATAGCAGTAGGCATTTCCATTTTGAAACATGACAGGCACCTCCATATGCATGTGTGGTAAATAGAGAGAGAGAGAAAAACAAAAACAAAAAAAAAAAAACATGCACAGCCCTATTGCCCATATTAGATGTAAGAAGAGTCAAGCATCTTTATCAAACATGGTAAATAATAACTGACCAGCTGAAAAATCAAGAAAGAAATTTGTCACTGTCAAATGTGTACAATATAAAAAAAAAAAAAAAAAATGGGTAAAGGAACTTTTGTATTTGTACTGATGATAAATCACTAAATACAATGTGACTCAGTAAGTGATTTGTTTATTTGTATTGGAGTTCCACTCTGTTTTAACAGCTTAGATCTTATCACGGCCGTCAGTGCACCTACACATGTGTTTCCTGGCTTTCTTACATCAGTACTGACGCTTTCTTCACAAATTACTATTTTTCTCACATCGACCAGATGTGAGAGGCAAACAATTACCAGGCAGTAAGTTTGCCTCAACAGGGTATTTAGCCCCCAACCACAAGTCGGTAACCACTGAGCTACTTGGCCAGACAATGACTAAGTGAATAGCCTTGAGACTATGCAAACATAAAACAAGATATTATATGTATGTTTTTAGAACAAGATAATTAAAGCAATAAAATGATTGCCATTTGAAAGATAATAACTTGCATGACCAATACATCAAAAAACATAATAATGACCAAAAAATTAACAGTACATTATAATACACAAAATGACCTTCATTTCCAAGTTAACAACAAAGGGGAAAAGGATAAAAATGGATAAAGGAATGGGGAAAAAAAGCCAAGGCTCTTCATTGCATATTTTAAGACTTAAGCTGTTTATATATCAAATCCAAAGAGGGGAATTCATTTTGGTAACATAAATAGCTGTTAAATCTCTGGATTACTTAACCGATGTGCCCAGAAAGTGGAGCGTATCACAAGATTAACTAGGAATTATAAAATATATGTCTGTCTTTAGACAGTTATAGCCATGCATATGTATCATACATTTAGTAAAATATGTAAATATGGCTGTAGGTCATACTTCTCGTACTTTGTCAAGTTGAATAGTTAGTACTATGATTTCATTGACTGATAGAACTAAAATGATAAATAAACAAGAGGAGGCACTGTATCTAATATATGCAATGTCTTCTTAGTGAAAAAGATCGAGATATATTGTATTTTTAAACATTATTGTCCGTTTTCTTTTATCGCAAGAGTTAAATGGTAAATAATTTATCAGTAACTTCAGTGCTTTGATTTACACTATTTATTGTAACAAATATGATAAGACCATGAAAATAGGCATACCAATAAATCTTAGATAATTTTCAACCCAAAATAAGAAATGAACCAGATAATAGTTGAATTTTCAGCAACTGATATACAACATTCAAAAGTATATTTGATGAACTTTTGTTATTAGTACTTCCGTTTTCTTTATGGATATGAAAAAAAATGGTGAAATATGAATCTGAAAATGCCATGTAGGTTGCTTCTAGGATGCATTCAAAGCATCTTCCATCAAGAAAATGTGTTTTATCTGAAAAAAATCCACATAGTTTCTCATAATATGATTTTTTAAAACCTTAAACCGTAAAAATTCAGTACTTTCAGTGCTTTGATTTACAATAAACACTCTTTGTTCTTTGTAACAAATGCAAATAAATAGTTTAATATAAGCTTATTTCATTACCTGAGATCATTTTCGACTTACAGAAGGACTAAGATTACTAAAAAACTGTTAATTGCTGATCAACTGATAAGATGCGGTCAAAGGTGCACCTGATGACCTTTGACCTCTATAACTTCCAAAAGCCCCACTGGCAAGGGGGCAGACTTTGGAAATGTGCTCAGGAGACATTGGGGTGTAAGAAAATAATAGTCCGGAAAATTCCCCCTGGAGAGAGGAAACACCCAGCTGGCTCATAGTCTACTAGGTCAAGATGGTAATAATATTTTAATCACTCCTAATGGCCGTCTCCTTTCACGGTCTATATAGATAGATCTGTAGCAGCGGTTAATCGGTTCGGTAATAAGTACCGTCATTTTTGGCCTGGGTTTGGCTTGCCAAGTCGAAGGCCATAGTAATTATGTATACCAACATTTCAAGCCCTATCCAAGCACTTACGGAAAAACCCGAGTAAAAGCGCAAAGTACCGCTTGCAATACATCTCACTACGCCTAAAAAATACGACACGTGAAAATGGGAAAAAAATATTTGGGTTTGAACATTATAGTTCGGTTTCAGTTAACAAAAAGCTGTGGTAGAATTGTGATGTTAGTTACACGAAAGTGTTTGACTAAGAATTTTGAGCTGTAATGAGCTTATTTATAACTGCAAATTAGTGCGCTGTAATACTGAAAGAAACACTCGGCAAACCTCGGGTGATCTGTTGATCAAATCATTAGATGTAGTTGCGGAGTCGGCCGAGTTGTGACGGGCGATGTTGCCGTCATTCCAGTTTACACCATGTGAATGACAAAACGCAGACGATCTGTTCATTCCCCAAAATAGCTGTTTAAAAAAACCTCGGAAAGATTTATTTTCGTAAAATGACTGTGCTGCTCGTATCTAAAGGTATAAATACTGTACGTATTTGATTGACCCAGCATGTAGAAAAAAAAAAAAAAAATGAAAATTATCTTCTGATAAACCATATGCTCTGTGAGGCAGAGACTTTATAGAATTATTCACTTTTTGATAATAGCCTGTACAGATTTTATGTTTTTCCTTGTCATTGCTCAAAGGACATAGACTTAAACAGTTGCCACAGACTGAAAATGGAAAAAAAAGGAAAGATTCATTGTTGAGACATTGGGGATTTTTTTTTACCTTTTCCAGAAATGTTCTTCGAGTTGTACTCTATGGGTCATATTTTCTTAACCCGGCAATTTGATTGGTTGCCATGGCAACCCAAAGAATAAAAAGATAATCCTTCGAAAATTATCTCCGTTAAATTCGTAAAGACCACGAGGCCAAGACTTTACAAAAATACTCAGCCTGTACAAATTCACGTTTTTCCATTCTGTTGTCAGCTCATTAGACTGTAAGTATGAGACTTTGTAGATATTTTTATTAGTTTGTACAAATGTGATAGCAGTTTCAAGCTAAATATGATAGCAGTTTTGAGCTTGAGCTCTGGTGGGCCTGTTCTTCCTACCTCTTCACCCCTTCTGATGCCCAGGCCTTCAGCGCTTTGATTTACAAAGTAATGTCCAGCGTTATTACAAATGCAAACTCATGTCAGATCCTCTATTTCTAAAATATTTACAGACAGATATCCGAGTTATAAAAGACTCATTATTTTGTTTGTATACAAGTGACACAATATCGTCGATGAACTACATTTTTTTTAACCTCAAGCAGATGAAAGCATTGGCTATTTTTTTAGATTAAAAAAAAAATATATAAAATCAAAGTACTGAAAATATTCAGGGTAAGGTTTTCTTTCTTGGCTTTCTTTTCAAGTTTGCTGCAGGCAAGTTTTGAAATATTCTTGTAAATACATGGATAAACATCATAGATTAGGACTGAAAATAAGAATACTTTTGAAAATAGAAAATATTTTGACAATATGAAGAAATATGTCGTACGATGACAGAAGTGATAAACTTTATATAACATGTAGACAGGTATTTCTGTTCCAAGGGGGGAGTGCTGTGATTGCAGATAAGACAACACATAAATTTGTCAGCGTATAATCTATGTCTATAGTGTTTGTCACTGTCAACGTTTGTAGAGAGTATACATCACAGGGCCAAGTAAGAGCATCTCGTGCAGACGGCAATGCTTGGTTGTGGTTGTGTCGTCAGCAAAACATGCATTAAGTCGAAAAGGGAAATAAATGTATTACAAATGATTTAAGAGTTACCGGCCCCTCTGGTATGAACTCTCTTTTTGATAGCTAATAACCAGCCTAGATTTGAAATAAGTATTTTCAAAACTTGAGCCAGTGTCTGTGAAAAGGAGGCTTAATGCATCTGCAAAAACTATCGATCCAGATCAGCCTGTGCAGTCCGCGCAGGCTGACATAGTCCAAAAGTTTTGGTTTATAGTAAATTTTATGAATGTCCAAGTAACAGTCTACCTCCAGCTTCGGGGTATTGTTAGACCAAACGGATTTTATGGATCCATAATTATGTGGTGACTTGCTTGGCTTTATGCAGCACGGAGATACACTAAACCCCCTTTTACCACAGCATGGTTCAATTACAATGATATCAGAATATTATCAAAGTTTTCGAACAACGACAATTACGACACAGACGAAGACCGGACTATGATAATACGTACCTTTACGTTTTCTTCGAAAACGGCCGCACTGAAAATCGATAAAGGGAAATCAAAAGTAAAATAAAAACTGTCAATACATTATTTCGTGTCACGTTTTATTTCACCCGTCACCTTAAACACACAGTTTATTTTATTACCACGAGTACTGTAGAGATCAAGAACAGATCGAGTCATAAATGTTTTTACTAGCATCGTAAAATATCATAGATATTACAGTAAAGCAGTCACAGTTTATTTGTATTTTCGGATCTTTATTTTTCAACCGTTTCTGCGCAATATGCGAAAACAGCATCATAGATCAAGATCATACTGCACAGAACGTTTATACTGGTCTATGCTGTCCGATTGTTTAGTCAATCCTGTAAGAACAGAACAGAACAGAAATTCGTTCTAAGTTTCAATGTACTGTACTTTTAGTCGTCGATAAAGGCCAATATTTTACATTTTGCGCTGAAAGGATTATTATTATTATTATTATCATTTCTTGAACTGTTGGTTTGTTGTTAGTTTACCGCTGTTTTCAAAGGTATTTCAGCCGTATCGCTAAAGACTTCACAAGTGCCTTTTTACGCCCAAAGAGTTTCTGTACCAAACTTAGATACAATGATGACCCAAGTCACTAATTGCCTTTTAACCCTTATCCTGCAAAATAAGTTGAATAAAAATTTCAGGCCGACAGTTAAAACCCGAATAATATTCTCACAAACTTAATTTTGAAAGAAAAATACCTCCTTATCGGACATTGTAGATCCAAGATCAGACTGCACGTTCTGTGCAGTCTGATCTTGATCTACAGTGTCCGAAAAAGGTCAGTGGTTCGGGCTTAGCAGCTTAAGGGTTAATATCGCACTTGGTTTATATACTAAAAACAGTGTGATATTCCAATTCAAATTTCGGTCTGAAAATCTATTTTTTTACACTTACATATAAGTGTCCCTGACACTGTCCACTGTGAGTAACTCCAGTTTTTACGCAAATAAAAATCAAAATTCTTTTTTTTTTTCAATGCCTTTCGCGACCATGGATGCAATTTTCGGGGACTGTAAAGCAAGACCAGGCTGCACATACGTGCAGTCTGATCTCTCTGTAAACTCTCCGCAGCTTGTCAGTACTTTCGGTCATGTGAGCCCGATTCACCGCCAGTAAACTGAACAAAATCTGGTACTATAGTTTTCAACAGTTTAGATTCGGCAGGGAATGGGTTAAAATAATTCACTGAAAAATTATGATCATGTTTAATCAAAAGCTTTCTAAAGTAGCCGCTTTAGACTGCAAAGTGCACTGTGATTTTAACCCTTAGGCTGCTTAGCGCGACTCAAACATCTTTTGCAGACAGTCTAGATCCAAGATCAAACTGCACAGAATGTGCAGTCTGATCTTGCATCTACACTGTCCGATAAAGAGATATTTTCCCCAAAAATACTTTTGAAAAAGAAATATTTTGGTTTTTAGTATCGGCCTGAACGTTCCATTTCATTTATTCACAATGGGATAAGGGTTAAAACGAATGGCTATGTACCACAAGGAGTACTATTTTCAAATTGGAATCTGGAATACAATTTTGTATCGATACATGGAGCTGTCTGTTTAATACAGATTTTGTCTAACATAGGTATGGGAGAAAAAAGGCACATAACAGATAATGTACCAACTACTGATCATTTTTAGCTCCACTGGCCGAGGGCCAGCAGGCTTATATCATGGCCCGCTGTCCGTCGTACGTCCGTGCGTGCGTGCGTCCGTCCGTGCGTGGGTTAACTTTTTTTTTTTTTCAAACATCTTCTCTGCAACTACCCATCCAATTTTAGTGAAACTTCACAGAAATGATGCAGCCATGGCCTTCTTCAGAATTCCTTCAAAGAATTTGATTCCAATGAAAACTCTGGGGTCACAAGTTTTACATGTGCTCATATAGGGAAAACTTTGAAAATCTTCTCTTTCCAAACCATATGGCCTAGGACTATCAGACTTAGCATGTAGCTTTATTCTGATAGACGTTTACTACGATTCCTCAAATAATAGCCCTGGGGACAAAATTGGTCCCGCCTCGGGGATCACAAGTTTTACTAGGGCTTTTATAGGAAAAAAACTTTAAAAAATCTTATGGTTCTAAATCATATGGTCTAGGGCTACCAAAATTGGCATGTAGCTTCATCTAAGACCTCTACTAAGATTCTTAAAATTATAGCCCTGGGGCAAAAACTGGCCCCGCCCTGGGGTCACACGCTTTACATGGGCTTATGTTGGAAAACTTTAAAAATCTTCTGGTTCTAAACCATATGGCCTAGGGTACCACATTTAGTATGGAGCTTCACCTAATGGACGTCTACTAAGACTCTACAAATTATAGCCCTTTGGTCAAAATTGGCCCTGTCCCAGGGGTCACATGTTTTACAAGGGCATTTATTGTGAAAACTTCAAAAATCTTTTTGTTCTTAGCTGTTACGAAGGCCTAGGGCTACCAAATTTGGCATAGAGCTTCATCTAGTAGATCTCTTTTGAATTTGTGCAAAATTTAGCCATTGTTCAAATGGAAATAAACCCTCTCGTGTTTTATTAAGAAACTTTGAAAATCTTAATGTGTATAACCATACATCCTAGACCTATATTATTTGGTATACGACTGTATCTTGTTGACCTCTACCAGGATTCAATTAATTATAGCTCATAATTATAGCTTGAAATCGTAATTATAAGTCAAAAATGGATTCGCCCTGGGGTCACAATTTTCACAAGGGCATTTCTAGAGAAACTTTATCAGACTTCTTGTTCAAAATCTTTCGGCTTAGATTTGTAATGTTTGGTATGTATGGTACATGTATGTACATATTAGCCAGTGGAGCGATACAGCACCATCATGGTCCTCTTGTTGTTTTACAGCGAGAGTGCTGAAGACAAAATAAAAGCAATTGATGAACTTCAACGTACAGCTCATAAAATCGAAAGAAAACGGCTAAAGTTTATTGCAAACAAAACTCTAGAGAAGTCGCTAGATGACATAACATCCTTCGGCAACATCGTTCTGCAAAGGGTTAATGACTGTGACACTACGAATAAAGTAAGTGATAAAAGAATTGTCGTAAAACGACCGGAACCATCGAACGGTTTACGACCACTATCTCTAGACTTCCGGCTGCCTTTGGAAACGCAACAAACGACAGCTGTGGGACACGATGTAGGAAGTGTTCAAACACAAAAGAGACAACATAGAATATCGTCTGTGTCAAGAGACAGAGATTGTGAGTACGATCATCTTGAGTGTACAAAAATGCAAAATGATGCTAAAAATTGTGATGGTAGACAAACAGAATTAGCCGATAATTCAAGTGCAAATACAAGATCGGCTGACCTTAAGTTTAAAAACGGAGAGATTAGGTGCAGTTTGTCTAGAACAGGATCTCTACATCCTGAAGACAGGAATGTCACCAACTCAGACAATATGAATCTAGAACAAAGAAGTGAACCGATCAGAAACGCTCCACCACAAAATCCAATAAATCATGCAATAGAATTGAACGAAGGTATAGTGGATACGAAAAGTGAAGACTGGATGAAAGCAGATCCGTTTTCTGTATTGAGAGCGCTTAAACTTCAAACATCGAGAACGGAGGAAAATCTAAAAGCTATCAGAGAATTAAGGCATGATACTGGAGACAAATCCGAAGAAAAAGTATTTGTCAAAGGAGATGTGAAAGATCCTAGGAAACTGACTGTGTCTGGAAATGAGCCAAATGATGGAAATAAAGATCTTCGTAATCATCCAACATCAGGGCACAGTGAAAAAAATGAAAGAAAGAATTCTACTGACAGTTATTTAAAGAAAAACAGAGATAGTTACAACAGGAACGGTAAGAACTAATCAGCTGACCGCCAAACATGTTTTGTACCAATGCCTAAACAAAACCATATAATTGCACCAATAATTATTGTGCTTATAAAGCAAGAGTTCATGTTCAGCTGAGCTTGCTGTCAAACTTGAGGTTTCATTCACGCCTTACATAAGGAAGGATATGATATTATGCTTACGAATTGATGAGGTAAAGAGTTTAATTGTATAATGTTTGACACCGCTTTCAACATCATTATCGGTCATATCACGGCAACAGTATTGTATGTCCTGGGTTTCACCAGTACTGGACCAGGACTTTGAAATCTCTTGCCAAAGGGCACTCTCATGAAAAACTTAGTGCTTTCAGTGAGGCCTGGGACTGAGCCACGCAGGAATCTATTGGAGAAATAAAAAATAAAAAAAAAGTAATGGCATTACTGTGTAGGGTGTATTAAGTTATACCAATATGGCTTTAAAAAGTCGGCCTCTGCCAAGTAAAGCACCGAGCAACATAAGCACTGATCCAAGCACTTTTTATCACATTTAACTAGTATTATAGCCTTTAACTCTTTATCAGAGGACAGAATTTTATACCAGCTGAAATTGCACGAGAAATTCTCTTTCAAAGTGGGGTTCAATGTATTTCCGTAATGCATCATACCAAGCAAGTCATCTCATAATTATGGAGTCATAAAATCCCTTTTGTCTGACAACCGACTAAATCATGAGGTAGACTGGTCCCATAAAGACAATTGACTAATGGCTTGCGCGGACTGTGCAGACTGACATGGATCGATACTTTTTTTTTTTTTACACATGCAATAGATTTCCTTTTCACAGAACACAACGGGAATGCAACCGCAGATAACAAATCAAATTTGCTCAAATGAAAGAAATTGTCTCTAACAGGGTAGAAAATGTTGTGGAAAAGAGGGAAAAATGTATTTTTACCACTCCTACCGGGAGAACGCTGAGATTAAATACATGTAAATGCTTGAACCGACAATATACCATGAAATATACTAGTATAACCTGTAACAGTCTTATTCTTACTAACATGTTCCTACTTAGTTCTTCTAACAAACCTTCCCTTCCGATTCTCCTCAGTTAACCCCTCGAGAAACAAAATATCAAAACCATTATGCTAATTACAAATGGTATATTACACCAATCTGCCATTTTGTGTAATTACATCAAGTCGAGACCTGATCCGACAAAACAGATACAGACTATAATATTCCTATTATTATGATAAACCTTTCCTTTATAAATGTAAGAAGACCGAAATAATGACAAAACAATTCAGAGGGAAGCGCTAAACCTGAATACTTAGAAGCATTCCGGGAACACAATGTTCTATACAGTGTAGACGCGTTATACGGAAAAACCTGCACAAAGTACATCTATAATATGGAATAACCTGCACAGAGTGCATACGTGATACGGAAAACGCATTCTGGTCTTATGTATGGTCCATGCTCAGTGAAAAGGGGGCTTCATGCATCTGCAAAACATTATCGACTCGAGTCAGCCTTAGTAATCCGCGCACGCTGACTTGAGTAGAAACTTTTTGCTATTGGTCATTTTTCTGCATGTCAAAGGACCATTGTATATCATAATTCAGTTGGTTGTTATACAAAAGGGATATTATGGATCCATAATTATGAGGTCTCTTACTTTGTATCATGCATCACGGAAATAAATTAACCCCCATTTGCCAGAGCATGATTAATATACGTGTATAGGATGACGGCCATATTTTTGTCGGAACATTTTAGACAAATGCACTGGCAGGTAACAAATCAAAACGGCTCAAATGACAGAATTCGTCTTTTAAAGGGTAAAAAGCGTTGTGGCAAAAGGAGAAAACGCTTGTTACCACTTCCATCTGGAAAGAACTTATGATACATGTAAATTCTTGAACCGACAATTTACCAAGAAATATATAAGTAATACCCTTAACAGTCTTGCATCGTCACTAACTTGCTTTTATCCTTATATTGTGTGTCTTGCATCGTCACTAACTTGCTTTTATCCTTATATCGTGTGTCTTATCTTTTATCCTTATATTGTGACAAATTTTCCCCTCCACCTCGCCAAATTCTGCCACTCGAAAAATAAAATATCATGACTCTTATGCACACCACAATGTTTTATCATCTCTTATATCTATTAATAAAAACTAAATTGATAACATTTTCCTCTAGAAACAAAATTTTTGAATAATTATATGTTTGTTTTATCCAAGATATATTTCTCTGCAGCGTGCACATAGTAACAGTGATTTGATAACATTTTCCTCTAGAGATATAATCCTTTAACACTCTCCGGGCCAAGAATGTAAATTCGACCTCTAAGTAGAATCCATCAAAACTTAGTAAGATTTTTATCGTATAGGCTTGACTGAACAGGCGGACGATATAGATCCAATATCACACTGCACGTTCTGTGCAGTCTGATCTTGATCTATGTCGTCTGCAAAAGCCCTTGTTTTTGCCTATGGCACGGAAAGGATTATATGTTACACGTTTGTTCCCCTGTTCCATCACGAATTTCATTATTTACGCTGGGATCAAAAACACGTTAATTAATGCGTACTATAAACTGTGCAACAAAAGTAGGCTTTTATGGGGTGCGGTGGGGGGAGGGGTAGTGTAATGATCAAGATCTATCTGCACAGGACGTGCCGTCAGATTTTGAATCTACATCGTCGTTTCTTATTCAAGAGTGTGTTCAGAATTGGCGGACCCGCCGGGTAGCTAAGTGGTTAGCGTATCTGATTTGTGACCTGGTGGTTGCAGGTTCGATACCCGGTTGTGACAAACTTTCTTTCCGGCCATTTCAGACAAGTAGTCAGTGATCTGGAAAGGAAGTTTTGTCAGTACTGGTTTGAGAAAGCTAGGAAACACATGCGTAGGTGTACTGACCGCCGTGATAAGACCAAAGCTGTTAAAACGGCGTTAAACTACAATACAAACATTAGAAACAAACATTAGAAACGGGGCTAACAGTATAGTTCAAAATTTTAATCCATCTTCCCTATAACGGAAACGTTTTTATGCCAGTTCCACTTCAAACAAAATGCAAAAAGATGTACGAAGAAAAATAATTTCAGCACACAAACCCGACTCTTAAGGACCCTGAGAAAGAAAGCTTTTGGGAAAAGGAGAAAATGCTGGTAACCAGCTTTTTTCTCCTTTACCCTCAATGGTTTCTACTCTTCCAAAAACAAATTTCATTTTTTGAGTCACATTTCATTTGTTGTCTGCAAATGCTTGAAACTTATATTGGTCTAAAGTTTCGTCGGTTGTTAAACACTTAAGGAAAATGATCGAATATCGTTGCATACAACAAACGTTTCCGGGCCATTATAGGCATGTATTAACGAGGAAAAACCGAGCGTTAACAGGAGAAAAGGTATATTAATCAGTAAATTCACGCGCCGTTAACGCCCGGTTTGTACTTTCAATATCCTCCATATGGGCCTACCTTTTAAACAAAGTACGCTGAACGTTCTCGTCATACATCCCTAGATTCCGACCAACAAGGCTGTAGGAACTTGTAGCACATTAGTTTCTTTTTATGGCTTGTCTTCATATCCACGAATTTACCCTAGTTTTAATCGATCCAAACCTGTGCAAGTTAATCCCACAAAAGTCCACTTTGTATTAAATATCATTAGAAGTGAATTACAGCGAGAGATCAAAACAGTGGCAAAGACTACATGTATATACGGCCCTTTACTCCGCGCAACAAAAAATTCATCGCCGAATTCCGGATTAGACCGTTATAAGTCCAGTACATTTTTAAGTCCGTTTCTTTTGCACTTCTTTGGGAATATTCTTTGCTCTTGTTGCAATTGCTATAGTACTTTACTTTATCCAATGATAGCGTTTATTCACATTTTTTTCGGTCGTTAACATTCGCTAAGGCCCTCAAAATAGTTAAAACCCCGAGTGCGAATGTTAACGACCTCACAAATGTGAATCGGCCCTTTAATGTAAGGTCTCATGAATAAACTCCCTTCAATTATATTTGAGCCATTCTTTTTGAAAAGAGGGCTTAACGCATCTGCCAAAACGTATTGATCCAGGTCAGCCTGCCCAGTCCGCACAGGCTGACGTGGGCCGAAACCGTTTTGCTATTGGTCAATTTTCTGCATGTCAAAGAACTACTGTGCCTCATGATTCAGTCGGTCGTTAGACACAATAGATTTTGTTGATCCATGATTAGGTAATGACTTGTCAAGTATAATGCATCACGTAGATGCATTAAGCCCCCTTTTGCCATAGCATGACTCATTTGTCTTTGAATATCTTCATAACTATGAGTCATTGTTCTGTTTAATGCATCAGCCATCTCATGCGACAACTTGCTAGGCATAAATGCGTTACAAAGATGTTTTTAAACCCCTTTTTCACAGAGCATTTTCCATTTACCGTACATTGTACATATACATAGCTTAACCAAGTATGATATCTATTTTACAATGTCTAATCTTCATATCTGTTTTACATATAACTCGATTATCACATCTATTTTATGTAACCGTATACTCATATGAGCCGCAGTCTGTAAAAAGGGGGCTTAATGCATCTGCAAAAGGTATCGACGAATGTCAGCCCGCGCAATCCGTCCAAGCTGACGTGAGCCATAACTTTTTGCTATGTTTAGATTTTCTGCATGCCCAAGGGCTATTTTACCTCCAGATTTGGTCAATTGTTCGACTAAATCGATTTCATGAATCTATATAATCATATAATGACTTCCTTGGTATGATGGATTACGGAGATGCTTTAAGCCCACTTTTGCCTGACTCATATATTCATTTATATTATATATCCTATACGCTACGAGTTAAAGGTAAAGCTAACATAAGTGCCTGTATCCTCCATCTTTATATATAGCTGCCTGTCTTAACCCTTATCCTGCTCAATAAGTGACAAGAAACTTTCATACCGATAATAAAAACCCACATTCTGCTGTGACAAAGGTATTTGTGGGGGGGGGGGTGATATCTCCCGATCGGACAGTGCAGATCCAAGATCAGACTGCATGTTCTGTGCAGTCTGATCTTGATCTACAGTGTCTGCAAAAGGTCTCTGAGTCACGCTTAGCAGGCTTAGGATTAAGGCTTTCACCATTACCGTGTAGCTCTATATTCATTTTATATAGATCCCATGTACGTGAAGCATGATGACGAAATTCACGTGGACAAAGTGGCACGTGCAAACGAACTCTGGTTCGGTAGGGAAAGAAAAAGAAGGAATGAAATCTACAAAAGGCGAACAAGAAGTCTAAGTCCTAAAACCGTGAGGTTCTACGTGGAAGACACACATGATGATCTCCCAGATAAACACGATGAAGTATTCCTGAATAACGGGAATGAGACTCTGTCAAACTATAGCGTGGTGAAAACTTTGTGTAGAGACAGTGATATACCAGCGGATAACAATATAACATTATACAGGGATTTTCAAGGTTTGCCGAACAGTATGATACCTGGAACCAAAGAACATAATAAGAACGCTATTTCAAATGATAGTGAACACCTATACGGGTCAGACAAGGATGACAGTAAAGCTGGAACATTCACCAGCCTATTGTTAAGGAATGGCATTGATAAAGAAACCCTTGACAGAAACCCATTTGCAGAACCAGGAAAGAATTCATATGAAAAACTAAACACCCGTTTCCCACAAATCGCCATGGTTTCCAGAAGAAAATTGGATGAGACAAAGAATGATAAACATAGTGCCACTTTGTATGAACATGTTCAAGACTCTGATCTCGTAAAAACAGGCATAAAACGTGCAACAAATACATTTGCCAATACAGATCACTGTCATGATTTCACTTCTTCCTTCAGGCCGACACATGTACAACACGCAACGTTGGATCATGAGAAAAGACAACACAAATTACGCGACAGAAGAAGAAGACACAGAACGATCTGTGGATTAACTACTGAAGGTATCAAGTTAAACAAACCTTCATCATGTTCAAATGATCATAAAAACTCTACAGATCCCATTAATTCTACAGAGAGAGATTACAGGAGTGATCTGCCAACAAATGAAGGTTCAACAACAATCGAGATCTCATCAAATATACTTTCTGACATATCCCTGACACCATCAGTATATTACATACCAAGGCGCAGACTTCACTCCGAAGGTTCCCCTTGCATAGAAAACACAGAAGAGACGACAGGCAAGGAAACAGAACATGAAAATAAACTAAATGCACCGTTTCATTGTAATAACAACTCTAAATCCTACAAGGTTAAAACGGAAAGACAGAGAATACCAAGTTTCAAAGAAATGTTGTTTTTGGGCTGATTTGTAATTTAAATGCGGTACTACTAAATTCTTCGTACAAGTTACTAAGGATTCATTTCGGTCAAGCGGTTGTATTTGGCTTTCAGTAGAAAGACAAACGCACAATTACAGTCAATATCATTAATGGGAGAATGTTCGTGGGCAAGACATGTCTTCCAAGCGTAGCATTGTAGCGAATCCAGGAGACACGGAATAAGTGAACTTTCGTCACAAAGTTACCGTAGAGATTCAGCAAACGGAGATGAACATAAAAAAGACAACGCTTCCATTGGTGACAAATTGATAAAATCAAAGGTTTGAAGATACCGACATTGTGATACAATCTTTTTCAAGAGCATGTGCATGTATTAATATATTTGATATATCATGTAAGATTGCAGGTTACTAATGGGTTGACTGGTTTTCTTTTTTTATTGGAAATTGCACATCACGAGAGCTAAAACAGTAGCGTATTTTACTGTTATTGGTATAGGGCAGCCTGGGTCGATACTTTTTGCAGATGCATAAATCCTCACCCTTTCACAGAGCATGCCTCATTTGTTTTTACTACTTTTTTTCTTTGAACGTAGATTTGTCATAAATTGGTTCACAGTACATTTATTGCATTTCGTTTCTTTTAAGTTTAATTAGGCGTGTAGCCCTTAGGCTACTAAGCGCGGCTAAATGTTCTTTCCGAAAAATGTATATTAATATAAGACTGTACAGAACATGCAGAGTGATCTTGCATCTGCAAAGCCCAATACGTTAAAAAAAATTCCGGCTAAAATAACTTTTTGAAATCGCCACACTGATATAGGTTTTCAATTTTGACTGGAATTTTACATTTCAATTACTGAGGAGAGTTAGGTTAAACATTACAGTATTACCCATCACATAAGATGAAATTCCAAACAATTCAAACTAAGTTTAGACTTCAAAGAACGAGTTGTCTGATCTTTGGTCTCTACTGTCCGTAATTCTAGTTGGTGATTTAAGCCTTTTAGCGCCATAGGCAAAACCAAGAACTTTTGCAGACGACATAGATAAAGATCAGACTGCACAGAACGTGCAGTCTGATCGTTCGTCTCTATCATCCGCTTATTTAGTACAACCTATAAGATAAAAATCTTTCCGAATTTAATTAGTTTGTGATTTTGGCCTTCTAAAGAGGTCGAGTTTATATACTGGGCGTTCAGACAGTTAATTCCCTCCAAGGTGTATTATCAACGGAAAGATCCTTTATGTTCGACAATAGATTTCCCTCAGTCTCATGTTCCTTGAACGAGTTACCTCCCTTACGTACACAATAACTAGAATAGGACCTTTGTGGTGTGTAGGATGATTGTCGAGAATGGTATATGAAGAACAGGGTTGGGTTTGCGACGCTGTTAAGGTAGTAAAACGTCGTCATGATCAGAAACATTGGGTGCCGGACATTCCCGAATATGCCAAGAAACTGTCCCGTAAAATAGGCCGACCAGCACACTATAAAACCTGCAAAATAAGGAAGAAAACGGTTTCAGTAGTTTTTAAGGCGCCCATCATGGATAAGGGACTGAAACGTGTGATCTTTTAACCCTTAACCACACAATGACAACTTTCAACGACCTCTAGGAAGAAGACCTGAAAACATTGCGGGAAGAGGAGAAAATGCTGGTTAGCATTTTCTCCTTTTCCCACAATGTTTTCTATCCTATTAACTTGACAGTCTCTGCCATGTTAGGTTTGCTATCTGCAAATGCTTTGGGTTTGGACAATTCAAAAATTTTGTCGTATGGTAAATGGTTAATCAAGAAATGCCGACTCGGACATATCTAGCGGACTTTGCTGCATTTGAGTGTACTAGTGAAAGGCATTGCAGAAACCTAGCCTTGTACAGGTAAAGTCCTGAAGAAAAGACGTGAAAAATGAACTGTCACTGAGATTTCATCACTAGTCTAAATGCCATTAACTCTGTACCAAACGACAAAAATCTAGATTCATCCAAATTAAAACATATGCAGACGACAAATCACAAGTGGCTAAAATAAAGCAAATCGTCTTTAATGGTGTAGAAGACATTGCGGAAAAAGGAGAAAATGTTTCCCACAATGTTTTTAATGGCTTCCTTCTCAGGGTCGTTAAAAGGGGATTTAATGACAATGCGTTCGATAGCCTTCTCCCTCAGGGTCGTGAAAACACGGGATTGTTTGGTAAAGGGTTAAGCTGCAAACCACAGGTCATTGTTTTGCTGCTTGTCTAAGATTGTCTGCCAGCAGAGATAGAGCGATTTCACGGTTCTTTGAATGTTTATATCATCTAAATGTGCTCTTACAGAGAGTGTAGATCACGATCAGACAACAAAGAACATACAAACAGCAACATTGTTTAAAATTGTGTAAAATACGCCAGCAAGAAACTGGCTAAAAACTGTAATACAAGTACACTTTTTAACCCTAATGCCGCTAAGCTCTACTAAGTGCAGTTTCACGATCAGTATAGATCAAGATCAGACTGAAAAGAAGCTGCAGTCTGATCTTGGATCTACGATGTACGATAATTTGAGATTGATCCCACGAGAAGAAATTGAGTTGATTGTTTTTATTTTACTAATGGATTGAAATGTCCATTTAACTTATGCAAGCCATGCTCTGGCAAAAGAGGATTAAATGCATCTCCGTGATACATTATACCAAGCAAGTCATCAAATAATTATGGATCCACAACATTCATTTTGTCTAACAATCGGCGGAAACCTGAGGTAGAATGTTCGTTTGACATGCAGAAAATTGACCAATGGCAAAAAGTTTCTATCCAGGTCAGCCTGCACGAACTGACCGGGGTCAATACTTTTTGCAGATGCGTTTAACACTTAACGCTAAGCCTGACTCATTTACCTTTAGCAGCCAGTGTAGATCAAGATCTGACTGCACAGAATATGCAGTCATATGTTGGATCTACACTGTTGAGTAAGGAGATATTTTCCCCAAAAAATAACCATGAAATTGCAATATTTAGGTTTTTTACTAATTTCTAGAAAGTTTCATTCAACATATTAACTCTCTACCAAACAACAAAGTTTTACACTAGTCCAGATTGAAAGCATTTGCAGACGACAAATCAAAGGTAGTTTAAATGATGATTTCTGTCTTTGCTAGGGTAGAAACACTGTCGGGAAGGGAAAAAAATGCTGGTTCCTAGCATTTTCTCGTTTTCCCACAAGGTTTTCAAAAGCATCCTCTTTCAGGGTCGTTAAAACTCGGGATTGTGTGATAAAGAGTTAAGCAGATTAAGGGTTAAAACTCTTTATAGAGAGCTCGGCTCATACAGCAGTGGATAGACTAATTACTCCAATAACAATTCTACTGATAGCATTTAACATTGCTACGGATTATAATATCAAATTTGTCGATTGTGCGGAATATGAATTATAATCCCATTAACCGTTTACCAAACAATTTCGAGTTCTACTGACCTTGAAGAAGCAGGCTTTTGAAAACAATGTGTTAAAAGGAGAAAATGCAGGCAACCAACATTTTCCCATTTTTCCACAATGTTTTCTAGGCTATCAAATCAAGAAATCATCACTTGATCTTTATTCAATTTGTCGTCTGCAAAATGCTTTCAATTTGATGGGTACAAAGTTCGTTTGGTAAAGAGTTAAACCGTATTTCTCTACTAGGTACCTCGTGAAAAGAATTTGCACTAGGGGATTTTGAAAACCACGATCGTAAAATGTGACTTATCAAGATAATCATATAAAGTTATTTGCCGGTTAAAACTACGTGAGGAAGGGAGAAATTGCTCCTGAAGAGCAATTTCTCTTTTCACCACATTGTCTGCAATGCTGGTCTGCTGTGTGTAAATGACACAATTTTCCATAAACAAAGCCAGACTCACTCAAGACAATTCCGATTGTCAGTTTGATACTCTTCATCTTTGATTTCACGATGCCCCCATTGAATACGTGTTCTGCCAATTGGCTGGACTCGCCTTCTGACACTGCAATGCAAACGAATTTCACATCATCATCACCATCATCATCATCATCATCATAATCATCATCAATATTATTATCATCATAATCATCATCATCATCATGACCATCATTGTTACAATCATCATTAACAACATTAGGCCCTACTTGTAGGTAACAACAAAACGGCTAGCCGTAATAAAGACCAATTCCAAGGCACTGAAAGCTTTATACACAAACATTAGCTACTCCAGCTTTTGACGTGATACAGACGCGAGGCATTTGGCAACTCACGGATGATCCGTTGATCAAGTCCCCCGGCTGTATTACGACGGGTGATATGCACCTGCATGGTACATTTCTTCGCCGGAAATTCGCCGATTTACGGTTCTTTGTGTACAGACAAGAACAAAAATCAGACCGGTCTAAAAATTTTGAAGATATGAATTATAAAGACGATGAATATGTACTTTTTATGACGACATTTATTTTCTGAAGGGTAGAAATCACTGTAGGAAAGGGACTTGTTACTACTGTTTTCTCATTTTCTCGTCATTCTTTTTGAACAGTTTTCCTCATCAAGGTCGTAAAACAGGACATATATGCAGACTTTCAACGCTTGTAAACTTGTACGTTCAAAGCGCAAATATGCGTTTAATAAGCCGCAAAGACTGGAAATGCACCCACGGGGTAAACAGATAGAAAAGATATTTGTTAAATTATCTGAGCCGGAATCGAACTTAATGCTGCAATGCCAGATGCTTCAGTCAGTCATTCTAGGTAGCTGAGAGCATGAGAATCATAATATGCTCGTGCTTTAGATTTAAAAAATCTCTATTTGATTAAATATCTGGTATTTTACGACCCATCATTATGCTTTACACTCCTCTGTGGACAAGGCAGTTAGTTAACCCTTTACCACACAATCCCGAGATGTAACGACCCCATGAAAAAGCCTTTTGAAAACACTGTAGGAAGAGAGAAAATGCTGGTTACCAGCATTTTCTCCTTTTCCTAAAATGTTTTCTGGCCGTTCAAAGACATATTACATCATTCGAGGTATATTTGATTTGTCGTCTGCAAATGCTTTCAATTTTGATAAGTCTTAATTTTTGTCGTTTGGTAAAGAGTCATATTACAATGTACATTTGTGTTTTGTATGTGGTATATCTATTACATGTACATAAATAGGGCTACCTTGCAAATCCCGTTCTGATCGGTGATAAACAGCAAACAACAGGGACCCATAACTGATTAAAATGACCAGGAAAGGAATCACGAACACGAACACAAACTGCAACACCAATTCCACCTAAAATAAATGTAATTGAACCATGCTCTAAGAAAAAGGGGGCATAATGCATCTGCAAAAAATCCAGACCAGCCTGCGCGAACTGTGTCAAGGCTTTTTGTTATTGGTCGATTTTCTGCTGCCCAAAGGACCTGTTTACCTCATTAATATTAGACAAAACTAATTGAACCATGCTCTGTGAATAAGTCCCTTTATTTGTGCTACATTCAATCTCTGGTCTGCACACACTTTCAATAAAGACAAATCTTCAGTTTTGCCGTTATGTTAAGTATTAAACATGGCTGGCATACGGAATGCGCCAAAGATTTTAAAACAGCTCCTAAACTTGGGCTGTTCGAAAATATCGAATAAAAATGTGATAACGTTCTTAAAAAAAAAAAAAAAAAAAAACTAAAACTTTATGTCCAACAGAGATAATTTGGTATTTGGTTATTTAAAAATATGTGTTTGAATAGTAACATTCAGCAACGCTGGACGCGACCGAACTAAAGAACTCGCATATGTATATCTGTACCAAGTTTCTCTATTGTATTATGTAAAACACGTATCAAAACGTAGACTGCTAAGCGCGACTCAACGAGTTTTTGCAGACAGAAAGTGCAGTCTGATCTTTGATCCATACTCTACTAGTATAGTCTCTAGACAATTTTCAAACACACCTCGAATTTGAATGATCAGTTAGGTCTGCAAGAACAATGACGCAAGTATTAAAATAAGAATGACGGATGGGAATATGTTCGGACCTAGACCTAATCATATTACAATCTGTCTGCTAGGAGGATATTTAAGGAATAAACAGGTGGGCGGCCAGACGCTTTCAACATGAAAACATGATTGGCAATTCAACATGACTTTGTGTAAACGTAGGCCTGTATCCTAAACCATTCTCAATAACGTTCTTGTCTAATTCTAAAGAACTTTCAAGCCGCCAAAATAGCGCAATTTCTGATTGGCTAAACCAAATGGTGAAGCAACTGCACAATCTCTCCAAGCATAGGCGGTAACGGTAGTCGTTGGTTCGGTTGCGAGTTCGGCCAAACTCTTTCCGAGGACTGTTGATAGTCATTGCGGCAGAGTTCTTTCCGTCCTTTGCGCTGATCATTGTTTTGACAATATCCATGTGGAAAAGCAGCCGATTCACGAGTTCCTGGAGTTCTGTTTTTACAGCATAGCTTTCTTTACGAGCTTGTTCCTGATTCAAGTATAAGGCCTCTGGAGAAGGAAGCGTACCAGTAAATCTTTTGTCTTTAAATTCCATTGATTGAATTGAGTTTTACGCCGCTTTCAGCATTATTTCTGTCGTATCACGGCGATAGCCTATATATGCATGCGATATGTTACAACAGTACTTCGATAGGGCTCTGAAGGACACTCTCACGAAAAACCGGTTGCTTCCAGTGAGAATCGAAACCCAAGCTCTCTGGGTTACGATTCTTACACTTTACCACTGAGGCACATAGGAACCCTTTGAATTCTAAGGGAGACCATAGGCACTGTTGTGTAGATCCAAATTGAGACAAGCAAAGAAAGCGCAGTCTAATCTTGAATCTACACAGTCTGATACTGTGAGATTTATTTGTATATGTGTGTGTGTGTGTGTGTGTGTGTCTGTCTGTCTGTCTGTGCTTGCTTGCTTTTTGCCTGTTTGTTGGTTTGTTTGTTTGTAATGCAGTTATCCATGCTTTCCCGGGGTTTCTTTTACCAGTACTTTGCACAATATTTATCCCAAGCCACTGGCTGCTTTCTCCCAAAAAATAACATTGCTGAAACAATGATCAGTGGTGAGAAAAGAATTGATAAAGCTGCAGATTCGAATCAGCGACCCCTTGATCTCAAGTCTTGTAGGCTACCGACTGTGCTACCGGGCCCTGCTTTTGGGTTAGAGTATACGATTCTAAGAGTGAAAGAGCCTGGAAGTCTATTCAAAATTCCTGATTCCAGTAGAAGATTTACAGACAAGGGACTTCCTACAGTAAATCTGACCCTGGACTAGACGAACCAACCCTTTATGATTACTTGAAAGAATGCTTTTTTTGCCCGTTACTAGACAATCCTGAGTTTAAACGAGCCTAAAGAAGGAGCCAGCTGAAAACATTGTGGAAAAAGGAGAAAATGCTGGTAACCAGCATTTTCTCCTTTTCCCACTATGCTATCTACTCTATAAAAGACAGAATTCACTTCAGTTGCATTCATTTTGTCTTCTGCAAATGTTTTTTTTTCAATTTGGATCAGACCAAAAGTTTGTCTTTTGGTAAAGAATTAAAAAAAAAAAAGAAACCTTTTGATAGATGGGAAAGCATGCAAGTCAACAGCATTGTCTCCCTTTTACCATACTGTTATATACCCCGAATTCAACATTGAAAACGCTTTTATTCTGACGTTTGCACATGCTTTCAATATGAGCACGTGTAGCGTCTTGTCTCCCGGTAAAAAGTGATTGCTAAATAAGTGAAATGAAACTTTCAAGGTGACAATAAAAAAACAAAATTTTGCCATTTCAAAGATTTATTTAGGGGGAAAAATATCTCCTCGACGGACAGAGTAGATCCAAAATCAGACTGCAGGTTCTGTGCAGTCTGATCTTGATCTATACTGTCCGCAAAAGGTCCTCGAGTCGCGTATAGCAGCCTAAGCGTTAATGGATACGTAATAACTTGCGGTGTAAAATGACAATAATGAGAAAATGACGGGTAATGCTCTGGGATTCCGACAAAATGATCCTATGATTTGCCTAAATACGCCTGAAGTATGATTATTTATTTACAGGGCTAGGCAGAATCACTTTTCTTTTATCAAAATCCAACCCAGGACTCCCTCCCTATGATTTTAGGGGGATATAGGCTGCTCCTCTTCCCGAAGAGCATAATTACATTTAGGGCTTAAACGAGGATGATGAATATTTAAGATCAGACTGCACATTTTGCAGTCTGATCTTCATTACACCCTGTGTAAAATAAAAACTTTGCAGGCGACAAATTAAAGGTGGCTCAAATGACAACATGTGTCCTTTATAGGACAGAAAACATAGTGAAATAAGGAGAAAATGCTGGTTACCAGCATTTTCTCCTTTGCCCAGAGCGTTTTCAAAAGGTATCTCTATCCGAGTCGTTAAAACTCAGGATTTTGTGGTACAAAGCTAACTGGCACTAAGCAATGAAAAATTTAAAGATCAAATTAACAAATCTACCTTGTAATAATATATATCTGTGTAGTTAGAGACACACGCAGGACGCCTGCTCCTACGGTTTGGATACGTCTTAATGACTATAAAGTAGGGAGAGCATGACAGCAAGGCAAATAACCAGGAGAAAATTACGGCCAACTTTTGCAGCAGAAATCCTGAAAAGAAAAAAAAAAAAAAAAACTGCGATGAAAGATCATTTTCTTTTCTATTTTTTGCACATACTTAAAGAAACAAAGTAAATATCATGGTTTTAACTACCGACTGTCGTATCAGATTCAGATTTTTATGACGCCAAACGTCCGGATACCACGTCATCGTCCAGCCGGAACATTGAACACTGAATGCTGACAAGAGACTGAAAAATCTAACGTTTCAACAGAAATGTGTTGGTTGATTGCTTTTCGTTGCCCCTTTTCTACCCAGTCCAAACGTCGCCTCCGGTTGCCTATATGGGTGCCAACTACATAAGGCTGTTAGTTTTGTTACGGGGGATAGAGCAGGCTACAGGACGAAACTCATCCTACGTTACTCCTGGTTCTCTAACGTGTATGGTGTATTACATCGTTATACGGGACCTCTGTTTAATGTATCCTCCGATTGACTGTTAGCAATTTTGTATGACCAGTCCTTGGAATCGAGCTTAAATTCTCAAGTGGTCCGAGCCTTGTCGTTTTCAAGTCCTACGCTCTAACACGCGAGCTATTAAGTCTGGTAAACTCTAACGGAAATGAGAGTCCTCCAGACTCCATATACATCTGAACGCTTCTAACACTCTTGACCGAGTAAATTAATTTGCATGTGATGGGATAGACATTGAATGGAGGTAACTTATGGACTAATACAACGTATAGTTTTAGGAAGAACAAAGTTATATTACTTCAAGCACATGTGTACAAGTAAAATTTATCTGGTCAAAAAAAATCACGAGTAGAATTGAAAAGGAAAACTGAGATCGTTAAATCGTTAAACAACGAAGCATTTAAGAGTGATTTTGTAGAGTATTTCCTACTAAAACTGTTAAAAGTGCACGTGAAGACTTAATGAAAACTACCATTAAATTGTGTTTTTGTCTGGAGAAATATTGATCAAAAATACATGTTGTGTTGTTATTCTATTTTCCATGACTACCTATCTAATTTACATAGAAAAATGAAAACATCTCAGCCATACAAGTTGATGGCCTAAAATAGAAATGGGCCGTGCTCTGCGAAAAGGTTTAATGCATCTGCAAAAACTATCAACCCTTGTCAGCCTGCACAACATGCCGAGGACTTCGGTCGAAACATTTGCTACTGACAATTTAAAATTAGAATGTAGAATAGGCTTTCGTCTTGCAAAAAATATATTATTATTTTTTTTTTTTTTCCAAGACGAAGGCCTATTCTACATCATGATTAGGACAGTTTTAGGACAAAAGAGATCCACACCATGGCGTGATCAGGAGCTTTGTATAATGTATTATGGAGAAGCATGAAACCCCCTTTTCCCAGAGCGCTGGTAATACTTGATTTGGTTCTAACTCTTTCTCTGCCAACAAAATATATTCGATCATTTGCGAAGTCGTCTTGAAATAGTTTCCATTGCAATTCAATACAATTTTGGTCCGTAAATTAGCAGCCAGTGGTGGGTGGCGTAGATCAAAAATTAGACTGCACGTTCCCTGCGGTCTGGTCCTGGTCGACGCCGTTCAAAAACTGTATGTTTCTCGCCATCGGATGTGAAAGAATCCATGGTAGACACTGAACGCCGTCAAAGTAAACGTTTCTATGAAAAAGTTGTCACAATTTTTTTTCTAACGATTAATCACCATCGAACGCCATAATTGCACTATGATGATGTTGTTTATCTCAGAAACTGTCCCATTCTCCTCTGTCCAATCGGCGTTTCGTCCCCGGACATGATACGGAATTCGAAAGTGAACATAAAGAATAAACTGGTCCCCGTTGTAGATATCCATATTACAACTGGCACAGGCTATTGTGTCGATGCATTTCATTGGGCCACATGTATATCACGGAATAGCCCATCAGAGCAGCATACACATTTCCAGCTTAGCTGAAGAAGTAACATTGCAATTTTTTGCAAATTTGAAATTGGTAATCGAAACTAAAGAGAATATTAGCAGACAAAAACATAAAGGGTGACACCAAAAATTCACTTATCGGAAAATCTACTGCTCTGGCATTGAGAGTGACCTTCCCTAAATCTCTATTAATCTAGCGTCATGGCTGTTCTAAAAATAGACCGGCAGAATTACGCCCGTTTTTAGTAGCCTGTACTGATCCCTATACACTTGCTGTATCAGGGGAGGTAACCAATCTACATAAAGTACAACGCAATTAAACTACCATGGCGCCCAAATAACACCGCATTGTCATACCTTTCTTGTTGATACGCTTCATAGGTCTACACACTGCAAACGCACGGTCTATACTCATAAACGCCAGAACATAATTTGATGTCATTACTGACACATGACCCAGTGTCCATTGAAGTTTGCATAGAATGTCACCAGCAAACCAGACGCCCTCACCTAGCTCGTAACCAATGGACCGTTCCAGGGAATGTGGCACACAATGAATTAAACCAGTAAGGAAATCTGAAAGCAAGCGTCATTGATCAATATTGAACATCATAAAATTTTAATGTGTTATGACAGGATTCTGAGGGCAATTGGTTTAAAGGTGTTTTTGCCGCGTTCAACAATAATTCAGTCATATCAACCCACATATTTATATATTTAATGGGTTTCATTAGTACAAGACCAGGGCTCTGAACTGTATTGCTTTAGGTTGCTTTCACGAAGAAACACGTGTTTTCAGCGAGATTCGAACCCGAAGCCTCCCCGGCCTGCGCTACCTGTCCTACACTTTAACACTGAGCCAGGGAGGATCGCTCGGAAAGCAAACATCACGGGCTGTTCATATGCTAATGTGGGTCTCCGTAACATTTTCACAGTAGCTGACACTGTAAGGCAATCTGGGTCGATACTTTTTGCTTTTGATTTCTCGCATTTCCTAGAACCATTCCACCTCATAATTCAGTTGGTTGTTAGAGTAAATGGATTTATGGATCAATAATAAAACGGTTTCTTGCTTGGTACAATGCATTACGGAAATGCATTAAACCCCTTTTTGACAGACCACAACCCGTTGATTTCTGTCGTTTAGCTGTAATGGTATCTTTGCATGTGACTAAAATTGCAGTCCTTTGTTAAGATTTTCTCAAACACTTGCGCAACGAAATCTGGTTGGATGCTTTTCTAACTTTGTTAGATAAAACTCGTTCCCAAATTCCTAGGTCACGCCATGGGCACAGCACACTAATATTATGATATGTCAAATAGAGGATAATTGTCTCTTGTGGTGCATGATGGACATTTCTGTCATCGCGTGACAAGCGAAGGCTATATTGTCACGAGTGGCGAAGCCACAGGTGAAAGCATGGCCTTTGTTTTTCACGAGACGAACGAATCTTCTATCATAAACTGAAACAAACCATTATCCATGTTTCTATTCTGCTTTTCACTTTAACCTTTTACTTTTTCGCATCTAATTTTTGCTCATCGTGAAAAACATATGCGTTTTTCAAGCGAAATAGATCTATTCAATCCAGTCGGATATGGACAAGCTGTAAGACATGAGTAATGCTGGCTACGTCATAAAACGTGACGTTCACCCGCTAAAATTCCATTCATGTTCTATAAATATCCATCGCATGTGAAAAATAAAAGTCGTAACAATCACTGTTGAATTATAACATTCACAGATGAATTATAAGGATATAATTCGCTGTTAAACTTCTTTAAACGTCTTAAAAACATAAAGGAAAAGAAAATTCGTATTGGGTATTTTACACTGGAAACAAGAGAGGTTATGTGATATAGAAAAATTATCAAACGAGTAGGAAGCTTTTGGCAAGCTCAACTCTTTACCACACAATCCCGACTTTTAACGACCCTGAGGAAGAAGGCTTTTGAAAACGTTGTGAGAAAAGGAGAAAATGCTGGTAACCAGCATTTTCTCCTTTTCCCACAATGTTTTCTACCCTTTCTGATACAAATCATATTATATTTTCCACATTAAATTTTGTCTGCAAATGCTTTTAATTTGGATCAGTGTAAAATTTTGTCGTTTGGTAAGGAGTTAATGCCATGTTTATAGACGATTTGAATAGATTTCATCAAAAGAGTCAACGAATGTTAGACTCTCTGTATCACATAACGATGTCTAACAATTAATAGGTCAGAATCACGGTGGGTAATCTACATAACGAAGCCGCTGGCTCCACACTTAAAGTGTTATGTTGGTCTTCCGGGACACCTTTGGCTCTGAAGTTGCAGCTCGTAAACAACTCGTCTGTCAGGTGATCGGTATTTTCATTTGTTTCTCTTCTTTGAATGATATTAACAAGACTAGAGGCGCTTGAGCGCCTGTATCGCTCCACAGGCCTGATATTTCTATAATGGCGAAAAGAAGTTTTTAACAATTACCATTCAATCCTGCATTTTAGCTCACTGAAGAAAAAAGGTATGGAAAAAACTTGTGAGAAAAGAAGAAAAAAATGGTAACCAGCATTTTCTTAGTTTCCCACAATAATTTCTATCCTTTTTTATATATGTCTTACTAATTTGAAGATATGTTGTCTGCAACAGGTCCTTTCACAAACCATTTTGGGTGGGGAAACATCAAAATATAGAAAATATGTCTTTCTCAGGGTCGTTAAAAGTTGTGATTGTGTGGTAAAGGGGTAATCTAAAAGAACAGCTAGGAGGGCAAATGAATGAATGTTATAGCAATATAGATCAACTTACATCAATACACCAGATAGAATGAAATATGCTGGCATACAATGAACACCTAATTCCTAATAATCAACTTTTCACAGTCACAGTTAGAATGTCTTCTGTGGCAAACAACACAAAATGGTCTACAAATGCATTTACATAAATCAAATATCCTGCTCCAGGGCACAGATTAATTCTGGTGTACTGAAGTTGCGGGATCAGTTTGACTGGATAACATTAATGCCTTATCACAAATGTAAAGCCCTGTCCCACTTTGTACCAGGTCACCAGGATTTACACCCCTTCTGTCCACTCTGCATTTACTCATTAGTAGGTCAACAAACCTTTACCAGAACTAATAAAAGTGCAGAGGTTCTCTTGTTCTATATCAAAAGGACTAGAAAGTACCTACAACATGGGGGTTTTGTTATTAAAATACTTTTTCTTTTTTATCTTGGCATGGTTACTCAGGCTTAGTAATAAGGCAAAATTGAAAAGCTCAAGTTGTGAAAGGTGCTCAAGCTTTTATCTTATTTATGGCCAGTGATATTTTATTACTAGTACTAACTAATAGCATATCATTGGAGTAAATTGTGATCTTAATACCAAGGAAAATGTGTGGGCTTAAATAGGACAGCCCTGACTAGGTCAAGTCAATCCAATTTTCTTCCTTTTTCTTTGTTAGTCGATAAAACTAACACAATAAATAGTTTTGGAGCAGAACATTTTTTTGAAATATAAGCCTTGTCTATAAAAAAAATGTGTTTTTAGGTGTATCATTTTTTTAAAGGGAATTTGGTATACAACCACCATAGAAACAATTTGGCAGACAACCACCATAGGAACTTACCTGCAAAACAACAATGAAATCCAATGAATAGTTTTAGAGAAGAAATTTTTCAAAGATTTTATTTATACCATAAAAGGAAAATGAGTCTCCCATAAAAGCCATGTTTTTTGACAGATCGTTTTTTTTTAAAGGAATTCTGTAAACCTGTATCTAAGGAACATTCCTGCAAAATAATAATGCTATCCGAATAGCGGTTTGGGAGGAGAAGATTTTTAAAGGTTTTTTACTTTGGTTGCCATGGCAACCAGAATTCTTCATGGAACACAATTATTTGAAGGAATTTGAAAGAGGACCACCAAAGGAACATTCCTGTGAAATTTGGTAAAAATCCAGTCAATAGTTTCTGAGGAGAAGTTTTTTAAAGAAAAAGTTTACGGACGCACGCACGGACGAACGGACGAACGGACGGACGCACGACGGACACAACGCCATGACAATAGCTCGCTGGCCTTCGGCCAGTGGAGCTAAAAAAAACAGAATGCTATTCGACAGTTAATATATTTTACCATTGAAATACGCAAAGGATACTGAGCAAAGCCCTCGGGATTGTCTGTGAAACGCTTTCTTCCGAAAGGAAACTTTCGGATGGCGACACAAGACAGTTGGTGTTTCTCTTAAGGTCCGTTTATACAGAGCGCGAACGCGAACGCGAAAGCGAACGCGGTTTTTCGTCCTGGAATATTTTAGTCATTTGTAGAGGAACCGTTCAAATAGAGTGCGAACGCGAACAAATATTTGTTCGCGCGAACGACCGCCTTGATTGTCCCCAGACCGAATTTTCTGAGAAGGTCGCGCGGCTTTTTTGCTATTAACCAATCAGCAGGTACTTCCCTTTCATCATTTCCACAAATAGAAACTTGTACGCCTGACCGTTCCAAGAAAAAGCTAGGCACTAGCGTCAGTCTACTTTGCTTGTGAAGTTTGGAGAAGAATGGACAAGACAATGGACAAGACAGAAGCCATGATTCTTGAAATTGAGAAGAATCATGCAGGATGAAAATGTAGTTCTTGTACGAGGTGGTGGTACTCTCCAAATTCACTTCTTCTCTGTAAAATTTCGTGCACTGACACACGCCTCTTTCTCTTCCTCCGTTGTCTTGCGTACAAATACAGTACTATGATCTCCTCCGTGTCTGACTCCACCTGCGCCATGATTCCAAATGACAAAATTTTATCTCTCACAGCTAGAAAAAGACGAGCCGCCTCGAAAGCCGTCGACGGTTTTCCGCGTTCGGGTTCCTTCTCTATTTGAATGGCAAAACTGCACAAAAGTCGCGTTCGCGTTCGTGTTCGCGTTGGACGCGTTCGCGTTCGCGCTCTGTATAAACGGACCATTAAACAGATTCCTAATTGAAACTCTTTGGCTGAGCGTTGCTGTTTTAATTGTGTCAAGGTGACAGATCACAATGTTCCCCGACGTGTCTATGAGTAAAATCACAGAAAATTTGCTCAAGACATATCTCGCTCTGTATATGTAGTGTGGCTTCGTTTATACAGTACGGCTCTGAAGTGATAGCCATACTTTTGTTCAGTAAGCTTCGAAATTATTATATTACTACTTGGCAACTTCGTGCAAAGGTTTTACGTATCATAAGGTTAGAGAAAAAAATATCTGAAACAACGTTGTTCTAGGCTTAATATCATTTTCCAGCATTACAGAGCGTTGTCTGCGTTTGTCAATATTCTTTGAAGATTTGACCTGTCTGCTATGACGCATCACAATCCTGTACAGGACAATTATTAAAACGCGGTGCGAAAATTGCCTTTTAAAAAGTGCAGGCGGACAATGGCAATACATAATACGTCTCTGGAAAAATCAAGCCAGGTTTCGCTACAAATTTCTCTAAAAGCAAAATGATCCGAACGTTTCCTCTCGGAAGAAAGCGTTTCCCAGACATTTCCGAGGGCTTTGCTCAGTATCCTTTGCGTATTTCAATGGTAAAATGTATTAACGGTCGAATAGCATTCCATTTTTTTTTTTTTTTTTTGCTTGGGGTTGGCTTGCCAAGCCTAAGGCCATAGGAATCGTATGCCAAAATTTCAACCCCATCCAAGCATTTACGGAATAACTCGAGTAAAAGTGAAAAGTACCGCTTGCAATCCATATTACTACCCTAAAAGAAACGATCCCTTAAAATAATAAAAATAGTCCGATTTGAACATCATAGTAAGATTTAATTTCACAACAAAGTTTGATAGATGTGCGATGTTAATCGTACGAAAGTG
The DNA here is from genome assembly GCA_945859785.2 of Tridacna gigas. Lineage (NCBI taxonomy): Eukaryota > Metazoa > Mollusca > Bivalvia > Cardiida > Cardiidae > Tridacna > Tridacna gigas. Next base: position 60,012,692 of record OX244028.2, read on the forward strand.
TTGACTGAGAATTTTTGGCACTAGTGAGCTTATTCATATCTGCAAAATCGTGCGCATGACAGTAAAAGAAATAAAATGGCAAAACCCGGTGATCGTTGATCATATGTTTAAATGTAGGTACGCAATCGACCGAGTTGTGACGAGTGCTGTTGCCGAGCACTAATCGGGATCGTTCGTTTGTCCTTTTTCTTAATACCATGTGGATGACAAATAATGATACCGTATTTTACTCAGGTGGTGTGCTCTTCCTCCGAAAAAGTTTTCTCAAAACCTCGGTAAGATTTTAATTTTCGTAAAATTACTGTGCATCTCGTGTCTGAAGTAATAACTATGTATTTGACTGGTATACATGTATATGCCTTATTTCTTCCTGTCAGAGTTGTCCAAATATGAAATCTCGGCCCATAACCATTTCGACCCATAACAAACTCGGCTCATACAATATCAAATATGTAACGTTACACAGTGCATTAAAGTTTGTAACATGAGCCATTGAAAACCAGTTAATCTTTATAGGATGAAATTTTAGACTTGACTAAACTGAAAACATTTGCGGACGGCAAGTTAGATTTAGTTGAAATATTGGTTATTGGCTGTGAAAGTGCAGAAAATCTTGTAGGAAAAAAAGAGAGCATTTTCTTCTTTTTCCAAAAGGTTTTCATGAGGCTATATCCTTAGAGTCCTTAAAACTCGGGATGGTGTGGTAAAGAGTTAAGTAACTGGTGGGCGTTTTACATTGAAGATCAGACTTGTTATTCAGTGCAATCTGATCTTGATCTCCATAGGTATTTAGGCTGACATGGGCCGAAACGTTTTGCTTTTGGCAAATTTTCTGCATGTCAAAGGACCAGTGTACCTCATGATTCAGTCGGTTGTTTGAAACAAAATGGATTTTATGGATCCATAAATATATGACGGCTGGTTTGGAATGTTGGATCACGGAGTTGCATTAGTCCCCTTTTGTCAGAGCATGGCTGATTTGTGTTTTCCATAATCACAACCAGGAGCTCTTCAAATTTATCAATCCTAGATAACTTTACTCAGATGAGGGCTTTAGGTCCAACGGTCCTCTTGTTTATGAAAATCGGCTCTCCAATTTGGTTGATCATTGCAACTTTGAGATTCCATAGACTCTCAATGGGGAAAATTGAAAAGTGGCATTTACAGCAGGTATTTTGACAAAACTTTTATAGAAATGTTCCTTGAGCAGTCTTGTATCATCCATATGATTTTATTCAACTGATTGTCTTTAGCTCATCTATTTACGAAGAAAACGTCAAGCTATTGTCAAAGCATATGCGTCATTGTCGTCGTGCAAAAACTTTAACATTTTATAATATCTCTGTTATTCCTGACGATATTTACTTCAAACCTGGACAAGTTACTTACTGTCAAAAGGGGTACCCATATAACAGGTGCAGGTAACCATCAAAATATTTTGACAAAGTTAAGCTCTTTTTTATTACTTTGAATTTTCAGAACCTTTGACATTTTATCATATCTGTCATTAATGTAGATACTTACTTCAAACTTGAACTTTTTGTTAACTGTTAAAAGGGGAATTTATATTAATACAACAGAACCAGGTAACCACCAAAATATTTTTGGCAAAGTAATCAGTTATGCCCCTTTTTCGACTAAGAACTTTTAGCTCAGCTGTTTATAGAGGCATGGTATTTTCATAGCCCTAGTGTCATCATCTTCGTTGTTAGTGTCGTCGTCATGCAAATCTTTGCAATGTCTGCAATATCTTTGTTATTACTGAAGATGTTTAATTCAAACTTGGACAAGTTGTTAACTATCAAAAGGGAACCATAAACAATAAGTGTAAATAACTATCAAGTTATGCCCCTTTTTCAACTTTGTGTTTTCTCTTAAAACCAAGCAACTGCAGCTAAGCGTTGGCACCCGCATATGGTGCTCTTGTTACCAAACACAACTGTTGCCAAGCATTGGCGCCCGAATGTGGATGTCCTTTTATTTGTTGCCATAGAAACCAAAATGCAAAAATAAAAAGAAATACCTAAAACATTGTCTTCTCAGACACCAAATCATGCTCTGTGATATTAGCCCTTAAAGACTTTGTCTTTTTCCTAGTCATTGCTCTAAGGACATAATATTTCAACTTATATACTGAGTATGGTAAAATAAATGAAAAAATATGATTAATTGCTAGGCCATTGTGGATTTTTCACTTTCCAGAGATGTTCCGTGGACTTGTCCTCTGTCAGCAGGTTTTTGCACGCTGCTCATTTTGCTTTGTTACCATTTTGATTTGTCGCCAAAGCAACGTAAAGGAAGAAAATAGGAAACAGAAAATCCTTTGAAAATGATCTCCTTTCAATCCATAAAGACCATGAGGCCAAGGCTATACAAAAATACTTATTATATTGGGCTTTACATTTTTTTTCCGTTCTGTTGTCAACTCCACAGACATTCAGTGTGAGACATGTAGATACTTTTTTTTATTATTCTGTACAAATGTGATAGCAGTTTTTAACCCTGTACAAATGTGGTGGCAACTTTGAGCTTCTGGGCCTCATCTTCCTAACTAAAATAGTGCCTTTAAAAGTGTTGTATTTCCCAGTTTCAGTACTGTACTTTTGTGTCAGTGTTACCGGTACTTTTTCTTTTTAGATTTTTGACTGGATTGTTAGCTTTTGTCGAAATAGAATTTTTGAATGAAGTTTTACATGTAAGTTTGCATCTCCATCATTTTACCATGGATTGAATTGAAACTTCACAGACATAAGATTTCTGTATAAACAGACCTACTTCTTTGCCAAGTTTCATTACTACAGGTGAATATACAATATTACCAATATTAAACTTGGAAATCTTTGGCTAATTTTGCTACTTGTTCTGTGACAAAGCGCCACAAATAGTCAAATGTGCTCGTCCTAGACAGCTCTAGTTTGAAATGACATTTGTTCTTACATTAGAAAAGATCTATATAGTAAACCTGAAATTTGGACACACACACACACACACACAAACACGTTTTCTACGGATTGTAATTTACTCATTTACTTAGTTGCATGAGATAATTTTTTAAAATAATTTGTGACTATAAAATCTACCTTACCATGTTTAGGTCCAGTTTTCTCTGAAAGTGTGTGGTAAACTTCCTTCAAATTTCTTCCTAGCATTTGTTAACAATGTTTGGAATTTTTGTGGAAATTCTACTGGGTTTGCAGGTTGTTTGAATCTTTTATGATTTTTTTAAAATTAAGTGCGGATTCGCCAAATTCTCTTACAAATGAATTGGGCCGGAGGACGTGCATTCGAATTTTGTCAAAATAGTGTTGTCTTCTGGAAAGATTTTGCCATTTGTCATTTGATAATGATAAAGTGGTAGTTACTTGATGGTTTGGTACCTTTTCTGTCATTGTATGTTGAAAAATATGATAAACAAATTGAATTTCAAGGAAGTAGTGCTGTATTATTTTTGTCCAATCTGGGCATCCGTGGGTCATGACATAAAATTCTTCATAATTCAAGTTACGTATGGTGAAATGTTTTAAACTCCACCATAAGGTGTCCCTACCAATCACTACTGTTGTGAGACAAAGTTTATACAGATCCTTAAATATGAGAGTTAGGGGCCGTAGACCCTAAAGTCCTGCACTGCTTACGTTTGGCCGCTACTGAGCCTTTAAGGAGTAGCATCAATCTGACGAGGGTTTTCTACTATTATAAGATTTAGGACTGTATATGCGGTAGTGACAAGAACGAGGTCGATGTGTACTAGCTCAAACTGAAAGTAGAATGAGAAGCGCAAACGTGTATGACAGTATAATATTGTTTGGTGTAGGCCAAACTGATAACATAGTACAAACCAGCTATTCAAAACCGTAAGTGAGCGCGCATGCGTCGTTACGAATGATGCATCTGGTTCCGACCAGTTCGATCACAGTAAGCGGATTTGCTATACAAATCTGCTAAAAGAGGACAATAACTGTCATCTTACATAATAAAACTGTATGTTCAGTCTGTGATAGTTATATGGGTCATTGCCAGAATAGATATTTCGAGGAATCTTTGCACTAATACCAGGATATGCAATAAGTGCCTGGTGATACATTCTGCCCTTCAGGAGGTCTGGATAATGACAACACCTTTTTTTAAAAAGAAGACCATATCTGTTTTCCCATTTTACATCAATTCAAATGTATCCAAAAGTACGAATAATTATGCGGGTCATTACTAATGTAGACATTTTTATGAATCTTTTCACTAATATCATGAAATGCCTTAAGGGTATACTGAGGGATTCTGACTTACAGGAGACCCGGATATTACAACACAATATCGACAAGAATACTATCTATAACGGTCATATCATGTTACATCATAACATTGTATTTTCAGTCTCTGATAGTTATACGAGTCATTACTAATATAGATATTTTGAGGAATGTTTCCCCAATTTTATGGTATGCCATAATTGTCTAATGATGAATTCAGCCGGATGATTCGTAGATGAAAACAATGCTCAAAGGGGACTATTCAGATTTTTGTAATCTCACCAAAGTTCAAAAATGATTCGCCATTGATTGCATGTATTGGTAGACCATCGATATTGAAAAAAAGACAAATAAAAAAGTTTTTTTTTTTCAATTGTATTTCCTTAATAATAATGAACGATACTATATGACGTTAAATACCAAGCAAACAACGTTGGGTAAAGGATTGAGCCTTAAACGAACATTTGGTCCTAAAAAGGAGGCTATTTAGTTTTTATTCTGTATATCAAAATTTCTTGTTAAATACCGATAAATTCAACGAGATATGAGCCGCGCTCCGGGAACATGGGGTTTATTACATTTCCGTGATGCATTATACGAAACAAGTCATCACATAGTTGTTGATCCATAAAATCCATTTTGTCAATCAATCCGCTAAATCATAAGGTAGACTGGTCCTTTAACATTTAGAAAATCGACCAAAAGCAAAATGTTTTGTCTCAGATCAGCCTGCGCGGACTACACAAGCTGACCTGAGTCGATGCATTTTGTAGATGCATTCGAGCCCCCTTTTCACAGAGCATGGTTCATATATTTTCCCTTGCAATCATATAAACTGTGCGGCTACATTCAGTTGAAAAAAAAAAAGATTCTTCTTTGCTTGTAAGTAGAGGGGTGATCGTTTTGCAATCGCTAACTCTGTCTATTTTCATTACATCAGATAGGACGTGATCATATTGATTTGAATAAGAATCCTCGTAATCGACTCGTGTTATTGATCACGTGAATTACCAAAACGTCTTTGCGAAAGTGAGGCTCGAAATCTAAAATTACCTTAAATGACGATGTAGCCCATAAAGGAAATAGCACCGAAATGTATTTTTCGAACGTTTATATTTCTTCTTTTCTGATAATTTGCAATCTATCGCCCTTCTAAACTCCGCGATATTAAATTTTGGTTTTACTTTGGTGAGGTTATGAAAATTTGGATACCTCCCTTTAATATTCAAACACATTATCGACTTTTTACGCGATTTTTTTTCCAAAGTAGTCTGCTGCAGACAGTTTAAGAAGTTTATGACTTTGATTGTTTATCCTCAAATAATAGTGAAAAAAAAAAAATGGAAAACAATCATTCATTGCAAACAAGATTCTGTTGACACGGAATCGATTATTTGCATTAAAGCGATATCAGCGTGCAATATGTCAACGCGACAAGTCTTTTACTCATTCCCAGGCGAAAAAATATCGTATCGTCCAAATTAAAAGAATTTGCAGACGATACACGAAATGCGGCTCACATGACTGGAATTCTCTTTGAACAGGTAGATAATATTGTAGGAAAAGGAGAAAATGCTAGTTACCAGCATTTTCTCCTTTTCCCACATTGTTTTTAACGGCCGCCTAACCCGGTATTGTATGGAAAAGGGTTAATTCATTACCCGACGACAACATTTTGTCATCGCCCATATTGGAAGCCACGTTGTATTGGTCTAAAAACATCACTGACGTGTTTCTTTCACTTTGAAGTCTTCTTGTTGAACTGCAACTCAATTAAAAGGAGAAGTTCCATTAAGTGACTTTATCTCCCTTTCCACATAAAGACTGAAAGTGACCAAATAACAGATTGGTCCCTTTATCCATATTCCCTTGTTTTAATTCTTGACTCCCTTGAGGATGTTGCGATAAATACAATTTGAATTATGATTCAATATATATGATTCAATACATGTATTTTTAAAGCAAATTCTATTCTCAGTCATAAGAGAATTGTGCATATATTGAGACTTTCACGTTTACTAAGTAGAAACCCTTCAAAGTAGGAATATTCACATATTCCCCGATGAGAAGTCTCGACCTCAAAACTTACATGTATATACAAATAAACCAGGGGAACGAACATAAGAGGAAAAAGGCAACTCCAACCCTGTAGTTGTCATAATCCCACCTTTGCCACCAAATGTGACGTACAACGGTCTGGCCACCCATCCAGGCACTAACCACAACGTACGCAGCTTAACTATCACGGAGAAAAATACACCAAACAGCATCGCTGTCAAAACTAGCTCTACAACAAGGCAGGTTCGATGTGCTTATATTTCTAACCTCTCTCCGTATATCTAACCTCTCTCCGTATATCTAGCCTCTCTCCGTGACAGAAGAATATTGTGCGTAGTACTGGTAAAAGCATGGATATGTGCACTAGCCGCGGCGATATCAATAAAATAATGTTAAATACCAAGCAAAGCAAACATGCAGGTGTCACACGGCAACGTAGTAAGCCCTAAAAGAACTTTTAATGCGTAATGGGGCCTACTTAGTTTTTATGCCGTAAATCAAACTTTCTGGTAAGACACGGGTAAATATAACTAAATATACTTTCCTGTGCAATCGTATAAACTGTGCGGCTACAATCAGTAAAAAGGTGAATACTGAAAGGCACCCGTTAACTCAAGTAATTAAACACCATGAGAAAAAAGATAAAGTCTTCCATCTACGAAGCATTTACAGGCGCAAAAAATACTAGAAAAGCACGTCAAATATATATATATATTTTTTCTTTTAAGGAGAGATTATGTAGGAAAATACTAGTAGTGAAGGGTTAGGTGAAATAGCAGTCGCAATACAGCTGAAATAATGTCGAAAGTGGTGTTAAATAACAATCAAACACACAACCGTTGAAGGAGAGAACACATTTCAACTAATACCAAGTGATTCAATAACATAATTTGCCAACAGTATTTAAGTTCAATCCTTTTCCGAACAATCGCATGTGTAACGACCATTTGATAGAAGGCTTTTGAAAACCTAGTAGAAAAGGGTGGAAAAACATAACCGGTAACAAACATGTTTTTCTTTTTCCCGAAAGGTTTTTACTCGTTCAAACAGAAACTAGATTTTTTTATACACATTTAACTTGTCAAATTGCAATATGGACAAATCTATAATTTCATTGAATAGTAAAGCGTTAATCATGCTTTTATTCATGTTTTTCATTCTGCATTCAGAGAGTAACACAAATTATGATTGGCCAAACCATTTAAGACATGCTATATGAAAAGGGGGTGTTAATGCATCTGCAGAAAGTATCAGTCCCGATCAGGCTGTGCAGTCCGCGCAGGACGAAACTCTTTCCTATTAGTCAGTTTTCTGCATGTACAAGGACCAGTCTACCTCATATCCACGATTGGGATTCGAACTCATTGCATATGTACTACAAACCCTGAACTTTTTTTTTTACCGGAACCTTGTTGCAAATACCTGTACTGTGACCGGTCTGACTGGAACCATATACTGGCACACACGCTACTTTCATTCCACTTTCAGTTTTAGCTAGTATACCCCAACTTCGCTTTTTTTCACTAACGTTTGTATAGTCCTGCAGGTGTATACAGTCCCAAAACCATGAGATTGCTGGATCAAAACATTACTCTTCAATAAGATGAAAAACAACAGTTACTGCGTAACCCGCTTTGCAGTACAACTTAGACACTCCATATAAAAATTACATTTTATACTTCGATATAGTTCCTATTACTCTACCAAGGACGAACACATGTACTTTTTTTTTTTCATACTGCATACTTGCCTATTACATACTTCAGAGCTTTTTCGCGTGACGTTAGGTACGGAACAATAGTTTTTAAGAATGCACCATCTGTCAAAATTTCAAAACAAATATGGTTGCGTTATCGGATAATTCGTTGTTGGACGTCGTGTTTCAGGAGCTAACCGAATTGGAAATTAAAGAGATTTTCAAGCCGTTCAATTCCCCAGATAACCGGAATATTCCAAATGTCGATGTTGACAGGTTTATTGAAGAACAGAAGAAGAGAATGACCAAGTGAAGTACAGACAGGGACTTGGAAGATGTTGACCAGTGGCTATTTGACAATAAGAGAGAGCCAAGGCTCATTGAAAACACCCCACAACACCACCTGATTGACCTTGCCGAACTATTTATATCTACATGTATCAGAAATGCAGATGGAAGTAAATATGAACCGTCATCTTTAGAGTGTTTGAAGAACAGTATTGAAAGAGGAAATTGAGAGGGAAAAAATACCAATGTTCTCTACGAGACAGTTTTTTTTTTCAAAAAAATATGATTGTCTTGAACTCAGAGAAGGTTGAATTAAAGACAGAAGGCCTTGGAAGAACACCAAATAAGTCCTTCCATATAACACCAAATGAAGAAGGTAAAATATATGAATGTGGTGCCCTAGGAGAGAACAATCCTAAAAGTTTGGTAACAACTATATCCTTCATGTTTGGAAGGATATTTGGATTCAGAAAAATAGATGAGGCCTGACAGGTGAAATTTGGTAATGCTTCATTGAAGCAACAAAATTGGGTCAAGTATCTTGAATTTCATGACAGGTCAACCAAAACAAGGAATGGCTCGAACACTAAAAATATCAGTGAAACTATTCCAAGGGTATTTTCCCTACAACATACAGATGCAAAAATTGTAAGTTGATTTTGTATCACATTAAGAAAAAAAATTAAATTACTCGTATATACTTCACATGTATGGTGTATACATATTTTGTTTTAGTTTACAATGTATTTCAATACAAGAGGTTGACTTTTGTCTGTTCATTTCAAATTTAAGAATTACTTAGAAACAGCAGAATGAGCAATTATGAGAAAGACATAATTATTTATGATTTTTCACCATTTTTATTTTCATTGTAACCTTTCAAATCATTTTGACACACAGTAATAAACTGGAGTATGTCTTCCACATCAAGTGATGTTGTTTCAAATGTGTTCTGATAATGCTATATAAGAGATGCATTTGTATAAAATATCCTAAATGATACATGTGTTTAACTATAAAACATGCAGGATAATCATAAAGTACACAGTACTATTTCTAGGAACCCCATTTATCTGTATGAAGTTTACATGCAGAGGAGACCACCGAACATGATGCATCCAGACAGTTCCTTTTTCTTAATCCCAATTCCTTCGGAGAGGCTCTCAGAGATGAATGAAGAACCATGATAAACTTCTTTGCACAGAATAAATATATATATATACACACACACACCTTTTTACTGTAAAATGAGTATACACACACACACACACACACACACACACACCTTTTTACTGTAAAATGAGTAACTGATACCCAGTTTTTTATATACCTATAAATGATCCGAGTAAAATACGGGCGTTATCTAACTTTACAATACAACTCGACTGAAAGTTTTTTCTGTATCAGACTAGTACAGTGTGCACAGCATAATCGTGCATACGGACTACTTCTGTGTAGTGACGTTCGGGACTGTCAACCTTTAACGTTCACGGCTAGCCAGCCAAAGTTGTTGCTTATTTTCTTGTAGCGACTCGAACGGCAACCGCCATTTTTAAATGTATCCTGATCTATGCAGCCTTACCGTTATCTATGTTTATTCATCCGCCATTCATAAATATTGTACATACATGTATATCTACAATAAAATGTCGTTCTCAGATTTTTTGGTTATTCGTACTGATTTTATTAGCCTGGGCTTGGCTTGCCAAGCCTAAGGCTATAGTAATCGTATACCAAAATTTCAACCCCATCCACATGATCTGAGCAGTTACGGAAAAGCCCGAGTAAAAGTGAAATGTACCGCTTGCAATGCATCTCACTACGTTGAAAGAAACGACCCCAAAAAGCTATAAAGGATTTGGAACTGAACATCACAGTTAGGTTTAAGTTCACAAAGAACTGTGAGAGATGCGCGATGTTAATCTAACGAAAGTATTAGACTAAGAATTTCAAACCCTAATGATCTTATTTACAAGTGGAAATTAGTGCGCTGTAACACTTAAAGAAACATTGATAAATCCTTAAATGTAGTTACGGAATCTGCCGAGTAGTGAAGAGTGATGTTGCCGAACAATACTCGGAATCTTTCGTCTTACCTATTTTTAGACACAATGTGCATGACAAAACGCCGACGATGTGCTCTTTCCCCAAAACAGCTGAATATTTCAAAAAGTCGGTAAGATTTACTTTCGCAAAATTACTGTGCTTCTCGTTTCTAAAGGTATAAATATATTTTGATTGGCCCAGTATGTACGATGCCTTATTTCTTTTTGTTAGAGTTGTCCTGATATCCTATGACATCTCAGACCATGACAATTTCGACTCATTTTGGGCGTTATAAACCCGGCACACAAAATCGAATATGTAACGTTACACAGGTTATAAAACTTTGTAATATGAGCCATGGACAACCAGTTAAGAAGACCTAAATGGCGAGTGTGTTATATCAAAGATCAGACTTCCCATTAAGTGCCATCTGATCTTGATTTTTTTATCTCCTCCGCTATTTATCGATAATAAATTGCTTGACCAGTGATTAGCATCAGTTGGTAGGCGTTTTATATCGAAGATCAGATTTATTACTCGGTGAAATCTGATCTTGATCTAAGCTGTCAATACGGGATATTTAACACTTAGGCTTCTCAGCGCAACTCGATGCTCTTTTACGGATAGTGTAGATTAAGATCAGACTGCACAGAACGTGCAGTCTGATCTTGGATCTACATTGTCTGATACGATGAGTTATTTTCTACCAACAACAATTTTGCAATCGCCATATTAAAGCATATATAAGTGGCTTGAAAACTTCATCCATTGTATTGAACAATTTAATCCTTTAGCAAACAATCCCAAATTTTAATAACCCTGAGAAAGAAGCCTTTTGAAAACATTATGGGAAAAGGAAAAAAAATGCTGGTAACCAGCATTTCCTCCTTTTCCGATAATGTTTTCTACCCTTCCTGAAAAAGATTTCAGATTTTCAATCACATTTATCGTCGTCGTCTGCAACTGCTTTGAATTTGGACAGGTCTAAAATTTTGTCGTTTGGTAAAGAATTAATGGTTAAGTGATAATAGGTACTGAAAGAGTTAGGTTTTTAACACACTGCGTACGGATCCATATTTTTACTGCCAGTTGTTGCAGACAAATTTGATGTTAATTCATTAATAAAGTTATTGTGTGCAGATGAACCGCTCCTTCCAAAATGATAGGAACATATTTCAAAGCTGATGAATTTTCAAAGGTGTTGGAGGGCAGGGCAATTCAAGACCGTCAATATTAGTATTCATCTCTGTAAATCCACAATGTTACTAAGAATAATGTAAGAAAAATATTTTATGGTCCGATCATGCTTTGGTTCCAGGCTAGTTTGTCCAAAAACTAGCTTGGCCGTGGGCATGTTCATCTCTGGGCTTTTTCATCCAGGCTTATTTGTCCCACATTATTCCACTCTACTTTATCAAAATGAATTTTAAGTGAAACATGAATTAAAAATCAAGTGACATCATATATCTACAATTAGGAAGATTTTTTTTCTTTAATTAATGTCTGTGAATCACTGGTTTTCTTAGAATTTTCGCCATCAGCAATGGGGGAACAATCTCAAAATTGTAGCCATCATTGGCTACTTCGAAATACCAAGATTACCAATCGTCAAATTTCAGAATTAAGGTAATATAAAAGCTCAATGCTTAAAGCCCCAATAAAGTCCAAAATTAGAATTTTTTTATGCTTGAAAAAAGGCACGAATCTGTTGGATTTACTCTTATTTTGTCGCCAAGGGGATAGGGGCGTTCATTGCAGCATCGGTTCATGTCACAGAACCATACAAAAAATCCTAATATTTTTTATCAATTCTCCCAAGTGACGTTGCCACGCACTATTCGGAATCATTCTAGTGTCCTATTTGTAGACACCATGTGACCGATGACGTATTACACAGACTTTCTCTCCTTAAAAAACGTTGCGAAACTTCGGTAAGTCTTTAATTTTCGTTAAATTACCAGCGCTCATCGTATCTAAGTTATTTGTATGCATTTGACTGGTAAATCGGAGTTGTGTTATCTTTATTTCGATCATGATATGCCTATTTCTTCTTGTCAAGAGTCGTCCAAACATCGAATGACATCTCGGCCTATAACACTTTCGGCCTATTACAATTTCGACTAGTAAGAAATTCGGCGCATATACAAAATCGAATGACTACACAGGGTATAAAGGTTTGTAATATGAGCCATGGAGAATAAGTCAAACAAAATATGGACATTTTATAACGAAGATCAGACTTTACATTATGTGCGATCTGATCTTGATCTTTGTAGGTAATGAAAAAGTTAAGAACTTTGTGGTGTTTTTTTTTTGTCTGTAATTACTAGCGAATTTTGACCTGAGTTTAGCATCAGGTGGTGGACGTTTTATATGGAAGGCCAGACCTCTTACTAGGAGCATTCAGCAATCTGATCTCGATCTATGCTGTCAACAAAGGATATTTCTCAACTTTCAAGAGTTTAGTAAAACACATCGCTTATAGATATTTTTACTGCTAGTTTTTGAAGACAGAGTTGATGTTACTTCATCAATCAAGTTATTGCATGCAGATGAACCATATTAATTTATTTTTCAAAATTATAGATACATATTCCAAAGCTGATAAATACATGTATTTCAAGTTGTTGGAGTTCAAGACAATTGAAGACAAAAGTAGAAGTTTACTAGTACTCAAGTAATATTTATCTACCACATTGTGATTAAGAAAAATATTTTTTATGTCATTTTTTACTGATCTCTTTTCTTTCCAATCTAAAAACATGTATCTTTTTAGGGTGTGATACAGAGAGACCAAGATGTTTGTTAACTGACAAATAGATATCCCAGTCTGGTGTTATATCTCTGCTGTAGGCATTTTTATTTTTTCACAGATTTTAGCACAGTCCATGTCAACAGGTATTTGAATGATATTTAGATCTACATCTATTACACATTAATGTTAGAACTTTGAAGTCTATTATATTTCAAGCTTAGAAAGGATCAGCTGCTGAAGGGATAATTGATCAAATACAACTTTTTTACACCCTTGCCATAAATTTTTGAAAGGAGCAATTGTTTGCTACAAGCAACTGCTCCTTTCTCACATTTCTCCATTTAGATGATTTTTTTTTTTTTTGTGAATATTCCCCAGTTGTCGGTTTTTTAAGGCCATTTTCAACATTATTTCAGTTTTATCACGGCAGCCAGTGCAGCTGTCCATCCTTATCAAGAGTTTCTGTTTTCAGTACTTTGCATAATATCCCACTGGCTGTTTTTCCACCTAATCATTGTAAATACAATGATTAGCATTGAGAGAGGAATGTATCCTGTTACAAGGACTATCATCAATCCTGGGAAAGAAATTGGCTGAGCTAGGGATTTGGAGCAGCAATCCCCCAATCTCAAGTCCTGTATGCGACTAGCTGCACCACTAGGGCTTTGCAGTAGTATTTTGTAAAAGTAATGTACTCTTGAGAGAGAAAAAGGCATGCCTTGGGGCTAAAACAAATTAAAGTCCAACTTTTAATAAGCAAGCACAAAAGGTACACTCAAAAAAGTTGCTTTGAATTAAGCCAGCACCAAAGAGACTCTCAAATTGTGTTGTTTTTTTACCTTGAAAAAGAAGGCTTTTGAAACATAATGAAAAAAGGTGAAAACCAACATTTTCTACTTCGAAAGGTGATGTTATCTTTTTAGACAAGTTCTGTCATTTGAGCCACTTCAATTTGTTGTTTGCAAATGCTTTCAATCTGGACAAGTTGGAAATTTTATCAGCTTGAAAAGAATTAGTATAAAGGTGGCCACCAGGGCAGGGTTTACTGTATAAAGAAATGAACATATCTTGTAAAATAGTTCTAGAGATACAATCTGAGAGTAGTAGATTAAAAATACATGTGTTTTTCAATCTAAATTTACTTGATTGATTGAATGGTGTTTAATGCCGCATTCAACATTATATCAGTCATTTCATTGCATCAGCTTGCTTGTTCATGTATACCCTGGGTTTTAATGGTACAAGGCTATGGCTCTGTAGTGTCATGCCCAAGGACACTCTTATGAAAAACCCATTGCTTCCAGTGAGGCTCAAAGCTTGGACCTCCGGGTTATGAGTGCTACACTTTACCACTGAGCCAGGGAGACCTTATATAAATTTGTATTTCAGACTCAAAATGCGAATGCAGTCTCAATGGCTGTGTAAGATACAAGGACATAGTTGTTAAATGGCCTCTTTAGGAGTTCATTTAACTCTACCAAACAACAAAATTTTGGACTAGTCCAAATTCAAAGTATTTGCATCCAAAAATTTAACTGTGGCTCAAATGATGGAATTTGTTTTTAATAGGGTAGAAAACATAGTGTGGAATCAAGAAAATGCTGGTTACCTGCATTTTCTCCTTTTCTCACAATGTTTCCAAAACGCCTGGAGATGCATTAAGCCCCCTTTTGCCTGAGCATGGCCCAGACATACTTTGCATTATTTAATTCTTTATCAAACAACAAAATTTTAGACTGAACCAAATTGAAAGCATTAATTTTGCAGATGACAAATTAAGCATTGCTAAACTGATGATTTCTCTTTTTGATAGGGTAGTAAACATTGTGGGAAAAGGAGAAAATGCTGGTTACCAGCATTTTCTTCTTTTCCCACAATTTTTTCAAAAGCCTTTTCTTTCTGGGTCGTTAAAAGTCGGGATTGTATGGTAAAGAGTTAAAAAGAAATTTATCTTCTTGTCATTTCAGTGTCTCATTCTGGACAGAGTGACGTGACATTTGAACAGTGTGGACAGGAAAAAAATCGCTCTCATTTTATAGACAAATATGGACAATATTAGTGCATCTACTAACGTAAAAATATACCAGTAACATTGGAATGGACTACTGCAGTGATTGGTGATCGTAATTTTAGAAATTTTGGATCAAAATTGTGGATTTTGGAGGTTTCTTTTGGAACAATTTGAGTGAGCAGCCAGTGGCTTGAAAAGATTATTGTGTGAGGTACTTTAAAAAGTGTTTTTGTCAGTTTAACCCTTTACTAAACAATCTCGAGTTTTCACGACCCTAGAGATGAAGACTTTTGAAACCATTGTTGAAATTCTCTGGTTACCAGCATTTTTTTTTCATTTTTCCCATAATGTTTTCTACCCTTTCAAAGACAAATTTCAATACTTGAGTCCCATTTATCATCTGCAAATACTTTCAAGTCTAAGATTTTGTTGTTTGTCAAGAGTTAAAAACTATGTGCAGAAATGGGTTAACCATTTACCAGATGACAGGTTTTGGACAAGTCCAAATTGGAAGTGTTTTTAGACAACTACTGTAATTCAGTGTGGGTAAAGGATTAGATTTATCTTTGAAATGGTAGAAATCATTGAGAGAATAGAAGAAAATGCTGGTTACCAACATTTTCTCCTTCACCCACGAAGTTTCTAAAGCTATCTCCCTGGGGGTCATTAAAAGACGAGACTGTCTGCTAAAGGACCATTGTATGCTTGATTTAAAAGCTTGAAAATAAGTAGATAGTGAAAACAATTGCAGTTTGCTCAAATATACTTTTTATTGGTCTCCAACTTTGTAAGATATGGTTTTATTTTAAAATTCATAAACATGAATTAAAACTGTAACCCCTTACCAAATGACAAAATTTTATGCTAGTCCATATTGAAAGCATTTGCAGTTGACAAAATAAATGTGACTCAAAAATTAAGATTCTTTTTGGGAAGGGAAGAAAACACTGTGGGAAAAGGAGAAAATGCTGGCTACCAGCATTTTCTCCTTTTCCTACAATGTTTTCAAAGGGCTTCTCTCTCAAGGCTGTTAAAAGCCATGAGTGTGTGGTAAAGGCTTAAACTGGAAACAGAGTTTAGTATCTTTCAATAATTTTCCTTTTAGTAATAAAAAACAATGGTCACAGAAATATCACACTCAACTCTTTACCACACAATCCCAGGTTTTAATGACCCTAAAAAGAAGAGGGCTTTTGTAAACATTGTGGGAAAAGGAGAAAATGCTGGTAACCAGCATTTTCTCCTTTTCCCACAATGTTTACTATTCTTTCCAAAACAAATTTTAATTTTTCCATCATATTTATTTTGTCGTCTGCAAGTGCTTTCAATTTGGACCAGTCTAAAATTTTGTTGTTTGGTAAAGAGTTAATCATATTGGTAATCTTTATTCAATATTCTTCATGACTGGTGTAAAAACTTAATACTGGCTATCTGTATCTTGGGCAAAAATACTGTTCACGTAAAACTTTCCATCATAGAGCACCTAAGGTAGGAAGAGAAACAGAAACAAGTAAATGTATTTGACTGATATATGTCACAATGCAATAAATCTATTTTCAACAGTATTTCAACTGTATAGCAGTTGCTGTACACTTACTCATGTTCACTGGGTCAATAACTGATATCCCTTTACCACACAATCCCGACTTTTAACGACCCTGAAAAAGGAGCCTTTTGAAAACATTGTGGGAAAAGGAGAAAATGCTGGTAATCAGCATTTTCTTCTTTTCCCACAATGTTTTCTACCCTTCCCAAAACAAATTTCCATTTTTCAGTCACATTTATTTTGTCATCTGCAACTGCTTTTAATTTGGACCAGTCTAAAATTTTGTCGTTTGGTAAAGAGATATTACTGGCAATAAAGCTGGGGGAGGTCAGTTTTTGTAGGAAACTTCCTATCAAGCTCCAGCTACATTTGAATTTTGAACACGTTTTACAAATCATATCAACCAAAAGGCCATGGTGGGCTTGCAAGCATTTTCACGTCCTTGTTTATTAACGCTTAACCACACAAATCCAGGTTTAAACGAACCTATGGAAGAAGCCTTCTGAAAACATTCCGGGAAAATCTGAAATATTGCTGTGTGGTAAAGAGTTGAGTGTCATTGCAACAGGATTTGATCGTCTCAAACTCCTGAACATGATCTGGGTTTGCTCATGGGGAAAAACAGCCAGTGAATTTTAGAGAATTTGCTGAGAATTACTAGTATATGAAATAGAGGTAAAAGGAGCATTATTAAATTTAAACCTTTTTCAAACAATCCAAGTTTTAACAACTCTTAGCAAGACAGCCTCTGCAAATATTGTGGGATGAAGAGAAAATTTTGGTACAATATAGCCTGTAGAAAAAGCAGAAAATGTTGGTAGCCTGCATTTTTTTTTCTTTTTTCCCCACACCGTTTTCTACCCTTCCAGAGAGACATTTACTGTGTTGAGTTACATGTACTTTTTCATCTGCAAATAGTTTCAAGTTAGACAAGACTAAAATGTTCTTCTCTCGTAAAGATTGGGTGTTTATTTGTTGGAGCATTTTGCACCACTTTGAACATTATTTCAGATTTTTATTCATGTCAGTGTGACAACTTATTACTGTCTTTTCTGTATTTCACCAGCACAAAGCTGGGGCTCTGCAATGTCTTGCCTAAGGACATTCCTTAACCCTTAAAGCCCTGGATTGATTGATTCTATGGTGTTTAATGCCATTTTCAACATTATTTCAGTTACATCGTGGCGGCCAGTGCACCTATCCATGCTTTCCTAGCGTTTCTTTTAGCAGTGCTTCGCACAGTATTCTTTCCAAGCCACTGGCTGCTTTTCCCACATAGCCATTGTCAAAACAATGGTCAGGGGTGAGAGAGGAATGAATCCTGTCGCAATGACTATCATCAATCAGCGGAAAGAAATGGGCCGCGCCTGGGATCGAACCAGCAACCTCCTATTCTCAAGTCCCTTACGCTACAGACTGAACTACAGGGTGCGGCTTAAAGCCCTGGAACCAACTTAAGTTGTTTTTGCAGACAAAAGTTGTGTTTGCAGACAGTGTAGATAAAGATCAGACTGCACATACATGTAACATGCAGTCTGATCTTAGATCTATACTGTCTACTACTATGAAACAAGTTTTGTCAAAATAAAGCAAAGCCGCTACCGTTTTCTTACTTTCCAAGCAGGTGCGCAACCCTTTACCAGTTGGTAAAATTTTAGAAATTGTTCAAATTGGAAACAATTGCAGATGAAAAATTGGACGTGGTAGCTCAAATGAAAAGCTTTGCTTCAAGAAGAATAGTATACATTATGAGAAAAGGAAAAAATACTGGTTATCAGCAATTCTGCTATTTCCAAAATGTTTCAAAAGCATTTTTCTTTGTTAAAATGATTAAATAGTGCTTTACATAACAACTTGGATGTTTTGGTTAACCCTTTACCACACAATCCCAACTTTTAACGACCCTGGGAAAGAAGCCTTTTGAAAACATTGTGGAAAAAGGAGAAAATGCTGGTAACCAGCATTTTCTCATTTTCCCACTATGTTTTCTACCTTTCCCAAAACAAATTTCAGTTTTTGAGTCCCATTTATTTTGTCATCTTCAAATGCTTTCAATTTGGAAATGTCCAAAATATTGTTGTTTGGTAAAGAGTAAGGGTTGAGGGCAAGCAATAGCTTCTAACATTGCTCTGTATATATGAATATATTTTTTATTTTTTGTCCACAAATTCTTCTTGTAAGACTATTGTGATGTACATGTATTTAAAATAATAAAATAATATTACACCATATTGCCTTGTTTGTTGCATGAAACATATCTGTCTTTGAAAGAGCTGTGTAATACAGGAGAACTGTGATGCCCTAAGTGACAAAACAAAATTCAGTTGCATAAGCAAAGCAGTAGCTTAATCAGCTGTCTACAGGTATTTTGTCCAACAGCATATTTTCAAGAATTCTGCTCCATTTTCATCCTGGCCTATAATAAGGGTTTCATTCAAGATCTAGATGAGACAGCAAAAACTTCTTGCAGTATACCAGTAATATTGAATCTACACTGCTTCTTTATAGGTATAGCCCAGGTGGTGGGTAGAGGTGAATCCCTGAAACTGCAGTACATTGTTTTGAATTTTCATGACTTTACCAATCATGTAAATTTTGGAATTTGGCTACTGAAAATAAAAGTTGTTTTATCTGATTGAGACACATGTACCTGAAAAGAGGTCGACAAATTCTGGATCTACTGGAATGGATTCACAATCATAACAGAGTCAGAAACCAAGGCTCATCTGCATCTGCTCAGTCAGTATAATACAGTATGTGTATCATCATGTAGGAGGTTCCATTCACATTGGCCAGAGATGTGTAAAGTAATTCTCTCCATACTCTGGAATATCATTTACATATCATTTAACATACTGTGCTAGAAATATAGTGGTGTTTTACTCCGCTTTCAACAGTATTTCAGTCATATCATGGCGACATTACACAAATTCATGTATTTACTGGGATTCACCAGTACTAGGCTAGGGCTCTGAAGTGTCTTGCCCAAATACACTCCCACGAAAATACCAGCCAATCGAACCCCGGACCTAATAATGTGCAAATTCCCACTTTAACTTTTTACCCAATGACAAAAATTTAGACTTGTCCAAATTGAAAGCATTTGCAGACGGCAATTTAATGTGGGCCAAATGATAGAATAGGTCTTTGATAGGGGAGAAAATATTGTGGGAAAAGAAGAAAATGCTGGTTATGCTGGTTACCAGCATTTTCTCCTTTTCCTACAATGTTTTCAAAAGGCTTATTTCTCAGGGTTGTTAAAACTCGGGATTGTGTAATAAAGGGTTAACATACAATCCAGTGCTGTAATGGCCCAGAGGCATAAAACTTTTGAGAACATTGTATGAAAAGGAGAAAATGCTGCTGGTGACTAGTATTTACCTTTGATTCAACAATTATTTCTCCTGTTTCAAATACAAATCATGTAGATCCAATACAAGCCATGTCGTCTGCAAATGGCTTCAATCTAGACAAGTCCAAAATTTTGTCATCTGCCAAAAAAAAAATCACCAGGATTCCATTGATATGTGCACTGACCAGATTAGGGAAAGATAATTGGGTTCTACGTTCAAATTTGTGACACCCAAGAAATTCAGCCAATTTTTTTAAAAAATGGTGCAGATTTAATTCAGCACATTGAGTTTCAGTTGCATTTCTAAAGTTATAAACACACACACACACACACATACACACAAATAACAAATACTTAGCCTTGTCCAACACTAAGGCATTTGTGGAAAAACAAATATTTCTCAAATAATGAAATTTGTCTGTGATACAAGAAAAATACTGTGGAAATAGGAGAAAATGTCGGCTTCCAACTTTCTCTCCTATTTCCACCATGTTTTCAAAAGCATTTTTTTAATGTCGTAAAAACTAGGGATTGCTAGGTAAATGGCCAATCTCTGAATAAATATGCGTCGCGTATATCCGAGGTTCAGACTACATTCATGCACATTTAATCATTATCTGCATTCTCTGCATAGAAAATGGGTCAATCGGGTGCTGCGCAAAAATGAAAGATCATTTTCACCTCACAGGTGAACGGCGAGCGACAGTATAATTCATATATTACACACTGGGTAATAGTAAATTAGTGTGTAATATATGATTTATACTGTCGCTCGCCGTTCACCTGTGTTTCATCTTACTACCCGATATTCATTAACCCTTACAGCCCTGGAACCGACTCTAAGTTGTTTTTACAGACAGTGTAGATCAAGATCAGACTGCACAAAATTTGCAGTCTGATCTTGGATCTACACTGTCTGCTATTATGTTACATTTTCAAATGGAGAAACCTTAAAATAGCAAAATTTCGGACTGTTTTTCCAGATTAAAAAGGTCCAAATCCTAATTTCAGCACTTAAAGGGTTAATCAAAAAGTGCTTACGTATCCTGTTCCAACAGTAAATGCGGAAATCAATACAGATGTAGCGATAAATCTGTTTTTAACACAATAAATATAAGATGAACGTGCGGCTTACCGATTCAAGAATGCGAACTGAAATCCGCATCTGTTTTCAGACAGTTCGCTCATTCTGTATATTTACACGGAGCTTCTTGTTCAAAACAAAAGAAACAAATCCTAAAATAGACGCCCGTTTGTTCTTTGTGTGTCGCTCTTTGGCAAATTCGGTAAACGAACTTGGTTTTCTATCGAATATGATTCTCACACCGTCACACCGTCCTCCATTTTGTTTTTCGTTTACCTTAGCTCCTAGGTATCACGTGGTGTACCTACGTCATCGTTATTGATGTAAACAAAAGTTAGAGATACCTGGTAGTATTTTCTGTAGTTTTGAAATTAATTCTTCTGCCAGCGAATGGAACTTTGACCAATCGCACATTAAGAGAGTGTCATCGTCATATTAATCTACATAGTTTTAAATGGTATGATTAAAATTTAACTTAATTTTTTACCCCGCATTGTTTACATTTGGACTTTATTGGGACTTTAAGGGCGCCTAGTGAGAGAGGATTGAATTGTGTCGTAATGACTACAATCAATCATCGAATAAAAATTGGCTGAGTTAAGGATTCAAACCAGTGACCCCCCTGTTCTCAAGTCTGGTATGCTAACGACTCTGCTAATGGGGCTCGACTGCAGTAATTGGTTTTAACTTTTTACCAAATGATTAAATTTTATACTTAAGCAAATTGAAAGCCTTTGCAAATGATGGAATTTGTCCGAGATTGGGTACGCAGAAAGCATTGTGGGAAAAGGGGAAAATGCTAGTATACAGATAAGTAGCAGTATCTTGAATCACTTCGAAAATGCAGGAAATGAATTGAACAGGTTAGGAACAGGCCCAGTGTTCTAAAATTTTAAAGAATCAAAAAGAATAGAGAGCAAATTGCTTGTTTACAAATAAAAGAGCCATTTTCTTTTTACCCCAAAAAGGGCCATGTTTTGCCCCAAAAATATTGACCATCAGCAAATTATTTTTATGCACCATGTCTTGGATAAAGTTAAAAGTAAAACTGTAGCAAACACCAATCATCTGAAGACTACATCCCTGGCCAAATCTTCACCACATTTAGTCCTAGTATTTGTCTTTATAATATTTAATCCTTTACCACACAATCCTGAGTTTTAACGGCTGTGATGAGGGAGGGTTTAGGAAATACTGAAGGAGGGGCTCAGGAGAAATTGCTGGTGACTAGTATTTTCTCCTTTTTCCACATTGTTTTGCTACACTTTCCAATGTCAGCATTAGCATCACATTCGATTTGTCATCTGCAGTAGATTTCAATTTGGACAAGTCTAAAATTTTGTTGTTTGATAAGGAGTTAAGATAATTTTGACAATTGCCACTATGCAAATATGAAAATTGGGTTAGCAAGTTTGTGTCCTAATTACAACGGCCACAAGTTTACATTTTGGTCAATCTTGGTAAAAATAAATAGGTCACACAAGACAGATTACAATCACTCTTGTTTTTTTTTTGGGGGGGGGGGGGGAGGGAGGGGCAATAAATCAGAATTATTTCAGATGATTTCGAATGGTTGCTCCCCTGGTCACAACACTGACAACTTGTTTATACCTTTGAGACCATATTTTGATTACATGAACTGAGTTCATATTCACCAACTGTTCTTAAGAACGTTCTTTGTCTTATTCTACAAGATTTTCAAAATTTGAAAGTAAAACACTACTTCTGATTGGCTAAACCAAATGGTTTAGCCAATTAGAAGTGTTACTTTCAAATCTAGAAAATTCAGCAGAATAAGACTGAGAAAGTTCTTAGGAATGGTAAGTAAATAGAGATCCTGATCTGTCCATCTGTCTTAATAGTATGCCATGCAAATTTCCATTTGTATTTAAAGCCAAGACAAGACAGGTGGTTCAGTCTATTAAATACAAGGCTTGAAAGCCAGAGTTGCTGATGTAATTCACAGCTCTGCCTATTTCTTTCAGACAATTGATGATAGTCATGGGAAGAGGATTCAGCCCGTCTCACTGCTGTATATTTTTTCAACTATGTTTATGTGGTAAAGTAGCCAGTGGCTTGGAAAGTACAAGTTAAACAAATTCTAGGAAGGCATGTATAGGTGCACTGGCCTTTGCAACATAAGTGAAATAACGTTGAAAATAGTGTTAAACCATAGAACCAAGTTTTGGTCCAAATTTACTGAAAATTGTTGGACCAAAATTTTGTCTAGACCATTTTTTTGACTTTAAAATACCGATAGGTCCATTTAATTTAAACATATTTTATTCCACAGAAGTACAATATACATAAACAATACAATACTACAGGTTTACAAATATGATTCTGCAGAAATGGATTGGAACGAAAGCAGAGCTTATAAAGTTCCTCTCCAATTTCCGGTTATTGCATGTATAAAGTACAATATACAGAAGAAGTCTAAGAAGGCACATAGAAAAAAAGAGATAGAGAAAAATAAGGGGGAACAGATGGGTGTGGAGTGTGGGATCTACTGGTGGAGATGTCACCTTAGAAGAAACCATATATAGAGACAATAAAAACTTACAACCTCACCGTCAGTACTACATAATTGTTTGCTAGTGCAGCTTATGAAAATGAAGCTAGTAATGTTTGTTAAGAATGATTGGATAAGTAATATACTAGATAAAAATATTTAGGTATTATGCAATAGATCAATACCAACCATATTACATTCAAAAGAAAGAATGAGAACACTGAATGTTTTCATCTAGTTTCTCCCGGAGAATACTGTATTGTCACTGAGAAGACAAAAGGATCAATACGCTAAGGAGTAAATCTTCCGCTTGCCCGGATATAAGTATGCACTGCAGCAAATATTCTTTCATCATCATGCAGGCTAAGACTTTTATCTCCATAAAGGATGATTCGAAGCGAGACTCTTGCAATATCGTTTATACTTGAGAATAAAATATTTCTTAAGTGATTATAAGTTGAACATTTTAGAAAGAAATGTTCAGTTGATTCAACTGAGCCACATCTACACAGTGGCGATTGCACTAAATTTTTCAAGTACAGGTGATGATTAAGAGAACTACATCTGTTGCGCAACCTAGCATGGATTATCTGAATTTTTCTTTCACCGAAGAAATAAAATTGTGTTTGGAAAGGTTCAAATGATGCTTAAAAGATGCCAGTGATTCTGCGTTCTTAATCTCATCCGGTAGGGAATTCCAATCATTAATTACAGACGGCAGAAACGAATTATTATACAAGCTAGTTCTGCAAGCAATGGTTCGCAAATTATTTGGTCTACGCAGATTATAAGTTGATGAATTACCAACCGTTTGGGGGACAAGAACATTAAGGTAATTTGGAGAAAGTCCATTTACCATTTACCATTTTGTAGAATTGAATCAGCTTATGTTTTCGCCTTCTTTCACTTAAAGTTTCCCAACTAGTTTCCTGATTTAGGTCGCAATAGCTACAAGTTTAGTTCAACCTGTAACTATGCGTGCAGCTTCATTTTGAACTTTGTCCAGTTGATCCTTTAAACCCCGAGAAAGATTATCCCATATAACATCACCATACTCCAAAATTGGTCTTATAAATGAAAAGTAAATGGTTTGAA
This sequence comes from Tridacna gigas, assembly GCA_945859785.2. NCBI lineage: Eukaryota > Metazoa > Mollusca > Bivalvia > Cardiida > Cardiidae > Tridacna > Tridacna gigas. The sequence continues at coordinate 60,037,382 of OX244028.2, forward strand.
GTGACAATCGATCGAGCCGAATTTTCAGATGCCGCAGTACTCCAATTCTTTTCCATGCTTTTTCAATTGATTTATTTATATGGATATCCCAAGATCCGTCATTAGAAAGAAAAATACCTAAATGCTTGTGATTTGTAACTGACGGAATTTCAGTATTTGACATGTAAAGATTGGGGTGATTAGGCTTAAGACGTTTGCGGAATATAATCAGCGATTCAGACTTTGCAGGTTTGAACTTGACCAACCACTTCTGTGCCCAATTCGTAATTTTATCAATATCACATTGTAAAATACTTCCTACACCAGCTGGATCATATACAATCATTGATAAACTTGTGTCATCTGCGAAAAGCTTTACATTTGCCTGAATATCTCCGACGATATCATTGATATAAACTAAAAATAAAAGAGGCCCTAGAATAGATCCTTGAGGGACACCAGCTTGCACATGACACAGGGATGAAACTCCCCCCGGTAAAATAAGTCTTTGAAAACGATTTGAAAGATAATTAGAAAACCAAGATAATAGTTTACCACGGATCCCGGCCCAGTTCAACTTGAAAAGTAAACCTTTATGCCAAACTTTGTCAAAGGCTTTACTTATGTCAAAAAATACAGCTCTGAATTCAAGCCTATCGTCTAGGGCTTTGCATATATCATTATAGAGACTAGTTACTTGATTAACTGTGGAGTCGCCAGGCATGAAACCGGACTGTAAGGGTGTGAAAAAATTGATATCTTTCAGGTGGTTATAAACGTACTTGAATATGATGCGTTCGAATACTTTTTCAATGCTATTCAATAAGGAAACTGGCCTAGAGTTGGATGGAAGAGAAGGGTGACGGGATTTAAATACTGGACATACATCGGATATTTTCCATGAAGATGGGACTGTGTAGGTATTTAATGAGTGATTAAACAAATCACATAAATGAGGTGCAATCTAACCAGCTACTTCAATAAGAATCCTATTATTAATACCGTCAGGCCCCGAAGCTTTTCCAAGTCTCAGTGATTTTAAAACATCCAGTACTTCAAACCGCCTGATATCAATTGTATCTAAAGAAGATTGTGTCAACGGGTAATTTGCATCTGGAAGAATACTTAAAGAATCATCTATATTTGACTGATTTGCAAAATAAGAGTTCAATACATTAGCTTTCTCGACTTCGTCAATTACCATTGAATCGCTGGAATGATCAAAGAGAGGAGGGATTGACGATGAGGATTGAAGACATAAGTGACTTCAAAGTTTTCCACCAATCTCGCGGGGATAGTAAACCAGATTTCAATTTTATAGACAAGTGATCCTAATAGTTTTCTTTAGTTTGTCGAATAAGTGATATTACTTCGTTTCTAACAGATTTAAATTTTGTCCAGTGACTGGCTTTGTTCGATGCCTTAGCTTTTTTGTATAATCTCTTACGATACCGAATTTTCCTTTTGATAGAACAGGTCATCCATGGTGGTTCCTGGGGATTGATCCTAACAGTCTTGCTTGGAATGAACATACGAGTTTTATCCGTGATGACATTTGCAAAGTTTTCAGCGTATGTATCAATATTATCATTGTGTATAGAGCGCCAATTGAAATTAGCTAAACAACCTCTTAACTGGTTGTAATCGCCTTGATCGTACTTCCAAATCGTACCTTGAATATTTTCCAACTTAGGTTTTAGAAAATTAAAAACACCAAAGACAGGACAATGATAACGCGTTGTGAGACCAAGACAAGGCTCTCCAACGCCAGATGTTAGAATAGAGCTTTCATTAGTAACAAAAGGAAGATCAATAGTGGACACGGAATTTTCGGTAAAATGAATTGGTTCGTCAATACATTGAACCAAATTAAACTGATTACACAGAGCTTCGACCTTACGAAATTGGTTTTCGTTCATAGTGTTCAGATTAAAATCACCAGTAATTATAACATCTGCAATATTCGAATTTATAGCAAGATCTATAGAATCTTCAATAAGTGAAGTATAGGTCTATAAAAAACGCCATACAAAATGTTCCTGTTATTAATAGACTTGATTTGTATCCAAATACACTCTAATCTACCAATTTCGAGATCATTTCTGCGAATATATGAAAGATTTTTTTTTACGTATAAAATTACACCGCCATATCGGTCATGAGTTCTATCTTTACGTTCTGGTGTATGGAAAGATGGGAAAAGCAGTTCGTCTGAAGATAAGCTGTCATGTAACCAAGTGTCAGAAAACGAAACAATATCAAAAAATGAAAATTCTGCAATCAAGGTATCAAGCTTGTTAGCTATACTTTGGACATTGTAGTGGACGGTAGAGAGATGATTGGGGAGATTGAGAAAATTGTATAAATCTGTACTGGACATACTATCTGAAGACTCGCTATGCTGCGGACCAGGATTTGGATGGACATCGCCTGCTCGCAATATCAAAAGATGAGTAACTATTATCAAAGGTAATGACCTGTAAATAGTTATCTGAAATATCAGTCTACAAAATTGTATGTTCTCTTCACAGCGTTTGCCTATCAATAAACGCTTTTTATTGTGGTGTAAAACCTGTTTGGTCAAGGATAACGATTGTCTAATATTCTTCAGGACTGAATATGAATAGCACATTGTGCTAAGAACTGAAAAAAGGAAGAATACTGTAACAGTCAGGTGAAAATGAAGATGTGGAAAATATGTTGGGTGGCTACAGATATACCTTAAAATTCTACAATTCATGTTACCGCGCCTAGTAAGTACAGGAACAACATGTAGCAGCCCAACACATCACCAACTCTATGTTCTTTACAATGTAACACAATTATGTTGTGAATCAAATCAAACAAAATCATAAGACACTCCACACCATCACGACAAAGAAGTAAACACATTAAAACTGAAAATTGGGGGGGGGGGGGGGGGGTCGAAATAATGAATGAAAATAGCACTATAAAAGAGCTGCAAAAAGTACAGAAAAAGTCGGGAAAATTGTAGTGTATGTGTTAATGTGATTATAAACAATATTTAATATACCTAAAGAATGCCTGGTGAATGATGTTAACAAAAAAAAAAAAAAAAAAAAGAGTACGACTAATATTCGGAATATTATAACATTATGCTTGAATAATCAAAAACCTACAGACATGACAGTATTGCGTGAATGATATGATACATGATTCTAGTATAGGTCCATTTGTAGTCAAAAGCAGTATAAGCATGGGAAATCCTAAAAGGATATCAACCAGGTTACCTTCCCGCCTAATGTCATTGGAGAGGTCATCAGACCTCTCCAACAGTGGTGAGTTTAAAAGGCAGACTGCCACAGAAATCGCTGTCTAAATCCATTCGTTTTTGCGAAATTGTTCTGATACACAGTCTGTTTCGTCATGGTTTTATAAATAAACCGAAATCAAAAAACTGAAATAGGAAATAAACGTGCTTTTTTATATGACGGATTTCCAAAAAGATTTATTATTCTATATTGATTATAAATGACCTCTCCAATAACTGTAAGTTTTCATTAAACAAATAAATCTAATCAAAAAGAAAAATTTTATTAAAAAAAGAGAAAGAACACCGCGGGAAAAGATCACATGACTTGATACTATCTGGAGAATTCGTACCCTGGAGAACTCGTACCCTAATCTCGGGAGCACGAGGTCTCTGGAGAACTCGAACCCCACAAATAGATATAAATAGGTAGATCGGTATGTTTTCAAGTTTATTTTTCAAAACTGACTAGACTCTAGCATTTTTCTCAGTTTTATAAAAAAAATTCTACGGATTTATAATGATATAGATTTGATGAAATAGCACATAGAGTTGCTTCTAGGATGCGGGATAGCGAGAATCCTGCGAAAATTATCTTATGAGCCAAAAAAAGTCGTGCCTCTTCGCCCTAAGTACCGCAAACCTCAAAAGAGTCCGTGGTCCTTTGGTTTTGGGTGGATAGCGCAGACTGACATGGATCGATACTTTTTGCAAATGCATTAAGTGCCCTTTTCTCAGAGCATGGCTCATTTATCTGCTTTCTCAAATTTTTAACGTTTAGACAAACAACCTCTTCATTTTACATGTATGCTGCACACAACTTTTCAAAATATTGTGGGAAGAGGAGAAGCTGCTAGTTACTGCATTTTCTCCTTTTGTCACAATGGTTTCCATCACATCAAAGCACCATCTTCCACATTAATTATCAAAGTTTGAATTGTCGTCTGCATGCTTTTTCTGTTTGGGACAGTCCAAAAAATGCTGTTTGTTAAAAGACTGAAAACTGTTACATTCATTTTTAACATGCCTGGTACTAGTATTATGTATAGGCCACCTTTATTTAATGTCACCAGGTAAGATTCTTGCCTATTCAGTGGAATTAGCAAATTACATGCTCTTGAATTTAAAAAAAAACAACAACATTTTTTAGCTTGTGAACAGCTTACAGCCTTCATTTTACTTTCAATCTTCACAAAACCAACACAGTTTATAGATATTCATGTGAGCTGGATTCTTTTGCAACCCGTCGGATTATTGGGTCAGAAATTCCTTGCCCTTAAATTTAAAAAAATGCATTTTGAGCTTGTCAAGAGCTTACCGCATGTATTTTCGGAAACTAACATTAAAAAGAATACCTTTGCTCATATCAGCTCTCAATTTCATTATACCTTCACAACTCTTTGTAAAAACCCAAGCCTGTATTTAAATGCCAGTAGAGCTGTTTTTAGCCCTTATAGGCCTCTTGTTCCTAGAATGTTATAACAATGTGAAATATGTACTGTTTTGTGCCTTTACACCAGGAAAATTGAAAAAGAAAATACATGCTTTTTCTCATTCATTTAATGCCTAACTTGTTTGTTTACATATATCAAAATATATTTAAATCAAAAGCCAATAAACTATTTGAAAACATTGATGCCGACCTCTCCTGGCTTCTTTTTTAAAGAAGCCAACTTGTTGAAACTTGGTCAAAATGTTAGATTTCACTGTGTTTTAGGGTAGCTTTGGCTTTAATTTGAAATTGGGCAAAATATTTGTAATTTTAAACCAACGTTTGCCTAAAACACAGTGAAATCTAACATTGAAATTGGGCAGAATATTTGAGTCCAGCCCCTGTAGCTCAGTCGGTACCGTACAGGACTTGAGAGCAGGGGGTCACTGGTTTGATCCCCGACTGGGCCAATTTCTTTCCAAGGATTGATGATAGTCAATGCGACAGGATTCATTCCTCTCTCACCGCTGATCATTGTTTTGATGATGGTTATGTGGGAAAGCAGCAAGTGGCTTGGAAAGAATATTGTGTATAGTACTGGTAAAAGAAACTCAAAGAAAGCATGGATAGGTGCACAGGCTGCCGCAAAATAACTGAAATAATGTTGAAAAGGGTGTTAAACACTATATATCAATCAATCAGTATATTTGCCATGATAAATATTTCAGACAAGTTTGAAATAAAATCATATCGGGTCAAAAAGTAGGTCACTGGATAAAATCGTAGGAAAACCTTGTTTGCTCTCAGAGATAAAATTTTCAGTCAGATACTCTTGAAAATTGATTGGAATTTTTGTTTCAATGACATCTCGTACAAGTTTGATATTAGGCTGTGTAGTTTCAAAAAGTAGGTCACTTTTATGAATCAGAAAAACGTTGTGTGCACCATATAGGCCACATTTATCAGCAGTAGGCCTATTCCTTTTTGCATGCTGCTCATTTTGATTGGTTGCATGAGCCTTTACAAATTTGCTTTTCCATTCTGTTGTCAACTCTACAGACTGTCAGTGTGAGACAATGTAGAGATATGTTTATTAGTCTGTACAAATGTGATCTAGAAGTTTCAAGTCTGTAGAAATGTGATAGATTTAAGCTTCTGGGCCTCTTCTTTCTTCTTCTTCACCCCTTCAGATGCTCATGCTCTCAATGCCTTTTGCACTTTGATTTCTTTACAGTTATATTGGTGAGGTATATAATAAAATGAATATTACAATACGCACCTCTTTACACACGCAACTTGACATGATCCGACCACGCAGAAATGCAGACTGTTGTAATATCACATATAGATTACTAGGCAGACTTATTACAGTCAAAAAAGGCATTATACCTGTCTAATTGTCTGTTTATTATAAATAATATCACACGTGACCTATATTTATGTTGATAACTTTTAAAGAACAATTATACTTGATCTATTAATGAGTAGCAAGTTTTAGGGCTATTCTCCCCCAGACATTTAAAGTAACAATAATTGCTAAAAGTAAACAAACGGGTGATAAAATGTTTAAATTTAAATCATACCATGTTAAAGTATTGTAAAGATGACAGTCTGTTAATGTTCAGTCGGTCCATGTGTTAGTCGCTGGCAGAGAAATTAATAAAAACGAAAAGTTAAACGTTGCCAGATCACTCTGTCTTTTTGTTTAATTTCTGCCTGATTTTAAAATTAATTTTACTGCCAGCAACTAACTCTTGGAACGACCATACAATAACAGATTTTATCACACAACAACCCTTGTTTCCAATGTAATATAGCCATTACGAATTTTCTTGTCTCACACATGTGTGAGATAAGATTTCATGACGTCATAGGTCGAAGCACTTTACATATGTATTCCTACGCTAAAATTCCAAAACATGGCTGACCTACATTTTGCGGTCGGGTCAACTGTCAAAATCGATAATCGAGGCAAGAGACAACCAATTGGACAAAATAAACTTACCTCTAACATGAAAAGGATGGCACAAGCTGCTGGATTATCCGAGGCAAAAAGATTGACAAACCACAGCGCCCGAAAGCACTTGGTACAAAAGTTGTCAGAGAATAATATTCGGGCAAATCAAATAATGCAAATCACCGGTCATAAGAATATCCAATCAGTCAATGATTATAGTCACATCAGTGAATTTCAACACAAAAACATTTCTGACATCCTTACATCATCAAAAAACCAGCAAAATCCTTGCACATTCAAGCAAATGCAGTGTAACAGTAACCGCGGCACAAATTCCTCAGAATGTACATTTCACGGCGGTCTGAATAATATGTTTGCTGGAAATATTTTCGGTGGCACGTTCAACATAAACATTATGTCATCTTCAAACGATAATAATCTACAAAATGATCCCGAATCTGTTAAGAAACGAAGGCGTATCATAGTTGACAGTGACTCCGAGTAGTCTTACTCGTACCAAACACAACTTGCAGACTCTACACACACGTGTTTGTTGCATACATGTGTATTGCTCTGTTTACATTGTAGTTATGCATAATGCATAGGGCCTATGTCTTGAACATTTATTCGTTTGTAACAGGTTGATTTATGTTCTTCTGGTGATAAAATCATCTATAAGAGTTATATGTTTAAATTGTTAGATTTGAATAAACAATTGTTGTAGTCTTGTAGAGTCTAGTAAGTTTAATGTACGCCTCATTGGAACTATTTTTTATCACGGACTCACATTCCCTTCAGAGAAGTGAAACTGCCTCATTCATGGAAATGTCAAGCCAGATGAGTGTGTTTATGTTTTGGACCCTTATTTTTTTATTTAATTTGCTTGGATTCGGTTATGTGATAAAAAGAATCTGACATTCGTTGACTGTTGAGATAAAATCTTATTAAACTCGTCCAGAAAAATGTTATTAAGCTCGCCAAAGGCTCGCTTAATAACATTTTTCAAGACTCGTTTAATAAAATTTTATCTCAACAGTCAACTCATGACAGATCCTATATATCATCTTCACAATATTTCCTCCCATCTCTTAAATGGTATGATTTAAATTTAAATGCATTTTAAACCTGCATTGATTATTTGGCTGCTATTTGGCCTTTAAGTCATGTTCACGCTATATTGCTTTTTTATGTCAGACACTACTCAAGGCCTATGAGAGAAAATACTCTTGGACATTTCATGGAAGCAGCTACTATGGCCTACATGGAAAAGAAGATTACAAATCAAAGTGTGAGGAGAGCTACAGTCACTTACCTACCAGAGCTAGAGTCCCTCTTATGAAAATCATGAAAATCACAGCCCATAAGAATATTCATATCCGTTATGATAATGAGTTGACTGAGAATGAACATAGAAATATGCGTAAAATTTTGCAGGAGAAACTGCAAAAACAAGTCCATTACCAGACAGAGCCTTCTAGTGACAGTGATATGGATGAAAGACAGCCTCTAGCAAGTAAATTTCTCCAAGGCTCCGTGTTCAGTAACTGCACTTTCAAATTTTAATCGTAATGATACTTAGAGTGGTGAGTATTACTTTGTAGAAGCAGGGTGTTCAGTTCAGCATTTGTTTTGTTTCTTATTTTTCTTATTGAAATAAACACTTACAAAAAAAAAAAAAAAAAAACGACCATAAGCAATTCTTCCTTTTTCGACAATGATTTTTTACACTCTTTCACAGAGTGAAAACTTCCAATTCAGCAAAATCTAAATTTTCATCCTCAGAAGTTCCCAAATATCAAGAGTTATATATACCAAATATCACGGAAAGGTTAAACATGTATTGATATACCGCTTAGACCGTAAATACGTTCTATGAATATTTTCCAGTGAGAAAACAAAATCGTATTCTTGAAGTTCGAGTTTTTGACGTAATATCTCCCTCTCCGATGCCCCTATCTCTCCCTCTTCTGCTCTCTCTCTCTCTCTCTCTGATGCATCTCCTGCATTGAAATGACTGATATGAAAGCATTTCAAACGGAAGAGCGATGCAGTCAAAAAACTAAGAGGCTAGAAATACGGGGAAAACGACTTCAAAAGGGCCTTTTGAGAAGTGGAAACACTTATACAGCTCCATTGAGATGTATCCGGCCTCGAAACTTGTGAAACTTGTGAACTTGTGAAACTAAGTAATTTTGTTTTCATTTTTAGTTTGGGTTAAACTTCAATGAAACTGTTTTTTCGTTAATTTATAGACGATTTGGATTTCCAGCGAGGAAATATTGATGACCTGTCGGCCATGTTGAATGTTGGCGTGTACTTGGCAAACAGATGTATTTATCCGCACTAATAAAATCGAATGAAAATTAAAGTGCAAAACCGATTTTTTAATTGTTAATCCTTTACGATTTTTATATTTCATTTTTTTTTTAAATCATGCTGTTAATAAAGAAGTTAGTATATAGAAACTATAGAAAACAATATCTCCATATCAAAATATACAATGAAAAGGTTATTGCACTTGTATGGGAATATATTGTGTTGAACTTGTTCTTTTAGTGTAGTTAAAAAGAAAGACATAAAGAACTCGTTAAACAATATATTCCCATGCAAGTGCAAAAATCTTTATAATTATACATGCATTCCTTGTGACGACATTGTAATTTTCGTTACCCCATATGATACTAATCCATTAATCCTCTTTTCATGACTTTCTGTTCTTAGATTCATTTATTTTACTTATCGTTGACTCCGGTTGCCCACAATAGCGACACCACCAGGCTATTAGTCAGATTGTATTGTGGGGTTGTTGCAAGATAAAGGACGAAACCCATCCAAAGTTACGCCGCCTTCTTTAGCGCGCTAACTGTTATTTAGTACTGCTTCACGAGACGTAGATTTTAAAGTCTCACTCGAGAGATCCATAGTAATTTCAGTGGAATCGAGCCCAAACCCTAAATCCGTGCTCTACCACAATTCACAAATTAATGCAGGCTGACCAAAGGAAATGCAGGCTGACCTTAAAATGAGCCATACTCTGTGAAAAGGATTTCAATGCATCTGCAAAAAATATCGACCCATGTCAGCCTGGGCCGAAACGTTTGCCTATTAGTCAAGTTTCTGCATTTCAAAGGACAGGGTACCTCATAATTCAGTTGGTTGTTGTAGAAAAAGAATTTATGGATCAATCATTATGTGGTGTTGTTTTGGCGTAATGCCTCACGGAGATGCTTGAAATATTTTTGCCAGAGCGCCGATCATAGTGTTTCATCACCAAATATGAAATTAAAGAAAAACCATAAATTGGTAGAGGCTTATTCAGAAAACCTAGAACCAGTCCAGTTAAAACATACACTAGTAGAGATCACATGATCAGTATAACACAAAAATACGACACTTTGTTAACACTTACCTGCGAGTGCAAGATTGAACAAGAAGAAATAGAGTCGGGATCTCTTTTTGTATCTATAGATAATGACAATCACGGCCAGGTTGAGACTGATGATAAGTACCGTCCAAAGTACAGTCAGTATTAGACCCGAAAGGATGTATGCCTGAATGAAGAAACAAGATATTCTGCGTAAAGTAAGTCTCGACATAATTCTAGAATTTTCATGCGGAAAGTAGGAATTCCAACTTTAATGTTTAATACTAGAACTGAACTGTAGCGCTACAGTTATGGAACTGTCCAAACCACAGGTGTCAAGCAAATCATCAATAAACCAATCAGAGATCAGCATTTCTAGTTTAGCGGTCATAAGATCCCAGATCCAGATGTAAACGAAAAAACACGCAGTCGCCCAACATTGCCTGACAGAAAGTAAATTCTTTTTATTTAAAAATCGTAATTCCTTGAAATATTACAATGTTGACATGAACTACAAAGTCCCTACCACTGCAATTTGAACGATGTCATCAAAAATGTACAAGATGTTAGATTATATGTAAATTAAGTTAGTGACATATGCAAATCAGGCTCATCTTTTCTTATCCCTGTGGAAACGTTTCCGTCCCCGTGTTCTTCGCGGATTTGTACGTCTTGTCTCGCTACGAGTTCGTCGAATCGATAAGAAAATGAAAAAGTATGGAAAGCTTACATAAAAGTGAACTTAAAAAAAAGTATTCAAATGCCAGATCATTTAATCAACAAATCCCTTTTTGCCCTCTTTTTTTATTGAAGATATACAGATGGTCTTTCCTATTGTGACAAGGAAATGGCTATAAGCGTTGGGTAAAGTAATCAGATCAAACCGGGTCTGACTTTATAACCAGACTGGATCAGGCCAAACCGGATCTGAAATTATACCCGAATTGGACCGAATCCAACAGGATAGGACTAAATAACCGGATTGGACCATTTTTCTTATATCGTGTATGACCTGACCTTTACCAAGACGTTAATTCTAACTTCGCTAATTTGTCAGTATTTTCAGTTTATTTTATTTCTATTCAGAGCGGAAGCCGTCTCGCCACTACTTACCTAGGACATGCTGAAGCATTAGCAGTTATGAGTATATATACATGTACATGTAAATCTATAGACTGATCCAAAGCATTTAAATTGTTCATCTTTCATTAATCCTTACAAGATATGGATTTATAACAGCTAAGCTTATTGAAGCAAACTATACAACTTTATATTCACAAAAGAAAGAAGACGTGTCACTGAGAAGTGACCGATGCCCCAGAAAATAGTAAGTTTTTCGTGTGAGCTTTGAAAATGGCCATGAACATAACACTTACAAAAACTTCTGACCTTGCTATCACCTTGACTTTTGACTTACGAATAAGGTTCCCACGCGACACATCGTTAATATGTGATTGACAGTTCTACAAAGTTACACTGAAATTCATTCATGATTAAAAAAAGTTACAGGCCACTGTAACGAACACTACCCACTCACCTCCCAAAATTGACCTGGCTGTTACCTTGACCCTTAACCTACAAACATGACTCATGTGCATGACACGACATCTTGATGTCATCAACATTTGTACAAAGTTATTCTGAAATTAACCAATGAGGAAAATGTTATGACCCGGACACAAAAACGGACATATGGCCTTGCTGTGACCTTGACCTTTGGATATGATTTTTGTACACGACACATCGTCTTTAGTTGACATTTATAAACAGTTATGATGATATAGATATATATATATATATATATATATATATATATATATATATATATAAGTGACACGTTGGACACGAACATTACTGTCCAACATTTCTCTTTTTTAAACACATTTGACCTTTCAATGACCTTGAACTTTAACCCATTGACATGATTCTTAGGCTCGACACATCATCTCTACGAGGTTACAAATTCTGCAAAGTTGAACTGAAATTTACTCATTAAAAAAAAAAAAAAAAAAAACTACAGGCCGGACACGAATGCCATCCACAGACATTGGACCTTCTTGCGACATTGACCTTTAACCTACGGACATGACTCTTCCGCATGACACATCATCTCGATTTGGTTAACATTTGTGAAAAGGTATTTTGAAATTAAGTTATATGAAAAAAGTTATGGCCCGGACACGAAAACGGAGGGACAGGCGGACGGACAGACGGACGGACGAACAGACGAAACAAAAACTAAATGTCCCCGAATCTTTTTCGGGGAGATAAAATCTATAACAGAATAATATTCGTAAATCTGCTTTTATATTGTCATGAATTTCCGTAACTTCAATCTTAACAATAGATATCCGCCTCTTCACACACACACACACACACACACACACAATAGATACGATAACATATATTAGACAACTGATTGGTATTTCTTTCAAGTTCATTGATCTGTTTATTTTATATTATTTCTTTTTAAATATTTACTCATTTATTTTCTTCCCCAATTTAGTTGACGTGCTATATTGAATGCTGCTAAATAACTTATTTTTTCAAATAATTCTTGTGAATCGACAAGAATCTCGTAAAAACAAAAAATTCTATTTGTAAAGTCTTCTTTAAAAGTCAATATATCACAGCTCCCTTTGAAAAAATGCTATCTAGGCACATGCTAGGCGTTTGTTTCAAATTGGTATAAAGTGACTTAAAATAGGGACGGCCACAAAGATGATCAGGCCACATTTATGATCGAGGTCACGTGATTTAACGCTGCTCGTTTATTGGCGGTAGTAAATTGCTGAAGCGCGAAGTTGTCTACCTTAGAGTATAACCACAGTCGGGTTTGTGCAATAACGCGCTATCGACTCTGTCAAAATATCGGTTTTTTAAGTATAGTATTAGGCCCAGGTATCGCCGTAAAATCCCACTTACGTCGGTTTTGCTTTTTCTTTAAGTGTATTTGTTGTGAAGGTATATTACCATTCTGCATTGGTAAAACTATCTTATTCCGCTCAATAGAGTTTCATCATGAATTTTGAAAGTTCTAATAAGCGTTCTGCGGAATATAAGGAGGACTCGGACTGTGTCATACCGAAGGTTTTCAAGAAAATGGAAGACGATGATAGCGATGTGACATTGGATAGTTCTGCATTATCACCGGACTTGAAATGTTCTTTAGAATACGATTTTATGTTGAAATCGTTTTCGGTTTTAATGGAAAAAGAACGCAAGGACGGAAACAGGTCTATTTGCTTTGGAGAGGAAGAAATTGAACAAATCATCCAGTTATTACCGGCGATAGAAAAACTCGTTCTGAGATATTCTTCGAAAAGATCTCCTGTTGTTATAGACTTTCCATTTGAAGCATCTGGTGGAGAAGTTGGTGACTTGATCACGCTTCTGTCTTTGAAGGAGAACGGTTATAAGAGAGGACATTTTGATATTGACATACGAAAGTGCTTCAGGAAAGAAGACGGATTTTACCAGTACACTTCAGAAGGTGTGCGCTTTGCACAAAACATGATAGACTCTTTAAAAAAGACTTTACTCTCATATCAGTCTCTCATCAAGACTGCTAAAGTGAAATCCAAAGAAGTAATTTTGATGTCATTGGGGGTTGTTCTTATACGAGAAATCAACGAATTAGGAGATCCTCGTCAACATTGCCAGGGGTGTCAAATTCAACACCCTTCACAGGAACAACACATGTCTTATGGGGGATGTTTGGTTGAACAGGATTGGGATGAGCTATGTAACCGGTACTGGCAAGCGGCAAGAGCCTTGGTGACGGATGAATACGTACAAGAATTAGCGAAACGTGGAGCATTTCGCCTTCCAGAATTGAAGGTAAGTTAACTATGTCAATTTTTAATACCGATTGCTATTATGTATTCTGTGTACGTATGGGGAAAGCTAAAAAGAAAATACCAAATTCGATTCAAAACCTCACTTTAGGCATAGCAATTACTGAAAGATGTGGTTAGAAACTCTCGTTTTAGCTAAAAGTAACCCGAATAAGCTGATTTTTTATGCTTTCATTTATAGAATTATTATATATTATATGTTGCAAACAATGAGCAGTCAAACAAAGATTGTGTACAACTTTTCACTTTGAATGTGTATTATGTATATTTGATTGTGTTTGCGAGTTCATTTAAAGATATTTTTTTAATTTGAGGTAATTTGGGTTATCCATTATCCATCGAAAAATTTGGAAAAGAATAGTTAATACTAATTTTTAATGGGTAATTTTCTTGAATAAGTTAGTCACTGGTTATTGTTCTTTATTAAAGTAGTTACTTTTTTCAGAAATCGTTCATGCCAAGACTCTTGTCATCAAATGACATTCCAGATTGTGAAGTTAAAGACCTCATTCTTCGAAAGGATGACTTAGAGCAGGATCCATTTTTCAAGATTTTGAATGATGTGTATCGACTTTCAAAAGATTCCTTGTACAAATTATTTATAAACCTGTATCTTATTTCATATATTTACTCTCAAAACAAATTTGTAAACGTAAGTAAACTCATGAATAATAATAATGAATAAATAAGCTCATACATACTTTTTTTTTTTTTTTTAAACTCATTCCAAGACAAAAAAAAAAAAAAAAAAACACTTGATTCATCTATAATTGTTTTGATTTACAAAAAGAAAAAACAAAAAAAAAAAAAAAAAAAAAAAAAAAAAAATGCTAATACAAAAGAAGAATTGTTTGTTTGTTTTCCCTTCCCCTTTTGAAATACAGAAAAATAATGGGGTCATTTACCAATTGTCCATGACAAATGAAAAAGACGAAAGTTTGAACTCTGGTGACAACAACAGCAAAACATTGTCTTATTTGGATTATATGCAAGAACGAGCTGTTGTTGTCATCAGACGAGATCCATCATCGTCACAAGACCTATCAAGTGATTCGAAAAATACTATTTTGCGGTGTTAACATTGTAACTTAACTCATTCACGAATCTTTTCGTTTATCATGGACTATTCGGATTACCTTACTTCGGTCTATTTTGATGTAAACAATCCAGCTTCTTTTACTAGCCCCGAGAAATTGTACCAAGTCGTTAGAAAACATGGCAAGTACAAAATATCTAGAAGCAAGATTAAACAATGGTTACGAGACCAAGATGTCTAAACGCTTCACAGAGACATTAAGAGAAGATTTACGCGAAGAAAAATAATGACGTCTGGTGTAAATGTACAATGGGGAGTTGATTTAGCCAGCGTTGGCAATTTAGCAAAGTACAACGAAGGTGTGAAATATTTGCTTATAGTGCTTGACGTGTTTTCGAAATATCTTTTTGTACAGCCGTTAAAAACTAAATTGAGCAAGGATGTGGTTGAAGCATTTAAGCTCGTTTTACAGCGCGGACGTTCACCTGAAATAGTCTACTCTGACAAAGGAACCGAGTTTAACAACACTTTGTTTAAGTCATATCTAAAGAAAAAAGGAATTAAGTATTTTACCACCCAAAACGAGAATATAAAAGTTTCTCCGGTTGAGAGAGTAATTCGTACATTTCGAAATAAGGTGCACAAATTACTTCAAAATAGAAGAACCTATAAATATTTAGAAAGTTTAGATGCCCTAGTAGAAAGTTACAATTCGACACCCCACAGAAGTCTTCCTCAAAATTTGTCTCCATCTGAGGTTAATAAAGAGAACGAGGCATTTGTGTGGGATTACATGTACAATCAAGTAGATAACAGAAACCGGGGTAAAAATAACAGTGAACACAAATTTAAATTTAACAAAGGAGACTTAGTAAGACTCGCGTACAATAAGTATACATTTCAAAGAGATTATCATCAGAAATGGACATCGGAGATATTCAAGGTTAATGAGCGCTTCATAAAACAAGGTATTCCTGTTTATAAGGTAAAAGATTATTTAGATGATGTGATAGTTGGGACATTTTACGAAGAGGAGCTCCAAAATGTACACAAAAAAGAAGACGCTCTCTGGATTATTGAAAAGGTTTTAAGAAAAAAGGAAACGAGCGGGTAAAGAAGAATACCTCGTTAAATACGAAGGATGGCCAGATAAATTTAATTCTTGGGTGAAAAAAGACGATATTACTGGCATATCTAGGTAGGACTGTATGTAAAACAATGTAATATTATATGATATGTAGAAGCGATCAGAATCTAGACTATTATTCGACAAATAAACCATACAGTTTTAAAATAAAACTACCCCAGAATATAGACTTACGTGGATCCTGGGAAATTGCTTTAACAGAAATAACACTGAGGGAAGAAGTTGAAGCGGCAGAAACGCTATATATATATTCAAATATATGTGGGGAGAGCTTCATTAACGGATTTAACGCCGCGTTGTTACGAAGAGCGGTTGTAAATAAAAACACCAATACAATATTTACTCAATGCTATTATGTGCCGGTGATAAAATCGGAAATAAGCGAAATACAGTTTCGATTAGAAAGCGAAGACGGGTTCCTAGCAAAGCACATTCTACATCCTATTAGCCTTGTTCTTCATCTAGTAAATAAATGAACCTTACCCAACAATACGTTCCAAATTACGAAAAATGGACAAAGTATTACGAATCTATCGGAATATCAGAGCACCCAAGTTACTTTCTCAAGGAAAGGCGGTTTAGAGGACAACTTGGTGGATCGATTGGTAAAACTGGAGGGAATGATATCATTCCAATTGAAAAGCACTCATCGAAGGTATCGGAAGGTAAAGGTCAATTAAAAGTCGAGTTTGTTTCGCCGGCTCAACAGGTTGTCGAACAAGCAGCTAGCGAGCTCAAGCGTGAAAAGACTTTAAAACGCAAGCATTCCTCCGCTAAAAAGCAGTCTGCTAAAGTAAAACATCGGAAACGGACAAACATCAAAGATGACAGCAATCAAATCTGACTACTTGATTGAGGCTCAACCAACAGAATTGGACTTGTTCAGTTTAAGTCCTACTCAAACAGCTGTAGAAAAGTTACATTTTCAACAAGTTTTACCCGTTGGGCAAATAACAGACACTTCGCCAATTCAGTTTATAGTAAGTGGACATAATGGGATGGAATACATTGACACGAAGCGCAGTTTTATGAGCATTAAGGCGAGAATAGTGCATCGAGATGGAAGTGCGCTGGGAGATAATGAAGTCGTAGGTCCGGTTAACTTGTTGGCACATGCGTTATTTGACCAAGTTGATGTCACTTTACAGGGCAAGTTTATTACTTCGTCAACAGGGAATTACTCTTACAAAGCTTATATACAGACCCTGCTTAAATACGGAAACGATGCAAAGTCATCTCAATTAACATCACAGTGTTACTATAAGGACACCCCTGGAACATTTGACGACAATGACGGATTGACTAGGGGTAACGATGGTTTCAAGCACAGAACTACAGTATTCGCTGAAAGCAAGAAAGTTCATATGATTTCTCCAATAATTCACGACATCTTTCAGCTCGATAGATATATTTTGAATCAGACAGCAATGAATATAACATTCTACAGAGCAAAACCCGAATTTTATTTGATGACTGACGCACTTGAAACGGATTTTAAAATAGTTATAGACGAGATGGTGTTGAATATGTGCAAGGTACAAGTTAATCCAGCAGTTGTTTTTGCTCACAGCAAGCAGCTAGAAAAAACAAATGCGAAGTATCCATATGTAAAAACAGAAGTTAGATTAGCAGCGATATCTCAGGGGCAGATTAATTTCAATATTGACAATGTATGTCAAGGAATAAGACCGAACAAAGTTGTTATTGCATTTGCAAGCAGTCAGTCAGTTTCAGGGTCCTACCGCACATCACCTTGGAACTTCCAGGGTTTTGGGTTACGAGAACTGACGGTAACGGTAGACAATATTCCGGTGTTAGGTAACCCAATTAGATTAAACTTTGATCCTTTAAACGGAGTTGATACCGCCGAGGCGTTTCATTGGATGTTTGTGACAAGCGGAAAATGGTTAAACGATGAAGGCAATCAAATATCACAGTCGGATATAGCTAAGGGGTTTGCAGTGTATGCGTTCGATATCGAACCGGATTTTCATGACAGAAACTACTTAACCTTGCTTAAACAAGGCGTTGTGAAAGTAAATGCTAATTTTTCAACCCCATTACCAACGCCAGTGACTTGCATCATATATAATACAGAAGGCGTCGGGTATTTCGAAATTTCTCAAGCCAGAGACGTTATAGTTCACCAGTAGCGAATAGTAAATAATCAGAAATGAAGTGTTCTTTTTTTTTTTTTTTTTTTTTTTTTTTTAATTGTTGGATCTGAAAGCCGATCCAAATAGGTTTGATACATACTTGTGTATTTTTTTTTTTTTTTCTCATATTCCTATAATAATCTTTTGTAAATATATTTGTAAATAAAAAATATTGAAAAAGGAAAATAGTTTCATTTGTTTATATTCTTTGATAGTGGTTGGATCAGTCTTTATATTGTTATAATAATAATTTAGATTTGGAGAAAAGAATTTTTAAGGTAGAAAGGCGAATTGAGATTTCATTAAAAAATGACAAGTAGCGCTATTGACACATGTGAGGGTACCGACGGAAACACCATAATTGATTCTTTCATTGAGGGAAATCAAATACTCACTGAACAGCATAATTTAAAATGTCACCTGAAAATTCTAAAATGCATAGGTGTTGTAGTTTTAGTAATCGTCACATCACTCGTCCCAGGAATTCTAATTGTGACAGGGGACAAACCAGGAAGAACGGACATTCCAAGTTTTAGATATGAGATAAAACAAAATGAAACGGCTTGCATTTTTATAAAGCAGTATAATATTTATCTCGGCACATACGTCACAGTGTGTAATAGAAACGGAGTTGTGGTTTTGGATATAAGAAGGTTCGTTAATAGCACGGCTTCAGTAATAGGCATACAACTTAATAAAACCCAGTGGCAAAGACTTAAACACGTACTACCCTTAATAGATAATGCGATGTCTGAAGCTGCCACATATTGGAAGGACTTAAAGAAATTGGAGTTGAATTAGTGAGAACAAAATAATATTTGCTTTGTTTGTTCCTTGTGGAGAAATAATTTTAAGTGACTATGGCTAATTGCGAAAACCAGACAGTGATTCCGTTTGATAGTCCGTGTACTATAACGTTGATTTCTCCCTCAAATGGTGGAAAGACGTCATTTGTAGCCCGTCTTCTAGAAAATTCGAAAGGAATGTTCACAGAAGATCTTTCTACAATTATCTACTGTCACGGGAGTTCTTGGCAAAACAAGTTTGATGATATGCTCAGAAATAAACCTAATATGATATTCAAGAATGGTTTACCGACAGACGACGAGTTGGAAATATTAGCTAAAGATCAAGGACATTCTTGTCTAATCTTAGATGATTTAATGACAGAAATAAATACCACTGCGAAAATAGAGAAGCTTTGGACTGTTCATTCGCATCACTTAAAAACTACAATTATTTATTTAGCACACAACTTGTTTCAAAAATCCCCATCTTCGAGGACGATTAGCCTAAATACGCGATATTATGTCTTGTTTAAATCACATAGAGACTTTCATCAGGTACAATATTTCGGACGACAAATATACGGAAATAAAAGCGCTTTCTTTAACAAAGCCTACCAGTTGGCCACTGCTCGTCCTTGGGGTTATTTGCTTGTGGATTTAAATAACCATTCAGAAGATAAGTACAGACTCAGAACGAATATTTTTCCTGGTGAGGATACAATTGTTTATTTACCCGAATAGACTTTTTTTCTTAACATGACGGACGTGTTGAAAAGAGAATCGCAATTTCTTCATTACTTTGTTAAACTGAACGACAACGAGAAAAGGTCCGTAGCAAAACATTTGACAAAATCTCAAACAATAGCTATTTGTCAGATTTTGCTAAATGCTATCAAAGGATCATTTAAGATAGCAAAGCAAAGTTTAGCAGAATTGAAGAAGTACAGAACGTCGCTTTATAAAATCGCAAACAGGAAAACGTCTCTACAACAAAAGAAAGCTTTGATATCAAGACGAATAACTCAGATAACAGTTGTTTTGAAGGAAGGTTTGAAGTGGATACCAAAATAATATACCATGTCTACCAGAGAACTCGTACTTATACCAAAACAGAAATACGAACGTCTAAATGAAAAACAATTGACAGAAACGGTTTCTGTTCAAACCCAA
Source organism: Tridacna gigas (assembly GCA_945859785.2). NCBI lineage: Eukaryota > Metazoa > Mollusca > Bivalvia > Cardiida > Cardiidae > Tridacna > Tridacna gigas. Next base: position 60,057,539 of record OX244028.2, read on the forward strand.
ACTGAGGATGAACCTGAACCAAAAGTTAAAATAAACAACGAAATGTTGCAGTCAGATTACGTATCTGACAAGGACAATACCGTACAAGCCGTCCGATCTCCGTCTTGGAATTATATACCAGGTACTAGGAATAATGTGGCTAAAAGGAGAGTGAAAAAAATCGTCAAATGGATTCCATATTGACTGGGAAGAAAAAAAAAATGACAATGTTCAATGATATACATTTAATTATATATGTACATTTGAGCATGATTATAATGTAGAGCACAAACAGTGTCTTTATTTTTTCATTGTATTTTCAAATTAATCAATTATTATGATTTAACTTAGCTGTCTACTATATAATATAGAAATAAAAGTTTGTAAAGAAATATAAAAGCAGTGCGTCTCAATTTGTTTATCTCTCTCTCTCTCTGTCTGTCTGTCTCTCACATCAGTTCTTCATTTATCATGTTCATAATCTCGCTGTAAAATTGTTCCTGTTCCCGTTTAAACTTATTTATCGGTTTTAGCGTTATATCTAAAGGTAATGTGTGAATTCCGTCTTTTTGTACAACTCTCTTGCAATAAAAATAGTTAAAAGCTTGCTTCGGTTGAATGTAAGTATATAAGCAGTTATCGAAACTTCGAATACGTCTGTTGCTAGCAGTTATAGGCGAGTGAGATTTTAAAACTTGTTCAAATTGATTGCACGGGTTGACGAATTGTTTGTTTACCCCTTTTAAGCTATATTTTACATCCCTCTCCCCGTTGTCTTGTTCGTTTCAACTAACGTACGATTTTGAGCTTAACCCAATCATTTTCGTTCCTTTAAACTCTAATTTCATTATTCCGGGAGTTCTTGAATCAAAAAGTGTATGGTCGTGACAACACTCACGAGGAAGCCATATATTTTTAAAGTTGTCACCGACAAAATCGTCTCGACAATTGTCATACAATGCACTGTTGAATGTGTCCAGCATTTCAGGTTTTATAGCGTCTTTTAAACACTCTTTGGCTAACGCGAAATAACACGAGTCCGTATCCATTTCTATCATTTCAAACATCTCGCGACCAACAAATTTGTCCAAGAAATCATAGTAGAAAGAAAGCATATGTAATTTTGCGTATTGTAGAATCATGAAACCTAAATACATTGGAGAATTTAAAGATATACTAGAGTGAGCGAACTCGGATTCATACATGTCTTCTCCGAGTTCCGTCAGCTGTTTAAATCGCGGATTATTAACCGCCAAGCAAGCTTGCTTGAAACCTTGTAAATACTTTATTCTTTGAAACTTTTCTTGGTTGATCATAGTACCACCAAACCCAGCATTGCCTCTTAGTTTCGATAAATCACCCGCAAGTTTTTGGGAACTATCGACATCGCTTTTGCGTCGATCTTTTGTAATGCAATCTCCAAAATCTTTAAAACACCCCATGCCAGTAAATTCGACTACTTGGTGAATTTTGCTTACTAAAAGCCCGTGGGATATATACCATTTTAACAACGGTGTTGCGAGTAATAAACTTTCGGCTTTCGTTCCTCCTACCAGAAGCGTTCGAGGTTTTTCAGAAAGACCAAACTGTTTCGCGTGTTGTTGCATGTGCTCCCCGATAGACTCAAAAGGAACATCGGTGGTACAAAAAAGTGGACTCATCTCTTCAAAATACTTTGAAGGGTGCAAATTTGTGTGCGGTTTATGACATACGTCTTCCCAAGAACCCGGTATTCGAATGTCTACTTCAATGAATCCGAATAATGTGCCATCCATAACACCTTCAATGATTTGACCTTCATTTACGCGACCCTTATGAAGTCTATAAAATAACGGATATCTTTCTGTGATAAAATTTTCAAGTTCCTCATTTTCATCTATTTGTTTCTGAAATTCACATTGCCATATCGATTGAACGTTGTAACCAGCACTCTTTAAATATTCCAATCTCTCTTGAGTCCGAAGAAATCTTTCTTTTTGTTTTTTCTCGTCCTTATGAAAAATGCAGTTATGACCATGAAAATAACAACCTAAAAACTCATAAATGGTATTAGTATTTACGTCGTAACCGTCAGTCAAATAAGGTCCTATTCTTGTTTCGCGAGAGTAGTTCATTTTCGACTTAATATTTAAATGCTGACTGTGGTTTAACCACTTTATCCAGTCAAACATCACTGTGTACCTATTCAAACTTCTAACAGGTCGAAACCCGTTGGCTCGCTGTCGTCTTATATAATTACCGCATGGCATCGGAAGACAAATGCAATGCAAGTACAAAGCATTTGCGTCGTAACCTAAAACGGACATGCACGGTTTATTTCGGTCTTGTCGTATGTTTGTCTGTCCTACATTATGATGACGAGTAAATATTATAGACGGTCCTCCTACAATATTTGCTTTTATGGTATGGTACAAATCTTCGTCAGTTCTGTCAATTAAGGCGAAGTTTGCTCCGTTTTTCATTCCTGTTTTATATAATTCAATCCTAGCAGCACCAGGGACAGATATACAATCTTTAAAAACATCAAGCCCCTTTTCAATGAAATATTGCCTATATTTTTCGACTCCTTCAATCATTGGCAATGTGTCTAGCGTATTATAGAATTTTAAAAAGTCGTAAAAAGAATTCATGTTATTGGATCGCCACACCTGTAAAAGCAACTCGTACCTTTCATCTATTTTGGAGGATGGAATATTTTCTAATTTTAACATTTTGAATGCTTCTTTTTCGGATAATTTTCCCTTTTCTATGAGATTTTTAAATTTTACTACAATTGGGTCTTCAAGAACATTACATTGTTTTAAACTTGAATAGAACGCCTCTTTAGGAGGCAAAGATGTTTCCTTTAAAACAGACATATCGGTAAAATAGTCATAAGGGAAGTAACTTTTGCGTTGAGTTACACCAAATGTTTTTAGAAAATTATCATAAGAGGTCCCTGGAGGAAGATAGTTGACCTTATCCAAAAATCGAAGGTTTTGATTTGATAAGCACATGTATGAATTATTTTTTTTGACAACAAAATTTTGTTGGTTTCGTTCTTGAAGTTTTAAATGTCTCGCTAAATGCGGTTTCAAAAGATTGATATCATATTTTCCTGAATTGAAACCTATAACAGGAATTTGATGGCAGTAGGTTTCAAATTGTTCCCTAGTCCTTTTAATAAGCTTCACCATATATTCACTTGTTAAGGGAAAACTTCTGTAATCCGTCTCATTTTCAGTTTGTTCGTCGTTTTGTTGTTGTGATAAAGATTGATTAAGCGGAGAGAAAGGATGAATATCAATGTCAACGTTGCTTGAACTACTGCTGGTGCTACTATTACTCTTACCACTACTACTACCACTACTAGTTTTCCTTTTCCTACTGCTCCCCCTTACGCTACAACAACAACAACAACTACTACTACTACTACTACTACTACTGCTGCTACTACTGATATTTCTTTTCCTTCTATTTTTAACATTTAGAGTCTCCATGTTACTGTCATTCGCGTTCCAGTCGTTATATTCCACAGAAAAAGTGTGGTTTTCTTCGAGTCTTTTTAGAAAATTGTAAAAAAACATTTTCCTTGCTCATAGCATGTAAAAATTCGGCAGATGGTGGTTCGAAGTCCTTGTTCTCCTTTGCATTGTCATATATTTCCCCATCTTCGTCGTTGTTAGGGTCACAAAATTCGTCGTCGTCGGAATAGTCATTATTCTCGTCGTCGATTGTCAGATCAAAATGTTTTCTTTGACTATCCTTTGTCTCTTGATCTACACAAATTCTTTCCAACCACTTACTCTCTAAAATTTCTAGCTGTTTAAAGACATTTTCCCATCTAGCATTAGCAAACGAATAGGCTTTGTGTGAAATTTCATTTAAGTGAGAAATCATAGCACTTAATAATTCGTCAAGGTTTTCGTTCAAAATAAATACAGGTCCATTAAAACCATCAACGTTACTAGAAATACTTACCGAAATAGGATGGTGAGCCTGTGTTTTAGTAAGAGAGTGTTGAGTTTGACTTTCAACTGGTTTTAACATAGCCTCCATATCGAAGGTTATGAACCAGGGGTAATTACGTAAAGATATATCTACATTAATTCCTAAATCTTCTAGCTTATCAAAAACAGTTTTGGGTGGGGAAAAGTACCCTCCCGGAAACCTAAGCTTCGTAGCATTCGTACACGTCTTCTCGTGGCGAATAAGATTACACTTGGAGTTAAACAATTTATTGCAATGTTGACATTGAAATTTAGATGTATACGATTTTAACCTAGATATATAACTTAAATGGTCTTCATATAGATTAAGATTCATAGTTTTTGTGTTTTCGGTTGAGAAAAATTCCATCGATTTATATAACATAGAAACTATACCCTCCTCATTCAATTGAAAAACATTAATATTTACTTCAAAACATGCTTCTAAATCGGGCATTCTAGCCAAAGTCACGACTGTTGATTTAAACCGTTTTTCAGACGCGTATGTTAACCATTTGTGGTAAAGATCTTTTGTAAGCTTTTCGCACCTTTTTGATTTTGTTTTATGATACGCTAAACATCTAAAGAAGCAAAGATCGTCATTGTATAAGTCGCGCGTATTCTTATTATATTGAAAAGAAATAATACTTTTTGAATTTCTAATATATGTTGGCAAAGGCTGGCTTAGGCCTAGGGGAAAACTAGTTCTGTTTGTAACATATAAAACATTGGTTATTATCAGTGGGCGCCACTTCGAATTAGGCCTTTGTTTTTGAAAATAATTTGGAAGATCTAATTTATTAAGCCGAGAACGTAAGTTTTCAATATCCCCTCTGTTACTTATTAGGTGTGGGAACAAAAACAATCCGTCTGTGTAATGCGGAGAAAAATATCTGTACGTCTCGCTTTGAACATTGTAAAGTATCATACCGAAAGAAAGATTGATTTTAAATGATGTTTGGCTGTTTGCGAAAATAATTTCTATTTGCGACATCAATTGATCAACGTTCAAAAGATTGGGAACAGGAAAATTATACGTCTCTCTAACTGTGCCTTCACGCACCCTCTCTCGCAAAATTAAATGCTTATGTTGATCATAAACACTTTTAAGACTATCATTCTGGGTCCCGTCTTCATTAACCCACGGAGGAATTGTATTGTCTGACACCCATGGGTCGATTTGTAAAGTTCCAGACAAGGACTGCATGTGTTTCAACATTCGGTGCTTATACAGCTCTTTAAAATCATTGAAAGTTTCCCTGCAAAATCGACAGGTTGGGTTTTTACCCCCATCTTTTTCCACAATGTTTTCATTTAAGTCGGGCATTGAAGGCGGCGAGCGTTTAGGGGGTGCAGACATACCGCTACTCCCTGCTTGATTATGAGACATCGTTCTTTCGTGGGTTAATAAGTCGCGAACCGAACTGAATGTTTCATTGCACGTAACACAACTAAAAGATTGTTCTTTTCTTTGAACTGGTTCACATTTCTTCTCATGTCTAAGTCTAGTGCGATAGTCACAAAATTGTTTTCTGCATTTACCACATGAGGTTACCGATGTTTTCTTTAATGTCTTTGGTTTCCCGTCGCATCTGTTTTCATGCCGAGTACAGTTAGACTTCGTACTAAATGTTTTCTTACACTTCGAACAAGTAGTATTGGCCACTGTGTCAACGCTCTGTGATCTAAAAATATAATAGAAGTTCGCATGAAAGTTCGTAAATCTATTAACATACAAATTAAATAGTTTTATAAGCAAGGCATGATAGCTATGTTGAATGTTATATGTTTAAGGCATTTTCACTTCGCGCTAATTGAACACATTAACATAATCAACAATATTTAATAAACTAAACATACTTCTCATTCGTAGGTGAAGGTTTCAACCGCTTAGAATCGCTTTTTGTAGATCTAAAACTCTCTTCACCATCATCCCTTTTCAAATCCTCGTCCTAGAAAAAAAAAAAAAAAAAAAAAAAAAATGAACATAATAACAAATAGATAATAACAGTTTTAAATGCCTTTAGAATTGACTAATGATACTACTACTACTACTACTAATAATAATAATAATAATATATGACAACACAACAATTTCAAACGTTTCCACAATGAAAACAACAACTAAATTGTTTCTCAAATAAAACATACCTTTGGGTTTTCAAAACTACACTGAAGTCGGTGTTCAAATGTCTCCGAGGGTTTCATTAGATAGCCACATTTATTACACAAAACTCGTTTCATATTTAACTGCTATTTAGAACTATATTTATACAAGTAAAAACTATTTAACTTTCAGAAAAACATACGAGTAGAATACAAGATATCAACGACGTTCTATCAAATTGTATGGCAATACACACTATTTAGTCGCACATAAAAGTGTACCCTGAAGCGGTATCTGTCAACTGACGAAGATTATGCCATACATTTTGCACCTTTACTTGAGGACAATGGTCGTCAGCACCGTAGGTTTACAAGCAATGGTTTCCAAAACCCTTAAACCATTGAAGCGCTGAGCTTTAATTTTATTGTTTACACATAAAGTGTAGATCAACATCAGGCTGTACAGAATCTGCAGTCTGATCTTAGATTGACACTGTCTGCAAGAGGTATTGGTAATTGAGCATTTCACAGGTATTTTCCCCTTTTTTCTATACATTTCAGCCATTCATTCAACGTTATGTTTGCATGTCAATTCGATTTGGCATACGATCGTATTTTTTCAATACAAACACTAACTGGGCGATAAGAAACCACCCCAAATAAAGTAAAGCCGGGTTTGAAAAGTTCCTTTCCACCTTAATTTGATGTCTTAAAAAAAAAAAAAAAATAAATAAATAAATAAATAAATAAAATAAAACCTCTGTACTTTTTAGTTTAGAGAGTATGATTCTGTAATGAAAATACCAGTTCTTCTTGTCTCTTTTAAATATTCTTCATACAGTGGTTTATTTTATTTTTCGATCTAAAGCTAGGCATAATGTAAACTTATCCTATCACAATCCTTTCACGAGAGAGAGAGAGAGAGAGAGAGAGAGAGAGAGAATTTAAAATGATCAGGAAAAAAGAAAGCGTTCATATAAAGTCAAGCAGCGACGTTAGAGCACAGAGTTTCGATAAAACAATTCAAGACTGGGGTAAGTACGAATTTACGGCGATACCTGGGCCTAATACTATACTTAAAAAACCGATATTTTGACAGAGTCGATAGCGCGTTATTGCACAAACCCGACTGTGGTTATACTCTAAGGTAGACAACTTCGCGCTTCAGCAATTTACTACCGCCAATAAACGAGCAGCGTTAAATCACGTGACCTCGATCATAATTGTGGCCTGATCATCTTTGTGGCCGTCCCTATTTTAAGTCACTTTATACTACTTGTAACACACATGTGATCTTCCTTCATTTGCAAAACCTTGTACTAAATAGTATCTGTCTTTCAAAAATATTTAAATGCAAACTTAAAGCCAGTTAAAGACGATATACCGGCCTATATATTACCACCTTTACCGCCTCCTTATTTTCAATCTTATAATGCCTCTTAAAATATGATTTGTGTATAGAAAATTATAGAGAATCAAATTAAGCTTGTCTCCCATTTGAGACATGATTATACATATGGCCAACTTTTACGCAAACGTTGAGCACAAGTTTTAAGTGGTATCCCATTGACATCGGTATCCCATACAAAACGCGCCCGGTACTGTCCTGCAAGTAAAACTACACATTGGTGTCCTACTAGTCTGACTTTGTATGTAGCCTTCTATAACCCTTTTTTTTTTTCTAATCATTAGTGATTGAGATTTGGATAATACATGATAAATAGGTAAGTCAAATTAACTTTTCTTCATTAGTTTTACAGATTAGTAATACAAACGAATGCTTAGAAATTTGTATCTATTCTTCATATTCTTTCAGTCAGTTTTTCCCCCTGGAAAATGAAAAGAATAAGTTTGGTAATATATTAGATGTTTTTGTATCACTTTATGAAAAAAAGAGCTGGGTGCGTTTATTATTTTTTTTCGTAATTTTAAGGCTTGTGAATCTGCTGTGTTGCGGGAGATCACTCCTTCCTTACAGCTAAGCTTCTTCCCGTATAAAATCAATACCTGACAACTGCGTTGGAGAGAATTCTCTTTAGCTCAGGGGTTAGTGTATTGGTCTTTTAAACCTCGATGAAAGAGGATATTTGCCGCACGGGTTCGAATCCCAACCGAAGCGCTTTGTATTTGAGCTATGCATTTGTTGCGAACTTTCATGTTTGTAAGAGCTGATAGTATCATATTAAATATCGGGTACTAAATAATGAAAATGATCTCTGTAAATGTAGCTTAGACTTTATAAAAGAAAAAAAAAAACCTTATTTTCGGCCTTGTAAAAACAACAAAAAAGAAAAAAAATCTAGCAAATCATTGATTTGAAGATATGCTAAGTCAAACATTTCAAGCCAAATGTTAGAATTGTTAGGCGGTATTGACTTAGAATAAGCCAGCTTATATTTCAATTGTCATCTTCTTCGAAACTTCGAAAAAAACGTAAATGCAAAAGACGTAACTGCCTTTATTAGATTTGTCCCAATGCTTAATTTATCTAGAATAACCATTTAATTGCTAAGGACGTTTTCTATAGGTTTAAGTCTTCCAAAGATTTTTTTTTTTCTTTTTTTTTTTTTTTCTTTTTTTCCAACATAAATTATGTAAAACTAGATGTTTAATACAAAGCTAAAAAGAAAACGATGTGTTGACGTATTCGTTTCATTGTAAAATGCCTGTTTCTATGGTAACAGTATATCCCAAATTGTGACTTTTGCTTGAAAATGATAATACCGTTGCCAGACAGCTTTTGTTTTATAATTTATAGAAAATCAGATCTTTTTCAGTATAGAATCCTTAAAGTATTACCTGTTCAAATTTAACAAATAAAGAATAATTGACGAGTTCAGACTTTTACAAAATTACAGTTTCCATGGCAACCATAGCAAATTTTTAAACAGAAATTCATAGTTTTACTGAAAATGGACTACGTAAAATCATTTTAAAACATATAAACATAGTCGTGTATTAGTAAATACAATAAAACCTTTGATATGTCAAATTTAAGTGACAGATCACCTTTTATCAAAGACGACCTATAAGTGATAATCTATTCGGGTAAACACGGTAAATTTTCAAATTTATTTTGAATGGGGCTAGTGAAGTGTTTTAAGTATGTAAGCTGGGTACAATATGCATTACCTAATATCAGGTAAGTATAAGCCTGGTTAAAAACACCATTTTACCCTTTCAGCGCCATAGGCGAAAACAGGGGCTTTATATAGAGGATGACATAGACCAAGAGCAGACGGTACAGAATGATCTCGGATCTACACCATCCGCTTGTTTAGTCAAGTCTGTAGGCTAAAAATTGGACGTCGGCTACAAATTCGACGACCACTTTTCTATGGCTCGTTCGACGGTATTGATTTCTCATCGCGAGAATACGTTTCTGTACACTTTGCATTAGAAAAAGTGGGTGGGGAATCGACAGTGACCTTCGTTTCTCCTGCCTCGCTAGTTGTATACAGCCGGTTTTTCTGCAGTATCATTTCTTGGAATTGAAGACTGAACCCTCTCTGACTGAGATTTTCTCGCAAAGTTTGCTTTAAAGCGAAACACGTTTACACTGTTTATGATTTCGCGCCGTACGGTGAAATTATCCGATTACTATTCACTATTTTTTCTGAAGAGTCAAATATCATCCTTTATACTAATATGCCTTTTAGTGCACCAGATTTGAGATTATTCATAATGACGAACACACATTGACGAACGAGCTCGAACGAACAAGCCCTGGCGGACGAAAAAGCTTGTTCCAATGCGCACTAGGTTGCGCAAAAAAAAAAATCTTCTGGTAACTTGTACAGATCTTCTAGCTGAGCCGTTGTGGCATATGATGTGCCCTGGATTTTATTATTCGCAGACCAGGTGACACCAGAGGCAGGGGCGAGCTATCGTCTGTCGTTTGGTATATGGGGGTCATTCCTATCTCTCTAACCAGATAAAGACTAGCAGTAACCAAATAACAGAATGGTGCTCTATCTGTATTCCTTTGTTTTCATACCGTTGATTCCCTTGGGGATGATAAGATAAAAATAATTTGATTAATTGGTACATGTAAGGCCCCAATACCTATAAAACTTTAAAGCAAATTATGTTCCCAATCATTAGAGAGCTGTATATATCGATTTGTATAACAATCAAACCAGGTTTAGGTGAGATATTATCTGAGGAGCATATTCGTGAGGTACATGAAAATCAAGGATAAAATCCAAGTAATACCCTGATCAGGACCAATGTAGTAGTCCTGGAGAGGAATCAAGGACAGTAACTAAAGAATGGCCACTCCCATTGTGCAAGCAATTTTATCGATTTTTATCGATAAGCCGCGCAGGTAGAGTCCCCCCGCAAAGCGGGAATACAAGGGAAAAAGTAGAAATCTTAACCTGATTTAGAACGGAGAAATGAATATCTTGTTCTTTTTGGTAACATTTTTCACCCTTCTTCGTACCTTTTAATCTTCGTATAGACAGTTGCAATGCATTGTTGATTTAAATTGAACACTAATTTACCTTCGATAATTTAGGTCCATTCTTTTTAAAAAAGGATACACAGACAAAACAGAGATAAGTTATGTATTCACGCAAAAGACGTCCTCGATACAGATCGACAAAGTTGATGATTACATCATACAGCCTCTTAACATTTTTACTTTCGTGAACGTTGTCACAGACCTTTATTATCGTTTATTACACGAGCATTTTCTAAGCAAAACACGTATAGATTTTGCCTTAAACACGAAACTTTAAAAGACGTGATCTGTACGGCGTGTCGATTAACTGCGAACGTTTTCAAATGTGTTCGATGGCGTCATATTTGACGTCGTAAAAATAGATGGAGTTACAGATTGTAAGGCGATCGACCTCTTATTTGAAAACCAAGTTAACGTCAACTTACTTTACATTTGCAGGGAAAAGTATATTTTTGTGGATATTTATCAGTGCTAAAAAATAATAATGATAATAATAATTCACAACAACAACAACAACCAAAAGAAAAAAATCTGAAAAAGTCCATTGTCAGACAAGTGACAAGGGACAGTGACAGTGACGTAAAGGTTTAAACAAGCGGATGCATTTTAAAGACATTAGTAGTAGTAGTAAATAGTACTTACACGCACCGTTGGACCAATTTTATTCCTATCCGTTTCTGTCTCGTTATTGTAAGTCTTGTTACTTGAAGTGTTCATTGTTGTTTCATAATTCTGTAATATGTATATATTGGGCACATATATATATATATCCTGCATCTAGTCGAATCAACTCATAAATTCCTGGAACAAAAATAAGAACTAAAAATTCAGAGGGCCATAACTGTGACAATGGTCATAAACCTAGAACATGCTGACAAATGCGCATGTCCTCTTTGTAGGGAAGTTTCCCATAAAGTTTCGCTAAATTCCATTGGGTAACTGCTGAGAAATGATGCCCACAATATAAAGTACGTATATGTATAGAGCTGTACATGGAATAAAAAAATGTAGAATGAAATACCGATAGTCTCTAGCACGAGGTAAGCTTAAAAATGCCTTTTTAAACCACATCAGAAAAAAACGTTTACAAGAGGAAAATTTGGTCGTTAGAAGCAATTTCTTCTTTCACCTTAAGGCATTAACTCTCTATCAAACAACCCCGTGATCAAACGACTCTGGTAAACGACGCTGCGAAGTCAGTATTTTTCCCTTTTTCCACAATTTTTTCTAGCCTATTAAAGAAAAATCTCATCATTTAAGCGACCTTTAATTTTCTTTGTCAGCAAATGCTTTCATTTTCTAAAGTATGTCTGCAGAAAGAACGCAACCAGCCCTGATTTACTATTCATCTATTGGTTTTTAACACTGTTCCAGGCCAAGAAATTTAACAGACAGACAGACTTTTTATTTAGACGTATAAATGGTACATTGTCTTCGTCAGCATGCAAGTTTTTCAATGAATGATGTCACATGAGTATATACATATCAAAAGTGAAGTAAACAAACTGTAGGAAAAAAAGTGTTAACCTATAGTTACCAATCAGAAGCATAAATAATAGGAATTACATAAAGACCTAGTCAACAGGAAACAATATGTATGAGGAGAAATAATATAATATAAAGAGGGAGAGATGACCAAATAGTCAAACCATGAGGAAAAGAGACAAGGTAATTCTTCAAGTCCCCTTGTTGCGAAACGCGCCTGAATGCGCTCTTGTAGTATGGCGGACACTGTATGACAAGATCAGGCTGCACTCAAAGTTCGGTCCGATCACAGGTCTACATTTTCCTATACTTTGGTCTGCTAAGAGTGTAGGCCAAGATCGGGCCGAACTCAAAGTTCAGTCTGATCACAGGTCTGCACCTTCGAATACATTGGGGTTTTAAAAGTAAAGGTATTCTTAAAGACATAAAATTCGGGTTTACAGTACATATATTATCGGAAAGAGAGACAAGGCAGCCTCCTTTCATTAAAGGTATACATATTAAAAGATAAATTTGATATAAGATTTATTCATTTAACTCTCTAACAGATGACAATTTTTGCCTTCACCAAAGTGCAAACATATGCAGACGACAAATTAAATGTTACTCAAAACATAAAAATTGTCTTTCATAGGGGAGAAATCATTATTGGAACGGTAGAAAATGCCCGTTACTAGCATTCTCTCCTTTCACCAAAATGAACTCAAAAGCCTTCTTTTCAGGCTTGGTGAAAGTCGGCATTTTACAATAAAAGGCTGAACAATATGAACTTTCTATGCATAAGTATGTAATATTATACTATTTCTCAACGTTAAAGCCTCTTCAATAAAAATGCACAACTTAATGAGGTCCTGTCTATTTGAAGACTTTAACAGTTGATGATATTTACAAACTGATGGGTGTGTGAAATAGTAGCGCTTTAGGTATCTTTTCCTTAGTTCACTATAAACATTACAGATACAGATGAAATGATATTCATCTTCGATATATAAATCTTCACAATACTGGCAATGTCGTTGTTCCCTCGTTATTCTGTTTCTACCGTATCTGCCTGTCTGTATTCTTAAAGGATGAATCGATACCCTATAGGACGTGAGAAATACAAGAGGGCCATGATGGCCCTGGATCGCTCACCTGAGTCAATAGGCGAAATTTCACTCCAGGGTCATAATGACCCAATTTAAAACTCATCTGAGATATTATTAACGCTCTAACACATGGGTTTTAACGACCCTGTAGAAGAAGCCTTTTGAAAACATTGTGGGGAAAGGATAAAATGCTGGTAACCAGCATTTTCTTCTCTTCTCACAATGTTTTCTTCCCTATCCATAACAAATTTCAAATTTTCAGTCCCATTTATTTTGTCTTCTGCAAATGCTTTCAATTTGGACCAGTCTAAAAAAATGTCGTTTGGTAAAGAGTTAAGACAAACATTCTGACCAACTGTCAGGTCAATTGAGCTGAAAATGTGTCCTCTGGAGTGTCCAAAATGTATTTCTTCAATTTGACCTAGTCACCTAGTTTATAGTCATCCCAGATTTAATTAAGGCAAACATTCTGACCAATTTTCAAGTCAATTGAGCAAAAAATGTGGCCTCTAGAGTGCCCACAAGGTATTTCATTAATTTGACCTAGTGACCTAGTTTATGACCCTAGGTGACCTAAATTCGAACTCATCCGAAATTTCATCAAGACAAACATTCTGACCAATTTTCAGGTCAACCGAGTAAGAAATGTGGCCTCTAGAGTGTCCACAAAGTATTTCTTTCATTTGACCTAGTGACTTAGTTTATGACCCCCAAGTGACCGAATTTCAAACTAATGCGAGATTTCATCAAGACAAACATTCTGATCAATTTTCAGGTCAACCGAGTAAAAAATATGGCCTCTTGAGTGTCCACAAGGTATTTCTTTCATTTGACCTGGTGACCTAGTTTATGACCCCAGGTGACCCAATTTCAAAGTCATCCGAGATTTAATTAAGACAAGCATTCTGACCAATTTTCAAGTCAATTAAGCTAGAAATGTGGCCTCTAGAGTGCCCACAAGGTATTTCTTTAATTTGACCTAGTGACCTAGTTTATGACCCTAGGTGACCAAAATTCAAACTTATCCGAGATTTTATCAAGGCAAACATTCTGACCAAGTTTCAGGTCAATTGAGTAAGAAAAGTGTCCTCTAGAGTGTCCACAAGGTAAGTGTTGACGACGGACGACGCGCGACGGACGACGCACGATGGACGACGGACGAAGGACATCGGACGACCACAAAAGCTCACCTTGAGCACGTTGTGCTCAGGTGAGCTAAAAACCGTAAATGTCGTGGGATGATGTCAAGGTCGTTCTCATAACAAATGGTGCTTTTAAAATGACAATACATATCTAAAACTGTGCTTTTATTTATCGAGCTACACCACTCAGTTTTGAATGAATCTATAACCCTCATTTTGAATTCCTGTAAAAACATCGCGGGATCAATACGACGATAATCAGTAAAGACGTACGTCATCCCATACTCATCAAGAAATCTTTTGATATTTGTTACCCAGTTCGGAAGACCTCTAATACTTGACCATATTGAAACCATTTGCAAACGAAAAGGGAAATGTCGCGAAAATGATGAGTTTTGTCTTTGATAGGGTGGAAAGCATTGTGAGAAAGGGAGAAAATAGTGGTTTCCAGCATTTTCTTCTTTTCCCACAAAGTTTTAAAACTCGTTCTTCCTCAAGATCGTTCAAACACAGGGTTTTGGGGAAAAGATTACGCATTTTCATTATTGAAAGCATTTAAAGAAGAAAAAGAAGGCCCATATAGAAAACACGTGATAAACTAATCTAACTCAAATTAGGGATTCTGTTTTCGGACGTCTAGAAAACATTTTGGGAAAAAAAGAGAGATGCATGTAGCAGCTTGCATTGTCTGACACTTTTTACCAGGATGTTTCCCCTTTTCCACCATGTTTAAAAATAAAAACTTTCTTCCAAAGGGTCGGGAAAATCCATGATCGTTTGTTCTGTTATACTGACACAACTTTGTTTAATCATTTCATTCAAAACTAAAGAGTGCAAATCAAAACAGAAGTTTACCTGCTGCAGCTGCTACTGATGATGATGATTAGAACGTTGAAGATAAGAATGATGACGACGAGAATGATGATGATGGCAATGATGATGCTGATACGGAATAATGATGATGATAACAATAATAATGTACAAATCCAATCACAGTCCAAACACCACTGACATTCCATGTAGTAGTTACGTCATTATCACAATTGCGATAATATGAAAAAAAGCCTCTGCTGGACAAAAAATATCCTTTTGTTTCAATATTTTCCACTTTTTTCCTGAAGGCAATAAACTAGACTCAGAAAAATATGAAAGATTGAGTGCTCAATATTGTAGAAATTAAATGTGGCTCAAATTTATTCCCGAAAAGGTAGAAAACACATTTTGCAGCATTTCCTCCTTTTCCCACAAAGTTTTCAAAAGTGTTTGTCCCAAGGATTCGTTACAACACAGGATTTGGTAAAGAGTTTTAGGTAACCTGAGTGAAACACTCACTTTTCCGATTGATTCCTGGACTAAAAAATTTAAAAAAATCTAACACAGAGTATAAAATCAGACCTATTGTTAGGAACAGTTTATCGGAAAATATCAAGTCGCCCCTTTCACAAACAGATCGGATAAAGAGCGCTTGTTAAAAACAAAAGAAGAAAATGCTTGTATTAAGCAGTTTTTCCTTTTCCCCACAATACTTCCCTCCCTTTCGGAAAACACAAATTCTATCATTTTTTTGCCACCTGCAATAATCCAACAGCGAATACTTTCAAATGAGACAAGTCTATAAGATTATATCCTTGAAATACATGTAGAAAGCTTCTGACAAGAACTGCACACATAGGAGCATATAGCACTGATAGAGATTTCCATTATTAGATACAGACAGTCTGGTTTTCACTACAGAAAATTACCATTTGTACTGATTTATTTTTGCAATGACACAATGGTTTATATAACGTTTATACTCAGGGGCAAAACATCAATAGTCATTCAGAATCATAGATTTCTTTTGCTAAATCCATTGAAAATATACAAGTTATTGTTAAAGTCATTGTTGATGATGGATGGATGGAAGGATGGATGGATGGATTTACATTTGACGTATTGGTATATATACCTCTAGTTTCATGTTGGAAACGGCGTTAAACATCCTACAGACAAAGATACCATTTGTTAGACGATGGATTAAAGGCAGCTCCGATTATAAAATTTGTCTTTAAAAAAAAAAAAAAAAAAAGAAAACTTTCCAAGGGAAGGAAGGGGGAAAAGCTGTTTCACATAAGTTTTTCTCTTTTTCCATGATGTTATAAAGAGCTCGTCGTGGTCGTACAATAACAGGATCGTTTAGTAAAACTTTAGAAAGCTTTCAATCGTTTACTAAGCTGCCCTGTGTCATAAATACCCTGATAAAAAAAGCTTTTGAAAACATAGTGGGAAAAGGAGATAATGCAGATTAAAACCATTTTCTTCTTTCCGTCAATGGTTTTTACCATTGTAAAGACAGAAATTGCCGTTGAAGCTTCAATTCTTTTGGGTCTACAAATGCTTTCAATTTGATCGAGACTGAAATTTTGTCTGTTTGTAGAGTATCAAACATTTTTTTCCTCATTTAGGCATTCGAAATCTCTTTCTTTACAATAAGTCTTTATTACAAGTCTATTTCAGCAATTCTCTGAAAAGAGGGTGCAAAAAGTTTCGACCCATATAAATCTGCGCAGGCTGACCTGGGTCGAAACTTTTAGGCTATTGGTCAATTTTCTGCATGTCCAAGGACTATACTACCTCATAATGCTTTTGATTATTAGACAAACTGGTTTTTATGGATCCAGGATTATGTGATGACTTGCTTAGTATATTGCATCTCAGAGATGCATTAAACCACCTATTTCCATAGAATGGCTCATTTCATTTTAACTGTTTGTGGAATTATCAAATTTAATATGACGTAGAGGGCTTCAAAACATTGTAGGAAAAGGTGATCATGCTAATGACCTTATCCTTTTCCCTCTGTAATGGGTACGCTTTCGAAGCTAAATTCCATCATTTATCCATTTACCAAGCATTACCGTTCTTTAACGACTTAGAAGTTCTAAGCACGCTTTTAAAAGCAATGACGAAAAAGGAGAAAATACTAGTAACCAGCATTGTTTGCTACCCTTTCAAGGAAAAATACATTTCCTTAGGACGTTTTCGGGAGGTTCTTTTTTTTTTTTTTTTTTTTTTTTTTTTCCGCAAGCTAGTGTGCATGGAAACAAGCTTTTTCGTCCAAAGGCTTGTTCGCCCGGGCTGGTTCGTCCGTGCTCGTCTTTTTGAGTGATCTTGTGAAACAAGTGAACTCTGCAAGTAGGTTTCCTTTGATATGACTCGCATACCACCTTATCTTATAGGTCACTGAACTATCTAGGTCTGCGGCATGCCTGGAACATTGCCAGTACGTGGGCGGTTCAGGTGACCTAAACTTGATGTTTTATTTCCAGCCAGTATATAAGGTGTGGGGCACGGTAGAAATGCGGCTTTCTTTTTCTTATTATTCTTGTCGTTCGCTTTGGGTTTTGATATAAGACAGGTGAAAATTAATGTTGAAAATTAAAAATGTAGAAAAGAAGATTTGACTTAAATTATTTTCCCCCGTTATGCTACATAGAGGGCGGGTGGACTTTTGTGGTGCCGTGACGACGGATTTGTTGAAATTATAATTGATTTCAATCATAAAAATGGACTTGGATTGTCGTGGATCAATCGAAGAAATACAAGATTGGACTTTTTGACTCTTGGACAAATTGAAAAATTTTCCTGTGTTCCAGTGAAGAAGTGGTGCGATTGGATCGAATTCGAAAACCGTAAGTTGCTGGTTCTTTTTGTAAATTCACGGAGACAAGATGGCAGAACAAGTTTTTCTAGAATTATTTAAGTCTGTTGATCAGCAGATGCACAGCTTAAATACTACCATGGGAGCACAAGGCATTGCTAGGGTTGTTCAAACCTTTGACGGATCGAACCCTAAGGACTTTAAAGAGTGGGTCAAAAGTATTGAGAAATTCGCAACATTAACTGGTATCGATGCAAATAGGACTAATCTAGTTGCATACCAATCGAGTAAAGGGCCTGTCAGTGATTTCATAAAAAGGTATATGGAGTCTCATCCCGGAAGAGACTGGGATAGGATGAAAGTTGATTTAAGAAGTAGTTTTTTGAGAAGTTGTTGATTCACAACATGCTCTGCTCTTATTGCGAAAAGTAAGGCAAAGACAAAATGAGACAATTCAAGTCTATGCTGAGAGATTGATTGCTTTGGGTGACGATGCGTTTGAGGATCAGCCGTATGACGCGGTTCAAAGACAACTAGTAGGCTATTTTATAGATGGGCTGAATCGCGATTCGATGAAATTGCGCATTATGAGGGATAACCCTGCCACACTTAATGAGGCAATCTTTATCGCAACGCGCGAGCAAAATTTACAGAAGAGGTTTAGCTTGAGAACTGGCCAGTCAAAATCAGAATCAAATGAATCGGAAGGTCAGGTTCCTATGGATATTGATCACAGCCGACGAAAGGGTAGTTGTCATTTTTGTAAAAAGCCGGGTCATCACATAAAAGATTGTAGGCTAAGAAAACGAACACATGAAGTTCATTCTGCAGAAGTCAGTAGCACACTGAGACATAGAGATAAGCAATGTTATCGTTGCGGGAAAATGGGGCACATTGCGCGAGACTGTAAAGAAATCGCTGGAAATCAGTTACCTTTAAACGCGAATCCTTCTCGGATGTAGAAGTCGGTCGGAGAAGGCAAAGGAAAAAGCACAAACATGTTGTTTTTCTAAATTCTGTAGTTAGTGGTCCGAATTCTTTGTTAGTTAAATTTGATAAACAGAAATACAGGGCATTGCTGGATTCAGGCGCTGAGGTATCCTTAATCAGTAGAAGATTGTATGATTCCTTGAAAAATAAGCCAAAGTTACGGAAACATGATCTAAATTTAGCAACAGCAGGTAGCACTCCCTTATATGTCGATGGTATTGCTGACCTCAATTTTTCTCTAGGTAAATTGTCTGTGAGTCATAAGTTTTATGTGGTAAGAAATCTGAACAGAAATGTTATCATAGGCCTTGATTGGCTTAAATCACGTGGCGTTCACGTGTATCATGATCCTTCCTGTATTAGAGTACATGAGACCTATATTCCGTTAGTAGATGATAAACATATACTTCTGTTGCTAGGGTCAAGGCTAAAATAAAACTTCTTCCCCAAACAGCTCATATCTGTCAGTGTCAAATTCGTAAACATCCTGAGTTTGCTACAGGTATCAATTATGAGATCTCCCCTATTGAAGATGGACCATTAGGCAAGGAGCCAGGTTTACTAATGACTAATTGTATCTCCAAACTTCCAGATAATCGAAGGCTGCCAATGCTTCTTATCAACTCAACGAACAAGACAATAACCGTTAAACGGGGTACACCTTTTGCCAAAATTTCCCCAATTAGTGCTAATGAGATATCATCTGTGAGTCGAGATTTCAGGGAAACACCCCAATTATCCGAAAATAAAGATAATGAGTTTGATAACCTGGATGTTTGCCCGGAACACAAACAATTAATTACCAATCTTCTCAGAAAAAATTCGGATTTGTTTGCCAAAACTGATAAAGAACTGAGTCATACTGATACAGTTCGCATGAAAATTAATACCGGTAATCACCCTCCAATTAAGCTTAAACCTTATCGTGCTCAACTCAATAACAGGGCTATTATTGATAAGGCTGTGGATGAAATGTTAAAGGCCAAAATAATTGAAAGAAGTAGGTCAGAGTGGTCACTTCCTATCGTAATTGTAGATAAGAAAGATGGGTCAAAACGTTTTTGTGTAGATTTTCGCCAATTAAATAAGATAACAAAAACAAATTCATACCCTCTCCCCGTGATAGACGACATACTTGCCTTATTAGGTAAAGCCAAATACTTCAGTTCTTTGGATTTGAAGTCAGGGTATTGGCAGGTAAAGATGGCGGATAGTGACAAGGAGAAGACGGCCTTCACCTGTCACCGTGGCCTTTTTGAGTTCAATGTTATGCCTTTCGGGCTTACAAATGCTCCAGGTCTCTTCCAAGAATTAATGAATCGAGTCCTTGAAGGGTTAGGTAACTTCACCACTGCATATCTTGATGATATTTTGATCTACTCACAAACCTTAGAAGAACACTTGACACATATTCAACAAGTATTTGATCGTTTGCGTATGCATAATCTTCGACTGAAATTTAAAAAATGTAGCTTTCTAAAGAAGGAAACTAATTACCTGGGATTTGTTATAAATGCTAATGGCATTCAGCCAGAATAGAAAAAAGTTGATGTAATTAGGTCTCTCCTACCTCCTACAAATGTACGTGAGGTCAGAAGTTTTATAGGCATGTGTACTTATTATCGTAGATTTATACCTCATTTCTCACAGATAGCAGAGCCAATTATCGCCTTGACAAGGAAGTATGCCAAATTTAAGTGGAATAATGAGTGCCAATTAGCCTTCGAAAAGATAAAGGATATTCTAATTAAACTACCATTACTGTGCTATCCCGACATAAATCTACCATATACTTTGTATACTGATGCTAGTGATAAATGTATTGGAGCTTGTTTGACTCAAACAATTAAGGAACAAGGTCAAGATATTGAACGACCTATCTATTACCTTTCACATAGATTAACTGATACCCAAACACGATGGTCAGTAATTGAGAAAGAAGCGTATAGTATTTTTTATAGTCTCCAGAAACTCGATCATTATTTACACAATGCTGAGTTCACGATAAAGTGTGATCATCGACCTCTCAAGTACCTGCTTGAATCACCAATCCAAAACAAGAAAATATCACTCTGGGCGTTGTCCATCTCTGGCTATAATTGTACTATCCAGTATCTGGCTGGTTCAGAAAACTCGGTCGCTGACCTTCTTTCTAGAGTACCTAGTGATACCAAGCAAGATGATTCACCATTAAACGACCCTGACATTAATTCCAAAACTTATGAGATAAGTGCCCTAAATTCTAACCGGTTCACGCCAAAGAACTATGCTCGATGTAAGCCTCATTTTGAAGACAAGGTCATTAAGCCGACCTTGAAGTCATGTCCTAATATGGTAGAAGAGCAAGACAAAGATGAGATGATACTAAAAATAAAACAAAACCTGAAACAAGATACTGTATCGCCGTCATTTGCCAAGAATCATATAATTCTTGATGGTATACTTTATTATATTTCACATGTAGACACCGACCCACTTTTACGCCTCTACGTACCTGAACACTTGCAAAACGAGGTCATAGCAAAACATCATAGCACGCTGGGACACATGGGTATAGATAAAAGGTATGATGCCATTCACCTGAAATACTATTGGATTAATTTATTCAAGATGGTTTCAGCTTATGTAAACAAATGTCAAACTTGTCAATTAAGAAGTAGTCAGAAAACTAAACCAACTGTGCAAGAAATGGATATACCTCCATACCCTTGGGCGAAATGTGCTGTAGATGTAAGTGGTCCTTATCCAACCTCTTTATCTGGCAATAAATACATTATTTCTTTCATTGACTTATTTTCTGGGTTCCCTGAAGCATTTCCTACGCCAGATAAATCTGCTCAAACCATGGCTCATTTAATTATTGATGAGATATTTCCAAGATATTCAGCACCTTTGGAAATATTAAGTGATAATGGCAGTGAAAATGTTAATCATGTCATTAAAGAAACACTGAAAGAGTTAAATATGCATCACGTTACCTGTTCATATTACCACCCACAAAGTAATGGTGTAGTCGAACGTTATCATAAAACTTTAGTTGACATAGTCTCTAAAAAGGCAAACACCAATGAGGGAGACTGGGATTTGTTTGTCGGCCATGCGCTTGGTGCTATTAGATTTGGAGTAAATGATTCAACAAGAAGATCTCCATTCTTTCTTCTTTATAATCGTGATCCTGTACTGCCGATAGATAATATCTTAAAACCTAGACGGAAATATCAGGGAGAAGATCCCCACAAAATTGCTCTGGAACAACAACATAAGGCATTTCTTTTAGTTCATCAAAATAGGCGGAAAGCAATGAAAAAGCGTAATGAGCTAGCCAATAAAAATGCGAAAGACGTTACTCTCAAGGTTGGAGATCCTGTTTATCACAGAAATCACTCACGAAAATCTAAATTGGACGTAAAATGGCAACCTTATTATCGCATAATTGAACAGACTTCTCCAGTTACTTTCATAATAAAAAACCAATTAACCGGTGAAACATTGAAAGCTCATGCCCAGCATTTAAGATTAGCTCAATTAAATGAGTGGGAAATTCCTAAAGATAGGACAGGTAAGAAACTGAGGCCAACTAATTATGTGTTACCACCTGTGTCTTCAGGATCGGATACAGACTCAATTAGTGAACAAGAAGCTGATAGGAAAAGTCGAGTAATTAAGCGTTATCGGAGAAAACGAGATAATGCCAGCTCGAATGAAAGTGATATACCATTAGCCGAATTAAGAGAAAGAATTCGGTCAAGGAATCAACAATTAGATACTGTTGATTATGATGCTTCAACAGAATCGTACTTTTCGGATTAAGATTTTTGTATGCGAGTTTGTTTTTGTAGTCTAATTAGATTAAACCATGTTTGTGTTTTGATAAGGCTTCGCGAATTCAGAATGCCAGTAGCTTAATTACCTATTTGTTATCGTTTCAGATAACCATGTGGCATTTTACGTTAAACTTTTTGGCAGTTTTTGCGTGCTTATACTCACGTATCGTTTGTGATTTTATTATTAGAGATAGTGTTATTTTTCATAAAAACAATGAAGTATCATCTACCAGGGCAAAGTGGCTTGCTACACTTGTCATTGACTTTGATAGTTTTGAACATTTTATGTCTTTAGTCGACGCAGACATAAAGTGTGCTGAAGCTACCTTAGAGACCATTTTGTCGGAACATATTAAGGATGACGAGGAGCTAAAAACATTTCGTAATATTTTTATGGGCTTACAACAAGAGACGGTATTTCTCCGTAAGTTTAAAGACAACATAGGTAAAGAAGTAGAACAACTCGTTAAGCATTTAGGCAATGTTTCATCTTCTAGAAGAACGAAGCGTTCTTTTCTTCCATTTATAGGTGAAGGGTTATCATGGCTATTCGGTGTCGTAAGTGAACGAGACCTTGATCAGATAAAAAATCAAGTATCCGCTCTTGCGAAAAATCAAAAACGGATAATTCATGTAGTCGAGAAAAGTATATCTGTAATTAACGAATCTAGGGTGTTAATAAGGGAAAATAGGCAGTCTATACTGGAAATAATTGAGACTCTTCATGACATTGACGGAAGGGTTAACAAGATTCACCATGATTTTGCGAGAGGCATATCGCAAAATAGGAATTTCATGGAGGTCTATGCAAGACTAAACTTAATATTAGATGAAGTCAAATTACTATTAAAAGATGCAAGATTTTACATAATGAACCTTCAGGCACAATTAGATCAGCTGATGTTTGGAAAAATATCCACTCGTATTATCCATCCAATAAAATTACAAGGTTTATTGCTTGAAATTCAGGAATCCTTACCGGATCTTCTTTCACTAATCAGCAACCAGAAAACAGACTTATGGACATTTTATAGGTATCTAACAAGCTCTACATTTTTCACAGAGGGTAAAATAATAGTTATACTTTCAATCCCACTGATAAGGATGGACAGGTTGTATGATGTTTATCAAGCAACTACCCTACCTGTAGTCTCAAAGTTCTCTTTCAATATACAAGGGAATAATTCTAACTTAGATTTACTTGCTACCTACGGTCTAGAAGCACCGGGTTTCCTAATAGATAAATCTCGAACTACTTACCAGTTATTATCACGCGAAGAGCTTCGAGTTTGCAGTTATAACAATGTTAAGTTTTGTAAAGTTCAAAGTCCTGTGTTTCCTGTTAGCCTGAGCCGGACGTGCCTGATCAACATGTTCATCTCAGACCAAGGAATGCACAATCGCTTTTGCATTGCAACCGTGGCTAAAGAAAAGTTGCCTCTAGCTAAACACTTTTTCGGCGTTTCATGGGTTGTGATGTCCCGTAATAGATTGAACTTCGCTGTTGTGTGTAACGGACGACTACAACAATTACAGACAAATCCAACGCGTGACGTAATACGGGTCAATCCTGGTTGTACAGCTACAAACAAATACTTCAGCATAAGTACACCCTTTGTTGTGGGTAGGCCAACGACTGTTTATAACAATACGCTGGATTTAACAATTGCGAATTTTTCTCATATCAAAGATTTAATCTGGAAACCATTGCGTGATAAGTTTCCCAATGAAACGAAACTTCAGATTCCTAAAACTTTGGCTGAAATCAGCGATATGTCCTTGAATAACCTGATATCTCAAATAGACTCAATTAGCGAAACAGACCTTACGACGAAGCCCTCTTTCTCACCTTGGTTTTATGTTAGCCTTGTGCTTGTTCTGGTAGTATTGATCATTATTGCATTGTGTTATGTATATAGAAAATGTAAATATAAATGTCTGCCAAATTGTTTGCGTGAAACGCAAAAGAAGCGGCAACGGCCTACGGTATCGACCAAGATCGAGCTTCAAGAGATGAAGTCAGGTGGAACGTTACCACCAGCCGAGGTGTCTGCCAATGAGCCACCCCCTAGCCGAGAGCGATTATATCCGCACCTGTACTGGAAAGACTCTGCTAATTAAATAAAAATGCAAACAACCAGTGGAAAAAACTGTACCAATTAGTTTCATAGCAGAAATGTTCTTATCAGCTAGATAGTTGTTTTTTTGTATATGTAATCTTACAGTGTAACATTATTACTCCCTAACAATGTATTTAAGAGGAACCAAAGGATAAACAGTTTCATTCTAAATATCTTCTTCGTTACAACATTAACTCAATCAAAAAAGAAATGAATCCAAATTGGAATATCATCTCACATGAAGTATCGGAACTAGTAGAAGACGTGTTACGAGCGCGACTACTGTACCTGGAGGACAGATACATTGGGCACTTGTCCACGGACATTGGGTTCTGAGTTGCAGACATTCTGTGCAGTGGAAACTATATAGTTAACTACCCAGTAAGTGTAAACATGCCCTTCACGACAACGGGCTACAGCGCGCCTTCGCACATTAGGATTACAACTGGGACGATGACCACTGCATATGATTTGAACGCTAGTTTGACAGCGTCCACCAGCTCCAGTCAGCATAGCCAACCTTTGCTATCACCCCAGATGCCACCACCAAGGACACAAGAAAGCATCAGGACCCTACGACGAGACGAGGAACATAGGGCTAACCAATAAGTGCTTTTACCAAGGATTTATTGTGAACGTGCTGTGATGAAAAAAACAAAAACAAAAAAAAAAACCGCGCACAAAACTTTAGTGGACCTTTTTGTAGTTAAACTTATGGATTCATTATTTGTACTTCATACATAACATTTAATTACCTAAAGTATTTGTTTAAATGATTCTTTAAATTTTGTTTCCCTTTTCTAGAATATATTTATTTTCAGTAAATATCTATCCTTTTACCTGACTTTCACCTTCATGTTGTTAAAGACATTTCAAAATTGAAAGGTCTTTAAAAGGAGGGTAGGTATGTGAAACAAGTGAACTCTGCAAGTAGGTTTCCTTTGATATGACTCGCATACCACCTTATCTTATAGGTCACTGAACTATCTAGGTCTGCGGCATGCCTGGAACATTGCCAGTACGTGGGCGGTTCAGGTGACCTAAACTTGATGTTTTATTTCCAGCCAGTATATAAGGTGTGGGGCACGGTAGAAATGCGGCTTTCTTTTTCTTATTATTCTTGTCGTTCGCTTTGGGTTTTGATATAAGACAGGTGAAAATTAATGTTGAAAATTAAAAATGTAGAAAAGAAGATTTGACTTAAATTATTTTCCCCCGTTATGCTACAATCTCATTTCTTTTCAAATCAAAACTGGAGCACTAATAAGGCATAAAGACGACACGAAATCATAAACAGCGTAGACATGTTTCGCTTTAAAGGGTATTTTTTGAGAAAATCTAATGAGACCGTATTTCAAGGGTTCAGACTTCAATTTCCAGAAATTTAAATGCCGACTGTATACAACGAGGGAGGCAGAGGAAACGAAGGCCACTGTCAATTCCCTACCGACTTCTTCTAATGCAAAGTATAGAGAAACGTATTCTCGCGATGAGTACTCAACATCGTCGAACGAACCATAGAAAAATGGTCTTCAAATTAGTAGCCTACGATTTTTAGCCTACAGACTTGACTAAACAAACGGTCGGTATAGATCCAAGTTCAGACTGCACATTCTGTGCAGTCTGATCTTATCTACGCCATCCGCCATATAAAGTCCATGTTTTTGCCTTTTTGGTTTGTTTTTTGGTGCTGAAAGGGCAAAGTGTGTGTGTGTGTGTGTGTGTGTGTGTGTGTTTTATCCAGGGTTATACTTAACTGATGTTAAGTTATGCATATTTTACCAGCTTACATACTTTTACGAGCCCCATTTAAAATAAGTTTGAATATTTACCATGTTTACCCAAACTGATCGTCAATTATAAGCGGTCTTTGAGAATAGGTGATCTGTCAATTAACTTTGATGCATCAGTTTTTAGACTAGCAAAGCTAGTCTATAGGCATTATGACTGACCTGGAGTCAAAGTAAACAAAAAAACCCACATATGCCAAATACTGTCTCACAGAAAATACCCCTTTCTGTTAAAAATCTTAATTCTGTTACACATGACAATTTTTACAAAAAAACACTAAATCTCTACCACTCCAATTTGAACATGTCGTCTTACAAAATAATAAACTGAACAAGATGCCATTTACATTTATTGGAGAGGTCATCAGACCTCTCCAACAGTGGTGAGTTTAAAAGGCAGACTGCCACAGAAATCGCTGTCTAAATCCATTTGTTTTTGCGAAATTGTTCTGATACACAGTCTATTTCGTCATGGTTTTATACAGAAACCGAAATCAAAAAACTGAAATAGGAAATAAACTTTTTTTTTTTTATGACGGAGTTCCAAAAAGATTTATTATACTATTGATTGTAAATGATCTCTCCAATAATTGCAATTTTTCATTAAACAAATAAATCTAAGCAAAGAGAACAAAATTTCGTTAAAAAAAGAGAAAGAACACTGCGGGAAAAGATCACGTGACTTGATACTATCTGGCGAATTCGTACCCTGGAGAACTCGTACCTTAATCTCGAGAGCACGAGTTCTCTGGAGAACTCGTACCCCACAAATAAATATAAATAGGTTGATCAGTATGTTTTCAAGTTTTATTCTTCAAAACTGACTAGACTCTAGCATTTTTCTCAGTTTTATACAAAAATTCTATGGATTTATAATGATAATTATAGATTTGATGAAATAACACACAGAGTTGCTTCTATTATGCGGGATTGCGAGAATCCCGCGAAAATCAACTTATGAGCGGAAAAAAAGTTGTGCCTCCTCGCCCTACGTACTGCACACCTCAAAAGAGTCCGTGGTCCTTTGGTTTTGGGCTAATTGCGCAGGCTGACATGGATACTTTTTTTGCAGATACATTAAACACTCTTTTCTCAGAGCATGGCTCGTTTATCTACTTTCTTAAATTTTTAACGTTTAGACAAACAACCTCTTCATTTTACATGTCTGCAGCGGACAACTTTTCAAAATACATGTATTGTGGGAAGAGGAGAAGCTGCTAGTCACTGCAGTTTCTCCTTTTGTCACAATGGTTTCCATCACATCAAAGCACCATCTTCCACATTAATTATCAAAGTTTGAATTGTTGTCTGCATGCTTTTTCTGTTTGGGCCAGTCCAAAAATTGCTGTTTGTTAAAAGATTAAAAAATGTTACATTTATTTTTAACATGTCTGGTACTAGTATTATGTATAGGCCACCTTTATTTATTGTCATCAGGTAAGATTCTTGCCTATTCAGTAGAATTAGCATATTGTATCAAATTTTAATTGAACGATTTCTCCTTTCCAGAAATATTTTGGCTTATCCTGAGCACACGTTACAAACATTCATCAGAGGTTTGTTCCTTTTGAAAATGAGCAAAATTGGATCATCATCTTCAGTTTTGTGTCCATGAATTTTGAAAAAAAAAAAAAAAAACTATGCATTTCTGAGCATGTTAATAGCATACGGCCTACAATTCCTAGAATATTATAAGAATGTGGAACATGTACTGTTTTGTGCCTTAACACCAGCAAAATTGAAAAAAATGTTTTCTCTCATTCATTAATGCCTAACTTGTTTGTTTACATCTACCAGATTTGAAAGTAACAATATCTTTAATTAAGTATTTAGGCCTCTGGCCCATATACAATATTACATATCATACAATTTATTTACAAAGAGTGACGCTATATATTATAGTATATAACCAACTTTACAATCTAAATACCTTAATCTTGTACTTTAAATGCTCAACAAATAACGTTTTAAGCCAAACTTATGTGAACGATAGTGCAAAAGTGTAATAATTACTACCGTAGTATAATTAAAACGAAACTGTACATAAAACATGACATTATTTTAATATTTTCATGCACTATGCGAGTTCATTTAGAATTTCTTTTCTCAAGGCAAAGGATTCTAATAAGTACTTTGAAACTTTATATACTGTATCTTTTTTGTTTAGTTTTAAAATGGCGTAGAATGTATTGAGGTTTCTATTTCTTAACCAATATTGCCTAAAATATTTC
Organism: Tridacna gigas; assembly: GCA_945859785.2. NCBI lineage: Eukaryota > Metazoa > Mollusca > Bivalvia > Cardiida > Cardiidae > Tridacna > Tridacna gigas. The sequence goes on from OX244028.2 coordinate 60,086,367, forward strand.
ATTCTGAGCTCTTCATACACTGAACAATTGAAAAAGAAATGGAACTCGTCCTCGACAATAAAAATATTTTTAGATTTACATATGGGGCAAAATCTGTAATCTCTATCAATAGATAAATGCCTACCCTTTTCGATCATCAAATCGTGTGAAGAACATCTGAAATTCGCCAGTGTTTTCTGTAATATGTAAGAAAGACCGGTATTGAGATAAAACTCTGGATCAAGCAACGTTTTAAAATATTTATAATGTTGAGCTTTGGGAGAAACCTCAATTTCACCATACCATTTTTGAGTAAAACAGTCTTTTATTCGCTTTGTGAAAATACGCAAAAATTCTTTATCATCTCCTACTTCATGAAAAATCCAGACATGTCCAAAACCATATGAAAACAATAAATTCTTTATATGTGTTGTCCAATTTGTTCTACCTGCTTCGTGTAATTGCAATAGCATGTAATAACACTGTTTTGGGTATCTAATATTATTCATACGAATTATACTTAACCAGTACTTTATACATTAGGGGATATAAGTAGTACACAATGGTAAACGGCCACACTCGCCAAGAACTAAAAAATCACTTGTATTTTGGGATAAACAACATAATCTCTTACAAAACTGCACATGAATCTTTTCAATTTTCTCCCCAAAGTTGAGATCCATAACACAATACTGGTTTCACAGTCGCATCAAAAATTTTAAACATATCACTGGTTGAAATGGTCCGTAAAGATAACATCAAATGTGTTTTTGACCATGTCATACGGCTTGTAAGGTAAACACCCAAATATTTATAGAAGGGGACTATTTCTATCAACTTTCGGTCGTAAAACCATTTTTCTGTTTGTTTAATGACCCCTCCATTTCTAAAAACCATAATATTTATCTAGATTGATTTCTAACCCTACCCCGTTAGTAAATTGTTCTATTCTATTGATTTGTCGTTGGAGTTGAACTACCGTGTCAGCGAAACTAGATACCAAAATACATTGAGATCTAAAGCCAATAAACTATTTGAAAACACTGATGCAGACCTCTCCTGGCAACTTTTATGTAAATAAAGTGACCTACGGAAAGCAGAGACTCACTTATTCCTACACAATTGTAACATTGTGAATGAATCTATAAATAGATATTACCTAGGTAACTTGTAGCAAATCCCAGCTGTATGAACTCTCAGTGGACAAGGAACCCTTGTCATTCCTTCAGTCATTCATTATTTAGATCATTGTGTACAGTTAAACTGTTATCTTAAACTGTAATTTTACCTCTTGAATATTAACCCTTTACCAAACAATCCCAAGTTTTAACGACACCCGGGAAGTATCCGTTTGAAAACATTGGGGAAAAGGAAAAAAACCGCTGGTAACCATCATTTTCTCCTTGTCCCACATTGTTTTCTGCCCTTTTGGAACCAGGTTGCATCAGTTCAGCCACATTTAATTTATGGTCTTCAAAAATTTTGAATTTGGTTGAGTGTAAAATTTTTCATTTTGTAAAGAGAGTTAAATAGTTAACTACATCTTGTGCTATTGGATATATACTAATTGATTGCATGGTGTTTAACGCTGTTTTCAACATAATTTCAGTGATATTGCGGCGGTTAGAGCACCTATCCAGGCTTTCCTGGAGTTTCTTTTACAAACACTACCGCGACTGAATGACCTTTTGAGGACAGTGTGGATAAAGTTCATATTATACAGAGCATGCAGTCTGATCTTGGATCTACACTGTCCAATAAGAGGATATATTTTCTCCAAAATGTTACTTTGAAATACCAATATTCAGGTGTTTACCATCAGCTTAAAAGTTTCATTTAACATTTTTTAGCATTTTTTTGGTTAAACTTAAACTGTATTATAGTTAACCATCAGCACGCATAGCCCCGGCAGCTCAGTCGGTAGCATACAGGACTTGAGAACAGGAGGTCGTTGGTTCGATCCCAGACTTGGCAAATTTCTTTCCGACGATTGATGATCTAGTCATTGCGACAGGATTCATTTCTCTCTCACGTTCGGCGATGGTTATATGGGAATGCAGCCAGGGGCTTGGAAAGAATATTGTGCGGAGTACTGGTAAAAGAAACTTCTGGAAAGCATGGATATGTGCACTGGCTACCGCTACATAACTGAATTAATGTTGAAAACAGGGTTAAAAACCATACCAAACAATCAATCAATCAAATTCGCTGGTCTGTCAGTACTTTCAGCACTTTGATTTAATTGTGTTTACTTGTACATGACTATGCTTGTATGTTTTCAAAATAATTTTGCGTAGTCACTTTTCGTAAAACCAGGAATTTCTGTTTAAAATGTTTTATGGTTGCCATGGAAACTGTAATTTTGTGAAAATCTGAATTCTTCAACCTATTTTTTTTTTTTTTTTTTTAAGTAGAAGATACTTCAAGGATTCTATACAGGAAAAATGGACAAAATCTATAGAAGAGTATTTTGATAACTCAGTTTTACTTGCAGCGCTCTTAATTTTTTCAGCCTTTTGTGAATAATAAAAAGTGATAAAAATCTTTTCTACAAAGATGTAAATGAAAACAAAATTTCTGAATGTTAAAAGATTCCCAAATATTAAGCTTTGATTTTCTATAAATTATAAAACCAAAGCTGTCTGACAATGTTATTATCATTTCCAAGCAAAAGTCACAATTTTTAGAATTTGGGGGTATACTGTTACCATAGAAACGGGCATTTAACAATAAAACGAATACGTCAACATATCATTTTCTGTTTAGTTTTGTATTCAGCATACAGTTTTACATAATGTATGTAAAAACAAAGATAAAAAATCTATGGAAGAATTAAAACTATAGAAATTGTCCTTAATTGACATTTAGTTTTTCTTCCGCAAATGCTGTAAGTTTCCACAATTCTAAAACTGTCACATGGCAAAGAGTTAAACCACATATAAACTATTGTCTACAAACTCTTTTGGATAGTCAAAATTTTTGTCGTAGCCATAAAATTAAAAGAAATAATATTCCCTCTTTGCACCCCTCAGTGTCAGATTTTGTCATTCGGCAAATCACAGGTGATCCGTTGATCAAGTACTTCTGCTGTCTAACTTTGTGTGATATACACATAAATCTTATATTATCTTAAATGTTGTAAAATAAACAGATTCAAATGAAAACAAAGGCAAACAATAAATAAACAAATACCTATTTACTCTATGCAAATGTTTATAAGATGAAACCGTCGTTAGCCTGGCGGAGGTCGTCTAACTCAATGATATTCGATTCATTTCTATAAATCCTAAACCTTACAATGCGTCATCCTATATTTCAACGGCTATATAGTGTCAATCATATATATGTGCCATGCTTTGGGAAAAGCGGTTTAATGCATCTACGTAATGCATGGTACCAAACAAGTCGTCACATAGTTATGGGTCCAGAAAATCCAGTTTGTTTAACAACCGACGGAATTATGAAGTAAAATGGTCCTTGCACATGCAGAAAAGTCACCAATAGCAAAAATATTCCACCCATGTCCGCGCAAGCTGACACGGATCGATACTTTTTGTAGATGCATTAAGCCCTCATTCCCAGAGCATGATTCATTTATGTGATCGTTTATTTGTTCGTGTAGTGCTTAACGCCGTTTTAAATATTATTTAAGTTATATAGCAGCGACCAGTGCCCTTTACTTAATTATATTGTCTTTTACTGGTAATTTGCACGATATTCTTCTCAAGGCAGTGGCGGCTTTGCCATATAATCATCGTCGATAGAATAGTCAATGGTGATGGAAAAATGAATCCTGTCGCATTTACTATTATTAGTCCTCGAAAAGAAAATTTGCCGAGCTTGGGAATCGAACCAGCAACTCCCTTCGATTCAAAACCTCTTCGTTATCGGCTGAGCCATAGCGCTAGGCTTTTCTTGCACATTAACGATAGCAATTACTTTGGATGTACATAATTGCTATATAACTGAGTCATGCTGTGTGAAAAGGGGGCTTAGTGCATCTTCACAACTTTACGATTCAGGTCAGCCTACGCACTCTGCCAAGGCTTATTTGGGTTGAAGCTTTTTTTGCTTTTGGTCAATTTTCTCAATATGAACTTGTCTATAAATAGAAGTCTTAATACGACGTGCGAAATGATTCTATAAACCTGGCCACGGCCCGGTATTAACCCTTTGCAACATCTAACTTATGTCAATATCCAAACCCTTTCGGAGCCGACCTCCGGTAACGCAGTCGGTAGCGTACAGGTATCTGAGAACATGGGGTTGCTGGTTCGAATCCTCAGCTCGGCCAATTTCCTTCTATTACGGTGTCTTAGATACCGAATGGCTACTCCTTAAATGACGTTGTAATAGATTTAAAAAAAAAAAAAAAAAAAAAAAACAGAAGAGTTCAACTAAACTAGGTTTTAAAATTTAATAATTCAAAACACATTAATTTATAATACAAATGATAAATTCTTACTTACAATTCACAGTCTAAACAATTCAAACTGTCATAAATATCACAATTATGTTGATCCGAAAACCGAGTAAGTCACGAAGAATAAATAAAATTCCTGGTCTCAATAGAACTCCAAAAGCTGAGAATCCAACGATGATAATGATAGTGTATGTTTCAACAGTGATGCAAAGTATTTAATCCTTTTCAAACTTCAGTCACAAGCGCCAATCTCACACACATTTTTTACCAACTGGGCGGAGGAGCTTTATATATCACAATCGAGTGCTCCTAGAATCTCCCGGAAGTACATTCGAGAAAATACAGGGGAATTCCTAATAAACAAATACGCTGGAGTACTCAGTAACAACATGAATTTTTCTTTGAGACCAGGATATGGACCTATCATACAAACAGTTAAGTACCTATCTTACTATCGATTAAAATCATTCGATAATTACAAAGTAATGATGAAAATTGATATTCATTTTAGACTATTCTGCATTCATCATGTTTTGTAAACAAAACATCGAACGTACTAGAAATATCTTGACACTGTTACTAAAATTAGAATACCAAATAAACATAACTAGATTATTCACGAACATTCCGTAATACCTTCCCCCTTTAAGAATAAGAAAGCTTTAGGGGAAAAAGGTTTCTTTCAACCTCATAAAAAACATACAGCATTATAATACAACATAACAATACTTTAATAGTCTTTAAACAAAATTTACAGAGTTAATTAAATACTCAGATCTGGAGAATATATCTGCTATAAAATTATCTTCACCCTTTATGTGCTTTAGGTTATGTCCTCCTTGAAATATTGTTGTTTGAAAGGATGTCTCCGATATGGATGTTGTTTTATTGGTTTGGCATCAGTAATGTCCACATCATAAAAAATATTGTTAGCTCTTGAAAGCACAACAGGAAATAAGTGTTCATATTCACAGATAAGTTCCTCGAGTTGTTGCTTTCGAAAATATTGTAAATATTCCAGTTTCGAATCCAAGTCCTACAGAATGTCCGAGTTTTGAAGACGTCAGGAACCAGGAATTTTATTTTCAAAGTCCTGTGAATTCTGCTTATCACATGAAGTATCACTAATTTGTGGAACAGGTGAAACAATATTAACAGTTTGAACAGTATTACTATTATTTCTGTCTACATAAGATTTTAACATGTTAATATGACATAATTGAGTCTATCAAGTGTGCAGACAACATAATTTACATCACTGAACTTTTCCTGTATAATATAAGGACCAAAATACTCTGCTTGCAAAGGCTTACCAGGGACAGGTAAAAGAACTAAAACTTTCTCTACCGGTTTGAAAAATCTTCATTTAGACTTCTTATTATATCTTTCTTTCATTTTTGTTTGAGTAGAGCGACGATTGTTCTGAGCAAGTTCACTAGCTTCAGATAGTTAGAGTCTAAAGTCCGAAACATAATTCAAAAGATTTAAAGAAGTGTTATCTTCAGAGAGAGGTTTCTCTATATAGAGTTTTAAGGACCTCTGACAGAATGTCCAAAAACTAATTCAAATGGACTGAACCCAAGAGATTCCTGAACAGATTCTCTAAAAGCAAACAATAAAAGATGAACTCCCTCATGCCAATCTATGCCTGTTTGATGACAATAAGTCCTTATCGTGTTTTTAAGTGTTTGATGAAATCTCTCAAGAGCTCCTTGACTCTCTGGATGATAAGCAGATGACATGTATTGATGACTATTTATTATAACTTGCATACCAAAAGATAATGAACAATTTCTAAAAAACTGGAGACCGATCACACTTTTAAATGTTTTATATTCAGGTAGTATTGACAACAGAATTAAGTATGTTTTGGGTCATATCACATCAGGAGACCAAACTGGGTTTTTAAGGGACAGGTTTTTTGGGGAAAACACAAGACTAGTCTATGATATCATGCAACATTGTAAAGAACATTGAGAACCTGGACTTTTAATAGACTTTGAAAAAGCTTTTGATTCCCTTTCATTCAATTTTATTGAGAAGGCGCTAGAATATTTTAATTTCGGTGCGATGTTCAGAGAATGGATTAAAGTCTTTGTGCATAATACTGACGTGTGCGTACAAATAAATGGTTTCCTATCAGATTACTTCAAAGTCAGAAGTGGGCGTCGACAAGGCGATCCAGTATCAGCTTATATTTTCATCCTGTGTACTGAAATTCTTAATATTGAATTAAAATATGATAATAATATAACAGGAATAAAAATAAAAAAAGAAGACTACATCATATCACAATTTGCTGATGACACAACACTTTTTTAGACGGTTCAGAAAACTCAATCAAAAGTAAATATTTCTGGCTTGAAAGTTAATTTCGACAAAACAAAATTAATATGGATTGGCAGTATGAAAGATAGTACAAGATCTATCAAGACAGAATGGAAATTACGAGGGCCCATCAATAATTTCGAGAACTAATCTTATATCAGAAAAACACGTCAACCAACATACATTCAACATCTACTCCTTTTCAAAGTAACGTCCCTTGCACAGTTTGCACTTATCCCACCGTTCGACCCATGCCCGGAACACGTGATGCAGGCCGTCACGTGACATATCCCGCAAATATCTGTCAACGGCACGCCTCAACTCCTCTCTTGACTCGTACTTCTCACCACGTAGCTTATTTTTTAGATTTGGAAATAGCCAGAAATCGCAAATTGCCAAATCTGGGCTGTACGGAGGGTGTGGTAGTATTTCTATATCCAGTTCCTTAATAGTGTCTAATACAACGCGACTGCTATGGCTTGGCGCGTTATCGTGGTGCAGCAGAATCCCGGACCTCATAAGTTGTGGGCGATTTCTCTTGATAGCCGGTAGCAGATCAGATTTAATTAATGATGCATAATAGTTACCAGTAATTGTAGTTTTTGGAGGAACAAAGTGATTCAAAAAAATTCCTTGGATATCACAAAAAATTATGGCCATTACCTTACCGGCAGACCTGGAAATCAACGCTTTTGTTGGCGAAGGCGAAGAAGGATGCTTCCACATTGAGCTTTGTTGTTTACTTTCCGGCTCAAAAAAGTGTATCCATGTCTCATCACATGTGATTCGATTCAGAAAGTTTTCGCCCTCGTCATTGTAACGTTGACAGTATTCATGACACCTTTTGACCCTTTGTCCCATTTGATCAGGAAGCAGCAAGCGCGGTACCCATCTTGCTGAAACGCGGCGCATTCCGAGCTTATTGGTCATAATGTCCTGAGCTGTACCATACGAAATGTCAAAGTGTCTAGCTACAGTTTCAACAGTTACTCTTCTATCTTCAAGAATAAACTCTTGAATTTCAGCAACTTTCTTCTCAGTTGTTATAGTCACAGGTCTACCAGTATGTTTATCATCTTCCGTTGATTCTCTACCGTCTTTAAAGCGCCGCATCCACTTTGGAATAGCACTATTCGCTAAACATGAGTCTCCATACACTTTATGCAAATCATCACGGATCTCCGTAAAAGATTTACCGAGTAACACATAAAACTTTATCACAACGCGTTGCTCGCTGGTACAGGATGACGCTATTTTTAAACGAACGCTCTTGATATGACGTCATATTTTTGTTATGACGTAATATATGTTTGACGTCATCGTATTGGAGTTAGATGAGTTAATTGGAAAAGGAATGAGCTTTAATCATACGAATTTTCATGACAGTACGTCAACGCGTAATTGAATAGTGGAATTAGTTCTCGATATTATTGATGGGCCCTCGTATCATGGGGAGAAACACAGTTTAAACTTCTGGGAATCGAGTTCCATGCTGATCTAGACAAAATGATAAGACTTAATTTTGAACATAAATTCAAAAACATTAATAACAGTATTGCTTATTGGAAAAGAAGAAAATTAACACTTATTGGAAAAATAACTGTAGTCAAAAACCTTTTATTACCTATACTTAGACACCTATTTATTAGTTTACCGTCACCAACGAATGAATTTATGGAACGATTAAACGACACACTTTATAAATTCGTATGGGACGGTACTGCTAAAATTAAACAAACTGTATTCACAAAGAAGGAGGTCTAAAAATGATAGATATAAATAGTTAGAAGTATGAAAATAAAATGGATAAAAAAAACTAGTTGCTTGTGGTAAAAGTGATTGCTATAAGTTCATAAATAATATGATTGACACACACAGTCAAGCTATTAAATTTTGGAATGATGTACTGCGAAAAAGTCATTAGAAGTATTAAAAATGATTTCTGGATTGATGTTTTAAAATCTTTACCTTATTTATCTCGAAATCTAATTTTACACAATTGTCGGATATAGTCAACATGCCTCTGTTTTTAGCTCACCTTAGCACAACGTGCTAAAGGTGAGCCATTGTAATCGCCCTATGTCCGGCGTCCGTCGTCCGTCGTCTGTCGTCCGTCGTCCGTCAACAATTTCTTCAAACATCTTCTTCTCCTAAACCACTGGGCCAATCTTGATGAAACTTGGAAGGGATGTTCCTTGGGTGAAGCTCTACCAAAACTGTTCAAAGAATTGAATTCCACCCACAACTCTGGTTGCCATGGCAACAAAAAGGAAAAAAAGGCAAAATCTTTGAAAATCTTCTTCTCTGAAACTAGAAGGCGCAGAGCTTTGATTTTTGGTATGTAGCATCTCCTAGTAGACCTCTACCAAGTTTGTTCATTTGATGTCCCTGAGGTCAAAACTGGCCCCGCCCCAGGGGTCACAAGTTTGAGCATAGTCACAAAGAAGGAAAACTTTAAAAATCTTCTTCTCTAAAACTTGAAGGCGTAGAGCTTTGATATTTGGCATGTAGCATCTCCTAGTGGACCTCTACCAAGTTTGTTCATATGATGCCCCTGGGGTCAAAACTGGCCCCGCCATGGGGGTCACAATTTCCAACATAGGAACAAAGAAGGAAAACTTTAAAAATCTTCTTCTGTAAAACTAGAAGGCATAGAGCTTTGATATTTGGCATGAAGCATCTCCTAGTGGACCTCTACCAAGTTTGTTCATATGATGCCCTTGGGGTCAAAACTGGCCCTGCCCCGGGGGTCACAAATTCAAACATAGGAACAAAGAGGGGAAACTTTAAAATTCATCTTCTCTGAAACTGGGAGGCGTTGAGCTTTGCTATTTGGTAGGTAGCATTGCCTAGTGGACCTCTACCAAGTTTGTTGATATGATGCCCCTGGGGTCAAAACTGGCCCCACCCCGGGGGTCACAAGTTTGAGCATAGTAACACAAAAGGAAAACTTTAAAAATCTTCTTCTCTGAAACTTGAAGGCGTAGAGCTTTGATATTTTGCATGTAGCATCTCCTAGTGGACCTCTACCAAGTTTGTTCACATGATGCCCCTGGGGTCAAAACTGGCCCCGCCCCGGGGGTCGCAATTTCCAACATAGGAACAAAGAAGGAAAACTTTAAAAATCTTCTTCTGCAAAACTAGAAGGCATAGAGCTTTGATATTTGGCATGAAGCATCTCCTAGTGGACCTCTACCAAGTTTGTTCATATGATGCCCTTGGGGTCAAAACTGGCCCTGCCCCGGGGGTCACAAGTTCAAACATAGGAACAAAGAGGGGAAACTTTAAAAATCATCTTCTCTGAAACTGGAAGGCGTAGAGCTTTGATATTTGGTATGTAGCATTGCCTAGTGGACCTCTACCAAGTTTGTTCATATGATGCCCCTGGGGTCAAAACTGGCCCCACCCCGGGGGTCACAAGTTTGAGCATAGTAACAAAGAAGGAAAACTTTAAAAATCTTCTTCTCTGAAACTTGAAGGCTTAGAGCTTTGATATTTGGTATGTAGCATTGCCTAGTGGACCTCTACGAAGTTTGTTCATATGATGCCCCTGGGGTCAATACTGGCCCCGCCCCGGGGGTCACAATTTCAAACATAGGAACAAAGAAGGAAAACTTTCAAAATCTTCTTCTCTGAAACAGAAAGGCATGGAGCTTTGATATTTGGTATGTACTATCTTCTAGTGGATCTCTACCAAGTTTGTGCATATGATGCCCTTGGGGTAAAAGTTGGCCCTGCCCCGGAGGTCACAAGTTCGAACATAGGAACAGAGAAGGACAACTTTAAGAATCATCTTCTCTGAAACTGGAAGGCTTAGAGCTTTGATATTTGGTATGTAGCATCGCCTAGTAGACCTCTACTAAGTTTGTTCATATGATGCCCTTGGGGTCAAAATTGGCCCTCCCCCGGGGGTCACAATTCAAACATAGGAACAATGAAGGAAAACTTTGATTTTTTTTTTTTTTTTTCTCTTAAATGGGAAGGCATAGAGCTTTGATATTTGGTATGTAGCATCTCCTAGTGGACTTCTACCAAGTTTGTTCCAAGGATGCTGCTTGGGTCAAAACTGGCCCAGCCCCGGGGGTCTCAAATTCGAACATAGGAACAAAGAAGGAAAACTTTAAAATAAAATTCTTCTTTAAAACTGGAAGGCGTAGAGCTTTGATATTTGGTATTCTCTTCTAAGTTTGTTTGCCCATCTAAGCGCAACAAGTTCATTGAGTTCAAAATTGGGTCATCTTGGGTCATAAACTAGGTCACTAGGTCAAATTAAAGAAATACCTTGTTGGCACTCTCGAGACCACATTATTTGCTCAATTGCCTTGAAAATTAGTTAGAAAGTTTGTCTTTATAAAGTCTCACATAAGATTAATTTGGGTCAACTTGGGTCATGAACTATTTCACTGGGTCAAATTAAAGAAATACCTTGTTTGCACTCTGGTGGCCACATTTATTGCTCAAATGACCTGAAATTTGGCCAGAATGTTTGTCTTGATGAAATACCAGATGAGTTTGGATTTTGGTCACCTGGAACCATAAACTAGGTCACTAGGTCAAAACAAAGAAATACCTTGTGGGCACTCTAGAGGCCACATTCTTTGCTTAATTGCCTTGAAAATTGGTCAGAATGTTTGTCTTTGTAAAATCTCACATGAGTCTGAATTTGGGTCAACTGGGGTCATAAACTAGGTCACTTGGTCAAATTAAAGAAATAGCTAGTGGGCACTCTAGAGGCCACATTTATTATTCATTTGATTTGAAAATTGGTTAAAATGTTTCTTTTGACATAGTCAATGACCAGTTCAAATTTGGGTCACCTGGGGTCATAATCTAGGTCACTAGGTCAAATTAAAGAAATATCTTTAGGGCACTCGAGGCCACATTTTTTGCTCAATTGACTTGAAAATTGGTCAGAATGTTTGTCTTAATGAAATATGAGTTTGAAATTGGGTCACCTGTGGTCAAAAACTAGGTCACATGGTCAAATTAAAGAAAAACCTTTAAGGCACTCTACTAAGGTGAGCGACCCAGGGCCATCATGGCCCTCTTGTTTAATAAGAATATTATGGTAGACTCTAAACATATATATAAAACAAAGTACTATATGACTGTGGTATAAGATATATAAAAGACGTGTTAAACGCAGATGGAAGCTTTAAAAGTTGGAGAGATATTAAAAACCTGACTTACAACAAGGTGAACTTTCTAAACTTCTATAGTATAATATCTTCAGTGAAAACTTTCCTTTTAAAACATCAAATTTCGATTAAAAAAAGACTCTTTAAAAAAATATCAAAATCCTTTCATTAGCTGCTATTTCTTTCATACACTTACTAGAACTGACATAAATAAATATGCTTACAATACCTTTATACACAATGATGAAATACCTTCAAGCAGAGTTAAATGGGACTCGTTATATAATAATGTAAATATCGACTGGAAACAGGTTCATGGAGACGTTTTTAGATGCACAAAAAACACTTACACACGATGGTTTCAAAACAAGAATAATACACGGAATCATCCCAACAAATTCTCTGCTCTTTAAGATGAAATTGATAGATACTGATTTATGTACATGTTTTAAAAGACATGAAGAAACCATCCTACATTTATTCCATGACTGTGAACACACCAAGTTTTTTATTAATACTATTGCACCAATAATAAGTATTTTCGACTATAGTTTACATATTGATAGTCGGACTTGCTTTTGGGCACGTATAAACAAAATCTTCAATTGGACAGTCTGTTCTTCGAGTTCAAAAAATATATTTACCACTGTAGGAATAAAGAAAAGTTACCTACACGGACTGGTCTAAAAATGCTTTAAACTTACTTTAAATATTCACAACTGCACGAAAACGCATGAAGTTGACAAATATAACATGACAATTGTAGAACATGTTTTTCAAAATCTCCCATGAGCTAATATAGAATATAGATATATTACAAGAAAACCAAACAAACGATATGCTACAGCATATAAACATTTCCAAATATATTATTTTTTTTAACCAAGTTCCTTTTTTCCTTACTCAATATCTACACACCCATACACACACACACTTACATAATAGTTTCCTTTTTGTTTTTATATGATTTTGGTTGTCTCTCTCTCTCTCTCTCAATAAAGCCACATTTAAGGGATAGAATAGTTAGTTAATAATACAATTTTGGTTAGTATTTAGAGACGAATCTTTTTGTATATTAGTATTTAAAACATTCTTCTTTAAGTGACTTTTTTTCTATACAATTATAAGCAATATGAATTATTAACCAAAGCTTTCTACTGATATTGAATTGTAAGGTATGGTGGGAGATAGCCACGACTCCCATCATACCAGTTGACGTGGCAAATAAAACTTCAAAAAAAAAAAAAACATTAAGTCAGTAAGTCCTTTTCTTGTTTTTAAGTGTTTGGTGAAATCTCACAAGAGCTCCTTGACTTTCTGGATGATAAGCAGATGACATGTATTGATGAATATTTAACTATTCATACATCATAACTTGTTGAAAAATACCAGACATAAAGTCAGAGCCCTGATCTGATTGGATAGATTTTGGAAGACCAACCAAAGTAAAAAACTTAATAAGGGCTTTGATAATTGTTTTAGCTTTAATATTCCTTAAATGTATAGCCTCAGGAAATCTTGTAGAAATATACATGTTAGTGAGTAAGTACTCATTCCCGGATTTAGATTTTGGTAAAGGACCAACACAATCAATATGAACTCTACTAAAAGGCTCTTCAAAAGCTGAAACAGGATGAAGAGGGGCGTGAGGAATTTTCTGATTTGGCTTCCCGACAACTTGCCAATTATGACATGACCTGCAAAACTTAGAAACATCCTTTTTCATGCATGGCCAAAAGAAACGATTGAGTACCCTATAGTAAGTCTTTTTTACTCCAAGATGGCCAACGAAAGGATTTTCATGAGCCACTGAAAGTACCTCATTTCCAAAATTTTTGGATAAAACAATTTGATGTTTACAGCCCAGTCAGCATCTGATGAGAAGTCAGTGGGTTTCCACTAACGCATAAGAACGCCATTCTTGAAATAATATCCCACAGAAACTGAAAAAAAAAAAAAAAAAAAAAATCATTTTCAGACAATACCTTATTGAACAGATTGGAAATCTCAGAATCTTTTTCTTGTTCAATAATTAAATTCTCACGAGAGAAAACTTGACATTCATCAGAAGTCTCACTGGTAGAATTAACATCTGGTTTATGGGAATCTAAATCATGTGAAGTAGACGAAATATTCTTTTTATGTAAGTCACCGTGAGACGTTAAAGTAGTAAGGTCACTACTAGAAGAATTGACATCTGAAGAACGATGAAAACCGTGGACTACACTGGAATCATTACCACCAGTAATGATTAAAGGTTTCAAAGAATCCTTAAAAGGATGAGAAGAAAACAGTAGAAAACTGACTCTTGTCAGGTTGAGGCAAAGAAGATAGAAAACTATCATCCTTATCAGAAAAAAAATATGAGATAAGAATGTATCAGTCAGATCGTACTCTGAAGAACTCTTATTACTAGGAGTTTTAGACAAGATGGCTTTTTGGGCTTTAGCACGAGTGACCGCACATGAAAGGTATAAGTCAGGAATTTCTTCCTCAATTGGATCAATAACCTCGTCCATATTCGGCTTGGCAGTAACTATTGGGTTTACAATAACCTTTCCACCTGCTAGGTCATTTCCCAATAACAAACGTACTCCATAACTTGGTAAAGAAGATCGAATACCAACAGATACAGGACCAGAAACTAAGTCTGACTGAAGACAAACATAATGGAGGGGAACATTGACTAGGCCACACTCAACACCTTGAAGTAAAACACTCTGACCAGAAGAGGACTTCTCAGAAAAAGGCAGGGTATCCGCTAATGATAAAGATCGAGAAGCACCCGCATCTCTCAAAATACTAATTCTCCTTCCATTGGCTTCGTCATTCAACAAAGGAATAAAACCCTTCGAATAAAAGGTTCATAGATTTCCGAAAGTAGGAAGTCAAATGAAACACAATTGTCCTTAACTTTAGGTAAATCCTGGGAAACAGACATAAGATTCCCATCGCTGGATAATAAATCTTCATTACAGAGAACAGAATCCCCACAATTGGGTACAATATCCGCACTAGACATAGAGGATTAAGAAAGACCCCTACTGGGAACTGATTGGCATAATGTATTCTTCACTTGAAGGCAAGGAGAAACCCCAGAAAGCTTAAAATCTGCAGCGGGTGAAAGCTCGACTGAAGTAAAAGCACCCATAGCTTTCTTCTCATTCTTAGCTTTAAGAACTTGGCAATCAGAAATTAAGTGTCCTCCTCTTTTGCAATAAATGCAAAAGACAGAGGGCATTTTGTCCTTGAACTTGACTCAGAAACAAGTTTTCTGAGGAAAAGAATCAGAATGATTTTGATCGTTTGAGGCGTTTTTCTTCTCAGTATGTGAAGTAGAAGGATGGAAACGAGAAATAATTTTCTCTTGGTAGAAATTATTCTTTCTGAAAGTGGAACTTTGGGAACTCTTCTGAAAAATAGGTTTGTGAGAGAGAAAGAACTCATCAGCCATTTCTGATGCCTCAAGTAACGTCTGTGTTTTATGTTCTGTAATGTGGTTTTTAACAGATGGATGAACACAATTTTTAAGTTCTTCAAGTAAAATAATTTCTTTCAAATTTTCAAAATTTCCATCTACCCTTTCACTCACATACCACCTATCAAAAAGACGTTCTTTCTCTCTTACAAACTCAACGTGTGTTTTGTCAGCTTCCTTTCTAAAATTTCTAATATAAGCTTCCGGAACTAACTCATAAGCCCTAAGAATTGTTTCTTTTACAGTTTTATAATCGGTGGCCTGTACCGCCCTCAAAGCTAAATAAACTGCTGAAGCTTTGCCCGTTAAAACACTTTGAAGTAAAATAGTGTATTTGTCAAATGGCCAGTTAAGATCTCTAGCTACTTTTTTAAAGAGAATGAAATACTTGTCTACCTCCCTTTCCTGAAAAGCTGGAACAAAACGAATGTGTTTGGTAACATCAAAATAATTTAATTTTTCTTTTTCAATTAAAATATGAGCTTCTATTTCTCTTTCTCTCATTTCTTTTTCTAGTGCTAGTTTTTCTCTCTCTAACTGTATTTTTTCTTCTTCTATTTCCAATTGAAATTTCCTGTCTGTCCTTTCTGTCTCTATTTTCTTTTCTTCTATTTCTAATTGAAATTTCCTGTCTGTCCTCTCTGCCTCTATTTTCTTTTCTTCAGTGTAAGACAATTCCATTTCTTTAATTTTAATAGCCTCCGAAACTTCTTCTCTTGAAACATATTCCATAGCATCTTCCTCAATCCTTTCATTTTCTACCAAATTAATGATTATTAAATCTAAAATTTGCTGTTTTCAAAGTATCTTTTGGTAGAAAGTCCTAACTGATCAGCTGAATGCAAAAGTTCAATTCTTTTGAATTTCAAAAGTTGTTCTACAGATGGATCTTCTAGGAATTTTTCAATACTTAAAGCCATTCTTAAATTCAAAAGGAAGCCACGCAATAAAAAAATAATGACAAAGAATTCTATGACAAATAAAAATGTAAAAATTCACTTTTTTGGCAATAAAATAGCTGTTACAAACTGACTAAGATACAGTTATACGGGAAAAAAAAAACTATACAATTTGTTAGGATTTCGGACGAGCCCCGAACAAACTATTACGGTGTCTTAGATACCGAATGGCTACGGCTTAAATGACGTTGTAATAGATTCAAAAAAAGAACAGAAGAGTTCCACTAAACTATGTTTTAAAATTTAATAATTCAAAACACAGTAATCTATAATACAAGTGACAAATTCTTACTTACAATTCACAGTCTAAACAATTCAAACTGTCCTAATATCACAATTCTTTTGATCCGAAAACCGAGTAAGTCACCACGAAGAACAAATAAAATTCCTGGTCTCAAACAGATCTCCAAAAGCTGAGATTCCAACGATAATAATGAAAGCGTATGTTTCGCAGTGATGCCAAGTATTTAATCCTTTTCAAACTTCAGTCACAAGCGCCAAACTCACACACTTTTTTGACCAACGGGGGGGGGGGGGGGGGGGGGGCTTTATATATCACAATCGAGTGCTCCCAGAAACTCCCGGAAGTACATTCGAGAAAATACAGGGGAATTCCCAATAATCCTACACGCTTAATTACTCACTAACAACATCAATTTTTCTTTGAGACAAAGATATGGACCTATCATATAAACAGTTAAGTACCTATCGTACTATCGATTAAAATCATTCGCTAATTACAAAGTAATGATGAAAATTGATATTCATGCTAGACTATTCTGCATTCATCGTGTCTTGTTAACAAAATATCGGACGGACTAGAAATATCTTGACACTGTTACTAAAATTAGAATACCAAATAAACATAACTAGATTATTCACGAACATTCCGTAACACCTTCCAAGGACTGACTGTAATCATTGCGACAGGATTCATTCCACTATCACCAGTGGTCATTGCCGTGTCGGTGGTTATGTGGAAAAGTCGCCAATGGCTAGGGGAGAACATTCTTCGAAGTCCTGGTAAAAGGCTCTCCAGGAAAGCATAGCACTGGCATTCACGATATAACAGGAATAATGCTGCAAACGGCGCTAAACATCATACAGAAAATCAATCAATCAATCAATCAATCAATCAATCAAACCCTTTTGGCGGGACGATATCAATTCGGTAAATATCCTTGAGTCTTCGACGTGTAAAAATTTTTCAAAGGGGGCTGACAGAAATATTTTTTAAACCAATTTTCAAAAAAATGTTATATATCACTGAATTAAGTTGGCAAACCATCAGTAGAGAAAAAAGACACATGAAAGAAAAAAAAAAGGCATTTCCTTGGTGAACTTCGAAGCATCTTGAGGTCTTTTTAGATTTTGCGCCAGAGTTTCGAAAAGACATGTTTGAATGTCACATGAGGAATAACACGGGTCGATAACATGGATCTGCACTCATATTAATTCGATGACGTCATATCTGATCTCATAACAATAGTCGAAGCCACAGATTGCAAAGCGCCAAACCAGTATCAAAACGCCAAAATTGTACCTTTTACCGAATGTAAGTGTCCCGTTTCTGTATATTTGCACAGAAAAACAGCAATGATCTAGCAAAAGGAGGTTGAGTGCATCTTCGTGATACATGATACGGTGCAACTCGTCATATAATTATGGATTCATGAAGTCCATTTTGTATAACAACCTACTGAATCATGAAGTACACTGGTCCATTGACATTCAAAAAACTGACCAATGGCAAAAGTTTCGAAGCAGGTCAGTCTGCGCGAACTGCTTACATGAATCGATACTTTTTGCAGATGCATTGACCCCCTTTTCACAGAGCATAGTCCATATATTTTGTAGTTTTCACCCGTTTTTACGAGAAAATTGATTCACGGTAAAAAAAAAACAGGTATTTGGAAAAGCCACGTTAAGCCTCGATTTATATACATGTAGTCGTATGTTCCATGTAAAGACCTAATGGTTTGCACCTTGCCAAGTGACGCAATATCACCTTTATAGTCTACATGACTCTTATCTACATATCATTGTTATATCATCTATATTTGGAAAGGAAAATTAAAAACAATTCAGCCCTGCTCTTTGAAACGGGCGCTCAATGCATCTGCAAAAAATATCGTCCGGGTCAGCCTGCGCAATCTGTGCAGGCTAACCTGGGCCCAAACTTTTTGCTTTTAGTTTTTTTTTTTTTTTTTGCATGTCAAAGGACCAGTGTGCCACACGACTCAGTCGGTTGTTGGACAAAAAAATGGATTTTAGGGATCAATAATTATGTGATGGCTTGCTTAATATCATGGATCACGGAGATGCATCTAGCTCCGTTCTGCCAGAGCATGGCCCAATTACTAATTTAACAGAAAGAGATCCGTACAAAGATGACTAACTCTTTACTTAACGATAAGATATTAGACTGGTCCGAATTGATAGCATTTCCAACCGAGACGACACATTTGGTTCAAATGATCGGATTTGTCTTCAAAATGATAGAAAACATTGTGGGCAAATGAGGAAATGCTGGTTACCAGCTTTTTATCCTTTTCCCACAATATTTGCAAAACCTTTCTTCTTTTGAGTGGTTCAAACTCGGGATTGTTTAGTAAAGAGTATGTAACAGAAATCTATACACCCATGGACGATGTTGATATGATTTGAGTCGTGCTCTGTGAAAATGAGGTTTAATGCATCTCCGTGATCTATTATCCAAGCAAGTCATAACGTAACTATTTATTCATAATATCAATTTTGTCTCACAAACAACTGAACCATGAGATAGACTAGTCCTCTGACATGCAAAAAATTGACCAATAACAAAGGGTTTCGATCCTGGTCAGCCTCCCGCATTTTGCAGATGCATTAAACCCCTTTCCACAGGGCATGGTTTATATATAAGTCAGCCGTTGGTCAAAGGCTAGCAAAGTTCGTAAAACTTGTCGAAAATATGTTTAACATTTATTATCTCTTAAACGCACAATAGAGGCCCAAACTAAACTATGCGGAAATTAAAATGCGTTTGGATTTAAAACATGCTTTTGAAAAGTATCGAAATAAATGTAAAAATGCCAATCTGGTATTGTAGGGTCGATCTAAGTCTTTGGCAGAAACATGAAATTTAAAATCAGATAAAAATTAAACAAAAGAAAGGGCAACCTGGCAACTTTTACCTGTTTTTTTTTTTTTTTTTTTTTTTTTTTTTTCTGTCAGCGACAAACACTTGGACTGATCTTACAATAACAGAGTGTCATCTTCACATAATTTCCATACTTTTAAAAAGTGTGATAAAACTTTTTGCCGCTATTGGGCCTTTAATCTCATTGTTAATAATACATAAATGAGCGGCGCTTTGAGAGGTTAGAACGCATGTATGTAATACATTATAGCAAGTCGTCATATAATATGAATCAATGTTGTCTGAAATCCGGCTTAATCAGCATGTTAAAACGGCTCATTGACATTCAGAACATTTACTGATATGATTTGGGGGTCTCGCGTGGCTTCGTGGTGAAGGCGAGGATTCACAACTCGGAGGTATCGGGCTCCATCTTCAACCAGGGCTCTGAGTTTTTAATGGGCATGTCCTTGAGCAAGACAAGCCTAGTACTTGTGTAACCCAGGGCACGCATGATTAGGTGAACTGTGTTCGTGATTTGATCGAAATAATGTTAAAAGCGGAATAGAAAGACACCCCTCCCCCCCCCCCAAAAAAAAAAGAGGGAAAAAAAATACTTTTCGAAGATAAGTATTATTAAATATCTCATATTACCAGTCATTATTGAATACGAGTGTTTGCGTGATTCGGCCTCGTCAGACATTGTGTAACCTATTGGGATTTCTTTCGTTTATTTTCATAAAATCTTCGCTTGACTCTTTACCAGAATTTTAGACTGGTTCACATTGAAATAATTTACAGACAATAAATTAAGTATTGCCCAAACAGAATGAAGGGTAGAAAACTAAAAGGAAAGGGGAAAATGCTGTTTACTGGCATTTTTTACCAGCATTTTCTCCTTTCCTAAAACTGTTTTCAGAACCCTTTTTTCTGAGGGTCGTTGAGCCGTCCCACGATGTATGCATTAAGGCTTACAACCATTGTTCAAAACCAGAACGGCCAAGGCCCCCATAGCGCAGTTGGCAGTGAACAGGACTTTACAACAGAGGATCAATTGTTTGCATCCCCAGCTCGGCCGATTTCTTTCCGAGGACTGATGATACTTAGCGACAGGATCCATTCCTCTCTTATCGCTGGTCATTTTTTGACGATGGATACGTGGGAAAGCCGCCTGTGGCCTGGGAAGAATACTGTACGTAGAACTGGTAACAGAAACTCAAGGAAAGCATAGACAGGTGCACTGGCTGCTGTGTTATTACTGAAATAATGATGAAAATGGCGAAAAAGAACATACAATCAGCAATCAATCATACAATCAAAACAAAAGTACTGGAAGCACAAAGAGTACGGATCAATTTGCTGAATAATAATCGTTTGAATCAAATAGCCCCGACATTATACAAGATAGGCTGAACGTTTTGTCCTGTCCTATCTTAATCTATACAATCCGTCATTCTAAGTTACGAGTTTTACTTACAATCCCGAGCTTTAATAACCATGACCAAAAAGACCTTTGAAACATTGGGGGAAAGGAGGAAAAAATGCAGTAACCAGCATTTTCTACTTTCCTGACAATGCTTCCCATCATTCGTAAAACAACTTTTAACTTTTGAGATACATTTATTTTGTCGTCTGCAAATGCCTTCATTTTGGACAAGTCTAAAATATTGTCGCTGGATAAGAAGTTAAGTCGACCATGATGCAGCGGAGGTTACGTCAATAATAATAATGAGCCACGTTATGTGAAAAGGGGGTTTAATGCGTCTGCAAAGAGTATCGATTCAAGTCAGCCTGCTCAGCCCCTGCAGGCTGATCTTGGTCGAAACTTTTTGCTTTAGTCAATTTTCCACATGTCAAAGGACCAGTCTAAAGCAGCCGGTTTTTAGATAAAATGGATTTCATTAATTCATAATTATTTGATGATTTGGTTGCAATAATGCAGCACGGAGATGCATTGGACGCCCTTTTGTCAGGGCGTGGCCCTAATGTTTGATATATCAAAAGATAGGAACTGTTTAACGCAGCGGTTGTTAACATTATTCCACAGTTGAAGTCCTTTTACGCTTTTTACATGTATTCATACCCTTTCAATTAGGTTTGCAACACGATCTTCGGTTGTTTTCCTTTGGTCCTTTTGCATGCAAAACATGGACCGACAGCAAAAAAGTTTCGATCCGGCATGAGTACATCTGTCGTCTATTTCGACTAAGAGAAGATAATTATTTTCGTTGAGAATAACGAAACGCATAAGTAAATTAAACCGTTTTTGGTTATAAGAAAGGCAGCACAAATAAAGATATTCCCCAAGGAAAACGGTTAGATCTTTCAGCGCCAAATAAGCGAACTCGACCTCTATTGACAACTGAAAATATATCAGCAAAATATATAATGTGCATTGCTATAACGCACATAACTTTATTGGGCAGGGGAGTCGGTGTCACCTTACTGAAGGTAAGTAGGAAGAAACACTTGAACAGTTTGATAGTAAAGCAAAATTGCCGCTGAGAAAACATCCACAGGCACACATGACGTGACAATGACACGTTCAGTACAAATCGATGTCTTGTGTGTCAGTCATTCGCTGAAATTCATTCCACGCACCGATTTCGCATAAATCGCACCAGGTTTGTCAGTGTAGCCTGTGGAATAGCAGTCAATATTTGAGATAGGGCTCTTACGAGTTCAAGCACTGTTACCGGTCGGCTATGAAGACGTCGGTGACGCGGTTTCATAACATCTCACAAACGCTCTTTTGGTGTAAAATATGGCGATACAGCATGCCAAGGTAAAATATGAACATTGTTTTGTCTCGGGAATTTCACCAGATGTGAGTGACATGAGGGCAAGAGTTGTCTCGCCGGAACGTGATATTATGGTAGCGTGTTTCAAGAAACGTCAAAACTAAGAGATGATTGGTTTCCCCAGGGTACCGTACTTGCTTTAAGTTACCATGGACGATGCAAATTTGGGATCTGTGAGTCGCAATTATTTCTTCCAAAAGCATCACAGCCCTCCTGCCAAAAGTTATTCGCTGAAAGACACATTTGTCGTTCACCGGGACATCGATCAACACAACGTCGGCCAGTAAAACTATCTGAATGCAAACAAGACTCACCGGCAAACAGGATATCTGCCCAGTTTTGTATTTTAAAGCGAATACGTTGTCTTTCGCACGCCAAAGAAGTTTTCCGACGGTAACAACGAAACACAAGGCGTAGTAATGGCCAGCAAGGGTATGGCATACGACTGATACATCAGCTCGTCCACTAATCGGTCGTCTGTATCAGGCGTATGCCATGGCCTTGTAGGCCATTTCTCACAGTTCGTCCACTAATTGGTCGTCAGTATCAGGCGTATGCCATGCCTTCGTTGGCCATTTCTCACAGTTCGTCCACTAATTGGTCGTCAGTATCAGGCGTATGCCATGGCCTTGTAGGCCATTTCTCACAGTTCGTCCACTAATTGGTCGTCAGTATCAGGCGTGTGCCACGGCCTTGTAGGCCATTTCTCACAGTTCGTCCACTAATTGGTCGTCAGTATCAGGCGTATGCCATGGCCTTGTAGGCCATTTCTCACAGTTCGTCCACTAATTGGTCGTCAGTATCAGGCGTATGCCATGGCCTTGTAGGCCATTTCTCACAGTTCGTCCACTAATTGGTCGTCAGTATCAGGCGTGTGCCATGGCCTTGTTGGCCATTTCTCACAGTTCGTCCACTAATTGGTCGTCAGTATCAGGCGTGTGCCATGTCTTTGTTGGCCATTTCTCACAGTTCGTTCACTAATTGGTCGTCAGTATCAGGCGTGTGCCATGGCCTTGTAGGCCATTTCTCACAGTTCGTCCACTAATTGGTCGTCAGTATCAGGCGTGTGCCATGGCCTTGTAGGCCATTTCTCACAGTTTGTCCACTAATTGGTCGTCAGTATCAGGCGTATGCCATGGCCTTGTAGGCCATTTCTCACAGTTCGTCCACTAATTGGTCGTCAGTATCAGGCGTGTGCCATGGCCTTGTAGGCCATTTCTCACAGTTCGTCCACTAATTGGTCGTCAGTATCAGGCGTATGCCATGGCCTTGTAGGCCATTTCTCACAGTTCGTCCACTAATTGATCGTCAGTATCAGGCGTACGCCATGGCCTTGTAGGCCATTTCTCACAGTTTGTCCACTAATTGGTCGTCAGTATCAGGCGTGTGCCATGCCTTCGTTGGCCATTTCTCACAGTTCGTCCACTAGTTGGTCTTCTGTATCAGGCGTATGCCATGCCTTTGTTGGCCATTTCTCACAATTCGTCCACTAATTGGTCGTCTGTATCAGGCGTGCGCCATGCCTTTGTTGGCCATTTTTCACAGTTCGTCCACAATTGGTCGTCTGTATCAGGCGTATGCCATGCCTTTGTTGGCCATTTTTCACAGTTTCTTCACTAATTGGTCGTCAGTATCAGGCGTATGCCATGCCCTTGCTGGCCATTTCTCACAGTTCGTTCACTAATTGGCTGTAGACAAGCGATGCTTCGGGCAGTTATTGCCGCTGTCTGAAAGCGGTTGATTAGATGCTGTTTGGGAATACTGATGGCTATACATCGTGACGTCACACTTGGTCGCCCTGACCATGAGCTATCTGAAACGCTGCCTGTGTTTTGGTAACGTTTCCGTAGAGATTGTACAGTGTTTTGATGCACTCATAACCGTCTTGCAACCTGAATCTGTGTTCTCGCTGTTTCAAGCATGCCCGCAGGACGTAAACATTCATTTTCGGATAGACGTGGTACCTACCATATGCATTAAAAATAAGACACTAGCTATGTTCTGTGAAAAGGGTGTTTGATGTATCTGCATGAAGTATCGACCAGGTCTGCCGGAGCGGTCCGAGTAGGCTGACCTGGGTCGAAACTTTTTTGCTTTTGGTCATTTTTCTACATGTCCAAGGACCAATCTACCTCATGATAAGTTGTCAGACAAAATGTATTTTAGGGATCCACCACTTACTTACTTGCATCATGGAGGCGCATTAAGTCCCCTTTTGTCAGAGCATGTCTCATTTTCTTTTTTCTGACCTTCACAGAGATACCTAGACACTAAGTGTGATCAGAATTAGCGACCGGAGGCGAAATGTGCATTTCTAAGACTTACATCTTCGAGGCAATTACGTGGTTCCAAAGGAGAAACGACACATATTTTGACATTTCTATACTTAGGGTCCTATTTTTTTTAAATGGTATGTGTGTAGCTTACAGACAGACATGACTGCAGGATATTATGAAATGTACTTGAACTTTTATTTCGCTAAAATACAATCAACTGAAACTAAGAGCAATTCTTGTCTCACAAGCTCGACTAAACTAGTGGACGATGTAAGTCCAAGAACAGAACAGACGTTCTGTGCAGGATGCTCTTGATCTAATACGTCCGCAGACGACCCTGTTTTCGCCTATGGCGAAGGGTGAAACACAGCGGGTGTTTACAACATTCATTATGTTATAAGGCTCGCAATATTAAAATCAACACGAAAGACTGCAATTCAATCGTCGACACTCCTTTTAACCCTTTTCCGCAATCCGAGACGAAAGTCGCGATTGTGGAAATATGCAAAGATTTGAAGATATTTTGTCAACCACTTACCAGAGAAACCCGTGTTTTAAAGGCCCTGAAGAAAAAAAACCTATGGTAACATTGTGGTAAAAGGAGAAAATGCTGCTGGTTGAACGGAGAAAATACTTGAAGCCAGTATTTATTTCTCTTTTCTCCATATTTTTCCCTACGCTTTAAGCGGCAGCTCATTTCAATCACGATTATTCGACTGCAAATGTTTTCAGCACAATTTTCCTCCTGCCACCATGTTTTCGAAACGCGATATGCTCTAAGTCGAAACATCTCGTCTTTTGGAGTTTACATGTAAATGACGTGGATTGCAGAAAGAGGCAAAGTATGTAAAGAGGGTGCAGGCTGTTTCTCAGAATACTCTTACAAGAAAATGCTGCATATATACAAAAAGATGCTAATCGTGTAGTTGAGACATGTTCTGTGAAAAGGGGGTTTAATGCATCTGCAAAAAGTATCTTCCCAGCTGAGCATGTGCTGTCCGCACAGACTGACCCGGGTCGAAACTTTTGGCTGTTGCACAATTTGTTGTCTATCAAAGAACAAGTCTACCTCATTATTCAATCGGTTGTTATACATGTACAAAATGGATTTTGCGGATCCGTATATATATGACTTAATTCGTACCATGCACCACGGAGATGCATTAAACCTTCTTTTGTCAAAGAATGGCTCATGTTTATAACATTGTGCCCCTGAGGTCGTATTCATCAACCATTGTTAATTGCATCCTTAGTGTAATTCCAGCTTTAAAAAATAACGTAATTTCTGATTGGCTTAATTATTAGGTTTAGCTTATCAGGGACAAGGTTACTATCCAATTAGTCAGAATTAAATAGGAATAGTATAAACTAAGTATGGTTGGTGAATACGGTACGAGCCCTAGTCATCCGGCTGTCTGTCTGTCCGTTCATCCCATAAGCAATTTTTGTAAGAAGGAAAACCCATATTTCACTTTTATGTGTTTAATAGCCATAAAGTGAACAAATCAAAGGACTGAAAGTCCTGAAAAGCAGGTTTCTATCATAGTGTAATTATATATTACAATCATATGAGGGAAAAAATTATAAATACTGATCTATCTGAACAAGCGGAAGTAGGGCAAATTCCAGTATGAACATTATGAAGGAGTATCTTAAACACACAACATGTTGTAACTAGAAGAAAAAAGTGAAGATATCCAAAAGGCATGGTACTTGCACAGAACGTATGACAACGCGTATAAGTGGATATTATTAAACACTGAGGCGATTATGAATAGATACATAATAAAATGACTACGGTTTACAGCAAATCTGAGTCGAGTGTGATGTTTAAAATATATAATATCAATAACCGATTGATTGTTTGGTATTTACCGACGTATTCAACATTATATCAGTTATCTCACAGTGACCAATGCACCTATCCATGCTTTCCTGGAGCTTATTCTATAAGTACTTCGGACAATGTTCTTCCCAAACTACTGGCTACTTTTTGACATAACTTTCGTTGGAACAAATATCAGCGATGAGAAAGGAATTATTATTTATCTATTTTTATTTTTAATTTCTTTTTCATTTTTTGCAATGACTGTCATAAATCTTCAGGAAGAAATTGACCAGGCTGGCAGTTCGAACCGGCGACCCCTTCATTTCAAGCCCGGTACATTACCAGACTAGGCCCTTGCTATATCAAGCTCTCTTTCTGACGCTTATTTAGCATAAAGTTTCTCCGTCACCGTAGACGCTTTCCTAGTTTTACTTCAGGTCTTTTAATAATCATCATTCACTGTCAGTGTGCTGTCGTTATGTTAAACAAACTGATGAAAACTCATGAAAAGGTAGTCAAGCTTACCCAGCGTGTACGCGAATGCCTGACTAAACATACGAGTATCTTAATCTTAGGCGTGGGTAATGGGGCACATCTGTATCTGTTATGATGGCATTCTCAAAAGTGTGATATATTATTAGAATTTGAAATAATCACAAAATCTTAACCAAGTAAAATTTTTCAGTTTTACATAATAAGTAATCAAAAGTATCTTTTTCATCATCATGGTGGCTAGGAATTGCTTCTCTCTGTAAATATTCTTTAAATCAACACATCAGAATCATTACATCAGATATATTCTAATTTATCTTTTGGTTCAAAAGAAGCAAAATAATGTTTATTCATCTTCATCAAGTCACATATTTATATGCGAGCCATACATTGTGAAAAGGGGCCTAATACATCGGTAAAAAGTAATGACCAATGTCAACCTGCTCAAACCGCGCAGGCTGACATGGATCGAGACATTTTGCTATTAGCAAATTTTCTGCATGTACAAGGACTAGTCAACCTCATGATTCGGTCGATTGTTAGACAAAATGGATTTTATGCATGGATCCACAATTATATGATGACTTGCTTGGTGCAATACATCAAGGAGTTGCATCAAACACCCTTTTGCCAGAGCATGACTCATGTTCAATTTTTTTTCAATGTTGTGCAAGTAACATTACCCTTGCCTTACCTGAAAAACACATGTCGATCGAAAACGGCTATATTCAAAATTATCTAAAACAGAAAGTCGAATGTGTGAGCAGCAATACGTAATATATATAGCCGGTAGGCTCTTTACCGGAAGGCAGATTTATGCTACCAGTCCCCTTGAAAGTTGGACTGTTGTTAAAAAAAATATTAAGTTTTAGATAACGATCCTGGTTTTTGCGACCCTGAAGAACTTTGATTTTAGGACTGAAAAACACATAACGTTGCGCCTTTAAATAAAATCGAGAAAAATCCAACCATCTGAGCAAGATTTAATTTCCTGGATACGTATAGTTTCAGATAGGTTATAAATTTGTCGTCTTTTATGAAGTTGTACATGTATACAAGTACATGCTTTGGTCATGTACAAGCCTGCGATTATTGTGCAGTGCTTTAAAAGACAAGTGCAGCGCCAGAAAAATATCTCTCCGTGATAAAAAGTAAATCTGTTTTAGCATTCGTGAAATCATTTAAACAACATATCTAACTCTATACATGTACTCAAATATGTCTTTGCATGGATAGAAAGCATTTTGGGAAAAAGAGAAATGCTGGTTCCCAGGATTTTCTCTTTTTCCCACAATACTTTCGAAAACCGTATTCCGGCAGGGTCGTTTAAATAAAGGATTTATTCGATGAAGAGCAATGGTTCACACTGTCCACTGCACCAGAATTTTGTGTGCCGCATTCACAGATCGTAACTGTTTGGAGTTAAAGGCGATAGAGATCTCCTTCTTTCCGCATTTTTTTGGGCACAGCTCAAACCTTCCGACAAACCCCTGCTTAGCCTCGATATCGCTATAAGAGAAAAAGAGAAAAGAAATCTGAGAGCGAAGTTAACCCTTATCCTGCAATATAACTTCAATGAAACCTTCAAGCCGATAGTAAAAGCACGGATAATGCTATTACAAACTTATATTTTTGGAGAAAAATATCTCCTTACCGGACAGTGTAGATCAAAGATCAGACTGTGCAGTCTGATCTTGTCAGAAAGGTAAGTGGGTCGCGCTTAGCAGCCTAAAGGTTAAAAGAATTTTTTTTTTCAATCACTAAGGAAATACCAGAAATTTAAAATTTAAAAAGCTTATCATCTTATCAGATTACTTTTTAAAGTGAAAACAATGTAGGTCAACGTTTAAGGCAGTCTGAGCTTAACGCTTAACCCCTTACCAAACAACAAAGCTTTAGACTAGTTCATTTTGAAAGCTTAAGCAGGCAACAAATTCAACGCGCATGAAATGATGGGATTTGTCTTTGAAAGGGCAGAAAGCGTTGTAAGAGAAAAGAGAAAATACTGGTTTCCAGCGTTTTCTCCTTTCCTCCATAATACTTTCAAAGTTCTTCTCCTTCAGGGTCGTAAAAACATAAACTTGTGTGTAAAGGGTTAATTAACTCTTTCAGTGCCAAATTTCTAAATTCGACCTCTTTCGACAGTTTAAAATTTAGTCGACTGACATTCAGACTGATCCATATTTTACAGCCTTGACTAAATAAGCGGATGGCATAGATTAATGATAAGACTGCACGTTCTGTGTAGCCTGATCTTGATCTATGCCGTCCGCAAAAGCCTCAGTTTTCACCTGTGGCGCTGAAAGGGTTAATATCTATAGAAGCATCTAAAATGGTGCCTAGCAGGCTAAATTAATTAAGATTATCTGGAAGTTTGGAATCAGCATACCAAGTAGGCAAGATTTCCTAGTAAACACAGTGACAAATTCTTTGCTTTACAACAAAACGATTAAATGCGTGGGAACCAAGAGTAGCAGTGGTTTAACCCAGGAAACATATTGATAAATGAGTTGTTGCCGTGATATTATTGTCAAAACTTTGAACGTGGCTACAAACGCCTTTAAATCGATCAGTTTGCAAACAAATAAAATTCTACTCGCCTGCATTTTTGGACTAGTCCTTTCGGCAGACCCGGCCCCTCCACTCTAAGTGTACAGTCAGTCATGGGAACAGACAATGGGTTCTTAAAGGATACTTCAACCGGAAGTATCTCTCCCCTTTTGCACGTTGCAGGTGCCTGAAAAATATTGAGAGGGATAAATATAAACTTGTACATTATTATGCATCACCCGCAACCGTGCACTAGTTTTAACGCAAAACCAAATCTATGGATGACAGATATTAGGGGGTAACATGTGCTATGTAATATAAGTCATGCTCTGTGAAACTCGAAAGGGGTTTAATGTATCTGCAAAACGTATCGACCCATGTCAGCCTGCGCAGTCCGCGCGGACTTGACATTGGCCGAATCTTTTTACTGTCTTTAAAGTTTTGAAAGTCAAAAGGCCTGTCTGCTTCATGATTCAGTCAGTTGTTAGGCGAAGTGGATTTCATGAATCCACAATTATAATAATAATAGTTATGATGACTTGCTTGGTATAGAGCATCACTGAGATGCATTTAACCATTTTTTGCCAGTGCATGGCTCATATATTATTTAAAAGTGTGCCGTAATGGTCGGGTTCAAATAAGAGTAGAATTATTTGTTCGCTCTATAGCTTTTTATCGAAGGACAAAGTTCTTTCCAGGATCAATTACAGGTGCACGAAAGAGTAAAATAATTGGCAATGTGGTCAGTTTTCTTCAGCATCACCAAATCACTGGATGGCAGATATTAGGGGACAATATGCACC
Organism: Tridacna gigas; assembly: GCA_945859785.2. Lineage (NCBI taxonomy): Eukaryota > Metazoa > Mollusca > Bivalvia > Cardiida > Cardiidae > Tridacna > Tridacna gigas. The sequence goes on from OX244028.2 coordinate 60,116,543, forward strand.
GATCAGACAATAATATTGAGCCGTGGAAAAAGGGGCTTAATGAATCTCCATGATGCATTATAGCAAGACATCAACTAATTCCATAAAATTTGTTATGTCTAACAACCGACTGTATCATAAGGTAGACTTGTCCTTTGACATACAGAAAATTGACCTGCAGCGAAAACTTTAGGCCAAATCAGCATGGCTTATGTAATTTAAGTGTGTCATAAAAGTATGTTCTAGAAGTAAAATTATTTGTTCGCTCAAAAGCTTTTTATCAAAGGACATAGGTTATTCTTTCAAGGGTCAATGACTCATGCACGAAAGATAAAACCTTTTGGCGATATTATTAGTTTTTGTGTGGAGCAAACGTGAGAACTTGAATTTCTTAGCCCCGCAACCTCCCGCAGTGTCGCGGATGAGGCAGAATTCTGCTCCGTAACATTTGGTTATTGAAGCAAAGATCGATAATAGAATGCCCGCTTAAAGAAAATGCAGAAAAAAAAAAAAATGTTTCTTTTTGTGTGTGTATTTTCTCATCCAGCAGGCCGTAGGAACAGGAGGCCCACGCGGGGGTAGGGTGTCTTCCCCCCCCCCCCCCCCCCGCAATTATTCTGCCAATGTTACCAACAAAAGTAAAGTACCAACAAAAATCTATAGCTCTAGATCTTACTGATTACAAAAATACGGCAGTGGGTTAATTAATAAGTTTTGCGTGTAGATATACCTAAATAAGAATTAGACTGTTGTAACGGTGCAGTCTGTTTACGTCACTGTTTACGTCATTACTGTCGCATGTCCATACTTTATTCATTGTTATATCACAATACTTTATTCAAGCTTGTGCTCCCCCTCCAATCAAATTTTGCTCCCTACGGGCCTGTTCAGAGCACTTTGATCACGTTAATTGACATTTAATTGTACATGTATGTTATATGTTTTTATGTTACTGGCACCGAGATTGATATCATGCATCATTTCAGAAATTTTAATAATCATATAAAGATTTTAAGTTGCCGTTTATGTACTTTAAATCGTTTGTACTCTGCCATTAAATATATGTATTTTCATAGAAAGTGGCAATTTTCCAAAAAAAAAAAATAAATAAATAAATAAATAAATAAAAAAATGTTCACAGAGCGATCAGAGAACAGTAAACGTGCCATTTTATTTATGTGACGTGGGGCAATAAGCTGACTAAATCTTGAACATAAACAATACATGAAAAATTTGATCAGCCCCACGATGACAACATGGCAATTTTCGACAAATGAAATGACCAGTTACAAATCAGTTACAAGTACAAAAGGATTGTGGTGAAAAATTTCCGAATTTATGTTAAAATCGACACTCAATATTGAACAGTTAACAATACTTATCGCCAGTGCGCTTGAGTTCTCTCTCTGTGAGCACTGATGTGCATATTGAACAATGAACAAAACTATCGAGACAACGCTATATCATCAGGACATACACGGTGCTCGTAAAGTAACAAAACGTTGACTAATCCATAAAGAGGAATAACAAATTAGATATGTAAGTCTTAATATACTTATTAGACAATGCATCGTAATGAAATCTGCCTTTATTCGTACAGATTGTTGCACTTGATTGTACTTCATAGTGACGCCATTGATTTTTGTTTGCTCGTGGCCCCAGTAGTAAATCTAAGCGGACCTTTAACTTGACAAGATCTGCTAATGGAAATAAGAGTACTGAAACAAGAAATGTAAATTCCTCTTTCCGTTGATTGAAGATAGTGATATCAACAAGATTCATTGTCCCCTAACAACTTTAACTTGATGCGATATTGTTGAAGGGTGAAATGAGACACTGGCTTGGAGAGAATGATGCGTTTGGTATTTGGCGAAGCAACTTCAGGTATTCGTGGAAAAAAATGCAAGGCACAGAGATATAAATAAAATACTGTTGAAAGCTGAGATAAAGAACAAATAAATAAATGAGCCATGCTGTGTGAAAAAAAGGGTTAATGCTGCTGCAAAAAGTATCGATTTATATCAGCCTGCGCAGTCTGAACAGGCTAATATGAATCTAAACTGTTTATCTTTTTGTAACTTTTCCGCGTGTCCGAGGACCATGTTTCCTTATGATTCAGTCTGTTGTTAGACAACATGGATTTTCTGGATCGATTATTATGTGCTGACTTGCTTGGTATAATAAATCAATGAGCTGCATTAAACCCCTTTTGCGAGAGCATAGCTAAAAAGAAAATAGATAAATGGGCGAGCCTACCTTCACCGTAAGGTGCGGCTTGCGAAGTCTGAGCTGACATTTGACGGGACAAGCTTGCTCAGTAGGAAACACGAGAAAGAGCCCAGATATGTCCAATATACAGTGATCCATAAGATGTTCTAAATATTGTGCTTCTTCTATTTTCAGGTTGATTTCTTCGGCTGCAAAATTGCAACAAAACGCGAAATTCAACTCTTTATAAGACGACAACAATAGTGAACGAACAGTCACTGTTGTCTAACACTTATACTTCACTTTTGTCTATCGCTTACGAGAAAATATAAACAATATTAATAATACTACACTTAACTTACAGCGTTGAAGGGAGCTAATCAGATGTTTAAAATTTTACAGAAATTTAAGAAAATGATTCGTTACTAAATTTAATAACTTATAATGCACCGGGGGTAAAGAAGAAAGACAAAAATTAGAAACGACTTTTTTTTTTTTCAATTCCCTATGTGGACTAAGTAGCTTCTTCATTTATTTTTTTATTTCGCGCCAGAGTCTTGCTACTTTAGACTCGTGGAACTGTCACATGATAAATATCACGCGTTGACTACGAGAATTTTTATTCAAGTACGATGATGTCATATCTGAAGTAATAAAACTTGACAGAGTAAGTGGGAAAACGACCATCCCGTTATTTAAACGCCAAAAATGGCATCTTTTTCTCGGTGGGTAATCTACATAACGGAGCCGCTGGCTCCGCACTTAAATGTTGTGTTGGTCTTCCGGGACACCTGTGGCTCCAAAGTTGTAGCTCGTAAACAACCCGTCTGTCAGGTAGGTGCTCGGTATTTTCATTTATTTCTCTTCTTTGAATGGTATTAACAAGAAAAAATGAATTCTATTCGACCGCTGAAATATTTTACTGTTGAAATACGCAAAGGATACTGAGCAAAGCCCTCAGGATTGTCTGTGAAACACCTTCTTCCGAGAGGAACTTTCGGATGGTGACACAAGACAGTTGGTGTTTCTCTTAAATAGATTGCTTATTGAAACTGTTTGGCTACTTTAATTGTGTCTAGGTGATAGATAAACAGCCACAATGCCCTCCAACGTGTTTCTGAGTAAAATCACAGAAAGTGTGCTTAAAACACATCTGGCTCCATTTATGTAAAGTGGCTCCGTTTTTGAGTCGCCTGGTTGCGTAGCAACCAGGCTCTCATTGTTATCATCCTGATCTATGGGGTGACGTAGGCATACCTCCGGCCTTGTACTGCTTCCTGGCCGAGTTCCGGTTTACGAGATAAAACATAGTTTTCTAATTATTCGGTAAACAACCCAGTTTCTGTCGTAAATAACTTACAATTTTGCCTTTGTGATAATGAATATGTCTACAAAGACTTAGCTTTTTAACGGTTTAAACTTTTGAAACAATCTTTTCGTCCACATGGGTACACGATATCCTATCGCTTACACAGACGTCATCTTTAAATATAGCGCATTAGGTATATATCTAAAAATAGACGTCGTGACCTAAAGTTTGCGGACACGCTGAAAAATACTCTCCGACGACAAGCGTCTTTACTACGACACGCTTTTATTTGTGGACAGTTCTCAGTGAAAATGGTTCGATAATTACCCATTAGAAGTACATTCTGAATCTCACAATCTGTCCTTAATTGTTAAAAGTCTCATTACAATTCAACACCCAACTTACGGTCGGAAAGAGAAAGGCGATACCGAGTTGACATTGAAGATTTCAATGGAGATTTTTCTCAACAGTTGGCTATTTTTTTAAAACAAATTTATAACGACTTGGAATGATTGCATTGCCTTCTTAAATATTCTTACACGTTGCTTCTTCAGAGCTTTTTATTCTAGACTTTAAATACTTTGCACACCAATATTCTAGGTGCACAGAGATCGTACATAGCGTATGTAATGCGCACGGTTCTAGGCTGTACCAAGTCATCGCTTAGCAGGTGCTTTCTGGAATGTAACTGTGCGACAAATATAGATCTTATAATCACGTGACGTGTAACGTCATTTGCACCACGGAATTCTTTATAAATTTACATATTTATGAATCAGTCGCTGCTCAAAGCGGCCCTTATTTTCAACGTACACCGACCTAAAGCTTTAACGATCCATGCAGAGAGGGTGTTTAAAGTATACTTTTTTTGATTAATTGTTTTTCGTTTTTAAAGAGGTGAATTTGTAAAACTCTGCGTTTTTTTTTTTTTTAATGTGCGATTAACCTAGATCTAGTATTTATGAAACAACAATTTATTAGTGCGGGTGTCAGTATGCAAGGTGCTTTCGTAACTGCCAAAATCTGAATTCAGACGAGAATTCGACTTGAAACTACGCAGTTCTAACAACCAGCAATCTGAGAACTTGACTTTTTACTCCACCATATTTCAAATATAATAGAACATACTAATGTTAACCCACTCGAACAAGTTCTTTATTGGTGTGTTTGTAATCTTGTCTAGGGTTGTTGTAAAGGGTAATTTAGAGCGAACCGCAAACATTTAGTTTAAGCCAAAGCAGTATACATGTAGATCTCTAAAATTTTCAATTGGTGTGGAAGCAGTACTAATTCCTGGGACGTTATAAAACAGAGACAAAGTTAAAAGGCTGACGATCATGCCATTGGGTTATATTTTTTTTCTTGAGCTGTAGCAGCCACATTCTTAGAGTCCACTGTGGACAAAAATTGAACCCAGATAGCAACAAATACAAATTATTTCCAAAGGACAAGTAGATTACTGAGTCAAATATTGGTGTGTGCTCCAGAGACATTTCAGTCCTATGATCATGAAATTGCCAGGCTGTTTGTCTTAATAATATTTTTTGACAAAACTGAAAGTAGGTCACCAGGGGTTAAAAGAAAAAGGTTGTCACTAGGTCAAATCAGACAGAACCGTAATAGATCTAGTACTATAGAATCCATTTATTTTCAGTCCAGTACTCACGGAACTTGTCAGGCTTAGATTAGATATGGGTGAGTTGCAAACGAGTATTTTTGGCCTAAAAGTTTGTCACTAGATCCAATACCAGAAGACAAAGTTCAATTGAGTTCCATACTGATGTTGCCTAAATGGTCCTCTTGTAAAATTGTTCAAGTGGTTCAGCTCTGTTTCTATAAACTTCACAGAAGCTTCAGAACTGAGTAGTAACATTTCAAAATAACAGCCTCTGAAACTATATAAACAATTATACCCAAATTTCATATCTAGCATCCTGTATTTGGAAAGGACAATTATTGAAATTAAACGATATATGTATAACCATGTTGTCCAATTTTAGAAAATTTGTGTCATATAAAACAACTTGCTCTAAATCTGGGGAGAAAATGTATTCCCTATTCTACTGAAATTATTTAGAATGCTTGTTTTAGCAAAATGTGTAAGAATGAAGATATACATGTAAGTTAAGTCACCCAGATTCTGCACTAGAAAAACATTTTTATCAAACTAGAACCATAATTTCTGTCCACATTCTTTACAGGCATTATCAAGCTAGGGAGGAACTGTAAATATTGATTTAACTTAGACTGTTATTACGCCCCATTGAATTTCGGGGTGGGGGGGGGGATATGGTTTTCATGTTGTCTGTCCGTCCGTCTGTTCGTCCGTCCGATTTTCCGTCCATTCAGACAGATATGTTCTAAAATCATTGACGAAAGTTAATGAAACTTCATACATGTGGTCCTCATGATAGTCCGCCGATACACTTTTTTTTTTTTAATGTAATGCCTTGTCATGGAAAAAGGGCGCTTGATGTCTTTCGGTTGTATTTTGTTTTTGTTTTTAAAGCGGTGTCATAGCAAAAGGGGGTTTGATGTATATTTCCATTCTGGACCAATCTCTTTAACTACTGGACAAAATTTTATGAAAATTCATATTTATATTGTTTATCATAAGCCACAGACAATCAGTATTTGTTTTTATTTAATGAAATTCCCTATCATGGAAAAAGGGGGATTAATGTATATTTTCACCAATAACAAAAAAAGGTCATTTACATGCAAAACAAAATACCTCTTATAATTATGTTTCTATAAAAAAAAAATTTTTTTTCGGAGGTGGATATCATTTCAACGAAATGACTTGTTTTGTATTGATTGTACCTTTTGAAAACCATTTTTTTAAATGAAGTCGCCTGGGGTAAGAGACTTTGAACTTTTTAAACCTGTTCCTTGTGCCTAAATTTTAATTCTCACCACATATATTTGTTTTAATATAAATTTTAATATGTCTGTAATTTTAGGATGACAACTTAGAAATATGCTTGCATATAATACTGTCTTATAGTTGAGTTATTTTGTATCTCGAATGTGTTTAATAGATTTGAACAAAAAAGGGTGAAAACTTCTAACCCATTACCATCCAGGCGACTCTCAGGACTATCAGTCCTTTGATTATAGTATAGCTCTGAAGGTGTAGATATACTTTTGTTCAGACAGCTTCGAAATTATTATATTACTCCTTGACAACTTTGTGCAAAGATTTTACGTATCATAAGGTTTGTGAAAAATATATTTGAAACAACGATGCCCTTGGCGTGCTTATACAGGCTATATATCATTAATATTTTTTCAGCATTACGGAGCGTTGTCTGCACATATCAATATCCTTCGAAATTTTGACCTATCTGCTATGATGTATCACAATCCTGGACAGGACAAATACCTTCCTTGAGTTTTTTTTTTTTTTCCAATTACTACTTCCTACAATATTTTTCCCAAGCCACTGGCTACCATTGGGCATAAGCATCGTCAAATCAATGATGAGATGTGAGAGGTGAACGAATCCTGTTGTAATGAATATTATCAGTCCTTTGAAAAGAAATGAACCGAGTCGGGAATTCAATACAGGAACTCACTGGTTCAATCTACCGAACGAGCATCACCACTGGAAGATTAAGATTACTATCAGTAACAACAAGAACAACACCAACAGAGACAACAACACAGAATCACTGCAACAAAACAACAGCAAAAAAAATGTCAACAGTAACAAAATCAAACGTACTTTGGTGTGACAGCACATGTTTACTCTGAAATTTTTCTTTCAGTATCACTCTATGATGAACGCCGGTATAGTAGACCGTGGACACACTGATAGTTCCTCCAAAATAGCGGATCTCCTCACTTTTATTCGTTGCACGTATCTGTATCGCCACAATGTCCCCAACAAACGTATCTTTATTACATATCACCTCAACTTCAACATCCTAGACAACCAATATACAGGCGAAAGGAGGTTCAATGCATCTCAGTGATGCATATCATACCAAGCTAATCGTCACACAAGTATACATTCATAAAAAAAAACATTTTGTCGAAAACCGCATGAATGGTATTCGGACTTAGAGACACTTTACAATTAGCAAAAATCATCGACCCATATCAGCCTGCGCAGTTTTCACAGAGTATGACTCATATAATAAAGGTTGAAAACTGGACTTTTCTCATCAAAAAAAAAAAAAAAAAAAACAGAATGTCAACCATTGTAGAAGATAATGACTATCTTAAATATGGACGTTTCTCTCCGATACAGAGAGCAAAACGCACTGAAAGGGACAGCTGGACCCGTTAGTAGTATAGGAGAGTAGACCTCGGACAAATGAGGCATTTTGTCCGGGGTCTACCCTCCCTGGAGCCATTTTGTCCCGAGTTCCCTCTCCCTGGGAGAGGGAACTAGGGACAAAATGTCCAAATTGGTCCGAAAAATTGTCCTGAGGAGGCTTTTTTGACCTTTGGGCGGCCATCTTGGATTTGTCCCTAGTTCCCTCTCCCTGGGAGAGGGAACTAGGGACAGAATGTCCAAATTGGTCCGAAAAATCGTCAGAGGAGTGAGGAGGAGTGAGGAGGAGTGAAGAGGAGTTACCTCTCTAGGTATATTGACAAGTTTGTCCCCCATACTACGGCTTTTTCTACCATGTTGGACTTAGTCTTTTCCCCACGATATGGGTTATATACCATCTTACGCTGGCTCAGGCAGACACTATCGTTGGACTTAGTCTTTTTCCGTCTTCATTCGCCTGAGATCTGTTCTTTCTACCATTGTGGGTCTTAGTCTTTTCTATCTTCGATTAGGTGTTGTAGATCATAGACTTAGTCTTTTTTCTATAATAGATATTATAGATAGAATATCATATTCTATATGAGCGTAATGGTCTATCTACATGCTTCCGCTCACGTTCGTGCTCTTTTAATGGAATTAACGTTAGCCAATCGTAGGACTCGTTACATTTTTCTGCATTCGCATAGCTATTGTGGGACTTAGTCTTTTTTTCTCTAATAGACATTGTAGATAGAGTATCATATACCTACATGCTTTCGCCCATGGTCGCGCTCTTTCATTTTAATGGAATTCTGTTAATTCTGTATCAAAGTAGGTCAATCCTCCTGCTAGGTTATAAAAGCCAGCCGATTTCTCTCATTCCCACGATGAAGTTGTCCGGGCGTTGTTCTCCATGGTGAGTCTTTTTTTCTCCCATGTTGAGTTTCTAATTGGAAAGTACTTAGTAAACCTTGTACTAAGTTATACTGCTAATACCAAGTTGTTGTGGGTTATCTGATGGAAGTTCGGAAAGGAAGTGAAGGAAGTTATAGGCTTTTCAGACCTAGTCATTCAGACCTACCCAAGACCTAGAAAGTTCTTACTTTCTTCAAATTGTCAAAACAAACAAAGTCAAGTCCTATATGTTTTTCATATTTTTATTTATTGTCAGATAATCATTACATTGAACTGTTAGAAACAATGAACTGTTAGAAATTTTTATTTAAAACAATGAATGAATCATGTATTGTAAGTTGAATAATGTTAAAACATTCTGTACAATAATCATTACAATGAAACTTTTATTTATGTACAATAATCAGTATTTGGGGTATTGTCTGAATTGCAGTCATGTTTAAAAGTTACAGGCATAAAACAATGTCGAACAGTACAAGTGGTTCTAAAAAGACTAGTACCTTATTCGGACAGTACACTTCTAAAACCATGTCTAAGAGACCATTGCATGAATTGCAGTCATGTTTAAAAGCTACAGCCCCTAAAACAAGGTCTAAAAGTCTAGTACCCTAGTTAGTAGCCTAGTTAGTATCCTATTCGGACGGTACAAGCGACGATGAGGCAACGCAGTCTTTGAAAAAATTTGTTTTTAAAATAGTTTTTAAACAGTTCTTTTGAAACATTGTTTTTCTGTTAAAAATTACAGACACAATTTTCTTTTTTTCTTCGGGATGTCAGGCTCACACTCACTCTTACGTTTCTTTTCATTATTTTTCACAACATCGGATTTCCATTTACGTCTCAATTCGATATCTGAACAGATCTTCTTTCCTTCTCGTCGAGTAGGTTTTACTGGTAGGACTTTCTTTTCTGAAGAAATCTTGTTGATTTTATCGTTGATTTTCTTTTCTGAAGAAATCTTGGCTTTCCCCTCTCCAGGTACTGAAGAAGGTTTCCCTGAAGATTTTTGAGCCCTCTGTTCGTTGATTTGATTATCCCCAACTGTTGAGGATTTATCGTTGATGTTATCGTTGATTTTCTTTTCTGAAGAGGTTTTCTTCTTCACGGGGTAATCTATCTGAATTCTACAGATTTCTGTATCGCTGATTTCTGTGTTATCAAGTTCCATATTTTCAATCTGCCTTTCGATCTGATTTTCGATCTGCTTTTCGGTCTGATTTTCAGTCGATGGCTCGTTGGTTTTATCGTTGGTTTTATCGTTGATTTTCTTTTCTTCAGATCCTGAAGAAATTTTCGCTGAAGATTTTTGAAGCCTCTGTCCCTTTCCACTCGATAAAGTTGTAGGCTGTGACGGTTTTGTCTTTCGTTTATTCTCGTCTACTTTATAGGATAATAGAGACCCAACGTATTTCATATGTTGAGAGTCCCAATCCATTTCCTTTATTGGGTGAATTTCGACATCGTGGGTGTGGGTGTTCACGAAGACAAAAACAAATCTCCACATTTGATTTTCTTTCTCTGGACATTGGCTGGCCCAATGTCCTGATCTGTCGCATGTAAAGCAAATATTTGTTGTCGTATCATCCACTCTATGGCGTTTGTCGAATGTTGCTTGATCTAGGACTCTGGTGATACGATAGACGCCTTTTTCTGCAAAATGTTGGTGGGATAGAAATGATCCCACGTAGTTCCCAGTATGGTAGACTTGATATCGTGGTGGTATATTGGTGATCTCATAATCGTGAGTGTATGGGTTAACATACAGATACACTCTCTTCGGTGTTGTACTTTTTATCTTGAACTCGCTCATTTTTTCTATCGACTGCTCTGTTCGAACTCTTTCCGAAGAATGATGGAATTGTCGATTGTAACACCTTTTTATGCCCATTCGGTCTGAAAAAAGATATAAAAGCCAGGTTTCTTGAGTTCTGGTCATTATATGTCTGGATCATTGCTTGAATTGCAGGCATGTTTAAAAGTTACAGACATAAAACAACGTCTAAAAGGCTAGTCCCATATTCGGACAGCACAAGCGATGGTGAGGCAATTCAGCCCATGTCGAAAAAGAGGAAAAAATTGCTACCAGCCAAGAAAAGAAAAAGAATCCTAGTCTATCCAGACAGTAGCAGTCATGATGAAAGCGACGATGAGAAATTTCCACCCAAAAAGAGAAAAATTTTGAAAGAAGAAAGTGATGGTGAAAGCTATAAAAAATCTTTGAAAGAAGAAAACGATGAGAAATGTCCACCGTCAATCTCAACAAAGAAAAAATCTTTGAAAGAGGAGAAACAGTCCTTTTCAGGACTAACCAACGAAGATGAAAACTCTTTGAAAGAAGAAAACGATGTGAAATGCCCAACGTCAACCTCAACGAAGCAGAAATCTGTACAATTGAATATGGATTGTACCAGCGAAGACGAGAAATCTTTGAAAGAAGAAGAATCCAAAAAATCTTCTTCAGACAAAAACGCTTTGGATGTGAGAAGCCTATACGTCTTAACAGAAGTGGGAAAAAAGACGTCAAGAAAATTCAAAACAGAATCCCATCTACTGGAGGCGTCTTTTAAGAAATTCGATGAGCTACAGCCCCAACAGTTGACCGGTTTATTCGACGATGTTATCCAACAAATCGTTCAAAAGTTAAAGGCTGAATCGAGGGATATGATTAGAATCAGTGTCAACCACCCTTCATTGGATATGGGGATTCATATTCCCTTTCTATATGTGGGGGAGTTGGAGAGTCATACGATGTTGGACGAAATTGAAAAAGTTCTACAATCGAATGAAGAATTCGTCTTGAACGATGGTCGCATGACATTCGATATCACACATACGATACCGCCAAGTGGTAGTGGGAAAAGAATTAGAGCCACAGAAGTATTGGATTCGAAAGTTTTCGCAAAGAAGAAACAATCGATTATTGAAATTAACAATGAAGATCATCTATGTTTTGCAAGAGCGGTTGTTGTGGGGGTTTGCTACCATGAACGTGAAAACACCCAAGAATGGAACCGAAGATGGGATCTCATCAAAAGATCAAACAGACCACTTCAAAAGACTGAAGCTGAGAAATTGATGAATAAAGTTGGACTTTCATCGACACAGCCTGTAGGTCTTGAAGAATACAAAAAAATTCAAGAGTTCTTGTATGAAAAAGGCTATGTTATTAAAGTTCATCAACAGCTATCGAAATTGGAAAAAGTATTTGAACATCCAGAAGTGAAAGACGATAGTAAAATCATACATTTGTACTTTCATCAAAATCATTATGATTACATTAAATCCATCACAGGATTTCTTGATTGTGCTTGTTATTGTGAGTTCTGCGACACACGTTACAACAGTCGGGAAACCCATTTTTGCTCAAAGATCTGTAAAGGTTGCTTTCGTGCTGGAAGATGTCCATCAGAATCAAAAGAGTATGTCTGCGACAAGTGTCATAGGCGATTTTTCAGTGCAGCATGCTTGAAAAATCACAAAACGCTTCAAGGTAAAGAGAAGAAAACTATTTGTGAATTAGTGAAACTCTGTTCAAAATGTGGAGGTCAGATTTTTGACAGAAAGAAAAATCATGTCTGTAGGGAAAAGAAAAAGTGTCCCCTTTGCAAGAAAATCGTTGACTATACTCATCGTTGTTTTATTCAGCCTTACCAAAGTAAGATGAAGCACGACAACGATGATGAGACGAGTTCTTCTGTAGTCAAAAAACCTTTGTTCATATTCTTTGATTTCGAATGCCAGCAAGATACAGGGGTACACATTCCGAATTACTGTATTGCTCATCGCGCCTGTGGTAAATGTATCGATAAACCACTTGATTTTCATTGTTCCACATGCAGTGAATTCAAAGAAGGAAGAGAAGTTATTTTTCAAGGAAAAGAAACGTTGAGTCAATTTTGCAACTGGCTCTTTACAAAACATCATAAAGGAATCACAGGTATTGCCCATAATCTCAAAGGCTATGATGGGCAATTTATTCTCAATCATATTATTAACGTAGGAATGAAAGAACCAGAAGTAACCATGAATGGGAATAATATTTTGAAGTTAGAGCTGAATGGTGTGAGTTTGATCGATTCCTTCAGTTTCATGAATTTTGGGCTGGCAAAATTTCCGACTACGTTTGGACTTCAAGAAATGAAAAAAGGTTACTTTCCTCACTGGGCAAACACAGATGAATTCTGGGATTACTCTGGTCCGTATCTGGATATGTCTTATTACAAACCCGACTCAATGTCTGAAGAGGCTCGATCGAAATTCATAGTCTGGTATAATGACAAAGTTCAAAACGGTGAGGAATTCAATTTTCAAAAAGAGATGGAGATGTACTGTCGATCGGATGTTGATATCCTAAGACGAGGTTGTGGTGAATTCAGAAAGTTGTTCATCGAACAGAGTGGAATTTGTCCATTTACAGAGTCGTTTACCATAGCTGGAGCCTGTAACAAGATTTGGCGAAAAGATTATTTACCAAAAGATCAGATAGCCATTATTTCATGCAAAGATCCAATCAGACGTCGGTTTTCTATGAAAGCAATACGTTGGGTTCAAAGCATCGCTAGAGAAAAAGTGATTCGTATTCAACACGCCAAAAATGGTGGTGAATACCGAATAGGGAAATACACTGTAGACGGATTTCACCACCAATCAAACACGGTGTATGAATTCCTCGGGGATTTATTTCATGGCTGCCAGACATGTTTCAAGGATCGAAAATATATCAACCCCATCAATGGAAAATCAATGGCTGAATTGTACGACAGTACTGTCGAACGACTAGAAACCATCAAAAGAATGGGTTATAACGTCGTGACCATATGGGAGCACGAATTCGACGCCAAGATGAAGAAGGACAAGGAATACAGAAAAACCTTTGATAGTCTATACCCGAACCATGACCCCATCGAACCAAGAGAGGGTTTGGCTGGAGGCAGATGCAATGCAATAAAAATTGTCTATGATGTTGAGGAAAGCAGTGAGAAGGAAATCAAGTACATTGACATTTGCTCTCTGTATCCTTACGTCTGCAAACATAAATTCTATCCTGTAGGCCATCCAACAATCTTGACTTATGAGAACATTGACATGGAGAATATTCGTCAGTATGAAGGACTCATTAAATGTAAAGTTCTACCCCCAATGGATTTGTTTCACCCCGTTCTTCCAGTTCACTGTAACGGCAAGATGATGTTTCCACTTTGTATGAAATGTGCACAAGAAAGTTCAAAATTTTGTAATCATGACAGAGAAGAGAGAGCCTTAGTTGGAACTTGGGTTACATTCGAACTGTTCAAAGCTCTCGACTGTGGTTATCGACTAATGCAAGTGTATGAAATCTGGCATTTCGACTCTGTTTCGGACCAATTCTTTAAAGGCTATGTGGACAATTTCTTGAAAATCAAGCAAGAAGCTAGTGGCTATCCCGGTTGGTGTCAGACAGATTCAGAAAAGACCCAATTCATTCGTGAGTATGAGGAAGCTGAAGGGATTCGTCTCGACCCCAAACGTATTCAAAAAAACCCTGGCAAAAGATCATTTGCTAAGATTATGCTGAACTGTCTTTGGGGAAAATTAGCACAGCGTGAAAACATGAGCAAGACGAAATACATCAGAGAACCGTCTAAATATTTCGAGTTGATTACCGACCCGAAATATACGGTGAAACATGTGGAAATCTTTGACAATGAGTGCGAATGCATTTTAGTCAACTATGAAGAAAAGACGGACTTTGTCGAAACGCATGCGACAGCCAATGTTATTGTAGCATCTTACGTAACAGCTTATGCAAGATTGGAACTGTACAGCGTTCTTGAAAGATTGGAGGATAGAGTTCTGTATTTCGATACAGATAGTTGTATGTACATTCATGATCCTGAATTGTGGAACCCTCCCATTATTAACAGTAGACTAGGAAAATGGACCGATGAAGAACCTGATTGTAGAATTACTCATTTCAGAGGATTAGGACCCAAGAATTACGCTTATAAGATGAGAACAAAAGATGGAAAAGAAAAAAGCAAATGTAAAGTCAAAGGAATTACTTTGGATCACAATACAAATCAGCTGGTGAATTTCGACACCTATTCAAAATGTGCTTTGGATCGCACCGTAGAAATTAAAGTTCAGTATGACTGTAGAATCAAAAGATATAGAGACAGAACAGTGACCAGTGAACCACAGACAAAAACGTTTCGCTCTGTATATACCAAAAGAGTTATTGTAAACGATACTGATACTGTCCCCTATGGCTATAAAAGTTTGAGGATATATAAATAGACTGTAAGAAAACAATATCGTGTTACATCGAAGTGAACGATCAAAGTAAGACGTTCTTTAAAAATCAGTTTTAAAACCAGTTTTAAAAACAGTTTTAAAAAAAACAGTGGAAAATCAAAAGTGGAAAAATCAAAAGTGAAAGCTATCAAAAAGTGAGAAATCATGTCAGGCGAAAAAGTTTATAGAGATTTTATCCAGCAGCACACGCTCGATGAACAACTACAGTTTGACATCAAATTCGCCTGTGTGAAACTTTGGATAGATAAATTGCATAAGGGAGTTGCAAAAGGAGAAACATCCTGCAAATTGTATAGAATGCACAGCTTTATTGTGATGATGTGTGATGATACAAATTTCGATCTGCCTCTCCAAGCTTATTTAGCAATTTGTCTGTTGAAAGATAACTATATTGCTAAACAAATGCATTCCACAAGTCGATGGGTATTCATTATCGTAGGAAGAACAGAAGAAAGTTTTCTGAACGTCCTGAAAATGAAATCCGTTCTGTTTGACTTTTACTTACGCTACAAAAAAGGATCTATTCAAGACGGTGAGGAAACAGTGGAAACCATGGAAGGCTATATTCTATTTGATAGAGATGTCACAGAAGAAACCGTATATTCAACTCTTTCGACAAAAGATCTTTCAAAACATGTTTTAAAACATGTTTTTCCATTTAGTGGAGTACGTGAATATAGTGAGATGGATAGCAAATTTCCATTGTTTTTAGGTCATGAACAATTGCATAAAGTTATTGTGGAACATGAAGACAAGTGGAAAAATCGAGGTCTCTGTGAATTCGCATTGTAAAGAATTATTGTAGATCAAAACTGTCTTGTAAAAACTTTGAATGAATCATGTATTTTGTAAATATGTTAGAATGTTTTAACGATTGTTAAAAACTTTGAATGAATTATGTATTGTAAGAATTATTTCGTCAATGCTTTAAACGTTACTGTTTTTAATGTTTCAAACTTTTGAATAAAGAAATTGTCTTGTTAAAACTGATTTGTAAAAATGTTAGAATGATTTAACAAGTGTTAAAAATGTTAGAATGATTTAACAAGTGTTAAAAATGTTATAGCGTTTTTAACACTTGTTAAAACGTTCTAACATTGCTTTGTAAAAAGGTTAGAATGATTGAAACGTTCCTGTTTTTCATGTTTTTCATGATAATGTTATCATGTTTTAAGAAGTTGAATAAAGTTAATTTTAAGAAGTTGTAAGTTGAATAAAGAAATAAATTAAAAAGGTCGTCTGTTTTGATTTCTTCCCAGAAAACTTGACCGAAGAGAAAAAACTCAAGAAAAACTTTGGGGTGAAGAGAGAAAAGTTCCGACTTGGGAAAAGAGAAAAAAATCCCCAAAGAAATGATCAAAACAAAAGTCGTCTGTTTTGATTTCTTCCCAAAAAACTTGGAAAAGAACAGAGATGGAAAAATGTACTATATGACCTCACATTCTATGTGAGGTCATATAGTACATTATGTTCTATCTACAATACCTACAGAAAAAGTCTACGTCCCAAGACAAATCCCCTTCGATCAAAAACTATAAAAGGCTGGCGAACTTTCTCACTAGAATCATTCGACTTTCGATTCTCGAATAGTACGAATAAAAACTTTTTAAAAAGTTTTTGTTAACTAGTGCGAATAAAAACTTTTTACAATTAAAAAGTTTTTGTTAACAGAAAATGGATTCCAACTTAGACCAAAGTAATCACGGAAGAATGGATCCCATGGATTCCAACTTAGACGTTTTAGACGATGACTCCTTACCACAAGAAAATCCCGACCTAGACATTTTCTCACCACAACCCGAAAACAGCAGAGATATTCTATCGATAGCTATGAATTCAACATTCATCGACCCGATGATACCACCAGTTAACAAAATCGAAGAAGAAATAACCCAAATGATTTCAACTCAAAATTCTGTAATAACTCAGATTTTAGACGAAGTGAAGATGTTGAATAGAAATATGAATCAATTCAACAAAAACATTGAGACATTATGCCTACAGAGTCGACAGAACTACCAGAGTCAACAAGATTCGTCTGTAAGACAAGATTCAGCTATAACGATTTCAACCCAGGTTAACTTTGATAAAACCAGTTTTCAAAAGCTAACAGCTTCTACCGTCACGCCTGTAGAACATCAGACAACTCACCAGTCAACTCAGCAGTCAACTTATCAGCCAACTCATCAGTCAACTCAGACAGAAGAACCCAAGCCAAAAAGAAGAGGAAGAAAACGAAAATCAGAGACAGTAGAGAAAGACGATAACCAACTTCACAAAAAACAACGATTCGATCCCTACTCTGTAATACCACCACGAGTAGAAACAAAAACGGGGTTGGGAAAATATGGAAAAAACATTGACAACTTCAAAGAGTTCAACTTTCCGATGATCTCGAAAGAACAAGGAGAAAAGCTGGCATCAGAAGAAAAGTTATTATCAGAAGAAAAGCTGTCATCAGAAGAAAAGGTGTCATCAGAGGAAAGCTCTCGATAAAGGAAGACTCTCAATAGAGAAGAAAAAATCCACAGAAATCAAATCTCAATAGAGAGGAAGACTCTCAATAGAGAAGAAATCTTTGAAAGAGCGATACCAAAAAATCGAAACAGTCCTTTTCAGGGCTAACCAAAAACCCTAGAAAATCTATCTTCAACATTTGTGAATAAGTAAGACACCTAACCTCCAAGCGTATAAAAGACGATGCTATTTCCAGTAATTAATCATTCGGGTTCCCGAATAGACGACAGCTAAAAGAAATGGTGATGGACTATAGTATACAATTTCTACTTCTCTCGATGACAAAATGGTATCTAACAACCTTTCTACTGGCCATGATGCATGACTCCACTTTGCCTATACATAAAATAAACAAAATAAGAAAGTTGATAGCAGATCGAAGAAGAGTAGTGGAGTGTCCTATCTGTCAGGTGAATTTTGGATCCTATCATTAGACGAGGAGGAGAAAGACCACAGCAAGAAAGAATCAAAGGAAAGCTGACGATAAAAGCAGACTCTCAATAGAGGAGAAAAAACCACAGAAACCAAAAAATCGAAACAGTCCTTTTCAGGACTAACCAAGACCTAGAAAAGTCTATCTTACTCAAATTGTCAATTTCGCAGATGTATTCTAAGAGTTGTACTCTTACAGAGAGAGAGAGAGAGAAACTTTTTTAGTGATAGAAAAAATCTTGCAGAGAGAAAAACTTTTTATCGATAGAAAAATTTTCGAATAAAAATTTTACAATTTAAAAAGTTTTGCAGAGAGAGAAAAAACTAGGGACGAATAAGATTAAGATCGGATAAGACTAAGATCGGATAAGTCTAGATGATCCAATTCCTGGGAAATGGTGGGAAAAACCCAGTAAACATGATTCCGTTACATACCGTTACATTTTCGGAAAATGACTTCATGTTTGATTTCCGGGGAAAGTCACGTAGTGCACAAAGGGAGATAAATCTTGTCTGACTAATGCAATCATGATACGGTATATAGCTCATATAACCCATACCGTGGAGAAAAGTCTAAGTTCAACGATGATGTTTGTATGGTAAGGTTATGCTATAACCAAGTTGAGAAGAGGAAAATAACCCATATCATGAAAAATGGCTAAGTCCTACGATAGTAGAAAAAACCCTAAGTCGAACAAGGTCTTTGCCTGAGTCAGTGTGAGATGGTATATAACCCATATCGTGGAAAAAAGCCTAAGTCCAACGATAGTAGAGAGAAAGACCAAACCGAACGAAAACGGAGAAAAGCCTAAGTCCAACGCTAGTAGAGAAAGTAACAACAGCTCAACTTTACCCTAATAAAGACGAAAAATAACCCATATCATGGAAAAAGACTAAGTCCTACAGAGATGAACGATGATCGATCAAACCCCACAGAGGGGTCACCGGACCATTTTGTCCCTAGTTCCCTCTCCCAGGGAGAGGGAACTAGGGACAAATCCAAGATGGCCGCCCAAAGGTCAAAAAACCCAGCCCAGGACGATTTTTCGGACCAATTTGGACATTTTGTCCCTAGTTCCCTCTCCCAGGGAGAGGGAACTAGGGACAAAATGGCTCCAGGGAGGGTAGACCCCGGACAAAATGCCTCATTTGTCCGAGGTCTACTCTCCTATACTACTCCCGTTGGTATCGAAAAACATTTTCTTCGTAGTGAAAACGTGTCTTTCTTGGATCAATGAATAAAAAAAAAAAAGACAACCCCTTTTAGTGAAAGACTGATGCCTCACTCAGTCTGTATAGCATGGCTAAACTATCTAGTGATTAGGCTATATTAACTGTAGCATGACTGTAAACTATGTACTGATGATATTTACAGTAGCTTCAATGTTAATTATCACTAAATCATTAATAAACTAATAACCTAATCTATCCTTTCAATCTTGAGTAGGTATACAGTGAACTTTCGATGGCGGTAAATCGCCGTGAACATTCAGTTATACAACGAGTTACAGCTAAGTAAAGTCTGCCTAAACTTGAAAAATAGCCTTAATTAACACTTCTCACCCTGTCTTTACCTATATCATACGTTTGGCAACCTCAGGTACCAAAGATTCTCAATACACATACACTTTTAATTCTTAATTACAAAGTTCGCCCTTAGATAGGCATAGTCAGTCTCAGTCAATCGGATGGTCAACCGTACAATTAAGGGTACAATTTGCATTAAGAATGGTCGAAAATGTGGTATTTTGTATCCATTTAGAAGAAGGTAGACCAAAAAATTGACTTCCCATGTTGGCAGACTGGGCTTAACCTTTAACCTGCTACATTAGTTGAATGAAACTTTCCACATGTTAGTAAAAACCAGAATGTTGGTTTTTCAAAGTTATATTTAGAGAAAAACATCTTTTAATCCGATAATGTAGATCAAAGATCAGACTGCACGATGTGTGCAGTTTGATTTACTCTGTCTGCAAACGGACAATGAGTCGTGCTTAGCACCTAAGGGTTAACCTGCTTTCTTTTAAATCCAATCAGTTATTTAATTACAATCAATTTTAACCCTTAATCTGCTGAATAAGTTTATTGAATTTTTTCATGGCGATAGCGAAACCTCAAATATTACTTTTTCAATCATTTTTGGGCGGGGGGGGGGGATATCCCCATATCGGACAGGTAGATCCAAGATCACGATGCACGTTCTGTGCAACCTGATGTTAATCTACACTGTCCGCAAAAAGTCCTTGATATCGCTCACAAGCGTAGGGCATAAGTTATACGACGTATACGTTTACCTCCGGTCCTTTTGTGTAAAAGTCTGGCAGACTGGATTTCATGTTTGCCCGATAAACAGCTGCTCGCTCTTCTTTGCTTCCTGTGAATACGACAAAGTGGTGAAATACTATTGATCAAGATAAATAATGTAGGTAAATAAAAAAATCAAACAGCATCAATCAAAATCATACGTCATAAATGTATGAAAAGAAAATAATGCGTCATAGTTGCATTTAAAAAATATGCGCCAAACTGGTATTGAATTCAGCGCGGTAAGGAGCCTTTCATTTTTTTTTTTTTTTTTTTTTTCTTTTTTTTTTTGTGGGGGGGGGGGGGAAGAGGAAAAAATGCTGATAACCAGCATTTTCTCCTTTTTCCACAATGTTTTCTTCCATTGCAGAGACAAATCCCATCAATTTACCCAAATTTTAATTTGAAATTTCGTTTGCTAATTCTTTCAGTTTTGCTTTTTGGTATAGAAATAATCGTATTTCTTGGAGGATAAATAATGACACCAGTAAGAGTATAAACATGATTACTTATTATACTGCAAAGGAATTTTTCGCGATCTGATTGGATGATATGCTCCGAATATATATTGCTGTACACTGGCAGGTCCCAGAGAACAGCACAGCTTCCCTGTAGGGAGCCCCCATAGACACTTACACACTTCAGGCAAAATCCAAGACGGCGGCGTCGATCGATACGAGTCGCTTACTACACAAATGGGCCGTATTATCACTAGTTTCCGTTGATGTTCGACATTAAAGTGGACAGAATGGATTATTTTTGGAAATAAATGAATATGGTTAAATTCAAATAATCTTTTTTTTGGGGGGGGGGGGGTTCATTCTAAAACAATTACACGAGGTTGAAACAAGCCATCATGTAAATAGATTGTGAAGTGTCTTAGCTCATATACTGTAAAGTTGTTGAAAAAATAAAATAATGGTCATTTGAAGCAAATAATGGTCGTTTTCTTTCGCTAACAAATCATAAAATCAATATTTACTTACCTTAGAGTTGTTTAAATCCATGTTTGAATAAAAATACGTCGAATGTCTACCGCAGTGACTTCAATGCACCAAACTGCACGTTTAACTTTTGTTTCAATGACGTCAGTTTTTACAGTGACGTCTGTTTTCAGTGTGTTGGGGCACTCAGAAGGGAAATTCGATTTCGTAAGCATACTCGATTCTTAAGACAAAACAGGGAATTTTTCACTTGAATATACGTTAGAATGGTAAAACTTTGCATATAATGAAATCGTTGTACAGTCAGGACAGGAGGCAGGGCACTGCCACCTGACCGGACAACTAATACTGCACACTGATCGTCTGGTCACTTTAGTGTTAAAATTGTGTTTACACGATAAGTCAAGGTGGTGCTTTTTCGTTTATTTTGATAGTTATTATAAAACAGTCAATCGTGAACAAGTTTCTAAGTGCCCTGCCACCTGACCGTACAACTAATAATGTAAAGAAAGTAAAAAGCGACGAATCCTAGCATTTGCCGGTTAATGCAATTTCTCTGCTGGTTACAATGCTTTCGAAATTAAACGTCTTCCCAACGACCAACAGTTGTAGGACCCTATGAGCAGTATTAGTGACGATTTAGTGCCAAAGGACATCAAAGCCCCATAACCCATCAATGTACCAAATGACGTCATGTCGTCAATGACAATGTCATTTCATTGTATAAATCATGGTGGTGTGAAAATTGTCACAAGATGTAGTAAGCATTAATTTCGCGTTAAACTTGATAAAGGCGTTTTTTACAAGCCGAAATATGTAAAAACGGAGATCGCCTAGGAATACTACACAGCAATTTTACCTGAATATGTGTGAAATTTTGATTAATATTTTGATCCTTAATAAAAAAGATATGCAACTGCCACACAGAGAAACATGCATAATTATCAAGCAGACAGAATCTCATGGTGACACAAAAAAACATATGGGTGTTCAAGGATAGGAAGCGAAGACGATCCCATTGAAAATGACTTTTAAACCGTTTCTGTAGCTTTGACCTTGAAGACAGATATGTTAAAACTTCCGCTCTTCGAGAAGACACAAAGAAGGGCCATATGCATAGGTAATTTAATCGTCGTAGTTACTCAAAGTCAAAGCCATTTAGATAAAGAACTATATTTTTTGCATAAATGAATCCAGCGTAGTTAGTCACATGAGATGACCAAGCACTTAAATAAATCAACGTCGGAGTTGCGTAAATGAATCAAATACGTAGAACAAACATTGTAGAACGGGAAGTGTAGTCTTTGGGATTGTACGTGACTTAACATTTTATTGTAGTGCCAAGCAATTTCTCGCAATCTGATTGGGTATTATGCTCCAAATATATATTGCTGTGCAATGGCAGCTCCCAGGGAACATCACAGCCTTCAGTCGTGGGCGCCGTAGACACACACTTCATCGCAGAATCAAAGATGGCGGCGTCGGTCGATACGTGTCGCCCACAAGACCAATACACCATATTAATATGAACATAGGCAAAGCCTTAAAGCGAAGATATTTGCTCCTTTAATACTGAAGAAAGTGAATTACTAAATCTAATGTCTTTAAAGAAATAAGCGTTGATCTACAATTAATAATGATTTTTACAATCTCGCTATTTAAACAAAAATTTCATCTCTGAATAAAGGAAGGGAATCGCTGACAAACCATCAGTAAAGAAGAAATAAGAAAGGAAAAAAGAAAAAAAACTTAGGGAAGTTTCCATAATGGACTATATAGCCCCTTAGGATATTTGCACTTGTAGAATTTGCGCTAGAATTTTAAAGAGGTTTGTTAGAATGTCAGTGATCAATCAAGTGGATCCATTATATGGGATTGTATTCAAATAAGTATGACGATGTCATATTTGATATCATAAAAATAGAATAATCTTTTGCAAAGCAACCGATCCATAACTTGAAATTGAAAGCCAAATCTTACTGCATGTAACCATGTAGTGTTGTTACGTTTGTAGAGAAAAGTCTATTTTGCATTAGATCTACCATTTTCATCTTTGTGTTTAAAAAAACCCGTAAAACAGCCCCTTTAACATGGAAAATTTTGGTAGCACTTTGTCATATAGAGGGTCTGGTAGCTCAATACATCATACAATCAGCTAGGGCAGGGGTATTGTGTTGCAGTCCATTTCTAGGGTAGCATTTCCCGTTGAATCTCAGCAAAATGTTGACAAGATTAATTTGTGTGTATTAGTAGTTTTTTTTGACCAGGGGCTATAACAAACGGAAACTAGAAGCTTTCCTGCCTTCAAGTTTGTACAGCAATGACCTGTTAGCCTCAAGTATTATGTTCCAGTTCCACATTGGTCACCATTTTTCCCTGTAATTTATCATTTGACCTGTTTTATCCAACTGACTAACGGAATTACCTGTAATTGAAGCAAAGCTGCCATGTTTAAAATATTTGTTACAACCTTTGATTTTCAAAAAAAAACACTTCATCGGAACATATTTATCTTTTTACTATCGGGGATTTACAAAACTAGACAAATTCAGAGTACAACTTAAAAGTATTGTAAACATTTATAGGTTTTGGGTCAAAATGGCACCCTCCATAGAGTTTTTGGTTGTTTTTGGTGGCTAAGTGCTTGAATTAGTTACAAGGTACTGGGTTTGATCCTCACCCAAGATAATGTTTTACTTTTGCTATAGTGTCTATAGGCATTGCAAAGTACATCCCAGGCCTAAGACTGAAATGGTGTTAAAAGTAGATCAGTCTAAAAAGTTCTAGTTTCAAAATTGATAGGGTCAAAAGAGACCGGTTAAAAATTATGGCCCTTTTTTTCGAATCATTTTCTAACATTGGTATTTCAAATGAAATCATGACTGTTTTAGGCACAGTTTAACAACACAGTATTTCTTAATTAAAGTTATGAACATCATAATGTTTACTTGTATGGATCAAGGGGAAAAAGAAAAGACTGATAACTTTCAGAAATTTAAGTTTGTAAATATTTGTTTGAATGGAGTTTTATGTTACTTTTTCATAGCAATTCAGCTTACTTGTTGTTATTAATATATATCTTTTTTTTAGCAAAGTTTAAACGAATGCCTCTTGTGCGCTGCTTGCTATTACTGGACTAGACCCCGTTGATGGTTGCCATTAAAGCGAAAAGAATGGATACTTTTAGAAAATAGATAGTTAAATTTATTATCGCTTGTGGTCATTCTAAAACAAGTACATTAGGTTGAAACGAGCTATCCCTTCGTCATGTAAACAAACTTGGAAGTGTCTAAGGTCCTACATAATAACGTTAAAAATAAAATAATGGTCGTTTAAAGCAACTAATAGTCGTTTACTTTTGCCCAACAAATCAAACAATAAATATTTACTTACCTAAAAGAGTTGTTTGAATCTATTTTTGAATAAAAGTACGTCGATTGTCTGTCGCAGTGACTTAAATGCACCAAACTGCAGGTTTTACCTAGGTTTCAGTGACGTCAGTTTTTACAGCGACATCAGTGTGTTGGGGCACTCGGAAAGGAAATCTCAGTTTTCAGTGTGTTGGGGCATTCAGAAAGGAAATTCGAGTGCGTAAGCATACTCGAATCTTGAGACCATAAAATTTCACATAAATACACGTTGGAATGGTAAAAGTATAATAAGTTCGTTGTCCGGTCAGGTGTCAGGGCACTTTGAAACTTGTGGCAAATCATGTCGCCCCCAGCCGAAGGCCGTGAAGAAGTTCCAAGCGCTGTGACACCTGACCGGACAACTAATACTGTACAGTGCCACTTGAGTGTTAAAAATTGTATTCATGCGATAAGCCAAGATGGTGCTCTTCTAGTTATCATAAAGAAGTCATATCGAGACTATATCAGGAACACGTATGTACGCTTTTAACCTTCCTTGGGGCAATGGGGATGTCTTGATCAGTTGACTGCGCTAGAAATACAAATGATTTTGTCCCAAAACAATGCTGCTTGAATTCGATTACTCAGCGGACAATGTATAGACAGTTTATTTCTTCATATATTTGTGAAAACATATCATGTTATTCTCTAAGAATACCGTTGTAAAGAAAGGAAGAAGACTGGTGATAAAAAGGGTGATAGGTCACCTTTAATTGTCTTTGTATATATATTTGTATAGACAAATAAGGATAAAAATTAAAGATTAAAAAAAAATTCTGAGGATTGCTTTGTTGAAATCATTTTTTCTCTCATTTCGCATCTTGCCGTTCTCGCAGACGTTCTTTCACTCTGTCATTTTTTTCTCTGGGGAATTTGAAGGGGTGTGAAACTACATTTCGGAAAAACGGAAATTCAAAAAAAAAAAAAAAAAAAGGAATTCGGCAGTAAAATTGATTTCGTTCTGATGGATTGAGTTTTTTGACTAGTCTATGAAACAATCAGATTAAAAAACATGTATACATCAAATGATCAAATGTATATAGGCGACCAGGTAAAAAGAATTTCTAATTCCAGGGCATAGCTCCCACACTAGTTAGCACTGTTTGCATCCTTGTATGGGGTTTTGAAGGGCCCTTTAGTTCAAGTCTGTCCGTTTCCGTTGTCCTGTATGACTCTGAGAAGAGGCTCTGCTTGGAATCATTGGGAATGCCAATTGGAAGACGTGTCAGAGCTCTATTTTGGTAATGAGAAGCCTATGATAATATATATAAGCAAACTTTTGCCTTGATATATATCTAACTGAAATAATATTGAAAGTTGCATAACCACGGCCGCTTATCCCATGAATCACAACGATGTGTTGTGAATGGACTAATCTTGAGGACTAATCTTCCAGAGTCAATATCAAAAATCAGGGAATGTCATGCAACATTTTATTCATTTTCCTACAAATATGACACTCATTCGAAGCCAGATTACGAATGGTACAGCAGTACAGCAGAAATCCATTTTTTCCACAGCAAGGGTGATCGGAAGTATGTCATTTTGATGGTATGCGAACAATTTGGATTCACCTTCTTGAAGTCGCCGAGCGCAAATGGTTCCATCCATCGGCGTGTATTTAAAAGTCTCTCGGTGTTTTGTAATTTTCGACCAAAACTGTATTCTTTTACTGTCTTTCTGCCAAGAAAATAAGATTTTTAATGAAAGGTGTGATTGAGGGGATCTGTGGTGATTAGACAGCGCAAGTAATCAAGCTTTGTCGTTCACGATCTCATCTTGTTTATGTCCTCATTTAGGTATACATATATTTGGGCAGCTAAAACGGCACGATGGTAAGTTACAAATCATCTAATTTGGCTTTAGGAGTGCAGTGCGGACAACACTTATACAGCACATGGATACTGTCGGACTTTTTTCTTTCTTTTTTTAAATATTTTTGCAGGTTGCATAACAAAGGTTTAAACAAAACTGGAACAATGCCTAACCCAGGTCTGGGTAGAAGAGGGCCCGTATTCACCAATTTCTTAAGAATATTCCGAGTCTTATTCTGCAGAATTTTCTAAATTCAAAAGTAACAAAAGTTCTGATTTGGTTTCGGCAATCGGAAAGTGTGTTTCATTTATAAGTTAGAAACTCTTCGAGAATAAGACTAAAAATGTCCCTAAGAATGGTCGGTGAATACGGACGTCCGATTTTAAGCGAGCTTGCATAAAACTAGTTCAGCTCGAATCTACCTAGCCCCGGTTCATCAGGGTAGCTATCCCCGTGGTAGGACCTAAAACGTATGGGTAGATTTTGTCAAGCGCACCGAAGAACATGACTGGCCTACGCGTCAAGACACTACTCTAATACAGCACAGCGATATTCTTGCACTATTTTTATTTTCGACTGGAAAATTATGATTTCTGAATCAATCAGACAATACAGGAATGCGAAAAAAAGTTAACCGAGATTAGACAACATAGATATACCAATCGATCTCTTAGTACAATGTCAGTCTAAGTACACTCCATGGTAAGACAAAACACAGTTGCAGACTTCGATACCGAACATGAATTTCTCTCTTTACCGAACAATAAAATTCTGATCACGTCCATATTGGAAACATTTGTAGACGTCAGAATAACGGTGGCTTAAATGATGGATTTTGTCTCTCGAAGAGTTCAAAACATTGTTGGAGAACAAGCTCGGTACGAGCATTTTTCCTCTTTCCACATTGTTTTCGAAATTATTATTTTCCAGAGTTATAAACAAACTAGGATTTTCTAGTAAAGCGTTATTAAAGAAATGTGTCTATCCATAGTAATCAACCACCAAAGCCTTTCATAACATTACCATCGGTTGAATTTTGGTGAGGCCAAGACTAAGATGTGATTGCGTAGTAGTTGTATACTGGTTTTGCACTGAATTGTCCTAATTTTGATTGTAAAAAGAAATTACATAAAGGCTCTTAATCTGCATTGGAATGTATTTCAAACCCTTTGATTTTTAAACTCATTTCCTGCCGAAAAAAGGAAGAGTTCACTTATTCTTTTATCCGGACAAAAACATTTTTCCCGAATCTACCTAAGAGACAGACAGTATGGACTGAGATGTGTAAGCTAATGGTTGTCTATACTGTCCACGCAAAGAAACTATGGAGCGTAACAATGCTCACATTTGATAATGATTATGGTCATTGTTCATCTCATTTACCCAATCTACGTCAGCGATGCTTGCAAGGATAGTATCTTCTGTAGATATAGAACAATTTAGTCAGATAAATATTATTGCTAGTTGTCGTAACTACATTAGACTAAGATATTCGTCCCCATGGTCAAAAAAGGCCAAATTAGATGTTATCCATCCTAACACCATGCGTTTCAGCTAACCATATATTTATATACCTAAATGAGGACATGAACAAGATTAGATCGTGAATGACACTCTCTTAATTACTGGTGCTGTACTACCTCGTCCCCTAAATTGCAGCCTATCCTTTTAATCACCACAGATCCCCTCAATCACACATTTCATTAAGAATCTAATTTTCTTGGAACAAGGACATTAACAGAATATAGTTTTGGTCGTAAAGTACAATAAACTGAGAGACCTTTTAATATACGCTGATGGATGGAACCATTTGCGCTCTGCGACTTCAAGAACGCGAATCCAAATTGTTTGTATGCCATCAAAATGACATACTCATCCTCGTATCGCCCGAATTTTTAGTTCCCTGAAGTTCAGGGGGCCCCTCAACATTTTTCCATTCACAATACGTTGTTATAATTCAGGAGATAAGCGGCCGTGATAACAGACAATTCTGTTCATATTTTTCATTATATAACCTACTCTAGAAACTTTTCTTCTTTAACCCTTCACCAAATGATAAAATTCTGGACTGCATCAAATTGAAAGCATTTGCATACAACAAATTAAACGTACCCCAAATGGTAATCTCTGTCTATGATAGGGTAGTAAACATTGTGGGAAAAGGAGAAAATGGTGGTTATCAGCATTCTCTTCTTTTCCCACAATGTTTCAAAGCGTCCTTCCTATAGGGTTTCTTAAAACTTGAGATTGTGTTGTGACGGGTTAGATATATGAAAAACTGTACACATTTCAGAAATGAACCATTCACAATTTATGAACAGAGAGAAAGGTAATGAACTCAGCATATCTGATAGAGAATATATTACATATTTGTAAAGTCAAACCCCGATAGCGCAGTCGGTAGTGCAGGACTTGAGAACAGGGGATTGCTGGTTCGAAGAGCTAGCTTGGCCAATTTCTTTTCGAGCATTGATGATAGTCATTGTGCCAGGATTAATTCCTCTCTCACTGCTGATCATTGTTTTGATGATGCCTATGTGGGAAAGCAGCTAGTAGCTTGGGTATAACATTGTGTTAAGTACGGATACGGGAACTCAAAGAAAAGCAAGTGGAGCTAAAAACTACCAGCCAGCACCCTGTATTGCTGCGATACACCCAGTATAATGTCCGCTTGGGCTTGGTTATTTGTCCCTTATGACTGTTTCACCAAAGGCTGGCACAGTACGTCGGTCTTCTCTTTCAAACCTTCCATACACCCATAAAACATACTGTCTATAGGCAGCATGCTTAAGTGCTTTATTGGTGTCCTTAACTGTTTCTGCCTGATGGACAAACGCATCGTTACGGAATGTCTGCCCAAAACGGAGGGTCAGCGGATCTAAATATCATGATCCATTTCCTGGAAAAAAGTGAAAAAAATACCATAATGATTCTGAATATTATTGTAAGGAAATCAAGTGGCAAAGTCTGGTTCAAATCTACTATTGCCAAGATTTTTACTTTTGTCTCTTATACTGAAAATGTGTTTGCTAAAGTTGATTAGTGAAATCGAATTAATGTTGTGTGCAGTGCTAGTTAAGGAAAATCAGAGAATGGATGGATAGGTGAACTGGCCACAATGTTATAAATACAATACCATTCAAAACAGTTTTCAATTACAAATCTATAATTAACAGCAAGGATCCCCCCCTTTTTCTTAATAGATTGAATGAATGGTGTCCTGCGCCACTTTCAACATTATTTCAGTCATTTCATGTTGACAGCTCATATATTCATGCATGTCTTGATTGCCACTATTTCTACCAGTTCTTGGCTGGAGCTCTGAGTTGCTTGCCTAAGAATTTTCCAACAAAAAGCACAGTGCTTTCATTGATGATTGAACCCGGGCCTCAAAGTTTCAAGTTATACACTTTACCAATGGCAATGAACCACCAAAGATCCTAAATTTCTTTTACTACTCAAAATTGTACATCGATAAAATTATGATGAAATATCTTTTCACTAGTCTTTACATGCTCACTGCCCATTTTGGCACATAAAAATTTGTATATAATATGCCCCTAGCTCTTCAGTTGAGGGTAAATTTATAGATTTGTCCCAGTTGCAGCAATTTGAAAATTACAACTCAGATGCGACTCAGCAAAAGGGGTTTTATATTGAAAGATAACAATACATTGTGAGGGAAAAGGAGAAACACTGGTTACCAAAATCTTTTCTTTGGCTCGCTATGTTTGTTTTCTATGCCTTTTCACCAAGGTTTTAAAACGAATGTTTGCTTGTTAAAAGAGTTAATATTTCAAAACATTCTTAAGTTACATAACCAAAATTTATATGTAAACCAACGATTGTGATGTGCAATTTTTATAAGAAAACAAAGCAATTTTGATAATAGCAAGTTGTCTCTAATTCACTTACCGGTCTCATGCTAACTCAAAACCTAGGTGCCATTCCACAGCACAGCTTGTCCTCATCCCTGTCCATTGTTGTACAATGGTTACTAACATACCAAATAGGGGCGGCTTGTGCCTTTCCTGGGTCTGGGTCCTAAGGTGTTTGTCGCCTGGACAAAAAAGTGCAGTCACGTCAAAGAATAATCGCCTGTCGTCGTACTGATATCGCTTTCAGCATTGTTTTTCATTCCTCATCTGCCATTCTGAGACCATGAAAAAATACATTATTATGCAACAAGTATGCACTTTATCCAGTTACGCTGTGAAAAAAATGACCATGAAAAGGAGAACCTTGAAAAGTGAATGGTTCATCGTCAATTTGTCACGTGACTGTAGAAGTGTGCACCTGCCAGCTAGGACTAGGCCTACTTTTGAATAAGCATCTCAATGGCTGAAGCTAAATGTCATTAACGAAACTGTCATTCAATTGTAAATATCTGTACAAAGTTTCAGCATGTAAAACCCCTTGTTCGTCTTTTGTTCATGTATAAAACACTAAAACAAGGGAATTGTTTGTCTTCGTTGACACTACGTTAGTCGGCAGGGAATTGCCACGTTTTATGAAGTATTCAACATCGTTTATAACGTCATTATTACAGCTCAATGATATAAAAGAGGATCTTACATGAGTGTTTATGTATTATCATTTTTATCAAACGAGTTGCCTAAAATTATATGCAGCGAGCCTCGGCGAGCGTCACATACATTTTAGTCAACGAATTTGATAAAAATGATATAATACATGTGAGATTGTGAGATTCTATTTGTAGTATATTGGATACTCAGAGCAAATCATTCTTTACACTTTACCTTATATTGCATAGCGCATGCGTGTTAGATTATATCCGGTTGTAAAAACGAAAGTAAAACATAAAGCATTGAATATATATTGAACTGGTTAGATCCGTGTTTCTTATGTTATTATTGGGCCATCGATACATTACAATTGGCGACGAGGTAAATAAGTTATTCCTCTTGATGATGGCGGTAGCCCAGATGAACGACATTTCTTCGATTGGCTTTTTTGATATCAAAGATCAAACGGGTATCGCAGCACGCTGGAAACGATGGATTAGAGCCTTCGAACTCTACGCCGACGGCAAAGGCATCGAAAATGCTGCGCAAAAGAAAGCACTTTTGCTTCACACTGCGGGGATGGAAGTCCAGGATGTCTTCTATACGTTGAATTTGGTTGATGGTGAAGAAGGAGACTGCGTATATACACCATTTGTAGAAAAACGTTGGAAAATTATTTCACTCCCCAGTCTAACGTCCCATATGAGCGACATACGTTCAGATCGATGTCGCGTGAACAAAACGAGACGATTGAGCAGTTCATTACCAGGTTCAGAATCAAGGCCGAGACCTGTGAATTTTATAACATCGATGAACAGATCAGGGACCAGATCATAGAAAAGTGTCGATCTAATTATCTGAGAAGAAAGCTCTTAGAAAAAGGGAGAGAATTAACACTTCAGCAGATCAGAGATATTGCCAGAGCCATGGAAGACTCAGAGAAGCAAGCGACAGATATGGAAATCCTTAGTAGTGATGTGAATAAGGTATCAATTCAGAAACACAATAATAAACATGTAAAGGTTAATTATAAAGTAAAGGGTAATCATAAGTCAACTGACAAACGGTTCAGCTCTTTCAGATGTGGTCGTGAAGGACACATAAGTAGTGACCAAAATTGCCCTGCTAGAGGAAAGAAATGCCATAAGTGTGGAAATCTAGGACACTTTGAGACGAGGTACAAGACACAGAAAAAGCATAGTAAAAAGGTGAGGGAGGTCACGTCAGATGAGAAAGGAGAGGATTATGTTTTCATAATCAACCAGGCGGTATCGATAAACAAAACTGACTCCACCGTGGAAGTGGAAATTAGTGTATTCCCGTGCAAATACTAGTAGACTCTGGTGCTACTTGCAATGTAATAAGCAGGCAGCAGTGGGAAATCCTGAAGAATCAGGGAATTCGTTGTGTGTCTACCAAGCAAAATGAGAAAAAGCTTTATGCATATGGCTCCTAGGAAACACTACCCCTGGCCGGAAAATTCATAGCAGATGTGGCTATAGGGAACAACACAGCGAGAAATGTTGACTTCCATGTCATGGACGGAAAGGGACATTCGCTGTTGGGTCAGGAAACTGCGACGAAACTCCCCATTTTTAGGACCGGTCCTGAAACGGTGAACGAAGTGTCGTAATCCATTTCAGATTAATATCCGGATGTAACTACTGAGTTTGGGAAAGTGAAGAACTTTCAATTAGACATTCCTATCCTGGATGAAGTGAACCCTGTTGTACAACCAATAAGACGAAAACCACTCCACTTAAGATCCAAGCTGGAAGCAAAATTAGATGAACTTGAGGCTTTAGGTGTTATTGAGAAAGTCAATGAACCAACTAAATGGTTAAGTCCTGTTGTCTGCGTTCCCAAAGCAAATGGAGAAATAAGGCTATGCATTGATATGAGGCTTGCAAATCGATCAGTTGCTTGTGAAAGATTCCCAATTCCAACTGTGAAGGAAGTGATTCGGGATTTAAACAAAAGTACTGTCTTTAGCAAATTAGATCCGAAAATGGGATGTTTTCAGATAGAATTGGCTGAAGATTGTAGGTCAATCACAACTTTCCGAACACACAAAGGCCCATACAGGTACAAGAGGCTTATTATGGGAATTTCATGTGCCCCAGAAATGTATCAGAAATGCATACAACAGGTTCTACAGAATTGTGAGTGTTGTAAGAACATTTTAGATGACATAATTGTTTATGGACAAACTCAGAATGAGCATGATGCTAGATTAAGAAGGGTTCTAGGAGTTTTGAGAGATAATGGTCTCACTTTAAATGTTGACAAATGTGAGCTGAATATGTCCAAAATGGTCTTTATGAGTCATGTATTAAGTGCTCAGGGTGTAGGTCCTGCAGAGGTAAAGGTCCAGTCTGTTGTAAATGCACGTGAGGCAGAAAGTGCAGCAGAAGTAAAGAGTATCTTAGGTTTGGTCACATATAGCTCTAGGTATATACCTAGTTTTCAACAGTGTCAGAACCTCTGAGAAGGTTAACAAAGAAAAAAAGAACCTTTTGTCTGGGGTCAAGAACAAATTGAAGCTTTTAGAAAGTTGAAAACATTGTTGTCAAAGGCCGAAACATTGGGGTATTATGACATGAATGCAGAAACGCAAGTTACTGCGGACGCATCTTCAGTTGGGCTTGGTGGCGTGTTGGGGCAAAAGCAAAATGGTCAATATAGGGTAATTTCTTATGCATCAAGAAGTTTGACCTATGTCGAAAGGAGATATTCACAAACTGAAAAGGAAGCTTTGGCTCTAGTTTGAGCTTGTGAAAGGTTTCACCCGTATTTATATGGAGTGGAATTTGAGTTGGTCACTGATCATAAGCCAGTAGAGTTCATTTTCTCAACAAGATCAAAGCCATGTGCAAGAATAGAGACAAGGGTATTAAGAATGCGGTCATATACATGTAGATATAGAGTTTGTTACATAAAGGGAACAAATAATATTGTTGATGCTTTGTCCATGTTATTGCCTAAGAATAAACCAAAAGGCCAAAATGTTAACATAGGTCAAGAGTATATAAGGTCTGTGGCAGAACAAGCTACACCTTCAGCCATGTCAACAAAAGAAAATGAAAGGGCTTCAGAAAATGATCATGAACTGCAAGAAATCCGGAATTGTCTTTTAAATGGGGGATGGCATAATTTGGATATGAAACTTTATTCAGCTGTTCAATCTGAATTGAGCGCTATTGGTAAACTTGTTTTACCCGGAATAAGAATTATTATTCCCAAAGTGCTACGCGATCGGGTTCTTGATTTAGCTCATAAAGGACACCAGGGAGTTGTAAATATGAAACAAATTCTGCGTACAAAAGTTTTGTGGCCTGGTATAAGTAACGACGTGGAAAAATATTGCTAAAGCTGTTTTGGTTGACAGTTAGCTTCAAAAACAGTAAATCAAGAACCGATGGCTCGTACTAAATTGCCAAATGGACCATGGGAATGTCTTGCAGCAGATATTTTGGGTCCTTTGCCGACTGGCGAATCCATACTGGTTGTAATTGATTACTACAGCCGTTACTACGAGATAGAGATTATAATATCCACTACTTCTGACAAGATCATGAAAGCTATGTTAAAAATGTTTACAAGTCACGGTCTGCCTCTCTATCTCAGAACAGACAATGCTCAAAATTTTACCAGTGAATGGTTTGAGAATTTTCTAAAACAGAATGACATAGTGCATTTAAGGAATACTCCATTGTGGCCTCAAGCCAACGGAAAAGTTGAAAGACAAAATAGGTCAATAATGAAAAGAATTAGACTTGCTCAATCTACAGGTCGGGACTGGAAAGAAGATTTGCAAATACATCTTTTGGTTTATCGTACCACACCGAATGCAACAACTGGTATATGTCCACCTGAATTACTTTTCAAAAGGAAATTGAGAACCAAAATTCCGGGTATCAAACATTTTTGTGAAGATTATGTTGAAGTTAGGAATAGAGATATGGAAATTAAAGGTAAAGGAAAATTGTATTCAGACACCAAGCGCTCAGCTGCGAAAAGCAATGTGGAATTAAGTGACAAAGTTTTGTAAAGCAAGACAAGATAAACAAATTCTCTACCCCTTTCCATTCAAAACCATTTAAAGTTACAAAAAAAAAAAGGTAACCAAGTTGAAATCGAATCTGAGGCAGGTGTCCAGTATAAACGAAATGTTACTCATGTTTAAACTCATGTTTAAAATAAATTTATGAAAGGGAAAAGGAAAAGGTTCAAGCAGATCAAGATTGCAGGGTAAATCCAGAAAACTCTCAAGGCAATGATCAGAATAAAAAATTCAAATGGAAATTTGGATATGCATCAGTTACCTGAAACAGATGATGTATGTTCACAATTTCAAGAGAGGCAAAGACCAGTCAGAATCAAACGATTGCCTGAAAGACTTTGTGTTGAATTAATAATCGTGGAAGGGAATTTAAATCGTTACATTCTGGTGGAAAGATCTGATAAAACACAGTAGAAGAACTTCATGTATAATGTTAATTTTAGTTTCAGTATCTAGTCATTTGTGTACTCTAGTCATTTGTGTATTCTAGTCATTTAAAAAAAAAAAACACACACACACACATGTTTATTCATCCAAAGATATGCAGTTCTTGATTTACTGAAACTCATAGATTGGATCTTTAGAATAAGTAAATATAGTGTATTTCTTCTTATGAAAAAAGGAGGGATGTAGTATATTGGATACTCAGTGCAAATCATTCTTTACGCTTTACCTTATATTGCATAGTGCATGCGTGTTAGATTATATCCGATTGCAGAAACGAAAGTAAAACACAACGCAATGAATAAATATTGAACTGGTTAGATCCGTGTTTCTTACGTTATTGTTGGGCCATTGATACATTATACTATTTATTACATAAAACGAAAGACAGACAACAAATATCCCTCATCATCACCTTTAACCTATATATAATTCACGGGTCCATGTTTACAGTTGTAGTTCGGTTTTAAATGTGTACATACACAAGTAGATAGCTCTTTCACATTTACACCGAAAGTAGAATGGATCATTTTCTAGAGGGGTTAATTCCACCTATTTCTGCAATTCTTTTGATTAAAAAAAAAAAGGAAAAAACTTTTGCTGCATTTCTTGGTTTTTATCGAACATGAAAATCAAAACAATCTTCCACGCGTACACGTCTCAGCAACAGTGACATCATTTTTCTGCGAAACGACGTAGTAGTACAAGTTCCAGCACGTGCTGTGGTTGGTTTATCCGGCTTCTCGAGCTCATGACTAAAAATTGATCAGAACCGGGACCCAAAAAACGATAACACACTAGAGTATTATCAAAAATAAGTCATGGGTTTAATACACTGCCGGAGGAGGTTTTATGTGATAAATAACGTATAAGGTGTCTTAGACTGTGAAAGTGTACAGGGCTCGGTTCCTTAATTCTGCCGTGCCACGGAAGCTCAGTCGGTAGCGTACAGGACTTGAGAACAGGGGGTCACTGGTTCGATTTCCGGCTCGGCCAATTTCTTGCCGCAGATTGATGATAGTCATTGCGACAGGATTCATTCCTCTCTCACCGCCGATCATTGTTTCGACAATGGTTATGTGGGAAAGCGGCCAGTGGCTTGGAAAGAATATTGTGCGGATGAATGGTCACAGAATCATCAGGAAAGCATGGGTAGGTGCACTGGACACAGTGATGTAACTAAAATAATGTTGCAAACGGCGTTAAATACCACATAATCAATCAATCGATCCGAAATTCGATCTGTTTTGCCATCAGCTCGCCGTATAAAGTCATTAGCCTTTCCCGATAAACTTTCCCAATTTAAGACACATACACCACCTATTGTCTATATTTGACTGTAAACCTAAATCTGCGGGAGATTGCTCGGGCTGAAGTCCTGGAAACATGGGTCGCCATGATATAAATTCAATACTGCAGAAATCAGTATTTATAAATAGCATTCAAAACTCAAAAAAAAAAAAAATAATAATAATAATAATAATAATAAAAACAAGCTATTTATATATGAAATATTCAGTACGGGAAAGTATTGACAATTATAAGTTGCAGCCACTGGACCTTTGAGTGTAAGCAGCTGGTTATGAGGTGAAAGCAGCCTGAGTATTTTTACAAGGCATTGGTTAAAAAAAGAAATATATGAATAGTCCACTGCGTGAATTAATGTAATGAAATAATGTTGAAAATTCAATAACAAAAAGTCTGCCCAGAGTAGCTGGATGGTGTTAAACGCTACATCTACATTATGTCAGTCACTCTGCCACAAATACAAGTGAACCATGCTCTGGCAAAAGGGGGCTTAATGCATCTACATGATGCATCGTTCCAAGCAATTCATTACATAATCATGGATCCATAAAACCCATTTTGTCTAACAACCAATTGATTCATAAGGTAGACTGATCCTTCGACTGGCAGAAAATTCACCAATCCCAAGAAGTTTCTGCCCTGGTCAGACTTCACAGGCTGACCTGGGCCGATACTTTTTGCAGATGCATTAAGCCCCTTTTCACAGAGCATGGCTCAATTATTTGTGTTTTTCGTGGCTTTAGGAATTACTGGGCAAGTGTTCTGCAGTGCATTACCCATTGACATTCAAAAGATAAATCCATTGAAATAGGTAAACATACAACAAGAAAGTTACTAGTATAACGTGTGATGCCTAATAATAGGTGCACTTGCCACCATCACATAACTGTAATGACTTTAAAAAAAAAGACTTGAACAAGTTAGTTGTCACCTTACAATGTTGAAGTATGTGTGATTTTTCTGCAATATAAAGTTTGAAACAATATAACTGATATAGTTATATGAACATTTGTGATAAGGATTATTTTGTCAATGATAGGTACATGTATCGTAAATATTTCTTAACTTATGTCGGACTTATCTCTTATTTCCTGATGTAGCTGCACCATTCTGTCGTCTTCTCCCTCTATAAACTGTCTCTCTCTGAACACTCTGCCGCCTCTCCGCCCTTCTCTGCCTCTAGCAGCTCCCTTTCCTTTTCCTCTGCCCACTGCTGCACTTGGTTCTTTTTCACTTACTTAAGCTGGAGAATTGTAAATTCTGCATAACCAAATAAATCC
The DNA here is from genome assembly GCA_945859785.2 of Tridacna gigas. Classification (NCBI taxonomy): domain Eukaryota; kingdom Metazoa; phylum Mollusca; class Bivalvia; order Cardiida; family Cardiidae; genus Tridacna; species Tridacna gigas. The sequence goes on from OX244028.2 coordinate 60,154,552, forward strand.
TTTACCAAACAATCCGACTTCTACGACCCTTACAAAGAAGGCTTTTAAATACAATGAGGGCAAAGAAGAAAATGCAGATAAGCCGCATTATCTCCCTTTTCTGTTTTTTGCTACCATACAAAAGATAAACTCTATCAGTTTAGCTACCTTTAACATGTCATCTGCATATGCTTTCATAATGGTCAAGTCTAAAATTTTGCCGTTTTTAATGAGTTAAACAGGTAACAACAAATGTGGTTTAGTTGCAGGGGATTGACCTGACTGTTTTCTGAAACTGTAGTAGCTTGTTACATCACTGATTGATTGGATGGTAAGTGCTTAACGCCGCTTTCAACATAATTTTAGTCGTATTATGTCGCTAATTCACTTGTTTATAAATGCCACAGGTTTGGCAAGTAAACGGCGAGCTTTGAAGTGTCTTTCCCACCGACATTTCCCCGAATAATCTAGGGCTTTGACTGAGGATAAAACCTAGTAAAACGCACTGTTTATTTAGTGCTCTACTTTAACTAACAGTGTCAAGATATTTCTAGTACTTTTGATGCTTTGTTTACAAACAAGATGTACGCAGAATAGTCTAGAAAGAATATTAACTTTTCATCATTACTTTGTAATTAGCGAATGATTTTCGTCAACATCACTGTACGTACTTAACTATTCGTATGATAAGTCCATATCCTGGTCTCAAAGAAAATTAATGTTATGATTGCCATAGTCCAGCGTATACGCTGTATATTTTTTCTTGAAAATACTTTCGAAAGTTTTGATGTGCACTGATACTCGATTTTTCTGTTACGATATATAAAAGCCCGAACACCGGAGGGAAGAGGAGTAGGAGAAAAGTTGTGATATTGGTGTTTTCGAAATCTAATATTTTGATATTGAGAAGATCGGGAAGGATTTACTTGGCATCACCGTTAACACATAGGCTGTCCTTATCATCGTTGGATTCTCAACTTTTTGGAGTTCTATTGAGACCAGGAATTTTATGTGTTCATCGTGGCTTTCTCAGATTTTGGGTTGACGGAACTGTAATATTTCAGGGCATGTTGATTTGTTTAGATTCTGTGAAGTGTGAGTAGGAATTTATATTACAATTTGTATTTTAAATCACTGTGTTCTGCTGATTATCACATTTATTAACAATTATTAAATTTTAAGAAAACACAGAGGAACTCTTCCGTTCTTTTCGAATCTATTAACCATCATTTAAGCCGTGTCCACTCGGTATCCAAGACTTCGTAATACAATACAAAACGGAACGTAATGTCATATCACAGATATAGATGTGAACACCAGATCTAGTGTATCCTATCGTATCTGAGAAGAAGAAAACAAGCACAAAATACCGTTTCAACATCTTCAAAAACAAAGGACAGTCTTGGGTGCTTTCCTCTTCTACTTCTTCTCATTCCTTGTACGACTTTCTCTACCTAATAATATAAGCAAATTGTTAACTGCGATGTTTTCTCCGAAAAAAAAAATAATAATAATAATAATAATAAAAGGATACTTAATGGATATGGTCTCATAACAAGTATTAAAAACTCCTAATATATGATCATTTTGAACCTCTACTGATACGGTTATATAAACTGAAAATTTGGAAAGATTTCTTTTTCACACGAAGTCTCCTTGCGATTGCAAAATTTTATGAAATGGACGAACTGGTAGTTCGATAAAATCTCTGAAAAGGGAAGGCGGCTCCGGGGCCATCATCTACAGTAAAACTTTGGTTAAATTTTATTAATAACACTCATTCAATTTTATTTGCATAAAACAAGGAGCAAGATCCAATTATTTACGTTGTATAAACCAAATTGTTTTGAGTTAGGGATTTCATTCTGCAGATACAAAGCGTTTGAGACGTACTCATTGCAATTTCACAAGATTATGACCGAGAGTAATCTACTTCAATACATTGATGGCTTTGGTGCGATTTATTATCATTAGCTGCATAAAACTAGAAGCTTGAATCGTGAAAATATTATCTGAAAAGCAGTACACTTACTTCTTCGACACTTGATCTTGCTGGGTGCGTCATTTTGTTTGTTCGGATGCACTTTTTATGATCTAGCGACAACCCGATACCGATGATGTTTGTCCGATCACGTCACAAATAGTAGCGAAACCCGAGTTATTTTTATAGCCGACTGGGCTTCGACTCGAAGATGAAAATTGTTTTTACATCCTCAAAATACCCTTTTTCTTGCGATTCCCGATTCGGATTTGTTTCACTATACAATGATGTCATCGAAAATGAGAAAAAAAAAAATTTTTTTTTTTTTTCAGGAATAATATCATGTCCCTTTAATGTCTTGTAGAGCTCAGTCCTGGAGCTTGCTTTATACTTTGTTCAAATTCTCGATAATGTATGCCGGAGGACTTGTAGAGATCGATAATACTGACTTATACAACCCCAACTTATTCATCGAAATCTGAACATTTTTATGACGTTCACTTCTTTTCTCTCACCCATGAGTCAAAAGTTCACCTTTGGATTTTCCCTCACTCACGAGTCAATAGCGTTTTGCTTTAAGTGAGTATGTGTATAAAGTCAGGAAAAGTATGAATCAAACGTTCCTTTTAATTTCTAAACTATAAGGATTTTACGTTTCGTTGATATTTAATTCTTTTGCAGAGTTTTGATAATGGCGGATGACTGCATTTCTGTTTCTATAGATACATGTACTTGTCTGTAGACATTTAAGATGGAGATCGCAAATCTTTTACTTACTAGCATTTTGTATTACAGTTACAATGTCCATCTTTTTAAATAAAGTTTATTCGGAAAACACACCATCTTGTCATTTCAAATTCGTATACTTTCAAATGGACAAAGGTTATTTATATGACGTTAACTCGGCTAGGCTGATACAGAGATGGAGAGACAGAGAGTGAGAGTACAACAAACAGCAAGCCATACCCTCTTTATTATGACGCCTCAGATCTAACGTGATGCCACCGCTGTTGGTACATATATCCAAGTATAATTGTATATCTTTGGGTCACTAATGATGTATATGTAAGATATCACAATGAGACAGCGATAACATCATGAAGTTATTGTGAAAATGTTCTAATATCGAGGATAGAGACTATACTAGATTTCAGTTAAATCACGGATTTAACAGTTTTTGGTGGGTAATTTTTTTGTTGTTGTAAGAAAAGAAATTAAATGCAGATCTACAATAAGTGCCGATATCGCTTCAGTAGTTCTATTTCTGTCTGAAGCTGCGGATGAAAGAATTTCGGATTCAACAAGAATTGTGTCAAATATGTAACAAAACAAATCTCACTTTCATCTCTTGCACATGCAAAATTGCGATATCCTAAGATCTAATAAACACTGTAACAAAGTGCGTTGAACCACGACCGGCGAGCCACGACAAAATGTAAATCAAACAAACCAGAAAAAAATGGCGAATGCGCCTAGCTGGGACACCTGATGTGGAATTGTGGACTAAACCGCAACTGTACAAGCTTTCAGTCATTCAAGGGAGGTAATTATGCTAATCATAGCAGTAGTTCTAACGAGATCATAACCCATTACCAAATTATTCGGTGTTTTAACAACCCTGACAAAGAAGAATTTGAAAACATCGTAGGATAATCGCAGCATCTTATTTTTTTCTTCAATGTTTTCTACCATATCAGAGACCTTAAGCTCATTCATTGTAATTTAAAAGTTTGTTGTCTGCAACAGCTTTCAGTTTGGAAGGGTCCAAGTTTGTTGTGTGGGAAAATGTTAATGGACTACGATATTGAGGGCATCATCTCTCATATTTCCTTTCCCACTATTATTCGAGACCTAGGTTCATCATACAGGTTTAATTCGCGTTTTTAAGGTCAGTAACACTTGCAGAGGCTTGACAAAAGGGTTAACGCCGGAGTGCGAAGCACAAGGGTGTTTAACCATTTTGAGGGCTTTGCGACCTCAAAAAAATGAATTGGCGCTATCATTGTGTAAAATAAATGTATTTAGCGATAAGTAGCAACGAAAGCAAAAAATATTTCCATAGAAACGCTAAGAAAAGGAATTGAAATGTATTGGACCTATACCGAACAAAACCGGTATTTGGAGAAAATGTATGTGTTATGCGTAGTGAAAGGCCTAGTCCTATGCCACTGTTTTCATCTCTCGCAATTCACTTCTATTGATTAAAATACAAAGTAGATTTTTAAAGGAATGAACTTGCACAGGTATGGATCGATTACAACCACGTTGGGAAAGTGGGTAGAATGTTGCTGGTGCAAAGTACATCACGATTGATTTTCTGTTCAGATCTCGATATGATAGGTTCCGCGCAAGATTTCGTTTGTGGTTTACTAAAATCCTCAAGAATAAGCCATAAAAAGGATCTAACATGGTGCAAGTTCCTACAGTCTTGTTGGTCGGAGTCTGGGAATGTTTGACAGGAACAAACGTTCAGCATAAATTATTGACAAGGTAGGCCGGTTCGAGGGTATTAAAAATACAAAGCCGGGTGTTAAAAGCGAGTGAATTTACTGATCAATACATGTTTTCTCCTGTTAACGCCTGCTTTTCCCCTGCTTATAACGGCTCGGAAACGTACCTCTTATGCAATATTCGCCAATAATTCTTACTTCTAAAAATGTTAAGTGTACCTTTGAAGAGTTCTTTTAATTTTCCAGGTAGCCCATTTTCTGAATGAGTGATCCAGATGAACCCAGTACTATAGGCCACTGAAACTCCATTGGTCTATTACCGGACAACGAAATTTTCCTTATCGGACACCGTTACTATAAAAAGCACATTGGCAACTGCCTCTATATTGTATATAATAAGAAAAGATGTGCAACGAAATCGAAGAAAATTTTCACCCCTGTACCATTTCAGAGATACTATTTTACCGAAAATTGAAAAATAAAGCTAGTTACCGTTGCAGATGGGTTCCCAAATGATTTTTCTTGTGTACCCTGACCTTAGAAAGTTCCAAACGGCTCTTGCAATCAGGCTGTAGCTCTGATCTGAACATTTTTAAAAAAGCTTCCACATTTTCCGGATCGCCATGTGCTGACGTCACACAATTTATAATCCCGCAGCGAATTATAACTAAAAAAAAATTTTTTTTTCAAACAAAGATCTAAAATTATTTTGTTGATATATTGATGAAATTATCAAATTAATATTTCGTCTGTTATAATTTATCTTTTCATCTAATCCAGTATCACGATTTTCATCTTCCATTTCGTATATTTTCAAATGCGTATTTACCGTTGGTTGGTCAAAAACTTTGGCGCGTCTTTTGATAGTAAATTCACATGAGTTATAATTCGCTGCGTCATAATGAGTTGTGTGACGTCAGCGCATGGCGATCCGGAAAATGTAGAATCTTTTTAAATTTTTTAAGATCAGAGCTATTGCTTGATCGCAAGAGCCGTTTGGAACTTTCTAAGGTCAAGGTACTCAAGAAAAATCATTTGTGAACCCATCTGCAACGGTAACTAGGTTTATTTTTCCGTTTTTGGTGAAATATTGTTGCAGTCTGGTTTTAGATGCGTATTTCAAATGAGTACGAAGCTGTTTGAGTACGAGTAATTGCTTTCATATTATCCCAGTTTAGCGAGCAAGATTGTTTATCAGACATAATTAGCTGTTTCGAGGTTCCACTTTGTAAATGAGTTGTGTATTCCTACCGGAGTGTCAGTGTGTATCTATCCGATAAGGCCAAGCTTTACGGTTGATATTACTGTCATGCAGAGTGCCCGCCATTTTACTTGTTGACGTAGCGCAATGCATCATGGTCTAGTTTACCTTAGCAACGTTAGAACTATTGTCGGCAGCTTCAGTACCATTTTATCTTATCTTTATTAAAGTGAGTTGTAATCTGCCGTTTTCGTCAATATAAGCTTTTTTCAACAAGTTCATCAGTAGAATGGTTGCAATTTTCAGTGAAAATGATGTTCCATTGAAAGTGTCCTTTTACAGTAGTTTTAACTAGGAAATACACATTTGACAGCTGTGCACACAAATGCGGGCAGGTTCCAATTGCCTGCGTCCCACATTTTCAAGAATGTGGGATTGTGTGCATCCCGCATCTCGAGTGGGGGGCAGCGTTTGCTATATAAATCCAGCATTTTCGGGATGCGGGGACTCCATCTCTGACTTTCTTAGGTGAAACTTGATAGCTACTTTTGATTATTTGATAGTTCTTAGGCTTACTGCAGTTGAGGCAGTGCAAGTAATGAGATCAAGATCCGACTGGCTAATCCTATTGTGATAATTTTATCTTTGGAAACATTGCAGATACATTTTTAACTTAGTTCTGAAAGCTTGGATAGTTCGTATTCTTTGATATCGCTTATTTTTAACTTATTCTCTAAGTTAGGAAGGTTAGGATCTCACCAGCCTACTCCTCTGCTGTTTATCGATACTTGTCCACTTTGTACTTTGTTTGAACCAAAAGCTTCTATTTATTGTGTTCTTAGATATCTAGATTACTTCTCTAGGTGATTAAATTTTTAATCTTTATTTATTTTCTTTGGTCATCTATCCACTCTCCAAACTTTTGTTCCCTTTCCCTTATTTTTTGCTCGGAGTCCATGTTTATTTACCAGCCTGAAGTTGTTACGTTATAACCCTACTCTACCAAGCTCGTAACATATTTTATGGTGGCAGAGGTGGGATCTACCATCAAGATAGATCCAATGATACGAACCCAAATCTCCAGTGTTAGAGTACAATCTGAAGCACATTTCGCACTCTGTCTTAAACTGTAGAAGTATGGATTTGACCAGCAGTCCCATTCCTGGAAATAGCTTGGGAGAGGTGACATTTAACCCTCATAGGGAAATAGCAGATTAAGATGCGCTTGAAACCATAGGTGCTGTATCCGGAAGTGGTTCGATTCACTTGGCCGGCACAACTGGGATTAACTCCACTAACCCCGATGAGAGCTCTCTTGTGGGTAAAATAGACAGCATGTCGAGGTTACTGTCAGATGTAGCTATGCGACTCCAGTTAATGGAGGAAAAGCAGCAAACAACTTTGCCCAGGCAGTTTGAAATGGGAGATAAGTCAAACAATAATAGAGGTACAGAGATTGCAACCAGTACTAATGTCAAGGTAACCAGGGGTATGATAGGGACTGACCATACTAATCAACCACATAGTGAGTCACATTCTAGGGGTTGTTACGGTCAAGACCCAAGTTTAGTGTCGATAAACAGACAAGTACAAACTGACACCTTTATCGCCAATACAAGTAGGTAGCAAAGGCTAGTAGGTTTTGGCCAGAGGGATCAGGATATACCAGGTAATGTTTTCAGACCAATAGGCCAGCAATGCATTAGACAGATTGACGGCTATGGCACGAAGAGCTATGCAAATCAGGTAACCGGATTAGTAGACTGCGATCAGATTAGAGTGGCTGATCGAGACCCAACCCAGGGTCACAGGTCCAACAGTTTCACTGCTGGTAATCCACAGTTTAGCCATGAAGATAGGTTCTACCATTATCAGGAGTCTGACAATGTTAGACCGCAGTGTCAGGGCCACCCAGCTGGTAACAGGTTCGAGCCTCGCGAAGTAACTGCTCACAGGCTTTTCGCCTACCAACCGAGACAATCCCCTATAAAACTACCAACTTTCAGTGGTAAAGAAGAATGGCCCACATGGATAGCACAGTTTGAAGCAGTGGCCAGGAGATGCCAATGGTCTAATGACGAAAAGCTAGACCAGCTCCTACCGAGACTGGAAGGGCTAGCTGCTCAATTTGTTTTTACCCAGTTACCCCCAGTAGTCCTTAATCATTACACGGATTTAAAAGCCGAGTTAGATAGTCGTTTCAGGGTCATTGAAACTGCACGCTCTTTTGCAGCAAAGTTCAGTCAAAGGTCACAAAAAATAGGTGAAACCATTGAGGATTATGCTGCGGAGCTAAAGCGGCTTTACGACAAAGCTCATGGCTATAGAGATAGGAGAACCAGAGACGAGGATCTGGTAAGGCGGTTCCTTGACGGTCTTTCAAATGAAGAAGTCCGTTTTGAAGTAGAGTTCAATAGGGAGCCAAATACAATAGATGAAGCTGTGTATCATGCTATCAATTTGATTCAGATACGACATCTTGGGAAGCGGTAGTAGGCCAGCGGATATTTTACTATCTGAGAACAAGACAGTGTTAGGGGGAAAAGATATTTCAAATTGGTAGGCAGGAGAATGTACGGTGAGTGGTTGTGGCAGAGGACGTCAGCTTACCCGGCGAAACGGAAGCGGTCGTCAAAGTCTATGTAGATCGTGAAGAGATGGATGATTATAAGGGCCCGATTTCCGTGTGGAACCTTCTGAACATTCTAGAGATAATTACCTATTGCGAATGGCAACAACACTAGTTGACATAAACCGAGGTCCAACCTGTAATATCAGAATTCTAAACCCTTTTCCGTCTGAGGTGACATTGAAACAAAATGCGAAAATTGGAGTGGCAGAAAGAATAGATAGAGTCTTGAATACCATCACTGAAGCAGAGCGATCAGAGGAAGAGGAGAGTTGCCCCCGCATTTGGCGAGTCCCAATGAGGGTGGCATCCAGCGGTACTAAAGGTGCGGAGTTCGAACAAGCTCCTGCAGAAAGTGTGCCACACCACCTGAAGACGTTGTATCATAATTCAGCTGATGGCAGACCGGATTATGAAAAGCGTGTCATAGCAGGTTTACTGGTAAAGTATCAGGACACCTTTTCAAGGTCTGAATGGGATATTGGGCTGACCAATCTTACTGAACACTCGATTAACACTGGTGATGCGTTGCCAATAAAACAACGTCCTCGTAGAGTTCCCATAGCTTATGCTGCTGAAGAAAAAAAGGCAATTGAAGAGTTACTCAAGAAAGGAGTAATACGAAAGAGCACATCACCATGGGCGTCACCTATTGTACTAGTCCGGAAAAAGTCAGGAGATGTGAGACCATGTGTGGACTACAGGCGGGTTAATGCATTGGTGAAGCCAGATGGGTTTCCGCTACCCTGTATTCAGGATTGCCTAGATGCCGTGGCAGGGGCGTCAGTGTTCAGTAGTTTCGATCTGACCAGCGGTTATTTTCAAATCCCTCTGAAGGAAGCAGATATCCCAAAGAGCGCCTTCTGCTGTAAGTTCGGTCAATTTAAGATGGCCCGAATGCCCTTTGGGCTGAACAATAGTGCTAGCATATTCCAAAGGACAATGGAGTTAGCACTGCAAGGCCTACAGTGGGAGACCTGCCTCGTCTACATAGACGATATAATCGTATATGGGTCTGATTTTGCTGAACACATGCAACGCGTAGCACAGGTGCTTGAGCGCATGAACCAAGCTGGCTTAAAACTCAAGCCTGGCAAGTGTAACATGTTGCAGACAGAAGTTGTCTTCCTTGGGCATGTAGTATCCAAGGATGGCGTCAAGCCTGACCCAGCAAACGTGATGAAAATAGCTCAGTGGCCAAGACCTATTAATGCAAAGCAAGTGAAGCAATTTGTTGCAACAGGATCCTACTATCGTCGATTTGTGAAGAACTATGCGCAAATAGCTCGCCCCTTGATTGACCTCACAAAGAAAGAGGCCTGTTTTTATTGGACACAGGCATGTGAGAATGCTTTTGAACACATCAAAAAGGTGCTTATGGGACCGGAAATTATGGGCTACCCATCCTATGAAGCAAGAAGCTTTTATTTAGACACCGACTGCTCTGGGACTGGTATGGGTGCCGTACTGTCCTAAGACCAGAAGGGGCGTGAGGTAGTCATAGCCTACGCCAGTCGTGGGCTAAGCTAAGCAAGGCCGAGAAGAATTATTGCATAACGGAGCAGGAGCTCCTTGCCGCGGTATTCTTTATTCAATACTTTCGTCAGTACTTATTGGGCAGGAAGTTTGTTGTCCGTAGCGACCACCAGGCACTTGGTTGGCTATTTAGCCTTAAGGAGCCGAGTGGCAAGGTAGCTCGCTGGATTGAGATACTTGCGCCTTTCGACTTCAGTATTGAATATCGACCAGGTAAGAAAATGAGACATTGCGATGCATTGTCCAGGTGTCCTACCCCTAAAGATTGCACCTGCAGTGACAATGACATGTTTGAACCGCTGAAGTGTGGGCCATGTTCAAAATGCAAGAGAAGGGCAGAGTCTATGTCTCTTCAGTCCAAGAATTTTTCTTCTGCCGAAGATGCTGTAAGAGGTAATGACTCTAGAAGGGTTGTCAGGGTGCCAAGTACTAATAAACCGAAAGAACCAGTGAGAGTAACAAGGGCAAAAACGGATGAAGATCCCAAACCCGGTCCACTGCAACCAAAGGGTGAATCTGGTTCTAATTGGCTGTGGTCGCACACACCACAGGAGATTGCATCCAAACAGTTAAATGACCCCGACATCGGGCCTGTCCTGAAAGGTAAGTTGGATGGTAGCAAACCAAACTCAGAAGAAATGGAATCAGCAAGCCCGGCAAGCAGACATTACTGGATTCTCTGGGACCAACTCTACCTGAAGGACAGTGTGTTATGCAAAACTTTTCATAAGCAAGACAACACTGGTGATCACGTTCAAGTGATTGCTCCTAGGGAGCTGCATCAAACCATTCTACAGCAGATGCACGATAACCTTCATCTTGGGGTGAAAAGGACCCAGGAGAAGGTATCACAAAGAGTATCACTAGTCACTGTCGATAGACGAAAAATGCTACGATCGAATGAGGTCAAGGCAAAGAGAAAGGGAAGGGCCTACAGATGTATCAGATGTGCCAAGACAATCAGGTCATTGATGTCAAGTACAGGGTATCTGACCATATATTAAAGTACCACCTGTCGCTAGACCAAGTACCGTTCTACTGCAGCTTATGTCTTTTCCGCTGCAGCGAGGGGGGGCAGCTCCTACAACACGTAACAAAGTACAAACGCCACCAGTCGCTCATGGTTGAGAAAGGGATTGTCGACAGCAGCCCGTACCTAGTGAGGAACACTAACCCTTACTTGATTGGCGACAAGGATATGGAGGCTTTGTCTCAGGAACAGTCACAGTCTGTGTTCATGCGGAGAGTACGACCTGCTACTACAACTGTTGCGATGCCTGCGCAGCAACCAAGTGAGTCACCTTTCCTTGTCTCTACCGGATTAGACGAATCCTTCGATAGCTTGGGGGCGTTTGTAGGTTCTTTGGTACAGCCGTCACACGACCAGCATGTGACTTGTCCAAATGTTAGCCCAAGCACGGTACAAGTCCCAACCGAGTTTCTTGCCTCGCTGCTGAAAAGTCAGACCAGTAAACAGGCCACCCCTACTCAAGGTTTGCAGCTGAAGACAAATTTTATACCCCATCGAAGTCAGGGTCAGCATCTATGGAGGACTCCTCAGGCACTTTCCACACCCAAAACAACTGAAACTCCTACTGCGTTTCAAATGGGGAGCAGTCCAGTTAATGTCAGCGCCATGGTGCAGCCATACACTGCTGTAGTCCTTCATGCAAGGCCCAGCTCCGGCCAACAAGTCAACATGGTGCCCCCTACACCTCTACTTGATGAAAGGTCTGAGGAAGAGGACATTTTACCACAACTCCTTGGAAATGTGATGACTTCCACTCCCACTCTAGATCCAGCGTGTACTCTCCCAAGGCCCAATACCACTCCGACACAGTGTTCGTTTGTAGATGAGCCACCAAAGTACACTACCACCTCGACACAGTGTTCACTTATAGACGAGCCACCAGCCTGGATAAATACAGCTGAAAAGTTTATGAAAAGGATGACAGAAAACATTGAAAGTAACACCAGGGCCATCAAAAGTCGGGAGAAAACGTGCATGAGTGTGAAGGATGCTCTAGACAATGTCGCTAGACTGGTTAGGAAGCTGGCTGACGACAAGTCTTCATCTTCAACCTCTTCATCATCCTCCGAGTCTAATAACGGGGACAGGAAAAAAAAAGCATAATCACGATGACTACCAGCTAAAATCTGTACTAGGGAGGGTATACCCGGAAAGCAAGAAACATCGCTACTAACCAATGGAAGATCACGATTATCAACCTTATCAGTCTGCAGAGGAGTAAAACGTGCCCCTTTAATTGAATATTTAAATGGTAGCGCCCCTTCAGTTTTTTAGTGTACATGTCATTATTTAATAAAATAACTGTGCGCCTTTAATTATTTGGAAAACATGAAGTGTACCTTTAATTACTTAGTAAAGTGACGGAGTGCCTTAAATGAACTTAAAAGAACGGAAGAATGTGACGGCGAACATTTGGAAATTAACATTGCGTGGCAGTGAAAACTTAATAATTCTAACAGTGCAAGTGTAACTTTCATTTAAGAGTAGTAATTCTTAGTAATTGATGTTAGAGACTGTGAGTGGAACTCCCTACTGAAGTGATTAATAGCCAACTGTGGCACTTATGAGCACATTAATGCAAGTTATCATTTCTTGCACTGGTAAAAGTAAATGTTTCATAGCACACTGAAGCACACTTTGTACTTTTAATGGTATTTTTTCTTTAAGTAGCATTTATTTTTTGAGAGTGCTAGAATTGACTGTGCATTTTAACCATTACCTAGTGAAAAGTACACTCTAAGACGGAAGCAGTGACTGTGTTAATGTTAATTACAATATAGCTCTAACACTTTAATTTTATGAAGAGAAACCTGTCAATCAACTATGAAGCCAAAGAACTGTGATGGACACAAGCTAGTTAATTAGTTAACATGAAACATTAGTCGTTCATTTACCGTCTTTGATCCTTTAAGAAGAAGTATGTGTATTTGAAAACCTACACTAATGACATAGTACTAATCTACCCGTTTGTCTGAAGTTTGTTGAAAATATACCTAAAAGAGGTAGTGTGACCATTTGCCTTAAAGAGGCAGTACTACACCTTGAAAGTAAAATTTCTCTAAAATGTGAAAATTTGGCTTCTTTGCGAATTTGAGCATGACAGTCGGAACTTTGTCACGCTCAGAGGGGGGGGGGGGGGTAATGTTGCAGTCGGGTTTTAGATACGTATTTCAAATGAGTACGAAGCTGTTTGAGTACGAGTAATTGCTTTCATATTATCCCAGTTTAGCGAGCAAGAGTGTTTATCAGACATAATTAGCTGTTTCGAGGTTCCCCTTTGTAAATGAGTTATGTATTCCTACCGGAGTGTCAGTGTGTATCTATCCGATAAGGCCAAGCTTTACGGTTGATATCACTGTCATGCAGAGTGCCCGCCATTTTACTTGTTGACGTAGCGCAATGCATCATGGTCTAGTTAACCTTAGCAACGTTAGAACTACTGTCGGCAGCTTCAGTACCATTTTATCTTATCTTTATTAAAGTGAGTTGTAATCTGCCTTGTTGGTCAATATAAGCTTTTTTCAACAAGTTCATCAGTAGAATGGTTGCAATTTTCAGTGAAAATGCTGTTCCATTGAAAGTGTCCTTTTACAGTAGTTTAAACTGGGAAATACACATTTGACAGCTGTGCACACAAATGCGGGCAGGTTCCAATTTCGTGCATCCCACATTTTCGGGAATATGGGATTGTGTGCATCCCGCATCTCGAGTGGGGGGCAGCGTTTGCTATATAAACCCAGCATTTTCGGGATGCGGGGACTCCATCTCTGACTTTCTTAGGTGAAACTTGATAGCTACTTTTGATTATTTGATAGTTCTTAGGCTTACTGCAGGTGAGGCAGTGCAAGTAATGAGATCAAGATCCGACTGGCTAATCCTATTGTGATAATTTTATCTTTGGAAACATTGCAGATACATTTTTAACTTAGTTCTGAAAGCTTGGATAGTTCGTATTCTTTGATATCGCTTATTTTTAACTTATTCTTTAAGTTAGGAAGGTTAGGATCTCACCAGCCTACTCCTCTGCTGTTTATCGATACTTGTCCACTTTGTACTTTGTTTAAACTAAAAGCTTCTATTTATTGTATTCTTAGATACCTAGATTACTTCTCTATGTGATTAAATTTTTAATCTTTATTTATTTTCTTTGGTCATCTATCCACTCTCCAAACTTTTGTTCCCTTTCCCTTATTTTTTGCTCGGAGTCCATGTTTATTTACCAGCCTGAAGTTGTTACGTTATAACCCAACTCTACCAAGCTCGTAACAATATTATCTCTGAAAGGGTACAGGGGTAAAACTTTTCTTCGATTTCGTTGCACAGCTTGACTTATTATAAAAATGTGCTATTTATAGTAACGATGTAAATGAAAATTTGAGTATTCCCTGATATAAAGGCGATGCACCAATTCGCAAGTATTCGATGATCAACCAAGAAAAATGTTAGTGTTCCGTAACAGACCAATGGAGCTTCAAAGGCCTGTACCTGTACTTACCTTCTTCAAACTTGTACTGGTCTGTTATGTCTTGACGGGAGTCATTAAATGGCTCTTTTGTGCTAATCTTTTGTCCTACACTGAAATACAAAGTACTGAAATATTGTTGACTATGTTTTTACCTCCAGAAGGTAAACACACAAATTTTATCGCACAAGTCACTGAATTTCGAAAGTGAAAAAAAAAAAAAAAAAACCTGTCAGATTACAGTTATAATAACAAATTAACACGTCACAGCTGACAAAAACTTAAGACGTGTCCAAATTGAAAACATTCGCAGACGGAAACTTAAATGTGGCTCTAATGATTGAAATTAATTGATCTTGAATGGGTAATAAACATTGCGTGAAACGGAGAAAATGCTGGTTAGTAGCATTTTCTCATTTTACCACAACCTTTTCAACGGGTTTATTCCTAAAGTCGTTAAAACTTGGAAATGTTTGGAAAACGGTTAACTCATTTTTATTTTGGACGGATGTACATATATTTCACTTTTCCTCAATAGTGTATTTGATAGCAATGTGCCCCGTACTTCTTGATCAACAACGTAAGAATGAACATTAATTGACTGTTAAATTCTCACATGAGTGAGAACAAGGTGGGAAAAGGAACAAATGTCTAGAACTACATCCTTTCAATTTTTTCTCAGTTCGATAGATCTAGATCTAGGTCAACATCAGGAAAGTTATAAATAACTGCGTGTGTAGATCTATCGTATAGATAGACCTATATCTATCGTATAGATCTACAATGAATGGCTCAGAAAATCAATGGAATCAAGACTAACCATCACTAAATGTCAAGTCAGAAGCATTTAAAACCCACTTGTCCACAATTTAAGCATTTGCAGATGACAGTTAAAATGTTGCTCAAATTATCAAATTTGTCTTTAAGGAGAAAAAAAAAATGTGGACGAAAGGCTAAAATGGCGTTTATCAGCGTATTGTCCTATTCCCATGTTTTTAAAATTCCTTTTCTCAGGGTCATTCGAAATCGGAATTGTTCGGTTAGGGTTATGTTGGTATGTTTCAGCTAAATTTAACTTGGTTTCTAAGACAGCAATGCAAGATCAGTCTTAACGTCCGTGTAAGCCGATCTTGGTGTACTCTACTCTTTTCAGCAACATGAAACGTTGCGAAGCTATGAATGAAACCGATACTTTAAAGTAAAATTGCAGCTTTGAGTATGATTTCGTAGTGCATTTTTTTCCGCCGGTTATCGTAACTCGTAATCAATATTATTAATGACGTCATCAGACCTACAAGCACGCTAAAGTGCTTTATTATTTCTTACAATGAACATTACGTAGATCTAGACCTATATGTGTCCAATAGTTTAATCTAGTCAGACATTACGGATTATATATAAATCTAGATCTATATGTATTTTTAAAACATGATGAGTAGAGTAGATGGTTGGTGTCTACAATTGGGATCGGATCCGAAATTTTATTAGAATTGCCTTCAGCTCACCGAATAAAGTCGTGAACGCGTTGCCCAATAATAATCCCATCCAAGACCCCAACCATCTCTTCTCTATAAATTCCCATTGTTTTCTCTTCTAAATCTAAATGAGCAATGCACTCTAGAAATGGGGGGGGGACATAAATTCACCTGCAAAAAGGATCGACCCATGTCAGCCTGCGCAGTCCGCAGACAAAATGGATTTCATGAAATCATGATTATGTGATGACTTGCTTTGTTAATGCATCACGGAGCTGTATTAAACCCCGTTTAGTCAGAGCATGGCTCAAATATATTTTGGTATAGATCTAGATCTAATTTTACTCACATGCCTTCGTCCACATTAAATACTTTTGGCACTCCATCCTTTTGAAATCTATACCTAACCAAATCACCGTTTACCTCGGCAAAGACAAAAGGTCCATCATAGGGCAGATATACTTCACCGTTTTTGATTGCCTTTAACGGCATCGGGCCCATGCAATAAATCCCTGAAATATACAAACAATGGTAGATCTATGCATGGTTCGTTACATTACGGAAGTACATGTGGTAAACCATAGTGCAATAAGCCACTGTAATATGCTTAATGTTCAAAATCCGTAGTCAGTAACTTTGCAAAAGAATCTAACGTTCGGAAAAATAAAACCACATTATTTTCCACTGTCCTTCGTATTTTCTGGCCAATACAAGAAAAGAACGAAAAATATCTATATATATGTAATGATAAGCAAAGTCTTTTTCATGCATGTCCAGTACACAGCGAAAGAATTCATCATTTGGGGAATCTATTCGATTTTTCGATTGTCCTTCGTGTAATCGGATCATTGTGAAGGAAATCTTAAATAAGCAAAATATTAGATAGATCTAGATACGTAGTAAGTTATATCAAGTAAAATAATCTATCGATTACTTCATTATTCTCGGTTACCATTTTTGAAGTCGGACCGATGACATGAACAAATAATCTGAAATAAGCAAAATATCTTAAGTTATATCACTGAAAAGAATCCGTTGTTTGGGTTATGGGCATTTTTTTTTTTTAAAGGCATTTTTTTCAAAATATGAACTCATTACTTTCTCATTAACTTTAAGGTGATAATTCATATAAAGACTAATCATTGTTTTCCAGCAAAGGGGGAGCTCCCATATGATCAGGTGGGGTTTTACTATCAATTAAAGAGGACCTGGTGATTAGTTGTTTCCTTCCTATTACCGAAATTGTACTCATGACAAATCTTTCAAATTGCAATATATGTTTTTGCGTTTTTCCACAACATACTTGGTTTTAAGCTACTTTAAGCAACACACCAACTTTTTTTTTTTTAGAATAATCTAATGATTTGACACTTTTTTCCCCACAAATATATGCCCTAAAGATCAAATTACTCAAATTCTGGCTCACAAAATTAGTGCATACCTGTTCTGGGCATGATATTTTTTATCAGATTTTTAGCTTCCAGTGCGGCAAAATATAGTTTACATAACATGTATGATATAAAATCACTTAGTATGCTCACAATCCTTATATTGTAGTGAAACATAATGGTAACAGGTGGGGAATTAGCAGTAACAGGAAGGAATGGAGTAACAGGAGGGAAATCAAAAAAAGCGTAATTGAACAGGTCAAAACTGTAATGAACCACATGGGAACCAGAAACAGTTGCAGACTCCATTGTTTCACATATAGGAGTAGAATATGTGTAAGACAGAAGGCAAAAATAAAAAAATATTACCCAATTAAACCAGATGTATTGGTCATTTAACATCATGCCCTCCCACCACCCACACACACACCCCCCTGCAGTTACTTTAGAAATTGTGACCTTCACATGTGACTTTAATTTTGATCAAATGACCTTGGAAGTTTAACCACCTGAATTGTGTTCTTGTCAAATGTGGGCATTGTACCTGTAGATCTTTGACAGTTATAGGTATTTAATTTGGCAGGCAGACAGACAAACAGTGGGTATGAATAGGTACGGGATCATAAAAGTAATCTGATGTTATACGATTTCTTTCAAATCTTTTAAAAGTTGAACGACCAACAAAACTGAATCTTTGAACTCTACTTGTGCTGGCAAATTAGCAATGACATAGGACACAGATGCAGACAGTGTAGATCAAGATCAGACTGCAAAAATAGTGCAATCTAATCATTAATCTCGGTTGTCCACTGGTCCTTGATAATTAATTTTTCTAGATGAACACCCTTGAATCATAACAACAGTATACAAATATTTTAATCAGAGATGTCCATGCAAAGATGTTATTGACATTTTCTCAAGCATTAATATTTTTTGTATTGTTTTCATTGGCTAGTCCAATGTGACACATTTTTTCTCTTCTGTTTTGTTTCAGCTGTGTTAAAAGCATTTTCTCCTTGTTCTACTAAGAGGTCTCACATCAGTCTCAGGTGTAAACATATTATAGATAGGAAAAGATTTCTTTAAGTAGCATGAAACACTGTTGAGCAAAATGCTTCTTTGAAACACAGTGCCCTGTCAGTTACATTGTGTGTACGAACTATGACCTTGACCTTGATCAGATGAGCGGAGTCCTGCATGGCTCAGTGGTAAAGTGTAGGACTCGTGACCTGGAGACCCACAGGTTTGAGCCTCACTGGATCAACTGGCTTTTTCGTGGGAGTGTCCTTGGACAAGACACTTCAGAGCCCTAGCCTAGTACTAGTGGAACCCATGAAATATATGAATATAATACATAGTTCTGAGCTGTCACCGCGATATAGCTTAAATAATGTTGAAAGCGCATTCAACACCATTCAATCAATCAATCCTTGATCAGATGAGCAAGAGTCACCAGCTGATTCATATTCATGCAAGGTTCCTATATACTAACAAGAGAGCTCACCTGAGTAAAGTCATCTTGGATTAATACAGCTATAGAAATCCAGGTTGTGATGTAAAACACATGAGTCTTAGTGACCTATCTTTTGACCGGTCATGACAATTTTGAACTGGTACGAGATATCATCAAGCAAAGCCTTCTGACCAACTTTCAGGCTTATCAGACTGAAAATGTGGCCTCAAGCGTGCACAGAATGTTTTTCTAAGATTTATCTCAGCATATACTTAATAACCTGACGTGACCTATTCTGAATTTGTGCAAGATAGAATCAAGAAAACATTCTGACCAAGTTTCGTGAGTACAAAGCCGCAAATGTGACCTCTAGAGTGCACTTGTGATTTTTCTAAGATTTGTCCCTCTGAGCTGCCTTTTGATCCAAAGCAACCCAATTTCATTCAAACTTGTTCGAGATACTATCAGGACAAGCATTGTGACCAAGTTTCATGAGTGTCAGACTAAACGAGGCCTCTAGAGAGCACACAAGGTTTTGCTAGTTTAGTTCCCCGTTACCTACCTTTTGACCCCATGTGACCTAATTTTGAACGTGGTCGAGATATTATCAAGACATGCATCCTGACCAAGTTTCAAGAGTAGTGGACTGAAAATGTGGCCTATAGCTGTAATTTTTTGACAATTGGATTGCCGACGACAGACGCAACATGATCACAAAAGCTGGCCTTTCTAACATTGCATACAGGTGATATTAGCTTTAAAGGCATTCCAGAAACTATCACTTTGACTTGTAAACTTGACATATAACCTTCATCAGGTGACAATGAAACTATCTCTAAATGATTCATATCGATTCAAGCTACATGTCTTTCAAATATGAAAAATGGAACTTAAGTTATGTTGGAAATTTCAAGACACATTGAAGGTTTTGTAGACAAAGAAATGGACGGATGAAAAGATAGACACGGGTATTGTATTTTGCCACTGCTCACTCAAAATGAGCAGCAAAGTCTTTAGTTATTAAAGTTGAGAAAGAATAAAAATTTTTTTCTACAAGTGTCCGTTGTACATTTGTATTGATTTCGATTTTTGACTAGCGAAGCTAGTCTATAGGCATCAAGACTGACCTAGATTCAAAACCCCACAGTTGCCAAATACTGCCACTTAGAAAATACTTCTTTCTGTTAGAAATCTTAATTCTGTTATACATGACAATTTAGACATAAACCACTAAATCTCTACCTCTCCGTTTTGAACATGTCGTCTTACAAAGTAATAAACTGAACAAGATGTCATTTATAAGGTACAACATCTTTGCTTTTATGTAAATTGAGTGACCTATGCAAAGCAGAGAATCACTTATTTACACAACTGTAACATTATGAATGAATCTATTAATAGATACACCTAGGTTAACTTGTAACAAATCCCAGCTATATCACCCCCTTCAGTCATTCATTATTTAGATCATTGTGTACAGTTGAACTATTATGTTAAACTGTTATTCTATTAACCTTTTACCAAACAATCCCAAGTTTTAACGATACTGGGGAAGGATCCCTTTGTAAACATTGTGGGAAAAGGAGAAAATGCTGGTAACCATCATTTTCTTCTTTTCCCACATTGTTTTCTGCCCTTCTGGAATCATGTTTCATCAGTTCAGCCACATTTAATTCATGGTCTGCAACAGCTTTGAATTTGGACGGATGTAAAATTTTTCGTTTTGTAAGGAGAGTTAAATATTTAACTACATCTTGTGCTATTAGATATTGACTAATTGACTGCATGGTGTTTAACGCCGTTTTCAGCATTATTTCAGTGATATTGCGGCGGCCAGAGCACCTGTCCATGCTTTCCTTGAGTTTCTTTTACAAGCACTACCGCGACTCAATGACCTTTTGCAGAGTGTGTGCAGTCTGATCTTGGATCTATATTGTCCGATAAGAGGATAGATTTTCTCCAAAGTGTAACTGTGAAATAGCAATATTCAGGTGTTTACCATCGGCTTGAAAGTTTCATTTAACAGTTTTTAGCAGGTTAAGGGTTAAACTTAAACTGGATTATAGTTAACCAATAGCACATATAGCCCCGGCAGTTCAGTCGGTACAATACAGGACTTGAGAACAGGTGGTCCCTGGTTTGATCCTCAACAAATTTCTTTCCGAGGATTGATGATAGTCATTGTGACAGGATTCATTTCTCGCTCACGTTTCGACGATGGTTATGTGGGAATGGAGCAAGTGGCTTGGAAAGAATATTGTGCGGAGTACTGGTAAAAGAAACTCCAGGAAAGCATGGATATGTGCACTGGCCACTGCTACATAACTGAAATAATGTTCAAAACAGGGTTGATAAACACCACACAATCAATCAATCAATCAATAGAGCGAACAAACAATCGAATTCGCTAGTGTGTCAGTACTTTCAGTACTTTGATATATTTATATTGTTTTTAAATGCTACTTGGGGCAAGTTCAATAGATTACACGTTAGATATAATATCTAAAGGTAGCAAAGTCCATGTTTTCTCCCCAATAATATGAAAATCACATTAAAACATTCTAGTCATCTGAAAAAAACTTTCATATCATTGAATTAAGCATGTGAGTTTCAAAGAGTTGGAGAAAACAAAAAGAAATATGAGAAATAGCTTCCTTTTATCATTTATTTTCTCAGTGCAAATATGCAACAAAATGTATAAAAAATGCAAACATTGTACATAGTTATTGAAATAGAGCGAGCTTTTGGCTGATCAAGATTATCAGAAGAACTTATGATGCAGTTTGAACAAATCGATTAGAATGGGTTAGTCATTTACAATAGCTACATTCTTTAACTTGGCTAAAAATGTTGGTATGAAAATTTTGTAAGAGCAAATTGCAAGAAAGAGATGATACTTGTAGGGTTTGAATACCGGCAACCGCCCCTTACCTGATTAGCCTTCAGTTTATTCTTTTCTAAAGGAAAAATATATAGATGATCGTCTATTGATTCATTGACTGTATGGTGTTTAACGCCGTTTTCAACATTATTTCAGTTATATCGCGGCGGCCAGTGCACCTATCCGTGCTTTCTTGGAGTTTCTTTTACCAGTACTTCGCACAATATTCTTTCCAAGCCACTGGCTGCTTTCCCACATAACGATCGTCGAAACAACGGTCAGCGGTGAGAGAGGAATGAATCCTGTCGCAATGACTATCATCAATCCTCGGAAAGAAATTGGCCAAGCCGGGGATCGAACCAGCGACCTCCTGTTCTCAAGTCCTGTACGCGACCGACTGAGCTACGGGGGCTTGGCAGATGATCGTCTATATTGAAAGCATATATGCACTATAAATCAGCGCGATTTTTCGAAAGTTTCCCTGTCTAAGACTCGTACAAAATGAAGTCGATTGGTAATAGGTCACTTATACCTTACCTTCACTGGATTCTTGTGGAGTGGCATCTACCGCTTGCCAGCCCCCGTATCCCGGAGGAAGATCTGGTCGAGCCATCCATACATCGTTCCACACGTGGAAATTCCTGACGGAGGTAAAAATGAAATATTACGAAACAAATGACAGGTTTCAATACTTCAGTGTTTTTGTTTGAACCATTTACAAGAAAGCGTGTTTTACCGACCCTGAGACCTTAAGAAAGAGACTCTTTTTAAAACATTGTCGCTAAAGGTAGAGTGATGCTCAAGTTTTTAAGATCAGACCTTTGTGAATTGTTTCCTGCACACCTACAGTTTCTGCTAAATAGTGAAAGAAAATTTCGATACAATAAAAGCAAGTGTGGATTCGCACAGCATGTGGACAGTTCCACGAGTATTCGAGCCGTGCTCTGTTAAAAGGGGCTTAATGCATCTGCGAAAAGTATCGACTCATGTCAGCCTACGCAGTCTGTGCAGGCTGACCTTGACCGAAACGTTTTGCTATTGGCCAATATTCTGCATGCCAAAGGACCTGGCCTTTTTTAGCTCACCTGAGCACGAAGTACTCAAAGTAAGCGTTTGTGATTGTGCTGAGTCCGTCCTGCGGCGTACGTCGTGCGTCCTCCAGGCGTCAACAATTACATTGTGAGCACTCTAAAGGCCACATTTTCAGTCAAATACTCATGAAACTGGGTCAGAATGTTTGTCTTGGTAATATCTCGGACAAGTTCGAAATTGGGTCATGTCGGGTCAAAGAGTAGGCCACCAGGTCAAAATTTAGCAAAACCGTGTGTGCACTCTAGAGGTCGCATTTTTAGTCCAATACTCATGAAACTTAGTCAGAATGTTGGTCTTGGCAAGTGTGAATTTGGGGTCATGCTGGGTCAAAAAGTAGGTCACCAGATCAAATTTTAGCAAAACCTCGCGTGCACTCTACAGGCCATATTTCTAGTCTAATACTCATGAAACTTGGTCAGTACACTTGTCTTGATAATGTCTCGGACAAGTATGAAACTGGGTCATGTTGGGTCAAAAAGTAGGTTACTGGGACAAATCTTAGAAAAACCTTTCTGTGCACTCTAGAGGCCAAATTTTCTGCTAGAAACTCATGAAACGTAGTCAGAATGTGTTTTTTTTTTGTTTTTGTTTTTGTTTTTTTTTTAATGATATCTCTGACAAGTTTGATATTTGGTCATGTCGGGTCAAAAAATAGGTCACTCAGCATAATTTTAGAAAAACCTTGTGTGCACCCTAGAAGCAAGATTTTCATCCTGAGACCCATGAAACTTGGTCAGAATCTTTGTCTTGATGAAATCTAGCACAAGTTCAATATTGGGTCATGTCAGGTCAAAAAATAGGTCACTGGGCCAAATCTTAGAAAAAAAACTTGTGCGCACTCTAGAAGCCACATTTTCAGACCAGTTCAAATGGAAATTGGTCAGAATGTTTGTCTTGGTGGTAATTATATCAGACAAGTTCAAAATTAGGTCATGTCGGGTCAGAAAGTATGTAAGCGGGACAATTCTTAGAAAAATCTTGTGCGCAATCTGGAGGCCATATTCTCCGTTCGATACTCATGAAGTATTGTCTGGATGTTTGTCTTGATAATATCTCTGACAAGTTCAAAAATAGGTTCATTTGGTCGAAAAGTAGATCACGAACACCCATGTGTTTTACATCATTACAACAAGGATCTCTTCAGCTTTATCAATCCTAGATGACTTTACTCACGTGAGTGCTCTAGGGCAAATGGCCCTCTTGTCTTATTGGTCCATAATGAAATCACAAATTGAGCCCCCTTTTTCCATGACATGGCATTTCATTAAATAAAAACAAATAATGATTGTCTGTGGCTTATGATAAACAATATAAATATGAATTTTTTTATAAAATTTTGTCCAGTGGTTAAAGAGATATTTGTCCAGGATGGAAATTTACATCAAGCCCCTTTTTTCATGACACAGCATTTAATAAAAAAAAAAGTGAAAAAGTTACATCCGCTATCATAAGGAACACATGTATGAAGTTTCATCAAATTTTGTCTAAGATCTTAAAAGAATGTCTGCCCGGACGGACGAACGGACGGACAACGCAAAAATTATATCCCCTCGCCTTCAGCGGGTGATAAAAAATCATATATACACTTATAATCAGCATGTATATTACCTCATTCCTAAAAGTCCATCTTACCCGATTAACAGCTGGTACCCTATCAGCAATATATATCCACTGTCTGATTTGACAAGTAGTCGTAAATTGGTTTTGCAGATACCAATCTCTACTTAATTGTTAGCCATGTATCATCTTAACCAACAATTTTCACACCATGACCCATTCAAATCACAAATATTCTTGCAAAGTAAAAAACATTTCTTTCGAGTAACTCAGGTGTTAATTGGCAGGGCTGCCGAGCCCCGGTAGCGCACAGGACTTGAGAATAGGGGTTCGCTGGTTCGATCCCCAGGCTGGCCAGTTTCATTCCAATGATTGATGATAGTCATTGCGATAGGATTCATTCCTCTCTCATGGCTGACCGTTGTTTCGACAATGGTTATGTGGGAAAGCAACCAGTGGCTTGGAAAGAATATTGTGCAGAGTACTGGTAAAAGAAACTTCAGGAAAGCATGGATAGGTGCACTGGCCGCCGCAATATAACAGACGTAATGTTGAACATGGTGCTAAACAACATAGAATCAATCAGTTGACAGAGCTTCAGCTAGGAATTTCGGGAAAAGGCCCAAAGCCAAACTAAGGAAAAAGATCATCAACAAAATGTCGAAATTTGAAAAAAAAAAATAATGACAAAACGTATAAAGTTAGGAACACATTTAACCATATGATAAACCTAATACGGCAATTTCTTGTACTGTTGAATCAATTCTTTTTTCAGTCTTCTTTTTTTTGTATGAATGCCCGATTCATTTTGTGTTTTACACCTGTTCCAGTGCAAAAGCTGGGGAAGATCTGGCCGAGAAGATTCGGACACTAGAAGAAGATTTGTCCCCAATTTTAGATTATTTTCTTTGTGTCGATCTTGTTGTTTACACATCTTGTTATATAACAACTGCAGATTCACCTTCAAAGAACCTTAAAATTAATGAATGAAACTGCTTTTTTCACAGTTTGATGGCATTGTTCTATAATTATGTGATGACTTAAAGTACATTAGAGATAGTAGAAGGTTTAACTATGCAATGCATTATTTGTCCGTTGAAACACATTAGAGAACCTTAAAGGTACCTTGTCACTAAAGCAGCACAATCAGAGAGAACAACGTTCACCTGTGACCTTGACCTTTGACCCATGTGACCCCAAATCAATAAAGTACCTCCTTGGGGGTCACGAGGAACACTTGTATAAAGTTTTAGGCTCCAAGGTCAAGCGGCTTTTGAGTTATAGCACAGAAACGAAAACAAGACGGATGGATTGACGGACGGACAGACAGACAGACATGGTGAAACCAGTATACCCCCACTTCTACGTAGGTAAGGGGTATAATTATTTTGAAACTATATAACAAAACCCTTTTCTTTGGTGCCAATGAGTAATGTTTGTAAATGTCCACGTTATATTTAAATTCATGTCTAACATTTCCAAATTGCACTACTTTACATTTCTGAACTAAGAACTCATTGTAGTTTTACTTGATCGCATCTGTTTTCAACAGCTGTTTACACTTTAGTGTCATCAGCGAAATTTTTGCAAAGTTATGCACACTGTCTGGCATGTCATTTACATATAAGATAAACAAAACAGGCCCTTGCACCGAAACCTGGGGTACACCGAAAGTGACATTTTTCCAGCTGGATATTTACCGTTTAAAACAACTCTTTAACGTCTTTCATTCAAGAAGTCTTACCCACTTTAATTAATTTCCATTAAAGCCATTCTTTTCCAATTTTAACAAAAAAGGTATGGTGAGGAAAAGTGTCAAAAACTTTATTTTTACACAAATCTACGTAAATATTGTCAATTTGCTTATTTTCATCGTCCGACGATTGTAAAATGCAAGACATAGTTGAAACCATGCTGACACTCATTGAAAAAATTCTCATTCATTTGTTTCATAACTGTCTCGGTCATAGCTTTTCCATATTTTCTACTGGATAAACACCTAAAGCTAACTGGACGATAGTTTGTAATTTTATGTTTATTACCTTTATTCGTGTTTAAGGTAGAAATATTAGCATCCTTCTATATGCTGGGTATTTACCTTCAATAAAAGTCTTGTCCGAAAAGACTTGATGCGGGTTCTCAAGAACACATTCCGGAAACATGTTCCTATATATCTAAGTTAATATTCGATACAAATGTTTATTGAATTTGCACTGAATATCAACGACGGATTAAAACTAAAGCAATTAAATGATATTGCTTTGTAAAACTTGAAGTGAAAAAGAAACTCTTTGGAACTCTACTCATGTTTGAAATTCAACAGTTCCGCAAGGATTTGCAATGACGTCAGCGTTACTATCACATATTCATCATTGTTACGTCGTAGAAATTTAAGTTGTGCAGGTCGTTTATTGGCATCACTTTTATTGCACTGTATTGTTGAAGCTGCTTATTTAGAAGTAGTTGCTTTCAAATCAACGTGTATATTAAATGTCCCTCCATAAATAGAGCGCTGAAGATGCTTTCTACCAGATATTTGACTGAGTTAGATCTAGGATCACCATTTCAGACAGCAATATGGCAAGTACGCTAACGTACGTAAAAGACCATAATTACTTATGCACGTAAAAGTAGGTCAAACTACGTACATTTTAGTCAATCGAAGTACATTCAAGCATTTGCTTCTCGTAAATTTTCTGCGTGATAAAGGGCCATTGTACCTGGTTATTCAGCTGGATTTTAAGTAAAATGTGCCGATAGCCTTATGCGACAATTTGATTGGTATAGTGCTTTTTAAAAATGCATGACTCCAATTTATTTCTAACCAACGACTTAGGTCGCATTCATCCAGCAGCGAACGATTTAAAAATCTAATTGCTGCCCAATATAACTGCATACTTGGTTGCGACCTATAGCGGCCAAGAGCATGGGGCGGCCGCCACCAGTAGCGG
Source organism: Tridacna gigas (assembly GCA_945859785.2). Taxonomy (NCBI): domain Eukaryota; kingdom Metazoa; phylum Mollusca; class Bivalvia; order Cardiida; family Cardiidae; genus Tridacna; species Tridacna gigas. The sequence continues at coordinate 60,181,618 of OX244028.2, forward strand.
CCAAGTACCAGGTGCGACCGCCACGAGTAGCGGCCAAGTACCAGTATCGAACGATTTAAAAATCAAATTTCTGCTCAATATAATTGAATGCTTGGTTGCGACCAGTAGCGGCTTGGACCAGTAGTGGCCAAGTACGAGGTGCGGCCACCACCAGTAGCGCCCAAGCACAAGGGGTGGCCGCGACCAGTTGTGGCCAGGAACCGGGGGCGGCCGCGACCAGTTGCGACCGAGTACTAGGTGAAGCCATTCTACTATACATACCAGATTGAATCTGCGCTGAAACCATCTATATAATCATTTTCTTCATCATAGTAGGTCTCTATTCTGAGGGTAAGGTCCGTGTCGTGGGCCGAGGCGAAATTTGTCACAGAACGGATCGGTATCCCCAAAGCTCGGCATACTGTGGAAAAAAATCGGATAAGCATCTGTTCGTTTGTTTTATGTATTGTACCTATTTTTATTCCCGTCTTGTTACCTTATGTGTCTGGTTTTCCGTCACTCCGTTAGCAATTTCGTGTTCTCTGTATAGCTCTATATGTCTTATTTCAAACCTTTTTACACATTTACGAGTGCGTCACGACGAGAAAATGTGTAGGGCGGAAGTTTCAAACACGAGGCTCCAATTTAAATAAAACAGCAGGGGTTCAAAGGTCACATGCTATGAAATCGTGTCCACTTCATATCTACTGAAGCCCTCATTTTGAAAATATTTTACACGTGTGCGCCTTGATGGGACGACGTGCAGAGAAGTAATATATGCTTTGAAGAAAAAAATTAAACGCTTTAAACAGCTGACAGGAGGGAGCGTAGCTGTAAGCCAGCAGAGTTTATGTCATGGCGTGGTTTCCGTCTGTCCGCCTGTCCACCCGCCTGTCTGTTCGTCCGTCCGTAAGTCCTTTTCTTGTTTACGCGATTAAGTCTTCATTTGTAGTCGGATTTTCATGAGACTTGCACGGGTTGTTTATCTCATCAATAGCTTGAACCCTATTGGTTTTTGAAAAAAAAATCTGACAATCAGTGTGGGAAAAAAAGCCATTTAAAATTCAAAATGTCAATATCTTGTTTACACGATAAAGTCTGCATTTGGGGTCGGATATTCGTGAAACTTGCACAGTCTGTTTATCTCATCAATAGCTTGAACCTTATTGATTTTGAAAAAAAAAATCTGACAGCGTTGGAAAAGTAGCCATTTAAAGTTCAAAATTTCAATTTCTTATTTACGTGATAAAGTCTGCATTTGTAATCGGATTTTCATGAAACTTACACAGTTGCTTTGTATCATCAACAGCTCTAACCCTATTGATTTCGAAAAACATTCAACAATCAGTATGGAAAAAATAGCCAATAAATTTGAACATTTACAATTCTTGTTTACGTGATAACGTCGGTATTTGTGGTTGAATTTTCATGAAACTTGCACATTTTTTTCATACCATGAATAGCTGGAACCCTATTGATTTTGAAAAAAAATGACAATCAGTATAGGAAAAAGGAGTCATTTAAAGTTGAAAATTTACATTTCTTGCTTACGCAAGTAAGTCGGATTTTTTGTTTAAATTCTTTTTAAACTTGCAAAGATTATTTGTATCATCAAGGGATTGAACTCTATTAAGAATGAAGAAAATCTAGCCCTTAATTAAGGAGAAGCAGCCATTTGCTGACTTAGTATTGATTACTGAACACAGTCCACATTTTAAGTCTCATTTCTTTGAAACTTGCAGGGATTGTTTAAAACAATAAATACTGATACCCTATAAAATTTGGCTGGATTCCAAAAAATTGGTTAAGAGAAATCGTACTTCATTTTTTTTTCACTATTTGCTCACTTTATCATGCCATTGTGCTGTCTTAGTGGGTTGCAACAGCACCCTCCCCCCATTTGTTTTTTTGTGTGTGTTTGTCCTTTTTCTTTTTGCATCATGAGTTCATAACGTATGAGTAGATAAGATAATGATATATCTAGCTCATCGCCCTTATTAGCCTTAACATATCACGCATGCTTATGTGAGCTAGACTTTTTCACCACCATGTTTTGTGTTTCAATAGTTGGGTTACGCATTCAACCCCCTCCTTATGCAACGATACAAGCCTTAACCAATCAACCCACGCTTAAAACAAACCAACAAGCTTATGCATAACAAACCCACTTATCCTTTCCCCTCCCCCTTAACCAATTCATCCTCGCTTAACACACATGACCGCCATTAACAATTTTATGTAACATTAACATGCTCATAAAATTAAGATCAGCAAACAAAATAGCTAGCCTTTTTTTTATAAATATTTTTTACTTAAGCCATTTTATTAAAAAAAATTTAAAAGAAAAATTAAATTATCAAAGCTCACTCACTCACTCACTCACACACTCACTTAACCTTTTACCTTTTACCTCCCCCCATCAACCAACGCATGACGCACCAAGGTATGGCTAACCGGCTTATGAGTTAGTGGGTGGGTTAAGATGATGATAAAAAAAAATTGGACTTAAAGTATAAAAATCCTGCAAATAAATAGTATATGAAGATGAGTGACATACAAGAAACAGAAGAACATATAAAAGATTTGAAAAAGGAAGGTTATAAACTGAAATTTTATGGTGATGATAATTTCTCCAGGTACCCATATGATTCAGATGAAGAATTGCCTGATGATTCACTTCAAAAGTTAATAGATGATGAAAACAACCAAGAAGTAGCATATGAGCGTTTAACAGAAGAACTTGATGACATAATAGAGGAAGCAGAAGAAATGAAAAAAGAAATTCTAAATAAGTTTGATGAAAAAACAAAAAATTCTGGTTTATCACCTTTTAAACTTGATGATTTTGTTAAAGAATTTGCTACTAAAATGAGAAAGGAACTAAACTTGCAACCAGTAGAGTAGGAAGAATAAAATTATACAAAGTTAAAAAACTTTATATAATTCTTTTTTTAAAATGAATGAAGAAGATTTATTTTTACAATTGAAAAGGATGTTTAAACAAGGTTATATCATCAAAGTGGAGTATGTTTTTTTAATAGATAGAAAACACACACTTTACTACCAAAAAAATTCAGTATCTTCCATAGAAGAATTTCTCCAACTAAGAGAAAAAATTAAAAAATTTAAAAAAAAATTTCATTTTTTCCCCTTTCAACTGCACAACTAACATAGAATCTACTTAAGTTTTAACTACATTTGTTTTGCAGTTATAACTATGTTGGCTTTAAAAATTTTTGAATTTCTTTCTATTCACCTCACAATAATATCATAAAAAGAAATGCATGTATTCAACAAGTTATCTGAAGAAGAACTATTCAAACTTGAGCGCTGCATTACTTACAAGTTTTTTCACATTCCTCTCTACAACACAACAAAGAAAACAATATCATTCCCTAATTCTCCAAAGATAGAACCTAAAACACTCTATCACAATCTTCATTCCTCCGCTCCTCATTTTTACTATGAGATGTCAAAAATTATGATGATAGCTGATTGGTTAGGTGATCACTCTTGTTCTATAAATTTAAATGATGAAGGACGTAGTGTTAGCATAGACATTTTCTTTATTATGACTCAACACGATGACCATTTAAATATATTCTATAATGAAACACAAAAATATAAAAGAAGGAATTCCTGTTTTTCCTTATGGTCTTATTAATCCAGTCATAACTTTTCGCTTTTACATAGAATGCCCTGAAGAAGTTATTCAAAATGATGATTACTTCATTACCACAGGTGAATGCTTTGTGTATGAAGAAATACCCGATCCTATAGATTACTTTGCTATGCTAAATCCTGAGCCTACTCCTGTAATCAATAAAGGAGAATCATTTTCTTCAAACGAATGTGTAATATGCTTAGAATCAAAGCCCAATATCATATTTTGCAATTGTGGTCATATACCTATATGTGATAAATGTAATATGAATCTAGAATCCAATTGTTGCCCTCTTTGTAAATCACCCAACGAGATAATTAGAAAATTGAATTAAATTATAAAAAAGTCACAGTTAATCATAATCATGAATCAAGCAGATATAGAAAGAGAAAGAGATTTATATGAGTTTTGGCCTTTTGAAAATGGCACACAATTTTTTGAAGAATCAGCGGAACTAAGAATCAACCTTACATCAAAGTTAAAATGTTTACTAGATCAAGTTATTCCTAAAGAAACAGCATTTAAGTTCATAACTGAAAATAAAAAAAATAAAATTTTTAAAAATTTTATGGATAACATAGAAGAAATCGACTTGATTGACCAATACTACTATGAAAAAGCTGTTGATGAAGTATATCAACTTTTAGAAGAAAATCATTAATATTTAACCTCTTTTACCAGGTTAAATATTTTTACAAGTCCAATTCTATCAATATTGCCACATACGCGCTTTTTGCATTAGGGTTATCTGACCTTGTTATAAAGTTTATAGTGTCACACTGGTCTGCTTCCAAAGGCTGTGGAAAAATAACACAACTACAATTTTCTTGTGCTTTTTTTATTATGGAATAGTCAACCTGTTCAACCCCGTTTATTACTAAATTAACTTTTACCTCTTCATGCAAAAACTTATTACTTTTTGCTACCATTAAAGACCCTCTTATAATTTTACCAGAAGCAGACATACAATAACCTCCTATCCCATGACTTCTTCCTGTGTTTCCATTACCAAAAGAAAACTCGTAATTACCATCACCTAAAGGACCTTGTTCCTCAGCCCACACAGTAATAATAGGTTTAGGGCCTATGAGAGAAGGAAGTGATACTTTTCCATCCACATAAGATTTTGTTGCTAAATCTCTTTCTTCTACAGGTGCCCCAGCATTTTTTATAGAAAAACCTTGAAAATCTACATCAGATATTGCTGTAAAACTTCCATCAGGATTTTTTACAATGGCACCACCATTATTAACATAATTTTTATTGGCAGCTGCATCACGATTTGTAGGATTTGGCAGTCCAGTAATTGGGTGACTACTCATATCTATTTTACCAGCTGCTAAAAAAGTTCCATATTGGTTTTTTGTTAAAGCCTTATCACCTGCAGTAGCTAACTCAACAATGCTATCTACGTAAAACTTATTTACAACTTGCTGATCTTCTATAGGTGTTCCAACGTTGTTAATTCTCCTTCCACCCATAGAAACGTCAGCAGATGCTATATAACCACCAGGACCATAAATAAAGGCTCGATTAGCAACATCTACATATCTTTTGGTTGCAACATCTTGTGGTTCTGCAGGGGCTATAACATTTGTTAAAGAATACCCCCGCATATTTATATCTGCAACAGCAGAAAAAGTACCATCTTGTTGTTGAACTATTGCTCTGCTACTATTATCAACATAATTTTTTGTAGCAACTTCACCAGATTCTACTGGGTCTTTAACATTTTTTATAACATTATAATACATGTTTAAATATCCTTGTACATTGTATCCTCCATTTTCATCTAACAGCCCTGAGTTTGCATCAACATAACTCTTAGTGGCAACATCTTGTGGATTTACTGGATTACTAACCCTCGTTAGCGTGTTTCCATTCATATTTATAGAACCAGCAACGGGGGTTGTTCCATCTTTGCGTAAAAAATTATTACTTATGTAAGTAAGTGACACACCATCACCACTTGTTTTTACATCATCCATTCTTCCAAATTTATCAACAGGCATTTTTTAATATGACTAAAAAAGTTTATTTAAAATATTTTGCAATTTATTACCTAAACCCAACTCTTTAAGAATGTATAAACATAAATGACCACAAAATACTTCCCCTGCTTGTTGTAATTGGTCTGTATTGTAGTGTATTGGCCTTTTTAAATAATCTATAATTTCAAGAGGTGGTTGAATACCATAACTATCAAAATAAATTTTATTTTTATCATCTTTAAACCATGCAACCCAATGAGTGCCTGGTCCACCAGCGTTATCAAGATTTAATATACCACATTCTTTATTTTTTACTTTTTTAGGCAGGGTATCTCTTAAAAATACCCCTCTAAAATTTTTTATTTTTAATTTTTTTGCGGCATCCTCAAGTTCAAAATTACTTAAAGGTTTATTTGGTAAAGTTATATTATTAACTAAAATATTTTTCATTTTTTATATATTTAAATATTTATAATAGCACTATTATCAACCCATGAATTAAAATCATCAGAATAACCTTTCCACTTTACGAGAGATTTCTTTTTTCCCTTTTTAATAACCTTTTCTATCCTATACACCTCTTGTCTCGTTTTTTGTAGTTCAGGTTCATAAAAGCTACCTTTTATTTCTTCACCATTTAAATCTTTAATTTTATATGTTACAGGTGACGTATGCTTTACTTCTGAAACTGTAAAAACCTCTTCTGTCCATCTTGTGGTATAACCTTTTTCAAAAGTCTTTTTCTTTTTACTTATCCTTACTTTATCTCCAACAGAAAACTTTGGTTTGATATCCTCCCTTACTTGATTATAATCAGGATACAATGTTTTCCAAACTTTATTTTCATTCTTTTTCTTACTTGCTTCAGTTGGTGTCATCTTAATAGAAGAATGCTTTGTGTTGTTATATTCTTTAACAAGGTCTTGTAATACATCAATATAAACATTTGTTGAGTGAGCAGAGAAATACTTCCACATTTTTTCCTTCATTGTTCTAATCCATCTCTCAGCAACACTTGATTTTTCCTCGTTTTCAGTGGAATATAATTCAACCAAATCTTAAACATCTTTGTTATAAAACTCTTTACCTTTATCTACCCACATTTTGTCAGGTTTTCTTTCCTTAAAAATACTCTTCAATGCAATAGAAACAGATTTTCCTGTTTTATCTTTTAATGGTATCAGCCACCCATATTTTGAAAAGATATCAATGACAGCAAGAAGATATTTTACACCATGATTAAGTTTAGAAAATGCTTGCATATCTACTAAATCTGCTGCCCATATTCTATCAATACCATTTACTCTAACTCTCCTTTTCTTAAATTTTCTTTTTACAGGTTTATGTAATTCTTCTGCTAGCGTTATATTTTCTGAATTTTTTTTTTAATTCCCATTCCAAATCTTTTCTTGGTTCCTATCAATGTGGAAACCAATCCTCTTTCCATTCTTTCCTTAATAGTAGGATTATAAATACCTTTTAACTCTTTAAGCATATTAGCATCACAAACAGAATTTCTTGTTGCTGTATCATTATGCTTAAGATAACAGATATCATGATGATATGCTGCTTTGTCAACACGATTTACAGGCTTTGACCATTCTTTAGGTGTTAAGTCAGGATTTAATCTTTTCTTTAACTTGGTACCAGGACCAGTAAAGTTATGCCCAGGTAAATGCATTTCAACAGGTAAGTTATTGATTGCTTTGTTTAACAACGAACCACCTTCTTTTTGTTTAATAAACTGTGTTTTAGCTGTGCCACAATTAACACATTTTCCTCGCATCATATTTTTACCATTTTTACTTACCACACATTCTATTTCAGTAGTATCAGTTTTCTTTTTACATTTAACGCAATACATTTTTTATATTAAAATAAAATTTTTAATATAAAATGGACATTGTTAATTTATCTTGGAATGAAGCGTTAGCAAAAAGATTTAACCACCCCCTTTTACCTAGGAGTATTAGAGGTTTAATAGTAGGTAAATCAGGATGTGGTAAAACTACCCTTTTACTTAACCTTTTGTTAAGAGAAAATTGGTTAGATTATAACAACTTATGCGTTTTTTGGTAAAAGTTTGTTTCAACCAGAATATCGTATACTTAAAAAAGCTTTTGAAGAAAAAATACCAAAAGAATACATATTAAGGTTGTTTTCACTCAAAGATGAAGTTCAAAACCGTGATATTCCACCTACTGCTTTAGTTGAAGAATGGAGTAAAACAATTAAAGAAAAATCTGATATCAATTGTGAATTTTTTGAATATGCTAGTGATGTTCCTGACCCAAGAGATTTAAATGGACAAAATAAAAATTTAATGATTTTTGATGATTTACTTTTAGAAAGACAAAACAAATGTGAAAGCTATTATGTAAGAGGTAGACATAGTAACGCTGATTGTTTTTATCTATCCCAAAATTATTTTAGATTGCCCCGCCAAACTATTAGAGAAAATGCTAATTTTATTTGCTTGTTTAGACAAGACTTAAAAAATCTTAATCATATTTTTAGTGATCATGTAGGTGATGATATGACAAAAACTGAGTTTGTTAATTTTTGTAAAAAGTGTTGGGAAAGACCTCATGGTTTTGTCATAATTGATTTAACCAACAATAAAAACAATGGTAAGTATAGAAATGGATTTGACAACTTTTATATACCACAAAACTACAACAATTATTATTAAATATTTTTAAAAAAATGAAAAAATTTAAGGAGATTTAAAGTAAAAATGTGGATAAAATGGCAAAATTAGTATTTAATGAAAATAATAAAAAATATTGTTTAAATGATTTTAGTGTAAAAGATATTAAGGTTTATATTGAAAAAGTAAAAATTGGGTTACAAGAAGAATTTGAACGTTGCACACCAAGATATTTTAAAAAAGCTTTTGATTTGTTAGATTTGAAAAAGGATTTTATTTCTTAAGCAAAAAGTCTTGTTGGTATTGATGAAAAAGAAATATGTATTTGTTTTATGGAAAACCATATTTCTGAATTACTTACTGATTTAGATAAATGTTCAAGTATTTTTAAAACAGAAAAGGAAGATAAAGTTAACAAAAAACATAGAAAGTGTAGAAAAAATTGTATGATATATGTAAATAAACTAATAAAAATAGAAAAAATTTTTCTATATAGTTTTAATAAATCTGGTGATAGTCACACAGTTTGTCTAACAAAAAAACAACATTATCTTGTTTAAAAACATTATACTAATTATTAAAAATATATCTTAAGTAAAAAGATATATTTTACACATTTAAACATCCTTTTTATTAATATAAAAATGGAAGAATTGTTAGAAAAGATAGTAAAAAATACTGACCATAAAACATCATTTCAAATTATAGTAAGCAACAACAAAACAGAGTTTAAAACAAGATTTACTCCTCCACTTCTATTAGAAAAGGATAAAGAATATGAAATAGCATTGGTTAATCTTGAAACTTATTATTCATTTCCTAATATTGATGAAAGCAATAACATTTTAGTTTATTCACCAGACAATGGTACAACATGGGTAAAAATAAAAATACCTGAAGGAAGTTATGATTTAGTTCATATTAATGATTTTATTCAACAAGAAATGAGAAAAAAAGGCCATTATGATGCAGTTAATGAAGAATATTATATTAACATCTCAGCAAACACTAATACTTTAAATTCTGTTCTTTTTTTAGAAAATGGTTATCAGGTAGATTTTAACCAACAAAATTCTATTGCAAAAGTATTAGGATTCACTCGTGCTAAATATACACAAGGATTTCACGAATCTGAAAATGTAGTAAATATTCTTAGTATTAATAGCTTACTTGTTAACATTGATTTAATTTCAGGTAGTTATGTCAACGGATCACAAAGAAATACAATTTATAGTTTTTTTCCTAATTTATCACCAGGGTATAAAATAATAGAAAATCCAGTAAATTTAGTTTATCTACCATTAACATTAAATGAAATACATAACCTTAATGTATCAATAACAGACCAAGATGGAACATTACTAAATCTTAGAGGGGAGAATTTAACAATTAGATTTCATATAAGAGAAGCAAGATAAATATAAAAATGACAAAATATATTAACGCTAAAATAAATATATCAGAAGGGCAAAAGGAAAAAAATTTACATTCTTTTAAAAACAAAAGTCCAGCAAGTATTCGTTTAAAACATGAAGATATACATGGAAATGATGTAATAGCATTAACAAAATCACAAGTAAATAAACTTACAAAAGCTTACAAAGCTGGTAAGGGAACCACGTTTAGAATGTCGACTAAACAACTTAAACATAACATGAAAGTGGAAGGCGGTTTTCTTGGAATGTTAGCAGGATTAGCTTCATCAGTTCTACCCACATTAGCAAGGACTGTTTTACCAGCTTTAGGAGTTGGTGCGTTATCTGGTTTAGCATCTTCAGGTGTACAAAAAGCAATGGGTAACGGATTGTATCTTAAGAAAGGTGGTTGTATCTGTCAAGTTGAAACAGATGGTGAAGGTTTATATCTTGGTCCAGCTAAAGGTAAAGGACTTGGTTCCGTTGGTGATGGATTGTATTTAAAACAAGGTGGAAAAATTTATGATGGAAAAGGTCTTCTTTTAGGACCTAATAGCCCATTTGCTAATATTCCTATATTAGGTGCAATATTATAAATTTAAAAATATGAATGTGCATAAATTTGGAAACAACAAACTAAAAATGGTTCAACCAAAAACTATTTTTTGGAGACCCATTGATGCTAAATATCCAGCTAAAAAAGTTAATCCTGTTACTTGGGATATTTATACTCAAAAACCCCTAGTATTAAAAGGTGGTGAAACTAAAACCATTGTTTTAAATTTTGGTTTTATGATGAGTAGGGGTGCCGTTTTAATTTCTCTATCTCACAACTTAAAACTTAAGTGTTTAAGTTTATCAGATGAAGTTATACTTGAGGATATTGATGATGCAATCATTACAATTACAAACAACTCTAGTAACCTACAAAAAATTGAGGAAAATACCTTTTTATGTCGACTTTACTATACTATTTAAAAAAATAGTTTTAATTAATAAAATGGAACTAAGTGAAAAGATATATCCAAACTTACCAGAAGCACGAAATATATCAAATGCGCCAAGACTAGAATCAGTAATTTTAAGTGACGACAATGGTCAATCCTTCAGACTACAAAAAATATCAGAAATTCAAACATTTCTTGAAAATGAAGTTAAGACAAGGGAACAACTAACTAAAAAATACTTAAAGATTAGTAAATCAGTTGATAACGTTGAAACAGGACTAACCACCTTAGCACTGGGTGCCGGAGCAGGTGGAATAGCTCTATTGAGTACCGTAGTAGCAATTCCAGCAACGTTTGCCCTTGAAGGTTGCGCTTTAGCTGTTGGTCTTGCTGCAATTGTTAGTAAATTAGTGGTTAGAAGAACCAGAACAAAATCTGAAAAACATCTTCAGATTAAAATGTTGGCAGATTCAAAGTTAAATACAATACATACACATATATCTAAGGCAATCGCTGACAAGAAAGTAGAACATTCAGAATTTACTTTAATTATGGATGAATTGGAAAAATATAAACAAATGAAGGAAGAGATACGTGTTAAGTCGAAGAAAAAAAGCAAGCTAGAGGAACAGGAGAGTTTAATAGAGAAGGGGAAACAGGAAGCACGGGAGGAATTCAGGAGACTAGTAGAAAGAAACAAAGGAACCCATTAAGAATAAAACTAAAACCACCTAAGTTTAAGTATTCTTGTGCATGTGAGATAGATAATACTAATTAAAAAAATTGTTTACTTAAAAAAATGTCATTTTCAAAGATAAAAGACCCTGTAAAAAGGGAACAAACAGTAAAAGAATATCTTGCAACAATGAAAAGAATTCGTGATAACCAACTTGCAGAAAGAACAGGAGACATTGAATTACAAACAGACCTTTCAAAGTTTTTTAAACCTATTTTAGAAACACAAAAAGCTGCAACAAAGGAGATTACAGAAGGGCTTAAACCTATTAAAGAGGGGATTGAACAGTTACCTAAAGAGTTTCCTCAACAGCAATTTCCTTTTTCTTCTCCACCAAGTTATAGGTCGCAACTATCAATTCCTGAATCTCTAGGAACAGAGTTTGGAGCTGAAAGACCTACATTATTAGATTTAAAATATTTAGAAAAAGAAAAAGATTTTGATGAAACATTTGGTATTTATGAAGAAGGAGGAAAAAAATATACTGGTAATAAACAAATTGATTATGGTTCAACTAATAATTATTTTATTATTGGCGATAAAGAATATGATGCGACAAAAGGATTATGGGAACTTATTACATCGAAAAACCCAAAAAGTGAAAACTATTCTGCTAAAGATTATGCAAATTATGCTGAAATCTTGGCACAAACTAGTGCCCTACACCGTGGTAATAACCCAGCTGACCCTTACCCCAAAGCCAACAGGGGGGATAAATGGAGATTTGTTAAACCTATTTGGAAAAGGACCACAATAGCAACTGGAAAAGGAATTACCATTATTCCATCTAACCCTAACGCACTATTAGAAAGATTAGACCTCTTAATGGCAAGTAAAAAAGCTGGTAATACAGGTGTAAGAAATGAGCTTGTAAGTATTTGTGATGAATTAAAAAGACAACGTGTATTAAATACAAAAACTTATAAAAAATTAATGTCTATACTATAAAATGATTACATCACAAAAGAGAGGATTTAAAAGAAATTATGCTTATGGTGGAGCAGGAATATTTGATACTTTAGCTAATTTTCTTACAAGACTATTTACAAGCAGCGCAGCTAAACAAATTGCATCTTCAGCAGTTGATGTTGGTAAGAGTGTGGCTAAGGAGGGAGCAAAGAAAGCATTAGAGGTTGGAAAGAGTGCCGCAGTTGATGCAGGTAAAAAGTTAGTTCAAAAGGCTTTAACACCAAAATCTAAAAAGATTATAGAAAAATATACTCAAAAGCCTGCTGTAACAACTCAACCTGCAACACAGAATATTAACACCTTAATAGATGGTAGTGCCATTGCAATACAAGATTTAGTTAAGAAGTTAAGTAGAAAGGGTTCCGGAGTTAAAATATGAAAAATAAATTTAAGTAAATTATTACATTAAATAAAAAAAGAATGACAGAGCTAAAATTTAATTTAAAAAATTATGAAAAATACAACACAAAAAAATTAATATCCTTTATGGAAATCTAAAACTTGATGAAGATTGTGAAGTATTAGAGTCTAACGATACAAGTTATAAATATAAAAAGGTTGTTTTAAATTTATCACCTGAAAAAGCTGATGCTATTAAGGAATTTGAAGAAAGTGTAAATCAATATTTAGAAAAACATAATATACCAAAGGTAACCATTCTTTACGGAAGTAGTATTTATACAAAAATGAGAAAAAACCTTTCTGCAGAAAAACTAAAATATATTAAACTTAAGGGTGTGTATGTAAATGATGAAAACAAATCGTTCCCCCAACTATGGTTAGAATAATAAAACAATTATAATTTTGACTTAAAAATTATAATTGTATATAATAAAATGGATATTTTAAATATTAAAGCACCAATTTTAAAAGATGACAGTATTGATGAATATGAATATTATGAATATCTACCTATTACAGGAACCAATTTAAACAACCCTGGAGGAAATATTAGGATTGACATCGAAACTCAAGATATTTATTATCATCCTTCAGAATCATATCTACTATTTGAAGGAAGATTGTTAAAAGAATCTACTGTTGTTGCTAATCCTGGTTATAATATGGATGGTAATGTTCGTCATAATGAAGATATGGTTGCCTTAGTAAATAATGGTATGATGTATTTGTTTAAAAATTTTAGATATCAGCTCAGTGGGCAAGAGATAGAAAGTATTAATTATCCTGGTCAAGCTACAACAATGCTTGGACTGTTAAAATACCCTGATGATTTTTCTAAATCACAAGGATTAAACCAACTATGGTACAAGGATACTAGAGTTGACGCACACGCTGATAATATTGGTTTTACTGTAAGAAAGAATTATATTTTAGGTTCACGACCTACTGGAACATTTAGTTTTAAGGTACCCTTAAAGCATATATTTGGTTTTTGTGAAGATTACAACAAAGTTATATATGGAATGAAACAAACTTTAACCTTAACAAGAAATAATGATAATGATGCGATTTTTAGAATTGTCGAAGTAGCTGTGGCCGGAAATCAAAGACATGAACCTGGTAAGGTTGTATTAAGTAAAGTATCTTGGTTTATGCCTCATGTAACACCAGAAGATGGAAACAAGTTGGAACTTTTTAAATCTATTGAGATGAAAGAAAAATTCCCAGTTGGTTATAGAATGATTCAATGCGACTCTATTGCCGTTCCACGGGCAACGGGTTTTACTTGGAGGCTATCAGCTAAATCATCCCCAGAGGTGCCACGTTTTTTAATTGTTAGTTTTCAAACTGCTAGAACTGGTAGCCAATTAGAAAATTCTGCTGTATTTGATCATATAGATGTTAGAAATATTTATGTAATGTTAGGTTCAAAAAAATATCCTAACTATGAACATGATATAAATTTTACTAGAAAAATTGGAAGAATATATGGCGAGGCTTCCTCTTTTAGAAAAAAGTTTTTTAACATGGATGAATTAGTATCAAATCCTAATATTACTCCTGTAGATTTTGGATATATTTTTCCTTTGTTTGTGTTTGATTTATCAAAACAAAGTGAAAGGCTTAAGTATTCTGTTACTGATATCCACGTTAAAGCAACATTTGGAGCAGCACCTGATGAAAATACTGAAGCATTTGCGGTTTTACTTAGTGATAGGCTAATTAACTTCCAGAGTGATGGAAATAAAATGAGTGTAGTGTATTAAGTATTTTTATTTAAATAAAAAATATGTTAAAGATTGCTGATTTTAAAAAGATATTAACAGATAACAATATTAAGTTTTATTCCTATTGGAACAAGAAAAAGTATATTGATGTGTTAAAAGAGCATGGTTTATATCCAGAAGAAGCAATACCACTTAAGAAAACACCTAATTATGATAGATTAAAAGATATAAGTAAAAATCCTAAAACGGTAATATTAAAGGATGTTGAAACTGAAGAAGAAACAACCTTTCCATCAATTTACAAGGCAAGTAAGTTTATTGACCGATGCCCTCAAACGATAGAAAACTGGAATGGAAGAGTATGGAATGGTAAATATAAGATTGACATTCAATAATTTTATTATTTTTTAAAAAATAATAAAATTTAAAAAGTTGACTTAAGGAAAGATTTTTTAATTAAAAAATATGGACAGAGAATTTGATAGATATACAGTTGATGGATTAAGGGCTTTAGCAAGGAATAGGGGATTAAGAAGATACTCAAGACTAAGACGTAATGAACTAATTACCCTTTTAATCAATACTGGGCCTTCTATATTAGATAGAGATATTGGAACCACGAGGGATCCAGTATTACAACCAACAATAGCTCCATCAACATCAAGACAAAGACCAGTCACTCCACCAACTACTTCAGTTAATGATTTGTTAAGAAGCTTAGAAAATGTTAGAGTGGAACAACCTAGTATTTCACCAGAACTTAATGCTTTAAAAAAGAAGATAAAAGATATATATAGTAAAGTAGAGTATATAAAATTAAGTAAATCTTCTTTAAAAAATTATGCTGAAGAACATAAAATAGAAGGGATACCAGTTGCTTCACCGCAAGAGTTTTTAGAGTTAACACAACCATCAATCACAAAACTTTTAAAAAGTAAGCGTGGGGTAAAAATAAAAATGAATCTTCAATGTATTATGAAAAGAGGAGATTGTGCAGAAGAAGAAAAGGTAAAAGCAAATTTTTCTTCTGGTACATATGAAATTATTTTAAGAGGAACCAATGTAGAAAATTTATACTTTGATATGATTGAAAGAATTTTAGAAAATTATGTTAATTTTTTAATGATGGGTAGTGGGAGGGTATTTGATAGTGTGGTTCATTTAAAAGTGCATACCGTTATTTATGAACCATTAAAAGCTAGTGGGTGGATACCTTTACCTGATTGGATTGCTAACAAAAAGGCATGTATTAATATGAAAAGTGAAAATGATGAATGTTTTACAGATTGTATTTTAAGGCATTTAAATCCAAAAGAAAAAAATGCAGAACGAGTTGATGGTGATTTAAAATCTAAGAAAAATAGCTTAAATATGAAAGGAATTAAATATCCTGTTTCTTTACTTGATATTGATAAGTTTGAAAGACAAAATCCAAAAATTAGCATTAATGTTTATGAATATACAGATAAGAAAAAAATCAGACGAATTAGAGCTATAAAAAGTTTAAGAGAAAATCATGTAAATTTACTTTATATTGAAGATGGTGAAAAATCACATTATGTTTTAATAAAAATTTTTAAAGCTTTAACGAATGAACAAATATCTCATAATCATCAAAAAGAGTATTGTATGCTTTGTAATTGTCATTTTGGAAGTAAAAAACTTTTAGATAAACATATGGAACGTTGTGTTAATTATGATGGAGTTGATTTAATAATGCCTTACCCTGAAAAGCCTGAAGAAGTCATAAAAAAATTCGAAAATTATTGTAGAAAAATAATGGTACCTTTTATTGTAATTGCTGATTTTGAATGCTTGTTGGAACCTATAGAAAATACAAACCAAGAAGAAAGTAATACAATTAAAACACAAAAGCATATACCTATTAGTTATAAGTATTTAATTTGTAGTTTTGATAGAAATGTTTTAAAACCAGTATTAAGAGGATATGTTGGTAAAGATGCAGAAAAACAATCTATAGATAACTTAACTAAGGATGTTAAACAACTTTATAATGAATTTTATAAAAAAACAGTAAATATTTTTATATCAGAAGATGAAGTTAGAAAACATAAAAATGAAGTAAAATGTTGGATATGTAGTGGTGAATTTACTCATGAAAATTATAAAGTAAGAGACCATTGTCATTTTACTGGTAAGTATAGGGGAGCTGCACATAATGAATGTAATCTTAAAGCAAAAATTCCAAATTTTATCCCTGTTTTTTTACATAATTTAAGTGGTTATGATGCGCATATTTTTATTAACTATCTTGGTAAAACTAATGGAAATATTGATTGCTTGCCAAACACAGAAGAAAAATACATTAGTTTTAGCAAGTATATTATGTTAGGAAAGAATAAATATCTTAAATTAAGATTTCTTGATAGTTTTAAACTTTTACCTTCAAGTTTAGATAAACTTTCAAAAAATTTAAAAGATGAAGATTTTAAAAATTTATTAGAAAGAAACTACACAAAAGAACAAGTACAATTATTAAGAAGAAAGGGAGTTTTTCCTTATGAATGGTTAGATAGTTTTGATAAGTTAGAAGAAACACAACTGCCACCTAAAGAAGCATTTTATTCAAGTTTAAACAATGAACATATAGAACCTAAAGATTATGAACATGCTTTAAAAGTTTGGAAAGAATTTAAGATGAAAACATTTAGGGATTATTTAGAGCTATACAATGAAGTAGATGTTTTACTTTTAGCAGATATCATTGAAAACTTTAGATTTTCTAGTCTTAAAAATTTTGGTTTAGACCCTGCTTGGTATTTTACTTTGCCAGGATATGGATATGATGAAATGCTTAAAATAAGTAAGATTGAATTAGAACTAATAACAGACCGGAATATGCTTTACTTTATTGAAAACATTAAAAGGGGTGGTGTAAGCATGTGTAGTAAAAGATATGCAAAGGCTAACAACAAATATATGGGTGATAAATATGACCCAACAAAACCTTCTATATATTTACTCTATATTGATAAAAACAGCCTTTATCCTTGGGCTATGTCAAAACCTTTACCTGTAGGCGGTTTTGAATGGATGACAAGAGAAGAATTAGATAATTGGGAAAATTACCCATGCTTTTTAGAGGTTGATTTAGAGTATCCAGAAGAATTACATGATGAACATAGTGATATGCCTCTAGCAGCAGAACGATTAAAAATAGGAAAAGTAGAAAAATTAATTCCAAACTTAAATGATAAAGAAAAATATACACTTCATTATGAAGCTTTAAAAACTTACTTACGCTTAGGATTAAAAATTAAAAAAATACATGAAGGAATTAAATTTAAAGAAAGTAGTGATATTAAAAAATATATTGATAAGTGTGTAAGAACAAAAGCAAAGAAAAATAAAGATAAATTTTTAGAACAATTATTTAAGTTAATGATGAATGCTGTTTTTGGTAAAACTATGGAAAACATAAGAAACAGAGTAAGTATAGAATTAGTTAATGGTGAAAATTGCAAACGTTTTAAAAAGCTGACCGCAAAGCATAACTTTCATAATCATACTATATTTTCTCCAGATTTAGTTGCTGTTCATATGAAAAAATTAGAGTTATTATATGATAAGCCTATATATTTAGGTGTAAGCATACTTGATATTAGTAAAACAACAATGTTATTGGATTATTATGAACATTTTAAGAAAATGTATGGTGAAAAAGTAAGAATGTGTTATACTGATACAGATAGTTATATACCAGAAATAGAAACTGAAGATTTGTATGAAGATTTAAAAAATGATGCTGAAGCAATGTATGATTTTAGTGAGTACCCACCCAACCATCCATTATATAGTGAAAAAAATAGAAATGTGTTGGGTATGTTTAAGGATGAGTTAAAAGGTGATATCATGGTAGAATTTGTAAGTCTTGGAGCAAAAACATACTGTTGTAAAAAACTAACATTAAAAAGAGAAAAAGAAACAGAAGAAAATCCTGAACCAAAAGCAATTTTAGATAAAAATGGTAAATTTATATATGAAGATCTTAGTAAAGTTAAAGATAAAGAAAATGAAGCAGAAATTAAAAGATGTAAAGGAATAAAAGAGTCTGTTGTTAAAAATGAAATGAGATTTAAAACTTATAAGGATTGTTTAGATACAGGAAAGGATTATTATACAAATATGGGAGTAATAAGAAGCTATCTTCATGAATTAAACACAGTGATGATAAACAAAAGAGCATTAAGTTTTGATGATAACAAGAGATGTTTACTTTTAGATGGAAGCCATGATACTCTAGCAAGGGGTCATTATAGGATTCCAGAATTAACTGAGGAAGAAAGAAAAATGTATGAAGCACAGGGGGCAAGGCCAAAAACAAAATAAAATATTTAATCTAGTAAAAAGATTAAATATTTATATTTTTTGATAACCATAGCCATAATCAATTGTAGAATAATCGTTATCATAGAGATAGTAATGTAAATCCTCCCACCATTTACCATAGTATTCAACAAAAGAAGTAAAATCACCAGAATGCTCAAGAGGTAAACCATTATGAATATTTTTAAATGTTAATAGTGGAAATATGTAATAGCTGTCGGGTTGTTTTTCTCTATCAATAGTTTTAAGTAAATCAAACAAAGCATTTTTATAAGTAGATATAAAGTTATCACTTTGATTAAATGGTATTCTAATACCAGTATAAATAGGTCTGCAAAAATATCGCCATGGATCGTTTGTTTTCTTGCGTGTATCTGGGTGGGCCGTATAAATTAATGTTTCAAAATTAGAATCTTCTAACTTTCGCTTACTATTTTGATAGTAAGCAAAAGGTAGTAATTTTGTAAGCATGTTAAGAAAATCATTTTCCTTTACTATATAATTAAAACAAAATTGAAATAGTTGCTTATCAGTATCATATGTATGATAAGCTATACATTTTTTGTTAAACAAAGTTTCGTATAACTTAATTCTAAAATCATTTGAAATAGTATTTAACACATGCATTTTTTTTATAATATAAAAATTACTTAAGTCATATTTTTTTATTTTTTATAAATTTATTTTTTAATTTTTTTTTTTTTATCATCATCTTAACCCACCCACTAACTCATAAGCCGGTTAGCCATACCTTGGTGCGTCATGCGTTGGTTGATGGGGGGAGGTAAAAGGTAAAAGGTTAAGTGAGTGTGAGAGTGAGTGAGTGAGCTTTGATAATTTATTTATTTTTTTTTTTTTTTAATTTTTTTTAATAAAATGGCTTAAGTAAAAAATATTTATAAAAAAAAGGCTAGCTATTTTGTTTGCTGATCTTAATTTTATGAGCATGTTAATGTTACATAAAATTGTTAATGGCGGTCATGTGTGTTAAGCGAGGAGGAATTGGTTAAGGGGGAGGGGAAAGGATAAGTGGGTTTGTTATGCATAAGCTTGTTGGTTTGTTTTAAGCGTGGGTTGATTGGTTAAGGCTTGTATCGTTGCATAAGGAGGGGGTTGAATGCGTAACCCAACTATTGAAGCACAAAACATGGTGGTGAAAAAGTCTAGCTCACATAAGCATGCGTAATATGTTAAGGCTAATAAGGGCGATGAGCTAGATATATCATTATCTTATCTACTCGTATGCTAGAAAAAAGGCAATATCAATGCCAGTAGAGCAATTCAGGCCCTCAAGGGCCTCTAGTTTTTTTTTTTTTTTTTTTTTTTCTGTATAGCGTCTAACTGACTTAGTAACTGCCCTCCTAAGCACATCATCGCTTCAACAACGATGCCATTTATGGACTTTCCCGCTTCATTCATTCACAAAGACACGCCTAAATTCCATCATTGCTAAAACAATGGTAAATTATGGATTTTCTCGCGTCATTCATTCATCAACGCGAATACTTCAAAATACAATAACATTAGTATTACACGAGAACCTAAACTTTCTTATAATAAAGTAAAAAGACTGAAAATCGGCGCACTTCAGATTTGAAAGTGTCGTCTAATGTTGTATCGGGACTAGAAACTCCGTCTTAAGAGGCAACATGTTCAGAGACGGTGACAGATGTTGATATAAACCTGACCGTGTTGGTACCATAATCTATTAAAAACGTCATTATTGTGAATGACGGGGAAAAATTCTGTGGACATACATATATTTCGTGTAATTGCCTGTATGGTCTGACAGTGCAATAGACTAGTTTACTACGGTATGAATTTTCTTTATATTTCAAAACATAGATTGAGATCTGCTCATACTTGAAAATTTGTGACCGTGTTTTCGCTTTTTCTTCTTCCAACAGGGTTTGTCGAGTTATTAGTACTTGTACGTGTACATTTAAATGCTTGTTGTGGCGCCGCATGAGCGGCGGCACTATATTTTTATTCGGTTTTGAAAAGTGCCTATGGAGGCAGCCATATTGAACTGGTTTCATGCTTTGTTTTAACATCCACCTATATCTACTGTACTTTGATTACCAGATCGGGGTCCATAATAACTTTTTTATTTATTTGTGGGGATTTTTTTTTTTTTTTTTTTTTTTTTTTGTTTTTTTTTTGTTTTTTTTTTTTTTTTTTGTTTTTGTATATTGCACTTTCATTGTTAGATGGATAAAAACACGGATCGTAGACATATCAACATTTTCCTTTCGAAAAATAAAAAATGCATTTCGAATAATAACTCACGTGATCAAAAATTATCTGTCACAAATTTTCGAAGCCACCATTTTAAATATCTTACGCTGGAAAAGGTTAAGAGGCATTTTCAAGCTCTTTGACCCTAGAGCACCCTATGTGGTACTTGTGACCCCACTTATATTTTTGTTCTAGTATTGTATGGATTGTAGAAATATTGTTTTCCTTTCGCGATCGTGTTTTTAAGACCAGCTAACTGTAACTAGGTCAATGTTGGGGGTGACACATGTTTCGGTAATAGACGAGTTCGGTAAATTGGACTTATAGAGTAAATCGATTGGATGTTTCGGTATCAAGGTAATTATACAGTGGTAATGCACCGTGACGTTTTTCACACCAAATAAAGTCTTGGTTCTGATTCGTTCAATGTTTCTCTTTTTTCTTCCACACACTTTAAGACATAATATTTTTGTTATGTTTCTACTGTCATGCTGTACGTAAAATGATACCCGAATCAAAGTTGAGGTAACGAATAACAACACCCAATCCTAAACTTGAAACACCTTGTATCTCCTTTTAAATCAATGCTTTATGATCCTTTCAATGTGAAAATATTTTCTTACTGAAAGACTTCCAAACCAGCCATTAACCCTTAGAGCGTCTGTCATTACTGCTGTTGCCATTGCGGCCGGTGCAGATCGAGATCAGAGTACACCAAAGACGGAGTTTGATCTTTGATCTTCATTTGTCAATTTTGCAAGACATTCTGAACAAGAAAACCTTGACACAGCTAAAAATAGGTTTTATATCTAGAATGAAAATGACCGTTGGGTATATTCGACGCTCTTAGATTTAAAATTATGGATAGTTAAATTTAGTTCAGAAACACAGGTAATACAGGTAAAAATATTGTGGCAAAAGAAGAGAGTGAGCGCGAGAGATAGATAGGAGCAAATACTTTTTTTGACAAATACTTTTTTCAAACTGCACGAGCAGTGTGTGATCTAAACATGCCCAATCCCCATAACTTGTACATGCAGTCTGATCTGCGAGTTTCTTCTTGTCCATTGGTGTTTCAGGTTTTCATAAACCGGGGTTAATCTTTAAGATCTACCGGAAACTTCTTTATCTTGTTGGCAATGGGAGGTGTGAAAACAGGCTGTAAACGCGTCTATATACAATATATAGTACTCCCTTCGCTCTCAAATAGTACGCATATGATTTTTTTATGCAGTGTTGTACTGATGAACGCATTTTAAAACCAGCAGACGCCGATTTTTGTGCACCAGACCAGATTTGAAAACTGTGTGGAAAATGGAGAGGAACAATACAGAACAGATATCTTTTAGATGGGCACAAATATTCATGGTCAAAATCACAAGAAGTATGCACGAAAGCATTATTGTCAAGGCCTCTCTCTCTATCTCTCACTCACTATCTTCATTTGCCACAATGTTTCAAATGTATTATCTTTATTTCTGACTTCACGTTAATTATCCATAATTTTAACCCTTAGAGCATCGAAAAAAGTAAAGGCTATTTTCATTTTAGAAACAGAACAATATATATATTACAATATACGATCCCTGGTCTAGTATTAGCTATTTCAAAGCAAAGTTGTCCTTCCTCATAATGTCTTAGAAAAGCTGGCAGCGTAAACCAACAATCAGACTCTGTTTTTTTTTTTTTTTTTTTTCTTTGCAGTTTGATCTTTGTCTGAATCAGTCGCAAGGGCAACAAGAGTGAAAGGTGTTCTGAGGGTAAATGGCTGGTTTGGAAGTTGACCAATTTGTTTCCGGAAGAAATTATTTTTCACACAGAAAACGTTGACAAGAATAGCGTCATTTTTAATAAAACATTTTTAAAAAACTTGAGGATTGGCTTAAAGTTGGAGTCTGTTATCTGTAGGACGATTAAGTAATACGGGTACAAGCCTAGGGCTGGGTTTTATCAGGGATCGTATAATATTAATTACATGAATCAGCTATGGGTGAAAAACGAAAATAAGATCAAAATTTACTAATTTCAGGTATTTATTTATACAGCATGGAAAGAACAACAAATATATTTACGTCAGAAAACGAGTGAGAATTGCAAATTAAAAGAAAAAAACGTTTGCACAAACGGAAGCCATGGGTGTGAAAAACGTCACGGCACTATATTACTGCCTTGTTACCGAAACATCCAATCAATTTACTCTGTATGTCCAATTTACCGAACTCGTCTGTTACCGAAACATCCGTAAATCAATGTTGGAGCGCCTAACATGACTGGTATCATACAACCCCTCTAGTCTATATAGATATAAGGACTTCATTCAAGCCTTTATTATATCTATAATAAAGAGGGATTGTATGATACCAGACATATGTGTTGGAGTATCAACTTTAGCACAATCCGATAACAGACTTTTCTTTCGTTAATGTAAAATCTTCCTGTTCAAAATCAGACGGTCGAGAGTTTTGATATTTCATATGTAGTATCGCTACAATGACCACTACCAAGTACTAGTATGTTCAAATGGTGGCCTTCGGGTCAAAATTTGCCACATGCTCCCCTCCACCCAGATGTCACAAATTTGCGCATAGCCATATTTGTTGCACACTTTTCAAAATCTTCCATCAAATATCAGAAAGGCAACAGCTCTAACATTTCTATCTACCAGTTGTGTCCAAATGATGTCCTGTGGATAAAGAAATGGCCCAGTCCATGGATAAGAAGTTTGCAAATAGCCTTCAATGATATGAAATTTAAAAACCTTGTCAAAAACCAGATGGCCCAGAGTTTAAATACAGTATCACCACTTGGACCTCTACGAAGATTGTGCAAGAGATGCGTATTAGGAAATAACCCAATGCATTGTGCCCTGTTACAGAAACAACTAGTTTGCGGCGCCATTGATGTTCAGCATCAATATTTTCTTGTTGAATATTAATGAGGGAGATGGGTTTTATGCGCGCATAAACGCGACGTTTAAATGATAAAATGGTCAAAATAAACCCTACATAAGGCAGTTTAAATGAAACAGACATATTTTTTTTTTCAGATATAAGCCTTCTGATTGGACGAAAAAGTATGACAAAGACCAATAGGCCATAGACGCCAGGCTACAAGGCAACGTTACAGCAGGAGGTCAGAGGTGGTATGTTAGCCTTCTTTGGGCGTAAATTGCACAGCTTTCCTTGGTCTTGTTACAGTATTTTAATACAACAGTAAGTTTATATAAGTAGATTTCATATACATGTATTTGGAGCTGAAAGAGTCAATGATACGGCACAGTACACACGTTGATAGTTATGTGCAGCGATTTGTATAGATTAGACCTGCTAAATGTAAAACAAGAGTGCACATTATTGATAAGAAAAACAGATCTAGTTAATGATAAAAGAAGCTAGCATATAACTAACCACTTGATTTTAAATCTGAAGATAAAAAAAACATACCCTTGTGACGATCATAGGTTTGATGATGGGTTTACAGACAGTGAAATCTAGGCCAAGCACCGTATTGATTAAATATCATATGTTGTATTTCCAGTCTAATTTTAGACTAATGAAATAAGACAATTTCTGTTTAACAATATGGTTTAGCCAATCAGATATTGCGTTTATCCGATAAAACCTCCTCCAGCAGTTTATTTAACCCATGACTTATTTTTGATAATACATTAGTGTATTATCCTTTTTCAGGTTCCGGTACTGGTTATTTTTGTAGTTATGAGCGCGTTAAGCAGGCGAAACCAATCACAGCACGAACTGGTATTTGTACTACTTCGTCATTTCGCGGCAAGATGATGTTGTTGGTAAGATGTATACGTGTAGGAAAGTTAATGATTTTCATGTTTAATGATAACAGGAAATACAGTGTAAGGTATTTAAAGTGAAAAAAATGGAGAAAATATTACGATTTACGCCCTCTATGACCTGCTCTATTCCTTTTTCGATATAAATGTCCCAGAATTATGTTCTTGTGTATGTACACATTTCAAAACGAACTACATCTGTAAATATGAACCCTTGAAGATATATAGGGTAAGATGATGATGCAGGATAAATTTTATTTTTCTGATAAATAGAATCTTACGTTGGTGTTTTATGTACTATCATTTTCATCAAACGAGTTGACTAAAATGTATATGATTCTCACCAAGACTCCGTCATACAATTTTGATCAACTTGTTTGATTTTTTTACAGCATTCACGCCTTAAAAAAGTTTAAAACCTAAGTTATATATCGCGATTGATTTTTACAGAGGCATTTCCTATACTAATTTTTCTCTATGGAAAGTGTACTGCAGCGAGTCAAAGTGATGTTTTAGTCAGATTGTTCACTTTTTAATCAGTGTTTAGGCTCAAGGTCATTCACCTAACAGACCAAATTTGAGCAGTATTAGACATACACGAAACACAAATATCAATTTCGAAAAAACGATATAAAATAAGATTTCTAAACATTATATTCAGCATTGAAAATTTATCTTGAGGACTATTTCTTTCCGTAAACAACCCTGTTTTATCGGAATGTTCGAAGAATTTTAAAAGAATTTGCGATATGATTATCAATATCTTCGACAGATTTGGGTTTAAACGTGTTTTTTTCCAGATCACAATGTATACCAAAGCATCCATTAAAAATCAATTTTCCGTGTTGGCCCAGTCTGAATGTTTGAGAGAGAAAAACAGATGACATTAAGCCTTGTTAGGTGAAATGACTTGGCGTTAGGTCAGTGGCATCTTAGGTAGGGGAAAGACAGACAAATGATTTTTGGCACAATAAATTACCCTTATTTCCAGTTTGTAACTATCAAAATTTTCATGTTTATTTTATTGCAAACACGATTTTCCTGACTGACAAGTGATCAACAGGCTTCGACATACTTTGCCAGAGTACATGTACTTATATCAAGGTTTCTAGGAAAAAATCGTCAAGAGTCAAATATTAATATACCTTGTAGAACATGAGTCACAATCATTGTAAAATAAGTTGATTTACAATTAAAAGCAGAGTACTTGTATTACTGTCCGAAATTGCATACTTTCCTTTTACATTCTAGTTCAAAATTACTTGTTTGGTTCTCATGTCAAATATGAATGACAATCAGACAAATGCATCTTACGTTGCATACAGGTTATTTGGTGTCATTGGGGATAGAGGATAAACAAGTTTCCTTTTTTAGCTCACCTAAGCACGAAGTGCTCGAGGTGAGCTAATGTGATCGGTCAATGTCCGTCGTCCGTCCGTCCGTCCGTTCACAATTACAAAAAAAATCTTCTCCTCCTAAACTAACGATCAGATTTCAATCAAACTTCACAGAAATGATCCTTAGGTCATGCTCTTTCAAAATACTTCAAAGAATTAAAATCAGTGGAGAACTCTGGTTGCCATGGCAACAGAATGAAAAAACTTTAAAAGTCTTCTTGTCCCAAACTGTAAGGGCTAGAGCTTTCATATATGGCATGTAGCATCCTCTTGTGGACCTCTACGAAAACACTTCAATTTATGGCCCTAGTGTGGAAATTGGCCCTATGTTGTGGGTTCTCGGATTTCACATAGAGATAAAGAAGGAAATCTTTAAAAATCTTCTTGTCCCAAACCGTAAGGGCTAGAGCTTTCATATATGGCATGTAGCATCATCTAGTGACCCTCTACCAAAGTACTTCAAATTATGGCCCTGGTGTTAAAAATTGGCCCTATGTTGTGGGTTCTCGGATTTCACATAGAGATAAAGAAGGAAATCTTTAAAAATCTTCTTGTCCCAAACCGTGAGGGCTAGAGCTTTCATATTTGGCATGTAGCATCATCTAGTGGCCCTCTACCAAAATACTTCAAATTATGGCCCTAGTGTTGAAAATGGCCCTATGTTGTGGGTTCTCGGATTTCACATGGAGATAAAGAAGGAAATCTTTAAAAATCTTCTTGTCCCAAACCGTAAGGGCCAGAGCTCTCATATATGGCATGTAGTATCATCTTGTGGCCCTCTACCAAATACTTCAAATAATGGCCCTAGTGTGGAAATTGGCCCTATGTTGTGGATTCTCGGATTTCACATAGAGATAAAGAAGGAAATCTTTAAAAATCTTCTTGTCCCAAACCGTTAGGGCTAGAGCTTTCATATATGGCATGTAGCATCATCTAGTGACCCTCTACCAAAATGCTTCAAATTATGGCCCTGATGGTAAAAATTGGCCCTATGTTGTGAGTTCTCGGATTTCACATAGAGATAAAGAAGGAAATCTTTAAAAATCTTCTTGTCCCAAACCGTAAGGGCTAGAGCTTTCATATCTGGCATGTAGCATCATCTAGTGGCCCTCTACCAAAACACTTAAAATTATGGCCCTGGTGTGAAAATTAGCCATATTTTGTTGGTCTCGGATTTCACATAGAGATAAAGAGGGAAATCTTTAAAAATCTTCTTGTCCCAAACCGTAAGGGCTAGAGCTTTCATATTTGGCATGTAGCATTATGGTGTTGAGTCTTCTTGCAAGTGGTTGTGGGAAAGAGGTTGATCACCATTATATCTTGAAAAGAGTCAACTCAATACTGATCTGCTAAAATATTAATTAATTTCTTGAGCATCTCTGCAACAATTACAGTAAACTTTGCTTATTACTATATTGCTTAATACGATATATTGCTTATAATGACGTTAATCCCTTGGTCCCAACAGTGTCTCTTTTTATAAGAATATACATCAGTTAAAACGATATTCAGATAAAATGATATGATTTCTTCGGTCCCCTGAGTATCATTATAAGTGGAACCCTATTTTGGGCTGTCGCAGATGTCAACCCGTACCAGGTATGTGCCACTATTGGGAAACACTGAGTCTTTTAACTGCTTTCTGCAATTATTGTCTAATTGTTGTCAACTTTTCATTTGCCTGTCTATCAAAAGGTCATTGCATATCTAATTTATTTTTGGACCTACTCATAAAAAAGGTATAATCACAATATTAAGACTGAATATCAAGGCCATACCTGTGAATGATGGCTTATATGCATTTAAATTTCACAAACACATTTTGATAACTTACAATTTATATACACCAATAGTGTTGGATTTGGGTCTTTGTATGG
Source organism: Tridacna gigas (assembly GCA_945859785.2). Classification (NCBI taxonomy): domain Eukaryota; kingdom Metazoa; phylum Mollusca; class Bivalvia; order Cardiida; family Cardiidae; genus Tridacna; species Tridacna gigas. The sequence goes on from OX244028.2 coordinate 60,209,759, forward strand.
GTAAAATATCTATTAAGCGACCACTCAAGGGACTGCCAAAATTGGTCACTTTAGAAAATGGTCTCTTAATACAACAAAAGCTTATTCAGATTACATGGAGTGGCAACATTTCTTGCACTCAAATAATACCTTACTTTCAAGAAAAGCCTTTGTTGGTAATACTCATTACAATACTCTCACTAAGACGATTGTAATAAGTACTAACAACATAGGATTTAGCTCAGCATAAAGGCTTTAATCCATGGGGCATTCAATTCCAGCTAGTCTTATATATTTCAACAGAGACATTGGAATTCCTATCGCTTGATAAAAGTGTTGGCTTAATAAACGTAGTCGCTTAGCTAAGCAAGATCAACTGTATTGGCCTTTGACAAAATGGAATTCATGAACAACTCTGGTTTCCATGTCAACTGCTGAAAAAAAAATCAACCCAAACACAAAGCCTACAACTTAATTGGCAGCAGTAGCACTCTACCAAAGTACATCGAATTGTGACCTTAGGAAAAAAAATATAAGTGCTTTGTTGTTGGATCCCAGTTTCCACATCCAAATAAAAGATCTTTTAAAATCTTCTTTCATCCAAACATTAACCCTAGAACTTTCATATTCAGCATGGACTGGTGGATAGTTATGCTTCCGTAACAGCGAGCATATAGTCGCCACTTCGTCTGTCTGTCTGTCCGTCCGAAGCGATTTCTCAACAACCACTTGACGGATCTTGTTTGCTAATAGCATTTACCAAATTTCTTCCTTGGAATCACAAAAAGTCCTTTGTAGTCACAATGTGGGATTAAATATGTAAAGAGTGTATTCTTGGAATCCTCCTGTTCCATACTGTATGGCCCATAACATATATTTGGCCTGTGATTCTGTCTGAAAACCCATTATCAGCTCACCTGAGCATAACATACTCATGGTTAGCTTTTATGTATCCTTGAATATGCGTCGCCAAAATTCCACTGTTTATTATATAAGTATCATAATTTGAGCATAATCTTGATCCATTGCCCAGAATGTTTGTAAGGTTGTGAACATGAACATGAACACACTCAGCAACCACAATTCTGGCTCAGTCATACTCAAAATTTCCCTGGGTGTTCATAATGACCTCAGGACAAATCTGATCAAAATGGGGACAAGCTAAAAGCATCAAAATAGGGGATCTTGATGACAATTCCATTGTTTACACTCTGGGGCCTATAATTTCGACTATCATTTTCTTACCTGCTCTGATTGTTGGTATTGTCATATGGATGAATCATTTTCAAAACTAAAACATTCCAGCAAAAAACAAGAGGCAAGTGGCCATAACAATGACAGCTGAGTTGCATTTCAGGTGAGCGATTTAGGACCATCATGGTTCTCTTGTTTTCTTAATTGTTTATATTTAGCTGAAATGAAAAGGCGATTAAGTTGTTTCTGAACACCTGCAATCCTATTGTGAAACTATTTACAGACATTTGCAAATAATTACGGTTAAAATAACTCTAAACATTTCTTTTTCGAGATTTTTTTCCCAATTCTCATGTTTTTCTTTTTTTTTTTTTTCTTGTTACTGGGTGTAGGGGAACAATAACTTCCCCATATCCTAGTTCATTTGAGTCGGGAGGTACCTGAAAACATATTGAAAAATACCTGGACACCTATCTATACTTTCTGCTAAATCGATCACCATAATACGATAATGAACTATTTTTAAGCCAACACAGCTGATCATGAAGATTTCACTTTGGGTCATTTACAGTAATTATGTCGATATCTATGTGTGTTGAAAACTTCACTTAACTATAGAGTTAAATGTTGTTTAGACCTGCAGCTGTACATTTATTTCAAAATGCAGAGCGTAAGTGCGACGAATGAATTAGGGTCGTATGCGGCTATGTGCTTGAGGTACACGTAGTTTATTTATAATCTTTCTAGAGCTTCTGAGTTTGATCCTCACCAGCTGCATTTATTTTTGTATGGATATTTTAGAGCAAGACATTGAATTTAAGGTTGCTCACCTAGTCCTGGCGGGGAACTGGAAAGGTCGAATTTGTCATTTTGATAATTATGAATTAAATAATGTTTAAAGTAGCATAAAACAAAGAAACAACATGAATGTTATGAAATGTTATATTTAAGATGATTTGAACATTATGCAAAATTCCTGTAGAGTTAAGACTTCATTAATGAACCATGTAAGAGGCACCAAATTTTATTTCTACTTGTAACCACCATGTCAAAGAAATCCTCAGAAGACATTTAAAAATGGTATATTGCCTACTTCATTTAACCTGATCCTGACCTTTATGCTGAATATATAAGCACGCATATAAATAGAGCCCCGACTTTCATTCGGGAAGTTTAGTTCGCATTCACCGAGGTTACGGAAGAATTGAGCTAGTTTTCTGTTAGGTACTTAATATATCACAGGTAATCAATTTAATTCGCGCATACCGTATAAAATATTTCCGTGACCATTCGGGACATATGCCGAGGGTAAAAATAGAATTTTAATTTATGTAAATGGTGTTGACCTGAGTCAGGTTAAATGATGTGGGCAATATCCTATTAATGTTCAGAAATAGGAAAATAGATATTGTGTAAGTTGTCTCAATTGCTCACACACTAGATTTTTCCTTTGTCTAAAATGATTCATATTTAGTAACGCCCACTCACCGTAAATAGAGTTAGGAAAACATTCTAAAAGACTCTTATAATTAGAGCAATAAATGCGCGTTTGGGGAATGACCTGAGAAAAGAAAATGGAATATTCTACAATTAGTCTATGACCCCTGATCAATCCATTGAAGTGGATTTTAGCCATACTCTTAGAAAAAGGAGCTTAGTGCATCTGCAAAATATATCGAGTATATCTAACATAAGTCAAAACTTTTTGCTTTTGGTAAATTTTCTGCATGTCCAAGGACCATTCTACCTCAGAATTCAGCCGGCTGTTAGACAAAATAGATGTTGTTATGGAAGGCAAAAATGGATTCCATTGCGAGATAACTTGCTTGGTATAATGCATCACGGAGATGCTTTTAACCCCTTTTTGCAAGCACCAAATATTTTCACTCGACCTCTTTCAGTAGTTAAAAAAAAAAAAAAAAAAAACAATCAACTGAACTTCACAATAGAATTCATGTTATAGGCTTAACTAAACGATCAAATGGTATAGATCCAAGATCAGACCATGTTCTATGCAGTGCGATCCATATCTATGCCGTCACAAAAAAAAAAAAATAACCTGGTTTCGCCTACGGCGCTTAAAGAGTTCAACATCCTTTCAAGAAAGGAATATGTACAAAAAAAAAATAGCATATCCTCCTTTCCCTACAATGTCTTCTACCATTCAGTCATTTGAGCCACATTCTGATATGTGGTATAAGAGATAGGAAAGAAAAAAACTTTATCATCAGATGAAGATTAATACTTTACCACACAGTCCTGAGTTCAACCATTTACCACACAGTCCTGAGTTCAACCATTTACCACACAGTCCAGTGTGATCCACCGTGACATATCATATTGGGCAGAATATATTGAATTTTCAAAAATGATGCATTCAAACGTGATCCACTGGAATGTTTCATTGTTTTCAAGTATTTACACTCAGTGTTGTTTGGTGTTTAGCCTTGTGGTTTGACATTAGCTATACTGGGCTGTATCTCACTATCTGTAATGAGTTTCTTATTAGACTTATCTGTCTATTTTCAGCTTTTTACCTTTCGACAGATTCACAAATATAATTAAAGAACAGAATACTGTCTTGGTTATGCTATCCGTACCCATACGGAATAAAGGCCTATTCTAGTTTTTGAAAGAAATAGAACTACTGATTGGCTTAACCATTTAGTTTTGCCAATCAGAATGTATGTTACTTTTTAATTTAGAAAACTATTGGGAATACGTACTAGAATATTATGAAGAACGGCTGGTGAATAGAGGATCCTGACCAGCTACTTACTTGTTGTAAATACGCCAGAAAACACCCAACATTGGCCAAACTTGACTGGTTTCTTTGTTTCGAAAAACTCCTCTAGAATCGCTCCACTACCATTCCAATCTAATGGCCCTGTACCTCCTTCATAATCGCCGCTCCAGTTACCAACTAGAACACCGCCTTCGTCTTGCATATTTACCTAATTAGTTTTGGCAGAGGGGAAAAATGGATTGTATATGGTGAGGAAAATCTATGATATTTATTTTGTCGGGAGAAAATAACAGCTAATTAGTTTTGGGTGAGAATATGGGTTAGTAATAGTTAGGAAAACTGCCGGATAGTACGGGGTGGAGTAAATTTATTACAGTAAGGAACTACATGTGATGGGGGAAACTATAGGATAATTTGTGCCAGGGGGAAATCTAGGATAGTATTTGACAGAAAGAAATGTACAATAGTATGTGTCGAGGGAAAATCTAGGATAGAGTTTGATAGAAAGAAGTTTACAATAGTGTGTGTTAGGGGAAATCTGGGGCAGTGTACCTTAAAGGTACATCTATGCTCGTTTTCAGCCACGCTTTACCCAGTTTACCTTTTTTTAATGAAACTATAATCATTCTTGTATCTCTATGCCCTGACGGTTTCAAGATTGCACAGATTACGACGGTTAAATTATGCATTTCATTTTCTGGGGGTCTTCAAAGAGATCAATATTGTGGTTTCCAGTTTTCAATCGAAGACACACCCCTTGAGTTTTCTTTATCCCTTATAACACATATCGGTAATTTATCTATGTTTATATGAATGACTAAATTCTAAGCCATTCTACACACTATCAAGTTTTAATAGTATTTCTCTGTCTAGCTGTAAGGATATATCTTTACATATTCGTCCTTTACCACACAATCCCGAGTTTTAACGACCCTGGTGAAGAAGACTTTTGAGAAAATTGTGAGAAAAGGAGAAATTGGTGATTACCAGCATATTCTACTTTTCCCACAATGTTTCCAATCCTATCAAGGATAAATTTCGTCGTTTGGTAAAGAGTAAATACATTAAAAAGGGGACTGTTCAATAAATGATAATTTTGCTTGCAAATGGACTTGCTTTATGAAAAAGGAGTAGTTGGCAGAATTTGATTATAACTCTACTAAACCACAATTGACCTTTCTGCAAACGCGAGTTTGGCACGCCCACCTTAGTAACGCGGTATTTTGGTGGTTTTGCCCGACAAACAAACCAGAAAATGGCGTCGAATACATGGAGAAAGAAATATTATTTCAGTTTTATTCTAGCTTATATAGTTTCGCTCTAATTAAAGCACCTTTAGAGTTTTTCCCAACTGTCATCAATTTGAACCAAATCGGCGAAGTAACAAGAAAAATAGTTTGAATAATGTCACATTTATGAGAAATCGAAAAATGAAAATAGCGCAAATATGTTCGTAATTCTGTGTTTGGTCACAGCATTTAAAATAAAAAAATGTTCTGAGTAGATTGCTGTCGGCATTATCCATAATTAATAACAGGGACATAAGTTTTTAAGACATTCCGTCAGTATGTAACATGTCAGTTTGACAGTAAACAATGTGAAAAAAGGGATTTACAGTTTAACCCTTTACCACACAATCCCGTGCTTTAACCTTGAAGGAGGAAACTTTTGAAAACTTTCTCTTTTTCCTTAGATGTTTTTTACCCTTTCAAAGACAAATGTCATAATTGGAGCGACGTATCATTTGTCGACAGCAATTTTTTTTTTTTTAAAATGAACGAATCTAAACTTTTGTTGCCTGGTAAGGATTTAATTAACACCTCTAACACCTGTTTGAGTGGAAATCAATAAGTTTTATTGTAAGTGACCAATTAAGTGGTTTGTTGTCTTTTCTTTAGCAGATTGTAAAAACTTTTAAACTGGAGGTATGTTTGGTCAGAGATCGTAAATTTACATACGATTCCTGGTTTGGTCAATCGGGTGATTATAAGGATTGTACAGATTTGGAGCTGACGCGCATTTATCAATCATGCTACGATCGTGGGAAAACAAACAGTCGTTCGAACCCAGCGAAAGTGCCATTAACAGTCACATGCAATCGTCTTTATGACACAGGAATAAAATAGGAATGCTCTCTAAAGTATTACAACATGGTTACGTTTGCAATGTCAACTTATTCATGAAACAGGGTGACGAGTGGCTGTCAATAAAATTTTCCTTCCTCCTGTTGCTCGGCTTATATACATGTAACGATTACGACGGTCTACGAGTAATGGTTTGGAATTTGAAGGATGTTCGTTCAGTTAGATTTCAATACAGGTCACTTTGGCATAATCGTTCTTTCTTTCCGCAAAGACTGAACAAAAAAAAAACTGTTATTTCGTTATTTGGTAAAGTGGCTGGTTTTTCGGAATCTTGGTTGAATCTACCGGCGACATTTTACGTAGATCTAGGTTTTTGGAATGGATAAATTCAGTTTTCTTTCCGGGGTATATGATTTAACAATTACCTTACCACATGATTCTTACATTTAACTTTAATTTTGAAGTAATTATTTTATAATCCAGTCTTCTATGGTTTAAACAAACAGAAAACAATTATATTGTCTGTTAACTGTAAAGTGTATCACTTTGTCTGACCCTTTGTTTACATGTCCAGCTATACTACGTTTTGATTGGCTGATATGACCTGTCAATCAAAGTCGGCAGAAAGGTCCATTTTCAGAAAAGAAAGCACTTGCAGACGACAAATTAATATATATGAAATAATGGCACTTGTCGTTGGAATGGTGGAAAACATTGTGGTATAGAAGGAAAATGCTGGTTACAATCTTTATTTCTTTTTTCCAAAATGTGTGTGTTCTTTTTTTTTTTTAAAGGTTTCTGAGTGTCGTTAAAACTCAGGATTGTTTGGTAAAAGTTTAATGCATTAATACATATGAAACATTGATGCAAAACATTGTGGCAAACGTTAAAATTTCTTATTACGAGCAATTGCTGTTTTGCCACAAGGTTTTCAAAAGTGTTTTAAAGCAAGATGAAAAGGAACAGATCTGAGGGAACGTTTAACCCTTTACCAAAATATCCTATGTTTCAACGGGAGAACATTTTAAAATATCGTGAAAAAAGGAGTAAATCCTAGCAACCAGATTTACTCCTTGTCCGTAACTTTTGAGAAACTTCCTCTCATCCGCTTTTTGACATTCACTGTGTAGTCTAAAAATGCTTTGAACATGGAAGACTGAAAAATTATCGTCTAAAAGAGTTTACAAGATTGGGTATTGAATCAAAATCTCACCAAAGCAGACATCTTGCGAACAGTGGCTCTCGGATTGCCTCGCACATTGTTCTTCAAGCCTGACTTCTCATCCAGTAGGTAGAGGGCACAGTCCAAAATATTACCATCAAACTGTGTTGTTGAATAAATACAAAATATTACGTTCTATTATATACCTACACAATTCCCTATTCAAATACATGCATATATAAACCCGCTCGCGGAATGGCTTTAGATTAGTTTTGTGATTGGATTGGTCAAATGTAAAGCCACTATATTCCCTGCGAATTTGTCACTGGTGTACTCGTATAATGAAAGGAATATTAAGTTGTTGAAACTTTCTGATGCTTGTACTTCTTCCCGCTGCGAAGAAAATTTTGAAATCTTTCTCGACGTTTGGTCTCGTGCGATATAAAAATCGTCAGATTCTTTTCCTCACAGTAAGAAATCTAGAGAATTGTAGGTCAGAATAAGCAAAACCATAAACATGAACACGTGGTTATTCCCATAGTTAAAAATCGATTCAATTCTCCGGAAGAAGTACATGTGACGTCACACCATGCTTATCCTTAAGGTCTTTAAGATATAAAGGAAATTTGTTTTTTCGGTGAAATATAGAAATTTATTTCATGGAGTGAATTTCATCGATAATATTTTCACGAGAGGGGCAGCCACGGGAGAAAACAGTAGCCTACCGATGATGTTCTCGAGATGAAATAAATTTCGATCTTTCACCGAAAAAACAACAACAAATATTCTGTTTTACATCATGCTTCTAACCCCTTTTTTGTTGGGACTTTTATACAAATCCAGTACAGTTTTTTTTTGTAATTCACCGTGGCGTACCTCCCCACTCACATAACAACGCTTTACAATAACGAAAATAAAAGGTAAATGCGCGTAAATTAGGTCATATTTCCCTCAGGTTGAATCGCGAATTATGTCTGTAACAAGTATGCAGGAGCTACTGTTGTCGCCTTCAATTGGAGAGTAGGAAACTATGAAATTGGTATTTTTAACAGGTCGTAACTATAGAATATATAGAGGATATTTGTTTTTTTCGGTGAAATATCGAAATTTATTTCGAGTGAACATTGTCGGTAATATTTTCACGAGTGGTGCAGCCACGAGTGAAAATATTACCGATGATGCTCACGAGATGAAATAAATTTTGATCTTTCACTGAAAAATACAAATAATACATTTATTTCATGCTTATTTCATGCTTCTCACTGTTCACCTAGGTAACTATTGCGCGGGAACTACTGTTTTCGCTTTCAATTGAAGAGTTAGAAAATATGAAATTGATATTTTCACTGGTCGTAACAATGAAATATATACGGAATTTGATGTCAAATTTTTCTTACGCAGCGAGAAGTAAATACAAGATCCAGGAAATTTAATACGACATACATTAATATTTCTTTATCATGTACCTACCACTTTCAAAGACAAAATTTGGCCATTCTTGACATCTTATTCGTAAAATGGTAAACACAATAAAACAAACAATGGTGTAGTAGTTAGTAACGTCATTTTCATTAATGGCGGATAAATATCATAGCGTAAATTTTGACCAATCAAATGGTAAATCAATACGTATGTTTTCCGCTTGTGAGTTACGTCATCAGTACCATATTTGGAACCGTATTTCACAGTGTGTAGATACGGATTTGTTTTTCCTGTCGTATGTTATTTGAGCTGGAAAAAAATCAGGCATATAATAACAAAAAATTATAACATGAGCTTCGGCGCGGCAATGATTTAAACCCATTGACATTGTGGGTCTCAAATGTTAATAATACACCAGTGTGAAAACAAAAACATTTCATAGACTATAAATAACAAACTGCAACAACCAAATGTCAGCTGGATTTCAAAGCATCTATATAGCGCTGCCAATAATGGAGGAACCTTTAGCAAACATGTTCATTGTTGGATGTCACACGATTACTCATTCGGCAAATCTCGGGTGATCCGGTGATTAAGACCCTCGGCTGAATCACGCTGCTTTATATGCACCTACACGGCACATTTCTTCGCTGGAAGTACACCTTTTTACCGTTATTAAAATTGTAAGGATCCTCTTAAAACAGAAAACATAAGTCATATTTTCTACCAATATCTTTCTAAGAATATTTCCATCAGAAAACAGTTTGTACATTAAGTTTTTAATGTGATTTATCAATTGCTTTGGGAGCTTTCATCAACACATCGATAGATGTGAATAACTTCACCGTTCGTTACTAAACGATTAACATGGGTGCTGTCATGTTTACGACATGTGACTGGTAATTCAGAATGGAAACTTCCTTTACACGGACTAGGGTAGATGTAGGTTGAGAATCGGCCGTGTTGTGACGAGTCGATTACGTAGATTCGTATTGAAATCAGTACGATTACGTCATATTTGATCTCATAAAAATAGACGGAGTAGCTGATTGCAAACGATTATTTGAACGTCTAAAATCATATTTTCCTACAGAATGTAACTGTCCAGTTTCTATGCGATCACAGAGAAAGAAAAGTCAGTTGTATATATCTGTGTTGTTCGAGATGTTTTCATTTACACAATAAAGAAATTTTAAAGGTTTATATATACATACTTGATCAAAGGACCAAGGCTTTATAGTGATGCTGTCATGTGCTCCCCGGTAAATGGCACCGCTGTCATTGAGAACATATTCCTGGAGCAGTTCCGTGTCGTGCATGTAAACATCATCATCTGAAGTTCGAATTTGCTCATTTAGAAAGTATTGGCATGAGCCATGCTCTGGTAAAAGGGAGCTTAATGGTTCTCCGTGATGCATAATACGAAGCAAGTCATCACAAAATTATTGACTGGAGGTATAATGGTCCTTTACCATGCAGAAAATTTACAAATAAGAAAAGGTTTCTTTCCATGTCAGGCAGATGCATTACGCCCCCTTTTCACAGAGCATGGCTTGTTTGTAATGACAAAAATTAATCTGTTCTAGAACGTAAAGAAAACCATCAGATCTTTGCTCTTAAAATGACAAGTCCATCAAACCTTTGCGCTAACGGTTAACCAAGATGTGGATCGGATCTCGATCATTGATTTAGGTCTACACAGAAACCTCCCCTTACGTGTCCTAAACAACAACAACAAATTCAAACTAAAAGACAATCACAAGTATTTAAAGCAACAACAACAACAAAAACAATGAACAAGACATTGATTGGCTCCCAAGGGTTGTATAAAGACAAGAAAACCTCTTCTCTAACTTCTTCGTGGCCTTAACGACAACTCGTTCAATACAAATCATAGCAGTAACACTGGTAATTTAACAAAAATGAAAACAACAACAGTATACTTAAAACTTCGCTACATTATGTCACTTGTATATACACACACGAAAGAACTGACGTAAAAACCTTCAGTGTGACATGTGTGTGTGTATTTAGGAGAGTAGATTATCGTGGATTAGATTTAAGCTTTATGTCTTCTTAATCTACCTAAGATCCTTACCAAGTGATACGCTATGGCCTTTTTATACTATGACAAAGAAAGCAACAACAACATTGAAAACAATTACAATAAAGTAACAACAACAACAACACACACAAATAAGGAAAACAATTCAGACCTTTGCACCAAGGGTTAAACAAGATATAGATCGGCTCTTTATGATTGTATCTGTACACAGTAACCTCTTCCTCCCCAACCTTCACGTCCTGAACTTTAAAGTACCATGTTCCAACGTAACAGTCTGGTGGTGTTAGGATGCGCACCTTAATGGTGTTGTCATCTTTCGATACGATGAACGCCCCCCATTTCTTGGACTCATCTTTGTCCGAGAGTATCAGCTGTACGGACGTTTTGTCGGGATATTTCGGTGACGATCCTGCAGGAAAAAAAAATATATATATATATTTTCCATAACCTCAAAACATTTCAAAGTTTTAAGACCTCTCCATCCTTCCATAATGATACCAACTGCAGACGACGAATTGATGAAATTTGACGTGTAAAGGGTTACCAACCTTGTGAAATTCAATTACAACGGAAATCATATGCATTGTAAAAATGTACTGCACCCCCTGTGCTTTATTGATTTTCTTGCGTGAATGATATGAATTGGAGTGAAAATTAGAATCTGGCGGTTGCATACACCAGTAGTAATGGTAAGCTCCCTAGGTAGTGGACTACCCAGGGTGCTTACCCTGAGTGGGATTTCGGTGTCCAGTTCGTGAAAAGTTCGTGAAATTTCTTACTTTTGGACAGTTTTGGCAACCATTTGGCCTTTAATTCATTCGGATAACTCGGACTTTTTCAGATGCAGTGGAAATCCCCAATGTGCTATTAATAGAAACAGCGACTACGGCTAAGGATCAGGGGTTGGTTGGTCCGCTGAAACTTTTTGAGTGAAAGTCTTTTGAGTATAACTCTTAGAGAAATTGACAATTTGAAGAAAGATTGCTCTTCCTTGGTGGTGGGTTAGCCCTGAAAAGGGCTGTTTTTTCTGTCTTCTCTTTTCGGTCGTGCTCTAATGACAGCATCCGAAGTTTGCCTGACAGATGGGGCATACCCCAACTCTTCTTGTGATTGTCATCGCTCCGTCATTAAGAGTAATCTTCCTCTCGAATTTGACATCAATCAATATGATATCAGGTATTGTCTGTATAAACAGTTCAACTAATTTCTCACCGAAATCTTTGTATGCCTGTGATCTTCGTTCTGTTTGTCTTTTATTTTCCTCTTCTATGGGCTCGGTGTTTAGCAGCAGTAGCTGTCTACCGCCATCCAGGTAGACTCGGAGAGTCTCAGTTAGTTGATGATTTATCTTCTCCATATTGCATCTGCTTCCGATCTGTTCGAGAGCTGAGAGTCGAATGATTTCTCTGGCTTCGCATGGTGGTTTGTGGATGGACTTGCACATATCGTCAATCCAATCAAACTGAACGTTGTGCTAAATAACAGCTGCGATTGGCTGAAGCGTGACGTCATTTTCTACCTACAATTTCCCGCCCTGCGCTTCATGCTAATATATCAATTATGAACCGCTGCATGGGAAAATGTAGCCAAAACATGTAACTTGGGAAAAAAAGAATGAAAAAACTCTATAAAGCAGTAGAACTTTTATTTGAACAGAACTGAACAATAAACATATAAACATATTTACCATGAACATATTTACAACAAACACATAAATAAAGAACTGTTAACAATTAGATCATTTTGAAAATGTTTTGGTTTTCACTGTTTGTGGGAAGTCTCTGAGATTTTGTTGTATAGAATTCCATACTGTTTATTAAACCATGATGATACATCTCGATCGTTTCGTTGATGTTCCGTTGAGAGGAATTTCTGTTGAAGATATTTCTGTATATTGTATCCTCTAGCAGCAGCATCCAATACGAAGATACAGTAAATTCCGCAAAAATGTGCCCTGTAGACTCTGAAGAGATTGTCGATTGTATCTCCACGATAAAGAATGATTGTCTAAAAAGTTAATGATTTCTTGCTCAAGTGGTGGTAATCCGTAGGAATCAAAGTATAGAACATTATCATTATTGTTGAATATCACGGCCACCCAGTGTTCTCCTGGCATATTTGATCTCTCTGTATTCACAATGTAGGCTTTCACATGTTTGGGTTTTTGTCGAGGTAACTGCTCTTTTGCACAGACAACTGTAGATTTTTTATCCATGTTCCGTGATCCAATATGTATTGAATTTCAGAAGTATACATCACATTTTTCTACTCACTTTCTTCCCAGGATTGTTTTTCTTTGTCGCACCAGTATTGTAACCACGAATCCGTGAATTCAGAAAAAAATGTTTTGTTTTATATTTTGCCATAATCTGTAGGCTTCCACATAGTCACTTTCATCGAGTTTCTTTCCATTAATTCATGATACCATTTTTTCATGATTTCGTATGGATTTAATTCCATCATAGCTTTTTCTATGAACATATCTGTATGTTCTTGTCTGTCCTTGAATAAACACATTTCGTGCTTATGTTACTGGGATGATCCACTTGACATCCGAAACACTGGTTGCGAACTTCACTGGCAATAAGATTTTATAATTCTTCAATCATATGTTTTTCGAAGCTATCGTGAATGTCATTTTTCCGAGTAGAGATGCACTTTGAAGTGGAATATTTCACTTTTTTCTGCTTCTTCTCTCAGTGATATAGCAATAGCCCCAGCATTGTTTTTTCGATAGTCCTGGAAAGGACTGTTTTTTTGATAGACGTGAAAAGGACTGTTTTTCGATATTATACTCCTTAGGCCTGAAAAGGACTGTTTTTCGATATTATACTCTTTAGTCCTGAAAAGGACTCTTTTTTTTTTTTTTTTTTGAAAGCTGTCTTTTGTTCTGGGTGATGAATAAGAATTATTTTATATGTTGTTTCCGAGGTTAGTAATCTGTGATGATTTCTCTCAAACTGTTGATTTCAATCTGTCAAATTCAGCAAAGACAATGACGTTGATAACTGCTGCTGCCAGAGCTTGGGCAAACTGAAGCCCAATTCGAAGACTTCCAGTTTTTATAATAAGAAGTTGACCTTCTTCACTGCCTTGATCAGCTGTCAAATTGTATCCCCACAAACAGTATCCACCAATATAGTCTTCTTTGGCAATATCAAATGATTGATTGAGTCCAAAGGCTGAGACAGCCTGATACAATGACAAATATGATTTCAAATACAACCCTCCTTCAAAGTTAGGCTCAAGGGGTCTGTTATGAATACTGTGATCATTACATGATACATCTATTTTTGACAGATTAAAATGATGACAGAAACATGGGTTGGTGGCATAACCCCCATTGTAAGCAGCATTTGTTACCATTGCAATGAAAATACGTTTTGAAAGCTGTCCTTGAAACAAATGATCTTCAAGTTTGGACTGAAGTCCATTGCCGATGGTAAAAGTTTTTACTTCTACCTTGCGGATAGGAATTTTCATGTTTTGCTGAGCAATAACATGATTTAGATCATTTGCAACAACAGGCATCAATTCAACATTTCGCACATGAAGACTGACTGTTTCCAGTACAATTTTTGCAGCTGGTGCACCAGTACCTCTTGTAAGACAAAAGTTTGACGAAGCTCTGTTTAATCTAAGTCTGATCTCAATTCCGTTAGGTAAATTTTTTTCTTGTTGAGATAGATCAAGATGCAATCGTCCGAAAAGTTCTATGTTTTTGCTTTGAGCGATTTCATTCATTCTTGTTTTTAAATCCTCATTGGCCCCATCATGGTTGAGTGAGTTTAATTAAGCAGTGGTGTCTTCAGCCCAAAGTGCACTGGCTTTCAAATGCGTAGACTTGCTGTCGGCATTATATGACAGAAGATTTTCGATATACGCTCTGTATGGATAGGTGTCTGAATTACTGCTCATTAGTTTATTATTTAGATACAAATCGACACTGCTAACCATACTATGCAGGAAAATGTTTACAGGTGCCACATTTGAAGCGGCCTCTAAATTACTACCGTCGGCTTTAATGATTTTGAATTTGATATACAAATACGATTGTGACAAATCTGTCCAATGTTCAGTTTGAGGTGGTTTGATGAATTCTATCGGTGCATTGTTTGACAAAGATGCTATTGGAAAATGTTCAATCCATTGGCTTTCTTGCATAGTTGTCATTGTAGGTGGTACAGAAAGAAAGTTTTTCAATCAAATATTTCAATATATTAATATATAAATATATCAATAAATTATATCAAGAACTCTTGGTGGATGATTTCTTTGTCTCTTATTAAAGATCTTACCGCTGTGAGATCGAGAGGATGAATTACGTGTTTTTTGTGATTTTCTTTTATTTATTCCTGTCACTAACTTTTGTGCTAAATCATGAACGGATTGTTTTCCCCGCGAAATTGCAACTTTTTTGGGATTTTTACCACGTAAAAAGATATCTTCTGCTGCACGTATTCCTTGTTTGATTCCTTCTTTTTTCACGGCATTAAAGCCAGATTTGATCAGGGGTTTAATCAATGGAGTCACTGTTTTAAAGGCTGATTTAAATAGTACCCATACTGATGTTTTACACCACGATAAACTGGTAACATTTTTTTCGGTTGAAAAACAATTATTTTTCAGTTGAACGTTGTCTGAAATGCAACTTAACGATTGTCTTACCAGTAATTAAATGAACTGGTTTACCAGAATCCCCTTATTTTGAATGTGAATAATATCGAAAACGGATTTCGAAACGGGAATGTAATGCGGTATTGTAATTTCATGATTAATATGTTGACAACCATAACTATTTTTATCCGATTCGGTTGTTATGAAAGGTAGCAAGTGTATCACCCACTATAATGTGTTCAGCAACATCTGAATAAACGTACAGATGATTGTAGCCAGCATCAATGTTTGGACTGTATTTAAAAAAATCGAAAATATTTTTACCCTTAAAAAATGTATCATTTTTTAATTCTGATGATCCACCCAGTTTTAAAAATAGTGATGAATGTAATTTGATTCCCGTTTTTATAATATTTTCGAATTTAATTTTCGGACGTTTGGATAAAGTTGAATAACTAATGTACAGATTCGGCGAATTCTTACGAAGAGCAGCGCCTATAGTATTTTGAATCACTTCATTGATTACCTCTATAAGATGCTGTGGTGAAGTGTAACTCCCAGGTGGAAAGGTAAATCGAATTGTCCATTTTACTGGTTTACCTTGACTATTTCGTCTTAATGGAAATATCTGCATATTATCTCCTTTTTTGTCTATGTCTGCTACTAATTTGATTAAATCAACATCTGTTGTTATAATTTCGAACTGCGCTTTTTCTTCACTTATGTTTAAGAACTGAGAGGGTGTAATAAGTTGAACTAATGCAACTTCCCAATTTTCCTTGTCAATATGAACTGTCTTTGGAAAATGAACCTTAAAACAACACTGTGTGTTGTTCGGATAAAGGTTTATGGAACTATAGCCAGGTAGAAATGTTCTGGTGGTTGTCTACTATTTTTCTTGCTTCAGGAAACAAGAGACTTTCTTTGTACTTAATTTCCTTTTCTCGTTTCCAGATCGGACATGTTCGGGAAGTGGCCACATACTCACCTCCACGGTTAGCGCATTTGACTTTGTTCATGCAATTGCTGGAGTCATGAGTATTTGCCACTTCACCGCAATGTCTACACAGACTTTCAGAACTTGTCTTCTTGCATTTGCGTTCATGATGACCATATTTAAAACAGGTATAACACTGAAGGGGGTTAGGAATATAAAGGTCCACACCCACATTCAGATAGCAGACTTTCAAAGTTTTAGGTAGTACTGCCGAGTTGAAGGTAAGTACAATGGTGTTTGTTTCTCGCTTAATTCCGTCGCGGAAGACTGTTATACGTCTTGCAGCAGTAACATGTTGGCTAGACAATTCCTGAACGATCTCATCTTCCGATACACCGGCAAGATCTGGGCATCGTTTAATTCCACGGATAGTGTTTAGACTACTGTGTGGGGAACATTTCGCAGGAATTTGAAAGAAATGTTTAATCTTCATCAGATTTTGCGCGTGTTCTTGCTTTTCCACTTCGACGTGCAAAAGATAGCTTTTTAACTCATTTTGGCGAGCCGGCAACTGACAAGAGAACTTTTTGAATCACAAAAGGAGAGAGTTTACTCAATGGCTGGTCTGGTACTGTTGATTCAATTAGTTAAAAGCGTGGAAAAGGAGTAGTCGGTTGAGGGGTTTCAGAGTCTGCATCGAGTTGATCGCGTGTCCTTTTTTTTGTTTTGGGGATCCATGTTTAAGTCTATAAATTTCATCATCCGTGGCACCCCCACCCACCTCGGAGCCCAACAAGGGGACATGGAATATGGAGCGGCAAACCAGCTCCCCATGCCAGGGTTACCCAGATAATATACTCAGATGCCATGAATCAGTCGGAGCGACAAGGAAAAGAACATGGGTAGTCCCCCTGATCAGGGATTTGCCATGGCAGTCAAGGTCCCAACGAAAAATCCACACCACACAATCAGCCCATAAGCCTATATAAGACCAGGACTTAAAAGTACGTAGTGAAGTAGTAAAAGGTAAAAATGGGCACCTTTCAAGCAAACGCAAAATACAGGTTTAACACATACGATGGATTATTCTTTCGGGAATGAAGATCAATTCAATTCTAAATTGTAGAAAGGAAACAAAAATCAAATATTCAAAGTTTGCTTCAGAATCAGGAATTTTGGATTTCAATGCGTGTCTCGGGAAGTATGCAGGAAGGAGGCATCTACACACTGGATGCAGATGCCCTCCGCCCGTACAACTCCCCAAACACAAAACATTTATACATTAAATGCGCCCAATCCTAAAACGACCAGCCGATTGCACTAGATCGGGCCTTCTAGGCTCTCGTTTACATAGAAGCCGAGGCGAAAGCAGTGTGTTGAAGAGCTGGAGATCCCCGAGCTCCCCTCAACTACCAGGACCCTCTTTTCCTGCTTACGAGTCTCCACCCACGGCAAACAGGCGGGTCCATTTGGTTGGGTCTTACCACTACTGCAGGACGGCAGCTGGACAATTTCTATCCCCCCGCCCAGCTGGGGGCCTCGAAATACAGAACTCTATCCTTTAACTTTTCAAGAACACTGTACAATTCCAACCTTGCATAAGCTGTTACGTAAGACCCTACAATACCATTGGCTGTAGCGTGAGTATCAATATGTTCCATAGTTTCGTAGTTGACCAAGATGAATGGACAGTCATCGTCAAAGATTTCTACATGCTTCACAATAAAATTTGGATTGGTGACCAATTCAGAATATTTAGACGGATCACTGATGTATTCCGTCTGGGTTATTTTTTCACGCTGGGCTAATTTTCCCCAAAGACAGTTCAACATAATCTTAGCAAATGATCTTCTCCCAGGATTTTTTTGAATACAACTTGGATCAAGACAAACACCTTCTGCCTCCTCATATTCAACTGTTCTTGTTCTGAGTCTTATTGACACCAACCGGGGTATCCACTAACTTCTTGCTTAATTTTCAAGAAATTGTCCACATAGCCTTTAAAGAACTGATCCGACACAGAATCGAAATGACAAATTCCATACACTTGCAATAAGCGATAACCACAGTCAAGAGCCTTGAACAGTTCAAAAGTAACCCAGGTTCCTACCAAAGCCCTCTCTTCTTTGCCATGTTTACAAATGTTTGAACTTTCTTCTGCGCATTTCATACAGAGTGGAAACATCATTTTGTTGTTACAGTGAACTAGGAGAACTGGTGAAACAAATTAGCTGGGGGTAAAACTTTGCATTTAATTAATCCTTCATACTGACGAATATTGTTCATGTCAATATTCTCAGCGGTCAAAATTTTTGGTTGACCTGCAGGATAGGATTTGTGTTTGCAAACATAAGGGTACAGAGAACAAATATCAATGTACTTGATTTCCATTTTGCTTTTTTCCTCAACATCATAGGCAATCTTTTTTGCATTACATCTTCCTCCAGACAACCCCTCCCTTGGATCGATGGGATCCCAATACGGATAAAGGTTTTCAATGGCTTTTTTTTTTACTCTTTATCCTTCATCTTAGCATCAAATTCATGCTCCCATATGTACACTACGTTACAGCCCATTTTTTTGATAGCTCCTAAACGTTCAAAAGTACGTTCGTACAATTCAGACATTGTTTTTCCATTGATGGGATTGATTTGTTTTCGATCTTTATAACATACAGAACACCCATGATACAAATCCACAAGGAATTCATAGACAGTGTTTGATTGACGGTGTATTTCCCGATTTGAAATTCACCACCATCTTTTGCGTGGCGAATATTAATGCCTTTTTCCTCAGCTACGCTTTGGATCCAGCGTATGCTTTCATAGAAAAGCGATGTCTGGATGAATCTTTACTTGAAATAATGGCTATTTGATTTTCAGGCAAATATTTGCTTCGCCAAACCTTGTTACATGCATCGGCAATGGTAATCGCCTCTAAAAATGGACAAATACCACCCTGTTCAATAAACACCTTTCTGACTTTACCACATCCTCGTCTTAGGATATCAACATCTTATCTACAGTATATTTCCATCTCTTTTTGAAAATTGAATTCCTCACCCCTTTCAACTTTATCATTATACCAGACTGTGAAATTTCACCGACACTCTTCAGACATTGAATCGGGTTTGTAATAAGACATGTCCAAGTAGGGACCAATATAACCCCAGAATTCATCTGTATTTGCCCAGTGAGGAAAGTAACCTTTTTTTCATTTCTTGAAGTCCAAATGTAGCTGGAAGTTTTGCCAAAGCAAAGTTCATGAAATTGAAAGAATCGATCAAACGCACCCCATTCAATTCTAACTTCATAATATTGTTTCCATTCATGATCAATTTTGGACGCTTAAACCAGACTATGATAACATAGTCAAGAATAAACTGACCATTATAAACCTTTGAAAGTATGGGCAATAGCCGTGACTCCTTTATGATGATCTGAAAAGAGTCAGTTGCAAAATTGACTCAAAGTCTCCTCACCTTGAAAAATAACTCCCCTTCCCTCTTCAAATTCACTGCATGTGGAACAATGAAAGTCAAGTGGTTTATCGATACAATCATCACATGCTCTGTGTGCAATACAGTAATTCGGGATGTGTACCCCTGTGTCTTGTTTGCATTCAAAATCAAAGAAAATAAACAATAGTTTTTTTACTACAGAAGAACTCGTCTTGTCATCGATGTCATTGTTCGTCTTACTTTGGTAAGGCTGAATATAACATCGATGAGAAAAGTCAACAATTTTCTTGCAGATATGGCACTCTATCTTTCCATTGCAGATATGAGTTTTCTTTCTGACAAGATATTATTGACCACATTTTGAACAGAGTTTCACTAATTCACACATGGATTTCTTTTCTTTACCTTGAACGATTTTGTGATTTGCCAAACATGCATCACTAAAAAATCGCCTATGACAATAGCACCAAACATATTCTTTTGATTCCGATGGACATTCTCCTATACGATAACAACCTTTGCAGATATTTGAGCAAGCATGACTTTCCCGCATTGAGTATCCCACGTCACAGAACCCACAATAATTTGCACAACAAAGAAATCCTGTGATGGATTTGATGTAACCATAGTGGTTTTGATGAAAGTACAAATGTATGACTTTACTATCGTCTTTCACTTCTGGATGTTCAAATATTTTTTTCACTTTCGAATGCTGTTGATTAACTTTAATGACATAGCCGTTTTCATACACGAAAGATTGATTTTTTTTTTTTTTTTTTGTATTCTTCAATTCCTACAGGGCGTGTTGACGAAACTCCACTTTCATTCAACAATTTCTCAGCTTCAGTCTTTTAAATTGATTCGTTTGATCTTCTGATGTAATTCCATCTTCTGTTCCATGCTTTGGTGTTTTCACGTTCATTGTAGCAAATTCCCACAACAACTGCTCTCGCAAAACGGGTGATCATGATTGTTAATTTGAATAATTGATTGTTTCTTCTGGGCAAAAACCTTTGAATCCAATTCTGTTGATCTATATTTTCTTCTGCTACCACTTGGAGGTCTTGTATGTGTAATGTCAAATGTCATGAACCCATCGTTCAAGACGAAATTCTGTATTCGATTGTAAAACTCTGTCAATTTCATTTAACATAGTATCATCTTTCAGTTGCTCTGAAGGTAAGAAGGGAATATGAATCCCCATTTTCAATGAAGGATGGTTTATACTAATTCTAATCATATCCGTCGGCTCAGCATTTAACTTTTGAATGATGAGTAACATCGTCAAATAATCCGATCACTTGATGTGGTGGTAATTCTTCAAATTTCTTAAGAGACGCCGACATCACATGTGATTCTGTTCTAAATTTCCTCGACTTCTTTAACAGAAAAAGATGTTTACCGTATTACCAGATACAGACTTTTGGATCAAGCAACGATCGACAAAATGAAATGGGACGGTTGGTGCGAGAGAACAAATATTTGTTTTACATGCAACAAACCAGGACACTGGGCCAGAAATTGTCCAGAACAAGCATTCTGATAGTATTGCATAGCAATACCCAGTCCCCTACCGGCCGTATGTATCGCTGGCATGTCAGTGAAACTTTTTAAGTCCAAGGCCCGTAAATGCGTCAAAAAGCAGTGGAGCGGGACGAAACTCGAACTTGATGTGTAAGTCATGGTGGTTGATGTACACACAAGATAAGGGGCAAAGGAGAAAATGCTGGTTTCCAGCCATTTCTCTTTTTCCCAAAATGTTTTCAAAAGCCTCTCTCTGCAGGTTTATTAAAACATGGGATCGTCAAAAATCAGCTCTATATGTAGCAGCGTTTAGAAAAAAAGTGCGGAAAATGTTTTATCAGTGAAATTTTGTAAGTCCAAGGCCCGTAAATACGTCAAAAAGCAGTGGAGCGGGACGAAACTCGAACTTGATGGGTAAGTCATGGTGGTTGATGTACACACCAAAAATCAGCTCTATATGTAGCAGCGTTTAGAAAAAAAGTGCGGAAAAATGTTTTATCAGTGAAATTTTTTAAGTCCAAGGCCCGTAACTGCGTGAAAAAGCAGTGGAGCGGGACGAAACTCGAACTTTATCTGTAAGTCATGGTGGTTGACTTACACAACAAAAGTCAGGTGAATATCTACCAGCATTTAGAAAAAAAGTCCGGAAAACTGATTTATCAGTGAAATTTTGTAAGTCCAAGGCCCGTAAATCCGTGAAAAACCAGTGGACCGGAACGAAACTCGAACCTGATCTGTAAGTGATGGTGGGTGACTTACGCACCAAAACTCAGCTCAATATGTACCAGCGTTTAGAAAAAAAAGTCCGGAAAATTGAATTGCCGGACTGACGGACAGATGGACAGACGGACGGACGGAGTGCAAACCTAAAGTCCCTTTCGGCTTCGCCGGTAGGGGACTAAAAAGAAAAGCAGACAGAAACAGTCGTTTTTGTCTACGTGGGTCCACACAGTCACGATATCAAAATTTCACCAACAATGAAATTGGGTGCTGAATTTCATTACATGAAATTCGTCGGTGTTCTGAAATCATTCTACAACGAAAATTAATGGAAAACAAGCCTACCACAGGCTACAACATCATCGGTTGAAAATCGGATCGAAAATCTGCAGATCGACAACACGACTATCAGCTATACAGAGATCTGTAAAATAACAGAACAGATAGAGAAAAATTATCTACAAGCGATAAATTGAAACAAACTTTGGATCTAAAAAGAACAACAAACTTTCTTCAGAGGAGACTCTTTCACCCGGAGAGGAGAAATAGCAAAACAACGAAAAAAAGAGAAAAAAGAACTGTTTCTTTTGCAAATAAAAAAAAAAAAAAAAAAACACGGGGATAAAATCTGTCCAGATATGGTATTAAAAAACAATGACAGAGGAAAAAAAACGTAAGAGTGAATGTGAATCTGACATTCCGAAGAGAAAAAAAAGAAAAACACACTGAGTCGAATATGTTCATTGTTCAGTTCTGTTCAAATAAAAGTGATACTGTTTAAATGGAGTTTTTCATTCTTTTTTTCCCAAGTTACATGTTTTGGATACATTTTCCCATTCACCAAGAATGATCTTTTCGGGAAATTGTAGGTAGAAAATGACGTCACGCTTCAGCGGGGTGCTCTCGCCCGAGTCCGCGTTCTTAATTCTGAACCAAAGTAGGTCAATCGACCCGTAAACGTATAAAAGCCAGCGATATTTTCCTATAATCAGTCGACTCTCAGCTCTCGATTAGTACGGATAAACAAGCGCTAACGGAAAAATGGATTTCAACTCAGTCGATTTCAACTTAGACGATCTCCTGTCACAAGAAAACAATGGAGATGTTCTGTCGACAGCTATAAATTCAACACTCATCAACCCAATGACAGTATTGGACAGCATTTTTGAAGAGCTGAGACATGTGAATTCAAAACAAGATTATGTAATGATTCGGATTCTAGAGGAACCTAAGACTTTAAACAAACATCTGGTGGAAATTAAAAGTTTGAACACAAACACCGAACAGCTCAGTAGAAACATCGAGACATTATGCCAGAAGAGACAACGTATTTCACCACCTCCTGTGAAAATTCCGGTGGAGTTTGACTTTGATAAATGGTGCGAATATTGCTCTCGGGAGATCCCTCCGATGGATTATACAATCCAGGAATAGTCTCAACAGACAAGAAAAGACAGAAAAACAGCCCTTTTCAGGGCTAACCCACCGACAAGAAAGAGCAACCTTTCTTCAAATTGTCAATTTCTCTAAGAGTTATACTCTCAGAGTTACACTCAAAAAGTCTCAGCGGACCAACCAACCCCTGGTCTTTAGCCCACTTAAAAGTCCGAGTAGACTGTAAACAATAAAGCGTGTTGGTCCCTCAGCGGAACTAAATAAAGGCCGAGTGTTCGCCAAAAGTAAGAAATTTCACTATTTAGTACGATTTCTAAAAAGTCCTACCCATGATGCCTCAGCGGGTATAATTAAAGGCCAAATGATGTCCAAAACTGCCCAAAAGTAAGAAATTTCACGAACTTTTCACGAACTGGACACCAAAATCCCACTCAGGGTAAGCACCCTGGGTAGTCCACTACCTAGGGAGCCTACCATTACTACTTACACCAAGAAAGCAGTGTGTTGCCTCTAAAATGAACTGAGCTGAGGTATCCTTTGACTTTCTGGCAACGGCTACTTATCGAGCCTCTTCGACCTCTTGTGAGAGGAATGAGACGAAGACTGCAAGCTAGCTGCAAGCCCTTGGCAGAAGTACGCAATACTGACTGATAATGTGTGCCCATTCTCTGCAGGTCACTTTCAACGTGTCGTAAGCTTTATTTCGACATCAAATTCCCAGTTTTAACCAAACTTAAAAGCTTCTCGTTTTTCTTAAATTTGAAACTAATAGCTAAGCAAAAAAATTATGCCTACCATGAGGTCAAGAAATACCATAGTTCAGTTCACTTCATAGGCAAAAGACTGGTCTATTGGTGTATGCAGCAACCAGACCCTAATTTCTACCGCATTTTACATTATTCACGTCAGAAAATCAAACCCGGTAAAAACACAGGGGATGCAGGATTATTTTACTATGTACATATCAGACAACGGAGAACCTACGACCTGATCTCTGATAATCATTGAAATAAATATTATGAACTCTAAATTAATGCAATGTTTTTAAAAGAACATCATTGATGTATGACCTATTGGATAAGTTGACATTTGAGGTAGACAATTATTAAGCCACCCGACAAAAAAAATGTTACAAAGCGAGCCTCTGGTGGGCTTTATGTAAATTTATTGCAAAAGCCTACGAATGCCAACAATATGTCACAATTTATAGGCCATGATGTGCAAAACCGAACATGCATACATGGTAATATCCATGTATAAACACGATTCAATTCTCGGAATGAAGTGTGAATATGCATCAAACATGGCGTCATACAAAGCTGATCTTAAATGTGTGTAAGATAAGAAAATTCGTAATGAGTATAGTAAAATGAAGGCAAGGGAGGTTTTGCGATAGGGAATGAGCCATACCCTGTGAACAGGTGGCCTAAAGTGCATCTGCGAAAAGTATCGTCCCAGGTCAGCCCGTGCAGCCCGCGCAAGCTGACCTGGGCCGAAACCTTTCGCTATTGGTCAATTTTCTGTATGTCAAAGGACCGGTCTACCACATGATTCAGCCGGTTGTTAGATAAATAGACTTTATGGGTCCATGATCATGTGGTGACTTGCTTTGTATCATACATCACGGAGAAGCACTAAGCCCCCTTTTGCCAAAGCATGTCTCAAATAGACATAATTAAAATAGTGTTGCACTCCCTGTGTTTTTACCGGGTTTAATTTTCTGGCGTCAATGATATAAAATGGGTTGGAAATTAGAATCTGGCTGCTGCATACATCAACAAAGCAGTATGTTGTCTCTGAAATGGACTGAACTGAGGTATACCATTCTTTTAAATCAAAATTAAGAATACATACCGGGCCCGCGAGAGTTTTAAGTCCCTAATGTATTGGTAATAGATATATATCAGTAATTCATGCTCGATTAAGGAACAATTGTAGTAACTTAAACGGGGACCTTTTTCAGAATCACTTAAAACCAGACCCTACATGTGACTGTGGTAATAGCATTGAAAATGCTGAACACTATTTTTTCAAGTGCTCTCGCTTTACAGACATAAGAATCTCACTTTTCCAAGCAACAAGATTATTTCATCCTCTAAATACTATAAAACTTCTTTTCGGCAGTGCTGACCTAAGTCACGACCAAAATTGTTTACTATTTGAAGCAGTTCAGTTGTACATTAAAGAATCTAAACGTTTTTCCTAATTTTCAGTCTATTTTTGTAACTGTTAATGACAACTTTATGAAATTTTAGGCAACCACAGAGAACACCATCTTTTTTTTTTTCTTTTTCCTGTTTTGAACTTTTCTCTTTGTTTCTTTTTTGTTATTCTTTGTAATCTTTCTATTTCAACTTTCAGCTCTCTCTTACTGAGTTTCTTTTCTTTCTCATACTTCAATGTTGTTGTATTTGTACATACCGTTGTTAGAACTTTATAATTTGTGCTGTAGGGGAAGGACCAATTCTAAATTGTGAGAACTTGTGGCCCAATCCCATTTCAACTTATGAAATAAAATATGTTTAAACTAACTAGGTATCCCTTGGCCTTCGGGCACTGGCTACTGATCGAGCTGTTTGACCCTCTTGTGAGAGGTATGAGACGAAGACTGCAAGCTGTTCTTCAAGCTCTGGGCGGAAATACACAATATTGACTGATTGTGTGTGCCCATACACTGCAGGTCACTTTAAACCTGTCCTAAGTTTTATTTCGACATCCAATGCCCAGTTTTAATTTTAAAAGGCTTTTTTTTTTTTTTTTTTCTTAATTTGAAAGCAATATCTTAGCAAAGAATTTCTACTTACCCTGAGTATACCTCAGTTCAGTTCATTTCATAGGCAAAAGACTGGTCTGTTGGTGTATGCAGCAGCCGAATTTTTATTCCTGTCCCATTAGATATATATTATTCACACCAGAAAATCTAAGTCGGTAAAAAACACATGGGAGTGCAGGACTCTATTTAATGTGTATATAATTACGACAGTAAAGCAAAATGCAAGCCCATTTATGCAAACAAAACACGATGTGCACTTACCAAATTGAAATACTATCCTAAGATCATCTTTGTCTTTG
The DNA here is from genome assembly GCA_945859785.2 of Tridacna gigas. Taxonomy (NCBI): domain Eukaryota; kingdom Metazoa; phylum Mollusca; class Bivalvia; order Cardiida; family Cardiidae; genus Tridacna; species Tridacna gigas. The sequence continues at coordinate 60,236,136 of OX244028.2, forward strand.
TCATACGGTCTGTCAAACTGAAGGTCAAGATCGAAGCCTTGGCCTCGGCGCACTACCAGACAATTCTTCTTTTCGATGACATCATATTCGTTGGTATGGTGTGCATGGGTATTTTCTAAGATGTTAAGGTTGAGGCCTACAACTTTCAGAAATGTTTCTTTTGTATCTGAAAAAAGAACAAGAGCACTGCATGTTGGTGTCAAGTCTGCTCTCCCATTCCAAAAAGGGGCATAACGATGTAAAATTCTTTCCGATAGCCAGCGTTCCTTCTGCTATAGACTTCCCTGTTACTTGGTAACGACAAGCCTATTGAAGTAAAAATCTTCAGGAATGACTGAGGTATAAGAAAATGCAAGGGTTTTAGCGCAACGTCGACGACGCAGACGACAACAGGACTATGGCAATACCTCGAAAAAAGACGCACTGAAAAAATGCAGTTTCAGTTTCCATCCAACTCTCTTACATCCCTTGATAAGTGTCATGCTATTAATAAATAGTAACACATGATGTCTATAACGAAGACATGTAGTCACGGGTGGGTTGTGCACTCTTGCAAAGGATATTTTTGATGAAAAGAGTGTTTATTACGTGCTTTATAGCATCAAATATGTTCTCGTGTAACGCATTGCAATGCATTGGATTAATTTGCAGGAACCTAGCACTAGAAAATTGTCCGTGCGTGTTAAGATAAACTTCTAAGACTGAGCATGCGTGTCAGCGTAAACAGGTAGACAAAGAGTAGGCTTGTCTTTGTGATATAGACACGAGCGTTAGCGACTGTCTCTATCATATAGACAATCCCATGAACGTTGTCTATCTGACTAAGAACACGTGGACTGATAAAGTGTTCTATATCCTATATATATAGACCAAATACCTAGCTCTGATTGGCTAATTCATCGGAACCATGGCCTAAGCAGGATTCGAACTAAAATCTACCGTAAATGTTTTACCAAGTCCCTCTAGAAGCCAAATGAGCGTTTGATATGTTTTTTTTTTTTCACAGGACATTTGTACCTCTTTCCCTGAACTGTTTACCCTGTTTATATATTGTTTATGTATTTGACAAGGCGGGCAATAAAGCATACCACTGGAATGTGCACTACGTCATTTCTGTTAGTTTCCAAATTTTCTTTTCATATCCCTGAGGTAGCCGATTGGCGAAATGTCTCATAAATTAAAAAGAAAAAAAAAAACTTTATTTAATTGTTATTATTTTGGTGATTTTTCTGCCGAACTATATTTCGTTGTAGTTTTCATCCACGGCATTTGTATATTTTTGTCACCTTCACTTATTGTTTTTTTTTTTTTTTTTTTTATGTTATACTACTTATTTTACAAGGATGAATTGCAAGTTTATTATCTTATATGTATTATCTTATCTTAGTCTTTATCGGTCGTTAAACATTTTATCTAGAAGCATACTTTGTGTTTATAATTGAATTTTAACATTTAATTTCCCATTTCTTTTTAACATAATTCTAAAGCTCGGTTCTAATAAGCAATTTTGGAAGGTGCTGATTGGATACAATCCGCCTCCGCTACTATGGCAACAGGCAATGGGCAAAACAAGGATGCTAATTAGTGACGCATGATATTTCATTAATATAGAAAACGGTCAGATCATCGTTAATATGCTGATCGCGTAATGCACGTCTTTTACTCTAAAAATTACGAACGATGTGTATGAATACCTCTTTCCTCACAGACCCTTGAAGCTCCATTGGTCTATCACTGAACTTTCCATTGCTCGATCATTGGACTCTGTTACTTAGAGTAGCACAATTGCGCATCCCCTCAAAATCGTGTATAATAACATTTTAGTGTTGTACGATATAGGGACGATACACCAGGGTGCCATTTTCAGTATGTTTGCAGGTACTGAAGTTTAACGCCGTTTTAACAGCTTAGGTCATATCACGACGGCCAGTGGACATACGCATGTGTCTCCTGGCTTTTTCGCACCAATACTGACAACTTTCTAACCAACCAACTGACTAGTTCCTCACATGCATCAGAGGTGAGAGGCAAAAATTCGCCGGAATATAAGTTTGCCTCAACCTGCTGTCGAACTCGCAACCACCTAGTCATGAGTCTGATACGGTAACCACTGATCTACCCGGCCCAGCGCTATGTTAAGGAATGGTGTCAGATGATCGAACACTGAAAATTTTGATGTTCCGTGATAGACCTATGGAACTTGAGTAGCCTATGATGTATTTCACCTAAGTATTTCAAAATACAAAATGTGGAGATATACGAGTATACATATAGAGTGCAAAATAAAATTAATGAACTCGCGGAGGTATGAGACAAGTATGGGAGACAAGAAAAAGAAAGTAAAGAGTCGATTTCAGAGCACTCACTCTAGAAAAGGAACTGTCGAAGAATAGCATTGTGGGCGACAGACAAACACTTGCAATATTGGAAGTACTATAAACAACAATGGCTTAAAAAAAAAAACTCCAACTCGATAAACTTTTCATTAACAGTTTATATTATTGTTTGTTTTTTGGGAATATATGTTTAAAACCACGTACCGTGATGAGACAATAAAAACGTTATCGAGATGGGATTATAAATTATCTCGTCACGATCCGTGATTTTAAACCTGTTATCCCAAGCATAAACAATAATATAAACTGATAATGAAAAGTTTACCGAGTGAGAGCTATAAATTGTCATATTGAGACCGTATCAAAAACATATTTCAAAACAAGCGGAGAAAGTGGGAATTGGGAAAAGTTAAAGTTAAAAAAAAAAATGCCAGATAGGAGCATTTGCACATAGAAATGCCTAGATAAAAGGTGGTGACAACATAGGGAACATTGCAGACACAGACGACTCGTGTACTTGGTTTACAACAAAAGAGATGTGCCATGTTCTGTGAAAAGGGGGTTTAATGCATCTGTCAAAAAGAAAAGGAAAAAAAAAAAAAAAATCCAGGTCAGCCTTTGCAGTCCGCGCAGGCTAATTTTGCCAGATAGGAGCATTTGCACATAGAAATGCCTAGATAAAAGGTGGTGAAAACATAGGGAACATTGCAGACACAGACGACTCGTGTACTTGGTTTACAACAAAAGAGATGTGTCATGTTCTGTGAAAAGAGGGTTTAATGCATCTGTCAAAAAGAAAAGGAAAAAAAAAAAAACGATCCAGGTCAGCCTTTGTAGTCCGCGCAGGCTAATTTTGGTCGAAACTTTTTGATATTGGTCAATTCTCTGCATGTCAAAGGGCCGGTCGACCTCATGATTAATCCGATCTTTAAAAAATGATGATAATAATAAAATGGATTCTATGACTCAATTGATTATGGGATGACTTGCTATGTATAATGCATCACGGAGATGTAAAGGACCCCCTTCAGCCAGAGTGTGGCTCAAATGGATAAACGTACGAATGTAAACGACTCTTATACTCCCTTGTATTCGTACTATAATTGAGGTTTTAAAATAAGGTAGTAATATTTCTGATTTTCTGCCGAGTTTACATCTATATATATAGCTCTGACAGCGTTTAGTGTTTAGAAGAGACTATGTTAAACACTCGTGATACCGAATGAAAACAGCATAAAAGAAGACACATTTGACGACATGGAAATATCTTAAATTACATTAATGAACGATATAAAACATTGTGAGAAAAGAATAATCGCTTGTTTCAAGCAAATGCTTCTCTGTTCACCTTTAAAACAAAGATTCGTGCTCTGGGAAAAGGGGACTTAATGCATCTCCGCGATGCATGATACCAAGAAAGTAATCACTTGATTATTATTGATACATAAAACCGACTAAATCTAGGGATAGAAGAAAATTTACCCATAGCAAAATGTTTCAGCCCAGGCCAGCTTTCGCGCACTGCGCAGGCTGACCTGGGTCGATAATGATTGCATATATATTAAGCCCCATTTTCAAAGAAATGGATCAAATGTATTGCTTGCGAAAGAAAAGTATGCAAAAACATGTTCATGATTATTGAAGATGGAATGATAATTGATTGAAATTTTGCCAACCTTAATCGGCACGGCATCACAAGATGACACTTTTACGTACAAAGACACTTATACACGAGTTACGATGCGGATTTAATGCAGTTGGAAAACGTATCTACTCAGGTCAATCTGCGCAATCTGCACAGGCTGACCTGCGTCGAAACTCTTTGCTTTTGCTTTCTATAAATTTTCTACATGTCCAAGGACCCTTCTTCCTCATGATTCAGTCGGTTGTTAGACAAAATGGATTTGATGGTTCCATAATTACGTGATGACTGGCGTGGTAAAATGCATCGCGGAGACACACTAAAACACCTTTTACCCCTTTTGCCAGACCATGGTTCACATGTATGTAGTGTGTTTCTATACGTTTATCTTGCAGAACAGATACTGTCGTATACATGTAGTTTCGTACCACTGACCTTTTTCTAAGTATCTTGAAAACTGAGAGAAAATTAGCCCCTTTGCCCGTCTGTTGGTATTTTCTAGTTAAACCCAAAGCTTTCCAATTTGGTTATATAAAAGAAAATGAGAAAGTAAAGAAAAATAACACCCTAACCGAGTACTGTCTTATCTTTGTCTTTGAACTAAACGCCCTGTGAAAGTCAAGGTAAAAGAAGTAAGAATTGTATTAGATTGTCTTTCTTTATATTGTCAGATGCAAAGGCATGTCCTACCTTATATCAAATTTTAGAATAGGACTATATTTTACCCACCATTATCAGGATTTAATGCAAAGGGAGAACATAGTCAATTTAAAACCCTATTTTGTTACAAAAGGAACCCCGACTTTACATGGTTCGGCTGTAAATTGTTTGTGCAAGATAAGTTGCTTATTTTGCGCCACGGCACGGATACATGTCAGATCTTGTGTTTTTCGTACATCTCTCTAGCTGCCTATTGCGACTCGGAGCACTTTGCAGACAGTGTAGATCAAGATCAGACCCGCACAGAATGTGCAAACTGATCTTAGATCTGCACTGTTCAATGGCGTAACTTATTCATGTAAGGAGGTGAGGGACAAAAGCACTTTGAAATCGCGATATTTTGAGTTTTACAATCGACTAAGAAATGTCAAGCTATTTATTTTGCAGAATGAAGAATTCAGTTATGCTCGACGACCTGGTTACAAGCAGTTTTTGTTCTTTTTCCACAATGTTTACAAAAGCCTTCTTCCTTGGGGTGTATGATCTCGTAATTGTTTCGTAAAACTGAAAATGTTATTTCCATAGTCGTTTGACACCGTTTGACGAGCCCTAAAAGCTAAAGTCGTACGCCACGAGACTTGTATGCGACAGATCTCGGGACACTTGAGGGCGTGGGTTCGAACCCCTCAGCTGCCGAACTATAAAATACTAATAGTCATTCGGATGAGACGTTTATCCATGGTCCCGCCTGACGGTGCTTTACACCAAGCACGTTAAAGAACCAGGGGTAAATAAGAATCTGTTTTGCCTTGTTTCTTTCACTATCTCCCGTCAAATAACGATCAGCATTCTGGGGGACGTCACCCATATAGGCAACGATAAATAAAAGGAAAAATTAATCAATGTTACGCAGTTTTCTTTTGTATCACCTTCCTAAGTTTAAAGAATTTGCAGTTCTCAATTTACATAGAGTTCAAATAACGGACATCATCCCAGAAATGTTGGAAACATTGCATGTATAAACATTTTCCATTATCCAGATAGTTACGATGCATTATGAGACAGACAGACAGAATTTGTAATGGCTGTATTACACTGTAGACAAGTACCAAGGGAGGTAAGCGATACATCTAGATATCTACCTAATTCAAGTGCATTCCAGTACTCGACAGTTCTGAGGAATCTTGAACTCCATGGTTTATTGGATATGTTTTGTCTCCTTCCTTCCCAAGTTTCAAGAGACATTGTAACCTGGAAAAAAATCCATAGTGTTCGAATGATCAAGCAATATCAACCAATAGTTTATTTCAAATACTTGAACCACTCCCCGGCAAAAGGGGCTTTAATGCATCTCCGTGAAGCATTATAGCAAGCAAGTAACCACATAACAGTGGATCTATAAAATCCATTTTGTCTATCAAACGATTGTATCATAAGATAGACTGGTCCTATGACATGCAGAAAATTTACCAAAAGCACAATATTCAGACCCATGTCAGCTTGTGCGGACTGCGCAGGCTGACATGAATTGATTAAACCCCCAGGTCACTTAGCATGGATATGTTTGGCCTTCTTCCAAATGCTATAAGACTCCATCGTAACATCCGTCATATATGAATTATAACCTATTGTTTATTTCTCTAACTTGAACAATATGGTTCCTCGTCAATTACATGTACAGTATGTTTTGTGCCATTTACGACAATCAAACTGGTACTCAGTGTTTTTTTTTTTTTTTTTTCGACGTCTTCCACAATCAATTTGTTATGTTTTAATGCTTTTTGCCGTTGTCGATAATCAATATTCAATTTCTAAATGATATTTTGCGCAGTTTTCGACTGTCAATATTCAATTTTTGAATGACGCGTCTGGCCGTTGTCGACAGTCAATGTTCAATATCTAAACGATGTTCAATATCTAAATGTAACGTCTCAATTCCATTCAGCGTCGTTTTCGACAATCAAACAGTAACATCTCAAATCTATTTTGCGTCATTTTCGACAATCAAAAAGTAACATCTCAGTTATATTTAGCGCCATTTTCGACAATTGATATTATTTTGCGTCGTTTTTGACAATCAATAAGTGAAGTCTGAATTCAATTTTTCGTCGTTTTCAACATTGGAGGCCGTAACTACTAACCATTGTGAATTGTATAATCATTCTTATACTCAAGAATAATGTAATGTTAGAACAGCACAATTATTGATTGGCTCAACCAAATTGTTTAGTCAATTAGAAATTGTGTTACTTTCACAATTTAAAGTTAGAATATTATTTGGAATAGTTGGTGTATATGGGACCATTTATACCAAATAGATTGCATCTCTTAAAAGATTAAAAAATATCTCTCCTTTAAACGTTCTTCTTCTTTTTCTTCTTCTTCTTCCAGATCTATGTGTTAATTTAGGTCTGCAGCAATAAGAATGTTTAAGTAATAGGTTGAGTACAATAAAACTATTTACAAAACAATCCCCTACATTTATAGGAATGCGGTTCTTTTAGATCAATGGGGTTTTGGAATGCACCCAAAGTGCAATACCCTTCGGGACTTTTGGGCTTGGTCCAAATGTACGTCAAGTAAAATAGAAGGTACATAAATTTACTTTGCCAAATGACAGAAATAAAAACAAGGAAAGCTGAATCCAAAATACTGTATTGTGACCCTAATGACATACATGAAAACTTCGCAAGGTGGGAACCAAACTCAAGGCCATTACCCTTTTTCTGAACCCTTTAACAAACAAACCCGTGTTTTTCGACCCTGAAAAAGACGGAAATTGAAACATTGTGGAAAAAGGACACAATGCTGGTAACCAGCATTCTCTGCTTTTCCCACTATGTCTTCAACTTTTCAAGAGACATGTCTATCATGTTTGCCATATTAATTTGACTGCTCTCAAGCGCCTTTAATATAGATAGTTTTTATTTTTTTCAAAGCCCGTCAAAGAACTGTGAGGTGCGTTTCTTCATTGTGGATGTTGTTTGTCCCCGACGTCGATGGTGTTGTTGTTCTACGTCGTCGTGTTTTATCTTTATTTATTCATTCATTCATCTATTATTATTATTATTAAAATGTCGCCTTGTTGTTGCTTTTCGCCGTCGTCATCGACGTTGTTTTTATCTTCGTCGTGTGTGTTGTTTGAAGTCGTTGTCGTTGTTGCTTTTGTTACTGTTGTAACTGGCCGTAATCGTCTCGGTTTTATTGTTGTTTCATGACGTTATTGTTTATCGCCGCCGTTGTTGTTGTCGCTTTTGTTTGTTGCTGTTGTTGTTTCTGGTCGTCAGGATCGTTGTTGTTTTTATTCTAACTCGTTTTTAGTGTTATCGTTTTTTGACATTGTTGAAAAAATTCGAAGCTTTTTGGATTTCTGACCGAGATACGACGTAAATGAATGCTCAATATTGTCTTGTATGTAAACCGTGTGCTTTTGATTCTTTAACCTTGGTATAGCATTTCTATCAAACGAGTTTGACTGAATGTACTTTATTCTTACAGCAAAAAAACAAACTACATCAAGATATGGATTATTTTCTGTCTGAACCCTGCAGAAAAACATAAAAACAAGACACGTATGCACATAAGTTGTTTTTGCACAGAAGTCAGCCTTGAAAAAAAACGATGAGTACAGTACAAAAGGAAACCATAAGCCACAGAATGTAGTTAATAGTGTTTGTAAAACATAGACTATTTATAACCCCTGACAGCTGCATTTTGTAGCGACTTCAAAAGATTTGACGTTACGAAACGTTCTACAGAGAAAAACTTAACTCTTTACCCAACGACACGACAAAATTTTAGACTGGAGAAAAATAAATGCATTTGAAGACGACAAATAAAACATTGTTTAAATGATGAGATTTGTCTTTGATAGGACAGAAGGCATTAGGGGAAAAAGGAGAAAGTGCTGCTTTTTAGCATTTTCTCCTTTACCCACAATGTTTTCAAAAGGCCTCTTCCTCTGGGTCGTTAAAACACGGCATTTTTAATAAAAGGTTCACCCCTAGGATGCCAAGCGCGACTCAAATCACTTTTGCAGGTAGTGTAGATTCAGATAAGACTGCACAGAATTTGTACCTATAACGTCCGCTTGTTTATTCAAGCCTATGAGATTTAAATAATCTGTCGGAGTTTCAGTTGATTGTATTTTGAGTCTTCAAAAGATTACGAGTTTATAGGTTTAGAAAAGAGAGACGATTAAAAGGCTCCATAGGGTTTCATTTACTACTTTTATCCTTTACTCTACATCCCAAATTTTAACCACCCGCAGGGAGAAGGATTTCGAATACATTGTGGAAAAAAGAGAAAAAATGCTGGTAACCTGTATTTTTAATTTGTTGTCAGCAAATGGTTACAATATGGATAAGTCAAAATTTTGGTCGTCCGGTAAAACAATTAGCCCTTGTCCAGACTTACTGTAACACTGGCCCATATTTAACCCTGAGGCTGCTAACTGCTACTCAAGCACCTTTTGCGGACAGTGCAGATCAAGATCAGACTGCACAGAACATATCTTTCCCCGAAAAATACCTTTGAAATAGCAAAATTTGGGATTTTTTTTTTTTTACTATCGGCTTGAAAGTTTCAATTCTTTTATTTAGCAGACTATGAGATGATACACGTAAAGGCAACAACTTGAATTGTGATCTAGGTTATGGATTTTTTCTGCTTTCTGGAGTGAAGAACATTGTAGAAAGGAGAAAATGGTGGAAACCATTATCCTCTCTCTCTCTCTCTCTCTCTCTCTCTCTCTCTCTCCTCTTCTTCTTCTTCTTCTTCTTCTTAATGCATCTCCGTATTGCATTATACTAAGCAAGACCTAACCTAATTACTGATCGATAAAATCCATTTTGACAAACAACCGACTAATGCATGAGGTAGAAGTATCCTTTGACATGCAGAAAATTTATAGGTAGCGAAAAGTTTCAGCTCATGCGGACTGCGCAGGCTGACATGGATCGATACTTTTCGCAAATGCATGAAGCCTCTTTTTCAAGGAGCATGGCGCTTATATATATATATATATATATATATATATATGTGTGTGTGTGTGTGTGTGTGTGTGTGGATCGGGTCCCTATAAAACTTAGAAACAGAGCCAAAGCGAAACGAAAGGAAACGGAACGAAAGACAACGAAACGAAAAGCAACGAAACGTAACGGAACCAAACCCAACGAAACGAAATAGAACGAAACGAAATAAAACACATTCATGCAGAACTAAAACTTACATTATCATCTTCCTCTTGTTTGCAATTAATGCAAAAAAGTAAATATTGAAATTTGATAGCAGCTGTACGCACGAAGATCGAGCTATTACCGTGGATCTGGATTATTGTTCACTTTGTTATTAAAATAAACCACCATTAAAATATTCTTCAATTACAGGGCAGCTGTCAGTGACACAGTTACGTTGCTGCTCAGTCGAAGCAGAGGGACAATATGAGGGCCTAGATTATTTTCCCTATTTGTAGTGGGGGGGGGGGGGGGGCATTTAAATTTCCCCCAATAACGACGAGTGGGGATACTACAATACCCGTAAGCAATATCGCCCCGCACCATTTGCAGCCGCAACAGTCAGCACAGCGTGTATTCCTGCGTTGGAACAATTGTACACGGCCAGTAGCTCGAGAGAATACAAACCTCGACTCATCAGAAAAACATTAATAATAATTGTCTGCCAACGCCGTTATGTCCAGTTTATTTGTCCCAATGTCAGGTGCTCCCTATAATTGCGATGGCTGCGCGTCGGAACCGAGCAGACTTACGGGCGACGTCTATGCAAACCGTTATCAGCGAACGATTCCGGGGATAACAGTAGCTGTAACTGTTGCTCGTAGGTCTCGTAGGTACTGATTCACGATATATTGGTCTTAGGCTCGATTCGTAACGCGCGGTCTTCCGCTACGTGTAAGTCTTTTGCACTCCAGGTTTGCGCAAATCGCCGCAGAAGGCTGCTGGCTGCTAGCACGAATGCACCAACATGAACTGCAACCTCTGTAGTAGGAAGCCCAGCCCCTAGCATACCCACGACTCTTTCTGGTAAATTATCTATAAGTCTTGGCATTGATATTTCTGATCAGTACGTGGACCGGATATGTCCATCCCTTACATGCACCGAAACTCCATCTTTGCCTTAATGGCCACCAGGTCTTTAAGCTAGGGATTATCTGACCAATTTGCAAACTGTAACGGTTTCAAAAATTACCAAACGTGTACACATGACGTACGTATGTACGTCTCAAAATTTTGCACATACTTTACGCACAATATCTTTCCATGCCACTGCTTGCCCACATAACCATCGTCGAAACAATGACTATCATCAATTTTCGGAAAGAAATTGGCCGGGGATCGACCCAGTGACCCACTGTTCTCAAGTCCTGTCCACTACCAATTGAGCTACAGGAGCTCGGTACAAAAATGAAAGAAAAACAGAATAGAAAGAAAATAAAATTCTATTTCCATCCAAAAACAGGCAAGAAATATGTTGGAGTTTGTGCAACTTTCCCAAACACGGGTCCTGGTAACGGACTGTCGTTTAGATTAACTAATTCTGACTAATTTTCAAACCCGCAAACCACGCATGAGACGTCGTGAAATTTTCAGCAATTGTTTCAGTGTGCTCTCCACACAAACCGTGGGATAATGCAAGAAGAATGATACAAATGAAATATAAATTGAGAAAAAAATAATAGAATAAAATTTGTTTTTCTAGATTTCCTTCTATTTCATTTCGTTTCGTTCTATGTCGTTTCGTTTCGTTGGGTTTGGTTCCGTTTCATTTCGTTCCGTTTGTTGCGTTTCGGTTCCCTTTCTTAGTTTATAGGAGCCCTATTTGGATCTACCAAACTTAATATGAGACTTATAACTTGTTTGAAATTGGTTATTTACACTTGTCACCCTTCTTAAAACAATGTTAAAATATACGTTTTGTATTGAATTATGGGCCGGAGGCCTTACATACTAAATAAACTTTGTAAACTTTGTATGGAAAGTAGCCACTGATCTTAGAAAAAATATTGGGCGATTTACTGGTTAAGAAACTCCAGGAGTGCTTGGATAGGTGCACTGGCCGTTGCAATACAACTGAAATAATGTTGAAAACGACGTTAACCCCTTACTACACCATCTCGAGTTTTAACGAGCCAGGTTAGAGGACTTCCTGGTAACCAGCATTATCTCCTTTTCCCACAGTGTTCTCTACCTTTTCAAAAACGATTTTTCATAATTGTGCATCATTTAAACTTTCGTCTTGAAATACTTTCACTCTAGACCAATCTAGAATTTTGTCATTTGTGAAAAAGTTTAAAACCAAGCAATTAAATAAACAATATCTTTATACTAGTAGATCCCGTGAGGCTCGAACCTGGGGCTTCCAGCTGGTAAAGTGTAGGACTCGTGACCTTGAGGCCCCGGGTTCGAGCCTCTCTGGATCCACTGGGTTTTTTCGTGGGAGTATCCTTGGGCAAGACACTTCAGAGCCCTAGCCTAGTACTCGTGAAACCCAAGAAATACATAAATATGTGAGCTGTCGCCGTGATATGACTCATATAATGTTGAAAGCGGCGTAAAAATACCATTCAATCAATCTTTATATCACGCGGTCAAATGGCTCAGTGATTATAAGGACTTTAAACCAGATTTTGTTTCTATTTTAAGAAGATCTTTACAAAGACTGCTAATTTTCGTACGTGTGCAACGATGGCTTTTAAATTAAAACCTAGATAGTAATGTACGGAGAAAACATGAGGTATTACTGAGGTGTTTTTTTTTTTGTATTTTCACAACAATATTTCTTATTCCGGAGATAAAGGTATTGCTGCAATTGCATAATAAGGGGTAAATACATTTTTAACACGGTAAAAAGATGATCGCACTTCTAGCTCAGTTGGTAGAGCCGCCTACTACACTAGTTTAGCTCGTGGGTTCGAGTGCTACCGAGGGCATTTTTTCAGCATTTGTTTCTTTCTATACATAACCAGAAAAAAAAAAAAAAAAGGAAATAAAATTCCATTCCATTGAAACCCCAGACATAGCACAAACCTGTCTGGGAATGAATATTCATGTTAATGTAACGAAGAATTGGCAGAATTTACAGGCATTTACAATACTCTACTATTTTAGCTCACCTGAGCACAAGGTGATCGTGCTGTGGTCGGCGTGCGTCGTCAATTTTTATACTGTGCACGCTCTAGATGCTACATTTTAGGTCCGATTCTCAAAAAACTTCGTCAGAATGTTTGTCTGGATAATATCTCAAAATGACTTTGAAGAGGATCATGTCAGATCAATAACTAGGTCACTAGGTCAAATCTTACAACAACCTTGTGTACACTCTAGAGGCCATATTCTTAATCCAATACTCAAAAGAATTGGTCAGAATCTTATTTTTGATATCTCAGACGAGTCTGAAAATGGTCACTTCGGGTTAAATACCAAGCTAACGGGTCAAATCTTAGAAAAACCTTCTTTACACTCTAGAGGCCATCATTGTTAGTCCAGTACTCATGAAAGTAGATCAGAATATTTTTCTCGATAATATCTGGGCTTGGTTTGGAAATGGAATTGACACTAAATCACCTGGGGCCTGTTTTACTAAGGTAGTTAAGAACAAAGTTTTCGTAAGTTTTTAAGAAAACTCTAGAGAAAATGTGTAAGTGCGTTCTACTGAAAAGTTCGTAACTGATTCGAGCGTAAGTTTTTGCGTAACTTTAAGAAAACAAAAAAACCTGCCTTAACTTTTGCGTAAGTGTTGCCGATTTCAGAGGGGTTCGAACTAGTTAGAATAATTAAGCGAGAAATAATTGAAATAAAAATATGGATAGGCGAAGTACAGAATTCGGTTGAAGTAGATCATCCTGGATGACATCTAAGTCTAAATAAGGCGATTTCTGCAGCTTATGAAAACTATTTTTTCACTGTTGCATGAAGGTCACGGCACCTTTTTGATGTGTTTCGCCTGCACTAGGTCAGAGCCAAACAATGCCTTGTGAACGAAAAATTTCATGTTAAGGGCGACTCAACTGAGGATCGAACCCAGAAACTCTCAATCAAAAAAGGAATCCAACAATACATTAGCACCGAGCCTCGGGCGACCTTGCCGATGTTGCTATTCAACAATTTTATCATTTTATAAGAAAACAAATAGTATTTTTAAATGTTACATCTGTACCCTACCGCTTTACATCACTAATTAGACAAGAACAAGTGAGTCTTGGATTAACCCTTAGGCTGCCAAGCGCGACTCAAGGACCTTTTAGGGGACAGTCTAGATCAAGATCAGACTGCACAGAACGTGCAATCTGATCTGGATCTTCACTGGCCGATATGGAGATATTTTCTCCCAAAATGACTTTGAAATAACAACGTTTGGGTTTTTACTATTGGCTTGAAAATTTAATTTCACTTGTTTAGCAGGATAAGGGCTAAAGACAGGACTAGCGATGCAGATGGTCATTGGTATTCTGGAATTATCTTTATGTATTTACAGGAGATGCATCGCTAGACGTATACAGAACATATTTAGATTGATTGGTTGATTGATTGATTGATTGGTTGAACGGTGTGTTACAGCGCTTTAACATTATTTCAGTCATATCACACATAAGTTTGTCCTGGGTTTCACCATTGCTAGGCTAGGGCTTTGAAATGTCTTGCCCAAGGATACTCCCTCGAAAGACATGGTTAAGCTCACAATAGTCGGATTTTTGCTACTTTGATTTAAAAAAGAAAATAGTATACTGCATAGTCTAATGGTTAAGTTCGATAATCATCGGTTTTTATTTTCTTTGCATGCAATGTAATAAGGCACAAATAAATCAAAGTACAGAAAGTACTGACAGACTAGCGAATTTGATGGATTGATTGTTTGTATGGTGTTTGACCCTGTTTTCAACATTATTTCAGTTATGTAGCGGTGGACAGTACATATATCCATGCTTTCCTTCAGTTTCTTCTATCAATACTCCACACAATATTCCTTCCAAGCCACTGGCTGCTTTCCACATAACCATCGTCGAAATGTGAGAGAGAAATTAATCCTGTCGCAATGACTATCATCAGTCCTCAGAAAGAAATTTGCAGAGTCGGGGATCGAACCAGCAGCCTCCTGTTCTCAAGTCCTGTACGCTACCGACTGAGCTGCCGGGGCTATGCGCGCTATTGTTTAACTATAATCCAGTATAAGTTTAACCATTAACCTGCTGAAAATGTTAAATGAAACTTTCAAGCTGATGGTAACCACCTGAATATTGCTATTTTTAAATTACATTTTGGAAAAAAAAAATCCCCTTATCGGACAGTGAAGATCCAAGATGAGACTACACGCTCTGTGCTGTCTGATCTGAATCCACACTGTCCGCAAAAGGTCATAGAGTTGCAGTAGTGCTGGTAAAAGAAACTCCAGGAAAGTATGGATAGGTGCTCTGGCCGCCGCAATATCACTGAAATAATGTTTAAAACGGCGTTAAACACAATACAATCAATGAGTCAATATCCAGTAGCACAAGATGTAGTTAACTATTTAACTCTCTTTACAAAACCAAAAATTTTACACTCGTCCAAATTCAAAGATGTTGCAGACCATAAATTGAACGCGGCTGAACTGATGAAACGTGATTCCAAAAGGGCAGAAAAAATGTGAGAAAAGGAGAAAATGATGGTTATCAGCATTTTCTCCTTTTTCCCGCATTTTTTTTAAAGGGATTCTTCCCCAGTGTCATTAAAACTTGGAATTGTTTGGTAAAGGGTTAATATTCAAGAGGTAGAATAACAGTTCAGCATGACAGTTTAACTGTACACAATGATGTAAATAATGAATGACAAGGGTTCTCTGTCCAGTGAGGGTTGATATAGCCTGGCATTTGCTACAAGTTAATACCTAGGTGTATCCATTAATGGTTTCATTCATAATGTTATAGTGGTGTAGGAATAAGTGATTTAATTTATATATAAGCAAAGATTATGTACCTTATAAATGACATCTTGTTCACTTAATTACTTTGTAGACAACATGTTCAACTTAAGGCGGTAGAGATTTAGTTGTTTTTGTCTAAATTGTCATATATAACAGAATTAAGATTTCTAACAGAAGTAGTATTTTCTGTGAGGCAGTATTTGGCAACTGTGGGGTTTTTTGTTTACTTTGAATCTAGGTCAGTCTTGATGCCTATAGACTAGCTTCGCTTGTTAAAAACGTAGTTCATCAATCAGACCTGAATGTAGACTCTATACTTCAACTGACAAATGTTAGGGTCTTTCAAACTGAAAGCATCTGCAAATCTGAAAGTGGAACAAATGAACTGACCTTCTTTGCTAGGGTAGAAAACATTGTGGAAAATGTAGAAAATTTTAATTACCAGCCTTTTCTACTTTTCCCACAATGTTTTGAAAAGACCTCTACCTCAGGGTCGGGGTTGTGTGGTAAAGGGATAAAGATTGGGCGTCTGTTTGAGATCGGTCGATGGACCTAAATCAAAATATAAATTTGTTATTGAAGTGTCAGTTTTCATACTGATCTTTAATTGTACCGTATCCTGTATTTTCTGTGTCGTATTTATGTGTGTGTTGAGTCAGTTGTGTTTCTAATCTTTCTAAAATTGCGGTCACATTTGCAACAGTATTTACTATCTTGAAACAAAATTTATTAATATATATATTCATTACAAGGTATCTTTTGATTGATGTGTTTACACGTCACAATAAAAGAGCGAACAATCCCCGGACGAAAAGTGATCTGAGAAGGACGAGGCAAGCGACGGGAAAACGGGCTTTCTTTACTGTATTTCCATACATGCATCTACAGTATATCACTACTGTAATAAAGATATTCTTATTCCATAATCAAGTCATTTCAAGCGCTGTATCTTAAAATTTAGATAAAGTTCCATTCCTAGGGAGAAATCAGAGTGTCTGATTTACATACCTCCAATTTGAGAGTTCCGAAAAGTTTACGAAAATACGCAAGCTTTGTAAAACGCACGTAAGAATTTCGTAACTTTTGCGTAAGTGAAAACTTACGAAAAAACTTAGGTAAATTTTAGTAAAACGGGGCCCAGGTCAAATTTTTGAAAGAGCTTGTGCACTTTCTAAAGGTCACACGAATGTTTGTCTTGATGATAAGTTTGCCGAATTCGAAATTGGGTCACATCAGATCAAAAACTAGGTCACTGGGTTTAATTTTTAAAAAACCCTCCAGAGGACGCCATATTTTTCAATTTAATACTAATCTGATCAGAATGTTCTTCTTGATGATACCTGGAATAAGGCTGGAAATAGGTCACGTCGGGTAAAATACTGGGTCACAAGGTCAAATCTTAGAAAAAACATGACCACTCTAGAGGTCACATTTTCAGTCAAATACTCATGGAAATTATTCAGAATATTCTTCTTGGTGATGTCTACGCCGGGTATAAAAATGGGCCATATTGGGTCAAAAACTAGGTCACGAAGTCAAATCTTTGAAAGAGCTTATGTACATTCAAGAGGCCACATTTACATTTGAATACTCATGAAACTTTTCAGAATGTTCCCGTGTTAATATCTTGAATGAGTTTGAAAATTGGTCATGTTACCAACAAGGTCATCAGGTGAAATCGTAGAAAATCCTTGTGTAAACTATAGAGGCCACATTTCAGTCCAATACTCATGAAATATGAACTAAATGTTTGTCTGGATAATATCTTAATAATATCTGAAAAGGGGCCATTTCGGATCGAAAACTAGGTCACTAGGTCAAATCTAAAAGAAACTTTGTGTACACTTTAGAGGCTACATTTTCAGTCAATACTCATGGAACTTTCTATGAAGATTTGTCATGATAATATCCCGAACAAGTTCAAAAATGAATTACATCAATCGAAAAACTAGGTCACCAGGTCAAATCTTAGAAAAAACTTGTATACATTCTTGAGGCCACATTTTCAGTCCGATACACACGAAAGTTTGTCAGAATGTTTTGTCTGGGTTATATTTAAGACAATCTGAAAATGAAAATGGGACATCTAGGATGAAAAACTAGGTCACCAGGTCAAATCTTAGGAAAAAGCTTGTGTACACTCTATAGGCCACATTTTTCTCATGAAAGTCGGTCAGAAGCTTTGTCTTGATGATATCTAGGGAGGGTTTGAAAATGGGCCATGATGAGCTGAAATGTAGGTCACTGAGACAAATTCTAGAAAAGCTCTAGAGGCCATGTTTTAAGTCTAATATTAAAGAAAGTTTGTTAGAATGTTTGCCATAATATCTTCGAAGAGGTGTGGAAAAAGGTCGTGTTAGGTCAAAAGGCACAGGTGAGTGGCTTCAGGGCCATCATGGCCCTCTTGTTTTATAATGCTGCAAGGCAGATTTATTGGACATTTCCCTACGAAAGCGGTCGGAAGGTCCTTGGACAAGGCACAGCTTTATAGTTCAAGACATTTATGAATCCAGGAAGTATAAATGAAATGGAATCCTCAGGAGAAAAGCCAAGCATCACACGCACAAATATCTATTCAACTTGTTATCGTTTGGCTGGAAGTTACAATGCTAAGTTACAAAGTATTCAAGCAAACAAACAAACAAGCAAACAAAGAAAGAAAAAATCATACCTGATTTCTTCAACTGCAGGAAGACTGACTTGGCAGGTATGCGATCTTTACACTAAAACTATCTCTTTGTAATAACTGGGCAAACCAGTAACACAGGTACTGTATATAAGCTTGGAGTCAGTGCACATTTGTACATTATTCGTTACTGCACTGGTATAATCACTATTTTGAATCGCCTATGTGTGAGTGCGTATGTGTAAAACTCTTGACTAAACGACAAACTTTTGGAATAGACCAAACTGAAAGCGTTTGCAGACAACAAATTGAACGTGGCTCAAACGCTGATTCCTGCTTTTGATCGCGTAGAAAACATGACGGAAAAGGAAAAAGAAATGCTGGTTACCAGCATTTTCTCCTTTTCCCACAATGTTTTCAAAAGCTTTCTTTAACAGGGTAGTTAAAACATAGAATATTGTGGTAAAGGGTTAAACTCTTTATCATGTAGTCCGATCTTTTTACGAGTAAACTTAGTGACAAAAAGGAGAAAATCCTGATTAACAGCATTTCTCTTTTCCCGGCAATGTTTTCCCCCTTTTTTTACGCATCCGTCTTTTCAGTAAACTTGTTCACGTCGTCTGCAACACTTTCAATATAAACATGTCTGAAATCTTATCATGAGGTAAGGAGTTTGCTCGTTACCGTTCAGGATGTATTTACTACTAACGCACTGAACGCACTTGTGAGGCGGGGGTGCGTTTAATCCAACCCAATTTCAATATAATTACAAGACAAATTTTTGATGCATAGCATCAAAGAAGCCGGCAATTTTTTTGTTACCATCAATGAGGAAGGTGCTTTAGGAATAACTCGCTTATCAGAAGTTGTATTACTTTTAAATTAAAAATTCTGGAGAATAAGACTAAGAATGTTCTTAAGAATGGTTGGTGAATACAGACCCAGTAGAAAATTTGACCGACTGCAACAATTTGGGGGCTAATTAAGAATTTTTTTTTTTTCTGTGAATCCTATTTTTTGTTTAACTCTTTACCAAACGACAAACTTTTAGACTAGTCCAAATGAAAAGCATTTGCAGACGACAAAATAGATGTGACTCAAAAATTGAAATTTGTTTTGGAAAGGATAGAAAACATTGTGGGAAAAGGAGAAAATGCTGTTTACCAGAATTTTCTCCTTTTCCCACAATGTTTTCATAATGCCTCTTTCTCAGGGTCGTTAAAACACGGGATTGTGTGGTAAAGAGTTAAACACTAATATAAACTTCACTTTTTTTCCTGCATGCATTCGGAAAGAGGACAGTTACATTCAGTAAACAGGAATGGTGCAATTTTGCTCTTCAGATAAAAGCATGGTCATTTTGGATTAGGTATTTTCTCTATTTTGACAAGATCAAAATACTGTTATCATTCTTACATGAATATGATCCTACATACCGTAGTCAGACCTCCAGGTAAGAGGGAGTGATAGTATTCTAAATCCATTATTTCCCTTCCAAACCCTATGTTGTGGGTACTCATTAGAATCGTCTCGATGAGACGATTCTAATGAGTGCCCATAACATGGAGTTTAGTGGAGATTGATTAATATTTTCAATTTTGAAATCAAAATCACTCCCTCTATCTGGAGCTCTGCCGTAGCTGATGCATATTATTGCATAATCACTTGACATTCCAACAAGCCTTCACAAAATTTTAGCCAAAAGCTAAAAAACCTTTACCAAACAATTACATGTTCTAATTAATGACCCTGAAGAAAAAGGCTTCTGAAACCATTGCAAGTAAAGTATAAAATGCTTGTCACAAGCATTTTCTCCTTTTCCACAATGGTTTCTATCATTTCAGAGCCAAATCTCATCATTATAACCAAATCTAATTTGTCGTTTGCAACTGCTTTGAACAATACTGTCCAAAATTTTAGCCCTGTCCAAGTTGAAAGCATTTGCAGACGACAATTTCAATGTGGCTAAAATGATTGCAATTGTTCTGAAAGGTTAGAAAACATTGTGGGAAAAGGAGAAAATGCTGGTTACCAGCAGTTTCTCCTTTCCCAACAATGTTTTCAAAAGGCTTCTTTCTCAGGGTCGTTAAAAGTCGGGATTATGTGGTAAAGATTTAATCCTTCACTAAACAATTATATGTTCTAGTGACCCTGAAGAAAAAAGCTTCTGCAACCATTGCAATAAAAGTATAAAATGCTTATCACAAGCATTTCTTCCTTTTCCTACAATGCTTTCTACCATTTTAGAGACAAATCTCATCATTATAACCAAACTGGATTTGTCGTCTGCAACTGCTTTGAATTTGGACAAGTTCTAAATTCTGTTGTAGGGTACAGAGTTAAGAGGCTAACTAGTCCATTGAAGAAGTACCATCAATTTGTTTTTCATTTTCTTCTTGCTTTATTTCTTGATTCTTAGTCAGCTATTGCCTTACTAAATTGAGCAATAAAATATTTTCAAGTTTGGTTTGACTATGAAAAATCTGAATAGCCCCCTTACAATGTAATAGTTGAACATGTAAATGAGCCATGCTCTTGCAAAAGGGGGTTTAATGCATCTCCGTGATCCATAATACCAAGCAAGCCATCACATAATTAAGGTTCAACAATATATGTAGCCTCTTTTTTAATACAATCAACTTAATCATCAGGTAGACTGGTCCTTAAATATACAGAAAATTTACCAATAGCGAAAAGTTTCAGCCCAGGTCAGCCTGCACAGTCCAAGCGGGCTGACTTTGGTTGATACTTTTCCCAGATTCATTAAGACCCTTTTTCACAGAGCATGGCTCAAGTGCAATGATGTACAACATCAGTCAAAAGCTGTCGAGGGTCATTTATAACCAGGTCCAAAACCCAAGTTTGGCTGAAGCCCTAAAGCCACAAATATAAGTGCAATACCCTTCAACGCTACATCAAAAGTTCCAGTACATTTCCTTTCCAGCCTTACTTTAGACCTTTGAAAGGGTAGAAAACATTGTATGAAAAGGAGAAAATGATGGTAACCAGCATTTTGTCCTCCTGCAACTACGTTTCAATAGTCTTCTTCCTCAGGGTTATTAAAACATATGAGACATGCTCTGGCAAAAGGGGACTTAATGTATCTCTGTCATCCATAATTCAAGCAAGTCATCACATATTTATGGATCCATAAAATCCATTTTGTCTAGCAACCAACTAAAACGTGAGGTACACTGGTTTTTGACATGCAGAAAAATTACCAAAGCAGAAAGTGTCGGTCCAAGTTAGCCTGCGCGGACTGTGCAGGCTAACCTGGGCCAATACTTTCTGCAAATGCATCAAGCCCCCTTTTCACAGAGCATGGCTCATAAATAAATGCCCAAGGATTTAGTGTGTCTCAGTTGTGCTCTGAGTATGCAAGGCTTGTCACAACAAAGGTACATTCTTACAAAAAGTTATTACAAAAAGTTTCCAATAGTAAACAGATTAATTACACACCTACAAACTCTCCTGCTAAAATACAATATATTGCACACGGATAAAAATAGACACAGTGGAACAAAAAATCTGAGAAATCTTTAGAAATAAGAGTTCAAATACAAAATCTGTAGTTTTCATGCTCGCAATTTATGTGAACAGCACAAGGGAAAAAAAGTGTAATATTGCGCTAATCTACTAGCTTTAAACTGGTCCCTTGTTGTATCGTGTATTACACGTGTAGTAGTATCAGGGGAGGTAACCAGTCTATACTAGTTTAAGAAGAGTTACGCTGCCTGGGGGGTCAATCATTAATCAGTTATTAAATAAATATCTATAAATACGAAATCTTTACTTTTCATGCTCGAAATTCATCTCAACAGTACATACAAAATAATGCATAATTTTGAGCTTAATAGCAACATACTATTAAAAGTATTTGAGTGAATATGTCGGAAAAGTTGTGCAATGATGTATCCCAAAACTCCCCATGTGCATAAAAAAAAAAAGCATTCCTATTGGAAGCCGGCTTCAAGAGCCGGCTTCCAATAATAGTTGCACCAAATAATAAGTACAAAGTTCTGCATTATATGCCAGAAATAAATGAACAAAAGCAAATGGATATTTGAAGCACATCAGCTTTACATGTTATTCAAAGGCACATTGCATTTTAGGTATATGAAGTCTTGCTAAACCGAATTAAGTGTTTTCTTAAAGATACATCCTTACAGCTATACAGCCTGAGTAAAAAAAAAAAAAACGCCCTTAAAACTGGACATTGTGTATCATGGCTCAGAATTTTGTCAGCTGTGTTAACACAGATAGACTAAGTAATATATATGGTGTAAGGGACAGAGAAACTCAAGGGATTTGTCATTTAAAACCTGAAACGACAACCGTGATTTCTTTGAAGGCCTCCAGAAAATGAAACACATTTTCTGCTCGTTGTAATCTGTGAACCTTGCAACCGACAGGGGCAACATTTTGCATGAAGCTACAAAAACTGGCGGAATACGAGTATCGATGTATCTTTAAAGGTGCTGTTTTGTCAAGTATTGATTTTGCGTTGTTCGGTACACAAGAACTTAATTTTTATGTCATGGCGTGGTTTCCATGGTCCGTCCGTCCTTCTGTCCGTCCGTTTTTCTTGTTCACGCGATAACGTCTGCATTTGTGGTAGGATTTTTGCGAAACTTGCACAGTTTGTTTATCTAATCAAATGCTTGAAATTTACACAGTTTGTTTATCTCATCAATAGCTTGAACCCTATTGATTTTGAAAAAAATCTGACAATCAGTGTGGGAAAAGTAGTCATTTAAAGTTCAAGATTTCAATTTCTTGTTTACACGATAAAGTCTGCATTTGTGATTGGATTTTCGTGAAACTTGCAAACTTTGTTAATCTCATCAATAGCTTGAACCGTATCGATTTTTAAAAAAATCTTACAATCAGTGTGGGAAAAGTAGCCATTTAAAGTTCAAAATTTCAATTTCTTGTTTACATGATGAAGTCTGCATTTGTGATTGGATTTTCGTGAAACTTGCACAGTTTGTTAATCTCATCAATAGCTTGAACCGTATCGATTTTTAAAAAAATCTTACAATCAGTGTGGGAAAAGTAGCCATTTAAAGTTCAAAATTTCAATTTCTTGTTTACATGATAAAGTCTGCATTTGTGGTTGGATTTTCGTGAAACTTGCACAGTTTGTTAATCTCATCAATAGCTTGAACCCTATTGATTTTGACAAAAATCTGCTATCAGTGTAGGAAAAGTAGCCATTTAAAAGCCAAAATTTTAATTTCTTGTTTACGCGATAACGACTCGGCATTTGTGATTGGATTTTCGTGAAACTTGCACATTTTGTTTATCTTATCAATAGCTTGAACCTTATTGATTTTGAATAAATAAATAAATAAATAAATAAATAAATAAATAAATAAATGACAACCAGTATTGGAAAAGAAACCATTGAAATAAATAGCTTGAATCCTTTTGATTTTGAAAAACATTCAAGAATCAGTACGGGAAAAGTAGCAAATTAGAGTTCAAAAATTACATTTCTTGTTTACGCAATAAAGTCAGCATTTGTGATTGGATTTTTATGAAACTTGCACAGTTGCTTTTTATCATCAACAGCTTGAACCCTAATGATTTGAAAAAAAAAATCGACAATCAGTACGGAAAAGTAGTCATTTAAATTTGAAAAATCACTTTCATTGTTTACGTGATACGGACTCGGCATTTGTGATCAAATTTTCAGGAAAGTTGCACAGTTGCTTTATATTATCAATAGCTGAACCCTACTGATTTTGAAAAATATTCGATAATCAGTATGAGAAAAAGAGACATTTAAAGTTGAAAATTTCCATTTCTCTTTTACCCAATTAAGTCCGCATTTTTCATCAAATTCTTTTGAAACTTGCAAAGATTATTTGTATCATCAAGGGAGTGAACCCTGTTAAAAATGAAGCAATTCTAGAAATCAGTTTAGGAAAAGCAACCATTTGATGATTTAGTATTGTTTACTCAACACAGTCCACATTATTAGTCACATTTCTTTGAAAGTTACAAGGATTGATAAATACAATGAGTACTAAAACCCTATCAAATTTGGCTCGATTCAAAACAATTCTTTTTGAGAAATTGTATTGCATTGTTTTCTTTTTTATTTTTTCACAAATTGTTCAATTCGCCATGCCTACTTGTGCTGTCTTAGTGGGTTCAAGCCCAGTTGCAACAACACACACGCACACACCCTTTTTTATGGGGGATGTCTTTTTCCTTTTTGCATCATGGATTTATAATGTATGCTAGAAAATAAGTCACTGCCAGTAGAGCGATTTCAGGCCCTCAAGGGTCTCTAGTTTTAATTTCGAGTTCTCACATGGTAAATCTGAGTTGGGATACTTCGCAACAAACCCCTCCCCCACAAAGAAAAAAAAAGGGGGGGGGGGGTATTTGCCGAGTCCGGTAGCTAGGTTGGTAGTGTAGGGGCTTGAAACCTGTGATCTCGCTGAACCGAACCCTGTTCTATTCGGTCAACTTCTTTCCGACGAGTGATGATAGTCATTGCGAAAGAATTCGTTCCTCTCTCACCGCTGATCATTGTTTCGACCATTGTTATGTAGAAAAGCAGGAAGAATTTTAAGCGATGCACTGGGAAAAAAAATGGCCTCCGTGACATGTAACTGAAATAATGCTTGAAAACGGTGTTGGACACCAAACAAACAAACAAATTCCTGTTGTAATATACATGTATGCTCTTACCTTATGTCGAATTCACCACTCAGCTCTCAGGGTATCCAATATGTAATATTTAGCTCCTTCCAAGATATCTGGGGTCCTGCGTGGCTCAGTGTTAAATTGTTTTACTCGTAATCCGGAGGCATCGGGTTCGAGATTCACTGGAAGCACTCGGCTTTTCGTGAGAGCTTCCTTGGGCAAGACACTTCAGAGCCCTAGTCCATTATTGGTGAAACCCAGGACATACATGAGTATGTGAGCTGTCGCCGTGATATGAGAGAAATGTTGGTGAAAGCAGTGTACAAACAATTCTTTTAATAAATCAATCCATCGACTGAGTAATTTGACGGTGATTTACGCCGCTTTCAACATTATTTCAGTCATATCAAGAGGACATCTCGCATATTCATGTATTTCCTGGGATCCACCAGTACTAGGCTTGGACTCTGAAGTTTCTTGCCCAAGGATACTCCCACAAAAAAGGAACCAAGTGGATTCAATGAAATCAATTGAAGTTAACAATATGAACACATGAGTTGTAAGCAGTAGAAAGAAAAACACCCATACGCCAAATTTTAGGCTTGTCAAAATTCAAAGCAGTAACAGATGACATGCGAATTGTGACCAAAGATTGAGATTTGTCTCTGATTGGGTAGAAAGCACGGTTGAGGTTGAGACTGAGGAAGAAGAAAATGCTGGTGACCAGCATTTTCTCCTTTCCCACCATGTTTTCTGTGTTTTGAATGATCTTTTCCTTGGGTCGTTAAAACTGGATATTGTTTGAGAAAGACTTAACTCTTTACCAACGAGAAAATTTTAAACTGGTCCAAATTCAAAAGCATTTGCAGTCGAGAAAAATAAAATAATACTCGAATGAAGGGATTAGTAACAGAAAGGGTAAAGCAACACTATTGGTTCCTAGCATTTTCTCCGTTTCCAACAATGTTTTCAAACGCAGATTACATCAGTGTCGTTGAAACTCGAGATTGTGTTGTAAAGAGGTAAATTATTGTATTTTAACTTACATTGCTGGACGACACTCAATGCATTTTTGCGGACTTTGTAGATCTAGATTAGACTACACAGAACGAGCAGTTTGCTCTTGGATTTACGTTGGCCAATACGGTGAGATTGTTTTCGCCGAAAGAGAACTTTGAAACTGGAAAAATCGGGATGGTTTGATCATTTTAGTTTTATAGAATTTTAAGGGGATAACAAACATATCTATGTTTTCAAGCAGCGTAAAAAGTCCATTAAGTACAGTTGCATATTTTGAACGCTTTTAGCAAGTATATTTCAGGAAAAAAAAGAACAATGTAGACCCGAATCAGAATTGGATGACGTTTTTTATGCACTCTAGTTTTGATCTACGCAGTCCACAAAAACAAGTTAACTTGCTAAAGGTATACGAGTGGGAGGAGTGTTCAAATATGAATGCATTTAAGCACGACGAAAATGTAGTCTTGTCCAAATTAAAAGCGTTTGCAGACGACAATTTAAATGTTACTTAAATGGTGCACTTAGTCCTTGATAGGGTAGAAAATTTGTGGGAAAAGGAGAAAATGCTGGTTACCAGCATTTTCTCCTTTTCCCACAATGTTTTCAAAAGGCTTCTTTCTCAGGGTCGTTAAAAGGCGCCATTGTGTAGTAAAGGGTTAAGCACCTAAAATTTTATTCTTCATAGGTTTCACTGAAAACTTTATGTTGTGCCTTCAAAGTATTTACCTCCAACAGATATACAAAGTTTCAGTCTTTGAATCCAATCTTTGAAGGCATTTTCATAGTCTTTTTAGGTATACTATGAAGACACTGGGATTCATTTTCTCTCAACTCTGTTTTAGCATGTGTAAACCATCCGTTTCAGTCATTGTCTTTTGTACGAAATGCAAGACTTTCTGAAACCGGAAAAAGTCGTTGTGCCCCCCCCCCCCCTCCCCTCCGTATTCACATGACCTTGCCCCTTGTGACTTCTTTTTGTTTCGAAAGCTGAAAAATACCTTTCAGGTCGAAAATTTGTTCAGCGCATTATCTGAGACAAATCAAATGTTACGTAGTTTGGAAATGTTTTTAATGCAAATAAATCTATTTTACTTTACATCAGTCATGAAATAAGTTCTGACAAGTTGTTGTAACTCTTTACCGGACGACAAAACTCTAGACTTTTCCAAATTGAAATCATTTGCAGGCGACAAATTAAATGTAGTTCAAATGATGATTTCTGTATTTGATAGGGTGGAAAGCATTGTGGGAAAAGTAGAAAATGCTGGTTACCAGCATTTTCTCCTTTTCAAACAGTGTTTTCAAAAGCGTTCGTTTTCAGAGTCGTTAAAACTCGGGACTGTGTGATAAAGGGTTAAAATCACTCTCGATGATTTCCTCGTGGAAACCTTAAAGAGTACTCATGCCTTGTTGTAGGTACTTTCAAAGGTTTACCCCATTCATCACGGGATTTGAACATGGAAGGAACCTTCCATGTGAGAGGCCGATGGTCTATCACTTTCCTATATTTTAGGTAAAATAAAAAGCATAGACCCCGAATAAGAATCAGGTGGCACCGTTTATTCAATCTAGTCTTTGTCAACACTGCGATAAAAGCAAGTAAACTTGTGAAAGACCATCTTCGCAAGCCAAGGATACTAACTCCACTTTGTTCGTTACGTACTACCTTAGTATCCTTGGCTTGCGAAGATGGTGAAAGGCGTATAACATGTAACTCTTTATGCAAATATTATGCTTTTGACAGTATGAATGCATGCACGCAAGGAAACTGTGAATTTCAGTACATGAGTTACGGCCCCTGTCAAAAAACTTTGCACCACTTCCCATCTTGTCAACAACCATAAATCAAAACTATGTACAGGGTCCATAGTATGAAAATATATCACCAGAATTTATATAGGTCACCGATTAAATAAACTTTTATTTTAACCCCATTTTTCATCGTGGGCTCCTAGACTATTACCTAATAATCCCGAGATAGAACTAACCCCTCCCCACCCCCCCCCCCAAAAAAAAACTTTTGAAAACATGGTGAGAAAAGGAAAAAAAGTTGGCACCCAGCATTTTCTTCATTTAGCACAATGTTTTCTACCCCTTCAGAGGTAATACCCCGTGATTTGAGACAAATCTTATAGGTTGTTTTGATATGCTTTTAATTATGCCTGGTAAATAGTCAGTAGTTGACATTTTTACGTTAATTTTCTTTTCCGATGACGAAGTTTGAGACTGTTCTAAACACCTGAATTTATATCTAAAAGGATATAAAACATTATGGTAAAAGGAGAAAATTCTGGTAACCAGCATTTTATCCTTTTCTCACGATGTTATCAAAAGTGTTCTACCTCAATGTCGTATATACACACCAAGGTTTCATTTTGTAAAGGGTCGACATATGTACAAAGTTGGCAAAAGTTACTCGTATGGCTTTTGATCTTGCTCGGGCAAGGCTGTTTATCTTTTTGTGTGACCTCATTGTGTCTTTTTGTTTGTTTATGTATTTCTCCAGGCGTATACTGCCTAAGTGGCTTGGCGACAAGGTTTCACCTATTTGACGTGTCACGTTGGATAAGCTCATCGGCTCAATCGGTAAAGTACAGAGCTTGAAACAGGGGATCGCACCTTATCTTCCGCTAGGTGGCATTTTTCAAATACATAACCTATCTGATATGGGCATTCTGGGTGCAGAACCGGACTATATATTTTTCAAGGCGGGAATCAATGCAACGAATTTCAAAATGAAATCTACATTTTCACTATAAAATCTACCTTGTACGATTCATCCAACCATGGTTAGCTAGCATATAACCTATAAACATTAGCCCATATAAGCTTGGGAAAAGCCCTTATATAAGCCCTTAAAGACAGGGACGTTATTTTTGTTGTCAGTCTGTTGCACAAATCCCGGTTTTCCACATGTCTGTATTTAGAAACTGTCTACAGAGATTTACAGTAAACAGTTGGTATTCTAAAAAAATATTTTCCCCGTTTGAAATAATTTTGTCTTTTAGGAAATTTGTAGCGAAAAGCTAGCTTGGTTTTTACACAGACGTATTATTTATTACCATTTTCGTGTGCACTTTTTAAGCGGCAATTTACGCACCGCGTATTAATATATATCCATTTTTTTTAATCCAGTGATGCGTTGTAGCAGACAGGTCACATCTTCGAAGAATATGACATGCGTAGACAACGGGGGATCGCAGGTTCAAATGCCCAGATCTGTCAATCTCTTACCGGAGATTAATTACAGTCATTGCTAAGGATTCCTTTCCCTCTCACTGCTGATCATTGTTTCGAGGATGGTTATGTGGGAAATCACCCAATGCCTAGGGAAGAATATTGTGCGGAGTACTGATAAAAGAAACTCCAGGAAAGGATGGATAGGTGCACTGTCCGCTATGAAATAACTGATGCATTTTTGAAAACGACTTAAACACGACATGTCCAAGTATTCACCAACCTTTTTTAAGAACGTTCTTCGTCTAATTCTCCACAATTTTCTTACTTTGAAAAGTAATCCATCTTCTGATTGGGTAAACTATTTGCCAGTCAGAAGTTGTGTTACTGTTAAATTTAGATAATATTTCAGAATGAGACTAAGAATGTTCTTAAGAATGGTTGGTGAATACGAACCCAGAGATTTATTAGGTTACCCATGCAAGGAAGGAACTAATCCTATGCTTTTAAAAGCTTCAGACATTCATTCTGGTCAACTGAATGTATTAGACTACACACTTGACTAGTGCCAGA
Organism: Tridacna gigas; assembly: GCA_945859785.2. Taxonomy (NCBI): domain Eukaryota; kingdom Metazoa; phylum Mollusca; class Bivalvia; order Cardiida; family Cardiidae; genus Tridacna; species Tridacna gigas. Next base: position 60,265,747 of record OX244028.2, read on the forward strand.
GTCTTTTAGCAGACGTCGAAGACGAGAGCGGACAGCGGACTGCGGACTTTTATGTGGGGTGTCTCACAAGAATTATACATTTTCTATTAGCTACCAGTTTTACAAATTACTCGTTCACTTTATTTGATTAAACTACATACCTTTTTCATCAATGAAATGCTCTGTACTTTAAATATTACCCGACCTTTTTCGCGATATCTCACTTTTTGGTATTCAATAAGTGTTTAATCAGACAAAACTAGGACTTAATCATGGCACCATTAAGTCGGACTCTAGTTGTTTGATGTGTCTGGTGTGCTCTGAGGAGAAGGAGGATTGCCACCCTTCCTATTCAAACAACAACTCCCTTCTCTGAAATGATGTTTCGAAATAAAAGTGAAGGTAACCTAAATTAACGATAGGTTTTAGAGTCATTGCTATAGATTTCTCAGACTTATCGACCCTGCAAAATTTCAACAAGAACCACTACTAACCAACACTCCTTTCTTTTAACATGGATTTGACAATATCTGTATGCTTCGAAATGAGTTCAAGTTTCATAAATCTGTAACATAAACGCTTCAACCTATTGCAGATTCTATTTCTTAAGTTATAAGTCACAGTGACAGTGACCTTGACATTCGCTTCGGCCTAAAGCTAATGTAAAAGCTAAGTTTCATAAGCGTATCTTCAGAATAATATAGGTTATTACAGATTTCTATAAAGCTATGTATAACATATTACCTCTTCCTAAAAGGGGCGACCCCCGAACCAAGGACCACAATTTGAATAACTTTCATATTAGAAGAGGTGATGCCACTTACCACATATCTAGGCCTTGCAGCTTTAGTTTAGAAGAAATTTAGAATTCTCCATATAACTTAATTTAAGAAGATAATTTGGACATTGACAGGTGACTACAAGGTGATACGTAGGATATAAGGGCTTGTAATCTAAAACGTTTTTCCTTTTATTCTCCATAAAATTACTCCATGTAAAACATCTGACCTCTAAGATAGTGCTATGCTTGATCATATAGATATTACTAAACATACTTAAACAACAATCATGTTCGATGAAGGATCTCTCTAGTTGGTGGTACTTGCAAAATTTATTCTTTCTAGACCCTGCTGAGTCAGGATAGAAGATTAACGATTTTTTCGTGATATAAATCAATAAAATGTAGAAGCCAAAGTTTACCTATTCAAAAGTGGGGCGGAGGTAATCCTTAGTCAATCATTTTAGTAGACTTTGTATGACTCCTGCTATTTGTGTACAATTAATACAAAGATTGAACGTCATCTGACCCGCGGTTCGAGTGGAGATCATTTTTAAAGGCTTCTGATAAATATAGTAACAACGGCCATCTTGGTCACGTGACCAGACCATTTAATAATTATTTCTTAGTAACATCCAACGCTAGTCTATTTAAGATATTTTATAAGAATTTATCAAACATTATCTGAAGATAAATACTTTAAGTAATTGTAGACGGACACACGGACGAACGACGGAAGGCAAGCGATCACAGTAACTCATCTCAAGCAGTTTTTTTTTCCTCATGTGAGCCTATAAAACCGGATTTAAATGTAAGAGGGCTGATCGATAAATTCGTGGAATTTTGTTCTAAAATTAAAACTAGAAGACCAATCAAGATCCTTTTTATATCAAACAATCTATACCCGAAACAGCCTCCAAATTTCAAACAAATTCATTGAGAAATACATTTTCAACAGAGAATTACAAAACACATATAAACATACATGTACATTGCCGGGCGCCGAATAAGAAAAAAATAACGTCACCGTCATTACAAGTCAAGAGATCGGTGTACTTATATATATATATATATATATATATATCCCCTTCAATACCCAGCGTTTGCTCAATTTAGACATTTCTAGGTTCTATGTAAGGTAATACTTGTACTGTGGAACAAGATACATCAAAGTCGCTCGATATGACACGCGCTGTAACGCGCCTGTTATTATTAACCATGCAATGCGCAGTTGCCAAAACTGACGCCGTTACGCTAATCGATCGTCCTTCACAAGGATCATCTTTAAGCGATGTTCTGAATCATTCCTTAATCGCTCATGCCACTTTCAGACAAATAAAATACTACAGGAACTTGAAAATGTGGACTCTTAACTCAATTCTGTGGTCTGTTTGGGTATTTTTCCGAGTCCAACACGAAATTCTATTAATGCGTGAAAATCAACATCTAATGAAGACGTCACTGCGTCAAAAAATTACCTTGCACTGACAAGACTAAAACTATGTTATTACAGTTACCCGAAGTGCCACGTCTATCTGAAGTTTTACAGAAATGCCGTAATGATGCTATTTGACAGATTCCACAATTGGTGGCATTTTTACACATTCCTGAATGTACATTTTACACAAAATTACATGTTTCCAATCTGGAGAAAATTTTAGCCCAGCAATGCGCATTACATGGATTACTATGGTTACGAATATTTTGCGTTTGAAAGATTTCAAAACTGCAAAATTTCTGAATCAAGTTTGTAATATGTTCGTGCTATTATTGGCAAATTTTTAGCTTAAAATATGAAGAAACTTGGTTTTAACATAAAAATTCCACGAATTTATCGAACAGCGCTAGGACTTACGATTTCTGATATTTCCATGTAGGTACTTAAAATACATGTGCTTTTATGGATAGTCCATGCTACATTTAAAGGGAAAGTGCAATGGAATTTTGATTGCTCATGAATGGTGCTAATCAGTATACTCTAATGTCTTAGCCGAGCCCCGGTAGCTCAGTCGGTAGTGTAAAGTACTGAACTGGAGGTCCCTAGTTCTATCCTAAGCTCGGCCAATTTCTTTCCGAGGATTGATGATAGTTATTACGACAGGATTCATTTCTCTCTCACTACTGACCATTGTTTCGACGCCGGTTATGCGGGAAAGCAGCCAGTGGATTGTAAAGAATATTGTGCGAAGAACTGGTAAAAAGAAAATCTAGGAAAGCATAGATAGGTGCACTGGCCGCCGCGATATAACTGAAATAATGTTGAAAACGGCATTAAACACCATACAATGAATCTAATGTATAAAATTGGACCAAGTGAGGAGCCCTTGCTCATGGTGTGTCTTGTGACATTTTCCTTTTTTGGAGGAGTGTTATTGTTTTAAAAGCAGTAAAGCGGTTTCCTGTTAGTGAAGACATATAAGGCGTATGGGAATATCACCTGTCGTGAAACAGTCGAGAGATTTGATCAACAAATCAACTGAGGTTTGCCGAATGGATTGTAGACTGTGTGCCTGCTAGACCAAATTTTCGTTTCCTAGCCGTGTATGTAATATGCATGAAAAGATCTCAACCGGTATTTAAACTTTGAAGAGGACACTTTTGATCTCACAGGAAAACAAATCTGTAATTTCGATTTGGACACATTAAAGGTGTGTATGTATCAAATCAGTATATATGTTTTACGGTCAAGTTGGGCTAGGGCCCTCAGGCGCCTAGCCCTTAGAAATACCGCTTTTCAGAATTTTGCACAAAAGCCGCAACCACTTTTAACATCATGTATGAATATATGCAATTACGGTTTCTGATTGGCTTAAAATACAATCATTGATTTGATTGGCTGGATCCAACCTCAGTACGAATTATTCATTCGCAGTGAAAGTTTACCTAGATACCGATTTGTTACATAAAATTTTCGAACAATTTGTGTACATGCACAGAGTTGCAATAACAGAAATTGCACTTCAGAGTAGAATCTGGTCATTGAGAACACCGTTTTCCATTGTGCTGTCGTTGTCGTATTTGAAAGATTAAGTACCATTTTCAAACCATATCCACGTTTTACCGGGGAATGTAAAAATTCACCGGATTGGAGCGGAACCGACATGATATCATAGTCTAACCTTCTGCTTTCACATTTCTTTCCTCGTTTACAGTACATTTTTCTTTCAGATATCTATGGTAAGAATGAAAATGTAAGATAATTAACATCACTAATAAACAGAAATTAATTAACATAAATAATAAACAGAAACTATTTTGAGCAAATGTACTTGCTGCTGGCGGTACCGTGCGGAAATTCCGAGCCGTTGTCTGCGCTTGTCATATTCTTCGAAGATTTCACCTGTCTGCTATGACGCACCACTGGATAAAAAATGGACATATGCTAATACGCGGTGCATAAATAGCCGCTTAAAAAGTGCAAGCGAAAACGGCAATAAATAATACGTCTGTGGAAAAATCAAGCTAGCTTTTCACTACAAATTTCTTAAAAGACAAAGTGGTTTTAAACGGGGAAAATACTCTTTAGAATACCAACAGCTTACTGCAAATCTGTGTAGACACTTTCTAAATACAGAGATACGGAAAACCGGGATTTGTGCAACAGACAACAAAAATAACGTCTCCACCTTGCAGGGCTTATACCGGGGACCAAGCTTGTATGGTCTAATGTCTATAAATGACTGGTGCATATGCTAGCTAACCATGGCTGGATGAATTTTACACGGTAGGTTTTAGAGAATAAAAGTATATTTTATTTTTGGAATTCGTTGCATTGATTCCCGCCTTGAAAAATAGTACGGTTCTGTACCCAGAATGGCCATATCATATAGGTTATGTATAAACGATAAAAAATGGGCAAGTAATAAAAGAGTTACAAAGATCTGAACTTTTGGTACAGCCAAGTTTTCGCTCTTCCAACCGTGCGATAGAAACTTTGATCGGGCTGAATATGAATGCCGTTCTTGCTTGGTCATTGGGAAAATGACGGCGAGTGCCATTTAGAATACATAAGATACGGCAACTCATTTATTTTTATTTCCCAATTATTTAAACTTTATATGAAGCAAAATGATTTCAAATTTCATTGGTACTTCAGTTTTGTTCATTTAATTTTCCATTATTCTTCCAAGTCAGGCTTATTTTTAGAACAGTAAAAAATCCTAGTCCTTGCTATATATGGAGCTGTAGCCAAAAAGTCTATTTCCGTCTGCGGATGCATTTTGAAAAGAAAAGAATTATTTAACACAATGGAATAAATGCTGTGTCCTGGTACGGTATTTGAATATATTAGCAGTATTTAGAAATTAGCTTTATAAATACTGATAAGATTGCTGAAATGACATTTAAGAATATATACGGGTCATCATGAACATGTCAGGGTCAGTTCGCCCCAAAATACGATCGACCGTGGTTATTGCGCACCTTTTGTCTTTAATTTTCAAATATCATGTTAGAGAATAAAGATTAAACTTTTTTAGGTTGAAATATTTTACTAATTTAAACGTTGAATTTCAAAACCCAGATAATCCTCTCAAACAGCGCCAGATGTTTACTATCCTGATGGAGTTGAGACAAAAGAAAAATCAATCTAGTTCCCGTTCCATCAAATTTTAGACTTGTCTAACTTGAAAACATTTGCAGACAACAAAGTAAATGTGATCCAATAATTGAGATTTATTTGTTAAATGGATAAAAACATTGTGGGAAAAGGGAAAATGCTGGTTACTTAGCGTTTAATCATTTTTCCACAATATTTTAAAAAGTCTACTACTTCCGTGTGGTGAAAAGCCAAGTTTGCTTGGTAAAGGACTAACAGGCAAATTGTTATCTAGCCACTTTACAGTATTTGTATATGCATATGCAGTTATGCACCATTGTTAAAGTGTTTGGATCCAATATCAGACCTGCATGATAAAGCCTGATCCACTGCCAAACCACTAAATGTGATATGCCAGGGGGATGGGCGAGGGAAAGAGGGGAAGTTAACGGTCCAAAAAGTAAATAATGTTGCACTAAAACTGAAAAGAGCAAGATGGACTGCTGATCGAAAATAAGACCATGGATATGTTATGTTAAGGACATGTAAATTTTTATCAGATTGTGACTGACTAAGGTAGGATTGTACATTCTGATATTGATCCAAATTAAAAAGCTTTGGTTGAGAGAAGAGACATGTAATGACAGAAAGAGTAGGGAGCTGAATACATTTCACATTTCCAGAATTTCGAAATTATTTTCATAAGCCTTTTTCACTAACATCATTTAAATGTAGGAAGGTTTGGTAAAGGGTTAACAAGGAGGCTTGTAATATAGCTTCTTTTTCAACAGTTATAATTAATCAACTCTTTTAGTGAAGATTTGAGGCTTGTTACTTGCTTTCAGATTGGCTCAGTCCAAAATTCCTGTTTCTGCCATTCACCTGTTTGTTTGATTAATTTATGACAATTCAGTCACATTGTGAAAGGAATTTCGGTTACATGACTGCAGTATTTCGTGGGTTGGTAACACAAGTAGTTATACCCCCCACCCCGACCTACGAAGTATAGGGGGTATACTGCTTTCACCATGTCTGTCTGTCTGTCTGTCCGCCCATCCGTCCATCTTTTTGTGTCTGTGCTCTAACTCAAAAGCCATTTGACCTAGGACCCTGAAACTATATACAAGTGTTGCTCATGACCCAAGGAGTTACCCTTTTTTTTTTTTTTTTTTATCACATGGGTGAAAGGTCAAGGTCATGGATGAACTTTGTTTTGAAAATCATTTCCGTTCTCTGATTGAGTGACAAGGTGCTGGTTGGGAGTATTTTGTCCGCTTTGCGAGTCACAGTTCTAGTTTAGTTTTTAATTAGCACAGTGGAGTAGCTCATATTGGCAAAAATAAATTGCAGCAGAATCTGCCAACAACACAATATAAATCATAATAAACCCTTTACCGCACAATGCCGAATTTTAACGACCCTGGGAAAGAAACTTCCTGAAAATATCGAGGGAAAAGGAGAAATTATTGGTAACCAGCTTTTTCTCCTTTTTCCAACAATGTTTTCTGCCACATCAAAGAAAATTTGCACCATTTGAGCCACATTGCAGTTGTCTTCTGCAAATGGTCTCAATTTGGACAAGACTAAAATTTTGTTGTCTAGTAAAGGGTTAAACTGAAATTAGCAAAAAAGAATATTGATATCTTTGCAAAAATATGGAGACGCAGTGTGAATCAACCGTTGTCTTTTACCAACCCTTAAGAGAGCTTTACTTAAACATCATAGGCACATATAAAATGCTAGTGCTAAGCTTTTCCTCCTTTTCACATAATGTTTTCCACCCTTTCAAAAAGAACTATAGTCAATGTAGAAACATTATGTTACCTGCTACTGCTCATTATTGAAAAATATGTCTTCTGGTACAGTTTATCCTTAACGTTAAATTCATAAAAAGTCATGAAATTTGTTGCACAAGGAGTAATTGTTCTGGACAAGCAATATCACCTTTTGTCATAATGCTTACAGAGGTGGTCTTCTGAAAAACACAAGGTAGCCAGTTATTTACTATCTTTAAATTCATTTTTACTGCCATACATGGATATCATTATTCCAATTCACTTTGCCTAGTCATTTAACCTTTTCTTCATAAAAAAAAATATGTATGTTTCATTTTCTTTTTTTTTACAAAGAACCTAAATATGAAAAAAGGCACAGTGACCATTGATGGTTACCTTTTAGTGCATTTCTAAAGAATGTCAAAGGTTTGCCCATATATACATGTACATAAGTACTATCCATTCATTGTAATTTATCTTTTCCCAATGAGCAATGGCTACCTTTTTACAAATATTTGGAATCTTCTGTTCCAAGGGAAGAACAACAGGGGATTGCTTGTGTAATCTGCAACCCAACTTTGATAACGAGTTAGTGAATTCCTCAAGAAATGAATGAAACTCTGATTTTAAACTCTTTACCACACAATCCTGAGTTTTGACAACCTTGACAAAGATTTTTTTGAAAACATTGTGGGAACAGGAGAAACAGCTGGTAATCAGCATTTTCTCATTTTCCCATAGAGTTTTCTACCCAAAGTCACACAAAATCTGTCATTTAAGTGACATAGCCCACACAATATCTATCATTTAAGTCACATTTAAATTGTTGTCTGCAAATGCTTACAATTTGGATAAGTCTAAATTTAAACATTTGGTAAAGAGTTAACTATTTACCAAACAACAAAATTTTAGAAAAGTCCAAATTGAAAGCATTTGCAGACAACATATATAATCTATGCTGTATAACTTGATGTTGAGGGCTGAGGTGCCTCTGGCCTTATCATTTCACTCTTGGAACTTGATTTTCCAGGAGGAATTGTCAATTGCCTGAACTGAAAGGGCTGCCATGTTTGGTACAGATTGAAACTTAGCAATCTCAGCCTGAGGCAGCAGATTTTTAGGGATAGTTTGTAGTATGCCAAGCAACTTACGGAAAGCATGATCCTTTCTCAGAGATCAACACGCATGCTTACGGAAAGCATCGGATTTCTGCCTTTTACAACACTCATCATATCTTTCCTAAACTGGTGGTCTGCCACGCGACAAAATCTCGAAATTGAATCTTCATACAGCACTTTCAAACCATTCGGTGATGAATGTTCATTGATGGGACCGAATACTGCACAAATTTATCGATAAATCTATATTTAGGGCGTACACAGTTATTTAAAAAATCTGGTGTAATGTTTCATTGACCAATCAAATTCGTTTGATGTATTCACTGCGGAATCGCAATTTCTATCGCACAGGTGGAAGATAGAAAAATATCCTTTCCAAAAGTTTAGATCTTTGTAACTCTCTTATTACTTACCCATTTCTATCGTCCAAAATACCAGAGGAAAAATTAATCATCGTAGAACACGGTAAAATCTTCGACAGTTTCATTTAGTTGACAGAATATGTAAAAATTACCGATAACTGACGACTGGTGGTGTTCGGTATGGAACAGACTTGGACACCTTGTCTTAAATATTACATTACAGTAGATGGCGATGTTCGTCATAAAGCGAACACCTGTGTCCCCTACAACAAGTCTCGACCCTGAAACTTGTATACAAATAAACCAGGGGAACATATTAAGAGGGTAAGGCAACTCCAATCCGGCATTTGTCATGTTCCCACCGCTGCCAGCAAATGTGACGTGCAACAGCCTTGTCACCCATCCAGACATTAACTTAATATACGTTGCTTAATTATCACGGAGAGAAATACACCAAACAGTATTGCTGTAAAAGCTAGCTCAACAACAAGGCATGTTTGAAGTGCTTATATATCTAACCTCTCCCCGACAATATTTTTGACACAGTTTTGCGCCTTTTTTACCTAGAATTTTAACTGAAAGCAAATGCAGCCAAGCTTTGGAACGCGCGTGTTGGCATCTTGCTTCACTAGCGATTGTTACAAATACAAGGTCAGTTTGAACCGGTGGAATTTGTGTCTGAAAGAGTAGAAAACGTTGTTTGAAAAAGGAGAAAATTCTGGTTAATAGTATTTCTCGTTTTTCCACAATGTTTCCAAAAGCTTCTTTTCTCAGGGTCAGTTATTGTGTGGTAAAGTGTTAAAAGTTCAAATAATACCATAAATGTAATTTGCAAAGTTGATATTGAAATGATATTGGTACAGAGTGGCTAATTTTGATGCATGAAATAGTAGCAATGGGTGCTGCAACATTTTTAATTTTCATAATCAGCTTAAACAACCTATCCTTACGGGGATGAATCAGTACCCCTCAGAATTAGGCAGAAACAAGTAGGGCTAAATCAACTCATGGCCAAAATGACCCTTGGGCCTAAACCACGTATAGGCAAAACAGCACGGGACAATGCTGACAATGCTGATATACGATAACTGACATGCAGAGGATAACTTCTGAAAACAGAGAGGAAAAAAAAAAAAAATTGTCATGAGCACTTGAGCACTTTCTCCTTTTCCCATTCCTCTCTGCCACGAAGCTTCATGGCAACTTACCTAGAATAGATTTCTTTTGAAACAGTTGCCATCAGGCCAGCCAAAATCACAGGAACAGGGCTTCAGTGTGGACTGACCTGTTTTCGAAAGACTTTGACCATTTCATTTTACGCATATTTAAATAAAATAAGGAATTTACGCATATATTTAAATGAAGGATTGCCAAAATTATTTCATAACCCAAAAGACCATTTTAAATGCCTCTTTAACCATTATCTCTCGTATATTCAATGATAACAACATATTTCACCCTTCAATCTTGTGCCGGAAGCTGAAATGGGCACATGGGAAAAACCAACCTCATTTCTTGGCTTTTAATGTCCATAGCACAGTTCATGAATAAAGAATTGAAAAACGTCATGTACACCAAAAACTCAACTAAAATGTTTAAAATCACTAGAGGAGATTTAGAACAAACAAATTAACAGTTCTAAATTAATTATCTTCAGTTTTTGAAGCATGATGAAAGAGATGGATGGTTGTCATGGTGGCCATTGGCCCTTTCGTGACAGCAGCATCAGGATACTGGAAAGCAAAAATACAGGTATTTTGGTCCCTTCCATCAATTCATGTAAACCTAATGTGACCTATAAGGACAGATTATGAATTTTTCAGACGCAATTTTATCATAATACATGTGAAAATATTGAGTGATATTGATTACAAGGGATGGCAACATTTACTCTTAGTAGGAGAGGATGTCCTGGAAAACTTGTTCATTCATAAGTGACCGAATGAAATAGGTCATGAAATTCTGTGATCTTAATATAGATCAGTACCTTGGCACATTCTTCAAGTATGGTCATATGACTTTTTGGGACCAACATTGGCTACGTCACACTTCAGAAGCTTTTCAAGATTAAAATCAAATTTTTGACAGACTTAAAATTGGGCATGTATCAAGTTGAAAAAGAAAGTAAGAAACTTGTTACTGAAACCCATCTTTCCCTTAGAAATATGCATACTGTCATGTTTTGGCTGCATTTTGTAAATTAACAGCAGTGACACAGTTGTTTACATTCAAAAAAGCAGTCACACAAAACGGTGACATCATTCACATCAAAGTTTGCAAGAAAACTGGGATATTATTTTGGTTTGGAAAACAGTTACCCCTCGAAAATAGGTCGTCGAGGCTAGAAGCAAAGTGAGTAAGGTGAAACAAGAAAAATAAAAACGCATACCCATGGATAACAACCAAGTTTGATATTGGTTGCGGAACAAGGCAATCCATTCCCCTTCTGTCTGTGTGTTCTACCGTACGGGGCACAATACATGTCAAACATTCTAACTCGCCTTTCAATTTTCACGTCATCACCGTTGGCACGCTTAGGATGCTTAATGGGGAAATAAGCGATGCTTTTTGTCAATATGCAATCAAGCCATCACAGCCACTTTAATTCCCAGTTGAATCGTGTTGTGCTTTCGCATGTTTATTTAACTTTTGTGCCGCAACACTTCGTTTTACTTTCTTGAAGCGTCCCCGGTGATCTCTCGACGCCATTTCGGAAATAAATGGTTCCCTCGTTTCGACAGTAGTAAAAATAGAGGCAGGGAAGCAGCACTGTATTTTTACTACGATACAGTATATTATCCCCAAACAAAATACCGTTTATATTCAAAGCAGATACTTATTTCACCATGCGGGCTTAAAAGGATTTCTGCGGCGTCGAGTTTATCGAAGCGTTTATCTTGCGCTTCGGTCGTGTTAATTAACATATTGAAGCGAGCTGGGCAGTGTTACGTCAACGATTGCTAAAATGACTTTAATATCCCTCTTTAATCACGTTTATCCTACATCTAACAGTTTGACATTTAACTTTTGACCCGTTAAATTCATGTTCATTCGTTATTTACTAACCTCTAGCCATTCATTTCTCTCATACATCTTTTATTGCTGCGTAGTTGTTGATTTATCGGCATTCCACTTTCTTTTCTACTTCAGCGTCGGCCATGTTGGTTGTCACTTTCCCTATGCATTCTGGGATAGAATTGATGACGTCATTGACTTACGTATCAGTTCTAACCCCTTTGCAATATAGCGCCAACTTTGAATCGCCGAAAAATCATAAACTACTCTTTAAATTTCTTATTTAGGTAAAGGCGACTAGTGTTTACATCTATTGCTCCGTACCATGCAGTTCTCGTTCTCAAGAGTCGTTTTTACCCAGGATTCTTAGTACCTACAGCATCTCGCGTATTGATTTTCCAACAAATTTTCTTGTTGGAATTATTTCCAACAGATTTTTCTGTCGGAAATCCAACTCGAAAAATTGTTGGAACCGGCACTATAAAAAGCCCTGTTTTGACACTTTCAGGGACTTCAGATTTGATTTTTTCGTAGGAAACCTCCGTTATTACTTCATTTGATATTAGCCTAAGTTAACTTTTACTTCATTTTAAACTTAGATTTTACATTTGGTTAATTCTCAATTCGGTTCGGATTATTTATTTGTTTAACTTAAAGGGGCATAAAACCTGCCTTTTTTTTTTTGTATCTGTTTCACTCGCGTTTTGTTTTGGGGGTTTTCACATTAAAATTATTTATTATTTCTTCTTTTTGTCTTTGGCCACATTAATTTCATTAATTTATTCTAAGTTTAGTTAACTTTAGGATCCTTTTTTTTTTTTCTTTATTTTTTAGTATCTTTGGGAACACTGTCATGTTTATAAATACTCATTCTTACTGGTCATATAGACATCATCATTATTATTGTTAAGGTATTAGATCCAATTGATATTTGTTAAGGCATTAAATCTAATTCATTCTTTAAGCATATCTCACTATTTTATACATATTTAAATATATGTGGATTTTTTTTGGTTACTTAGATCTGATTAAATTATCATCCAATAATTGAATTTCTGGAGCTTGTTCATTTTTTATTTTCCTAAAAGTAATAATTTGTCTGAAGTCCATTCCCCCCCCCCCCCCTTAATCCCTCCTGTTCGCCCTTTCTACCTGCGCAAGAAATTTGGTGACAAGTGGCTCGCAACATATTCCTTGGTGTCAGAAGTGGGATTCACAGCATACATTGACAGTGAATCCAGAGATTCGAACTTGCGGCCTAGAAGCATACAGCAATTGTGATGGGTAGAAGAAAAAGCGCACCTGAACAGACAGAGCAACAGTCAAATGATGGAGCCTGTCACAGTCAGATACCGTATACAACCAATAATGATAAGAATTATACAGAATACGCACCACTTGAGGTCAACTCCCTTGATGGTGAAAGACAACCAGAGGATGTGAGCACTACTGGCTACACGCCCGGTCGACAGCCCTCTTCACCCTGTAACCAGATACCGCAAAGAGAGATGGAAACCGCAGGTGGAGATGTGCTGCCAAGCAAGCATTTTTGGGGAGAACATGATACCAATAAGAGACCCAGTTTTAACTGTGTTACTATAGCAGCACCACTCCAGGGTTTCACAGAGCAAATTACTTGTACAACAGACGGACCCTCTATGTATTCAAACAGACAAGCAACCTTTGAACAGAACACAGAAGATAGCAACTTACACAACAGATATGACCATACCATCCAAATTAGAAATAGTGACAGACCACCCACGAGACAGGAGAGAGGCTATCATACACAAATCATAAGTGCACCCCTCTGCCCAAGAAATGACTATCAAACTGGACTTTCCTATATCAGTGAAAGACAAAGGCATAATATGGATAGAATACCACCTCCACAGGCACATAGGTTTTGCAACCACTATCACCATCCAAATTACCAACCACCTAGACCACAAAGACAAACTAACTATGGCGACATAAAGATACCAATTTTCACTGGAAAGGAGGATTGGTCAGTATGGATTAACCGCTTTGAGGTGATGGCAGAGAGAAATCGATGGGACGAAGATGAGATGATTGACCAGATCCTACCAAGATTACAGGGACCTGCAGGAGAATTTGTCTATACTCAGCTTCCTAGATGGAAACTATTTGACTATGCAGAATTAACAGCAGAGTTGACAAACCAGTTCAGAGTAATAGAGACACACCAGTCGTATGCTGCGAAGTTCAGCAAGCGTGATCAGAGAAATGGAGAGACAGCTGAAGAATATGCCGCAGAACTTAAAAGACTTTACTCAAAGGCCTACAAATCAAGGGGAAATCAAGTTAGACAGGAAGATTTGGTGAGACGTTTTTTAGACGGGCTCAAAGACCACGATGCCAGATTCGAGGTCGAATATAACAAAGATCCGAAAACAATAGACGAAGCTGTGTTCCATGTTGTGAGGTTCACCCACGTAAGACAAACCAAAGAAAGAGACCCCTATAATGACAGAAAAATGAAACGATTCACCAGACAGATCTACCAAGACAGCGAGTCAGAGGAAGATTCTGAATCTGATATCGACACACCAGAAAGGACAGAAACAAGGGTATGCCGAAATAAAAAGATCTTCGAAAAACAAGTAAGAGATGCGAGACAACCTGAAAAGATTGGCAATGCATCCAACCCCATCCATGCAGCACTGCTCGAGGTGATTTCAAAGCTTAATAAAATTGTTGACCTAGATGGAAGGAAAGAAAAAAGAGAGAATGCCCGTTTCGCATGTGGTAAAGAAGGGCATTTTATAAGAGACTGTCCTCAAAGAGGTAAACAGCAAAAGCAGAACCAAGATAAGAAAGATGCAAGCCACAGCCGAGGACAGCAAAACAAACCAAGTCAGAACCATTTAAACTGCTAGAGGCCGAGCCCTGTGGTCGAGGCGAGGCCCAAAATTTTAATGGCCACACACAGACAACACATGGGAATGAATTTAGCAGACGACAACGACCTGGGTATAACAGTCTGTATGTAAAGGGACTCATAGAAGGAAACCCAGTACTCTTTACTGCTGATACTGGAGCCACTAAAACAGTAATATCAGACAAAGTATACCGCAGAATAGACCCTGGAAGCAGACCCCAGCTGAAACAATCAAACAATCTTGTGAATGCAAATGGAACTCCGATAAAAGAAATGGGAAAAGGTCTATTCGAAATCCACCTGGGACCAGTTAAACTACAGAAAGAGATAATAGTTGCACAAATAGAGGATGACGGCTTGCTGGGGATGGATATCCTACAAAATGATGAGAGCGGCCCAGCGGACATTATAATGAGCGAAGGGATTATAAGGCTCAAGGGCCACAAAGTACCATGCATAAACATGAGCACCACGGAAGGTAGCAGGAAGGTCACATTAGCAGACAACTACACTATTCCAGGACACAGTGAGGCATTGGTGGATGTTTTCATCGACAGAACCGAGGAAGATGACATTCTAAGCCTAAATGAGTTCATCGTTGAGCCAACTGAAAGCTTCAGAGACACATACCCACTTCAGATGGCGGCTACTCTGGTTGACAACCAGACTAATGTGACCAGCAAAATTCGTATTTTAAACCCTTTCAAAAACGAGGTAGAACTCAGACAGAATTCAGTTGTTGGACATGCCGAGCCAATATTCGAAGAGCCATTGATCATTATGAATGAAGAGGATCCTAGCGAGCACAACAACACAAACATTCGTAGAATAAAGCTACAGAAGGAGGTAACTCAGCAATACGTTTCGAGCTGCCAGTCAGAAGCCTTGCCAATGCCAAACATACCAGACCACCTTAAAGAACTATTCGAAAAGTCCACAAGAGATTGCACGGATAAAGACAAGATTGCGATAGCGAACCTTTTGCAGAAATACCGCGATGTCTTTTCGAAAGATGAATGGGATCTTGGTTGCACACACCTAACCGAGCATTCAATTGATACTGGTGATGCCCCACCTATAAAGCAACCGCCAAGAAGAGTACCGATGGCCTATGCTGATGAGGAGCGAAAAGCTATAGACAAGTTACTACAACAAAAAGTGGCACGGAAGAGTACATCTCCTTGGTCATCACCTTTATGCTTGGTTAAGAAGAAGTCGGGCGGAATTAGGCCATGCATAGACTATCGCAAGTTAAACAAGCTAGTTACACCAGATGCTTTCCCTTTACCAAGAATCCAGGATTGCCTAGATGCCGTTTCAGGATCAACCCTCTTCAGCACATTCGACCTAACCAGCGGTTACTTCCAGATTCCAGTGAGGGAAGAAGATATACCGAAAACTGCTTTTGCATGCAAGTTTGGGCAATACGAAATGACAAAAATGCCATTTGGCTTGAATAATTCTGCCAGTACCTTCCAAAGGACCATGGAACTTGCCCTACAAGGTCTACAATGGCAGACCTGCATCATCTACATTGATGATATAATCATATTCGCCAGAAATGTACAAGAGCATCTCAGCAGAGTGGAACAAGTCCTTATAAGATTGACGCAAGCTGGTTTAAAACTAAAGCCAGAGAAATGTGAGATGCTGCAGAAAGAAGTTACGTTTTTAGGACACGTCGTGTCCTCAGACGGTATCAAGCCAAGTCCAACAAACATTGCCAAAATTGTTGAATGGCCCGCCCCTAAATGTCCCAAACAAGTAAAACAGTTTGTTGCTATGTGTTCATACTTTCGCAGGTTCATACAAGACTTTGCAAAAAAAGCAAGACCTATGGTGGATCTAACCAAGAAAGGAAAACAGTTTAACTGGACCCAAAGTTGTCAAGATTCCTTTGATAGTCTAAAGACTGCTTTGATCAGTCCAGAAGTAATGGGCTACCCACTAAATGATGGTGGTGAGTTCATCCTAGATACTGATTCATCGGACTTTGCGATTGGGTCGGTTTTATTGCAGGTACAAGATGGCAGAGAGAGAGTCATAGCCTATGCCAGCAGGTCCATGAACAAAGCTGAGCGCAACTACTGCATAACAGAGAAAGAACTACTGGCGGTTAGGTATTTTATTGATTATTTCAGGCAATATCTCCTAGGGCGAAGGTTCCTGGTAAGAACAGATCACCAAGCACTTGTCTGGTTGTTTAGCCTGAAGGAACCCCGAAGTAAAATAGCCCGCTGGATAGAGATCCTGTCCCAATATGACTTCGCCATACAGTACCGCCCAGGCAGAAAGCAAGCTCACTGCGACGCATTATCTCGATGTGAAAATCCGCAAGAATGTGACTGCCCAGAGGCTGATATGAATGAGCAGCTCAAATGCGGACCCTGCAGGAAGTGCGTTAAGAGAGCCCAAGATATGATGCTGAATGACAAATACCGTATGATGATATACCCCACCAGTGCAGGCAATACCGAAGCAGCTCCAAGAAGCCAACAGCCATCTAAGCCTAATACCTGCAAACCAGCAAAGACTACTAGCCAAGAAGAGTACAGAATCCCAGAGTCCATGACATTTCAAAACACTGATCGACCGGATCGAGCTTGTGTAAGCACTCGAGTCCAGCCTGCCAGAAGAACAATTAATAGTCAAATAGGGCCGAAAAGCTGTGATCAGCCAGAGTATAAGCAAGAGGTTGCTGCGAACAGCAAATCAAGAACTCCTGGTACCAATAAAACAACAAACACCACCCAAATTAGCCCACAAACACTACAAGATGGGACCTTTGACACTGCAGAGCAGCCCTTACCAGCCAAACTGAGCAAATTGATGAGCACACCTGGTACCAGTAAACCAGCAGATTTAGAACCTAAGAGACAAAACCAGAAGAGCCAACCAGTGCTAGAAATAACCAGGTCAACTAATCCTGAATGTATTATAACAGTAGATGTTACGAAGCAGGATCAACCCCTATCGTACCATATGGACAGATTTGCAAATAGAATGGTTACACAGGTCAGAGCCATAACCAAGACCAGTACCAGCTTACCAGCAAAAACTACTAGTGACGATGCATATCAGAATACATGTACCACAATAAACTACGACCAAACATCTACAAACGCCCATGAAACAGCCAGAACCCCAACTATAGAACCTGGTACCAGCCAACCAGCCAAAACTACCAGCAGGGACCAGCTAGGTTGGCAATGGACTGGAGGAATTTCCAAAATAAATTTAAAGTCAGCACAAGAGGCAGATGAAGACATTGGTTTCATTTACCAAGCATTAAAGACAAAAGCTAAACCAAACTGGCAAGACGTCCAGATCAGAAGTCCAGCAACGCGACAGTATTGGCTTATATGGGATTGTCTCGAGCTTGTTGACAACTTACTGTTCAAGAGGTTTACCAAGAAAGACAATTCTGCTTCTTTCCTGCAGTTTCTGGTACCTAGATCAATGAAGGAAGATGTACTGAAGCAAATGCATGACTGTGTCTCGTCAGGTCATCTAGGTGTGAAGAAAACTAAAGAAAAGACAAGCCAAAGATTTTTCTGGCATAATATGAAAGAGGACATTGTCACTTATATACGGTCCTGTAGAATCTGTGCAGCCAGCAAGAAACCATCCAAATCCCCGAAAGCACCCCTAGGTCACATAAAGGTGGGAGCCCCATGGGATGTGTTAGCCATTGACTACGTAGGGCCGCTACCACTGACGCCTAGAGGTAACCGGCACATACTGGTTTTGACAGATTTGTTCACAAAGTATGTCGAAGTCATCCCTGTCAGAGATCTGACAGCCGAGGAATGTGCCAGACAAATCCTAAATAACTTTATTGCTCGATGGGGTTGTCCATTGTCTATACACAGCGACCAGGGGCGCACCTTTGAAAGCGAAGTCTTTCGACAACTGACCAGGATGCTCGAGATCCACAAGACAAGGACCTCTGCGCGAAACCCAAAATGCAATGGACAGTGCGAAAGATTTAATAGGACACTGTTGGGCATGATACGCGCGTACCTACGTGATGAACAGACCGATTGGGATCTATATTTGGGTTGCCTGGCCGGGGCCTACAGAGCAACACCTTGTGAGTCTACAAAACTGACTCCCAACTTGATGGCGATTGGACGAGAAGTGCGGCTCCCAGTCGAACTAATTTTTGGTAGCGCAACATCACGTGACCAGGACATAACTACATACGGAGAATACATCAACGTTCTGAAAAATAAGATGCAGCGAGCTCATGACATTGCCCGTCGACATCTTGCAGCCAATGCTAAGCGCCAGAAAAGTACCTACAACATAAAGCTGCAAGTGAACAACTTTAAAGCTGGTGACATGGTTTGGCTCTTGCACGAATCAAGGAAAGTGGGAGTAAACCAGAAATTGGAGAAGCTTTACGATGGACCATTCTTGGTGAAAAGGAAGATAACTGATGTAAATTTTCTTCTCCAGCTTGACCGAAAGGGTTTGGAGAGAGTTGTCCACCATGACAAGATAAAGCTTTATGAGGCCAGAGATGTTCCTATGTGGATCAAGAAAGCAAGAGAAGAACTGACTCGATAATTTATAATTCATCAGATGTTTATACAAATTTGAATGATTGTAACATTGTTTAAGTAATTAATGATTCTTCTTGATGATTGTTAATATGGCCAGCCATATAGTAAATTGTATATCTATGGTGAAACTTATTTTTACAAATGAACACAGGGACAGCCCGTTGAGTGAAACCAGTCACAAGTACCTTTTCTCTAGCACATATGAATTCCGAGTTAGGATTCAGTATTTTTTTAGCCGAAAGTCATGTACTTGATCCTTGATTGATGTGTTGTGGGTAGTTGTTACACAGAGTAAAGAGAGTTCCCAAGAGTTTAAGTCCAGGGAGGGATAGATTGTCGGCTACACTGGGGGTAGGAGTGCGGCAAGGCTATCCAGGTTGGCAAGTGGGAAGGGATAGGTGTAATTGAAGTTGAAAGTTCAAGGTCAGCATGACTCTGCAAAATTTGGAGTTGATGAGTGTGACAAAGAGTTTTAGTTCTTGCAAAATCCAGTCTGTCCATAATCTGTAATAGAAAGATATTTATATTACGGTATTAGCAGGCAAGTTTTGTCCATAAAACATGCATACAATGGAGATCAAAGTCATTGTCTTGTTTATTTATTTGAAACATATCACAGCTAGGTTTATCACAGTGTTGTATATCAGTGGACCCATAAATCAAAGTGCAGAGGAGAGCCAGCTCTAATATATAGTGCAAAATGAAAATGGCATTTTGCTGGTAAAGGAGTATAAAGGGAAAAATGAAGCATGAATATAGTAAACTTAGAAAAACTGCCCTGCAGCTTTTCATATATTACAATTGGGCTTACAATGCAGCGTCGCTTTTCAGGGTTGTGTTATTTCTACTTCACAGGAGCTTTAGTCTTACAATCTACAATGGCAACGTACATGGCAGACGCTACTACACCTGTTGAAATGACACCATCGGTCCAGGAAGATATTGCCAAGGCAGCACGAAAGCGGGGAAGGGCCTATAGATGTCTTCGATGTTTCCATAGGGATGGGAAGAACTTTATTGAAGTTAAGTGTCGGATAGAAGCCCATATCCTACGAGATCACCTGGCCAGGGACGAGGTACCGCATTATTGTTCTCTTTGTCAGTTCCGGTGTATGAGGAGGGAAGAACTAGAGGATCATGTAGTGAAGTACCGTCGGCATAGAGTCCTGGCCCAACAGTCTGGAGTAAATCCTGAGGAGACAGGTTGCCTAAGGTCCAACCCTAACCCCTACAGGATTGATGAGAAGGATTTTGCCGTTCTTGACCGAGAGGCATCCTTTCAGCACTAGAAGGAGATATTGGAGAATAGAAAGAAGGCACAGGACCCCTTGTCCCAAGCGGTGATGGAAATCTTTCCAGGAGGCATCCCTGACTTGGAATTCCAAGAAGAGGAAGAGGAAGAGCCTCTACCACCGACACCAGCTATTAACCAACTAGCGCCACAGACAGTTGTCTCTCTGGATGGGAACTCCCTGAAGGCTACTCTCACCCCTCTCCTGGAAAAGCTATCAGCCATAGCGGACCCAGCAACCTTGAGGGCATTGTTGTTAGACCATGAACAAGTCGGAGAGGTCGTACTGGAAAAGGGACAACAGACAGGAGATAAAGAAACAGAAAAAGAGGAGACACAAGAAGAGAGGGAAGCAGCAGCAGGAGAAAAGGAAGCAATGGTGGAGGAGGAGGTTGAAGAGAGGACTGCAGTAGAGAACCTAATGCCGCAACTGTTGCCTACGGAGGACCAGGCACTCACTCCCAAGAGGAAGCTCCAGGGAACCCTGATTCCAAACAAGAGAATGAGGTCAAGGTCCCCGTCAAACTATCCGAGGACTCCTACAGTTCCTCAGAGTCCAGCTCCGATGAAGAAGAGCCCTTCAAGAAGAACAAGGACCTGCAAGCTGAAATCAAGTGAATGAGGGAAGCCATACAGAGAAACACGCTGGCCCTGATGTCGCTGGAGCAATCGGTTTTGACTCTGGCAAGTGCCATGACTGCTGCGGCGAAGACGAAGAGAGAGGAGCATAGCGAGAATAAGCCAGATGATAGTGAGAAGGACAAAAATACCACAAGAGAAGTGACGACTGAGATGAAAGAGAAGAGAAGGGACAGAACACGAGTGACGAAGAATGAACAACATAAGAACATGACAAACAACAAGAGGGAGACAGAAAAGAAGAAAGACCATGACAGAGAAAGGAGGAGAGACGACAGAACCAAACTGATGAAGAGATCGAGAAGCCATTCGGACCACAGATGGGACAGGGATAGACACTTCAAGCCCTATTACAGACGATGAAAACCTGGAACAACTTACTTACTCTTGTTTTTTCAATGACAGTTAGGACTCATCTTTAACATTTAATTGGTAGTTAAAATTAGTTTAACCCTTAGGAAATTTCGGTTACTACTTAGGACATTCTTATTATCATGCCAGTCGGAGCTTTGGCATTTGTGGAAGGGATGGTGAAGCGAGCTGGGCAGTGTTACGTCAACGATTGCTAAAATGACTTTAATATCCCCCTTTAATCACGTTTATCCTACATCTAACAGTTTGACATTTAACTTTTGACCCGTTAAATTCATGTTCATTCGTTATTTACTAACCTCTAGCCATTCATTTCTCTCATACATCTTTTATTGCTGCGTAGTTGTTGATTTATCGGCATTCCACTTTCTTTTCTACTTCAGCGTCGGCCATGTTGGTTGTCACTTTCCCTATGCATTCTGGGATAGAATTGATGACGTCATTGACTTACGTATCAGTTCTAACCCCTTTGCAATATAGCGCCAACTTTGAATCGCCGAAAAATCATAAACTACTCTTTAAATTTCTTATTTAGGTAAAGGCGACTAGTGTTTACATCTATTGCTCCGTACCATGCAGTTCTTGTTCTCTAGAGTCGTTTTTACCCAGGATTCTTAGTACCTACAGCATCTCGCGTATTTATTTTCCAACAAATTTTCTTGTTGGAATTATTTCCAACAGATTTTTCTGTCGGAAATCCAACTCGAAAAATTGTTGGAACCGGCACTATAAAAAGCCCTGTTTTGACACTTTCAGGGACTTCAGATTTGATTTTTTCGTGGGAAACCTCCGTTATTACTTCATTTGATATTAGCCTAAGTTAACTTTTACTTCATTTTAAACTTAGATTTTACATTTGGTTAATTCTCAATTCGGTTCGGATTATTTATTTGTTTAACTTAAAGGGGCATAAAACCTGCCTTTTTTTTGTATCTGTTTCACTCGCGTTTTGTTTTGGGGGTTTTCACATTAAAATTATTTATTATTTCTTCTTTTTGTCTTTGGCCACATTAATTTCATTAATTTATTCTAAGTTTAGTTAACTTTATGATCCTTTTTTTTTTCCTTCATTTTTTAGTATCTTTGGGAACACTGTCATGTTTATAAATACTCATTCTTACTGGTCATATAGACATCATCATTATTATTGTTAAGGTATTAGATCCAATTGATATTTGTTAAGGCATTAAATCTAATTCATTCTTTAAGCATATCTCACTATTTTATACATATTTAAATATATGTGGATTTTTTTTGGTTACTTAGATCTGATTAAATTATCATCCAATAATTGAATTTCTGTGCGCCCTTTCTACCTGCGCAAGAAATTTGGTGACAAGTGGCTCGCAACAATATTTTTGTGCGTTGGAAATTGCGTTTACACAGATTCAGCAAGTTATATCTTGTCAAATAACATCCAGATAATGAAATATTTGACGAAATAGCGCTGGGAAAACTGAAGGGAGATTTCTGTTCGGATTTAATTCATGGACAGAGAAAAAGGCCATCAATATATGCACTGCGACTGATATCGCCGTGCAGTCAAACTTTTCTCCTGAATGTTTGCAACATTGTGATAAAATGATTGTAACTGGGATTGAAATAGGTATAGGTATACCCCCACCTACGAATTAGAGGAGGGTATACTGGTTTCAGCATGTCCGTCCATCCGTCCTTCAGTCAATCCATCCATGATTTCGTTTCCGTGCTCTAACTCAATAGACGTTTGACCTAGGGCCCTGAAACTTTATACAAGTGTTGCTCATGACGCAAGGAGGTGCCCTAATGTTTTGGAGTCACATGGGTCAGAGGTCAAGGTCATAGGTAAACTTTGTTTGAATTTTTTTATCTGTGCTCTACTTAAAAACAGTTTGACCTAGGACCCTGAAACTTTATACAATACCAAAAATGATAAATTTTAGAACAGTGAATTTTTTCAGTACATTGCTAACTTGAATGACTTTTGTGTACGGCATAGATCCAACTGTACAGAACATGCACTCTGATCCTTGGTCTATACCATCCAATATTTGTATATAAATGACAATGAAAAGGCCTCTTCATTTAAAGTACAACAGTATTTGCAGCCATCAAAGTAGTCTAATTCATTAATTCATTAATTTCAACGCAAAAAAGTTAAATGACTCTTTACTAGACGGCAAAGTTTTACGTTTGTACAAATAAAAAACGGTTGCAGACGATAAATTTAATGCAGATCAAATGTCGATATTTGAATTTGACAGGGAGGAAAACATCACGGGAAAAGCAGAAAATGGTGGTTACCATTTTTTCTTTCTTGAGCCCTTTTCCTCAGGATCATTAAAATATTAGAGACTGCTTGACTAAGATTGAAAACATTTCAATCTATAAATAAAGTACAATTGTTTATTTTTGTTTCAAACTTTTTTTTTCCAATTTCTTTTCAATATGTACCCAGTTGTGCAAAGAATGAAATAACAACAGACAACAAATCATAAGCGGCTTAATTGGTGAAATTAAGGTAGTAATATCACTGTTGGAAAAGGAGAAAATGATGGTTGGGCAGCATTTTCTCCTTTTACCACACTTTTTTTAAAAGCCTTCTATCTTAGGATCCTTGAAACTCGACATTGTGTGGTAAAAGGTTAAGCGATAATATAAAATGAATATTTCCAGGTAATAAAAAAATCCTTGAATATTGCAATTTCAATACTGTAGTCCTGTAAAAGTCTCTTCATATCGGGCGAGGTAGATGAATGAATGATCAGTGACAATAGTGTTCGTGTCAAACACCTGTTGGCGCTTTTTTTCCTGTCAATATACTGTTTACGTGGTTACAATTTGTATTACTGCATGAAATCTTCAAGTAAGCACACAGGAAGTAACTTAAAATGCGAGTTACACCTATAAACTAAACTACCTGTCGTCCCTCCCTTTAATTGACCTTTCTGCCAATTTTGATTGACTGGTCCTAACAGCCAATCAAAACGCAGTATAGTACGACATGTAAACACACGGGTCAGACAAAGTGATAGACTTTAATGTTATTGTTTTCTTTTTGTTTAAACCATAATTCTAAGACTGGATTATACAATATTTCAAAATGGATTAAAGTTACAAGTTAGAATCGTGTGTTAAGATAATTGTTAAATTATATACATTGAAAAGAAAACTAAATTTATCCATTAAAAAAAACCAAGATCTACGTAAAATGTCGCCGGTAAATTAAACCAGGATTCCGAAAAACCAGCCACTCTAACAAACAATAGAAAAGCAGGGCTTTTTTTTTTTTCAGTCCTTCAGGATAGAAAGAACAGTTATGCCAAACTGTTTTGTAATCTACCTGTATTGAAATCTAACTGCACATACATCTTTCAAATTCCAAACCATTACTCCTAGACAGTCGTAATCGTTATATACGAAACGAGGGACAGGAAGAAGGATATTTTACTGACAGCCACTCGTCACCCTGTTTCAAAAATAAGTTGACATTGCGAACGTCATCATATGATTCATGTTGTAATACTTTAGAGAGCATTCATATTTTATTCTTGTTTCATAAACCCTGATTGCATGTGACTATTAATGTCACTTTTGCTTGGTTCGAACGATTGTTTGTTTTCTCAACGATTGTCGCATGACAAATTATAATATTTACAATGAACACTCATGTATGACAGGTCCTAGCAAAGTCAAAACTTCTGGGTCTAAAAGGAGTCTTTCACGAAAGTCTTACATCTATCTATTTATTTATTCCCCCCTTTTTTGTTGGTCACAGGGGACTCAAGATCGGCGTGTACAACTTCGGTACAATCCGATCTTGGATCTACTCTGCCCGCTGTGCTGACCAAGGCTGGCTAAAAGTAACCTCATTACGTTATTTCTGGCATAAAATTTTGACTTTAATGTCGGGTATACAATGTTACTTAGCTTTTGTTTACATTCCTTGCATCTTGTTTACTATTTATATCCCACGAGTATTCCACAGATAAACATGTACTACTATAAGTAGCCATAGTAAGAATGGAATGTCATTCACTAAACCTAAATTGGTACGTGAAGGTAAACAAGTAGGGTATGTGACTGTGTAAGCGCATAGCTGAACATGCAATTTCAAGGCGGAAAAGTCTCTTACCCCCAGTACTGTATAGTAAAGTTTAGTATAGTTTATCATAGCACGCTCTTGACCGCTCGAATTCCTGATTCAACTTAATTAACTAACTGTCTACAAAAAAAAAAAAAATGTTCTAATCTTACCCCCATGTTGTACATTGTATACAATATATTGTATTGTATGGGTGAATAAAGTTCTGTTCTGTTCTGATAAATGCACGTCCATTCCAAATCAGTATAATCTTTACAATCACCCAAGTGACCAAATATACCCCCAATTAAAAAGTTTTTTACAACATTCATCTGTTAAAAATACGATAAATCACCTAATTGATTACTTACAATAAACTTCTTGATTTTCACCCAAACAGTTGTTAGAGGTATTAATTACATCTTTACCAGACGACAAAAGATTAGGTTTGTTTTGAAAACATTTGCTGTCGACAAATTAAACATTGCTCCAATGATGAGATTTGTCTTTGAAAGGGTAGAAAACATCTAAGGAAAAAGAGAAATTTTTCAACAGTTTCCCTCTTCAAGGTCGTTAGAGCACGGGTTTGTGTGGTAAAGGGTTAAATTGTAAATCCTTTTCTCGTATTGTTTACTCTCAAACGGACATGTTATGTACTGACGAAATGTCTTAAAAACCTATGTTCCTGTTATAAGTTATGGATAATACCGACAACAAT
The DNA here is from genome assembly GCA_945859785.2 of Tridacna gigas. NCBI lineage: Eukaryota > Metazoa > Mollusca > Bivalvia > Cardiida > Cardiidae > Tridacna > Tridacna gigas. The sequence goes on from OX244028.2 coordinate 60,291,864, forward strand.
CTACTCACAATGTATTTTTAGTTTAATGCTGTGACCAAACATGGAATTACAAACATATTTGCGGTATTTTCATTTTTCGATTTCTCATAAATATGATATTATTCAAAGTATTTTTTCTTGTAACTTTGCCGATTTAGTCCGAACTGAAAAGAACGTCGGGAAAAAGCTTTGGGTACTTTAATTATAGCGAAACATAAGCTAGAATAAAACTGAAATAATCTCTCTTTTTCTATGTATTCGACGCCATTTTCTGGTTTGTTTGTCGGGAACAACGACCGAAATACCGCGTTACTAAGGTGGGTGTGCCAAACTCGCGTTTGCAGAAAGGTAAATTGTCATTTTGGCCGTATATGTCTCCCTCAACGCACTAAAAATCGGGCAAATTTATCGTGATATCTAACTTAAACGGTGATAGTGCTCTAGAACAACATTTTGGGCATTTCTTCTATCTTCTTTCTTGAGCTGCCGACACGTTTTCAAACCTCAGTTTATTGCTACTCTTATGGAAAGAAGCTCTTTATCCTGGCCATGACATCCACGCATTCCGGTTTCTGGTGTAAATGACAACAAACCGGAAGTGGACAAAGTTGTCGAAAAATGATGTTTTTTTGGGGGGAAGAGAATTGTTAATATTTTTAATTCGATGAAATATTAATTCTTATCACTGCTAAAAAGTGTTTGCGAGTAAAAATTATGACTGAGGACCGATTCGTATGTTTGTTGATCATAAACAAATTGTGATAAAATCACGACAACCGCTTGCTTTACGGTGCGCGGGTCATTCAAAATAGCCGACCGAACCTCCTTAATAACCATAATAAATGCTGCTTACATTATTTAAAGTAAACATAATAGTGGGGGTATTCCTATTTACTCCCTCTGTAAGCTATTTTATTCTACTTTGGATGTAAATGTCACAGACCCGTCTTCTTGTGTATGTTCGCATTTCAAAACGAACTACATCTGTAAACATGGACCCATGAACGCTAAGACGATGATGGAGGATACTTACTTTATGTGATAAATAGAATCTCACATTCGTGTTTATGTATTATCATTTTTATCAAACTCGTTGACTAAAATGTAGGTATATATGACGCTCGTCAAGGTTCGATTCATATAATTTTAGTTAACTCACTTGATAAAGATGATGAATACATAAACACTCATTTAAGATTCTCTATTTATAACCTCATCAAAATTAAGAAATGATTTGTCATTGAATGAAGTGAGGGGGGGGGGGGTAGCTGGCAAATATTCTGTAAAGAGCAAGGAGTTTTGATTGACGGAATAAAAGCCAAATAAACCCCATTTAATCAGAGACAGATCAATTATTCATAAGTTCCTAAGCCTCACCTCTATTTAATAGGGGCATTACACGCTGATGACTCCTTTTTTTGTTTCAAATAGATTTTTACATTTTTACCTTTTTTTTTTTTTTTTTTCCCAGTTTGTTTCGTTGCTGAAAAGCTGAAGACAGGTTTTGAACTACAAGTTTCAGTTCACAGTAAAATCTATTTCGCTACGAATATAGTCAGTAAGTAGAACCAGATTTATCACATAACTACCCTTATTTTCAGTATAATACAACTATTGTGAATATTCTTACCTTAAACACGTTGAAGAAAAGCAAGTATTGTTGTATTGACGTTGTCATGATTTTTATTGCATTTTTTAAAGTGAATGCTACTGTAATTAAGAAGACAATAACGTTGGAAATTGCGTGTTTAAAACTCGGCCACAACAAGACAGAGCCTGGTCTAACACTTGATCAGCTTCTGGTCGCACGGAAGATGAACCAGAAAGTGCCCTTGGCTAGATTATAGCAACGGTCGATTACTCATTCTCATACACACGTGGCATTCTACGCCTATGTTTATAAAATGTAAAAAGGAGTACTTGCTTATAGAAAGTGTTATAAGCAAGCCTGTTAAAAGCAACTCCTTCATTCTCCAACAGAATTGTTTTTAAATCTCTAAATGACTACAAAAAATGAGAATTGTCCATATTAAGAGGATTTGCTATAATAAACAAAATACGGCCCGCATGACAGAATTTGCTGAAGAAAACATGGATAGAAAACATTGTGAGAACAAGCGAAATGCTGCTTACCAGTATTTTCCACTGTTCCCACAAAAGACCTTGTTATTACACGGGAACGTTTGGTACAAGGTTAGGCCTTCGTTTTCGAAAAAGAAAAAAATGTAAAACGGAGTCATTACTTTTAACAAGCAAATGCTCCTTTTCCCACAGTGTTTCCCTCCCCCATGAGGCTTTTACAATTCCAAAGCGTTTTACATATTACATAAGTTACCTATCTTATAAAAAAAAAAAATGTTTGCAGAAAGATTCTATTTTCCATTTTTATTATTATTTTCAGTCTTTAGACAATTCAACATAATAATCAAAAGACTAATAGTCCTGAGAGTTGCCTGGTGGGTAATTGGTTAGAAGTTTTCACTCTGTTTAAATTTCAAAAGGAAAACGTAGGTTCATAAAAAGTTTCTCTAGTGCAGAATCTTGGTGACTTAATATACAAGTATATCTTATTCCTCACGCATATTGAAAAAAAATATCTGAATAATTTCAGTAGACAGGGAAAACATTTTCTTTCCAGATTTAGAACAAGTCGTTTATGTATGACACAAATTTTCTAAAATTGGACTCTGTGTGTGTGTGTGTGTGTGTGTGTGTGTGTGTATATATATATATGTATATATCAAGAGATATGATGACGATGAACAGGTTTTTTTCTCAGGTGACAATGTCCTACCAGGGAATATGTACAGTTCTGGTGATGTATAGAATTTTCCTCAGGCTATCTGACCTAAATTGATTTAAAACTAAAAACACAAAAGCAAGAAACTAGTCTTGGTAGATTATCGGTCGAACACTTTAAACGACTGCTTTATACAGCCTAACTAGATATGTGCCAAACTCAAACTTCTGGGTCAAAACGTTGTATTCTAAAACGTCGTTCGTGACTTGGCTTCGAACGCCTTTCCAGTCTTGTTCGGCTTCAAACTTCTTCAAACCAGTCCCCGTGAAGCACTTCAAGTCTACCTGAACCTGTCCAGAAAACGGTGTTGTGCTGAACCGCTGTTGGTCTGTGTCTTCAGATCGATCTGTTCAACCGTACTGTTTAGGCTGGAACTGTAAGACAGGCTTCTCAACTTCGAACGGCCTGGAACGAGTCTGGGGTCTGTTTGAAGCTGGTCGTGTTGAGGCTTCAAGTTAGCTTGTTCTGTTCGGAACGGGTCCTTTTGAGGCTGGGTCTGGTCAGAATGTGTTGAGGCCTTAAGCTCGGCGTATTCCGTTCGGGATCTGTCTGTCTGAAGCTGGTCTAATCGCTTCGTCTAATACCACTCTATGACACGTGGTCGTAAAGGTAATGCTGATCCTGTGCCGATCTTAATCTGTGCAAATCGGGCTGGCTCAATCTTCCGGTCGACTTTCACAGCGTGCAAAGAGTGAATTTTCTGTAAAGGATTACGGAGCGAATGCTGTCACAGCGTATCGTCGTAACAGCGAGATCTAATGTTGCGTTTGGCACTATATATATATTCACCAATTATAACGCGCTTACAAAGGTTCTAAATTATGTGTTTCTTAATCCACCATAATTTCTTGACGCCGACAATTTACCAAGATTTAATAAGTACAAATACAATGTACCTTGTGCAAAATATAAGAAAACAAAAATGCATATAGTTTAAAACAGCATAAGCACTTATAAAAATTAAAATCTATGATTTATTAACAAAGAGATAACCTGTTCCAAAAATAGTACCAAAGCATCAAATGATCAAAGTACACCCTGTACTCACAATAGAAGACATCAAACTATATACAACATGTGGTACTGCCTGTACCTTACAGATTATTTCTGACACACACACACACACACACACACACACACACATATATATATCGGTTAACTTGAATAATTGTCCTTGCTAAATACACTACGCTGGATATGAAATTTGGGTATAATTGCTATATAGTTTTTGAGGCGGTGATTTTGAATTGTTAAAACTCAGTTTCGAAGCTTCTGTGAAGTTTGTAGAACAGAGCAAACCCACCTCAACAATTTTGCAGGAGGACCATTTAGGCAACATTAGTATGGAGCTCAAATGAACTTTGGACTCTAGTATAGGATGTGGTGTCTTACTTTCCGACCAAAATGCGCTTTCAAGGAAACGAGTGCTTAAAATTAAGGAAATGTGAAACCTCCAATGGGATCAAACCACTCCCATGTAAGAGGTCCTGTCTCCAATGAGATAAGATGCCACCAAGAGAGCTAATCCTCCCATTAAGGAGACACAACTGAACATAAAAAAGGTTTACGCAGTAGAAATATCGGTTTACACAACAGGTTAAAAAAGTAATTAAGAAAAAAATATCACAGCTTGTTGTATAGACCAATCTCTTTGATGAAGGTGATAATTGAATCAATGTTGACTGTTTCAAAGAGGTTGTGCATACTGTCAACATTGTACTATTTCTCAAGCATTGGCTGAAAGTCAATGCAATCTAAAAAAATATGCTTAATGGTAAGAGTTTCATTACATTGAATACATTTAGGTGCGTCTTCTCTGGCTAAAAGCAATGAGTGTGTTAACCGAGAATGCCCAATTCGAAGCCTTGTAATTATCACCTCTTCTCGACGAACAGAAATGTAAGAGGGGTACCACTCACCAAGGATTGGTTTAACAGAATGAAATTTGTTGAAATGATCAGCATCCCTCTGGGATTGCCAAAGAGATTGTATGAAAGGTAAAATGGATGCTTTAAAATCTTTATGAGGAACTTTAACATCAGAAATTGGCAGGTTCAGAGCAAACGTTGCACTTTCATCAGCTTTTTTCATTACCTCTAATGCCCATATGGCCTGGAAGCCAACAGAAGACTAATCTGTTAGAGGAAAGGATGCGAGAGATCCTTTCCCAAACTTTCCAGATCAGAGGATTTTCAAACTTTTGATTATAGAGGGCTTGTAAAGTGGACAAAGAATCTGAGAAAATAATGAATCTGCAGGAATGAGAATTCTCCACATGGTCGAGGGCAAGATCAATGGCCTTCACCTCGGCCGAAAAAAATGGAGGCATTGTTTGGAAGTCTGCATTTCTTTATACGTTCTCCATAAACAGCAGCTGCTGCAACAGCATTATCATGTTTTGACCCATCTGTATAGATTGGCTTAAATGAAAAATAATGTTTTACCATATCTTGCCTTAAAGATATTTCTGTCTGTCTCAGATTTCTTGTTAGAGGCAAGGTTAAAGCGAAACTCTGCAGTTCTCTAAATCCATGGTGGGATTTCAGGGAGTCTGTATTGAGCAATAGAGCTTGTGTCAATGTTTAGGTTCTCTACTTCCGCTTCCATGTGAATACCAAATGAGGATATGGCAGTTGGTTTTCGTTCAAAGAACCTTTTGACCTGAGGATTAAAAGCAACTTTGTGTGTTGAAAAGGATTTCAGTTTCAAAAGAACCTGAAGAGCAAGGTTTTGTATTCTTAAGTTAAGGGAAGGTTAATTTGCCTCAACACAGAGGCTGGTTACAGGAGAGGTTCAAAAGGCTCCAAGTACCAGGCGTAGACCTTCATGATGGACAGAGTCAAGTAGTTTTAGATAAGATTTTCGGGCTGAACCATACACAATGGATCCATAATCTAGTTTAGAACCGATAAGGAAGCGATAAAGGTGTAAACGTACTTTTCTGTCTGCTCCCCAGTCTGAATTGGCTACAACTACAAGAAGGTTAAGAGCCTTCTTTACGACTCTTTTTAAAGGCTAGGATGTGTGATAAAAAGGTACGTTTCTTGTCGAAGATAACACCAAGAAATTTGAACTCAGGCACAACTTCAAGTTTAGTTTTTTCTAAGAAAAGCCCTGGGTCCTGGTGAAGTCCTCGTAGCTGGGAAAAGTGCATGCACTTTGATTTTGACCTTGAGAACTTAAAACCATTTTCATCAGACGAGGTCTGAAGTTTATCAAGACATTGCTGAAGTAGCCTTTCAATGATATTCATGTTGCGAGATCTAAAACAGATAACAAAGTCATCAACAGATAAAGAGCATTCTACGCCTGGGTTTATGGCCTTAACAGTGCTACTGATCTTCACACTAAACAATGTGACAGATAATATACATCCTTGTGGCACACCAATCTCCTGTTCCCGAGCATCTGAAAGGGTGTTACCAACTCTGATTCTAAAAAGACGCTCATCTAAGAAGTCTGCGATAAAAAGAGGTAGCCGACCTCTGAGACCAAAGTCATGTAAATCTTTAAGTATACCGTATTTCCAGGTTGTGTCATACGCACTTTCAAGGTCAAAAAAGACAGAGACATGTTGTTTGTTAATAAAAGCTTCCCTAATGAAAGTTTCAAACCGGACTAAATGGTCCATTGTGCTGCGTTGGCGGTGGAATCCGCTCTGTACATCAACAATAGGGTTATTGACTATTCGTTCAAGAGTTTTACATATACAACTTGTAAGGGCTATGGGACGATAGTTGTTGGGGTCACTGGTATCTTTTCCAGGTTTTGGGATAGGGATAACAAGTGTTTCTCTCCATGACACTGGTAAATCACCACATTGTCAAATTGCATTAAAAAGATCTAATAAAACAGAAAGAGGGGTAAAAGATAAGTGTTTTAAAAACTGATAGTGGACTTTGTCTTGTCCTGGAGAAGAGCTTTGTTCAGAGCTGATTTAAGTTCCTTCAAAGTAAATAATTTGTTGTAGTCCTCTAAATTGGACGATCTAAACTCCAGTTTTTTTCTTTTTCTCTGTAGCCTTATTCATTTGAAACTTTGCAGAGTAATTTTCTGAAGAGGATTTCTTGGCAAAAGTATTAGCCAGTGCATCAGCAATGTCTTCTGCAGTATCAAGGTCTGTGTCATCTTGAAAGAGATGATTTATAGGAGGATGGCATTGTCCTTTGATCTTTTTTATCATTTTCCATACTTTCTTTGATGATGTTCTGCTGTAAAGTCAAGAGACATACTGCCTCCAGGACTTTCGTTTACTGTTTTTGATGGTGCGTCGTGATTCTGCTCTGGAAATAGGTATAAATTAAGGTTCTCAGGGCAAGGCCTGAGGTTAAACATTCTGAGTGTTTTTTTTCCTGTCCTTGACAGCCTGTTTACAGTCATCATCGAACCAAGGCTTTTGAGGACATTTTGGACTTGTCTAGGTCTGTGGAACAGAACTTTGAGCTGTTTTAAGTATTAGTGTAGTGGAGAGTTTGATAGGTTCATCACAATTAACGAATTTCTCATGTGTGATGGACTGTTTACATAAAGTCTGGAATTTTCCCAATTAGCTTTATTGAGTTTCCATTTCCGAGGACGTTCATATCCTGATGGTATACAGGAAGAGATAATGATTGAGTCACTTTCACACAAGTCGTTGTTAACTTTCCAAGTAAAGTCTGGAAGTATGACAGGGCTACCTATGGTCAGTTCAAGGGATTAATAAGATCCTGTCGCAGGATGTATGTTTTGGAGTTGTCATTCAAAAGGGATATAGAGTAATTAGACATAATATTCTCTATTTGAAGTCCTCTTTGATTTGTAGTGTCACAGCCCCACATAACACTGTGACCATTGAAATCACCACATAGAATGAAAGGAGAAGGTAACTGAGAAATAAGGTCACTGATCTCGTTTTCATTAATTGGTTTACTCGATGAAAGGTGTATAGAGCAAACTGTTAGAGAAGTGTGTAGAGAGAGTCTAACAGCGACAGCCTGGAGGTTTGAGTTGACTTTTTTGCGTGGGACAGTATTGTTAACAACTAAAGAAACTCCGCCTTGGGCTCTGTCACCCTCTGTATATGATTTACTATAGAGAGAGTGATGTTTGAAATTGACTTTATCTGATTCTTTTAAGAAAGTTTCCTGCAGGCAAAGGGCTACAGGCTTGTAATCGTTGATAAGAAGGGATAATTCTTCATAGTTAGACTTCAGGCCTCGACAATTCCATTGGATAGTTGTATTTATAAACAATAGGTATGAAATAAATGTAAGAGTGGGTATGTGATGCATTATTTAGATTTATCATGACTTGATCACTTTGGTCTCCAGTAATGAGGAAGACTAACTATTGGTGTCTTTTTTTCCAAGCATTTTTAGGTGGCCCCCAGACACTTGGTTGTTCATTGTCAGAGACATCACCTTCTAGAATCTCCTCAGCGTCCATGCCCTCCAAAGTCTCAAATTTGTTGGAGGTGTCCACAGAAGAAGATTCTGCTTTATGGTTTAGAATGTAAGATACCTCTGCTGGACTCTGATCTGAAGGTTGACTTTCTTTAAAGCATTGCTGATCAGGCATGTTCCCCCTTTTCTTCCGAGTCTTCTTGTTACCCTTTGGGTGGTTGTTTCCGATTTCTTTTCAGAAGGAGAGGGGATCTGCTCATCAGAAGGTCGTTTCGAGGATGATGTGGAGGGTTTAGGCAATAAGGATGCTTGAGATATAGGTTCAGATGACACTGGAAGATTGACGAGATGTAGCATCAGCTGTTTTCGACAAATGAAAAGATTCTTTTTGTGATTTTGATGAAGGCGTTGTTCCTTTAGGGTTGGCCAAAGAAATAGATTGTGGTTTAGATGGGGGTTGTGTAGTGGGAATAGGATTAGCTGGTGTTGCAGGCTTTTTATAAGTTAAAGCTTTGATCTCATCGGCCATCTCCGGGAACTTATTCAGAAAGAATTTGGTCAGGAGATCACAGTTTGAACACTTTTTCTCCTTGATAGATGTGATATTTACATAGCTTGTTGTACTTGTAAGTTGTACCCGATCCTTCCTCCGTTGATTAATTATTTTTCTGGCCTCAGGAAAACTGATATTTTCTTTATATTTCAGGCTCAAAATTTCTTTCTCGTCTTTCCATGAAGCACAATCCTTTGAATATGTTGGATGTGGGGCTTTACAGTGGAAGCATGACACAGGGTCGTCACACATGGTACTGCCATGGTCAGATCCTTCAAAGGAGCACTTTGGGCAAACAGGAGTACTGTTGCATCTTGATTCATGATGTCCATATCTCTGACATTTGAAGCATCTCAAGGGATTTGGTACTTAGATTTCATCCTTGACTGATTCAAAGCCTAATCTGATTGAAGATGGTAACTTAGGAGATGAGAAGAAAAGAAAAAACATGTATGTGTGTGTGAACGTTGAACGCCATTTCTAAATACTCGGATCCTTTTAACATCGGAGACAGACTGAGAAGACAGATTCAACAGGGTTCCCACTCTTTTGCATGTCAAAAATTTAAGGACTTTTCCAGGACTTTTCCAGGACCTTTTTGCAATTTTCAAGGACTTTTTTTTCCACAAGATCAGAACTGCTGTTAGACATACAATCCCTTTTCAAGTATGTATGAGTCCATGGTCAGAGAGACACTTTAATGTAATCAGTCAACTAAACACATGCAGAACATAATACCAATCTTGCAGAACAACTTTCTAAGAACTGCAGTCAGCGTATAGAATAAATTTCATGCTTTGTACTTTGCATTTTTATTATGCAGCACTGAGGCCTGGTAATCTTTCACATGGACAGCAGCTAACAAACTTTTTCAATAAGCTAAACCTACTTTTTGACCCCACTTGACAAAGATTGAATTTTATTTGGACTTCATAGAGACAAATATTTTGACAAACACCTTTTTTTATTCACGAGCTCTCTTAAAGAACAATATCAAATGGTAGCGCAACTAAAGAACATAACCAAATACAATATAATAGTACATTACAAAATAGTACTGCAGTGCAACTGAAGAGCATTACCAAATAGTAATACAACTTACTACCAATAAAACGAGTTTGCCAATGTTAAATGTACACTGCAGCAAAATCAACTCTTGATCTAGCAACCTTTTAAAAATACCATTTAAGTATATATCAGGTCTTCACATAAGAAGAGTATTCCTCATAACAACTCTTATATTTCTTCTCCAAACTCTATGCTGTGGGCACTCACATGAATTGTTTTAATATGATAATTCTTCTGAGTACCCATAACAATCATAATCAATGGGTTTCAGTGAGAATTATGGGATATACTGGTTATTAAAGTGTGATCTTCTTATCTGCAGCCCTGTTTATACACTGCTTTTAATCATTTCACACATTATTCGGTTGCTGAAGTTTCTGTTATAATTCTATATTCACTTCCTCTGACTACAAGATCCCCGGCTCGGCCAATATTCTTTCTGAGGATTGATGATAGTCATTGCGACAGGATTCATTCCTCTCTCACCACTGTCCATTGTTTCGACAATGGTTATGTGGGAAAGCAGCCAGTGGCTTGGAAAGAATATTGTGCAGAGTACTGGTTAAAAGAAATCCAGGAAAGCATGGATAGGTGCACTGGCCGCCGCGATAAAACTGAAATACTGTTGAAAACGGCGTTAAACACCATACAATCAATCAATCAGTCCTCTGACTACAAGTCTTTCTGCTATGCTTTTTTTATGTAAACAATAAAACCAATTTGCCAATGTTAAATGTACACTTCAGCAAATTCAACTCTTCATCTAGAAACCTTTTAAAAATACAATTTATGTATATATCAGGACTTCAGATAAGGAGAGTATTCCTTATGACAACTTTTTTATTTCTTCTCAAACTCTATGCTGTGGGCACTCACAGGAATTGTTTTAATATGACAATTCTTTTGAGTACCCATAACAATGAGTTTTAGTGAGAATTACAGGATATATTGGTTATTAAAGTTTGATCTTCTTATCTGCAGCCCTGTTTATACACTGCTTTTAACCATTTCACATATTATTCAGTAGCTGAAGTTTCTGTTCTAATTCTATATTCACTTCCTTTGACTCCAAGTCTTTCTGCTTTGCTTTTTTACGTAAAGCATTAGCCTGTGCAACTAAAGAAAGATCTCGTTTCTTCTCAGCATTTTCCATGTCATTATCCGCTGCTTCATTTAGTGACTGATGTCCTTTTGTAGCTGAAGTTTTTTCAGTTTTAAAGCCTCAACTTTATCCTCTACAAGTTTTCTTTTTTCAGACATTTTTTCTCTTACTTTCCTCAAGCTTTTGCTTATCAAGGAAACTGTGATATGCCTGTCTAGCATGCTGTGAAGATTGAAGCAACTCCTTAGTAATAACTACACCCCTGATGCCACCTACATGATTTAAGTAACCTTTAATCACTCTTCTGGCAACTAAACTATTTTCTGAAAGGTTAACTTCACTGACTTCCTTATTGATTGAAAACCCTCTTTCTACGGTGGCTTGGCCATGTGACAATAGCAGCAGAACAGAAATCACTGACCAAATCTTTCTGTATTTCTCCTTATTCATATTATCAAAATAAAATGTATCTAATGATAACCTGTCTTTCTCACTACTATACTTCACAACACCACATCTGACTTCCTGAACAAAGCTGTCATACTGATCCTGAATTTCATCACAACTGTTAATATCAATTTGCTTTGATGAAACTAGTAACCTAAGAATTCTTTTGAACCTGTCTGAGCATGTGTCTGAGTGTAAATACATTTCATCTGGATCCAAACAAGCAAGATTTCTAACAAGACTTTTACTCAAAGGAGACTTCAGCATCAGCTTCTTAGTAAGTGTTACTAATGAAAGCAAACACTCTGATCTGAATTCCAGAACTGCTCGTTCACTAACCTTTTTCTGTGAAATCTGTTTTTTCAGTTCTGCATCTGCAACAAATTCTAACTCAATTCTGTGGGCTGTTTTCTGGTTCTCTTTCTTTTCAAAATCAACCGAGGTAAGCTTCCCAGAGACCATAATCTCAGACTTCACAAATCGGTTCATAATGCTTCTAATCAAAGCTTCAAGCTCTTTATACAGAAATGGAACTAGAGGTTTGTCTGACTGAAATTTCTTCAGAAATTCCTCAACTGGTCTAGCTACTGATATGACAAAGGCTAATTTTCCTACAGTAAATGGATCAAAGCATAATTCGACAACAGTTTCATACGACTTTGTTCCTGGATTCTTGGTTTTCTTATTTAGCACACTGTAAATGAAACTTAACACATGAGGGAGTACTTGCATGGCCCTTTCACATACCTGAATGTTTTCTACCCAACGATGTGCACAGACTGCTAATGGATACAAGTTTTCTTTTGTTACAGTCTCATAATCTTCCCTTCTTGCAGGTACATCTTCAAACAGAGTATATAATGCTAACAGCTTTGATGTTAGACCCCACCCTGTTTCTGAAACAGCTGTCCTAAAAGCATTGTGAACTGTGTGGAGTCCACAAGAACCTATATCAAGGAGAGACTTTCCAGTGTCTTCTTGAAGTTTTGCCTGCAATTTATCAAAAACACTCCAGTTAACATTAGGTCCATCCATTGACAACTGAATGAGTTTTGAGAAACCTAGTCTCCCTTCCACCTTTGATTCAAAAGTACTCAGTAAGTCTGTAGCACAACTGTGTCCAAGAAAATCTGATGTTAGGTATCTTGTGCATACCTTATCATGGTCCCAATGCCGAACTAAAATATCAAGTTGTTTTTTCTTAATTTCCCGGTTTAGAGACTCATCAAATAGCATCACACAAGGAGAATCTTTTAGCTTGTTTTCTACAAGTCGTGACAAGTACGGAGCTATTCCAAAGCAAGTCAAATACATACATTTTGTCTCAGCCAACAGCATTCTTTTTGCAATGTCTGAGTCTGGAAACATTTTTTGGAAAACAAAAACTGTATCATTGTTTGAATTAAATGATTTTGAAACACTGCCATATTTCTGCTGTCAACACATCATCTTTCGTAAAAAATACAGATGTACTGCTAGGTGATTTTGAAGTCTATGTTGAAGGGACAGCAGAACACTCAGGCCCACCAGAAGTAGAACATTTGGGCACACCAGATTCTAGAAAAGAATGTAAAGTGTTTCTAGTTGAAGTACTTTCTACCAATTCTTGATGCTTTTTGCCTTTAAGATGTGACCGTAGAGCAGTTCTTCCCATTGAAGAAATATCAAAACTTTTCTTGCAAACATTGCAGTAGGCAGTTGTATTAGATTGTCCTCGTTTCAACCAATTTCTAAACTGGTCCTCTTCAAGCCACTTTTCTCTGAAGTGGCAATTCCCTGGCATCTGAAAATATTAAGTAAAGTTTCAATTAATTATAAATGCTTTATATGGTACAAAATTCATCATTCACACAACCTGATAGAAAATCTCATAGCTTATAATCATATAACACAGCTTGGCTAGAAGCTTGGGTCAGTTGTTGTTGTTGTTTTGTTAAGACTTCATCAACTGAGAACTGGAGTAGGAAAAGAAGAAAACAAACAGAAAATTTTCATCTTTTCTAGTCTCAAAAAGCTATCACTGAAGGTGGATTTATACCCCCGCAATGAAGCCTTGTGAAGATTGTGGTGGTATTCACCACCTTTAGTGACAGTTGTAGTTGTTACTTGATCTGCTGATTCATAGTGTACTTAACAAATGTAGCTACTAGCAATGCCTTTTAAATTAACATGAGTAGTTTATGTAAAATTCTTTTATAATCCATATCAAATACAAGTTATCACTAAAGGTGACTAATTACCCCTGCAAATAAACCTTGCCACAAAAACAGAATAGTACAAGTTTAAACTTGCGTTGTGGGGGTAATGGTATTCACATTCAGTGACAAGTTGTAGTTGTTATTTGATTTACATTATACATATTCCTAGCATATACTTAAGATATATTGTCATGCCTTTCAAATTAATGTCAACAATTTGTTAACAGTTTCTCTATCATACATATGAACCAGATAAAGTGGGGGTATTCAACTGTCAGTGACAGCTGTAGTTGTTGCCTGTACTGCTTATTACATGTACATTGCTCAGGATAATTAACAACTGTACCAAGTGTGAACTATCACAACTATTAACTCTTTGCATGCTGGGTAAAATTAGCAGGCTACACCTTCATGTGACTTTTGACCAATCAGAATTCTGGATGTGGCTGAATTGTGGACTGAATGAAAATCAAAATCTGAATGTCAAGAAGTGTAAATCCTGATCAGATGGCTCCTTCAGGCTTTATGCTGCTTGCACAGGCAGGAAATCACCCCATAGCAGGCAAAGAGTTTATAAAGATATTGCAGTGTGAAAATGTTGAAGGTGAGGGGACAGAAGCGACAACGTGTGAATACTATATAGCCCCCAAATCACTTTGTGAAGCTCAGCTATCATAAAAGAAACTGTTGCCTTACAGTCCTGACCTAAAGTACTTGAACATAATCCCCAATTTCAGAGACAGTTCGTAAACTTTAAGTTTTATTATATACCCATAAATGTTCTGAGTATAATACAGGTTTTAAAATAAAACAAGTCAGAAAAAAAAATCTCATTCTTAAAAAATTTAAAACAATTTATTTCTCTTACTGTAGTTAAAAAATTTTAATCATCAGAGGAGTCTAATTCTGATTCGGATGCTGGATCACTCAAAGCCCACTCAGGCGCAGAATACGACATGTCAATAAATCTCTGTGAAACAAATCTATATTTAACTCTTCTGTACATTTCGTAGAACTCTTCACCCCATCCTACTCCAGCATTTTCATACACATCAGTCCATTCACTGAAATTCCTTCTCCAAACAGGAGAAAAGTAGAAGGTTTTCAAGAAAGGACAAGAAGATATCACATACAGAACTTCTGACGGCTTTATGTATGCTGTTCCTTCAACATCAACAAATTCAAGATTTGGCAAACTACTCAGTAATTGAAGAACTGAAGCTGTCTCATTAATAATTTCCTTGTTTCCCTTTATTTTCAAATGAGTCAGACTAAGTAGTTAAGACTGGGGTTGTTGAAGGTTGGATAATTTGATTTTCACACCCGTAAGATCTAACTGTACAAGGTGTACTTTATAATTATTTTTTCCTAATTCTCTGTGCCGCAACTGCTGCAGGATCGCAGACGACATATTTGAAGCTGAATCAAATGGACGACTGTACGGTAAATTCAAGCGTTCCAAAAACACAGACATCATTGTGCTATTTTTTTTTTTCGGTCGATTTCAACATTTCTAGAGAGATTTCATAGCCATTTGCCGCACAAAAACCCGACTCTCATTTGGAAAAAGTTCAAAATACCAACCTACCTCGTTAAAACCAGTCTCGATGGAGGAAAACATCAATAATCCAAACCAGGAAATGAAAGTTTCTTCGACGTCGTCCATTTTGATCATTATCGATTACTTCCCTTAGCGGTATGGACTAAATCCCGGACTATTCCCGGACTTTCACCGGACCGAACAAATTCCCGTCGTTTTCACGGCCGGGAGTCCCGATTTTGAAAATCACGGACTTTTCCCGTTTTCCCGGATAGCGTGGGAACCCTGATTCGACTTGATTTTATCAACGGAAGAGCAAAATGGCAGAACTCTGCCGAATTCCTTGGCAGGTATTTAAGGTTTTCTGAGGATAAATCCTGACAGCAATATGAAAAAATGTGTTATGCTGCAGGAGGTTCAGGGTTTGCTGTTTAGTGTAGCATTCAACTAAAAGTGTGCTGTTTTTTATTTTTTTTAAAACTGATTTGGGTGTGCCTAGGTATTTAGAGATTTCTTTTTCTATTACAAAAGGAGATAGTCTAGTTACAGGTTTAGCAGTGTCTTGGGATTCAATAACTAAAAATCCAAGAAAGGGAATAGACTGATGGGCATTTGAACTTGAGGGTAATGTAGTTGGTATATCAGTTTCTGAGTCACTGTCTGAAAGAGTCCGCTTGGGTTTTTTTGGGGTTGCCATAATGTTGATAATACTTTCATCAACAATGCTCCCCACCCACCTCGGAGCCCAATAAGGGTACATGGCCTGGGGAATTCCGTCACAGATTATGACAGGGATACATTAGTGATATACTCAGGCGAAAGGGTCCGATTGTGCAAGTGTATTCCAGCAGAATGTCCTACCAGATCAGACAAACATTTGGACATCACAAATGTCAACCAAAGACATATATCTCTCACGCGATTGGCCCATGAGCCACCGCCTTCTAGGACTAGGAAAGAGAAAGAATACAAGACGTCTTCCCAAGCAGTAAAAAAGAAGGACGTTAGAGAATGTGTAATAGTGGTTGAAAGGCTGACAGATGATGATGTGAATATGGAAATGTCCTAGGGCCTGGCGTGGCCAGCCGATTGATCAGGACGGTCCTTCCTGACCTCTTGTTTAACTCAATCCAAGGTCAAAGCGATGTGTTGTGAAAAAGAGCGTCAAAGAAACCATGCTCTGATCCACTCAACCACCAGGATCCCGTCATCAAGCGACACGAGTTGAAGCCCACGGCAAACAGGCAGGCACAGTGGGGGGGGGGGGGTCTTACACCTTCTGTAGTACGACAGCTGGGCTATTTCTACCCCCCCTTCCGCCCAGCTGGGGGTTGGACTCTAAGAATGTGGCTGCTACAGCTCAAGAAAAACAACATAACCAGCATGACCATCAGCCTTTAAACGTTTTTCCAGTGTCTGGTCTAATGAGCAATATTTTTACCGAAGGCAGCCTATTTCAAACATGTGCAGTATTTCAACAAAACAAACATTTCCACCGTTTGGTGCGTGTTAGACTGAAGCTACTTCCATAGAGTGTCCATATTTTTTCTTTCTTTTAAATTTGACTTTTTGACCGGAAGTGACTGACTTTTTAATCTGTGTGACACATTATCAAGACAAAAATTGAGGAGTTCTGACGGAGTCTTATGAGAATTGGATTAAAGATATGGCCCATGGGGTACATTCGGGGTCTTTCTTTAATTTGAGAAGAGTCCTACGTAGCTTAGTGGTGAAATTATGGGATTTGAATTTTAAAACTTTGAAACCCTGGCTTCGATTCACAATCGGAAGCGGTGAATTTTTCACAGGAGTGTCCTTTGGCAAGATACTTAAGCCCAAGCCTAAAACTGTTGAAACCCTGGACATACATGATGGAGCTTCATAGATAATAATTGACTTCTCTTGTCGCTGTTTGGGCAAAAACCAACGCAATATTGCATAGAAATTGTCTATTTAAAATCAGAAACTAACAAATAAACCTTAAATACGATGTTAATGGACAGTGATAACTGAGTTGAGTTATTTAAAAAAAAAAAACATTGTTGGAAAAAAGTCTAGCTAAGTGATAATTGATAACTAAGCAAATTATATTACAAATATTACCTAAAATATAACTTGTCATTTCAGAACGCTTTTTGTCGCTTCCTGAGTGTATACTGTTGGACCGCCGGCTGTTGTAGGAAGTATTTTACCATGTGACATTGATAAAATTACGAATTGGGCACAAAAGTGGTTGGTCAAGTTCAACCCTGCAAAGTGAATCACTGGTTATATCCCGCAAACGTCTTAAGCCTAATCACCCAAATCTTTACATGTCAAATACTGAAATTCCGTCAGTTACATATCACACGCATTTACGTATTTTTCTTTCTAATGGCGGATCTTGGGATATCCATATAAATAAATCAATTGAAAAAGCACGGAAAAGAATTGGGGTTATGCGGCATCTGAAAATTCTGTCACTTTAAACCATTTACTTTTCGTTTATTACACCTATTTTGGAGTATGGTGATGTTATATGGGATAATCCTTCTCAGGGTTTAGAGGATCAACTAGACAAAGATCAAAATGAAGCTGCTCGCATAGTTACAGGTTGTACTAAACTTGTAGCTGTTGCTGATCTAAATCAGGAAACTGGTTGGGAAACTTTAAGTGAAAGACGGCGAAAACATACGCTGATTCAATTCTACAAAATGGTAAATAGACTTTCTCCAAATTACCTTAATGTTCTTGTCCCCCAAACGGTTGGTAACTCATCAGATTATAATCTGCGTAGACCAAATAATTTGCGAACCATTGCTTGCAGAACTAGCTTGTATAAGAATTCGTTTCTGCCGTCTGTAATTAATGATTGGAATTCCCTACCGGATGAGATTAAGAACGCAGAATCACTGGCATCTTTTAAGCATGATTTGAACCTTTCCAAACCCACTCCAAGACAACTTTATTTCTTCGGTGAAAGAAAAGTTCAGATAATCCAGGCTAGGCTGCGCAACAGGTGTAGTTCTCTTAATCATCACCTATAGGTCTTCTTGAAAAATTTAGTGCAATCGCCACTGTGTAGATGTGGCTCAGTTAATCAACTGAACATTTCTTTCTAAAATGTTCAACTTATAATCACTTAAGAAATCATTTATTCCCAAGTATAAACGATATTACAAGAGTCTCACCTCGAATCATCCTTTATGGAGATGAAAGTCTTAGCCTGCATGATAATGAAAGAACATTTGCTGCAGTGCATGTTTACGAGGGACACTTTTTAAGTTCGTAGAGTAAGCCTATAACTTTTTAACGCGACTATGAAGTTGCATGCATTTTTACACAGAACTTGCGTAATCATTCCTCTCTCGAACGGTGTCACGGTATGCAGCGCACGAGATCCACGTGCGCGCTGCGCTGGGTATTTTCAACACGTGGTTTTATACACTATAGTAAAATATAGCGTTCAATATGGATGGAAAAATCTCTGAACAGAGGGTATATTGTAAGATTCGAGCACAGCTCGGGTTTCCGCCAACAGAAATTCATGCTGATTTGCAAAAAGTTTATGGGAATGGTGCTTTAAAATATGCTACAGTTTGCAAGTGGGTACGTCGTTTTAATGATGGTCGGGAGTCAATTGAAAATAACCCTCGGGTGGGTAGGCCGGTTTCCGTTTTGACGGAAAAGAACGTTGCTACTGTGAAAACGTTAATTGAGGAAGACGCACGTTATACCGTGCAAGAGATAGAAGAATTAAGTGGCATTCATTCGTCAAGTGTTTTGAAGATCTTACGTGAACGACTTGGGCTACGTAAGATCTGCGCGCGCTGAGTGCCCCATTTGCTCACTGACGAGCAGAAACAAAGTCGGGTTAGACTTGCATCGCAAGTTATAGAAAAATATGATAAATGTGACCCACGTCGTTTGGAAGAGATAGTTACAGGTGATGAAACCTGGATCTATCATTTTCAACCCGATTCTAAGGCTAAAAATAAGGTTTGGGTTTCATCTGAGGGCGACAGACCTGTCATTGCGCGCCGTTGCAAAACATAAAATCGCATGTTGTATGCGATATTCTTTGATTCGAAAGGTCCAGTCCTTCAAATTCCAGTCCCGAAAGGTAGTTCTGTCACTGGAAAGTTTTACAGAGAAAGTGTTCTTACTCAACTTGTTGATTTCTATCAGAAACGCAGACCGCGCACCGGTGTCCGCGGCATCAAATTACTCCATGATAACGCACCGGCCCATAAATCCGCTACGGTACAGGAATATCTGAAAGAATCTGGGCTCGATGTCTTAGATCATCCCCCATACAGCCCTGACCTGTCCCCCTGTGACTTTTGGTTGTTCCCAAGACTAAAGGAAATGCTGGCAGGGCACCGTTTTGAATCCCGTTGTGGTATAGGCAGTGCGGTCTACCAGTGTCTGCAACATATACCTAAAGAGGACTACCGGGCGGCGTTCCGGAAATGGGTAGATCGGTGTAAAATGTGTGTGGAGGCAGACGGGGCATATTTCGAAAGTCTTAGATAAATAAAATTTTGATATTTCAAGCGGTTTTAAAAAGACCGCCCTATTTTACGAACTTAAAAAGTGTCCCTCGTATATCCGTGCAAGTGGAAATTTTACTCTTTAGCGTATTGATTCTTTTGTCTTCTCAGTGACAATACAGTATTCTCCGGGAGAAACTAGATGAAAACATTCAAAGTGTTCTCCCTCTTTCCCTTGAATGTATTATAGTTTGTATTGATCTATTGCATAATACCTAAATATTCTTATCTAGTATACTACTTATCCAATCCTTCTTAACAAGCATTATTAGCTTCATTTTTACAAGCTGCACTAGCAAACAATTATGTAGTACTGACGGTCATGTTGTAAGCTTTTATTGTCTGTATATATGGTTTCTTCTAAGGTGACATCTTCACCAATAGATCCCACGCTCCACACCTATCTATTCCTCTTTCTCTATCTCTTTTTTTTTTTTTTTCTATATGCCTTCTTAGACTTCTTCTGTATATTGTACTTTATACATGCAATAACCGGAAATTGGATAGGAACTTTATAAACTCTGCTTTCGTTCCAATCCATTTCTGCAGAATCATATTTGTTAACCGATTGTATTGTATTGTTTATTTATATTGTACTTCTGTGGAATAAATTATGTTTAAATTAAATTGATTCGTAGAAGGAATAAGTGTTGCTTCCACAACAATTGAAAATTGTAGAGATCTGCATGCATAATTGCTTTGGTGTTCCCTTAATATTCGCGATTCGCAAAGCTCTAAATTACCTTTGCAACACTAACAAACACTACAATAAATTAACTTGTTATTGGAGTGGGCTATTATTAATCTATTTAAAAGTATTCGAAATTGAAGTAAATTGAAGTAAACAGTCAAGTTTTAGATTACTGTTTGTTAGAACTTCATAGTTTCCAGTCACGTTCCCGAGTGAATTTTGGCAGTTACGAATGCACCTTGGATTCTGACGCCGGCATTATTTAATACTTGTTTCATTTATAATACTTATATAATCATTTATATGTAAATCGAACATTCATAAAAATCACAGTAGACTTTGACAAAATTCACTTCTTTAAAGACGACAAATAATTAAACACAGTTTATAACACCCCCTCTCCATGGGTCGGTGAAGTGTAAGGTCCCTGTACGTTTAAAATAAAGGCCGGTTCAGCGACTGATTTATAAATATGTACATGTAAATTCATAAAGAATTCCGTGGCACAAATGACGTCATACGTCACGCGATTACAAGATCTATATTTGTCGCACAGCTACATTCTAGAAAGCACTTGCTGAGCGATGACTTTGTACAGCCTAGAACCGTACACATTATATATACGCTGTGTACGATATCTGGTGCACGTAAAATATGGGTGTGCAAAGTATTTAAGTCTGGAATAAAAAGCTGTGAAGAAGCAACGTGTAAGAATTCATAAAAAGTCAATGAAAATACTCCCAGTCGTCGTAGATTTGTTCGGTAAAATACTGTTGGGAAAAATTCTCATTTGAAGTTACCTTGTAACTCGGTATCGCCTTTCTTAGCCGTAGAAAAGACGGTTGCAGTCGAAGCGTATTTTTGAGCGTGTCCGCACACTTGTTCAGTTCACGGCCACCATTTTAGATATGCAAATTACACTTGATATCTGTGTAAGCCAATGGTTTTCGTATACCCATGTGGATGAAATGATTGTTTCATAGATTCGAACCGTTAAATAGTTCAGTCTTTGTAGGAATATTCATTATCACAAAGGCACAATTCGTAGGTTATTTACAACAGAAAAGGCTGGGTTGTTCACCGGATAATTACAAAATTATGTGTCAAATCGCAAACCGGAAGCAGTACAAGGCCGCAGGTATGCTTACGTCACCCCATTGTAGTAAGACAACCATGAGAGCTTGGTTGCTCCGCAACCAGGCGATTTAGACACGACGCAAACTTGGAGGTATTTGTATGTTTTCGTTTATTTTATTGTACTTA
This sequence comes from Tridacna gigas, assembly GCA_945859785.2. Taxonomy (NCBI): domain Eukaryota; kingdom Metazoa; phylum Mollusca; class Bivalvia; order Cardiida; family Cardiidae; genus Tridacna; species Tridacna gigas. Next base: position 60,313,421 of record OX244028.2, read on the forward strand.
TTTACAAATATTCAAAACAATTATTTCTTTTACTATGTACCCTGCTAATTAATTTGCCTTTTTCATAATAATTTCAAACAAGATGTGTGACTGAGAAGTGACTGATGCCCCCCAAAACACGTATGACCTTGCTGTGGCCTTGACCTTTACCCTACTGACATGACTCTTGCGCATGACACATTGCCTCAAGGTGGTTAAATTTTGTGCAAAATTATTTTGAAATTAACTGAAATTCATTCATACTACCCCCAACACATATGACCTGGCTGTAACCTTGATCTTTAACCTATGGACATATCTCTTGTGCGTGACACATCGTTTCGATATGGTTGACATTTGTGCCATGTTATATTGAAATTGATCAATAGGGAAAAAAGCTATGGCCTGGACACGAAAATGGAGGGACGGCCGAACGGAAGGACTAAACTTAAACTATATGCAAGAAAGTACAACTAGAGTAAAGTACAACCAAACCAAACAAAGCCAGGTTATCAAAGATATACTTAAATCGGCAATGTCCGCGAAGTATGATTTTGCTCTTCGTTTTCTTTCGCCATCTACGGCGTACATGACCCCCCGATACTGATAATGAAAAGAGGCCCATTGGCCCTAAAGCGCTCACCGGAGTAAGGTCATCTAGATTTGATAAGGCTAAAAAGATCCTGGTCGTGATGATGTAAACTGCATGAATGAAAGTGATCTACTTTTTGACCGATCTGACCTATTTTTGAATTTTGAATCTGGCCCAAATAAGGACTCTAAAGTGCACAAAAGATTTTCTAAGATTTGGCCAAGTGACCTACTTCTTGGCCCGACGTGACTTGATATTAACTTTTTCTGAAATATCATCAAGACAAACATTCTGACAATGTTTCATGAGTATCAGAGTGAAAATGGCCTTTAGACTGCACACAAGGTATTTTCTAAAATTTGCCCCATGACGTATATTTTGACACCACGTGACCAAATTTCAAACTTGTCAGAGACCTCATTTAGAAAAAAAAAAAAAAACATTCTGACCAAGCTTCATGAGTATCAAGCTTGAAAGATTTGACCCCGTGACCTAGTTTTCGACCCGATGTGACCCAATTTCGAACTTGTCAGAGAATTTATCAAGACAAACATTCTGGCAAAGTTTGTATGAGTATCAGGCTGAAAATATGGCCTCTAGAGAGCGCAAAAGTTTTTTCTAAGATTTGGCCCAGGAACCTACTTTTTGACCCGACGTGACCAAACTTCGAACTTGTTTGAAATGTTTAATGAGTATCAGGCTGAAAGTGTTGCCTCTAGAGTGCACATAAGGTTTTTCTAAGATTTGGCCCAGTGACTTACTGTTTGGCCCGACGTGACCGAATTTCAAACTTGTCCGAGACTTTATTAGGCAACATTCTGATTACGTTTCATGAGTATCAAGCTGAAAACAATGGCTTCTAGAGTGCACACAAGGTTTTTCTAAGATTAGGCCCAGTGAGGAACTTTTTGACCTGACGTGACCCAATTTTAAACTTGTTCGAGATTTTTTCCAGACAAACATCCTGATTAAGTTTCATGAGTATCTGGCCTCTACAGTGTACACATTTTTTTTTTCTGAGATTTGCCCTAGTGACCTACATTTTGGCTGGACGTAACCCAACGTGTCTAAGATTATATCCAAACATGCTGCCTAAGTTTCATTAGTATCAGGCTGAAAATGTGGTCTTTAGAGTGCCCATAATGTTTTTCTAAGATCTGGCCCAGTGGCCTACTTTTTTACTGGACGCGACCCAAGTTCAAACTTGTCTGAGATTTGATCCAGACAAACAGTCTGACCAAGTTTCATTAGTATCAGGCTGAAAATGTTGCCTCTAGAGTGCACACAAGGTTTTTTCTGAGATTTGACCCAGTGACTTACATTCATTTTGACCTGACATGACTCAATTTCAAACTTGTCTGTGATTTTATCCAGACAAACCTTCTGTCTAAGTTTTATGACTATCAGGCTGAAAATGTGGCCTGTAGAGTGCACACAAGGTTTTTCTAAGATTTGGCCCCGTTACCTACTTTTTGACCCGGTGTGACCCAATTTCAACCAAGTCCGCGATTTTATCCAGACAAACATTCTGACCAAGTTTCATGAGAATCAGGCTGAAAATGTGGCCTCTACAGCGCACACAAGACTTTTGTAAGATGTGACCCCGTGATCTACTTTTTGACCTGGCGTGACCCAATTTCAAACTTGTCTGTCATATTATCCTGAAAAAAACATTCTAAGTTTCATTAGCATACGGCTGAAAATGTTGCCTCTAGAGTGCACACAAGGTTTTTCTTAGATGTGGCCCTGTGACCTACTTTTTGACCCAATTTGACCCAATTTCGAAATATTTTACCAAGACAAGCATTCTGACCAGGTTTCATGAGGATCTTGCGGAAAATGTGGCCTCTAGAGTGCACACAAGGTAACTGTTGACGACTACACGAAGCACGACGGTCAACGGACGACGCACGACGAGCACCAGACACAGCACGATCACAAAAGCTCACCTTAAGCACTTTGTGCTCAGGTGAGCTAAAAACGTAACATACAGAGTAAGTCGACCGTGTGCGGGATATGCTGGGAGCACTTGTCGAAGAATGTCGGATTTTGCCAACCAAATCCTAATCATTTCAGCCCTTAAAGTGCCTTTTACTACTTTAATGCCACTTCTGCCAGAGAAGATCAGGGACCTAGATCAGACTACACAAAATGTACAAGCTGATGTTTAATATAAACTGTTCGCTTTGTAAAGGCATTCTGAAAAATGGCAGCCTTGAAATTGCTCCTTATATTAGGGTCCTATTTTTAAAATAAAAATGTCCACTGGGGTTTATGCGGACGGCGCTATAAGGGTTAAACGCAGAGAAAACAATACTTTTTACTTGCTCATCTTATTAAGTACTTATAAACAAATATTTATATAATGTCAAGACCACCATAACTCTCTGTCCTCATCCTTGATCTGTTCACATAAGTGGAAAAAAGGGCTCGTTTGAAACAAATGTGAGACCACTGCGGCTTTGATTTTGAAAAAAACAAAAAAAAAAACTTAATTTCTCAGCAATTTATCTACTTATGACTTGCACAGATTGACGAACCCACGTGACTGTTTGATACAGTTCACGGTGATTATCAGGTAAAAATTACTGACATTATTACTGAATAGAGCCATGTGTGTCATAATTCAGGGCAGATAATCAGTAAAATTGTAATATTACGGAAAAAGAGCCTTACTTCGCACGCACCGTCAGTCACACCAGAGAGTAACGTGGGTTTGCTAAACTTTGCTATGTAGTAGATGTTTATATAAGTAGAGAGGAATATTTCCGACAAGGAGAATTACATGTATAATAGTGCCTCTCTGTGAAAAAGGGGGTTTTAATACATGTTCGTAATGCACCATACTAAGCAAGTCGTTGTATAATATGGACTAGTTTTGTCTAGAAAAAGAAAACCGACTGAACCATGAAATAAAATGGTCCTTTGACATGCAGAAAGTTTAATCATAGCAAAAGAGTTTCGACTCAAGTTAGCCTGCGCAAACAGCGCAAGCTGACATAGCTCGAAACTTTTTTCAGATGCATTTAAACCCAATTTTTCACAGTATGGCCGATATCATTTAAAAAAACGTACAGAACTTCGAAATCACAGCAAAACTTCAAAAAAATATTTTGTGATCACCCTTCTGATTTATGCTTATCCCTGTGTCTCTGTGCATGATATTTTGGCAATAAAACTCAATCTAATGTATCTAGTCTTTTACTTCGAAACGGTTCAACACATCACAGCAAACTCTTAACAAAATCAACAGTAACAGCGAAAAAACAAATACGTACTCAAAGTAACTACCAATACTATATTATGCGTGTGTATACAAGTAAAAGTAAAATAATACTGACACAAAAATCGTGTGGCACACTACGAATATACAAGAACTGTAAATGACCGTGACAAAATACCCCCACTATGTGCTTTCATTGAAGCAATGAGGCAATATATATCATGTTCAAATTTTTTGTGTATAATAATACCTCATTGTCTTTAGTAGAATTCTTCAAGTTAAAGGCGTGTTTAGACCCACTATGGGACCACGAGTAAACTAAAATCAATGGCAACATATACGAAATACAATCAAATGCTACTATCTTCACTAACGGTGGCCTATTTGGTTGCAATGCTGTGTCTAATTAGTTTATTCAGGCTTTGATTTCTCATTGTTATTCTCGTTATAGGTTAGTTAATGTTTTGTTTAAGAAATGGGCACCGTATCTAATCCAATAATATCACGCTGTTTCGCAAGACTTGATCGCTTTCTTACCAAATATGTAGAAGAGTGCTCAAAGAGAGATAAGTCTATCCAACTGGCGATAATAATAATTGACTGATTGAATAGAGTTATACACCGCTTTTAACATTATTTCAGCCTTGGAGTTAATGTATGTCAACCAAGACTAGGTCGATGCATAGGCATGAAAAAATTTCTATCGTTAAAGCCTCATAGCCCCTTCCCTTTATTATCCAACGTTTTCTGGAAGAAGGTAAATTATCAATGAGACTTTGTGAAATAAATTTGAGGATCTGACGTCAGATGACAGATAAGCGGCATTTTTTTATGAGGCGAGTCCGTCGTAAAAAAAGCAAATGTTGATTGACAGGCCTGTAAACCTGGAACTAGATTCAAAGACATGGTTTCTCGGTACTTGTAGGTGTTTTTTACATACAGTATAACCTGTAGAACGGAGTACTAAAACGGACTTGCTTAAGACTGGTGCATGCTTAACTCTTTATCAGACGACAAAATTTCACACTGGTCCAAATTGAAAGCATTAACTGACGACAAATGAAAGATGGCTCAAATGATTTGATTTGTTTCTGAAAGGTTAGGCAACAATTGTGAGAAAGGAAGAAAATGCTGGTTACCAGCTTTTTCTCCTATTCGCACAATGTTTTCAAAGGTCTTCATTCCCAGGATCGTTAGAAGTCGTGATTGTTTGGTAAAGGATTAATACTGGTACATTTACACAATTTTGCCTTTGTTGGAATCAATACGTGTGCATGGCTTGCTTAAAGCTTACTTGTTCAAAAGAGGTGGGAACTAGCACAGGTTTTTTCGTAATTACAGATAGAGTGCATCCTGTAACAATATCGTACACATACCTTTGGTGTGGGCATAAAACGAGTAAGTGATAACTGTTATATCAGTAAACCTAGTTTTGGCTTACCGATAATTGCTGATTTAGATACTTGCTATCGATCAAGCATCATAGTGAAGAGAGTCTTATTTGTTTTGGACAGGCGACGGAAATGTCTTATTTAGTGAGCTGCATCTACTTATGCAATACAAACAAGATGCATGTACGCAAGCAAATAATACGTTCCTCTTAGAATTAGAAGTTCCTCTTGTCGCTATATAATAGATATTAAGAACATGTGCTAGTTTTCTGCGCTCACAGGTTTGCGCATGTTTCTTTGTTATAAACTCTTCTATATTTCATTGGGTCACTATGAAAGTGAGATAGTATATTTTTATATGTAATATGTTGCTTGCCTATTAAGTATCTGGAAATCACAAGTGCGGAAAAAAATGGGAGATTTATAAATGATCGGGATGCCAAATCATGCAAAAATAGAGGTTTATTATAAAGGGAGGTAATCCGTTGTCAATAACTTTTAAAAATGCACCGTATCTCTTAAAAATATCCCGTTTGATATACTTTTTTTTTTGTAATTTCTTACAAGACATTAGAAAACACTATTTCTGTGCATTTAAAAAAAACAATCTGTCCCCTAAAATTCGCAGAAAACTGATCAGAAAACAAGTCTTTGTTGACGCGTAAGAATGTTTCTAATTGTTGCATTTTGCTCGGCAACATATGATTTTCTTTTCATTTTCTTATCCCGCATACAAATTACATATTACCATCTGAGCGAAAATGACAAAAATCTGTCCCTGGGAAAAGATTGTGACATCTGTCCTTAAGATTTAGTTTCTATGCTTATAAGAAGGGACTTGAGGCTTTCACTAAACGATTAAACCTAATCCATACTGATATTGTCTGCAAGGAAAATGGACAAAGATGAGCCTACACATCCCTGCAGACAGATCTTTGTACATTTTCACCATTACAAAAAAAAAATATTGATTGAATGGCGTTTTAAGCCTCTTTCAACATTGTTTTAGTCATATCACGGTGACCAGTCTAATATTCATATATTTCCTGGGTTTCACCAGTACTAGGCTGGGGCCCTAAAGTGTCCTGCCCACTCTCATGGAAAGCCTAGTGTTTCCAGTATTGCTCGAACCCGGGGTCTTTACGCTAGAAGTCTCACAGTTTACCTCTGAGCTACGCAGGACCCTTAAATAAATTGATAAAGACTCACAATGTCCTATTTTTCGAAAACAGACACAACAGCTACAAACCCCCCCCCCCCAAAAAAAAACCAAACAAACAAAAAAACAAAAAAAAAAACAAGAGGGCCATTGGCCCTAAAGCGCTCACCTGAGTAAAGTCATCTACAGTTGATAAGGCTGAAGAGATCCTGGTTTTAATGATGTAAAACACATGAGTGCAAGTGACCTACTTTTTTAACCAATGTGACTAAATTCCAAACTTGTCCAAGATATCATTAAAACAACACTCTGTCTAAGTTTCATCAGTATCAGACTGAAAATGTGGCCTCTACGGTGCACACAAAGTTTTTCTAAGATTTGGTCCAATGACCTACTTTTTGACCAGATGTGACCCACTTTAAAAGTTGTCCAGGAAATCGTCAAGGCAAACTTTCTGACTAAGTTTCATGAGAATCAGGCTGAAAATGTGGCCGCTAGAGTACACACAATATTTACCTAAGATTTTGCCCTGTGATCTACTTTTTGATCCAACATGACCCAATTTTTTTCTTGTTCAAGATATCATCAAGACAAACATTCTGACCACGTTTCATTAGTATTAGGCTCAAAAATTGGCCTCTAGGGTGCACGGAATGTTTTCATAAGATTAAGCCCAGTAACTTGCTTTTTGACCAAACATGGCCGAATTTTAAAGATGTCCGAGATATTATCAAGACAAACATTCTGACCAAGTTTCATAAATTTTAGGCTGAAAATGTGGCCTCTAGAGTGCACATAAAGTTTTTCAACGATCTGGCCAAGTGACCTACTTTTTGACCGCACATGATCCATTTTCATCCTTATCCAAGGTATTATCAAGACAAACATTCTGACCAAGTTTCAAGAGTATTAGGCTGAAAATGTGGCCTCTAGAGTGCACACAAGGTTTCTCTAAGATTTGGCCCCGTTACCTACTTTTTGACCCGACATGACCCAATTTCGAACTTGTCCGATATCAAGACAAACATTCTACCCAACTTCTATGTGTTTCAGGCTGAAAATGTGGCCTCTAGAGTGCACACAAGGTTTTCTAAGATTTGGCCCAGTGACCTACTTTTTGACCCGAAATAACCCAATTTCAAACATGTCCAAGATATTATTAAGACAAACATTCTGACCAAGTTTCATAAGTTTCAGGCCGAAAATGTGTCCTCTAGAGTGCATGCAAGGTTTTTCTTAGGTTTTTCCCCAGTGATCTACTTTTTGACCCGACATGACCCAATTTCGAACTTGTCCGAGATATTATCACGACAAACATTCTGACTAAGTTTCATGAGTATATGACTGAAAATAGCCTCTAGAGTGCACACATGGTAATTGTTGACGCATGGACAACGGACGACGGACAACGGACGCCGGACGACGCACGACGGACGCCGGACACAGCACGATCACAAAAGCTCACCTTGAGCACTTCGTGCTCAGGTGAGCTAAAAAATCCTACATAACAACTATAATTGTAGATAACCTCTTAAGTCGTGTAAACAAAAATGAGTATAATAATAAAAACTGAGATCATAAACAACTGATACAAAAACTCATCAGAATATAAAAACTGGCAAAATTACAGATCAAAATTTAAAACATAAAGACAATTAAGCGACATCGTTAGCATCCAAACAAATCAAAGCAGTCTTACTTTTACAATGGAGCAGTGTATCTTAGCAAAGTCCATAAAAATCCCCCCAGTCTATTTAACTCTTTATCAAACAACAAAACTTCAGATATGTCCAAATTAAAAGGATTTTCAGACAAAATAAAAGTTATTCAAAAATTGAAATTTGATTTTGGAAAGGGTAGAGGACACTATGGGAAAAGGAGAAAATGCTGGTTACCAGGATTTTCTCCTTTACCCACAATGTTTTCAAAATCCTTTGTCCTCAGAGTCCCTTAAAGTCGGGATTGTTTGGTAAAGGACTAAACGCCTACATGTACATCGAACTTGTTAAATCTCATTCTGTCCAATACTTGTAGGGTACAGCACAGAAAGCAGTGCAATTTAGACTCGATGATATTTAGGGCTTCATTTGTATGAATTATTTATTACGTCGCTTTCAACAACTTAGCAATAATATCATAAAAACACCTCTCTTACTAAAATCTTTTTTCTTGATTTTCTAAGTGCTTGGCTTTTGCTCTGAAGACTCAGATATATGTATACGTCCGGGTGAAATTAGAAAGAAAAATTAAGACATAACCAAACACGGAACTGGAAATCTCGTTTGCTCAGACAAAGGTACGCACCAATTATCGTATGATCGGAAACACAGGGTGCGACCCATATTGTGTTCAGATAGATGTAGCATGAATCAAACGACGATTTGAAGTTCCGATATTTTTAATACATATAGTAGCCATGCTCTGTGAAAAGAAGGTTTAATCTTTCTGCAAAAAAGTTTTGACTCAGATCATCCTGCGCAGTCCGCGCAGGCTGACATGGGTCGCAACTGTTTGCTTTTGGTAAGTTTTCAGCATGTCAAAGGGCTTGTCTGTCTCATGATTTAGTAGGGTGTTAGACAAAATGGATTTTATGGATCCATAATTGTATAGTGACTTACTTGGTAAAATGCATCACGGTGATGCACTAAACCTCCTTTTCACAGAGAATGACTCATAAATACTCTTACGACCAACGGTCTTGACAACTGCAGAAATCGACAGGCCAAGCTCCACTACACTGACATCTCCTACATAGAGCATCAAATGTAGGCAATACACAGGTATCTGACATTAAGATATAGTTAAACCCCAGGGTAGTCCTATACCCATTTACTACGATACTTTGACATGGTTGACCTGATTAGCATAATATAAAAGCAGAAAGATAGATTCATTAATTAAATGGTGCTTTAGGCGGTTTCCAACATCATTTCAATCATAACACGACAACTCGGGTATTCATGTATGTCCTGGGTTTCATCACCGCCATGCTGGGGCTATGAAGTTAGTAGTATAACTTACAATTCTAACAACTTCCTTTTCCTGTTCAAATATTCGCGATTATTAACTAGCAGTAACTGTCAAGTGTGGCATTGTTATCATTTCTAACACTTTACCGTTAAAATAAAATCTTAACGCTCATACTTTTGATAGCTCGAGAAAAATGTGGACAAAGCAGCGATGTTTGCTAAACAATTGTTCCCTTTTACACAAAGGTTATTCGTACCGTTGATAAACAATAATTCTGTTCCCTTACACGCAATACAGTTATAATGTTTCTTGTAAGTATAACAATAGTCTTTACAGTCAAGGATCAAAAACAGGGATGTGCTTCCCGCTATAGTATGCCTTCTAAATACGGCCACGAAAGTCGAAATATCTACGAAAAATGAAGGCATTTATACGGGGGTCCACTGTGTACAAATTAATTTATTCATCGTCCACTTCAGATACAAGGATTAATCCATAATTCTTTCTGAAATCCTTTTTTTTTTTAAATATTACGTGGTGACTTCAGATTACCCCCCTCCCAAACTTCGTATGTGGGGGTATGAAAATATCTGACTTCATGTATAGTCACGTCGCTTCGTGTGCTATGGTGTTTTGTCTCGTGCTCATAAATTTTGAATAGAGAAAAGAAAAAGAAAGTTTAAAATTTTAACCCGGGCTCCGAAAAATCGAACACATTGCAAGTTGAATAGTGTCACAATTTAACAAGATCATTAACTAAGACATTTAATTGGCGGGAATGGAATGACCAATCAAATTATGTAAAACATTCCTCGTTTTTACATCGATTTTTAACTACTAGTGCAGGCAAATTCATATGGACCTTGGAAAAAATACTAGGCAAAAAAGATGTCGGCGTCTGGAAGTCTATCTAGCACTATTGGTCTATTGAAACGTCGACTAAAAACTAATTTGAACTCGAAACTTAAGTATAGTTTCTAAAGTCTAGAGTTAAACAAGTTTACTACTAGGTTTAAATGTCAGTCTCGAGCACTATTGCACCACAAATATAGGCAAAAAATCCCCACCATTAGGGCAGTCGGATGGATGACAGTAGAATCTCGAGCAAAAATTTGATTATTTCCATTTAAGCGTTCATCAGTATCCGTATAACTACCCCTCCCACAGAGAATCATTGATTGATTGTATGGTATTTAACGGCGTTTTCAATATTATTTCAGTTATATCGCGGCGGCCGGTGCACCTATTCATGCTTTCTTGGAGCTTCCTTTACCAGTACTCCGTACAATATTTTTTCGGGCTACTAACTGCTTTCCCGCATAACCATCGTCGAAACAATGGTCAGCGGTGAGAGAGGAATGAATCCTGTCGCATTTACTATCATCAATCTTCGAAAAGAAATTGGCCGAGCCGGGGATGAAACTAGCGACCTCCTGTTCTCAAGTCCTGTATGCTTCCGACTGAGCTACCGGGGCTCGGCACAGAAAATCAAGTTTGTGTTGAATATTTCGATAAATTGAAACTAATATTCCGGATCGATTTCTTGCTGCCACTTGCACTCAAAACAGCGAACCTTTAGAGTATATTTACTTTCAGCTCCTGCTTCTACTTCATTATTTTCTAGTAACAAAATACTGTAAAATCACTCAAAAATTTTTTTCCCGTTCCCTCTTACAAAATATTGTAATTTTGTGTATAATAGTCTTTTTGTAACATATATGAAAACTAACTGAGATATACATATACAAGCATTTCATACTGGAGCTCACTAGTCACTCGTACTAACTCCAAGCAGTGGACAAGATGGCAATATTCTACTAAAATAAGGACGACATGAACTAATGTTAAATACATGCATGCGAGTATAATGTAGTGAAAAAGAAAATTCTAGCATAGAAGAAATTCTTCTTTAGCCACAATACTTATTAATACTCTGCTGCACAATTAAGATTTTCTGTATTTGGTACTAAAATTAACTATTATCATTCAGTTACACAACTGGTACAATGGTGTAATTGCTTTTCGGCTCACATTTGTGAGGGGAAGTGAGATATGCACTCCCGGTTGAGACCATGACAATAGGAGAGATTCATTGATCAAGTACACTATACTACTGAATTTTTAAAAAAATCCATGTATACTGATATTTCCTTTTTTCCGTAATCGAACTCATAATCTCCACTTAATATCAACCCATTACCATACAAACTACGTGTGGCTTTAGACAGTTCACCAAGTGATACACGTGACCAACATGAGAATCACATGTATTTAAAGCAATCTCATTGTGAATGACGTTGGTAACATCCTCGAGAAAAGGAGCAATTCAGTTATTGCTTGGTACAAACAATTGATATTTTTCCCATGGTTTTTCCTAGATATGTCTACAGTAGGTCTTGCGTTTGTACGATAATTGTTTTAACGTCTGTATATCTGTTACACATATTTCGATCAGTCCGACTCCGTTCTATAGCTCAAATCACTGTAACTCCTCCAAAGCTCTCGTAAATTTCAAAATCTCTATCAAAGACATATTGAGACGTTTCTCCAAGCACTGGTAGAAAAATTCTGGCGCCTGGTAAGAAAAAACGATAAGATAGGAAGATAATTACAGTGAAGACATAAGGTATATAAATAAGTCATGCTCTGGCAAAAGTGGGTTTGATGCATTTCTGTGATGCATTATATCAAGCAAGTCATTATAAAATTATGGATCCATAAAATCCATTTTGTCTAACAACCGACTAAAGGTACAATGATCCTTGGACCTACAGAAAATATGCAAATCGCAAAAAGAATTGGCCGAGGTCAGCCTGCGCCTGGGTTGATATTTTTTGCAGGTGCATTAAAGCCCTTTTTCACAGAGCATGGCCCACATGAATGGGGTTGTTACGGCCGGTCCAGAACTACAGTCATGTTCAACTGAAACACGTGCATGTTTGTAAAACAACAGCAACGCAAGTGGCTGCCAACGCTAAGGGACAGAAACTTTGTCGGTGAAAATTCTGAGACGAAGAAGGGACATAACTGTGTCAAAATGCATGTTTTCTGAGGGCAACCTGCCCTTCTGCTATAGGATCCCCTTTACATACTTATTAACTAGTCAGAATTTGAAGTGAATAACTACAATACTTAACGACTGAAATATCTGAATATGCAAGTCGCTGCACGACGACGACACAGACGATGCCAGAACTATGCCAACAACTCAACATTTTTTTTTTGATAGAAGCTGAACTAGATTACAAGAAAATCCTTAGACCATTTATCGCTCACCTGGACATTTGTTTAGATCAATTATGCCATCATTTGTTCTCTGCACTGAAATAACAAAGCTCGCTATTTGCAAATCTCTAAACGAAAATTTTATGTTTCAAAAATGTTCATCAATTAATTATTAAGATTTTAATTTTACCTTGATATAAGACAAGAAAAGCGTTATGAAAATGGGCGAAGAAATATTTCTTGCGATTTAACATGAATATCGTGAAAACAATTTGACATGAATTAGGTGAAGGCAAACAACTTGACAAAGTTTAATGTGGGGATTTGATGAAACTGTGGTCATGAAGATTTTTTACCACTGGCCTACCAGGAGCGAGTACAACATAGATCAGGATAATACCGCACAGAACGCGTATTTCTATCTTGGATCTATGCTGGCTGCAAAAGCAGTCTGATCTCAATCCACATTACGTTGTGCATAGCACCCTAAAGGTTATAGGGACATAAACGTAGTGTTTACCTCGGTCCTCATAACTTTCAGCTGCATCAGAAGTCGGCCATCGAATTCCATGAACGCCGGTATACATCTGCAAGTAGAACACAGGTAGTTATGGGAAATCTTACATCTTTAAGCACTTTACAAAATTCTAATTATGTCACCAATGCTCAGCAACAGGACTTTTGATAACAACACATATTTGAGTAACTTCTGAAATATTTATCTGCTTATAGCTTTGATCAACCATCCAAAACTTACATCAATCTCTTTATCTATTTTCACATTTATCAATCGAGCAAAAGTTGGGCATTTCCAAAGGTTTCCTGTGCGGGGCGGGCCTGCATGGCTCAGTGGTAAGGTGCAGGATTTTAACCTGGAGGCCCCGGGTTCGATCCTCATTCAAAACGCAGGGTCCTTCATGGGAATGGTCTTCGGCAAGACATTCCAGAACCCTAGTCCACCACTGTTAGAACTCGGAGTATACACGAGTAAGTGACCTGTCGCCGTGATCTGAATAAAACAATGTTGAAAGCGGCGTAAAAACAGTCATAAATCAATCAATGAAGCAATCCACCCATCAACAAAGATTAAAACCTTTCCATTAGGGAATTTCAACTGAAAACATATGATATGAAGACGGGTGTCCTGTTCCTACACTACCGTCTCCCTCATTCGAGTACTTACTCAGTAAGTTTGATGTTTCGAAGCCACTTGATTAGTTCTTCTTGACCCATATTGAGGATGGCGGAGTTTAACATGTGATGAACTGGGGTTCCTACAAAAATCAGCGCTATCATGATAAACATTGTTCAAATTACTCCAAACATGACCTAAAATGGGTAAAAATACATTTTTTCATCGTCCACAATTGTATAAATCATGATTTACATCTATTTAAACAAAAACACTTATCTTCTTATCTGTCTATCGTTACCGAGAGTGATCTAAATTATCAATAATTATACTATCATATTTAAGCATTAAATTTTTTCAACAACATCTATAATGATTCCATACAAATAATTAAACCCAAATTGTATTTAAATGCATACGTCATGACCTACATTTTTCATGAAAGCATACACAATCGTCTCTATTGTCCATAAATATATACGCATGATCATGACAGTACATAATTATCATGTTCATCATAATTTGTGTTATCCGTCACTACATCTGAATTCATTTACATTGTCCATGACCACACACACCGTGGTTTATATTTCCGTAACTATATACATACATATCTAAAATGTCCATAACAAATCTTCTTTGGAAAGGAGACTTAATGCGTTTGCAAAGAGTATCGACCCATATCAGACTGGGCGGATCATACTGGCTGACATGGGTAGGTACTATTTGAAGATGCATTAGGCCCCCTTTTCACAGAGCATGGCTCATATTTTAAAATTTTGTTGCAGGAGAAAATGCACGGTATAAGCACTCTTTTCCCTTTTTTTCACGTTTTCATAAGTGGTCTGCTACAAAACGAGAATCGTTGCCTGTAGGATGAAAAGAGTTTAGAGAGACTTTGTATAAATGTGTGGTTCATCACTGATAGTACATGACAATATGACAATACAAATGTACTTACCAGCGCTGGTATGAGATGAGAGAGACATAGAATGAACCATGGCCGGATTCCCATGATCTGAGAAGAAATGAAACAAACCATAAATCCAAGATCCAGTTAGTATATGATATATGATAGGTGCAATTTTTAGAAAATCAACGAATTATGAAATAATCCTCCATGTTGTTCATATTCAAAGTTCCAAGATTAGTAAAACAGCTGACTTAAAATAAGAATTGGTGGTTGGTGTTTATGGTCATGTGTTCAAATACAGTATCAGAATCTGAACCGAGTTAGTAGAAATATTTAGTAAGAAATGCGCATACGTTTTGATGAATAATCACGATGAAATGTGAGCATTATGCCATTATTCCGGTAAATAAAGATTGTAAAACAGGAGGGTCATTGGCCCTAAAGCGCTCACCTGAGTAAAGTCATCCACAGTTGATAAAGCTGAAGAGATCCTGGTTTTAATGATGTAAAACACATCAGTGTAAGTGACTTACTTTTTGAATCAGTGTGACTAAATTCCAAACTTATCCAAGATATCATTAAAACAAACATTCCGACCAAGTTTTATGAGTATCAGACTGATAATGTAGCCTCTACGGTGCACATAAGATTTTTATAGAATTTGGTCCAGGGGCCTACTTTTTGACCAGATGTGACCCAGTTTGAAACTTGTCCAAAGATATCATCAAGGCAAAATTTCTGACCAAGTTTCATGAGAATCAGACTGAAAATGTGATCTCTAGAGTGCAGACAAGGTTTACCTAAGCTTTGACCAAGTGACCTACTTTTTGCCCCGACATGACCATTTTCCAAACTTGCCTGAGATATCAACACGATAAACATTCTGACCAATCTTTATCAGTATTAGGCTGAAAATGTAGCCTCTATGGCGCATCCAAGGTTTTCCAAAGATTTAGCCCAGTGACCTACTTTTACAACTAACATTACCCAATTTCAAACCTGTCCGAGACATCATCAAGACAGACAATCTGACCTAGTTTCATGAGTATCCGACTACACGTGTAGCCTCTAGAGTGCACACAAGGTTTTTTCTAAGATTTGGCCAAGTGACCTACTTTTTGACCGGACATGACCCAATTTCGATTTTGTCCCAGATATTATCAAGACAAACATTCTACCCAACTTTCATGACTTTTAGGCTGAAGATGTGGCCTCTAGAGTGCACACAAGGTTTTTCTAAAATTCAGCCCAGTGACCTACTTTTTGACCCGAGAAGACCCAGTTTTTAAACTTGTCCGCGATATCATCAAGACAAACATTCTACCCAACTTTCATGTGTTTCAGGCTGAAAATGTGGCCTCTAGAGTGCACTTAAGGCTTTTCTAAAATTTGGTCCAGTGACCTACTTTTTGACCCGATATGACCCAATTTCAAACTTGTCCAAGATATCATCAAGACAAAAAATTCTGACCAAATTTCATAAGTCTCAGGCTAGACTGCACACAAAGTTGTTCTTAGATTTGGCCCAGTGACCTACTTTTTGACCCGACATGACCCAATTTTGAACTTGTCCAAGATATCATCAAGACAAACATTCTGACCAAGTTTCATGAGTACATGATTGACAATGTAGCCTCTAGAGTGCACACAAGGTAATTGTTGACGCCTGGACGACGGACTACGGACGACGCACGCCTGACACAGCACGATCACAAAAGCTCACCTTGAGCACTTCGTGCTCAGGTGAGCTAAAAATGAAGTTTTTTTTTTCAAAAAAGACCAACATTATATAACGTTTCCACAATGTTTAACTAGTCATCATGCAATAAAAAAAATAAGACAGGCCTTTACTGATCTATGTAATTCGAACTTGATCATGTCCATATAACTTATCAAGGTTTCAATCTTAATAATGGGCAATGGTGCATATCTTCCGAATGTAGGCTTGTTCTGACGACCGAATAATTAATAAATGAACCATGGCTGGGTCAAACAAAAGCGATACATAACCCTTTTAGATACACAAAACACCGAGTAATTAGGTAGACCATAGTAAGGAATTGTATAAAGAAAGTGTCAAATTAGGTCAATACATTGCAACGAGTTTTTTTTCATTTCAGTCTAAAACAACTATTACTGCAGGTGGCAAAAGGAAGAAACATGATTTGGAGTGAAGAAGTGAAGCGTTTTCTTTGAATTATAAAATATTTTTGTGAGAGGGTCAATTGCTTGTTCCGTACAAGATTGACAGCAGGCACAAGCAAAATATCATACTGTTTTCATTGCTATCCCCTGGCGTTGTATTCGGAGTCACTTTTCCTCGACCTCTGAGCTCTTTTAGCAGACCTTGAAATGATTTCTCAAATGGGTATTTTCCGCTGAAGTCGAAGTACAATTTGGCCCCTAAAATAGTCCCAACCCAGCCGTCCGGTCGGTACTTTTTCTGCATCATTAGAGGGATATAGTCCTTCTTTAGTTGGAATGTATATTCTGCCTCTGAAAGAAGATTTAATCTTTTGAAATTTACGGCCGTTAACGCATACAATTCAATGATGTTCAGGAGGCAGTGCACCTGGCCATGCTGCCTGGGTCATCTTAAAGTACTAAAACTACTGGAAAATACGTTAATCTTGCGGAGATCGAACAAGTTACACCCAAATTATATATCACACGCTTTAACCCATTAAATTCAGTACATTGTCAATTCAACTGAGCGTTTATGACGGATATTTAAGTTTTATCTTTAGACAAACTGACGTTTTGCTTAGCTGTTTCCCTTACCTGTTCGACAGTTAGGACTCTGTTTGTACTTTTCAGACATACATACTAACACGACAGCTGAATTTTCTATGGCCTCCGTCATTGTCTCTAACGTGGCTTTACCCATCTTTTCTATGTCAATCCAAATTGCATAGCCCTCTGCCTATAGTACAGAACATATTTTTATCTACATGTTAATCAACTAGGTAGAAAGTAATCATAGTATCATACTGAACAATGGTAATTTTCTTTTCACAGTCGAAAGTCGAAGTCCTTACACTGTTTTACCCGTCGATCTAGTCTGAATATCCGTCAGCCTGTCAGTTAACAGAAAAAACAGGTTTGTTTGAATCCAACCATTGAAGTCCATTTTCAGAATGCAATTTTCCTGTAAGAGGAAGCTGCTCCTGTTACAACAGTGTTTTCCATGAGATCAAAAAGGGTACTTTTCCTTTCCTGCATCCCTATATGTCACTTAAAACAGCTTTCGGTATGTCTAAATATACAAGATGCAGATTAAACGCTTTTTATGTCACCGTAAGCAATCTGCATCGTGTCACATCGTACATCTTAGGTATGATGGTTATTAGTATTTATTTTTCAAATCAATACGGTATCATTTGATATTATCTACGAGACTACGACAGAGTGGGGCACCAATACAAAAAGTTTCTGGCAATATCTCCTTGGTGTCACATAGATAATGTTTTGCTTGCTAATGTACTGCTAGCGGTAATCAAACCAGGGGCTGTATTCACCAACCTAGCCTTAAGAACATACTTGGTCTTATTCTATATTTAGAAAGAAACACATCTTCTGAATGGCTGAACCACTTGGTTTAGCCAATCAGAGGTTGTGTTACTTTCAAATTCAGAAAGTTCTTGAGCATTAAACTAAGACTGTTCTTAAGAACGGGTGGTGAATACGGGCAAAGGATTTCTCTATAACAAATTAAATGTTGCGATCACTGAGTCAAGAAAGATCCCACTTCTCAGTTGATTGATTGATTGAATGGTGTTTTACGTCACTTTCAACAATATTTCAATCATATCACGGCGACGGCTCACATATTCATGTATTTCCTGGGTTTCACCAGTACTAGGCTAGGGCTCTGAAGTGTCTTGCGCAAGGACACCCCACGAAAAACCTAGTGGATCCAGTGAGGCTCGAACCCGGGGCCTCCAGGTTACGAGTTCTTCACTTTACCACTGAGCCCCGCAGGACGCCCACTTCTCAGACTATTTAAACAACAAACTAACAAGGTGAAGATAATAATAATAATAAAGAGATAAAATTATCTGGAATACTAATTAGATCTGGGAAACCTCATCAAAAAGGGCCTTTAGAAGCTAACTTTTGTACAATTGTAAAGTTGGTCTCGATTACTTTATGAACTATATGAAGACAGCAAAACAAAAGTAAAGGTAAGAATTTTATCACTTACTCGAAGCCTGTCCCTAATAGCAAGCACAATTTCCTTATCGGCCCAAGCATAACTGAGGAAGACGTGGGTTTTGGATTTGTTCGTTTTTGGCCCTGTAACAAGTATTAAAAACGGTATATAAACAATGAGATACACAGTTTATGTTTCTGTATTAACTGTGTACCGTTCAACTTGCGTTTCTTGCCTTGTTATGTGTTCCCAGTTCTTTGAATTTGACGTTACGCTTGTTTGTATCAGGCCATGAAATATATGAGTCATGCTATGTGAGTAGTAAAGGAGGGTAGACCTCGGACAGCGTCCAAGGTCTACCCCCCAGAGTCCCGGACACGCCCCTTTTTGTCCGAGGTCTACCCTCCCAGAGTGCCATTTTGTCCGAGGTCTACCCTCCCGGGAGAAAAAAAAGCCGCATCACCGAAGAATTTGGCGGTAATTCGGCTTCCGCGCGTAGAAATACAATAAAAAATAGTGCATCACTAGGTTCGGGAGGGTAGACCTCGGACAAAAAGTAGTTCCGGCAGGTGAATCAGGCAGAGACCCTCGTTGGACTTAGTCTTTTTTTGGAGAGTTGTTCTTTATCTCTATTACCCGTCGGACTTAGTCTTTTTTCCACAATTTGATTAAAAAAGTAGTTCCGGCTGATGTAAACAAACGTAAACAAACGTTTTGATTGGTCGAGACGTTTTCCCGCCAAAATTCAATGGGTTATTTCCCTTTTCAGCTTGGATCAAGGCAAAGATTCTCGTTGGACTTAGTCTTTTTTCACAATTGCCTTTAAAAAGTAGTTCCGGCTAATGTAAACAAACAGGTTGGTTCAGGCAAAGACCCTCGTTGGACTTAGTCTTTTTTTGGAGAGTTGTTCTTTGTCTCTATTACCGTCGGACTTAGTCTTTTTTTCCACGATATGGTTCCAAAGACAAAAGACTCTTCTATTGGTCTTAGCGATATTGACAATTTGAAAAAAGATAGACTTTTCTTGGGGAATGGTTAGCCCTTAAAAGGACTGTTTTTGGAGATTGAACTGTCTTTTTTTGTCTTTTTTCTGTGTCTTTTTTGGCTTTTTTTGTTGTGTTTTTTTCCTCTATTGAGAACTTTTCTTTGTTTCTTTGGGTGTCTTTTTGAGTTTGAGTTTTGGAACCTTTGGGATCTTGAAGTCTTTGAAGTTGTCGATGTTTTTTCCATGTTTTCCCAACCCTATTTTTGTCGGTGATACATAGGTGGGATCGTATCGTTGTTTTTTGTGAAGTTGCTCATCATCGTCTTTCTCTATTTCTCGTTTTTTATTTTTTATCTTCTCTTCCTTTGGTTGACGATCTTTCTCTAGCTGTGTTTCCTTTGAGTGTTGCTTTTCCTTTGAGTGTTGATTTTCCTTCGACTGATTTTCCTTTGACTTCTGATCTTTCTTTTTTACAACTGATACGAGGGAATCTGTTAGTCTTCGAAGACTGGTTTTATCAAAGTCGAACTCCACCGGAATCTTCACAATAACAGGCGTAGTTGACTGTCTTTGCTGACATATTGTCTCGATGTTTCTGTTCAATGTTTTCAACTCCTCTAAAATCTGAGTTATTGTAGCATCTTGTTTTGATATCATCTGTCGCATCTCTTCCTCGAATTTGTTAACTGGCGCTGCCATTGGCTCAATGAAAGTCGAATTCATGGTTGACGCTAGAATATCTCCACTGTTTCCACTCTGTGGCAAGGAGTTGTCTAAGATGTAGTCGGCTAAGTTGTAATTGGCTAAGCTGAGATTCATCTTTACCGTTAACAGTATGTTTTTACTCGTACTACTCGAAGATCGAGAGCCGAATGATTGTAGAGAAATATCGTCAACGTTTTATAGATTGGTAGAGGATTGACCTACTTTGATACAGAATTAAGAGCGCGGACCCGGTCGGAAGCACCCACGAATGATTATAACACTTACAGAGAGAAAATGATAGAAATCTGGGGTACTAGTTAACCGATTGATCTGAGCTCTATTGCGAATGTAACATATCCTATGATTGAACGAAAACAACTGGATTCTTGTCAAGCAGAAATGATAATCTTTCGATTTTTTACATAGTTATATTGCTTACTTGCAAAAGGATGAACTACACTATATTAGGAAATATTATTTGGGATGAGATTTTTCTTAGAGTTATGTAGAATTTTGTTTTGACAAAATTTGAAAAGATAGACCTTTCTTAACGTTTGGTAGTCCTGAAAAGGACTGTTTTTTCGAAGATCTGTATTTTTTTCAACCTCTTCGTCTATCTCTCGCAGCCTCGAACTCATTAATTAGCATGATAAGTAGTGCTATCTCATGACGTATCTGCCGTCGGCGAAACCAATCTTCTAGCCAGTTCAGTATTAAGTAATATGCCACTGATCCAAACATGAACATACAAAACATTTTTATTCTCGAGTATTGAGAGGTAAAAATGATTAAATGAGAACTTGACCGGGTTTCTTTATACGTTTTTTACAGATGAATTGACCTACTTCGACTCAGAATTAACGTTAACCAATCGTTAGTTTCGTTATATTCTCTTTGAATAAGTAAAAGATAGATGAAAAACAAGTCTATACGTTCCGGTAGGGATCAAGGCTTTCTGATGAACTTAGTCTTTTTTTGACAAGTTGAAGTAAAAATTAACCTTTTCTTAAAATCAGAATTGACTTGGCCTGACAATTTGAAGAGAAAGATAAAACTTTCTTGGTGTATGTTAGCCCTGAAAAGGGCTGTTTTTCACTATTCTCTGTAATGAAAATTAAGTTAACGATCGGTTAACATAATTCCAAAACTAGAGAAAAGATCGAGGACTCTAAACCTCCTCATCTGAATCTTCGGGGAATAGCTCACGCCGAAGTTCATTGATTTCTTCAACTTTGGATTGGACATACTCATTATACATAATGAGTACTCCTTTGATTGAACAAAGTTGAATTTTCAGATTATACTGCACGGCTCTGCTTTTACACTTATCATATCGTTTTTCTATCCCACTCAGACGAATTTTAAGCAAATCGATCTGTTTGCACCCCTTTCTAAGTCGTCGCTCTGCTTCAAACAGTTTGAACCGTTTGTCGAGGGTCTTCATTTTTGAGCTCTGAGAGGGAAAACTGATTAAAAAAGAAAAATAGCCCCGTCTTTTATAGGGTGGTAGAGGAGTTGACCTACTTTGACTCGGAATTAATGTTATCCAATCGTTAGTTTCGTTATATTTCTTAATTCAGAATTGAGTTGAACTGACAATTTGAAGAAAAGTAGAAAAACTTTCTTGTTGCATGTTAGCCCTGAAAAGGGCTGTTTTTGATGAAGATTCATCCTTCACTGGTTGCGATCGAGTTGTTGTTCTTACTTCTTCAAACTGTACCACAATGAAAGCTTGACAGCAATGATGGCACCAAATCACTACACCATAGTCTTCATCATAGTCATAGAATCCCTCATCTGGTTCTGGACAATTGTGCTTTTCTCCAAGATGGTGTAGGATATGAAAGCATTTTCCACACTCTATTACACATGGTCTATCACACTGTGGACAATAAGGAAAAAATATAAGCATTTTTCTCGTCTTGGTATACTTTTACGATTTCTTATTCGTGCTACTCGAGAGAAACGAGAGTCGAATGGTTATAGGAAAAGTTCACTGAAATTTTATAACTTAGTGGAGGGATTGACCTACTTTTTCTGACTCAGAATTAACGTAGACCAATCGTCAGACTCGTTATATTCTTTTTGTAGAAAAGGAATGGTGGGAGTGGGAAAAACGGTTGATCTTGGCGGGTGTGGGGAAAACGATGATTCTTCGTATAGGTCTTAGTCTTTTTTGAGTCTGATGCAACCAATCTTTCGATCTGAGAAATACGTTTTGTTTTGACAATTCGAAGAAGCAGACTTCCTGGGTATTGGTTGGCTCTGAAAAGAGCCCTCAATCCTAAAAGAAGGAGAGAGTGGTTCTTAAAAAGAACCATTGTTTTTATCCATTATACAGGATATGCCGTGATGACAGAAAGATCTTTATACTTGACTACATCCGGCAACTCAAATCCATCATAGCAGGCGACGACTTTACAAACATACGCTTCTTTACCGTCTGCATCTTTTCCGATTTCAACAGGAAATTTCATTTCAAAAATTATCTTGTTGAAACCTTGCAATTTAATACTATCACTATGTTCTACAGTAGATTTTACCATTTCATAAATTTCTGAAACGGAAAATCTTCTAGAGAACAAACTAGGCTGAGATTCATCCAAGTATCGTTCTGCATCGAAATAATGTTTTCTAATGAAATGCTCATGATTGAAGTACTTCTTATAGCGTAAATATTGCCCGCTATAATAAGATTGAGGCGGAGTACCAAAACCTTGTCTCACGGACATATCGCTAGGATAAAAAGATAGAGGAAGAATAAAAGATAGGAAAATGTTTGCCAACATTTTATAGCTTGGTAGGGGATTGACCTACTTTTGCAATAGAATTAAGAGCACGAACGGGGGCGAGAGCATGTAGATAGAACATAACGTACTATATGATCTCACATAGAATGTGATGATCTAGCTACATTTTTCTAAGTCTGAACTTTTTTTGGGAAGAAAATCAAAACAGACGACCTTTTTAAAAATCATTTCTTTATTCATTCAAAAGTTCTTAACAATATCATGAAAAAACAGTAACGTTTAAAACAAAGCAAATGTTCTAACACTATATTTCATATATACAAAGACATTTTATATACAAAAGCAATGAAGATACAATTTATATACAAAGCATTGACAATACAGTTCTTATTTACAACAATGACAGAACATTTTTACAATGCGAATTCACAGATACCTCGATTTTTCCACTTGTCTTCATGTTCCACAACAGTTTTGTGCAATTGTTCATTGCCCAAAAACAAACTATATACACTGTCCAATCCACTATATTCACACGTTCCTCTAATTTCAAAGACGTTTTTGAATACTGCTTTTGCCGAAAGAGTTGAAAGTACGATTTTTTCTGTGACATCTCTATCAAATAGGAGATAGCCTTCCATGATATCCACTCCTTCTGCATTATCTCTTGATTTTGTATACCGTAAGTAAAAGTTAAACAGGTCTGATTTCATTTTCATTAGATTCAGATAACTTTCTTCTGGTCTTCCTATGATAATGAATCGCCATCGACTTGTGGCTTGCAACTTCTTAGCGAAATAGTCACTTTTCCACAAACAAGCTGTCAAATAGCCTTAGATAGTGGTATCGAAATCTGACTCAGTCACCAGCATTGCAATAAAGTCGTGCATGCTATACATTTTGCAGGATGTCTCTCCTTTTGCAACTCCCTTGTGCAATTTATCTATCCAAAGTTTCACACAGTTGAATTTAAGGTTGAATTGTGTTCGTTCATCGAGCGTGTGCAGATGGATGAAATCTCTATAAACTTTTTCACGTAGTTCTATCGGCAAAGGCAACATTTCACTTGACATGATTTCCACTTTTCGATAGAACCGTCTTACTTTGCTCGTTCACTTCAAGTCAGTGTAACATGGTGTTGTTCCTTACAGTTATTTATACCCTCAAATCTTATAGGTCATAGAGTGCAGTATCGTTACAATACGAATTCACAGATACCTCGATTTTTCCACTTATCTTCATGTTCCACAATAACTTTGTGCAACTGATCATTACCCAAAAAACAATGGAAATTTGCTATCCATTTCACTATATTCACGTACCCCACTAAATGGAAAAACATGTTTTGAAATATCTTTTGTCGAAAGAGTTGAATATACGATTTCTTCTGTGACATCTCTATCAAAAAGAATATACCCTTCCATGGTATCCACTATTTCCTCACCGTCTTGAATGGATCCTTTTTTGTAGCGTAAGTAAAAGTTAAACAGAACCGATTTCATTTTCAGGACGTTCAGAAAACTTTCTTCTGTTCTTCCTACGATAATGAATTGCCATCGACTTGTGGAATCCATCTGTTTAGCAATATAGTTGTCTTTCAACAAACAAAATGCTAAATAAGCTTTGAGAGGAAAATCGAAATCTGTATCATCCCCTATCATTACAATAAAGCTGTGTATACCATACAACTTGTACGATCTTTCTCCTTTTGCAACTCCCTTGTGCAATTTGTTTATCCAAAGTTTCACACAGCCGAATTTAATATCCATCTGTACTTGTTTATCGAGCGTGTGCTGATGGATGAAATCTCTATAAACTTTTTCACGTAGTTCTATCGGTAAAGGTAGCATTTCGCTTGACATGATTTCTCACTTTTTGATAGTTTTCACTGTTTTTTAAAAAAACGTCTTACTTCGATCTCTCACTTCAAAACAGTGTAACACGATATTGTTTCTTACAGATATTTATACCCTTAAACTTTTATGACCATAGGGAACAGTATCAGTATCGTTTACAATCACTCTTTTGGTGTATACAGAGCGAAAGGTTTTTGTCTGTGGTTCACTGGTCACTGTTCTGTCTTTATGCCTTTTGATTCTACAATCATACTGAACTTTGATTTCTATTGTACGATCCAAAGCACATTTTGAATAGGTGTCGAAATTTACCATCTGATTTGTATTGTAATCCAAAGTAATTCCCTTGACTTTACATTTGCTTTTTTCTTTTCCATCTTTTGTTCTCATTTTGTAAGCGTAATTCTTTGGGCCTAATCCTCTGAAATGAGTTATTCTACAATCAGGTTCTTCATCGGTCCATTTTCCTAGCCTACTGTTAATGATGGGAGGGTTCCACAATTCAGGATCATGAATGTACATACAACTATCTGTATCGAAATACAGAACTCTATCCCCCAATCTTTCAAGAACACTGTACAGTTCCAACCTTGCATAAGCTGTTACGTAGGATGCTACAATAACATTGGCTGTTGCATGCGTTTCGACAAAGTCCATCTTTTCTTCATAGTTGACCAAAATGAATGGACACTCGTTGTCAAAAATTTCCACATGCTTTACCGTATATTTCGGGTCGGTAATCAAGTCAAAATATTTAGATGGTTCTCTGATGTATTTCGTCTTGCTCATGTTTTCACGCTGTGCTAATTTTCCCCAAAGGCAGTTCAGCATAATCTTAGCAAACGATCTTTTACCAGGATTTTTTTGAATACATTTGGGATCGAGACGAATCCCTTCAGCTTCCTCATACTCGCGAATGAATTGATTCTTTTCCGAGTCTGTCTGACACCAACTGGGATATCCACTGGCTTCTTGCTTAATTTTCAAGAAATTATCCACATAGCCTTTAAAGAATTGATCCGAAACAGAGTGGAAATGCCAGATTTCATACACTTGCATTAGCTGATAACCACAGTCGAGAGCTTTGAACAGTTCAAATGTAACCCAAGTTCCAACCAAGGATCTCTCTTCTTTTTCATGGTTACAAACGTTTGAGCTTTCTTGTGCACATTTCATACAGAGTGGAAACATCATCTTGTTGTTACAGTGAACTGGAAGAACAGGATGAAACAAATCAATTGGGGGTAGAACTTTGCATTTAATGAGTCCTTCATACTGACGAATATTCTTCATATCAATACTCTCAGCAGTCAAGATTGTTGGATGGCCTACAGGATAGAATTTATGTTTGCAGACGTAAGGATATAGAGAGCAAATGTCGATATACTTGATTTCCTTCTCACTACTTTTCTCAACATCATAGGCAATTTTTATTGCATTGCATCTACCTCCAGCCAGGCCCTCTCTTGGTTCAATGGGGTCGCAGTTCGGGTATAGACTTTCAATGGTTTTTTTGTATTCTTTGTCCTTCTTCATCTTGGTATCGAATTCATGCTCCCATATGGTCACGATGTTATATCCCATTCTTTTGATGGTTTCTAATCGTTCAATGGTACTGTTGTACAATTCATCCATTGTTTTTCCATTGATGGGATTGATATATTTCCGATCCTTGAAACATGTCTGGCAACCATGAAATAAATCCCCGAGGAATTCATAGACAGTCTTTGATTGACGGTGAAATCCGTCTACAGTGTATCTTCCTATTCGAAATTCACCACCATTTTTGGCATGTTGAATATGAATCCCTTTTTCCCTAGCAATGCTTTGAATCCACCGTATTGCTTTCATAGAAAGTTGCCGTCTGACTGGATCTTTGCTTGAAATGATGGCTATCTGATTTTTTGGTAAATAATCTTTTCTCCAAATCTTGTTACAGGCTCCAGCTATGGTAAACGACTCTGTGAATGGACAAATCCCACTCTGTTCGATGAACAACTTTCTGAATTCACCACATCCTCGTCTTAGGATATCAACATCCGAACGACAGTACATCTCCATCTCTTTTTAAAATTGAATTCCTCACCATTTTGAACTTTGTTATTATACCAGACTATGAATTTCGATCGAGCCTCTTCAGACATTGAATCGGGTTTGTAATAAGACATATCCAAGTATGGCCCAACGTAATCCCAGAATTCGTCTGTATTTGCCCAGTGAGGAAAGTAACCTTTTTTCATTTCTTGAAGACCAAATGTAGTCGGGAATTTCGCCAACCCAAAGTTCATGAAACTGAAGGAGTCAATCAAACACACACCATTCAATTCTAACTTCAAAATATTATTCCCATTCATGGTCAGTTCTGGTTCTTTCATTCCAACGTTGATAATGTGATTGAGAATAAATTGACCATCATAACCTTTGAGATTATGGGCAATAGCTATGATTCCTTTATGATGTTTTGTAAAGAGCCAGCTACAGAATTGACTCAAAGTTTCTTTTCCTTGAAAAATAACTTCTCTTCCTTCTTCGAATTTACTACATGTGGAACAATGAAAATCAAGTGGTTTATCGATACATTCAGCACAGGCTCGGTGTGCAATACAGTAATTCGGAATATGTATCCCTGTATCTTGCTGACATTCAAAATCAAAGAAAATGAACAAAGGTTTTTTGACTACAGAAGAACTCGTCTCATCGTCACTGTCGTGCTTCATCTTACTCTGGTAAGGCTGAATAAAACAGCGATGAGAGAAGTCAACTATTTTCTTGCAGAGATGACACTTTTTCTTTCCCTTACAGACATGATTTTTCTTTCTGACAAAGAACTGGCCTTTACATTTCGAACAGAGTTTCACTAATTCACAAATGGTTTTCTTCTCTTTACCTTGAAGTGTTTTGTGTTTTTCCAAGCATTCTGCACTGAAAAAACATCTATGACACTTGGAACAGACATACTCTTTTGATTCCGATGGACATTTTCCAACACGAAAGCAACCTTTACAGATCTTTGAGCAAGTATGGTCTTCCCGATTCCTGTAACGCATATCACAGAACTCACAATAATAACCACAATCAAAAAATGATGTAATGGATTTAATGTAGTCATAGTGTTTTTGATGAAAGTACAAATGTATGATTTTACTATTGTCTTTCACTTCTGGATGTTCAAACACTTTCTCCAATCTTGATTGCTGTTGATGGACTTTAATAACATAGTCTTTTTCATACAAGAAATCTTGAATTCGTTTGTATTCTTCAGGCCCTACAGGTTGCGTCGCCGAAACTCCAGCTTCATTCATCAATTTCTCGGCTTCAGTCTTTTGAAGTGATCTGTTTGATCTTTTGATGATATCCCATCTTCGATTCCATTCTTGGGTGTTTTCACGTTCATGGTGATAAAGCCCCACAACAACAGCTCTTGCAAAACATAGATGATCTTCATTATTAATTTCAATAATCGATTGTTTCTTCTTTGCGAAAACTTTTGAATCCAATATTTCTGTACCCCTAACTCTTTTACCACTTCCACTTGGGGGTACCGTATGTGTGATATCGAATGTCATGCGACCATCGTTCAAGACGAATTCCTCATTTGACTGTAGAACTTTTTCAATCTCGTCCAATATAGTATGACTCTCCAACTCCTCCACATATAGAAAGGGAATATGAATCCCCATATCCAATGAACGGTGATTGATGGTAATTCTGATCATATCCCTCGATTCAGCCTTTAACTTTTGAACGATTTGTTGGATAACATCGTCGAATAAGGCAGTCAGTTGCTGTGGTTGTAACTCATCGAATTTCTTAAAAGACGCCTCCAGCACACGGGAATCTGTATTGAATTTTCTTGACTTTTTTCCCACTTCTTTTAAGGCGTATAGACTTTTCATATCCAAAGATTTTTTGTCTCCACTTTCTTTTTTCAAAGATTTTCTGTCTTCTTCTTTCAAAGATTTTCTGTCTTCTTCTTTCAAAGATTTTTTGTCTTTACTTTTTCCTTCCTTGGGCAAAAATGACCCAGCATGAGTTTCTTCTTTCAAAGATTTTTTATCTTCTTCTTTCAAATTTTTTCTCTTTTTGGTTGACGGTGGGGATTTCTCATCGTTTTCTTCTTTCAAAGATTTTTTGTCTTCACCATCACTTTCTTCTTTCAATGGTGAACTTTTTCTCTTTTTGGGTGAAAATTTCTCATCATCGGTTTCATTATTACTGCTACTGTCTGGGTAGACTAGGATTCTTTTTCTTTTTTTTGCCGGCAGCAGTTTTTTTTCTCTTTTTCGGGATGGTCTGAATTGTCTCATCGTCACTTGTACTGTCTGAATAAGGTACTAGTCTTTTAGACATTGTTTTATGGCTGATGATAAGTCAGACAATGACACAGAACTCAAAAAAACCTAGCTTTTTTATATCTTTTTCAGACCAAACGTGTATAAAAAGAGGTGTTACGACTGAAATCTTCATCATTCTTCGGAAAGATTTCAAACAGGACAACTGGTAGAAAAAATGAGTGGGTTCAAGCTACAAAGTACAACACCAAAGAGAATGTATCTGTATGTTAACCCATACACTCACGATTATGAGATCACCAATATACCGTCAAGATATCAAGTCTACCATACTGGGAACTATGTGGGATCATTTCTTTCCCATCAACATTTTGCAGAAAAAGATGTCTATCGTATCACCAGAGTCCTGGATCAAGCAACATTCGACAAGCGCCATGGGGTGAGTGATATGACAACGAATATCTGTTTTACATGCAACAGATCAGGACATTGGGCTAGACAATGTCCAGAAAAAGAAAAACTGATGTGGAGATTCGTCTCCGTCTTCGTGGACCCCTACAGTCACGATGTTAAAATTTCACCAACAATGGAAACCGGGAGAGAATTCCAACATATGAAATACGTTGGGGCTCTATTATCCTATAAAGTAGACGAGAATAAATGGAAAACAAGATCGTCACAGACTACAACTTAATTGACTGGAAATCAGATTGAACAGGAGATCGAAAATATGGAGCATGATAACACAGAAATCAACGACACAGAAATCTGTAGAATTCAAGTAGAAATACATGATAAGCCGCAAAAAAGTTCCCAAAAAAATAAACTTTCTTCAGAGGATACTCTTATACTCGATCAAAACAACGAACGCTCTTCACTGTCTGGAGAGGGGCAAAACAACGAACAGAGGTCTCAAAAATCTTCAGGATCTGAAGAAAAGGAAATCAACGAGAAAATCAACGAGAAAAGAGAAAAGAAAAAAAAGAACTGTTTCTTCTGCAAAACAAAAAAACATGGTGCAAAAATCTGTCCAGATATTGTGTTGAAAAATAACAATGACGAACACAATGATGGAAACAGTAAGAGGAAACGCAAGAGTGAATGTGAGCCTGACATCCCGAAGAAAAAAAGAAAAACGTGTCTGTAAAAAACATTTCTTCAAAGAACTGTTTCAAAGAACTGTTTTCAAAAAACGATTCAAATATTTCTACAGTTCAATGTTTCATTGTATATATTTTACCAGTTCAATGTTTTCATTGTAATGATTGTTGTACAAAAGTTTTAAATAAAAAGTTTTAAATAAAAGATATAAAAACATATAGGACTTGACTTTTTTTGTTTTTTGACAATTTGAAGAAAGTAAAAACTTTCTTGGTATTGGGTAGCCCTGAAAAGGACTGTTTTTAAAATTAAAGAGAACGTATTCTTCACCATTTCAATGAAGGATACATTCTCATTAATTTATTCTGCCAACCGCGATGCTCTGTTGGCGGTATCAGTTCTGATAAGTCCGGGTAAATATTACCCATCTTAACGATTGGGGTACGAGTATAAAACTCATACCCTCGTCTTGCAAAGAACTCCCGAAGAGCTTTATGCTTTAGGCTCTTCCTTTCTTCTGCCTCGTCTTCTTTCTTTTCCATGGCCTCTTGCTCCCATTTTTCTTTCATTTCTTTCTTATTCTTCTTGCTGCCAAACAGCCCACAGCAGAATTTCGATAACTTCATCGTGAAATGAGTTAATACAAGAATAAAAAATGCTGGCTCTTTTATAGCTTGACAGGAGGATTGACCTACTTCACGTTAGAATTAAAAGCGCGAACGTGGGCGAGAGCATGTAGATAGAACATAACGTACTATATGATCTATCTACAATGTCTAAGAGTATCAGCTCCAAAAAAATGTAACGAAACTAACGATTGGTTAACGTTAATTCCAAGTCAAAGTAGGTCAATCCCTCTACCAAGCTATAAAATCAGTGAACTTCTTCTATAGTCATTCGACTCTCGTTCTCTCGAGTAAGACGAATAAATTATAAAGTACACCAAAGCGAAAAAAGAGTTCAAAATATGGAACAGATAAACCATCAAATAATTGATGCTCTCCAAGACTATTTAAATGCTGGTGAAGATCTGTTGGTATTAAGAAGCCAACTCATAGCAGTTCAAAGACACCTAGAGCAGATAACACAGCCATACAGAGAGCTCGGAGAAAAATTACTTGAGCTGTTTATGCAGACAACAACTCCAGAGCTCATATTAGTTGACGTTGAACTCGGGAGAAAGATCACCACGAAGGATGGGACAATGACAATTACAAGAAGAACTGGAAGTTGTCCCATCTGTCATGCAAATTTTGGTTGCTGTCATTAGACGAGGAAAAAAGACAGTCTAATCTCCAAAAACAGTCCTTTTCAGGACTAACCAAACCTTAGAAAAAACCTATCTTTAACAATTGTCAATTTTGCAGATGTGTTGTTGTACTTTTTTTGCAGAGAGAAAAACTTATTCGCGATAGAAAAACTTTTTAGTGATAGAAAATTTACGATTAAAAAATCTTGCAGAGAGAAAAAAGTTTTTATCGATAGAAAATTTTTTTCAAATAAAAAAATCTTGTAGAGAAAAAATTTTTCAAAAAATCTTACAGAGAAAATTTTAGCAATAGAAAAACTTTATGTTTAAAAATTTTTATCATAGAAAAAAATCGGATAAAAAATTTCGGATAAAAAATTTTTACAATTTAAAAAAGTTTTTTACAGATTAAAAAACTAGGGACGAATAAAACTAGGGACGAATAAATCTAAGACCGGCTAAGTCTAGACGAACTGATTTCCGGGAAATGTCGGAAAAAAACCCACGCTCAGATCATATAGTTAGGCAATGTCTAAAGATCATACTGTTAGGAGTCAAAGAAAAGACTAAGTCCAACGGTGATAGAGAAAAGATTGAGACGAACAAAAGACGGAAAAAAGACTAAGTCCAACGATACTCTCTACCTGAACCAGTGTGAGGTGGAAATATAACCCATATCGTGGAAAAAAGACTAAGTCCAACGGTGCTAGAGAAAGATGGAAACGAATAAAGAGGACATCTACTTCCGATGCGGCTCCAGGCCTAGGTTCGGGAGGGTAGACCTCGGACAAAATGGCACTCTGGGAGGATACATAAAGACGGAAAAAAGACTAAGTTCAACGATGATCTCTGCCTGAACCATCGTGAGGAGGGAGAAATAACCCATATCGTGGAAAAAGACTAAGTCCAACGATAATAGAGAAAAATGGAGGCGAACAAAGTCGGAAAAAAAGACTAAGTCCAACGATACTCTTTGCCTGACCCAGCGTAAGTAGGGGATATAGTCCATATCGTGGAAAAAAGACTAAGTTCAACGGTGATAGAGAAAGTCTGAGGCGAGCAAAGACGGAGAAAAAAAGACTAAGTCCGACGGTACTCTCTGACTGAACCAACATGAGAAGGGAATATAATCCATATCGTGGAAAAAAGACTAAGTCCAACACGGTGATAGAGAAAGATCAAACAGAGTGAAGATGGTGGCACACCTTCTTTTTCGAACCAACTTTTGTGGTGTCACACGTTTTCATTTCATTTTTGGTGGGAAAAACGTCTCGACCAATCAAATTGCAGAATCAACCGGACAAAACATGGTGGCACACCATACTTTGGTAGGAATTCCACTTCCGGTTTCCTCTTTTTGTTTTTTACATTTTTGCAGTGGTGTGACGTGGGGGGGGGCAGAAAAAGTGAACATCTACTTCCGGTGCGGCTCCAGGCCTAGGTTCGGGAGGGTAGACCTCGGACAAAATGGCACTCAGGGAGGGTAGACCTCGGACAAAATGGCACTCTGGGAGGGTAGACCTCGGGCAAAAACGGGTTTGTCCGAGGTCTACCCTCCTTTACTACTTATGTGAAAAGGGTGTTTGATGCATCTTTGTAGTGCGCTTTACCAACCAAGTAGTATCGTACGATATATATATTTTTTAACTAAAACACCTAAACCACAAGGTACAATGATGTAGAATGGTCAGCCTGTACGGACTCTGTAGGCTGACATGGGTCAAAACTTTTTGCAGGTGCATTAAACCCCCTTTTCAAACAGCATGGATCAGTGTAAAAAGCGGTAAATCAGCATTTAACGATAACGTGCTCACTTTTATCTCGCTACCTCTTCCTGACGATTTTCTTTCATCTCACAGCCGAAAATATTGTGCATAAATGAGTAATACGTCGCTACATATTTGTAACAAATTAACTAAATGACTGTGAGATTTGTGTTTGACATCGTAATATACGTAAATATTCCGTTGGTGTTTATTTTTCACACTGAAATTGTTGTTTAAACAATTAATTGACATCTGTATAGCGCAACTATCACATGCCGGCTTAAAGCAACATGAACAACTTCTGTACAGCGAGTTAAAGAAGAAAGATAACCAACTTACTTTTCTCCGTTGTAACATCGTTCTCCCCCCTGATTATCCACAATGCACCACTACAATTAGTTTGTAGACTTTTGTTTGTACTATCTGTTAATTTCTCCATTACAGAGACAAGTTCTGTGTTCTCGTTTATTTTCTGACGGACATCTTTGTCAAAAGACAATGTCCAGACGATCCTTGCGGCTGAACTTTGCTCGCGTATATCGTCATGTTGTAACATCTGCAAAAACAGCTGCAGTGCTCCTTCGTCTACAATCTTCAATAGAAACAAAATGATTAAAGACAGAATTTAGTAAAGTAACATAAGTATAATGTTTACATTACTCATTTTTCATTTTCTGTTTCTGTCTCTGTGTCTCTCTCAGACACATAGTCATTATCACCACACCGTTAGATAGGCTTATACTTATCTTAAATCACAATCAGAAAAAGGGGTACGTCTAAAATACGAAAAGGACCTAAGATTTTAAGAAAAGGGGTCTGGAAAGATTACACCTTTTCGTGACAAAGACTTTAGATTTTACAAAAAGGAGTCAGTCCTTTTTGCGAAAAGGACTTTACATTCCACAAAAAGACCCCCTTTTCAAATAAGGACTTCTATTAATTAAAAGACGAATGTGTATGGTCTTTTCAACTTCATTCAATTATATCCCGGCGACCAGTGCATCTATCTATGCTTTCCAAGAATTTTGAAAAATAGCGTCTTAAATGCCATTAGGACTACTTCTTCGCGAGAACTCTCATCTGATGAAAAGAGTCCTTTTCGTAAAGTAAGTATGAAATAGGTAAACAATGGGACTCCTTTTCATGAAAAAAGAAATACATTTCAGGAAAAGGACTCCTTCGATGAAAAAAAAAACACCCTAACTTTTCTCGAACATTTTGGAACGAATGTTTTGGGTATGATCGATGCACATTCAAAATGGCCCAAAGTGATGAGATGAAATCAGTCACAGTAGAAAGAATAATCCAAGAAGCTAGAGGTACATGTATATTTGCTAGATATGGGTTACCAAAACAAGTAACCACAGAACGAGCAGAAACTGCCAGCGCAGATTGCAAAGACCTAGTCCCACGATAATGGTTTAATAAAAAGACAAAAAAGGTTGACCATAGAAAGGAGATACACGTTATGAAACAGAACAGCAACAGACCGTCTTGAGAACGCATCAATAACTCTTTAATATGCGATAATGTTCTTATTTAATGGGGTGCCAGTTTATCTGACCAGGAGGAAAAGGAAGATAAATCAATGTCTCAACGTTTCTGTAATTTCTGTCACAATGTCATGGCTGATTGGGACCTTGGCTCCTGTCGACTAATAAGCCCCTGCACTTGAGAAAGAAGACTTTTTAAGACATTGTGTAAAAAGAAGAAAATACTGGTGACCATGCTGTTTTCTAACCTTTGATAGAAAGGTCCAGTAGGTTTAGTACTATTTACTTTGTCGTATGCAAATGCTCTCAATTTGGACGGGTCTAAAATTTTGTCCTTTGCAAGAGGGTTAAGTGGCTCTGGAACACAGTGCAGGATGTTCACCTTGGGTATCGGACAGTACTAAAGATAAAATAAAATGGCTAATTATCAAATCTGAGGGTAAATTTAATATGTTGTCGACAGGTAAAGTTAAAAACTGTTGAAATCTGAATGATAGATTGGAAAGGGATATACCTCCGAAATGACTCCGAAAGACTAAATGTATTTCTAAGCAGAAAGCATTGCATACATAGGCCATTGCTCGTTACGACTCAGGAATTATGACTTCCTTTTCCAAAATGATTTCAGAGGCTAAACGGTACATTTCTATGGAGAGCATCTATTAACAAAATATTATAAAATATTATATTATACAAAGTATTGATAGAGGCGGGCTGAAACCGGAAATATTGGTAATTTAACCCTTATCCTGTCACACCTGACCTTTTATGTACATGTCTATCGCGGCAGATGTAGATTCATATATGTGCAGCCTGATTTTTGTGTAACCCTCGACCTCGCCTTAAAATCCGATGCTGATAAATAAACTTTACAGTTGTATTGTAAGCTTTCAGCCGGATAGGATATGTTATTTGTAATACAAGTATAATGTGAAAACAAAATTAAGCCACGACTGGTCCAACAACAGTGCACCCCCCCCCCCCCCCATTTTTTAAAATACTGCTTTGGATTCCTTTGGTGAAATCCTAAGTCTTTTTCTTGAAAGCAATTCAATTTCAATTTTCAATATATCTTTGTAACGAAAAGGAAAAGGACTCCTTGTCGTTAACTCTTAATTCATGCGCATTACTATTCCTATTGCGAAAAGGAGTCCTTTTTGTAACCAGGAGTTCTGTTGTGAAAAGGATTCTTTTTTGTTGAGTGAAAAAGGGCAAGTCTTAAATACGGAAAGGTGTGAACATTTCGTAAAGCCGAGCCCGGCAGCGTACTGGACTTGAGATCAGGGGTCGCTGATTCGGATCTTCAACTTAGCGAATTTCTTTCCAAGGATTGGTGATTAATTACTGCTACAGGAATCATTCCTCTCTCACTGCTGATCATTTGTTTGATAACGGTTTTCTGGAAAAGGAGCCAGTGTCTTGGTAAGAATATTGTGCGAAGTATTGTTAAAAGGAACTCCGTGAAGTAATAGGTAGGTGCACTTGCCGCCGCGATATAATTGAAATGATGTTGAAAACACCATAAAAACAAATGTTTTTGTGAAAAGAAGCTCTAATTTTAAAGAAGGTTTTTTTTTTCGTGGAATGTAGAGTTCTCATCGCGAAAAGGACTGACACTTTTTCGTAAAATTTAAAGTCATTTTCACGAAAAGGAGTCAAATGGAACAGTCCTTTTCGCGAAAAAGAGTCCTTTTCGTATTTTAGACATACCGCAGAAAAGGTATACGGAATTGTGTATTCTACATGCCATGCACTATGGAAAAGGTTTAAAACATCTGCAAAAACAATCGACCAACGTCAGCCTGCTCAGGCTAACCTGAGTCGAAACTTTTGCTAGTAGTCAATTTTCTGCATGTTAGAGGACCAGTGTATCTCATGATTCAGCCGATTGTTAGACTAAATAGGTTTTATGGATACATAATTATGTGGTAACTTGCTTGGTAAAGCGAATCACGGAGATGCATTTAACCCCCTTTACCAGAGCGCGGCGTACTCTCAGTCATTTTTTTGTCTTTGGAAATACCGTACATTACTTTGAAAAAGCATACAAGCAATTTAAATGTCTGGCATTCTTATTGTCCACTTTTATATCCTTTAATATTAAGAAGCATGCAAAGTGAAATCCAATGCTATAAACACTTGCCCATAGCTCTGGTACAAAACGTCATTCTGAAAAGTTCCAGGAAACACAGAGAAAAATCTGCCAGCTAGTCAGTCATCTAACCAACTTAGATACTTACCCTCATTTTGTTGGCATCGTTGACAGCCAGTTTATTGAGTCCCTCCGTCAGTTCCTGTGGCGTAAAACCTTTATAACGTCTTCGTGGAAGGCTGAGAGATTTTTCGATCCAATTCACAATGTCATGGATTGTACCTGTCAAAAGGATAAGTTCAAAGTTGGAATTTAATCTTATAACAATCGAACTCAACATTTCTCCGAATTGAGTGCGTATTCATGAAGAATTCCTAAAGGTTGTAATTCTGAATTCCACAACTGGTCGTCTTTCTCAGTCAGGCAGAGGATCAACTCTTGGAATTTAGCTTTAGAATTTGAATACGAAACCTAAATGATGACAACTCCGGATACTTTTCAAGAATTCCTCTGTAGAGTACTTTAGCAGAAACGGGGCACAAGTTTACAGACACAACTTTCAACCATCGCTGAAAAATAGTTTTTAAAGCGTTTTGAGCTTTAAGCCGAGATCTCTGGACAACATCACAATTTCAATAACAAAGTATGACAGTGTTTTCTAGTTAAGCTGAAAGAAACTTGGCAAAAAAAACCCATCTCGTCCAGCTGATATAATAGTCAACTTAGTAAGAATATTACATTTACATGTAGTATTGAACATGCTTCACTGTAAAGATAATATTTTGATCAATCAGTAATTATTCAATTATCTCATAGTCGTTCAGGGAGACAAAATTGAAACTTAAATGAAGCAATCATTTCAAAATTTCAACATTACTTATGTATTGTTTCAATTCTTATGTTCATTATTTTCAGGCAAAGATCGCAAAATTATATTAAAAAGTTATAACTAGAGGCCCCCGAGGGCCAGAATTGCTTCTACTGTGACTTTGTTTTTTTTTTCCTAGCATAGGCTACATTATGAATTCATGATAAAAAAAGGAAAAGGACAAACACACACACACAAAATGGGGGGTAGGGGATGTTGTTGCAACTGAGCTTGAGCCCACTAAGACAACATAACTAGGCATTGTGAATTCAAGTAATTGTGAAAAAATGAAGTACAATTCCGCAAAACCAAATGTTTGAAATCCAGCCAAATTTGATAGGCTTTCAGCACTCATTGTATTAAACAATCCCTGCAAGTTAAAAAAAACATACGACTAATAATGTGGACTGTGTTGAGAAAAAATACCAAGTCATCAAAGGGCCGCTTTTCCTAAACTGATTGCCAGTTTTCCTTCAGTTTTTTACAGTTCTATCTCTTGGCTACTTTTCCCATACTGACTGTCATTTTTTTCCAAAATCAAAAGGCTTCAAGCTATTGATAATATAAAGCAACTGTGCAAGTTTCATGAAAATTCGACCACAAATGCTGACGTTATCGCGTAAAGAAGAAATGTTAGTTTTAAAATTCAAATGGCTACTTTCCCCAAACTGACCGTCAGAAATGTCTCAAAATCAATAAGGTTCAAGTTGTTGATGATACAAAGCAACAGTACAAGTTTCATGAGAATCCGATTTCAAATGCTGACTTTATCACGGAAACAAGAAATGGAAATTTTGAACTTTAAATGGCTACTTTTCCCATACTGATTGTCAGATCTTTTTTAAAAAGGTCAATACGGTTCAAGCTATTCATGAGATAAACATTCTGTGCAAGTTTGACGAAAATCCGACCACAAATGCAGACTTCATCGCATACACAAGAAAAAGACCAACGGACGGACGGATTGACAGTCGGCCGTTCTAACGGGAGGGTATTTATGTGTCTATTCTTTGAATTTCGAGTAGCCACTTAAAAGGATTCTTTAAGACACATAAGAGAATTTTTTCTTTTTTTGAATTTCACTACGGAATGAACACAATGTGGCTAGTTTTGGAGACATAAGTATCGTGCTGTATGCACGGACGCACGACGGAAACCACGCAAAGACATAAGCTCTGTTGGCTTACAGTCAGTAGAGCCAAACACGATAGCCATCGGCTCTAAAGCGCTCGCCTGGGTAAAGTCATGTACAGTTGATAAAGCTGAAAAGATTCTGGTTTTAATGATGAAGGAAAACACATGAGTGTAATTGACCTACTTTTGGACTTGACATGGACAAATTTCGAACTTGTCCAAGATATCATGAAGACAAACATTCTGACCAAGTTTCATTAGTATCAGGCTGAAAATGTGGCCTCTACGTTGCACACAAGCTTTATCTAAGATCTTGCCCAGTGACCAACTTTTGATCCAATGTAACCCAAATTCGAACATGTCCAAGATGTCAGCAAAACAAACATTCTGACTAAGTTTCATGAGTATCAGGCTGAAATTATGGCCTCTAGAGTGTACACAAGGTTTTTCTTAGATTTGGCTCAGTGACCTACTTTTTGACTCCACATGACCCAATTTCAATCATTCCAAGATATCAGCAAGACAAACATTCTAAGTTTCATAAGTAACCGGCTGAAAATGTGGCCTCTAGAGTGCACACAAGGTTTTTCGAAGGTTTGGCCCAGTGGCCTACTTTTTGACCTGACATGACATAATTTCATATTTGTCTGAGATATCATCAAGACAAATAATCAGACCTACTTTCATGAGTATACGGCTAAAAATGTGGCCTCTAGAGTGCACACAAGCTTTTTCTAAGATCTGGCCCAGTGACCTACTTTGAACCCCCATAACTCAATTTCAAACATGTCCTAAATATTATTAAAACAAACACTCTGAACATGTGTCAAGAGCTCCAGGCTGAAAATGTGGCCTCTGGGCTGCACATGAGTTTTTCTAAGATTTATCCCAGTGACCTACTTTTTGACCCGACATGACCCAATTTCGAAACTGTCCGAGATATCATCAAGACAAATAATCTGACCTAGTTTCATGAGTATCGGGCGGGAAATGTGGCCTTAAGTGTAAACACAAACGTTTTCTAAGATTTTGCCCAGTCACCTACTTTTTGACCTAACATGATCCAATTTCGAACTTGTGCGAGATATTATAAAGACAAACATTCTCACTAAGTTCCAAGAGAATCGGGTTACAAATGTGGCTTCTAGAGTGCACACAAGGTTTTTTCTAAGATTTAGCCCAGTGGCCTACTTTTTGACCCAACACGACCGAATTTCGAACTTGTCCAAGATATTATTAAGGCAAACATTCTGACCAAGTTTCATGACTATCTGACTGAAAATGTGGCCTCTGGGTAAGGTAAATGTTGACGACCCGGACGACGCGTGACACACAACGCATGACGGACGACTGACGACGCACGACCGACACAGCATGATCACAAAAGCTCACTTTGAGCACTTCGTGCTCAGGTGAGCTAAAAACGAAATATTAATTGCTTAAAAAAAACCCCAAAATGTTAATCTCTATACTTAACTTTATGACTGGAAAAATATCCTAATAGAAATCTAGCCTAGGAGTTGAAACTGAAAGCTAGTGGTTGCTATGAAATGCACAAAACGTTCAAAGCACTGACAGCTCTATACGTATTAATATATTATGGACTAATTCAGAAAAATAAAGTTTTAGGTACAATGTTAAGTATATATAGAATTGTTAGTTCTTTTTTTTTCATACATATAAAAGTGTTAGCGTGTCAAACGATAATATTTCGCGTAATTGTAGTATTAACTCCTTAGAGTGATCAGTAGTACGTTGTTGTATTCATATATTTGGTGAAAGCAATAAACACGTTAGTGAAAGAGTTTCACAATACTTTAATGGTAAAGATGCCAAGCATGGGATACATTCAAGTTAGTTAAACACTGACTATACAAA
The DNA here is from genome assembly GCA_945859785.2 of Tridacna gigas. Classification (NCBI taxonomy): domain Eukaryota; kingdom Metazoa; phylum Mollusca; class Bivalvia; order Cardiida; family Cardiidae; genus Tridacna; species Tridacna gigas. The sequence goes on from OX244028.2 coordinate 60,354,327, forward strand.
TCGTAAGATATCTTACCAGCTTGCTACTGAACAAATTAGAAAGTAATAGCAAAATGATGTGAGCAAATCTCTATACTTCATACATTAGCAGAAAAACATTTTGAACAAAAATCTTTTTGAAAATTGGTTTCTATAAAAGCTTTTTTGCAAAGTAAGGGTTTAGAGTTAAAATATTATTCAATAATTCAAGATAAACTAGCAGGTCCTGTGACCTCAAAGTCATGTGTCTTCAAACTAGAAACAAATTAATGCTCCTGACTCTCAGTATTCTGGTGCCGAAAAGCAATAGATTAATAATATTTACCTTTAGTTTAATAACATGTAAAATCATATCACAATAACTTTAAATAAAGAATTTGAAATAGACAGAGATTCCTAAATAGAAGTGTGCCAAATTTCAGGTACATTTAGATGTGCAACTGTATAGATATACAAGCATACAAAAAAGAAATTTTCTAAATACAGAGTCAAAAAGACACTAATTGAAGCGATATGATGGACTACCTGATTCAGCAATTATGGTTTTGTTTTCCTCCTCGTCTACTATGTTGGCTATGGTAAGTGTCGCAAGGATTTTCAACATTTCATCTTCGGACTCTAGGAAAGGCATTATGGTCTGAAATAAAAAAAAAGTTCCAGTGATTTCACAAATCACATGATTTACTGCGATAAAAAAAGCAAAGATGTCCGACTTTGCAAACACAACGGTTGTACGCACGGCGAACTGTGGCATTGGACTCGTTTTGAGTTGTCCTTTGAAAATATAAATAAAATACAAACATATCACCAACGGATTGATCATGATGTCACTATATCTGTCCAGAGCTTACACAGCATGTGAGCCGTAATAAACCTTTCTGCACACTCAATTTCAAATTTTAACTAAACGGTTTTGACTCGAAGATTTTAAAAGAATGCACTTTAGGTTCTACAAAGACGACAATGTTTCTCAAAGGACAGTGCCTGCATATTGAAATCTGGAAGAAGTGTGTCAAAAATATGAATTCAGCAATTTTTGACATGAACATTCTGACTGTTGGCAACCTTAAGCAAACAAGTCTGATTGTCATCTACACTACCCGCACAAACAATTTTACCCCTAGCTCATTACTGCTAAATTAGTCAAATAAAAATTTCTAGCAGTGGATACAAATCTAAATACTGCGTTTTTAATGTTGTTTTGGGGGGCATAGTGATTTTTACCTACCGGACAAGTTCTTTTCCGTCTGATATTGATCTATACTTACCGCATCAAACGCCTTCAGTCGCGTTTGGCAGCCCAGGGGTCAATGTTTAGCATTGTAAGGGTTAAAAGATATATAATCACCTCTGAGGTTTTATTTTCGTCAAAAAGATGTTTCATTCCGGAGTTTCTGGCAATGTTGTGCAGTATACTTAATGATGCTTTGATAACGTAGTACACATTCTGAAACATAAGAAACTAGAAATGTGTCACTGACATGGATGTCCCCGCAACATGACTAAGGTCACAGTAATGGTATGGTTCCAAACTAAGACAAAGACCTAAAGCATATTTGACAGAAACATATCAATACATATATACACTGTATATACAACAGTTTTCGCCAAGCGCTGGTGATCGACCTTTGAGTTTGCAATACGGTTTTGCGGCTGATATATTGTTTGCTCATGGCAATCTTTTATGCCAACCATTTACATCAAAGTTAAGGGCTGGACAAGAACACACACACAGGCAGGTTTACACTGTGTGTCAGTGTCATTTTTAACATGAACACCACCACCTTTTCCCAGAACACACACATACCCATATAGATGGTTTACGCTATATGCCCATCTGCCATTTTGCGGAGGGGGTATAAAAAGGGCAGTTGCCTGCAAAGATCATAACTCTCGAAGCGTTAGACTAAGATACTCACTTTTGTGTTTGCTAGTATGTGATTTTCAAAAAAGAATCCAAATATCATGAGAAAAATACGGCCTGCTGCATGTACTGCTGATAATCTGCACCTGCATCCGAAATATAAGTAAGGGAGATCAATCAAACACTCAGGTCAGAGTTATCCTTATATATCGTGATACCCCTATTTCATGTTCTAAGCAGCTCTATTGTCTACCATTAAAGTAACCCCACTTGTTAAAGAGTTATGATCTGCATAAGATTTCACCACCAGGGCAGATCACTAAAAATTCATGGAGTGAAAGTTACAATTCTTAAATGCACCTACCTTCTTGCTGTCCAGAGCATCCCTAATTATTCTCATCAAAATATCTCCACTGGTTGAGAAGTTTAACCAACCATGGAAGATAGCTCAAAAACAGACTCGGAATAATTGTCTTTCTTGTATGCGACATACCTACTCAATAACCTTTACAGCTTGATGAAGTATCATGAAATTATATCAATGGATTAAAGCGTTATGGCCTGCACGAAATTCAACAACTATGGGAGATAACTCGGGAAGTCAGCTTAGAAACTGTGAAACTGACTGGTGAAACGGTTCTTGCATGCGTTACATCATCTATCCATGGTGATCTTTTGTATCAAATCATTGCGAAATCCAGCCAAGTGGGCTGGACACGAACAAGCAGTTTTACTATAAAAGTAGCATAAATTAACAAAGCTCAACTAAACTGTGTGACCTAGACATGCCGGCTAGCAAACGGTTTTAGCGCACAACACATCGACTATCCACGGTAATCATTTTTACTATATCATTCAGAAATCCGACTATAGCCTACATGTCAAACTTATGGGCCGGACAGGAACACCTGTCATCACTATAATTGTAGCAAATATTGACGAAGGTCAGCCAAGAACTGTGACCTTCGACCTTTGAGCTGGCGATACGGTTATTGTATGTGACACGTCGTCTATCTATGGCGATCGTTTATCTCAAATTATCTCAGAAATCGGACCATACACCTGGAAGTTATTGGTCGGACAGGAACACCTGTCATCAATATAACTGTAGCAAATATTGACAAAGTTCAACCAGGAACTGTGACCTTGACCTTTGAGGTGGCGACAAGATTGCTGCACGCGACACATCGCCCGTGGGCATCATTTGTGCCAAATAATTATAGAATCCGACCATGAACCTTGGAGTAATTGGCTGCACACAAACATCAGTATTTACTGAGAACACACACACACACACACACACACACACACACACAGAGGCGTAACACAATATGCCCCCCCATTTCATGGCAGGAACATAAAAAGGAAATGACAATGAATAGTCGAAAACATAACATCTCAGTTTTAGTAGACGAATCTTACAGAAAACATTTATCTTATCTAAAAAAGATACTTTGAATTTCGCTTTTTCAAGTTTGTCACTTTAGTGATCATATATTACCCTATACAGTAAACGGGACTAGTGACGTTGATTTTACAACTTTAAGACTCCAACTTGATAAACAATACTTAAAAAAAAATATAACTCAAAATGTTATCTCGAAACATGTTCCAACAACTAATGCGGGAACTGATCAACGTGATCTGTATTTGTTTGTTTGCAATTCCATAACTTCTTTGAGATTTTTTCATTTATATAAGGTAGAAAAGTAAATATATGCCCGCGAACCCTGCATATCATTTCATTACTCGATTATTTCGATTGAAAATGGTCATAGCTAGAAGTGAAATCACAAAAAAAAATCTCGCATCATAAAACCTTACCTTACTATGAATGGCGTTGATATATGGTTTGTGTCCACAGTTGAGTGTTAACAGTCTGACAGCGTCGTTTTCGGACAAGGCCTGAAAAAGCCAGTGGATGCCGAAAACGTTACAGAATGCTTTGTCGTATCAAGGTAACAGCTCACTAAATCATGTTTTTCATTGTTTTAAACAGCATAATGGATCAATCAAGATTTTCAAGTAGGGTAATATGATGGCTATTATTCATTACCAAACTTATTTGAAACAGAAGCTTTTATTAATTATCTGAAGCATCGAACTACTTGCTTTCATGACCGTCTTCTTCTTTATATGTAGCAGCAACTTAACTTCAATAATCAAAGCGCTGACGCACTGAAGGCAGCGGGTTTGTGCCAGCTACAGATCTTATTACTTTCTTTGCACAGGTTTCCTTTATACTTGACTTGAAGTAAAAAGGTGCCTTAATCGATCTGCAAACAGTATAGACTTAGGTCAGCCTGTGCAGGCAGTCAGTCTGTGCAGTCTTCACAGGCTGACCTGGGCTGAAACTTTTCGCCATTGGTCCATTTTCTGTACATCGAAGGGTCGGTCTATGGATCAATAATTATTTATGTCTTGCTTGGTATAATCCATCACGAGGATGCAAGAAGCCCCCTTTTGCCAAAGCACAGCTCATTTGTTTGTGGCTAAAATAAAGATAAAATCTAGTACATGAGCACAGGCAGAAAACAAGACTTGAATAAATGATATTAATCCTTTCCAAAACAATCCCAAGTTTTTATGACCCTGTGGAAGAGGCCTTTAAAGACATTTGTGGAAATGGAGAAAGTGCTTCTAACCAATGTTTTCTATTATATCAATCCGTAACATTTATGAAATTCTTGAAAGGTATCTTAAAGTACTGAAAACCAGTCTTAGTATAATTTTGAGGTTTTACACCTCAAAATCCTTGTAGGCCAAATAATGTGCTTTATAAAAGTTTTGCCGATCCCTTTTAAGGAGTTTGTAGCTCAAAGACTTGAAGTTGGTACCGCTGGTTTAAATTTCCAGCATGGTCTTCTTTCTGATCCACTTATCATTTATGCCATGTTGTTATTCAGTGCATGACCTTAAGGAAATAGCCAAGAAACGCATGCATAGGTACACTGGCAATTGTTATGACCCAAGCTGTTTAAATTTCATTAACTGCTAATAAATTATACTGAAAGAAGCCATTTGCAGACAAAAATTGAAACATGGCTCAAAAACAGTGTACATCTTTGATAGGGTAGAAAACATTGTTGGAAAAGGAGAAAATGCTGCTTACCAGCATTTTCTCCCATTCCTACAATGTTTGTAAAAAGTTACGTTCTAAGGGTCGTTAAAACTTGAGATTGTGTTGTACAAGTAAATGCATAATATAATTTGCAGTTATAACTACTTTTAACTCTTTACCACTCAATGCCGACTTCTAACAACCTTGAGAAAAAAGCCTTGTGAAAACAGTCTGGGAAAGGAGAAAATGCTGGGAACCAGCATTTTCTCTATTATCCACAATGTTTTCTATCCTATAAAATAAAACTTGTACCATTTGAGCCACAATGAAATAGTCGTCTGCAAATGCTTTCAGTTTGAACACAGCTGAAATTTTGCCGTCTGCCAAAGGCTTAATGGGTGACTTTTCGTGTAACATCGCCTGTCATAGCCGAATCCGTACGACTTTGGCGATAAAAGGCGATGTTACACGAATCCCATTACGATGCCCTATGCTCAAAATTCATCATGCAAACAAACACCGACAAGGAAAAGTCGATGCAAAGAATCAAAGTCGCCGCAAATTTTTTTATTTAATGCTTCAAGAAAGCCAGGGCAAATAAGTAAATGTCAGTTTTCATCAGCAGATTTTTTAACACATTATGAAATTGATGTGACTGTGAATCTATATCAAAAGTTGTCTTCTGTTACAGTATTTAATACCCTCGCATAGCGCTCTCTGAACTCTTTTCCAAACGAAAAATATCAGACTCTTCCAAATTCAAAGAGTTGACAGACGACAATTTAAAAAGCTGCAAAAATGGTAGAAAATTCGCTAGTAGTGGTGGGAAAAGTATTTGTTACAGGAGAAATTGCTTATAACGAGTAATTTCTCCTTATCCAACATGTTTTTCCAAAAGAATTTGACAGCGCACGTGATAACCCGCGTTTGTTTGGGAAAGTGTTGAAAACAGGGCCAAGTTACTAAAATGTTGCTGTCCTAGGATAGTATGATTCAAGAGAACGTAAGTTTGCAAGGCATGCTTTCAATTTAAACAAGTCTAAAACTATACTGTTTGGTGAACGCTGTTAATAAAGAATATTGGTTTTGCATTGCGATTTATGAACAACACAGCGAAAAACTGGTCTCTCTCCAGATTTTTTCCAACAAAGTACATGTAAATTTATCTAGAACTTGGTGAGAAATAAACAAAAGGGTTCTAAACAATCTTTGTTTTAAAAACTAAACTTACAAAGAAGTAACCAATAATGGTTAGATACAATCATAACCATCATACTCGTTCTTCGGCGGAATTTAACACAATTTCAGCAATGTACAATTTTAGCGGTGGTCATTCAACAAAAAACACAAATAGTAGGAAAAACTAGGTACTAAATAATCAAAATGATAATTAAACCTGTGTACGAAATGACGAAAGTGGATACGAAATGACCAACTGGATACGAAATGACCAAAATAGAAAGTATAGGTAGGTACGAAATGACCAAAATCGTATCTACGAAATGACCTAGGTACGAAATTAACTAGGTACGAAATGACTGGAAACCTGTACAGCCTTGACCAATGGAAACAAGGCATTTATTTGGATGAGTCCATTTCTCGCGAATAGCGAAAATAAAAGTAATACTTTGGCGGATTTTTTGATGTTGTAAGTATTAACAGAGCAAAAATAGTATCGTATTGTATATACTTCGTAGTTTAAGAATGAATTAAAAAGCCAGTTTAAGGCGAAGTAGAAAGATTCCTTGTTAACCTTAACACCCCTATAAAAAAGAAATTCCCATTGTCCATGTCCTAACTCGAAAAACTATTAAAAATATAGTCGCGCGCTTCTGCGCGGCGACTAATAAAAACTTTTGCTCTGAAAATATTTTCTTTTGCACTTTTTCGGTCTATGTAGATACCGACGCCCTCTTTCCGTTTCTATTCTACAGTAACATTACGGATGAACTCGTAAGGTGTAAGGCAGTTTTGAAAGGGTGTCGTCTGCGCGTGTAGCGCGTATTTATACATGATCGTTTGTGTATTCATGGAGGAACTATTTAGTCAAGTGTAGGAATCAAGTTTTGTTTACCTCGCGTATCCAGGAAAAAGCTGCCGGATGCAAGAATTCTCGACCTAGATAAATATCGTAAGCGTTGAAAATCAGTAACTCATACCTGGGGACTATGACAGCGGGTTTCACCCGCTGCCAAAAATCATAACATTCCTTCCTGAAAAGCATGGTAGCATCGACATACCGTTAAGTTCTACTTAAGCCAACGAGACGTTTAATTGTGTAATTCGGTTTTAGATTTGAATTTAGAATAGACAGAGAAAGCAGCCGCATCTCGCACCTGTAAATCGCTCTCAGGGCCTTCAGCCCTTTGCTATGAAACGCTATCACACAGACTAGTTCTTACTGGCTTACCTTTGCAAGCTTACTGCTGGCATCTGTAAAGTTCCACATAGTGTTGTAGGTATAATAAGTCGGGAACCAAACGTCGTCGTTTTTGAAAATACCAATACTGTTTAAAGTCTTCAACATTGTCATGGAAACCACTAGAATATACACACAAGTTAATGTAATCTGGTTTTTTACATAGCTTTTACATATTTTTCTGTGCATTCAAGGAGAAAACGGCAGTTATGTTATTACCAATTGACTAGTCACTTGTAGAAAACAAGAATTTTTCTTGGTGGAAACTACCAAAAAGGTTTTGAGTACAAATCTTGTCAGAATATGTAGATTTCCTTGTCAGGTGCTTTGTCTTCATGTAGTCAGGATGGCAAGTGTACCCTCCAAAGGTTCCAATAACCAAGTTGATTGGGATATGCGATTCTCAACAAGTGCATTCAGAGTCAGCCATACAAATCTCCAAGAATCTTAGTAAATATTAAGCAAACATGACAACTATGCGCACCTTCTGACACAAATGACCCCCTGTCCGACATACTATCTCTCATCACTTCTCTCATATGAGTCATGCTATGTAAAAATAGAGTTTAATGCATCTAAAAAAGTTATAGCTGATGTGGATCGAAACTTTTTGCTATTTTTGAATTTGTTGCATGTTATAGGACCATTCTACTGTATGACTTAGTCAGTTGTTAGACAAAATGGGCTTTATGAATCCATAATTATGTCATGGATACCTTGGTATGATGCATAACGGAGATGCATTAATCTCTCTTTTGCCAGAGCGCCAATGGTTGTGTATAAAGTCTAAAAACATATCGCTAACGTTTGTTGTATCCCCGTCCCATCATCGATGATAGTGCACCTATTCATACGACCGAAAAATCGTATCGATACTTACCAGCGTGTCCATTGTCTGTCGTCCAGTCTCCAATCATTTACCTTAAATGTTTATAGTACCAGCAAATATTTTTTAAGTTCATATATCGTGACATGTTGTGTACTTCCATCCCCTTATCAATACCAATGAACTTTTCACATAACCTGACCTGCTAATCGGTCAGCATATACTACCACTATACTGACCAACGAATCCGCCGTCCGCCAAACAATAGTCTATCAATCACATCATGTGTACAGTTCCAGTATAAATCTCGCTATGATTAGTGTATCTTCTCCATATCACCGGCGGCCAGTGTACCTATTTACAAAATCGATCATGACGTTATTTACCTGCGTATCCACTGTCCGCCATGCAATCTCCTATCATCTCCCTCATGTGTGTATAGTCCCAGTACATATCTCCCAACATTTTCTGTATTCTCATCCCGTCACCACGGTGATAATCCTCTAATCTCTCCATGTGTCCGATGATCTCTTTGATCTTCACCATCAGATCTTCTTCCTGAAAAATGACACACTAATATTGCGTGCTTGATTAATTGTTCGTTACGTGTTATATGCATTTTGTGCCTTTAACAGTTGCTGTATCTTTACCTTAGGTGCCATATTCACTATAAGATCTGGAGTCTTATTCATCAATGATTCTTAAGAACGTCTTTAGTCTTATTCTCCCAGATTTTTTTAAATTTGAAAGTAACAAAACTTTTGATTGGCTAAACAAAATGGTTTAGCGAATCAGAAGTTGTGTTACTTTCAAATCTAGAAAATTCTTCAGAATAAGACTACGAATGCTCTTAAGAATGGCTGGTGAATATGGACCCTCAAGCTTAAATATTTTGTGTGAGCCAGGCTGGAGGTTAGTCTAACAATCACTGAAAAAAAAAACAGAATTTAGAAATAATGCACATTTCTCGGCAAAGGGCAGCTTCCTACATAACCAAAGTGAAAGCAATGTTTAGCTGCAAGACAGACGTAGTTTATATATCCAGCGTTTGACATCGCTTTAAACAGTATTTTACTCATACTACGGAGACAGCTCACAATTTATACCTTTCCCATGCTTCTCTAGTACTAGAATGGGACATTTCAGTACCTTGTCAAAGGACGTGAGTAACACCGGCAGCGGGGATCGGATTTTACTGATTACAAAAAAAAAATTGAATCCTGAGTCCAGGTGAGGAACCCTACAGAGATAGACATTTTTCTACAATGGCTTACAACAAGCAACGGATTGGATTTTGGGGAGCTGAGAGTCAGCCAACATAGCCTTGTTGTTATGAAAGCTCGCTAAAAAACTCAACTAAAAACTACAATACATGTATACAGGAGATAACCAATAAAAACATTTAAGACTATGCTATTGAAAAATTAAAATATACAGTGATTATGTACCGGTAAATTTTTCAGTCGTTCAAATTTGACCCCTTCCTCATGTCGATGTTCTCCATTTATTTCCGAATGGAACGACTGTAACGATTGCTGCTTCTGCAAGCTATTCTGACGAGAAGGCGACATGGCAGGTGCGTGACGATTTGACAGTGACGTCATACTTTCTGATAATTGATTGGCTGATTGGGAAAGGGCGTGGCCCGTTTGGTTATAGCTCGTCTCCATTGATCCATACGCATCAGTCAGGCTAAGAGGACCGTCTGAAAGAAGAAAGTAATAGAAGATTAAACGTTATTAAAGACTGTAAGACTTTCTTTTCATTTGCTGTTTACTGCCGCTCTTCAACAGTATTTCTGTTAAGGTGTTAAAGTAAAGGGCACCATAATAGGATTCGTGTAACATCGCCTTTCATAGCAAAACCCATACGGATTAGGCTAAGACTCGGGCAATCCGTAATCAATCTGCAGAGAGACGCTGCTTTACCGCCTCGATACATACTACTAAGGAAACCGAAGAAACCAGTTATACCCAAAATGGCGTCCATAGATCACCGAGGACGCCTCTGAAAAAATAAAACAGGGTGTTACCACGCGAAAACGGAGTAAACATGTGATAGTAGAACTCGGTTAAACTTGGAATTGAAGTGGCTGTGATGGCCTGTTTGCACAATGAAGAACTGCAATCTTCATCAAGCCTAGAAAGTTTGCGAACAGTGATGACTTGAAAATTGGAAGGCGAGTTAATCGAGCTCGGATCAGACTGTATGAAATTTTATTTTGTCCCGCTAGGTGAAGAAAAACCACACAGACAGATGGGGAATGGAATACCTTGTTTCGCAGCCAATATCAAACTTGGCTGGTGTGAGTGGTTTTTTTTTCATATTTTTTGTTTGTTTGTTTCACAGAATTCAATTTGCTGAACCCGCTTCTTGTGCTTTTGACTCGCCCGATGGCAACTGTTACAAAAGAAATCTATACTGGCTAGTTAACATAAGGCTTTATGGCAGGGAGGAATGGTATAAGGAGAAAAGGCTCGTGAAGACTGAATTCTTCTTTTCCAACAATGTTTTCAAAAGCCATCATCTGCACTGCAGTGGGGTTATAAGTAATTACGTTAATTATGTTTACCATTTACCACAAAATCCCTAATTTTAATGACCCTGAGAAAGAAACTTGCAAAAACATTGTGGGAATAGGAGAATATGCCGGTAACCAGCATTTTCTTCTTTTTCCACAATGTTTTCTACCCTGACAAAGACGAATTCAATTACTTGAGCCATATCTAATCTTTCGTCTGCACAGGCTTTCACTTTGGACAAGTCTACATTTTTGTCGTGTGGTAAAGAGTTAATTGATGACGCACAAGAATAAATCAAAGTACTGAAAGTACTGACAGACTTGCGAATTTGATTGATTGATTGATTGATTGTATGGTGTTTAACCCTGTTTTCAACATTATTTCAGTAACGTAGCAGTGGCCAGTTCACATATCCATGCTTTCCAGGAGTTTCTTTTACCAGTACTTTGCACAATATTCTTTCCAAGCCCCTGGCTGCATTCCCACATAACCATTGTCGAAACGTGAGAGAGAAATGAATCCTGTCGCAATGACTAGATCATCAATCATCAGAAAGAAATTTGGCGAGTCTGGGATCGAACCAACGACCTCCTGTTCTCAAGTCCTGTATGCTATCGACTGAGCGGCTGCCGGGGCTATGCGTGCTAATGGTTAGCTATAATCCAGTTTAAGTTTAACCCTTAAAATGCTAAAAATGTTAAATGAAACATTCAAACCGATGGTAAATACCTAAATATTGCTATTTCAAAGTTACATTTTGGAGAAAATATATCCTCTTATTGGACAGTGTAGATCGAAGATCAGACTGCACGCTCTGTGCAGTCTGAACTTAATCCAAACTGTCCTCAAAAGGTCATTCAGTCGCGGTAGTGCTGGTAAAAGAAACTCCAGGAAAGCCTGGATAGGTGCTGTAGCCGCCGCAGTATCACTGAAATAATGTTGAAAACGGCGTTAAACACTATGCAGTCAATAAGTAAATATCCAATAGCACAAGAAGTAGTTAACTATTTAAGATGTAGTTAACTATTTAACTCGCTTTACATAACAAAAAATATTTTACACTCTTCCAAATTCAAAGCTTTTGAAGACCATAAATTAAATGTGGCTGAACTGATGAAACCTGATTCCAAAAGGGCAGAAAACAATGTGGGACAAGGAGGAAATGATGGTTACCAGCGTTTTTCCTTTTCCCGCAATGTTTTCAAGGGGATTCTTCCCCGGTGTCGTTTAAACTTGGGATTGTTTGGTAAAGGGTTAATATTCAAGATGTAAAATAACAGTTTAAAATAACAGTTTAACTGTACACAATCTAAATAATGAATGACTAAAGGAATGACAAGGGTTCCCTGTCCACTGAGGGTTTATACAGCTGGGATTTGCTACAAGTTACCTAGGTAATATCTATTAATAGATTCATTCATAATGTTACAAAGGTGTAGGAATAAGTGATTCTCTGCTTTCCATAGGTCACTTAATTTACATATAAGCTAAGATCTTGTACCTTATAAATGGCATCTTGTTCAGTTTATTACTTTGTAAGAAGACATGTTCAAATTGGAGTTGTAGAGATTTAGTGTTTTTTGTAAATATTGTCATATGTAACAGACTTAAGATTTTTAACAGAAAGAAGTCTTTTCTGTGAGGCAGTATTTTGGCAACTGTGAGGTTTTTTGTTTACTTTGAGTCTAGGTCAGTCATGATGCCTATAGACTAGCTTCTCTAGTCTAAAAATAATCGTTCCGATAAAAGTCTGTATTTATGATATACATGTAAACCTTACATGTAACTGCTTCCTATATGAGCTGTACAATGTAGAAAACAGTTTAATACTCATACTAAACTCAAATATGAGAGAGAGAGAGAGAGAGAGAGAGAGAGAGAGAAAACATGTGCATTCAAGTCTACATGGATCCAAAATGTCCTTGGGGTTTTGATGAATGGAATCTATATTGTTTCAACCAATAGCAAAATTCCTGATTCCTACTTCTTGCACTTCTTAAAGTATGCTCATGAATTAACTCATACTTTAACAGGCCGTTTTGAGATGAACCCAAATGAGAAAAATCTCCAGAAAACAAATAAAAATTGGTACAACTGTAAATAATATAGTCTAGTATGGTAAAAAACATTTTGGAAAAAGATGAACTTGCTTGTTACGGCAATTTCCCCTCTTCTCACAATGTTTTCTTTGGGCTTCTACATGCTTGCAAAAAGACGGACTATTTAGCTATAAATTTGTAAAAACGCATATTGCATATGAGTCAAAACGTTAATTATCTGTTATATTTTTATCCGGCTATGATTGATGGTGTTGGTGAGTAAAGAAAAGTAAACAGTCAGTAGTCCTGTCAACTCTCAACATGTAGCCTATTCTTGGAAAAGACCTGCAACAGATTCAAAACAGGGCAGATGTTGCAGATTAGTCAGAAAAGAGGCTCCTGTGGATGCTTTTGAGAAAGAAATAAGGTACATCAATGAGCCTCCTCTATTTACTTAACCCTTTACCAGACAACATAAACAATGCCAAAATAATGTTACGCAGTTGTTTTCGGGACACATAAATCTTGAAATATTAACTTAATCCAATGATGGAACTTGCAACGCCTCTAATACAAGGCGTCCCTGGACAAGGATAAAAGGACAAAAACAAAAGTAAAGTGAACACTCTTGTTAGACAGACCATATCACATCAATCCTTTACCGAAACCGCCCGTGGTTAAACTATCCTGAGTAAGCAGGTCTTTTAAAAACATTGTGAGCAATGAAGAAAATGCTGGTAACCAGCATTGTCTTCTTTCTCACAAGTATTCTACCCTTTCAAAGACAAGTTCAATCAATTGATGCACATTTAAACTTTTGTGTGAGACTGTTTCAAGTATGGACAAGTCTAAAATTCTGGACCATGCCAAGGTGACGAATTTTGTCCCTGCGATAAAGAACTTTCTAAGAAAAGGACCGATTGTAACCTACAATCGTTTGCTCCTCTTCCAAGCATATCAAGTAATTTTTCAGTTCTTCTTAGGCATTTGTCATTAGAATTAGCTTTACAAGTTGCTACTCATTGATATATATGATTGCATGATTACATAAGGATTGATTGCATTGATCTATTTCATTGCACATCATTATTTCTGTACATTTTTTTTTTTTTTTTTTTTCCGGAATAAAAAGCATTGTTGTAATAACATCTACACGAATGAACACATACAACTGAGCAATGCTCTGTGAAAAAGGGGCTTAATGCATATGCAAAAAGTATCCATCCATAACAGCCTGCGCGCAGTCCGCGCAGGCTGACATGGGTCGAAACCTTTTTGATATATGTAACTTTACTTCATGTCAAAGGACCATTCCTCCAGATCTAAATGGATTTTACGGATCTATAATTATGTGATTAATTGTTTGGTTATTTTGAATCATGGAAATGCATTAAGTCCCCTTTTGCTAAAGCATAGCTAAATTTTAAATGCATCTTATAAAGAAAAATAAGTGCAAACGGCTCCGGCTAAAAGATCTCACAACCAAGTAGTAGACATCAATCGATCCTATCATATTGCAAACGTATCACCTGGCGTTGAAATTACAACAAGAGGGCCATGATGGCCCTGTATCGCTCCACTGGCTTATAAATATAAACCATGAAGAGAAGTCTTCACTATATAAGCCCTTATAAAACTTTGACCCCAGGGCTACAGTCGAACTAAATGGGGAATATGTGTATTAGAAGAATAACATGCCAAATTTGGGAGTTCTTGGCCTTATGGCTAGTAACAAGACGGTTTCTGAACTTTTCACTCCATAAACCCATGTAAAACTTGTGACCCCTGGTGCAGGGCCAAACTTGATCCTAGGGCTGTAACTTGGGCCCTCTTTGTAGTTGTCCACTAAATAATGCTATAATTATACAAACTTTGGTAGCCTAAGCCTTATGGCTATGTACACCAAGATTTAAAAGTTTTCCCTATGTAAGCCTATGTAAATCTTGTGCCCCCCCCCCCCCCAAGCATGAGGCCAAATTGACCCCAGGACTATAATTTGGACACTTTTGGTAGACCCCAACTAGATCCAGCTAAATGCAAAATTTGGTAGCACTAGGCCTTATGGCTAGGTACAGGAAGATTTTTAAAGTTTTCTCTATATAAGCCTATGTAAAACTTGTGACCCCTGGGGCAGAGCCAATTTTGACCCCAGGGCTATAATTTCAAGAAACATGATAGAGGTCTATTACATAAAGCTACATGCCAAATTTGGTAACCCTAGGCCTTATGGTTTCAGACAAGAAGATTTTTAAAGATTTCCAATATATTTCAGTTTTGTTGCCATGGCAACCAGAGTTTTTGAAGGAATCAAATTCTTTCTAGAAATTCTGAAGAGGACCATGGCAGGATCATTTCTGTGAAGTTTCATGAAAATTGGATGGGTAGTTTCAGAGAAGAAGATGTTTGAAATAAAAGTTAACGCACGGACGGACGGACGCACGCACGGACGGACGGACGGACGACGGACACCGGGCCATGACATAAGCCCGCTGGCCTTCGGCCAGTGGAGCTAATAAAACAAAATCTGGCGACATTTTGTTTACTTATCAATTAAAATGTGGCTTTGGAGTAAACCTGAAATGATGTTGTTTTCAACTTTAACCTAGTTTAAAACAAAACCATTGTAAAACCATTGTGTTGTTTATAGGCATGTATATAAACAGAATGCCTTCAGTTGTTGCATACCTATAACACATGTCAAGACAGTCGTTTCAGTTACAAGGGGACGTTCTTTGTCATTAACTTAAGTATACCGAATGTTGTCAGTTATAAATTTTTACATACAAGCAAAATAAACGTCCAACTTAATTTAATCTTCTCCAATAAATTTGGTTGAATTTATTTCCGGGAATTTCGGGGGGGGGGGGGGGAAGAAAGAGGGAGAGATAATTTTGCGGCACAACCTCAAACACTGCACTCGGATATTTTGCTTCGTATCTAAAAACATTAGATCATTTTTTATTTACAAAATGTATTCATTGAACACGCATGTATGCATTTTACACCATGATAAGCAATACTTATTGAATAATTCAAGGCTGGTACATGTATGCATTTTCGAAAAATACTATGGTGCAATAACATTTTAAATTTTTAAATGAAATGATGAATGAATAAAAGGATGAATGAATGAATAGACGAATAAATTGCTGAATGAATGGACAATATTTCACTGTAATAGGCGTCTACAGATATTCACATTTACCACAAGTTTTATAAACATTTAACTACCCCGAGACCCAAAAATTTCAATCAAACGTTCAGTCACTAAAGTAGACAAGCAAATTGCAAATGATTTATAACATGCCACAGATGCACGTATCAAGTCGGTCTCTAATCTCCTAACAAAATTAAAAACCTGATGTAATTCTTCCAAAAGGAGCGACAGCATTTCAGAACGCGTGCGTGTTCGTTCCAGATGATACTTCCAGTTAAATCAAGATCCTGAAATAAATTTGCAGCAGACATTGTAAAATATTGACGAATACAATAGAGGTTGACCCCATAAATATGAAAACATTTTGCCCAAATGAAAAATGTTCCATGTTTTCCGAAAGTGTGCTAAATGAAAAGAAAATCGTTCACAGGTGATGGATTAAGCGCAATAATCGAAATATATATATGCGAGTTCAAACAGTCGTAGATATAAGATCAAAAGAGACAAGAAAAACGATAAGCGAAGTCAAGCTTATAACACATATATGCACTCACCAAACATCATCCTTTGTTCATCTGAATCCCAGTGGGACAGGGTTAGAGAAATTTGTGATCTAGGCTGACCTTGAAAACGACCAACTGACCTTGATCTTTTCAATTTGGGCGATTCCAACGGGAATGTGCTTTGGCGAGGTACTGATTTTGTAAAGCTGGTATCACGTATACCAAAGTCACAAGTAGGAAATGACATGCTGGTTGCCATAGTTAATCCTTTCCTTTATAAAAACTAACACGTCACGTGTTTAACTTTGGAAATGGCCTAAAATCTCACTCATTCACAACGGCCAAAATTTTCAGTTATTTGATTCAGTCTAAAACAACACAGCCATTACACGTGGATGATTAAACTACCTCGAAATTAAAATGGTCTGCGCAATCAGTCCTCCAACAACAATATTGAATCCGTACGAGAAGATAGAATTGGCTAGCCTAATGACCGAAATTCTTTACATTTAGAGTGCCAGTCGCAGCTCTATTTCCCTTTTGTAACCGTCTAGGTACAACATGAAACTGCAGCGAAAATAGGTCCGCTTGTTTAAATATTCTGAAAAATTCTGACCAAAAGCCAGCGTTTAAATTGCGGTTTCTTGGCCATTTGTACTAACAAAGCTCGACTATTTCATCTAGTTCACCAGGGTTAAATGATAATAAATATGTTTACAATATATCCTTTTGGAACCTCGAATGTTTCACGAGAAATACCTCGCACGAACAAGAAACTGCCTATACTCTCTAAGAAAGCAATGTACAAAAGAACAAACAATACAGCAATCCTTGTATCATAATACGGTAAGGCACGTCCACAGGACGATCTAAAAGTGGGAAACATGAGCGAATTAGGCTGCGATACGACAAAACAATAAGTCCCAAAGGTAATAGAAGCATGTAAAACTTGAATATGCAATAACCGTTAATAATACGATGGTTATTAGGCGGTTTGGCAAAACCTTCGCACCAAAGTCGGTATCATGTTGTTAATGCCATTTATTCACGGGTCAGGGAGGAAAAATTTCTATGGTGTGATACAGGCAGACCACTGAGGCCTATACTATTCCGTTTGAGGTTTGAATAATAGCGTTGTATCATGTAATATCCATACCCCCCCAGGGCTTCATGATGGAATATAGAATTTTGAGTCACTGCAATGAGACAGCAAAATGACACCTAAATAATATTTAAACTAGAACTTGAGTCACTGTAGACAGGCGGAAAGATAACAATTTAGATACCTAGTACTGCCTTCCCTTAGAAAAGTATCTAAATTTCTACATTTAATACAAAACATGCTGCTTTAGGCGGCTTCTTTCAAACATTGGTACGACAAAAAGATAGCAGAGTTACTCGTATCTGATTGAAGGTTAGCCTAATCGATAATTTGACTAGGTGCATGTAACAGAACTAAAATATTTCTCAAAACTGAGTAAGTTAACTCGAATCATAAAAAAGAGGCTTTTTTGATCGCACACAATCAGTATTCACAGAAGGATTATCTTATGCGATGGATTTTATATTATATTTTGGAAATGGAACAATTATTCAGCAATTGTTCGTTTTTCCACAACGTCTGGAAAAACTTCTCAATGCAGGCAAATATCGTTAAAGTATTTTTTACTAAAATGAAGTCCTGTAGTTATCGTAGGAATGCAGCTGTAATAGCTGAAAGTTACTTAGTACCATCTGCAACATCATAATCAGCTTTTCTCCATTACAGAAATTAGAACTGAAACAGATGTTATTTTCCCTCAAGGCGGACATAGGTAACAGATGCATGTCAATGGCACCATTTGTGTTCTCTAGGGGCATCATAGGTCAAGGTCAAAAAGCCACAAACATGCAGTCTGGGTCTGTATTCACCAACCATTCTTAGGAATAATTTAGTCTTATTCTCAAGAATTTTTAAATTTGGAAGTAACGCAACTTCTGATTGGCTGAAACAAATGGTTTAGCAACTTTTGGCCTTTTGGAAACTAAAATCAGACTTGGAATACTAGAATAAGACCTGGAATAAAATAAGTAACGGTTGATAAATACAGGTCCTGGTCTTTTATACACTGTCCGATATTTAGTGAGATACCCTGGTAAAACGACACTGAGCTTGCGACAAGTAGATGAACCCTACTGACTGTAAATATACCAATTCAATTCATTAAGCAGGTTTTGGTTTTCTACCTGTAAACACCTTTTCACCTTTACAACATGCAGTGATCGAGTTCCTCTGGCAGACCACTTATGATACCATTGTGGCAAAAGTAACAAATCGCTCGTGACGAGAAATTCTTTCTCGGCCACCTTGTTTTCACACCTTTTCCTGCATTAAACAATGGTAAAAAGGACTCGTTCTCACAAAAATTCAATTATCGATCTCAAATTCTTCCTTACAAAGTTTGTTAAAGCAAAGATTTTTCGAGCAAATGTCACGAACAACTTTCCAGTGTGTACGCGTTTTCAACTATATCACTTATTTACAAGAACGTTTTCAAAGTTGTATGCTACAAGTGTGAGACACAAGGTAATGAGTTAATTGCATGTTCAAGTAAGTGCCTCGCTGATGGTCATGCGGGAATTGTAAACCGATAAATGCAAATGTAATGAAATTGTTGTCCATGGTATTATAGATAATGGTTCGTCATAGAAAGAGATAGCAAATTCACAGCTAACAATGACTAGGATAAATCAGTTGATTCGAAATCATTGTCGGACACTGGAGGACCAAACGTACATTTTATTTTGTCCTTTAAATGTGCCTGAACATTTCGTTTTTCTTTATAATTGGAATATACTGATAACTTAAGCTGATGTCTTGATTTAGGTAACGGTGTGAATTTGTAACTTACATATACTAAGTTCTATTTCATTTCAAACCTGTTACAATTATCGGACTAGGAATCCTCACTACTCCGTAAAGTTATGACCATGCCAACATGAGTTGTAATACTGTCGGGTGCAAGACAAGAATACTAACAGCACCATATTAGCATTCTTTACCAGCCGTTGGCTGATTTTCTATCTAGATCGAGTTAACATATTGCCAAGCTATGACAGAATAAGCGTTCTTGTTCCAAGTGTTACAGCTTTTCATGGAACATCTAAGGGCTGTTGGCTAAGCCAGAAATTTGAACTCACACTTTCCTTGACAAAAGCCCTACACCAAGCCCATCGGGGTGGCACATTCACCAACCGCCAAGCCCCCGTAGCTCGGTCGGTATCGTACAGGACTTGAGAACAGGAGGTCGCTGGTTCGATCCCCGGCTTGGTCAATTTCTTTCCGAGGATTCATGATAGTCATCGCGACAGGATTCATTCCTCTCTCACCGCTGACCATTGTCTCGACGATGGTTATGTGGGAAAGCAGCCAGTGGCTTGGAAAGAATATTGTGCGGAGTACTGGTAAAAGAAACTCCAGGAAAGTATGGAAAGGTGCACTGGCCGCCGTGATATAACTGAAATAATGTTGAAAACGGCGTTAAACACCATACAATCAATCAAAATTCACCAACCGTTCTAAATTACATTCCACTTGTAATTATCAATGGTTATATTAATTTCAAAGGAATGCACCTTCTAATTGGTTAACCATACTGTTTTGCTTATAACAAATGTGTTACTCTCCACAACCTGCCGTGTAGAACATTGACGCGAAAGGTTCGTAGCCCAAACCCAAAAATCTGTTAGATTAGGACACAGAGCTTGTAGACAAGACCTTTGTATTTAGCGGGTTTCAATACGGTGATGCTTGCCAGACCCTGTGTTACATACAGGTTTGTAACCAAGGCCCCGGAATCTAGAAGATAACCCTACAGAGCGTGAATCTTAGGCATCTGTATCTCGTAGATAAACACACATGGCCTGTAGCCCAGGCGCGGTATCTAGTATCTAGTAACTTACAGGGCGTGTATCTTAGGCATCTGTATCTTGTAGATAAACACACATGGCCTGTAGCCCAGGCGCGGTATCTAGTATCTAGTAACTTACAGGGCGTGTATCTTAGGCATCTGTATCTTGTAGATAAACACACGTGGCTTGTAGCCCAGGCCCAGTATCGAGTGACTTACAGGCCGTGTATCTTAGCCATCTGTATCTTATAGATAAACACACATGGCTTGTAGCCGGGGCCCGCTATCGAGTAATACACAGGGCATGTATCTTGGGCATCAGTACCTTGTAGATTAATACACATGGCTTGTATCCCAGGCCCGGTATCAAGTAACTTACAGGGCGTTTATCTTAGGGCATCTGTATCTTGAAGATATACACAGATGGCCTGTATCCCAGACCCGGTATCTAGTAACTTACCGGGCGTGTATCTTAGGCATTTGTATCCTGTAGATAAAGACACAAAGTTTGTAGCCCATGTGGAAATTTATTAGCTTCGCGATACGTGTAATCATTGGTTGCAGTCAGGACTGAAAGCACCAGTCAAATAGCGCGTTACATTTGATATCCAACATCAGCAGAAAGTAAACAAGAGGGCCATTGGCCCTAAAGCGCTCATCTGAGTAAAGCCATCTACAGTTGATAAAGCTGAAGAGAACCTGGTTTTAATGATGAAAAAAATGAGTGTAAGTGACCTACTTTTTGAACCAATGTGACCTAATTTCAAACTTGTTCAAGATATCATTGAGACAAACATTCTGACCAAGTTTCATGAGTATCAGGCTGAAATGTGGCCTCTACGGTGCACACAAGGTTTTACTATGATTTGGTCCAGTGTTTGACCGGATGTGGCCCACTTCCGAAGCTGTCCAAGGTATCACAAAGACAAACTTTCTGACCAAGTTTCATGAGTATCCGACTGAAAATGTGGCCTCTAGAGTGCATAAAAGGTTTTTCTAAGATACGGCCCAAAGACCTACTTTTTGACCTGACATAACCCAATTTCGAACTTGTCCAAAATATTATCAAGACAAAACATTCTGACCAAGTTTCAGAAGTATCAGGCTGAAAATGTGGCCCTAGAGTGCACACAAGCTTTTACTAGGATTTGGCCAAGTGGCCTACTTTTTGACCCGACATGACCCAGTTTCAGTCTTGTCCAAGATATCAACAAGACAAACATACTGACCAACTTTCATGACTTTCGGGCTAAAAATGTGGCCCCTAGAGCACACACAAGGTTTTTCTAAGATTTAGCCCTGTGACCTACTTTTTGACCCGACATGACCCAATTTCAAACTCGTCCAAGAAATCATCAAGGAAGTTTCAAGGGCATCAGGCTGAAAATATGACCTCTAGAGTGCACACAATATTTTTCTTAAATTTAGCCCAGTGACCTACTTTTCGACCCGACATGACCCAATTTCGATTTAATCCAAGATTTTATCCAGATAAACATTCTGACTAAGTTTCATGCATATCTGACTGGAAATGTGTCCTCTAGAGTGCACACAAGGTTTTTCTAAGAGATGGACCAGTGACCTACTTTTTGACCCGACATGACCCAATTTCGAACTTGTCCGACATTTTATCAAGGCAAACAGTCTGACCAAGTTTCAAGCACATCTGAGTGAAAATGTGGCCTCTAGAGTGCACATAAGGTAAAAAGTTGACACCGACGGGCGACCGACGCCGGACACAGCACGATCACATTAGCTCACCTTGAGCACTTGGTGCTCAGCTGAGCTAATAAAAATGGAAACCACAGGAGAAAGTTGTCGGATATGCTTGGAATTACAACCCAAAAAATAAAGATGAACAATATTTTCTTCAAATTTCACTGTCAAAAAATCAATTCAATGATGATGGACTGTCAAAGTACGCGTTGGCTTTTGATTCGCGAAACTCATTAAGATTTCGAAAATAGATTTTGACTTGATAAATCGTCTGTCAAGTTTGCGATCTAAAAGCAGTCAACTGTGGGGGAATTACGGAGAAAGCATGCTGAACAAACTACCGCTGGACTAAACCTTGGTGGCCAATTGTCAAAGACCCCCGTTAAACAACAACACACAAGCGCTTAATAGATCATAGCTCAACACTTAGAAAGGTAAAAAAGCCTTTGTCCATATTTAACGAAATGCCGAACTAGTTATGTTATGCGACGTTTGATTGGTTTTCGATGACGTACATCTAGGGGTGATAACAATCAAAATCCAGTAGGTGGCGCGTCGCCGTGCTAACAAATTTCGACTCGATCAGCCAAGGGGTAAGATCCACGTAGTGATCGTCACCTTGGCTTGCGAAGATGGCCAAGGCCCGGTATCAATTAACTTACAAGACGTGTATATTAGGCGCCTGCATCTTGTAGATAAACACACAAGGCGTGTATCCCTGACCTCTGTATCCAAAACATTAATCCACATGACTTGCAGCCGAGGTCTTAGTGTATTGTACATTAACAAACACAGGCCTTCTTATCTAGCAGATTATTACAAAGGGTTTGTAGCCCAAACGCTAATATCTGGTAGCTTGATACACAGGGCTTGTAGCCAAGAGCCATGTATCTAGCAGATAAACACACTGGGCCGAGGCCTTGGTAACGAACAGGGCCTATAGCCGAGGCTCTGGTATCTAGTGCATCGACACACAGGGCTTGCAGTCCAGGTCCTGGTATATAGTGCATTTATATGTTAATATACAGGGCCTT
This sequence comes from Tridacna gigas, assembly GCA_945859785.2. NCBI lineage: Eukaryota > Metazoa > Mollusca > Bivalvia > Cardiida > Cardiidae > Tridacna > Tridacna gigas. The sequence continues at coordinate 60,377,337 of OX244028.2, forward strand.
GTTAAGGTTCCTTGAAAAAGAAAAAAAAAAAAAAAAAAAAAAACAAGTGTTTTACTCTTGGTTCTAATTAATCCATTACCAAAGGAATTTGTCTTTGATAGGATAGAAAAATTGTGGGAAAAGTAGGAATTGCTGGTTACTATAATTTTCTCCTCTCCCCATAATGTTTTCAAACTTTCCCTTTCCGCAAGGTCTTAAAAACCCGGAATCGCTTGGTAATGGGTTGACGTGAAGCCGTCCTCGAAGCTTTTCGCACAACGGCAAGGCATTGTGTTTATTCGTCCACACAACGGTTGACTAAGACACAGTCGTGTGTGTTGGTGACAATTTATTTCTATAACGTGAGCATTTCTAGAGACTTAGAAATTGTCCTTGTACCTAATAACGACAAAAGCTATGCAAAAAAGGAGTGAAAATCCCGAAGTCAAATAGAAAGATAACCGAATCACATTACCGAAACGATTCAGTGCGAGTTGTCCCAATGAATATAATCTTTTATAAAATTTAGGTATCATTTTTACTAATCAATACATCTGTAATTCCATGACGGAACTTTCTATCCAATTAGATGGCCATTCTTGAAGTCTAGGATTAGAACTTAACCTTTTGTCACACAACAAAATTTTAGACTTGTCCAAACCCAAAGCTTTTGCAGAAGACAAATGTTGCTCAAATTGTGGAAGTTGTCTTTAACAGGGTAAAAACATTGTGGGAAAAGGAAAACAAATGCTGGTGACCAGCATTTTCTCCCCTTCCTACAATGTTTTCAAAAGGCTTCTTTCTCAATGTCGTCAAAAGTCGGGATTCAGTGGTAAGGAATAATCATATTTCAAATTTGGTTTGATTAACTTGGTAATACGGCCCCAGAAACGCCCTATACAAAACTAAAGGGCAGACTTCCAACGACAGAATCTTCACCCACACGAAAAGGCCTGGATTCAAAAAACCTACTATTACTTAGACCATGGAATGTGAAAACAGTATCACAGAATAACTTTTCGGTACAAGAGAATAACTATTCAACTTTTTTTTTTAAATCTTCATTCAATTACATTAGCACCCAATACTGTACATTCTCATATGACGTAAATCATTCCCGTACATGCAGTATGGGATAGTAAGTCTGCGTGACAATACACATTTTCAATGTTGAGATGAAACATTATATGCTATTGTTTACTGGTTTATTACATGATCAAAGTCGCCTGAATTGGCACTGTGTAGAATGAGTGGTATTCTTTATATCTTAATGCATGCACTCTTAAAGCTCGCCTGTCTCAGTTTACTGAATTTCTCATCGCCCCAAAAACAAAATTTACCAGGGACGACTCGCAGGAACATTCTTGACAAAGCTGGGTTTTCCTAAAGTTACTTTGAACTTTACGCATATTTTTTCATTCATCACAAAGTTCTGTGGAATACATACAAGGTTTCAAAATCTATGAAATAGTGACCTGTTTTTATTACCCATGTGACATACTGAAAAAAAAAAAAATTGCTAAGATTTCATTAAAGATACGTCCTTACGGCCAGAAAGAAAACACGCTGTTAAAACTTGAAAGTGTGTAGTATGGCTCTGAATTATGTCAGCTTTGTAAACATATATCAATTACTACGCTCAAATAAGCTTATAAATTTGAGCCATGTTATGTAAAAAGGGGGGGTTCAATGCAAATAGTATCGAATCATGTCAGCCTGTGCTGACCTGGATTGAAACATTTTGGTATTAGGCAATTTCATGCGTATCAAGGACCATGGATTTTATGGATCCATAACTTGATGAAGACCTGCTTGGCATGATGCATCACGGATCTGGAGATGCATTAAACCCCATATTGCCAGAGCATGTGATATTTATGTTATAGTTCACAAGATATCCACTGTAACCTCCCGTGAATTTTTAAAAGAACTTACATCCTTTAATTATAATAATGATGGTCATATTCCTTGTTACAAACATGTAAAACGACAATGGGTGCTTAAGACGTTATTATACTCTTCTAATGCCATGGCTACTGACATTTTTTTTTTTCAGGAATTTGCGATTATTATTTGATAAATTCAAGATATTTCATGTTTCTGGCATAGCTCTTTGTTTTTTATCTATAGATAAATAACAATTCAGGTAGCATGAAACTATTTTCTCATATGTAAAATACACATAACCTATGGATGTATGTGACATGAACATTAATTTTCCAGATTTCGAGCTTTAAATATGGCATATTTACACTTGTTTTCATTGCCAATTAAATAAATATTCAAATATTCACGGGATATACATATCTAGATTATCTGTAATCAATCTGCTGAACTATTAAAATGAAATTGATAAAAATAATAAAAAATGTTCATGCAAGTGACCTAGATACCTAGTAAACAATTCAACTATATGTTTTCTTTCCTCTTTTTTATGCAACTCATGGATTGCTAAAATTGTATAATTATTATGCTGTATTATGGGTCGATGGCCTTTATCTACAAAAAATATTGTATTTGTATGAAAATAAAAATAGTTATTTTCCACATATTTAATAACTATTTAACTGATATAAAATATTACCTATCCATGTAACGGTTTTCGACGTTTTCATTCCGTAATCCATCGTAAACACATGGCAATAACCATTATCCAATCAACCTCTGCGCCATTTCACTTATAAGCCTGAACAGTAACCACGCTGTCATTGTTTGGGGACGTTCGCTCAAGTTTGTTTCACATAAAATCAAAGCACTGAAGGATTTGAGAGCCAGATTTTGTTTTAAAAAAAAAGTGGGTTGTTGTAGGTTCTCTGATTATAACAAAGCAAATGTTCTCTCGGTTAACACATAAATTACATTTTTAAGTTTAAACAAAGCAAGTACAAATGTACATTTCACAGCACTGCTTGATGTTACACTTCGTTTACTGTTAAATGACACGCCTGCTATAATCAAACAGTAAATAACAACAGATAAACCGCACACAAAAGCCTTTAAGTTAGTTTTACCCGTTTTACCTCATTTTGCTTTAAGTCATTAGTGATCAACTGCTCAATATATATTTTACTTTTTTTAAGGTAAGATCAATCATTCAATAGTTGAATCAGGAATACGGTTTTAACGTGGTTTTCCCTAGTAGTATTTCACACATAGGTGTACATCTATAAGTATCTGTAGTAAAAGTGGAATGTCATTTACAGAAACCAAATCTACATGTGAAGGTTAACATTTATTGTACACGTGCCGCCGTAAGACCATGCGCATAGCTGAACAAACAATGTCAAGGCGGAATAGGCTGAAAAGGCTCTTACGCCCTCAGTATAATATAGTTTAGTATAGTCTGTTATAGCATACTCCTGACCGCTCGAACGTCAGATTCAACTAAATCAACCGAATGTTTACTTAAAAAAAAAACTATTATAATCTAACCCCAATGATGCATATTGTATACCTGGGTGAAATAAATATATGTTTTATGCTCTGTTTTGAATCATAAAGAGCCATGAGCTTTAATCAGCGGACATATTTCATTACAAAAAACACAATGTGTGATAAATTATGTTGTAATAAATCGTGATCAATCGTTTACATTGGCCTTTTGCGCAATTTTCACTAAATGAGTTTTCCCGGTATTGGCGCCATATCTTATCGACTGCTTTTTGGATGCGTGCCTGACCTATGTAACAAGTAAATGAATGTGCTGGGTAAGGACAAGAATCAATTAAACCCCCCCCCCCCCCCAATAAATAAATTGAGTCAACAAACCTGAAGAGACAGCATAAATTAACGTTTACAATATGAATACATGAATACATAAAAAGACGATTTAACAAAATGAGAAGTGTTCGTTAGGGGCAATCTCTCTGTTTGCAAATATGTCTTACTGAATTGTCTGCTGTAAGACGAAAAAGGTTATCTGCAACTGATAACGTGTACAAGACAATAGTTCAAATTTCCATTTGTCCTGGGCTGTTTTGAACATGTAGTATACCACTCACATGATCTTGACTCTGGTCGGTAAGTTTTAATTGTATTGTCTAGAGAGGAAATTGAATTTCTACCACTACGTTTCACCTGCTTTGTTTGTACTTTTAACAGTGCTTTCACCAGTGATATTTTCACGTGTCCTCCATGGCCATAGGGAAAGCAACTAGTGTGTCCTAATTACTAATCCAAAATCTAAATATCTGAGCCACAAAGGGTTCGTACTAAGGGTTCGTACTGCCATTGCTTTGTCGTCTAACTTAAAAGAATGATTTGGTAAAGAAAAATCGTAAAAACCTTGGTCAGAAACAGGTTTTGAAATGGTGTAATCACTGATAAATGAAGTGTGTCAACAAGTGCATTACTGTTAGTTATTAAAGAGCTTCGACACATTTCGTGAGAAAAAAAAAACTGTATTTCTTTTTTTCTCCCACTGTGGACTTTATATACAAAAAATATATATATATATATAAAAACACACACACACACACACACACACACACACACATATTTGTAAAATACGAAAGGCGATACAGATTGAACCTGCACTGTCAACAATTATTCATATTCATTTCGATGAGCATAATCTGTAAAATACCAGTCGATTGCATGACAAAGATGATGACAGATTTAGAAAAAACAAATCTTTAAATCCTTTAGTTATGGAATGTACGACATTGGTTGTTCTACAGAAATTGTAAATGGATAAAAATGGAATCAATGCCCTAATGCATGCATTTATACACCACAACACAAGGTTGGGGCTGTCGCGATAAATTATGTGGGTCTTGCTAAAATACGCTCTCTCAATGGTACACATCATCATGCAGTTTTGCGTAAACATGCGTACCTATCTAGTTTTGAGTACACTTTTCGGTTTTTCCTCTTTTTCTATCTGGTTTAATTTTATATTGTTAAAAAAAACATACCGTTGTGTCACATAATATGCGTAAAAAGTGTGATTATTGGTAGCGTAGAATGCAATGTAACAATCAGTCAAAAGGTTCATCAGAATTGGTTATTAGAGATTTTTATACCCCCGAAAAACGAATGTTTTCGGGGGTATACTGGAATCAGCCTGTCTGTCCGTCCGTCCGTGTGTCCGTCTGTGTACAAAATACTACTAATTTTGTGTCGCACACTCCTCCTCCAGTTTTCTTTCAATTGTATTGAAACTTTGCACATACATTCATCATATATTGAAGGTTTACAAGACGCAATTTTCAAGTGTCAACTCCTCCTGCTTCATGAATTATCTCCCCTTGAACTTGACACTTTTTTTTTTCTCTTAACATCGATACTAGTTTCTGTCAAAGCGCTGGCGGGGGTATTAAGTCACATTTAGTGACAGCTCTAGTTTCATTTTGCATGAACAAGCGAACCTTTACACCTATTACAATAATTGTCTCATTTTTTCATTTTTCTTCTTATTTTAAGACAGACTCCTCAATAATCAGGGTTTCTTCTTTTCTTTTTGATGTTGTTTTTTGGGTTTTCGCAGGCAGTACGATACATCTTGATACTTTTACGATATTTTAATCTTTCCAACGCACTCATGACAATATTGGTGGTATGGGAAAAGGGGGTTTGATGCATCCTCGTAACGTATTATACCCAACAAGACAAGCCAATATGGATCCATTTTGTCTAAAAGCTGGCTGAACCATAATTGAGAATATAATTTAACATGCTGGAAACTGACTAATAGCAAAAAGTTTCGAACCAGGTCAGCATGCGCGGACTGCACAGGCTGACATGAGTCGGTGTTTTTTTGCAGATGCATAAAACAGTCTTTTCACACATCATAGTGCAATTCATTATTGATTTATCCAGCTGTATACAAGTAAACTGAACTTGAGTCCGCATTCAAACACAAGTACATACATCATCATCCACATTATTAGGTTCCACTTAAACTCACGAACTCCGGAATAAGCCTGCAGCTATCTTTGAAAATACAATCAATCAACATGAAATAAAGTTTTTAACACGAACACTTGTAAAACGACAATGTCATATTTGAAGCATTGTTTATTTCGAGCAATTTCTCCTGTTGCGATAATGCTCTCAAAAGCCATCTACTGCAAAACGAGTAAAAGTTATCTGCATCTGCGGGTCATACTGAGTGAAGAGTTTTTTTTCAGTGCTTATAACACCATCAGTCTATCGAATACTGCGACAAAAATCCAGTAACTAGCCTCGTGACATTTGACTACCGTATCTATAATAATGATTAATATATAAAATCCACAGGGGGTAGAGACCGAGAGAAAAAGAAATGTTTAAAAAAAGAATGACGATAAGATGACACCTCCTGTTATGGCGCGTCTATTTCGCAAAACAAGCGCATCGTTTTGTTTGGTGGTGAACACCGTTTAAACAGTGTTTTAGTAACAACAGGCGGCAAGTACACCTACACAAGCGTTTCTAAACATTCTCCTGTGCACAACAGTCTTGTAAGTTACTGGCTGCCTTGCGAAGTGAAAAAAGTGGCACTTATGTCGAGCGGTAAGAAATGGATAAATCTTGTCGCAATAATTTTACAATTCCCGGATATAGCTAATGATAAAAAAAATGGCATGTCTTTTTCAAAATAGTACAGGAACAGGCGTGAAGCCATGGCATACAGCCAGACATTTGCATGCAGACTTTGGCGTAGAGTTATACGAGTTTGAAAACGTCTTTAGGCACATACTTTTTAATCAACCTTAATTCTTTGGTGACACGCTTTAATTTGTACCCATTCATCAAATCTTAGTTCGTGTTTTTATGTCGTCGATGTCTATGTATATAAGTTACGAGTAACTTGAAAAGAATGATGTGCGACGAACTGGTAAAAGAAATTCAAGCATAATTTCGTCCGAAAAGGTGTTCATATCGACTGGCCGTAGTTTTTGAAAGTCGTCTGCACTTTTCCGGAGATAAAGAGCAGACGCGCACTTCTAACAAAGCACAGGCGTATTACTGGAACCATTTTAAACCGGAACTCAGTGTTTTTTTTTAACCGTCATCATAAATATACTGCAGCGATATGAGAAGTAAATCACAATATAATACCGCGATATAAGAACAGAATCCCTTAAGGCACTCGTGGAATTCAATACTTTTTGTAAGTGTGCTACAAGGGAGAATTCTGTAAGTAACTAAGGGAAAATATTGTCTCAAATTCCATCTATGATGCTGTTGTTTTGCGGCATCGTTTCAATAGTCCTCTACAGTGAGTATTTCTTTTTCCTGAAACATTATCATCTAAGTTACAACAATAAAGACTTGGCACGGCTTAATTATTTTCTATCAAAACTTTATGGATGCAACCATTGTCTACACTCCACATACTGAATAAGCAATTGCTGACTAGGATCAGATTGCATGAAAGAGCAGGATTACCTCGATCGAATCATTTCGCAAAAGATCAATATGACATGCAGGATATTTAGGTTTTACAAGAGCAATCAAAATACGTATAGACAAATTCCAGGATGATCCTAAACGTTGCACTGAATATGATACCAGTGTCACACACGACACCATAAATTAACTTATTTCGATTAAGTTCAGCGCTTGTATGATTAATTAAATCTGGGAACAGCCGACTCTGGCCTCAGCTCTAATGTTGATTCTATTTATATATAAAGGCATATTTTGTATTATCTCTTGAACAGTTGTTACATATCGAATACATTTACGGTCAAATGCCATATAATGTCAATAATTTACCACTCGCCTATATAACCATGTAGTTTGATCTATATGGTCATATGGCTTCATGCCAAATTTGCCCTTCCATACCTCTCAGCGCTTTGATACTTAATTTCTCTAAACGACTTTGAAGGCGATTCACCTGTTTTTTTTTGCTTGTGCATTAGCTTGATCACCACTCTCTTGCACTCCGGTTCATTCACATTCACCTCTGTAGTGGGCTCAGAAAGTAGTCCGTCCTCTCGCGAGATTTTCCGTCACATGACCATAACCCCAAATGGCGACACAAACGCCGGTGAAAGAAAGATGTATCGATTGTTTTGTTTGCTGTTCAAACAGCATACGGCCAATCAAACTTAGTGGGAGAAAATGTGGAAAAGAGGGGTTTTCTGAAAAGCTAAAATGTGTTTTAAAGGACGACAATCTCTTCTTTGATGTTACAAACTTAGATCCATCGGTTTGTCGAAACTGTCACAGGACTGTATAATTTTGTTTAACTTGTCTTCATTCGTGGGCGCAGCCATTCGGTTTACAATTGGCGTAGGAATCTGATCAGTGAAGAAACTCGAAAAAATAGTTCCATTGTATACAGGTAAATTCATCAATTTAAATGCACCTATAATGCATCTGGAGTCATATTTGCTTTGTCTACTTTATCATGTCACACATGAAACAGTTAAACAGTAACAAAACATGTTTTCCTCGGTTTGACAAGATTCTTGTCATTTAGCCCATCGCAGAGATGTATGTGAGGTAACGAACGACAACTCTGCTCGGAGATTGCTTGATCACAATACAACAATACTGATTGAAGGACTGACTTGCTGCTCGCAACATGGCGTAATTTCGAACAGCGATGAAAAACGGAAGCGATTCTAATATATGTGCATTTAACTTGGGACAGCTGAACGCTTTAGATATATTAGAAAGACAATTTAGCTTCCCAGTGGACACTGAAACACGTTTTCTCGTGGCACGATATATATCTATTAATAATCTCATTCATCATACAACTCACACCAACGCTTGTTTCACTGTATTTCCCAGGCGGGCTTTAATTCACTGAACCGTCAAAGAACTTATGCTCTATCCGGGGCCCTATATCATTGGCCACTGACAAAGCATGACCCCGATACAAAACAGCCGGCAACAAACAGCCTGTTTGGATAGCACCTGATTCAGCGGCTGTACCATAATTAGAAGCTGTACTTTTTATAAGAAAGATATTTTAAACGCTGTTATACATCAACCCAATTCACCAATAATATAAGAACACATCGAATCATTAAAGATGATAAACGTGTGTTTTTTTTTTTCAAAGTTAAAAAGGTTTGGTACAACATTCGGAAAAGGTGAAAAAAAAAAAAGGTTCGTTCGTATTGACACTTATTTTTGAGTCGCCTGGTTGCGGGGCAGCCAGGCTCCCATTGTTATCCTGATCTATGGGGTGACATACGCATACAGCCGGCCTTGTACTGCTTCCTGTCCAAGTTCCGGTTTCCGAGATGAAACAGAGATTCATAATTATTCTGTATATAAGCACATTTTTTGCCGTTGTAAATAACCTAAAAATGGTGCGTTGCTGATCATGAATATGTACTTTAAGACTGAATGAACTATTCAACGGTTCTTATCTTTTACACAATTATGTCGTCCACTTTGGTACACGAAAACCAATCGTATAACACAGACATCCAGTGTAATTTGCGTATCTAAAAATAGCAGGTCACGCACTTAAAAATATGCTTCGACAGCATGCGGATCTTTTTGCGGCACGCGTCTATCCGTGGGAGGATTCTCAGTTTATTTCAAACGTATTTTATAACCATACTTTGAATACATATTTTACAGATCAAAATCACCAACAAGAAAGGCAGCAAATGGGTTGAGCCACAAGTTCAAAAACTTAGTTACGGCTCTCCCCATTGGTCAATAAATGGAAACATACTACACTAGATGGCAGAAAAAAAAAAAAAAAAAAATATAGCAATGTATCTAAAAGAAAAGAGAACAAATATTTCTTAAGTCTGAAGAAAAACAGAATGAAAACGTACAGCGTACTATATAGAATATGAGAACGAGAGAGAGAGAGAGAGAGGGAAATTCAGACATATAGCCTACGATATAGAATATGTGAGAGAGAGGCGGGGGGGGGGGGGGGAGGGAATCAGATGAATTTTTACTCAGTATATGGTCAATTAACTAGGGGGAAAATCCGATGATTTTTTACTCATTATATGGTCAATTATCTAACTGAAGCGCCCTGTTACAGCTATGTACTTATGTATAGTGTCAAAAAATTAAAATATTTGTTTCCACGGGTAATTCACTATTTCCACGTAATAAAAGATGGCAGCTCAGGAGTTGCAGATGTCTTAAAGTATCAAATAGATGATGACGTTTGGGTTGATATCTGGAACATATGAAGAAATAATGTTCAGCATCTTCACATTCATCACATAAGGAACAACTATTTTCGTAAGAAATATGATTCAGAAAGAGACCGTTTTTGAAGTCACTACAATTATTTCGTATTCTTGCATGAATCACAGATAGATATCGTGTTCGAAAGCAAAAATATGAAGGAATAATGTTAGTTTAAAACATATAGTTAGCAATTGTTCGTTTAAAGGATGGAATTGTAGTAACATGTCTCAAATTCAGAGGAAAATGATTCCAGAGGGATATTAAAGAAGGAACATACGAGCTTTCGAACAAAGTAGTACGGCATGGAACTAACATGAAATCATCATTGTTTCGCAAATTATAGTTTACAGAGTTGCAAATGTCTTGTGGAAAAAACTGAACTTAGATATTCCGGAACCATACTGTGTGTTATTTTGTAATCGAGAACACGTTTTTGATATTTACGTCCATCTGATAATGTTAGCCAGCCTAGTTCATGAAAAAGGATTAGACAAACTGGTTGAACGCGTCAGTCCAGTAATAATTATTCCAGCTTCAGTTTGGATTTTTTTCTAAATTGCCTTTTTCATAGAGAGTACAGTTGTCCCAAACAACAGATGCATATTCAAGAATTGGTCTAAGGAAAGAAAGATATGTGTGATTAAGTGTCTTACGTCTAACATTAAATTTTAGCTTTCGCATGATAAGAGCTTTGGTACTGATAGAATAATATTCTCCATGTGTTTGTGCCATTTACAGTCGTCGCTGACAGTCAGACCAAGGTGTTTATGAGAGTCAGTAACATCTAAAGGCGTATATTTAAAATCAAAAGGGGAGCTTGCTAATTTCCAAAGCAAAGAACCTCAGTCTTAGCTGGATTGAATGTGACTAGCCATTGTTTAGACCACCTTGTAATAATATCAGGATCATGATTTAGAATGCTCTGAAGGTCAGCTGTGTTAGAAGTTGTACAAGCAAGAGACGTGTCATCTGCAAAAAGCCTTACTACACTTAGATGCGACTCGGTAATATCGTTCACGTAAACCAAAAACAGTACGGGGCCAAGAATAGAACCTTGCGGAACTCCAGCCAATATTCTTCCAGGACGAGAATAGGAACTTCCAATGAACATGCGCTGACGTCTGTCAGATAAGTAATTTTCAATCCAATTAAGCAACTGTCCACATATACCATTCTGCTTCAGTTTAAACAGTAACCCTTTGTGCCAAACTCTATCAAAAGCTTTAGAAATATCACGAAAAATGACATAGGTTTGAGTTTTATTATCAAAGGATTGAGCGAGCTGATGATATAGTGAAATTAGTTGTTAAACTGTAGAATGACCAGATAAAAAACATTAAGTTGTAACTGATAAAGAAATTGTAAATATGTTTGTATTTGCATCTCTTCATCAATTTACCTAAACAACTAAGTAGAGATACAGAGATATATGACGGTAATTACTTGGAGAGTTTTTATCGCCTTTTTTGAAAAGGGACAGAACTAGGGCAGACTGAGAAAAAATACACTCGCGTAATGTTTTACTGAATAATCTGGAAAGAGGTTTAGAAATTGAGCATATAATTCCTTTTGAAACTTTATGTGAGATTAGATCAGGACCTACAGCTATTTTGGCATCAATAAATCCAATGTTTTTTTTTCAACTTCTATTTGAATTTAGTCCAAGGACGCCTCGACCTTAGATTCAAAAGGAGGGAGATTTGTATTGGAATCATCAAGATTTGAAAGAGAAGTGAAATATTCATTGAAACAAGTGGCCTTTCCCTGATCAGTAAAATAATATTCATCAATACCATCGATTTTGCGACTAAGAACAGGGATAGAATCGGCTGACTTAATTTTTTTCGTCAGGTCTTTAGGTGTTCTCCAGTAATTTCTGCTGTTGTTCGCACTTTCGTTTTGTATTTTCCTTTCAATTTGGTCATTAAAGCTTTTTGTTTACTTTGTTACGTACTTTTTTGTATTTAGTCCAACTACTTTCGGTGTTGGTTTTTAGTGCAATCTTTCTTTGTCTGTCGCGGCATTTTGTGAAACGTCGTAGCTCTGAATCATACCAAGGTTTGTCATCTGGTCTAATTATAACATGTTTTGATGGAATACATTTAGACATATGGTTCAAAAGAATTTCTGTCAGTTTTCACAAGATTCGTCCACTGTAAGAGAGTCAATAAAATCCAAATTTTCATATTAAATTAATTTATTAAGATGTCCGAAGTCTGCTCTATTGTAGTACCAAACTTTACGAGTCAAACATTCATGGCTGCCATAATTAGACTTAAGAAAAATAAAAGTTGCTCTATGGTCACTTACTGACTTCGGAATGTCACAACAACCAGATTTGTAATATTCAACATAATTTGAAATAATGATAGAATCTATAAGTGTTGAGGGATGTTCCGTAATTCTAGTAGGTATGTCAATGCTGTTCTTTAAATTATTAATAAACATGTTTTTTTCAAATGTACCAAGTTTTCAGAAGATTTTCATTAAGATTACCTAGCAAAATCAAGTTCGGACAAGTATCTGACGCTCTTTCAATACTAACATTTAAGTCATCCCAGACTGAAACACGTGAATTAGGGGGGGGGGGGGGCGGGGGGGGGGGGGGGCTATATGTCGAACACAGAAGAAAAGAGTTTGACTAATGCTTTGTTTCTAACGAAACAGACTGCAATGATGGTAACTCATGGTCGAGTCTACGTTTGAAAAACAAGCGATTAGAAACAAAAACAACGACACCGCCTGAGTGTGCAGATAAGTCGCTTCTATAGAGGGTGAAATTAGAGCACTCGGTTAAAAGATAATTGTCAGACATATTGTCGTCTAGATGTGTTTCAGCAAAACATAAGATATCATAATCTGCAAATTCATTCAATAAAAGTTCAAGTTTGTTGCGAATACTTCTTACATTAAAATGTAGGACACTGATGGTCTTAGGGTTGTCATCAAAAGACACAGGTCCAGGGTTAGACTCTACATCATCCGACAGTAAAATAATAGATAAAAGTGTAAGATGATAGTAAAGACTGAAATCGACATATACATGTAGTTGCAAAGTGTGATGACTTTCGTGACGGGAGCTACGTTCTCTACTGTACTCTATGCCAAGATTATAGATTTGAACCGCAGGACCCTCAGCCAACCGGATCGACCTACAATACACAGGTCCGACGTGCATGTGCCAATCAATCATCAGAATCCCAAGAAATAAACAAAAACATCAGAAATGGCACGCACACCTCGGACCTTGTAACGTATGTAAAATATAATAATACGCAAAAACTCTTCTGAGTACCCATACAGAAAGAAGAAAGGTAAAGTGATAGAAAAGAATAGGTAGAAGACTGCATTTTGCAGGATTCTCAGTTAAAATTGTTTGTAATTACCCATTAGAAGTACATAATCTGGCCCTAACTGTAATTCTTATTTCAGCTCTTTATTCAGTCCATGATCGGAAAAGAAAGGCGATACCGCTTTACATGTACTTTTTCAACGGGAAAGTTTTCCTATCTAACAGTATTTTTTCGAACAAATTTACAACGACAGGGAGTGTTTGCGTTCTTATACATCCTTACAGGTTGCTTCTTCACAGCTTTTTATCCTAGACTTAAAATACTCTCTGACACACGCATATTATAGGTATACCAGAGATCGTAAATAGCGTATGTAAAGTATACGTTCCTTGGCTGTACTTAGACATCATCAGCAGATGCTGTAGTTGGAATGTAGCCGTGCGACAAATATGGATCTTGTAATCACGTGACGTATGACGTCATTTGTACCACGGATTCTTTATAAATTTACATACTCATAAATCAGTCACTGTTGTTTGTGTTGTCCCAGGCTTTTATTTTAAGCGTACACCGACCTAGCACTTTACCTTTCCATGCAGAGAGAGTGACCATTCAGAATTTAATTAAATGTGTGTAATTAATTGTTTGTAGTCCTAAAAGGAATGAATTTTATTATTCTATGTAAAAGCCAATCAAACTATTCAGTAATTTTGGTGATAACTAAATTTCATTATGTTTAAAGTCTATTTGTTGATTTTTTTTATTTAAAAAAGACAAGTTCTAAGCACTAAATTGCGTTAGTTTTGCCATTTGAAACAGCGACTAGATAAGTTATGTAGAGGAAAGTAACAAAAACAGTGAATATACGTGACTTGGTAAGCTTAGATAAGCTTGCAATTTATATTCTGGTGAAATATAACATAATTTTTAGGGTATCAAAATATCGAACAAAAATGTACTATTCTGAACTGACATCAAGCGGACTCCGAGCCCAGTTTCACAAAAGAAATGTCTGTTATTTTACTCAAATCTGCAAGCAGACTTATTTTCCGACTTAGTTGTGATTTGGGATTCGAATTCCATAAGTTTGACACCCTGGTTTCAATTCACGATCGAGGCGATGGGTATTTCATAGAATTGTCCTTTGGCAAAATACTTGAGCCCAAGCCTGCAACTGTTGAAACGTTGGACACACGTGATTTCTTTGATTTGACCTAGTGACTTGGCTTTTCAACCGAGATTCCCCTTTTCCATTCATTCTGAATTGAACAAATAGTGAAATCAAATACTTTAAGTACAATTTCCCAAAACCAATTGTTTGGAATCCAGACAAATTTGATCGGGTTTCAGTACTCACTATATTTAACAATCCCTGCAAGTTTCGAAGAAATTTGACTAATAATGTGAACTGTATTTAGTTAACAATACAAATGGCTGCTTTTCCAAAAGAGATTACTGGAATTTCTTCATTTTCAATATAGTGCAATCCTTTGATGTCACAAATGACCTGCAAAAGTTTCGAAAGTATTGGACTGAAAATGCGGACTGAATTGAAATGTTAACTTTCAGCGTTAAATGGGTACTTTTCCCTTTAAAATTGTCGGATTCTTTTCTCGAAATCAGTAAGATTCAACCTATTGAAGACATGAAGCAAATGTGCAAGTTTCATAAAAACCCGACCACCAATGCAGACGTTATTACGTAAACCAGAAATGTAAATCTTCAACTTTAAATGGCTACTTTTGCCATACTTATTGTCGTGTCGGATTGTAATCAAAATCAATAAGGTTCAAGCTGTTGTTGATATAAAATAACTGCACAAGTTTCATGAAAAAATTCGACCGCAAATGCAGAGTTTATTGCGTAAACAAGAAATGTAAATTTTCAACTTTAAATGACTAATTTTTTCTTATTGGTTATCAGATTTAAAACAAGAAAAAAAAAAAAAAAAAAAAAAAAAAAAATCGATATGATTTAAGCTATTGATGGGATAAACAAACTGTGCAAGTTTCACGAAAATCCGACGATGAATGCCGACTTTATCGCGTAAACAAGAAAAAGCCTAACGGACGAACGACGGAACCCACGCCATGACATAAGATCTGCTGGCTTTCGGCAAGTACAGCTAAAAAATGAAAGGGGGGGGGGGGTGTTCACTAACTTATATCAGAAAAAAAAAAACATGATAGTGCGGTCACGTATGTTCAGTCCAATCCTAGCGAAACTTTTTTTTGGATTGCTTAAAATAGGTGTGGTAGAGTTACAAAACGGCATTTTTGATCTAAACATACATGTACATGTATGTCACAAGATCCTATACCAAGAGCCGAATTTCACTTGGATTTCATACAGATGTTGCCTAAATGGTGTTCTTGCAAAATTGTTCAAATTGCTCTGCTCTGTTTCTAAAAAAAAAGGTTTACAGAAACTTAAAAAATGAGTAGTTACATGTCGAAATCACCGCCTCAGAACCTGTTTAAGCAACTTTACCCAAATTCATATCCAGCGTCCTGTGTATGGAAGAGATTTATTCTCTGCATTGCTTTCATTTCTGGGCACTCCTACACAAATATGGTCACAAGCGGAAATGACAACGCTAGATCGCCATGGAAACGACTCCTGTGTGCGTAGGAAAGATTGCCATATTCTGGACTTCAGATGCCAAACTTTCAAGACGTAAATATTTCATCATAGTTTTACACCATTTCGAGTCGTGAGAAGCGTATCGATCAGTTCCATCAACAGGCACACTCTGCATGTTTATGAGTCATGCTCTGACAAAAGGGGGTAAATGCATCTCCGTGATATATATCCAAGCAAGCCATCATACGATTATGATTCTATAAAATCCATTTTGTAGAACAACCGACTAAATCATGCGGTAGAATGGCCCTTTGACAAGCTGAAAATTGACCATCAGCAAAAAGTCTTAGTCCAGGTCAGTCAACGCGAGCTGCACAGGCTTATATTTGTCAATACTTTCTGCAGATAAATCAACCGCCTATTCACAAAGCGTAGCTTATAAGTAATTTGTATTTATGTGACAGGCATGGATTAGCCTGACAATCATTTATATGTTGTTGCGGGGCTAACGTCGATTAAAAAAAATACATTTTTTCCACACTTTCTTCATTAATCAGCCTTTGAACTGAAAAATAGCCTCTATGCTAACAAGATAAATTGTTCTGGTTCTAATAACACGTCAAGCAAAGTACGAAAGTGGCTTCTGCAAATACATACACAAAAATAATATATTGCTTTCCCTCGAGGTCGTTGTGCTATTAAGAACTGTCTAGAGACACAGATAAGGTTCTTATCTGTTTATTACAATAAAAAGTCAGGTTTATTATAGGATGGCTATAGGAGAAAATGCCATAGTTGTTGTGGGATAAAGATATACATTACTGCATGTAACTTTATATATACCAACACATGCCAGCCTTGTTACACTCGTAGAGGATTCGTATTGGGGTCCACACTTAACACTTTCGGATTTCCGTGTTTTAACGACCCTGAAGAAGGCGGCTTTTGAAAATGCTGTGACCAAAGGACAAAACGCTGGTAACCAGGATTTTCTCCATTTTCCACAATGATTTTTTCATGCTTTCAGAGGCAACCTCATCATTTGAGCTCGATTAAATTTGTCGTCTGCAATTGCTTTGAATTTGGATGAATCCAAAATTTTGTCGGTTGGTAAAGAGTCAAATACACGTACTAAAGTTTCAACATGTTTTAATAACGATAAAAAATCCTAGAGAGATCAGGATTGAAGGTATTAGAGAGCCTCAATATAAGTATTACGGGAGAGGGGACAACATTTACAACAATTCAATATACTTTCCTGATCTTATATTCCTTAACTCTTTACAACACGACAAAACTGTACCGTCAAAATTGAAAGGATTTGCAAACGATAATTCAAATGTGACTCAAATGAGGGAATTCGGCTTTGGTGGGGTATAAAACATTTTGGGAAAAGAAGAAAATGCTGGTCACTGGCATTTTCTCCTTTTAACACATTGTTTTAAAAAGCTTTCGTTCGGACCGTAAACTCGTGATTGTGTGGTAAAGAGTTAACTCGCAATCTGATTGGCTGAGACATTCTGTCGTAGCCAACCAGACTACTAGTTTAGGAATTCAAAATTGGACGGCTGAATCCAAATTTTTTATGTAACCGAGCCCTGGTCGCGTGATATAACGTTTCTTTATCTGTTTGACCTATTTATATAGTGCTTACGTTTGATGGAGGGGGTTATATATTGGAGTTTTCCCAGAAAGATAATTGATCTTAATTTGATGGCACTTTCGGGAATATCCTGACATTATATAGAATGACTTTATAGTGTATTATGTTTTATCACTAAAACCTCCTTCGGAAGTGTGTTAAACCCATGACATTTTTTTTTTTTATAATACACTAGTGTATTATCGTTTCTTTTGGTCCTGGTTCTGATCAGGTTTAGCCATGAGTGCGTCAAGCCGGAGAAAACAGCCACAGCACGAGCCGAAATGTGTACTACTACGTCGTTTCGCGGAAAATTGACGTCATTGTTGCTAAGACGTATACGAGTGGAACGTTTAGATTTTCATGTTTAATAAAAAAAAAAAGCAAAAGTTTTTTTTAAACCAATGAACCTGCGGGAATAGGTGGACTTACCCCCTCTAGAAACTGTTTCGTTCTACTTTCGGTGTAAATGTCAAAGAGCTATCTACTTGTGTATGTACAAATTTGAAACTAAACCACAACTGTAAACATGGACCCGTGAATGGTGTATAGGCTAAAGGTGATGATGCAAGATATTTCTCTCTGTCATTCGTTTTATGTGATAAATAGAATCTCACATTCGTGTTTATGTATTGTCATTTTTTGGCCTGGGCTTGGCTTGCTAAGCCCAAGGCCATAGGAATAGTATACCAAAATTTCAACCCCATCCAAGCATTTACGGAAAAATCCGAGTCAAACAGATATGGAAAAACCCGAGTAAAAGTGAAAAGTACCACCTGCAATCCATCTCACTACGCTGAAGGAAACGACCCCTTCAAATAATAAAATATTTCGATTTGAACATCACATTAAGGTTTAATTTCACAACAAACTTTGACAGGTGTGCGATTTTAATCGTACGAAGGTATTGACTGAGAATTTGGGGCCCTCGCGAGGTTATTCATAACTGCAAGTTCGAGCGCTTAACAGTGAAAGAAACAGCTGGCAAACCTCGGGTGATCGTTGATCAAATGTTTTGATGTAGGTACGCAATCGACCGAGTTGTGACCAGTGCTAATCGGGTGCTGTTGTCGAACACTAATCGGGATCGTTCGTTTATCCTTTTTCAACACACCACGTGAATGACAAATAATGATAGCGTATTTTAGCGCAGACGATGTGCTCTTTCTCTGAAAAAGGTGTCTCAAAACCTCGGCAAGATTTTAATTTTCGTAAAATTACTGTGCACCTCGTGTCTGAAGTTGTAAGTATGTATTTGATTGGTATATATGCCTTACTTCTTCCTGTCAGAATTGTCCAGATATGACATCTCGGCCCATAATCATTTCGACTCATAGCTAACTCGGAGCATACAATACCAAATATATATATTAAAGTTTGTAAGATGAGCCATTGAAAACCAGTTAATCGTTAATCAAAGTACTGAAAGTACTAACAGACTAGCGAATTTGATTGATTGACCGTTTGTATGGTGTTTGACCCTGTTTTCAACATTATTTCAGTTATGTAGCGATGGACAATGCATATATCCATGCTTTCCTTTAGTTTCTTCTACCAATACTCCGCACAATATTCTTTCCAAGCCACTGGCTGCTTCCCACATAAGCATCGTCGAAATGTGAGAGAGAAATGAATCCCGTCGCAATGACTATCATCAATTTTCAGAAAGAAATTTGCAGGATCGGGGATCGAACTAGCGGCCCCCTGTTCTCAAGTCCTGTACGCTACCGACTGAGCTGCCAGGGCTATGCATACTATTGTTTACCTATAATCCAGTATAAGTTTAACCATAAACCTGCTAAAAATGTTAAATGAAACTTTCAAGCCTATGGTAAACACCTGAATATTGCTATTTCAAAGTTACATTTTGGGGAAAAAAATCCTCTTATCGGACAGTGTAGATCCAAGATCAGACTGCATGCTCTGTCATTGAGTTGCGGTAGTGCTGGCAAAAGAAATTCCAGGAAAGCATGGATAGGTGCTCTGGCCGCCGCAGTATCACTGAATGTTGAAAACGGCGTTAAACACCATACAATCAATGAGTCAATATCCAGTAGCACAAGATGTAGTTTACTGTTTAACTCTCTTTACAAAACCAAAAATTTTACACTTGTCCAAATTCGAAGCTGTTGCAGACCATAAATTAAATGCGGCTGAACTGATGAAACGTGATTCCAAAAGGGCAGAAAAAAATGTGAGAAAAGGAGAAAATGATGGTTATCAGCATTTTGTCCTTTTCCTGCAATATTTTCATCGGGATTCTTCCCCAGTGTCATTAAGACTTGGAATTGTTTGGTAAAGGGTTAATATTCAAGAGGTAGAATAACAGTTCAGCATAACAGTTTACCTGTACACAATGATCTAAATAATGAATGACAAGGGTTCTCTGTCTAGTGAGGGTTGATACAGCCTGGCATTTGCTAGTTAATATCTAGGTGTATCCATTAATAGATTCATTCATAATGTTACAGTGGTGTAGGAATAAGTGATTCTCTGCTTTGCATAGGTCACTTAATTTACATATAAGCAAAGATCATGTACCTTAAAAATGACATTTTGTTCACTTAATTACTTTGTAAGACAACATGTTTAACTTAGAGAGGTAGAGATTTTGTTGTTTTTGTCTAAATTGTCATACATAACAGAATTAAGATTTCTAACAGAAACAGAAAGAAGTATTTTCTGTGAGGCAGTATTTGGCAACTGGGGGGGGGGGGGGGTTGTTTGTTTACTTTCAATCTAGGTCAGTCTTGATGCCTATAGACTAACTTCGCTAGTCAAAAAACGATGAAATTTTAGTCTTGTCTAAATTGAAAACATTTGCGAACGGCAAGTTAGATTTACCTGAAATGTTGGTTATTGGCTGTAAAAGTGCAGAAAACCTTATAGGAAAAAAGAGAGCATTTTCTTTTTTTTTTACAAAAGGTTTTCATGAGGCTATATCCTTGGAGTCCTTACAACTCGAGAATGTGTGGTCAAGAATTAAGTAACTGGTGGGCGTTTTATATCGAAGATCACACTTGACATTCAGTGCAATCTGATCTTGATCTCCATAGGTATTTAGGCTGACCTGGGTCGAAACTTTTTGCTTTTGGCAAACTTTCTGCATGTCAAAGGACCAGTGTACCTCATGATTCAGTCGGTTGCTCCACAAAATGGATTTTATGGATCCATTAATACAATGATGGCTCGTTTGGATTGATGGATCAAGGAGATGCATTAAACCCCCTTTTGCCAGAGCATGGCTCATTTGTGTTTTCCATATTCACAACAAGGTGCTCTTCAAATTTATCAATCCTTGATGACTTTATTCAGATGGGGGCTTTACGTCCAACGGCCCTTTTGTTCATGAAAATCGGCTTTCGAACTTGGTTGATCGTGGCAACTTAGAGATTCCATAGACTTTCAATGCGAAAGTTGAAAAGTGGTATTTACAGCAGATATTTTGACAAAACTTTTGTAGAAATGTACCTTGAGCAGTCTTGTATTATCCATATGATTTTATTCAACTGGTAGCCTTTAGCTCATCTGTTTACGAAGAAAGCGTCATGCTGTTGTCAAAGCCTATGCGTCATTGTCGTTGTGCAAAAACTTCGACATTTTTTAATATCTCCGTTATTCCTGAAGCTATTTAGTTCATACTTGTCCAAGTTATTTACTGTCAAAAGAGTACCCATATAACAGGGCATATAACCATCAAAATATATTGACACTGTTACGCCCTTTTTCTATTGCTTTAAATTTTCAGAACCTTTGACATTTTATCATATCTTGTCATTAATGAAGATACTTACTTCAAACTTGAACTTTTCGTTAACTATTAATAAGGGATTTTATTCAGTACAACAGAGGTAGGTAACCACCAAATATTTTTGGCAAAGTAATTAGTTATGCCCCTTTTTCGACTTAGAACTTTGCTCAGCTGTTTTTAGAGACATGGTATTTTCATAGCCCTAGTGTTATCATCTTCGTTGTTTGTGTCGTCGTCATGCAAAATATTTGACTTTTTACAGTATCTTTGTTATCATTGAAAATGTTTACTTAAAACTAGGACAAGTTGTTAACTATCAAAAGGGAGACATAAACAATAAGGGTAAATAACTATCAAGTTATGCCCTTTTCTTTACGTTGCTTCGGCAACAAATCATGGTAACGAACCAAAATGAGCAGCGTGGAAAAGCAGGGAATATTTCTGGAAAGTGCAAAAATCCACAATGGCCAAGCAATGAATCATATTTTTCTTTAATTTTACCACTCAGTCTATAGGTTGAAATAGTAACCATGTCCTTTGAGCGATTACAAGGAAAAACACAAAGTCTCTAAAGGTTAATATCACAGAGCACATATGGTGTCTGAGAAGCAATCTTTTGCGTATTTCTTTTTATTTTTAAGTTTTGGTTTCTATGGCAACAGAAAAAAAGACGTCCGCATTCGGGCGCCAATGCTCGGTTGATTTTCAGTGAAAACACGCTGTACAAAAATACTCATTACATGTATATTGGCCTTTACAAATTTGTTTTTCCATTCTGTTGTCAACTCCACAGACTCAGTGTGAGACATTTAAATATTTTTTTATTAGTCTGTACAAATGTGATAGCAGTTTTTAAGCCTGTACAAATGTGACAGCAACTTTGAGCTTCTGGGCCTCATTTTCCTACCTGTTCACCCGTTTTGATGCCCAGGCCTTCAGCACTTTGATGATCAAACTCGTTGACTAAAATGTATTTGACGCTCGCCAAGGCTCGCGTCATACATTTTAGCCTACTCGTTTGATAAAAATGATAATACATAAACACTCATGTAATCCTCTATTTATCAAAGACGATTAAGCCTTTACCACACATTCCCGTATTTTCATGAATCCGGGGTTAAGGTATCTTCAGTCTGAAGGGTTGCTCCGATGTTATTTTGTGATTGTTTCTACCCTCCCCTTCATGTCAGCCATTAATAAAAAGCTTCTGGAATGAAAGTTGATCATACCGGCATCTCTTCAAACGGCTTTATGCGGCATTATAATTGATGACTGCTAATTTCATGTATACTGGCATGAAACGTTAGATAAATTATTTCACTTCAAGTTGACACCAAATTTAGTACACAGTTTTCACTAATCTTTATGTATTTTGCCTTTATTTTGACGTAAACACATCTGGACAAACACTCAATATAAATTCAGTTAAGTGCGCATGCGCGTTCAATTTCATTTGAAAACATGATCGGCAATTTAAGTGCTAAATATGACTCCACATCCAGCACATTTTAGTTTCATTTTCCATGCTGATAAAAGAGAAAAGAGAAAGCCGATAAATTGAGAAGAAACCAAAAAAGAATCTCTACTGTACTTGAAATGACTTCAAGAACATGCGAAGTAAATGTCAAGCCTACTTTTGATTTCCATGGAAGTAGGTTAATGGACCTTTGCATTTCAAAAAGGAATTACGAGGAGGTAATATTGACATTTTTTCATTATTTTGGCGTTTTTGTGAAGATAAATCCTGTATCTAACGATCCATGCCCACATTGTTAGCAGTAAACAAATATATTGCCGCATTGAGCCGTTAGAAGAGATGCGGGTAAAGTCAAATTCGTTCAAGAAGCATTTGAAGAATGGCTAATACTGGGGCTTTTGGAGACACAGTAAAGAAAAAGAAAACATCGGAGCAAGCCTCCGAATCGGGGGCAAGGGCTTTGAAAACACTGAAAAAGGGAGCAGGCATTCTTTTGTCCGTTTCCAGCAATGTTTTCTATCCATTCAAAATTCTATCTCGTCATTTGAGATAAATTTGTCGTCTGCAAATGCTTTCAAATAGGAAAAGTCTAACGTTTTTTTTTTTGTAAAGAGTTAAGCTTATGTATCACTTTGATGCTAAAGCGACCTATCCAAAATTGTATACCTCAAAGTTTGCTATGTTTTATTTCTTACTTAAAGCGATTTACCACTTAAATAGCTTTCGACTAATGTTAAAACTAAAATAAAAGAGCAGGAAAAGAGCCTTAATCTTGGCTAAAGTAAATAAAACTAGCTTCAAAACAGGGCTAATGGAATAAGAATATAAGAATTAATGAATCGTTATCAGTAATTCTTTCAAGAGGTCACCGAATCATTACCTGTGCTGCTCACCATGGACTAATTACGTCAGTGATCATTAACTGGCAGTTTGACCGCGAGATGGGATACTTTCAAATTTGGGATCACTATTTTAGGAAACAAAAAAGCGGATTTCCAAGGTAATTTCAAAGTTTATAAGTTCAAGCCTATTTTTTTTCACATTGATTGTAAAATAAATTCTTCACCTTATACAAATATTATTCGTCAATTGATTCAAAGAAACCTAAACAGCACAGTAAAAATGTTGTGGAACAAGAGCTGTTCAAAGATTGGCGATGTGCACCCGAGCAGATAATGTACTTGCTAACGAACGTATCAGTGACCAAGATCACGACAGAATAACGCCTTTCGGATAAACAAAAGTCGTTAATATGAGGTCATGAATTACTTCAGACAATAAAACTCGTAGTTGCCCTGCGTTCCAAATTGCTAATAATCACAAATAATGCTTGTTGCTTAACTCCGATTTCAAAGGTAGATTGGTTATATCAAGTCTACTGATGTTATTGAATATACAAGTTTTCGGTTTTTTCAGGTCGACTGATCTTTTTTAAATCCCAGTTTTAACAGTAGTCGATTGAATCATGTCGACAGATTTTTTAATTCCTATTACAACAGCACTTCCATTAAATCACGTAAACTGATATTATTCAACTCCAATTTTATCAGCAGTTCTATTCAATTACGGTGACCGATGTTATATGACACCGACCGATATCAACAGCATTCCCATTAAATCACGTCGCAGATGTTATGTAACACCGAAAAGAATTCGATTAACTCTTTACCCGACGACAAATTCTAGACTGGTCTAAATTGAAAGAACTTGCAGACAACAAATTAGATGTGGCTCGAGGTAAGAGATTTGTTTTTGAAAGGGCGGAAAACATTTTTAATCAGCATTTTCTCCTTTTCCAACAATGCTTTCAAAAAGTGCTTATCCGTTAGGAATGCTTGGACTGGTGCACTGACTGCCGTGACGGGTTTGAAGTAATGACGGGAACAACGATAACTATCTACCAGCGCACGAAGCTTCGCGACTTGTTACGTTTATTGATTTGATTGAGGTTTTACGTCCTTTCAGCGGTATTTAAGTCAAAATTACGCGACGAGCTAATTCGTTGATTTTTTTTTTTATCTGGGGATTGGTTCTTTAGGGTTTTGCCCATGTAATTGGCGCAGTCAGTAGGCATTCATCCGCGACTTCTTGATTTCAACCCTAACAACCTAACCACTGAGCCATGATCGACACATACAATATATCTACAATGTAGTGGGAAGAAAATACTGCTCGGTTACTCCCAATATACGAATGCCAACAGTACAAAAATGTCAATTATGTTAATAACTTTGTCAAGTGCGAGACGACAATCTAACATATCGACCCAATAACAAATTATAATGTAATTACCTTTCTGCCTTTTGTCTAAATGCTCCTGAATCCTCATTTCGCTGTTAAAGGTTTTATTTCTCCTCTGTGAACCAGATATATTATCCCTATAGTTACGCCCGACTGTTTTCCTGCTCTTTTTCGCTAGATCCGTGTCTGTAGGTTTTCCCTTATTGTTTCCAGTGCGTCCATTATTTTGATTAAAGGTCTGACTAGCGCTGCTATCGATTAATGATCTATCACGTGTTGCCACGGCCTTTCCCTTCGGGAATTGATCAATGTTGGCCCGGTTTGAAGTTAAACCAATACGATCATGAAAACAAGATTTGCCCAAAGCAGCTTCATATTGTCTCTCTGAGGATAATTCTGAATGACTTTTTCGTAGTTT
Organism: Tridacna gigas; assembly: GCA_945859785.2. Lineage (NCBI taxonomy): Eukaryota > Metazoa > Mollusca > Bivalvia > Cardiida > Cardiidae > Tridacna > Tridacna gigas. Next base: position 60,402,834 of record OX244028.2, read on the forward strand.
TCTTTCCTTTGCCGCGGATGTTGTCCGGCCTTGAATTGATATATTTGAAAATCGCACATAGTCAATAGATCGTGACGAGCTTATCTTGACCGTTTTAGAACCATCATGGTCAGACGATTTGCAGTTTTGACTATGACCGAAAGTATAATGATATGGCGATTCCTCTTTGTAACGTTCAAGCTCTTGCTCTTTTTCATGCTGCTGGGAGAAATGTACAGGAAAACGGCATTGAGAGGATATCCTATTATAAATAGTGTTGTCTAAATGTATGGCATTAATATATTCTTTGATTTCTGGGCTAAGATTCTCGTTTGAATGATAATGCAGTCTAGAGTCGGTTTCATAGTGATGCCGTCCGAGTTCCTGAGAGGCAAGTCTTTTAACTCGGAAAGTGTTTTCTCTAAAAGCATTTCTTCTCTTGATTGTTTCGTTTGTATGTCTTGTGTTTGTGGCTCTCATACTATTATTTAAGTCAAAGTTGTCTGCAGAAGCCATATGGGTGCTTCTACGAATTGCTGTCGGAAGCCCGTCGTCATCAGTTTCAGAATCCCGATAATTTGATAGGTATTTTTCTTGTCCAAAAGTTAATGGCCCACTTTTAGTAAGAGAACCTGCTTGATTTTGTAACTGATCCTGACTGAAGTTCTTTCCATCTTTTTTATTTATAAAGTTATTAGGACTGTACATTCGGTCAATGTCTGAACACAAATTCGCAGGATTATCTTCTTCTGTGCTTTCAGCACAAGAGCTGGGATAAGAGAGTACATCTCTAGCCGGAGCAAAGGTTAGTTTCCCTGCTCCAGTGATTTTGTAATTGGTTGTATCTGCACAAGAAGTATCAATACAGTCATAACTGATTTCTTTTCCTAATTTTCGCAAAGATTCCTGTTCTGCAACGTCATTCACTTGATCATCGATGAATTCATCAGCTTCATCTTGCCGCTGATTTCTGGTGAAATCCATACAATATGTGTTAAACTTGCAAAGCGGCGAATCTAGAGGAAAATTTATTTCCCTTGAAGAGTATTGTTGATGATAATCAGTGTTCAGTGATTTCACCTTTCTGAGAGACAGCTGTCTATTCTTTAACAACTCAGTCTGTCTTCGGTCACAGTTGTCGAGGTTCAAAGACTGAGACTGGTACCTAGAGTGGCGGCGATACTCTTGCCGTCGCGAAAGATCATTCGACAAATTAGATTTAAGATTTTTACTGAGAAAGCTAGTCTTAGTGCTTGATTCTGTATCAAATGAACTAACAACGTATTTACTTGCAGCTGTATGTAGTGTACAGCTTTGCTCAACATCAGTACTATCTCTTTCATTTGCAACAAGAAAATCCCCAGTTTCCCTAGCCGATGTGGTTTTTATAGTTCTAAATTCGGTTTTGGGTTGTTCATGTGTAACTAAATCTAGCTTTTCTGTCCCTTCTACCGCCATTAAAGCTTTATTTTCTGTCCTTTCTGCCGCCATTATAGCTTTGTCATCGAAAATGCATTCGGCATGGCCACCTTTCGAAACATTGTTCATTTCACTTTCGAAATTCATCTCGCGGTCAACTGAATCACAATACGTGATATCAATAGCCACATGCCCTGGTTCGTCATTTGAAATGAGAGTTTGAAATTCATCATGTTTGACTAAACGATCAGTATCGTTACTCTCATAACAATTCTCAGAGACCGAATAATTTTGAAACGCACCTAAGCTTTGACCTAATTCCTTATCCTTTCCTAGACAGTCTCCAGACTTATGCTCAGTTGTTGATCCCTGTTGAAATTTTGTTTCAGTTGAACTAGTAGAACCAGAGAAAAATTCGTCTTGATCCATGGTGACTAATTCTTTCAGAAAAAAACCGTATAATATCGATGGATTTTCAGACGGATCACTCTCAGAGCCAACAGTCGTGTGTTGAATCAGTTCATTATTAATCTCATTTCCATTTAGGTCCCCCTCTTTGTCAGAATTATTATCTACTTTGTGCAAATCGGTTATTCTTTTTCTGTTGTCGCTCGAAGTATTCTTGTTTTCTTTCAACAACCAATCAAGGTCATTTAAACGTTGGCTGCTAAGAGAAAAATCTTCGTTAAGAGTATCTACGTCTTCTTTATTTTCTACACTTTGTATTCCAAATACCTGTTGCACATCAAAAGGCTCAATGATATTCGTTAAGTTTTCATCTTTGTTACTCACTGTAACTTGCTCCTGGACCTCTGGCTCGACAGAAGCGAACTCGGCAGAAGTTTTGTAACTTTCACATTTATTTTCTATTTCTAAGTCCTCTGAGGTCTCTTTGCTGGCTTTCCTCTCGACGAAACAATCTTTATTGTCATGACAAATCTCTGGTATCGAAGGCAGTATCTCCTTTACAGTAAAGGTTGAATCCATCTTTATTTGCATGTCTTCAAACGAATATGTTTCCAAAATAGGGTCAACTTCTGGTATTGCAGCTAGACTACTGGTGTACGTGTCCTCGTTAAAACCTTGCAGCTCGCAATAATTCATCAATATCCCGTCTCCATTACCTAAAATTTCGTTTGGTACTAAGTCATCCAGAACACAACAATGATATTTTCTTATAAAAGTTGTATCAAAAGGCAATTGTTTCAAATCAGTTTCGTGCATCTCCGTCATTCCGTTGCATTCTGTCTTTATGCGGTTAATCGCCACATGTATAACTTCCAGGACGAATCGCTCGATTTCCGTTTTGTCTATACAGCCAAACACATCTTCCTTTTTGTTTTTTAGGGAGTTCATGTTATCTTTCAATACAATGTTTCTATCATTTAAGTATCTAAATTTACAAAATCCTTTATGTTCAATTGAATTGTGATTATGAAATAAGTCTTTCAATAAGCCCATGCTATGAGCAGCATGGTCTGGTTTAACATGACTTAAGTCAGTCTCTATAACAGTTTGCGAGTGCCTCATGTTATCATGGGTTACGTCAAAGCTTTCTGATTCCCTCAGCATATCTGAAGACTCATTTTGCTTTCTAACTGTATTTATATTGTTACAAAATAAGACCTCTCCGCTACTGTTTGGTGACGCGCTCGGACAAGTTTCACTTTCTTGTAACTGTTTTTTCCCCACTAACTCAACATAAATGTCGTTTTCATCATTCTTCGATAGCTTGTTATCCACATCTTTTGATGGAAAGAATATTTCGCCGCAAATGGTATCTTCATTGTTCGTTTGGGATTTCAAATTGTGTTGGTAGATGTTTACATGACATGTATGCTCAGTTATTTCATCGTTAGGTGCAGCCTCCCCAGTTAACTCGTTCACTTTGGTCAAGAAGTCAAGTGAAGGCCTTTTCGATTTGTACAAGTGCATGGCATAAGAGTGTATATTCTCAGGTTGAAACGCGCTCGTAAAGTTCGATTTCTCGTCCTCGTATGCATAATTACCGCAAATTTTCCTTCCAGCAGGCTTAAATTCCTTCAGACCCAAGGAATCTGTAAACTGATCTCCGCCATCTAAATGAGTTTCCGGCATTAAACTGCCTATATTTTCAGACTGTTTAACTGGATGTTGACAGGCTTTACTGAAACAAAAACTATCACTTTCTTTTTTCATGATAAATTTCTCTGCTCTATCAAGAGCACATTCAGTCTCAGGCAGTGCGTGTAAATCGACATCGATCGTGTAACTTCCTGATGAAAAACTTCTATCTATACTGTCGCTGGAAGTTAAATCACCTGAATTAAAGCAGTAAGATGCATTTGACAGTAATGTATTAGTGCCATAATTCAGTAGATCTTGAAACGGTAAACAATGATCGTTCCCATTTTGGTTTTGTGGCAAAATCCCCAATCGTCTGTTTGTGTCGGACTCGGTTTCAAAAACATCATCAGACAGGTTTTCTATTCGTGCATTGAGTATGTCATCATGGGAACAGTTTGACGACAAGTGAGGAATCACAGATGCTGTTTCAAGGGAATCTGTTTCAAAGCTTGGCAGGTACCTTCCTTCCGTGTAATTCTGCTTATCTTTAGCTACTTCATATTCATTGTTATCATTTAGCCAGCCTTGATCACAAGATATTTTGCTATATATGTACGGTAAATCAGTTCTTAATTGGTTGAGTAAAGACTGGTCAACTAGTTCATTCGATGCACTCCCTTTGTCAGCGTGAAACTGTTTTGATGTAATACTATCCTTCAGCTGCGGGTCCTGGTATCGGTCTATATTCTTCAATTGCTCGAATGTGATGTAAGTTTTCGATGTTGAGTCAATAAGCGTGGAAAGGGTCCATGGGAAGGCAGGAACAACAGACACATCTGGACAAGTCAGCAAAGGACCTGTATCTATTGCATAATCGTGTTCCCAAGGGTCAAACTCTATCCGCATTGACTCCATTACAAGAAATCAATCTGTATACAAGTATACTTGGTTAGAGAATAACAATCAGGCCAAAACATTATTATACTCTGTGAGCGCCAGGCTGTCTGAATGATCCTGGCCATCACTAAAATACCGGTATACACATTTGTATTCTTCAACTGACGAAGTAAGCCGTGAAAATCCAACCAAGTTTTAATGCACTTTCGTTACAGATAACAGCTAAGAGCTCATTTTTTATTAACCCCAGCCTTTATTGAGTCCCGTTAAGTTTCATCCACTGCAGCCTCTACTTATGTCCCGATAAAGGTTATACATTACATTAAGACATAAAAAAAAACTTCCCGTCCTTATAAAAAACGATCAACATGCATCCAAATGCATGCCAAATCGATCCATTTTTGTCCTTATTTGTCTATAATCCGTATATCTCATCCCACGACCCCGATCTTCATATCAATAGCCTAAAATTGACACGAATAAACTAACCCCACAGCATCTTGGCACAGGCCTGTTATTTCCAATTTTCCATACCTAACAACAAATACAATTATGATACAAATACCCGGCAAGCCAATCGTCAACAGGAAATAATCTTTAATTATTGATGAACTAGTTTCCATGGCAACGGATCTCGTTAATTTCGCAAGGGTAATATAACACAAGTACGAAAATTGCCACGTATCCCAGGAAAAAACTAGTTCGACTTCTGTTACACATCTAGGGAAAGGATTAAAATCTATACAAGTATCCTAGATGAAATTCGCTCAGCTACAACCACTTTGTCTCCGAGCAATTCCATCAATCGAGTCTGCTATCAAATAAGTTTAACTGCCTTCTACAAGCTTTAAAAAGCGGTATTCTGGATATACATGTTCTTATGATGGCATATTGTTTTTTACTTTTAAACCCTTTACTACACAATCCCGCGTTTAACGACCACCAGGAAAAAGCCTTTTAACAATATAAAGGCAAGACGAAAAAACCACCATTTTCTCTTTTTCCCATAATATTTTCCGTTCGATCAAAGAAAAAAATCAATCTTTTAACCATATTTTAAATGTCGTCTGCAATTGCTTTAAAATTTGAAAAGTCCATAATTTTGTCGTTTAGTAAAGAGTTAAGCAATTATTCCGGGATCAAACATCAATGTCGAAAAGTTCCAACTTATGCAAAACGACTTGAAATAGATTTATACCAGTTTTATTCTATACTTTTTACCCATGTTCTGTATACCATTCATAATTATGAATTCTTACACTGCTAAAAAATGAAATGGTCAGCTGATAGTAAAAACTCAAATATTGCGATTTCAAAGTTCTTTACTTGAATCTACTCTTTCCGCCACCAAGTAAAGCATGACAAATAAAGTAGCTCTATATTTACACATCCTTCTTGAAAGTTAAATGGTAAATCAGTCTATATGTGTGTATATATTTATATGCAATTAGTATTATTAGCCTGAGGCCTTTAAACTTTGAATAAAAATTGGCAGTGTCATTGTCATTAAGCCAGAAAAGTCTCACAGTATCGGACAGTGTGGATCCAACATCAGGCTACAAGTTCGGTGAAGTCTGGTATCGATCGTATTGACCGTTCACAAACACGCATTGAGTCGCGCTAAGCAGCTTAGTGATTAAACATCGAATTCCTACTTCAAATCATAAATGGCCATAAAATTTCTACAACACATATCTAGGTCCGTATTCACCAACCATCTCTTAGAACATTCTTAGTCTTATTCTCAAGAATTATCTGAATTTGAAAGTAACACAACTTCTGATTGGCTAAACCAAATGTTTTTCCCAATTAGAAGTTGTGTTACTTTGTAAATCTATAATAAGACTAAGAATGTTCTCGTAGAATAGTTGGTGAATACGAATCCTGATGAATGTTTGAGATTTTTTATTTCCCTGCGCATAAAAAAAAACACTTGGACGGTTTCAAAGCTTATGGATATCACATTCCACATAAAAATGTCTGTCACGACCGACAGTGGTTAGAAACTACATGTACTACCTGAGTGAACTTAAAGGGTAATTATATCCCAAGGCGATGCATTAATGCATTAGGCGATCTCATTAATACGACATCCGTAATTTCATAACACGCAATAATGAATCCAGATCTTCCCGGCTTGTGTCGGTTAGGCGTTTTAACCTTTTAACAAACGACAAATGTTGGACAGGGTCAAACGGAAAGCATTGGCAGACGAGAAAAATAAATATTGCTTAAATGATGATTTCTTTACCTTGATAGGGAAGAAAACATAGTAGGAAAAGGAAAAAAATGCTGGTTTTCAGCATTTTCTCCGTTTTAAAAACCTCCTCCTTCAAGGTCGTTAAAAGTCCGGAGTGTCTGGTGAAGCGTTAATTAAACGCCTGTTTTAACTCGTCAGCTATGCCATGACTATCATTGGACCATGCCTTGGTTTATATCTATATTTTGCCAGCGCTACCCGAACCACTCCTCTGAAGCAACGAGCTCTGCTATCATAGATTAAGAATCGCTTGATTCAGTGAAACAGGGACGATTCCTATCGCGCTCACTTTCACTGAACCTCATTGGCGGCGTTAGTCAAAGTTCAAAGTTGCAAAGCGGTAAGTACACGTCCTGTTCATCACTTGCTAACAGTCCAATATTAGCATATCTTGCTGAAACAAACTACAGCGTTTTGACTCATGGAACGGTTTTCATAATGATAAGTTACCGACAAATATTGCTCCCGTTCCGCTCGTTTCTACTCAATATTTCATTTCTACATCTTTCCCTTAAGAAATTTGTCCCTGTTCTAGGAAAACCAAGTATGTGATACACTGTCTCCTAAATTTCCTTATATGGGACAAAATTGATTACAAAATAGGTCCAACTATTAAACTCATATAATTCGCTCTTCCACTTCATTCTTCGATATAGTGTTCAAGTTCATTAATCATGTCATTTGTGTTTATTTAGCGAGTCAAGAAAAAGGCAGATATGAATGATGAGTATTGATGACTTTAGCCTATGCCTCAGCGAACAAAGTTTGAAATTGTGATAGGGGAAAAACGGGAAGAATTATCGTATGTAGTTACTTTTCTTTATTGTTAAAGCTTTTTTTTTTTTTCTTCCATGGTAAAAGATCAGTGACCTTCTCTTTTGATTACCAGTGTATTTGTATCCCAAAATACCTTCTTAAAAGATACATCTGCGCTCCTTTTCAGCGAGTTTTAGCCCATTTCATCCTTATTTAATGAAAATATAATCGTTTTGTATCTTCGTGCCAAGTGTTGTCCCTGGCGACTGCAAGGTTGCACAGATTACGACGAAAAGAATATACATTCATTTTCGGCAGCCTTCAAAGAAATCATTGTTGTTGTTTCCGGTTTTAAATGAGGACAAATGCCTTGAGTTTCTTTATGCCTTACACCATGTGTATTGGTAATTTATCTATGTTTACACGGTTGATCAAATTCTGAATCATTTTCACACTTTCAAGCTTTAACAGCTCTCTCTCTCTCTGCCTGTAAAGATGTACCTTTTACTCTTTACAAAACAAACAATTTTGGACTGGACCAAACAGAAAGCATTTGCAGACGACAAATTAAATGTAGCTCAAATGATGATTGCTGTCTTTTTTAGGGTAGATGCTGGTTAACAGCACAACATCACATACCAACAATATTAACAAAATATTTAAGTCTTTTCTAGATGAACAAAAAGCTTAATGATCTTTACTGTGGAATGTTCATCATAATTATTAACTGTTTACCAAGCGACAAAATTTCTGACACGTTTAAAGCATTTGCAAACAACAAAATAAATGCTACTCAAAAATTAAAATTCGTTTTGAGAAGAGTAGGAAACATGGATGACAAATAGGACCCGACTCAAATTACGGGACTTGCTTTTGAAAACGTAGTAAATATTTGGGGAAAAGAAAATGCTGGTTACCAGCATGTTCCCCTTTTCCCACAATGTTTTCAAAAGGATTTTTCATTACACATCATTATTATGTGTTAGAGAGTTAAATGGCTTTCAACCCAATTGCTGCGTAGTCGTGATCGTATAGTGTTTTTAATTAAAATTCACTAAGTCAACTCAATCATTCTCCGGTTATATGCGAGTTAAATAATTCACAATTAAGTTCATCGAAGTCAACACAAACTTGAATTCTAAATGATTTTTATGTTCAGTTTTTGGCCTGGGCTTGGCTTGCCAAGCCCAAGGCCATAGGAATCGTATACCAAAATTTCAACCCCATCCAAGCATTTACGGAAAAACCCGAGTCAAGCACTTACGGAAAACCCGAGTAAAAGTGAAAAGTACCGCCTGCAATCCATCTCACTACGCTGAAGGAAACGACCCCTTTAAATAATAAAATATTTCGATTTGAACATCACAGTAAGGTTTAATTTCACAACAAACTTTGATAGATGTGCGATTTCAATCGTACGAAGGTGTTGACTGAGAATTTGGGGCCGTCGCGAGGTTATTCGTAACTGCAAATTCGAGCGCTTAACAGTGAAAGAAACAATTGGCAAACCTCGGGTGATCGTTGATCAAATGCTTTGATGTAGGTACGCAATCGACCGAGTTGTGACGAGTGCTGTTGTCGAGCACTAATCGGGATCGTTCCTTTATCCTTTTACAACACACCACGTGAATGACATAATGATAGCGTATTTTACGCAGACGATGTGCTCTTTCTCTGTAAAAGGTGTCTCAAAACCTCGGCAAGATTTTAATTTTCGTAAAACTACTGTGCACCTCATGTCTGAAGTAATAAGTATGTATTTGATTGGTATATGTGCCTTATTTCTTCCTGTCAGAATTGTCCAGATATGACATCTCGGCCCATAACCATTTCGACCAATAGCAAACTCGGAGCATACCATACCAAATATGTATTAAAGTTTGTAACATGAGCCATTGAAAACCAGTTAATCTTTAAAAAACGATGAAATTTTAGACTTGTCTAAATTGAAAACATTTGCGAACGGCAAGTTAGATTTAGCCGAAATGTTCGTTATTGGCTGTAAAAGTGCAGAAAACCTTGTAGGAAACAAGACAGCATTTTTTTTTTTTTTCAAAAGGTTTTCATGAGGCTATATCCCTGGAGTCCTTAAAACTCGAGAATGTATGGTCAAGAGTTAAGTAACTGGTGGGTGTTTTTATATCGAAGATCAAACTTGACATTTAGTGCAATCTGATCTTGATCTCCATAGGTATTTAGGCTGACCTGAGTCGAAACTTTTTGCTTTTGACAAATTTTCTCCATGTCAAAGGACCAGTGTACCTCATATTTCAGTCGGTTGCTCCGCAAAATGGATTTTATGGATCCATTAATATTTGATGGCTCGTTTCGATGGATCATGAAGATGCATGGAACCCCCTTTTCCAGAGCATGGCTCATTTCTGTTTTCCATAATCACAACCAGGAGCTCTTCAAATTTATCAATCCTAGATGACTTAATTCAGATGAGGGCTTTAGGTCCAACGGCCCTCTTGTTCATGAAAATCGGCTTTCCAACTTGGCTGATCATGGCAACTTAAGAGATTCCATAGATTTTCAATGCGAAACTTGAAAAGTGGCATTTACAGCAGATATTTTGACAAAACTTTTATAGAAATGTACCTTGAGCAGTCTTGTATCATCCATATGATTTTATTCAACTGGTAGCCTTTAGCTCATCTGTTTACCAAGAAAGCGTCATGCTATTGTCAAAGCCTATGCGTCATTGTCGTTGTGCAAAAACTTCGACATTTTTTAATATCTCCGTTATTCCTGAAGCTATTTAGTTCAAACTTGTCCAAGTTATTTACTGTCAAAAGAGTACCCATATAACAGGGCATATAACCATCAAAATATATTGACACTGTTACGCCCTTTTTCTATTGCTTTAAATTTTCAGAACCTTTGACATTTTATCATATCTTGTCATTAATGAAGATACTTACTTCAAACTTGAACTTTTCGATAACTATTAAAAAGGGATTTTATTCAGTACAACAGAGGTAGGTAACCACCAAATATTTTTGGCAAAGTAATTAGTTATGCCCCTTTTTCGACTGAGAGCTTTTAGCTCAGCTGTTTTTAGAGACATGGTATTTTCATAGCCCTAGTGTCATCATCTTCGTCGTTTGTGTTGTCGTCATGTAAAATATTTGACATTTTACAGTATCTTTGTTATCAATGAAAATGTTTACTTAGAACCTGGACAAGTTGTTAACTATCAAAAGGGAAACGTAAACAATAAGGGTACATAACTATCAAGTTATGCCCCTTTTTCAACTTTTTCACTGAAAATCAACTGAGCATTGGCGCCCGAATGCGGACGTCTTTTTATTTGTTGCCATAGAAACCAAAACTTAAAAATAAAAAGAAATACGTAAAAGATTGTATTCTTAGACACCAAATCGTGCTCTGTGATATTAACCTTTAAAGACTTTGTGTTTTTCCTTGTCATTGCTCAAAGGACATGGTTACTATTTCAACCTATACGAAATAGATTGAGTGTGGTAAAATGAAAGAAAAATATGATTCATTGCTTGGCCATTGTGGATTTTTGCACTTTCCAGAAATATATCCTGCTGTTGAATGCTGCTCATTTTGGTTTGTTACAATGATTTGTTGCCAGAGCAACGTAAAGGAAGGAAATAGGAAGCAGAAAATCCTTTGCAAATTATCTCCTTTCAATCCATAAAGACCATGAGACCAAGGCTATACAAAAATACTCATTATATTGGCCTTTGCAAATTTATGTTTTTTCCATTCTCCACAGACTGTCAGTGTGAGACATGTAGATATTTTTTTAATTAGTCTGTACAAATGTGATAGCAGTTTTTAAGCCTGTACAAAGATGATAGCAACTTTGAGCTTCTGGTCCTCATTTTCCTACCTCTTCACCCGTTCTGATGCTCAGGCCTTCAGCGCCTTCAGCGCTTTGATTTGTTTCAGGCATTTGCCGAGTTTTCAATTTTTCAAGTTAGTTTCAAGCTCTTTCAAAACACGCCAACAGATTCAAAAGATGCCAAAGACGCTGAACACACGAAAAACTCTGAAAAAAATAAACTACATGCCATAAAAAAAAAAAAAAAAACTTAAACAAGAGGGCCAAAAGCGCTCACCTGAGTAAAGTCATATACAATTGATAAAGCTGAAGAGATATTGGTTTTAATGATGTAAAGCACATGAGTTAAATGACCTACTTTTAAAACCACTGTGAACCAATTTCAAACATGTCCAAGATATCATTAAGACAAACATTCTGACCAATTTTTATGAGTATCAGGCTGAAAATGTGGCATCTACGGTGCACACAAGGTTTTTCTAAGATTTGGCCCATTGACCTACTTTGCGACCAGATGTGATCCATTTTGGAACTTGTCCAAGATATCATAAAGACAAACTTTCTAACCATGTTTCCTGGAAGACAGGCTGAAAATGTGGCCCTGCGGTGCAGACAAGGTTTTTCTAAGATTTGGCCCCGTCATATACTTTTTGACCCAATGTGACCCAATTTCGAACCTGTCAAAGATATCATCAAGACAAACATTCCAACCAACTTTCATGAGTTTCAGGCTGGAAATGTGGTCTCTATGTACAGTGCACACAAGGTATTTCTATGATTTGGTCTAGTGGTCTACTTTTTGACCTAAAATGACTAAATTTCGTACTTTTCCAAAATATTATCAAGACAAACATTCTGACCAAGTTTCGAGATTATCAGGCTGAAAATATGGCGTCTAGAGTGCACACAAGGTTTTTCTATGATTTGGTCCAGTGACCTACCTTTTGACCCGACATGACCCAATTTCAAACTTGTCCAAGATATTATCAAGACAAACATTGTGACAAAGTGTCAAGAGTATCAGGCTGAAAATGTGGCCTCTAGAGTGCATACAACGTTTTTCTAAGATTTTGTCCAGTGGCCTACTTTTTGATCCGACATGACCCAATTTCAAACTTTTCCTAGATTTTATCAAGACGTACATTCTGACCGATTTCATGAGTATCTGACTGAAAATGTGGCCTCTAGAGTGCACACAAGGTAAATGTTGACGACCACACGACGCACGACGGACACAGCACGACCGCAATAGCTCACCTTGAGCACTTTGTGCTCAGGTGAGCTAAAAACTGCCGTCTCTCCTACTTTCACACTATTTAAGCAGTTTGCTGTGTGGGTTGGACAGACGTTCCATTCTAAGAAGACATTTTTAGCCAATCAAAATAAGAAGAGGGCCATTGGCCCTAAAGCGCACACCTAATTAAGGTCATCTAGGATTGATAAGGCTGAAAAGATCCTGGACGTGATGATGTAAATCGCATGACTGTAAGTGATCTACTTTTTGACCGATTTAGGCGATTGTTGAATTCTGAATCTGGCTCAAAATGTGGCTTCTAGAGTGCACACAAGCTTTTTCTAAGATTTGGCCCTGTGACCTACTTTTTGACCCGACATGACCCAATTTCAAACTAGTCCGAGATTTTATCCAGACACACATTCTGACCAAGTTTCATGAGTATCAGGCTGAAATGAAAATGTGGCCTCTAGAATGCACACAAGCTTTTTCTAAGATTTGGCCTGTGGCCTACTTTTGAATCAGACATGACCCAATTTCGAACTCGTCTAAGATTTTATCAAGACTTTTATTCTGACCAAGTTTCATGAGTATCAGGCCTAAAATGTGGCCTCTAGAGTGCATACCAGCTTTTTCTAAGATATGGCCCTGTGACCTACTTTTTGACCAGACATGACCCAAGTTTGAACTTGTCCAAAATTTAATCCAGACAAACATTCTGACCAAGTTTCAGGCTGAAAATGTGGCCTCTATATTGCACACAAGCTTTTTCTAAAATTTGGCCCTGTAACCTACTTTTTGACCCCACGTGACCAAATTTCGAACCTGTGTAAGATTTTATCCAGACAAACATTCTGACCAAGTTTCATAAGCATCAGGCTGAAAATGTGGCATCTATAGTGCACACAAGTTTTTTCTAAGATTTGGTCCAGTGACCTTCTTTTTGACCCAACGTGACCCAATTTCGAACTTGTCCGAGATTTAATCCAGACAAACATTCTGACCTAGTTTCATGAGTATCAGAGCACAAAGGGTTTTCTAAGATCTGGCCTTGTGACTTACTTTTTGACCCTATGTGACCCAATTTCGAACTGGTACAAGATTTTATTCTGACAAATATTTTGACCAGGTTCCATGAGGATCTGGCTGAAAATGTGGTCTCTAGAGTGCACACAAGGTAAATGTTGACGACCGCTCGACGAACGACGGACCTCGGACGACGCACGACTGACGACGCACGATAGACGCCGGACACAGCACGATCACAAAAGCTCACCTTGAGCACTTTGTGCTCAGGTGAGCTAAAAACAAGTGATTGACATGTAACTTACGTAAGCCTACTCTACCAAATAGCTATGACCAAACACGTCTTTGTATATTAGCCTTCATTAAAAAGTTTATAAGTCTTGATTTTGGTGTTTTCAAATTAGATCATTGGGTCCAATGAAAAGTTAACATACTTATAATGACCCTTAAGGTACACGTATTGTCTGTAGAATGTACTTATCTTACCGAATTTTAACTCAATTTTCGCGTTTGTTAGTAACTTGACTTTTCAAAATCTCTTTCCTCTCAAAATCCTGATCCTGTCAAGAGGTTACATGGGTCTGTGGTTACATAGTGAATTAATCCTGAAAGCTGGGAATGGTGTCCTTTTTGTTATTATTGAGTATTTGGTATTAAATCATGAAATGCCGCTCTCGCGACGAATTCACTTCGCAAAATACCAAAATATCTTAAATGAAATCCTTTTGTGAAGTATAACGTTCAGTGGAAAGTGGAATCGTAAACGACTATAGATGGAAGAAAATGAAAAAGAACTGTTGGAAAAAATGTCTGCTGCACTGAATAAGCATACGACAACAACAGAAAACAAGAGCACCGCATGCGGGTACCAAGGCTCGACTGCAGTTGCTTTCTGTGAAAATTCTATGTCAAAAAAAGGTCAAAACTGTGTCAAAAATATTTTGTTTGTTACCTGCCCCTGTTGTATGGGTTCCCATTTTAAAAGTTAACAACTAGTCCGAGTTTCAAGTAAATATCTTCAGTAACGGTAGAGATATTATAAAATGTCAAAGCTTTTGCATGACGACGCAGACGACGCCAGGTACATGTATATGACAATATGTATGCTTGTAATGGAGTTTAACGCCGTTTTAACTGTTGAGGTCATATCACGGCGGTCAGTGCACCTACGCATGTGTTTCCTGGCTGTCTGTCTCAGACTAGTACTGACACAACTTTCTTTCCAAGTTACTGACTACTTTTCTCACATGCATCAGAGGAGAATGGGCTGGCAAAAAATCGCCGGAGAAGGTTTGCCTCAACTGGGTATCGAACCCCCAACCACAAGGTCACGAGTCAGATACGCTAACCGCTGAGCTACCCGGTCGGGCCAGGTATATGACAATACCTAGACGTTTTCTTCGAAAACAGTCGAGCTGATAATGGTTCTACATTATTTCGTCATGGGATTTGACTGGCTTTCATTCTTCTCTCATGTCCCATTTCGTTTCTGGATCTTATTTCAAACAAGATACCCTGTTAGAATAAAAGTTTCATGATCTACACAAGGAAACAAACAAGTCATTCGTTCCTGTGAGAAAAAGAAAAACAACAAATATCAGATATATCATAGGCGTTCGATAACCTTCTTGTATTCATTTTGTTTGTAATCTGAAAGAAACATCTAAATCACGTTATCGTCTATAGAGAGGAAAGGTGCAACATTCGTACAGACAACTGGTAATATCATGTGCGCTTATTTATTGTTTTAAACTTCATTTTAGAAATATCGCGGCGACCAGTGCACCTAGCCTTGCTTGGGAAGAAAATTGTGCAAAGTACTGCTAAAGGATTGATTGATTGAATGAATGAATGGTGTTTTACGCCGCTTTCAACATTATTTCAGTCATATGGCGACAGTTCAAATATTCATGTATTCCCTCGGTTCCACCGGTACTAGGCTAGGGATCTGAAGTGTCATGCCCAAAGGACACTCCCACGAAAAATCCAGTGGATCCATTGAGGCTCGAACCCAGGACCTCCAGGTTACGAGTCCTACACTTTACCACTGAGCCACACAGGACCCCACTGCTAAAGGAAACTCAAGGAAAAGCATGGATTTGTGGTTGATAACCTTGTTGTTTTCATCTCTTTGTAGTCTGAAATCACGTTCCGAGAGGAAGTGTGCAGAAATCCAAAACTATGTGTAAGATTCTTTCCAAGTTGATTTTGTTTAAATTAAAGTTCACAATGCAATCGAGCATTTTCAATTATCTTTCGGTAATTACTCTCACACATGCACTCCTTTTCTTGGAAGACTGTCTGCTTGTCCAAAGTCTGTGCCACAAATATGTGAAATAGATATCCAGTTGTGTTTTTACCAAACAATAGGCTACTGCGTTTTAACTACCTCCAAGAAGAAAACTTTAGAAAAAATAGTGAGAAAACGTAAAAATGCTGGTAATCAGCATTTTCACCGTTACCCACACTGTTTTCTCCCTACCGAAGACGAAAGTTCCATCATGCATACCACATTTAATTTATCGTCTGGAAAATCTTTAAAAAAAGACAAGTCAAAAATTTTGTCCTGTGGTAGAGAATGAAAAGGCCGAGCAACAGCGTTTAAAAGACATTATCATAATATCTCAGGCAATGGCGAACAATGTAAAATAAAGACCTGGTTCTGCAAGTTTCTCTGATCTTGGTCTACACCCTCCTCAGACGCCCTTGGCCACAAATAGGCAACAAACATGACTTTTTCAGGATCCTGTGTGCGATGCTTTGGACATCGATTAAACATAAAAACTTCCTCTCCGCAGTAAATAAAGCTCCAAATTCAGAAAAAAAAAAAAAAAAAAGAACTTAAAAGTGCGTCACATTCATGGTGTAACGCCAAATTCAAACATGGACTGTGGCCATCCTTATTGACAAAAACATTTAGTACGCCGTGCATGCAATCATTTTCACAAAGCGTTGCGACATTGACCTTTGAGCTGGCAACACTGTTTGCTTGCAATTTGTTGTCTGTTCATGGCAATCATTTGTGCCAAATTAGTTTGAAGACTAACAATGCACATCAAAGTTAAGGGCCGTACATGAACACTACCTTTTCTAAGAACACACACACACACACACACACGGATATCACCATATAACCATTAACCATTTTATGGCAGGGGCATAGTAAGGGCAGCTGCCTGCAAAGATGATAATTCTCCTAGCTTAAGTCTGAGGAACTTAATTTTGTTTTTGTTAGCAACTGATTTTCAGCTAAGAATCCAAAAATCATGAGGAACAAGCATTCTGATAGTATTGCATAGCAATACACAGTCCCCTACCGGCCGTATGTATCGCTGGCATGTCAGTAAATTTTTTTAAGTCCAAGGCCTATAAATGCGTCAAAAAGCAGTGGAGCGGGACGAAACTCGAACTTGATGTGTAAGTCATGGTGGTTGATGTACACACCAAAAATCAGCTCTATATGTAGCAGCGTTTAGAAAAAAAGTGCGGAAAAAATGTTTTATCAGTGAAATTTTGTAAGTCCAAGGCCCGTAAATGCGTGAAAAAGCAGTGGAGCGGGACGAAACTCGAACTTGATGTGTAAGTCATGGTGGTTGATGTAGCAGCGTTTAGGAAAAAAGTGCGGAAAAATGTTTTATCAGTGAAATTTTGTAAGTCCAAGGCTCGTAAATGCGTGAAAAAGCAGTGGAGCGGGACGAAAGTCGAACTTGATCTGTAAGTCATGGTGGTTGAGTTACACAGCAAAAGTCAGGTGAATATCTACCAGCATTTAGAAAAAAAAGTCCGGAAAACTGATTTATCAGTGAAATTTTGTAAGTCCAAGGCCCGTAAATCCGTGAAAAACCCGTGGACCGGAACGAAAGTCGAACTTGATCTGTAAGTCATGGTGGTTGAGTTACACAGCAAATCTGAGATCAATACCTACCAGCGTTTAGGAAAAAAGTCCGGAAAACTGATTTATCAGTGAAATTTTGTAAGTCCAAGGCCCGTAAATCCGTGAAAAACCAGTGGACCGGAACAAAAGTCGAACTTGATCTGTAAGTCATGGTGGTTGAGTTACACAGCAAATCTGAGATCAATACCTACCAGCGTTTAGGAAAAAAGTCCGGAAAACTGATTAATCAGTGAAATTTTGTAAGTCCAAGGCCCGTAAATCCGTGAAAAACCCGTGGTCCGGAACGAAAGTCGAACTTGATCTGTAAGTCATGGTGGTTGAGTTACACAGCAAATCTCAGATCAATACCTACCAGCGTTTAGGAAAAAAGTCCGGAAAACTGATTTATCAGTGAAATTTTGTTAGTCCAAGGCCCGTTGTAATGCAGAGATATGACCCTCCCCTACAAAATGACCCATGGGTCATTTTGTAGGGGAGGGTGACTTACACACCAAAACTCAGCTCAATATGTACCAGCGTTTGGAAAAAAAGTCCGGAAAACTGAATTGCCGGACTGACGGACAGACGGACGGACGGAGTGCAAACCTAAAGTCCCCTTCGGCTTCGTCCGTAGGGGACTAAAAATACGGACTGCTGCATACACTGCTGTTAATTTGCGTCTGGAGTATAAGTAAGGAAGATAATTCCAATACTCAGGTCAGAGTTATCCTGGTACACCATGACACCCTTATTTCATGTTCTTACCAGCTCTACTAAATACCATTAAAATGCCTCCACTGGTTAAAGAGTTATGGCCTACAAAAGGTTTTAGCTCCAGGGGAGGTCAATGAAAATAGTTTGAGATAGCCATGCGTAAAAATTCTTAAAAACACCTCCTCTTGTTGATGCCCTAAGCATCCCTATTCATGATCACCAAAATACCTCCATTGGTACAGGAGTTTTAACCTGAAGAAAATTTAACAACCATGGGAGATAAGTCAACAAGTTATTTTGCTGAAATGATATCCCCCACCGAAAAAGATCTTTGTTGACAGAAACATATAGGAGGTATTGTGTTTTGCATGTGCACGTAACGTTATGACATTATACATTAAGCCCCTTTTTCCATGACACGGCATAAAAAATACTTTATCGGCAGACTATCATAATGTACACATGTATGAATTTTCTTCAATCTCCAACAAGAATTAAATAAAATATCTGTCCAGACAAAGACTAACAGACGGTTATCGGTCCAGAATGAAATTATACATTAAGCCCCCCCCCCTTTTTTTTTTCCCATGACATGGAATTTCATTAAATAAAAACATGTATAATAATGATTGTCTATGGCTCATGATAAACAATATAAATATGAAGTTTCATATTTTTTTTTCAGTAGTTACAGAGATATTGGTCCATGATGGGAATATGCATCAAACCCCCTTTCTCCATGGCGAGGCATTAAAAAATAGTATATCGGCAAACTATCATTAGGAACACATGTATGGCGTTTCATTAAATTTCCTATGGGATTTTACAAGATATCTGTCCAGACGGACAGACGAACGAACAAACAAACGGACGGACTGACAACGCAAAGATTATATCTCCCCCCATGCGTGGTGGGGGGGGGGGGGGGGAGAATAGAGTCAGGATTGTCTTTTTTTTTTCTGTAAAAAATATACCTACTTATAACCTTTACAGCTTGATGAAGTATCATTAAAATATACCACCGGTTAAAGGTTTACAAACTTTAGCAACTATGGGAGATTACTCAAGTTCAACCAAGCCTTGTTACCTTGACCTTTGAGCTGGTAACAGGAATGTTGCATGAGACATGATCATTTGTGCCAAATTATTTTAAAATCGGATCATACACCTGGAAGTTATTGGGCGGACACGACCACCATTGTTTACCATAATTGTAGCAAATACTGACAAAGTTCGATCAAGCGCCGTGACCTTGTCATTTGAGCTGGCGACACAAATTTGCACGCGACACGTCGTCTATCCAAGGTGATCATTTGTGCCATATTATTTTAAAATCGGACCATGCACTTGGAAGTTATTGGCCGGACAAGACCACCACTGTTTTCCGAACATACATACATACATACATGGACATGGGTAACACTACATCCCCCCCCCCCCCCCAATCATTTCATGACCGGGGGGGGGGGGGGGGGGTTGCAAAAAAAAAAAAAAAAAAACTAACACAACCTATTCATCAAGCAGTTTTCATGCTTTTTCAGGCAGACTTGTTGTACAAAATTAATCACATTCACCTGACAGGTCAATTAGCTGTGCAAAATAATCAAAACTTCTATCGTTTCTTATCACGTAATATATCTATCACAGCTAAACACGCAGGAACTATATCTAATTTACAATCAAAGCGCCAAAGGCACTGAACGCCTGGGCAACCGAAGGGGTGAAGAAGAAGAAAGAAGAGGCCCAGAAGCTCAAAATTTCTATCACATTTGTACAGGCTTGAAACTTTTAGATCACATTTGTACAGACTAATAAAAATATCTCTACATTGTCTCACACTGACAGTCTGTAGAGTTGACAACAGAATGGAAAAACATAAATTTGTAAAGGCTCATGCAACCAATCAAAATGAGCAGCATGCAAAAAGGAATAGGCCTACTGCTGATAATTGTGGCCTACATGGTGCACACAGCATTTCTCTGATTCATAAAAGTGACCTACTTTTTGATACTACACAAACTAATATCAAACTTGTACGAGATGTCATTAAGACAAAAATTCAAACCAATTTTCAAGAGTATCTGACTGAAAATTTTATCTCTGAGTTCAAACAAGGTTTTCCTACGATTTTCCCCAGTGACCTACTTTTTGACCCGATATGATTCATTTTAAACTTGTCTGAAATATTTATCAAGGCAAATATTCTGATTGATTGATTGATTTATTGTGTTAAACACCCTTTTCAACATTATTTCAGTTATTTCACGGCAGCCTGTGGACCTATCTATGCTTGCCTTAAGTTTCTTTTACCAGTACTACGCACAATATTCTTTCCAAGCCACTTGCTGCTTTCCCACATCGTCGAAACAATGATCAGCGGTGAGAGAGGGATGAATCCTGTCGCATTGACTATCATCAGTCCTAGGAAGGAAATTGGCCCAGCCGGGGATCAAACCAGCGACCCACTGCTCTCAAGTCCTGTACGCTACCGACTAAGCTACAGGGGCTGGTCTCAAATATTCTGGCCAATTTAAATGTTGGATTTCACTGTGTTTTAGGGAAACGTTGGTTTAAAATTACAAATATTCTGCCCAATTTAAATTTAAAGCCATAGCTACCCTAAAACACAGTGAAATCTAACATTTTGACCCAGTTTCACTGACATTGGGCGGGAGGGTAACCTGGTTGATATCCTTTTAGGATTTTCCATGCTTATACTGCTTTTGAAATGTATACAAATGAACCTATCGGTATTGTAAAGTCAGAAAGATTATCTAGACAAAATTTTGGCCCAACAATTTTCAGTAAATTTGGACCAAAACTAGCTTCTATGGTTTTACACTATTTTCAACATTGTTTCAATTATGTTGCAAAGGCCAGTGCACCTATACATGCCTTCCTAGAATTGGTTTAACTTGTACTTTTTAAGCCACTGGCTACTTTACCACATAAACATAGTTGAAAAAATATACAGCAGCGAAAGGGGTTGAATCTTCTTCCCACGACTATCATCAATTGTCTGAAAGAAATAGGCAGAGCTCAGCAAACCTGGCTTTCAAGCCTTGTATTTAATAGACTGAACCACCTGTCTTGGCTTGGCTTTAAACACAAATGGAAATTTGCATGGCATACTATTAAGACTGATGGACATATCAGGATCTCTACTTACCATTCCTAAGAACTTTCTCATTCTTATTCTCCTGAATTTTTTAGATTTGAAAGTAACACTTCTAATTGGCTAAACCATCTGGTTTAGCCACTCAGAAGAAGTGCTTTACTTTCAAATTTTGAAAATCTTTGAGAATAAGACAAAGAAGGTTCTCAAGAACAGTTGGTGAATATGAATTCAGTTCATGTAATCGAAATATGGTCTCAAAAGTATAAACAAGTTGTCAGTGTTGTTGCTAGGGGAGCAAACATTTGAAATCATCTAAGATAATTCTAATTTATTGCCCCCCCCCCCCCAAAAAAAAACAACTACAACAAGAACAGTGATTGTAATCTGTCTTGTGTGACCTATTTATTTTTACCAATATTGACCAAAATTTAAACTGGTGACCATTGTAATCTAAGGAAACAAACTTGCTAACCCAATTTTCATATTTGCATACTGGTAGTTGTCAAAATTATCTTAATTCCTTATCAAACAACAAAATTTTAGACTTGTCCAAATTGAAATCTACTGCAGACGACCAGTCAAATGTGATACTAATGCTGACATTGGAATGTGTAACAAAACAATGTGGAAAAAGGAGAAAATACTGGTCACCAGCATTTCTCCTGAGCACCTCCTCCAGTATGTTCTAAATCCTCCTTCATCACAGTTGTTAAAACTCAGGATTGTGTGGTAAAGGATTAAATATTAATATAAAGACAAATACTAGGACTAAATGTGGTGAAGATTTGGCCAGAAATGTCGTTTTCAGATGATTGGTGTTTGCTACATTTTTACATTTAACTTTATCCAAGACATGGTGCATAAAAAAGATTTGCTGATGGTCATAATTTTTGGAGCAAAACATGGCCCTTTTTGGGGTAAAAGAAAATGGCTCTCTTTTTTGTAAACAAGCAATTTACTCTCTATTCTTTTTTATTCTTTAAAATTTAAGAACACTGTGCCTGTTCCTAACTTGTTCAATTCATTTTCTGCATTTTCGAAGTGATTCAAGATACTGCTGCTTTTATGTATACTAGCATTTTCCCCCTTTCCCACAATGCTTTCTACCCTATCTGGGACAAATTCCATCATTTGCAAAGGCTTTCAATTTGATTAAGTCTAAAATTGTATCATTTGGTAAAAAGTTAAACACCAATTAGTGCAGTCGAGCCCCATTAGCACAGTCGTTAGCGTACCAGACTTGAGAACAGGGGGGTCACTGGTTTGAATCCTTAGCTCAGCCAATTTCTTTTCGATGATTTATGGTAGTCATTACAACACAATTAAATCCTCTCTCACTTAAGCAGAACAGAACAGAACATATCTTTTATTTTCACCCAGGTATAGCAAATATACAACAAGGGCAATATGAAATAATAAACATGGCTCTGCCCTTTATCCCAACTGTGTATATTGTTGCATTAATAGAAAAAAAAAAAAATAATAATAATAATAATAACTGTAGATCTAGTAGGATTAAATAACAGTGCAGTTGGGACAAAGAGCTATTAATTGTATATACAATTGACTTCTAGATATCATTTATAACTTTTCAGAGAGAGCGATACAGAGGAGGGAGGGAGTGGAAGAAAGGGAAAGAGAGGCAAAGGTAGAGAGAGCCCTTGTGGATGCAGTATCCTTATGACAATTGCAAACACAATGACACTCCGTGTATTCATGGGGGATAGGATGGTGTTATTCAATAAACCTTTTTGGTAGCGAAAACGGGATTTATATCTACTGCAACGTGGACCTTGAACATTTGGAGAAATAAGCTTGGAAATCTACGAAATAATGCGGATATTCGTTTCTGCAAAAGCTTTCTTAATAAAGATCTGAATGAAGCATCAAAGACCCGCTCTGAATAAAAGCACTGATCTTTTATATTACCTTAATTCTGAATTTTGACAATTGGTAATCTTGGTATTTAGAAGTAGCCAATGATGGCGACAAATTTGAGATTGTTCCCCCATTGCTAATGGTGAAAATTCTAAGAAAACCAGGGATTCACAGACATTAATTAAAGAAAAAAAAATTCCTAATTGTAGATATATGATGTTACTTGATTTTTTAATTCGTGTTTCACTTAAAATTCATTTTAATAAAGTAGGGTGCAATAATGTGGGACAAACAAGCCTGGATGAAAAAGCCCAGGAATGAACATGCCCACGGCCAAGCTAGTTTTTGGACAAACTAGCCTCGAACCAAATGCATGATCGGACGATAAAATATTTTTATTACATTATTCTTAGTAACACTGTGGATTTACACAGATGAGTACTAATATTGACGGTCTTGAATTGCCCTACACTCCGACACCTTTGAAAATTCATCAGCTTTGAAATATGTTCCTATCATTTTGGAAGGAGCGGTTCATCTGCACACAGTAACTTTATTAATGAATTAACATCAAATTTGTCTGCAACAACTGGCAGTAAAAATATGGATCCGTAAGCAGTGTGTGAAAAACCTAACTCTTTCAGTACCTATTATCACTTAACCCTTAACTCTACCAAACGACAGAATTTTAGACCGGTCCAAATTCAAAGCAGTTGCAGACGAGAAAATAAATGTGACTGAAAAATTGAAATCTTTTTCGGGAAGGGTAGAAAACATTATCGGAAAAGGAGGAAATGCTGGTTACCAGCATTTTTTTTCCTTTTCCCACAATATTTTCAAAAGGCTTCTTTCTCAGGGTCATTAAAAGTTGGGATTGTTTGGTAAAGGGTTAAATTGTTCAATGCAATGGATGAAGTTTTCAAGCCACTTATATATGCTGTAACATGGCGATTGCAAAATTGTTGTTGGTAGAACTTAACTCATCGTATCAGATAATGTAGATCCAAGATCAGACTGCACGTTCTGTGCAGTCTGATCTTAATCTACACTATCCGTAAAAGAGCATCAAGTTGCGCTGAGAAGCCTAAGGGTTAAATATCCCGTATTGACAGCTTAGATCAAGATCAGACTGCACCGAGTAATAAATGTATTCTTCGATATAAAACGCCTACCACCTGATGCTAATCTCAGGTCAAGCAAGCTGCAATTAATTATCGATAAATAGCGGAGGAGATCAAAAATCAAGATCAGATGGCACTTAATGGGAAGTCTGATCTTTGATATAACACGCTCGCCATTTAGGTCTTCTTAACTGGTTGTCCATGGCTCATATTACAAAGTTTTATACCCTGTGTAACGTTACATATTCGATTTTGTGTGCTGAGTTTGTAATGCCCAAAATGGGTCAAAATTGTCATGGTCCGACATGTCATAGGATATCGGC
The DNA here is from genome assembly GCA_945859785.2 of Tridacna gigas. NCBI lineage: Eukaryota > Metazoa > Mollusca > Bivalvia > Cardiida > Cardiidae > Tridacna > Tridacna gigas. Next base: position 60,427,296 of record OX244028.2, read on the forward strand.
ACTCGTCACAACTCGGCCGATTCCGTACCTACATCTAACCTCGTCTGTATAAGGGAGGCTTCCATTTTGAACTACCAATCACATGATCTTAAACATGGCGGCGCCCCTGTAGATCGCTTAGCAACGACATGAACAACCACTGTGAAGTTATTCACTTCTATTGATCTGTCGATGAAAGCTCTTAACGGAATTGATAAACCACGCTAAAAAATGAATGTACAAACTGTTTGCCGACTGAAATACTCTTAGAAAGATAACGACAGAAAATTTAATCATGCGTTCTTTCTAAAGAGGAGCCTTACAATTTCAATAACGGTAAAGCGGTGTGCTTCCGGAGATGTGCGAAATGTACGGTGTAGGTGCATATCAAGCTACGTGATACAGCCGAGGGATTTGATCACCGGATCACCCGAGGTATGCCGAATGAGGATATCGGGACAACTCTGGCAAGAAGAAATAAGGCATCGTACATACTGGCAATCTCCGAGCAGAGTTGTCGTTCGTTACTCTCACCATATATCTCTGCTACGGGCTAAATGACAAGAATCTTGTCAAACCGAGGAAAACATGTTTTGTTTAACTGTTTCATGTGGAACATAATAAAGTAGACAAAGGAGATATGATTCCGGATACATTATAGGTGCATTCAAACTGATGAACTTACCAGTATAAAATGGAACTATTTTTTCAAGCTTCTTTACTGATCAGAATCTTACGCCAATTGTAAAAAAAAAAAAATGGCTGCGCCCATGAATGATGACAATTTAAACAAAATTAAAAAACAAGTTATCGTCCTTTAAAAGACAATTAAGCTTTTCAGAAAATCCCTCTTTTTCACATTTCCTACCACTAAATCTGATTGGCCGTATGCTGTTTGAACAGCACACAAAACAATCGATTGGTCTTTCTTTCACCGGCGTTTGTGTCGCCATTTTGAGTTGTGGTCATGTGATGAAAATATCACGTGATGACGAACTACTTTCTGAGCCAACTATAGAGGTGAATGGGAATGATCCGTAGTGCAAGAGAGTGACATACTGGGCCAATCAAAACATATTTATACCTTTAGATACGAGAAGCACAGTTCGTAATTTTGCGAAAATAAATCTTACCGAGTTTTTGAAACGTTCAGCTGTTTTGGGGAAAGAGCACATCGTCTGCGTTTTGTCATGCACATTGTGTCAAAAAATAGGAAAGACGGAAGATTCCGAGTATTGTTCGGCAGCATCACTCGTCATTACTCGGCCGATTCCGTAACTACATCTAAGGATTTGCCAGTCTTTCTTCAGAGTTACAGCGCACTAATTTCCACTTGTAAATAAGATCATTAGGGCTTGAAATTCTTAGTCAAATACTTTCGTTAGATTACAATCGCGCATCTCTCACAGTTCTTTGTTAACTTAAACCTAACTATGATGTTCAAACCCAAATATTTTTATCATTTTGGGGGTCGTTTCTTTCAGCGTAGTGAGATGCATTGCAAGTGGTACTTTTCACTTTTACTCGTAACTGCTCGGATCATGTGGATGGGGTTGAACCTTTGGTATACGATTACTATAGCCTTGGGCTTGGCAAGCCAAGCCCAGGCTAAAAACAAAAAAAGTCGGACAGGGACCGTTTTCACCAACCATTCTCAATTAAAGTCTATTTCATCCTCAAGCAATTTGATTGGCTCCAAAGACTAGCAATTTGATTGGCTGAGACGTTCGGTATCAGCTACCAACTAGTTAGTTTAGGAATCTAGAATTGGAATACGGGTTTTGATTGGTCCCTGAATACTCGCTTGCAAAAGAAGATTATTTTCATCTTTACCATGATGATTGTACGCCTCATATTTTCGTTATTATTAAAACGAGAAAGTAAGATCTATGCTGGAGAAAGGAGTGATTTGACTGGATATTGTTATACCCCGCTTTCAGTATTAATTATGTCACATCATGGCTACAGCTCATTTATTCATGTGTGTCTAGGGTTTCGCTAGCACTAGGCTAGGGCTCTGAAGCGATTCCAAGGACATTCCCACAATTTAAAAAAAAAAAAAACAGCACCTCGACTAAAGATCGATGAAAGGGTATCAACCGCATCCGATTAAAGTGTCAACAAAAAGTGAAAATGACAACAAACAGAATTATTTTCCGACACAGTTACATCTTACATTTCTATCATCGTTTGATCAATAATCTTTAGGGCATGGAACAAGGATACTAGTATATGACTTCAATTAGTATGTGCGTTAGAGACATTGTTCGAGCCACGACAATCTGCGAACCTTCATTTCTACGAACTTCATTTTTACACACACACACACACACACACACACACACACATATATATATATATATATCAGAACTGTTGTAACAGATCTTCTAATAGCTGCAAGTTGTCCTTTTCAAAGACAACTTCTATCATTTGAGCCACGTTTAATTTGTCGTGTGCAAGAGCTTTCAAAACGGATGAATATGTAATTTCGTCGTTTGGTAGGATTAAGATGCCTTTAGATCTACTGCATTGAACGAGCTCTTTCAGAATTAGAGAATCCTTGTCATTTGTAAGCTTCACTTGCTTGTGGAAAAGGTTCAGTAGAGCTTAAGTCAAGTACTGGTGCGACCAAGGACAGACATGAGCAAACTCAAACTGTTACTACAGTCCTTAGCCTATACAGGTATCGGCAGTGAAAATCTTTACTAATACTAATCCACACCGTTCTGCTTTTGCAATTTCTGTTCTTTTTATTTTTGTTCTCTTTTTTCCTTTATTGACCCTAAACTTATTCTTTACTCTGTAAACATTAATATCGATATGATCATGTATAACTGTTGTCCAGAATTTGGAAAGGAACTCTATAAGCCCCCGCTTTCATTCTCATCCTCAGTATACTTAAACTATTATTGTACTGTCTGTTGAAAATCATGCTATCTACCGATGAATGAAAATATCTTTAAACCAACCTCAAATGATTTTATTTTGTATTCGGCAAATGAGATCCTGTCATTGACCATTTACAAAACTAACATCATGAAATGATGCTTAAATATGTACATACACAATTTAGAAAAAAAATGTAAAGCATATTATAACAGCTCATAGGTCTATTTATAATATTAACAGTTCATGGATAAAACTATCGCCATGATGTGACTAGAGTACTACATGTATTTGAGGCAGCGTTAAACACAATCTAAAAACAAGCGAAGTGTAAAACAGCCTACCTTCCAGTTTATATTGACACAGGAAGCCGGTAAATCCAATACCACCGTTCAAACACATACTAAACACGGTAACAATCATATATCAATCATCTCCTTTGTTGTTGCTGTTTGGTATGTCGGGATCACTTTTATACAGAAATGTATCTTTTCTTTGTTACTTAACCCTCTACTGCTTAGTCCCGAGTTTTAACGATCCTAAAGAAAAACTCGTTTCGAAAGCACTGTGGAAAAAGAAGAAAATGCTGGTTATTTTTTCTCCTTTTCCCACAATGTTTTCTACCCTTCCATAAACACTTTCCAGTTTTTAGTCACATGTATTTTGTTTTCTATATATGTTTTTAATATGGACAAGTCTAAAAATTGTCGTTTGGTAAACAGTTAGGCAAAATAATGGACAACAAGAAGATTTTCTCATGGCTTCATTAACTATAAATACCGAGATATCTGTTGTCTCACTTCTTCTAAATAGTTATCTTTATTTCCATCAGGACTGTTCAGACACTCCATCACTTATAGGTGTGAACGAAGAAACGAAACCTTCACACATTAACAAAATGGATACAACCCCTTAACCATAATTTAACCCTTCACCAAAATGCCGTGTGTTGACGACCCCGAGGAAAAAGGCTTATGAAAACATCGTGGCAAAAGGAGAAAATGCTGGTCACCAGGATTTTCTCCCTTTTTCCACAATGTTTTCTGCATAACAATGACGAATATCATCCTCTAAGCCACATTAATTTGGCGTCTGCAAATGCTCTGGATTTGGACAAGTCTAAAAATTTGTTGTCTGATAATGAGTTTAACAAAAGCCTATGTAATGATTCTTAAAACTTTCAGACTCCTTAAAAATGAATTTTCTTCCCTTTGACGCCAACAGGTACTGTACAGTATCTCAAAACTGTTCACATGCACTTAACTCCAAATCAAAATGAGACAAACATAAAGTCATTTCGAGCCTTACATTTTTTTTAATCACCATTAAGTTTTAACTTCTGTGCTTTGCTGTTTTTCTATAATATCCTCGCAGACTTACGGATCGTTTGCATAAAATATTCCATGTGATTTTCTCATTATGAATTTGAAACTAACCATTTAGTTTCCTGAGAACAAAGTCTCGTTATCAATAATTCCTCTATTTTACCACAATGTTTTCAACAATGTTCTGCTGCAAGACACAAAAACATTAGGTGGAGGAAAGAAACTCAACTATGATGACATCATACACATAAATATAAGCAGTATGGCAGCCATATAAAGCACAAATTTCCGTCTAGCTTTATCTCGTTATTCAAGAATCCGATACTGGTACATCTATCAGCTAAGGAAATCGTCTACGCTCCCTGCAAATCCCTGCAAGGAACCAAAAATACCGGTAGATATCAATCACGGGCACACCCTCTATTATCAGACATCATAGAGTAGTATTTAGTGTAGTAGAGTTGATGTATCGGTTTCTTATATTCCAGGAGGTTCTCGATTTGAGTTCCGCGATGAGCGAAAATAAAGTATGAAACTATGGTTTATCAATCTAGGCGCCTGCACCGGCTGTATTTCCATGAAACAATCGTTGAGATCGAATGACTCAAGTTGTAACCCTTGTTTCACGATCAGTGTTAAACTGATGTTTGCAACTGTTTCCGCCCTTTTTTAAACAAAATGTGCTTTGTTGTATTTGACTAGTGGTTTATACCGCTTTCAGCAACGTCTCCAATGTCAAGAAGACCGTCCACTTATCATGTGATTCCGAGGGTCACAAACCCTCGAGAGAATTGCTCACTGAAATGCACAGTTCAAACAAGGACTATCAATGAGAAAGGAATTAATTCATTCACTTATCTCTCAAAACGGTTTTAGCAAAGCCTGAATTCACCCCAAAACCCCTTTAACATTAGTCCTGGGCTTTTCACTGAGATAATTATCTAGTTTCGGTTCGTCTGCAGACACGTAACGAATGTCTTTCAGAAGAGGGAAAGAAAAACTCAATGCCAGTTTCAAGTAAAACTTCCATAAATCAAATTACGAGACAACTACTGTCGGTTATCTTAATAAAATTCCAAAATGACGTAGGTTCAGAGCTCAAGGTTCTTTCATTCTTAGCTAGCATAAGGAATGCAATCTTTTTTTCCGGCAGAGTGAATCAAGATCAGGCTGCAAACTAAGCACAGTCAGATCTTTTATTTACATCGTCTACTTATGGTCTCATATTTACTGAAAATCAGAATTTTGAATTTGCAATATTAGAAATTTTTAGTAGACTTGTTACGCTCGCATAGTCTATGTTGATCTAACAGTCTTAAGTTTTATTCAATACTAGATCAAAAAATTAAGATGATGACGCGAGAACATTTCCTTTTTAAACTTAACCAAACGACAAAATGTTAGACTCGTCTAAATTGAAAGCTTTTCCAGATATGTTAAACTTTGGCTCAAATTAAAGGACTTGTATTTCGTAGGAAAAAAACATGGTGGGAAAGGAGCAGCATTTTCTTCTTTTCCCACGATGTTCTCAAGAGCGTCCTTAAAACTGCGGTTTGTTTAGTAGGGGGCTATCCCTTGACAATACAATCCGGACTTTTGATGACCCTGATGAAGAACGCTTTTAAAACAATGTGTGAAAAGGAAAAAAATACTGGTGATAAGCATCTTCTCCTTTTCACACAATGTTCTCTACTCTTTCAAAGACATATCCCATCAAATAAGCCACGTTTAATCTTGTCGTGTGCATACGCTTTGGATATGGTCAAGTGCAAAATATTGTCGTTTGGTAGACTTAAAAGATTCAGCTTGAAACGTCAAGCACGAAGGCGACGGTATCAGTTGCGTTTGCAGTCAGGATAGATCAAGACCAGACTATACAGAGCATGAAGCCTGATCTTGGATCTATTTTCTCTCTTCGCAAATATCACTGGTGGTCGTGATAAACAAAGGCGAGGATACAGATGAAGCACTGGACAACTAATATACACGCTAATCTCAAAGGACAATCTGAAGACTACTCCCAATCATGACTGCGCTGTTCCAAGTAAAACAGTAACACATTTTCCTTTAAAAAAATGGTGGAAATCGTTGTGAGAATAGCGAAATTACTCGTTAACCACAACGCTTTCAAAAACCTTCTTTCCCAAGGTAGAAAAAAAAAGCACGCAATTGTGTCTCAAAGGATCAACATTCCCCGCCGGTCCAAAAGTCCAAGTTAAAAGGGAAAGAGTTCTTATACGTCTACAATCAGACATCCCAATATTGCGTTTAACACACCTAAATTTTCTAATAAATAGTTGTATAAACTTTACAAAAAAAAAAAAACACAGAAAAACTACGGGAAGGAGGGAGATTTTCAAAACAAACTGTCAATGATAAGTTTATTACGCACAAAAATGCCCAAGTTACAAAGGATATTACTCTTTAATGATTTAAAGCAGACAAACATAAAATGCGTCAATCACACCAAAAGTTTCTGGATAAAATTTCTACAAAGTTTCACTATGAAGACAGTACAAATGAGGAAGGAATTATTAACACATACATCAACGCTCATGTCCACAGACGGACATACGAACATAAAGAAGGATGTGCGGACAGACGGACGGACAGGCTGATCCCAGTATTTCCTCAAAAAGCATCCATGTTGCTGGGGGTATAACCTATTCACAAAACACAAGTGACATCGCACGCTACTACATCCACAAATAGTTATAAACTCTCTATGTAATTGGGACAAACGTTTTTGGTGAGCCTGTAGGGACAAAGAGCTATCGACGAATCATAATCTGATATACAATACTATCATCCTGCATGATAAATCCTTTTCCGTACCATCGGGCAAAGTAAAAAACTTTGCGGACGGCGTAGATCAAAGATCAGACTGCACAGAACGTGTAGTCTGATCTTTCATCTACAACGTCCATTGTTTATTCCCGAAATGTGGTAAGAAATGTTCTTCATTTGCTGTTATCCGAAATTGTATTTTCAGCCTTCAACAAAATATATTTTTTATTAACAGCGAAAGAGATACTGAAGTGCATTAAGATGTTCTACTGGAGGCAAGGTCGTATTTCTGTCAGGAGGCGGCAAATGTCCAAATAATTATTGACAAAGTGAGGTTATTTTCTCACGTGGTTCACATAAATGTTATCAATGGTAGTATGACATCGTTTGGAGTCTTTTTTTTTTTGTTTCGATTGTTCAGTGACGTTTTCAGTCTTATAATCATGCTCCGTCAGCCAGAGCCATGTATCTATTTATATCACGAGCCAGATAAATGTTTCAGTTTCAGACAAGAATGACACGTCTTAAACATTTGAGTCATGCTCTATAAAAAAAATGCAAACAGTTTCGACTTAGGTCAGCTTGCGCAGTCTGCGCAGGCTGACCTGGGTCGAAAAATTTTGATATTGGTCAAGTCTCTGCATGTCAAAGGACCATTCTACCTTCTGATCCTCTCGGTTGATGGACAAGGTCATTTTATGGATCCATGATGACTTGCTTTGTATAACGGATCACAGAGGTGCATTAAACCCCGTTTTGCCAGAGCGCTGCTCATTGCTCATATCCTGTGAAGTAATTCTATGAAGTTATATTGTAACAAGTTATTTCGTTGAAATGATACTCCCCGCCGAAAAAGACCTTTTTTGATAGAAAGATATTTGAGGTATTGTGTTTTGCATGTACACGTGGCCTTTTTGTTATTGGTCCATAATTAAATTATACATTAAGCCCCCCTTTTCCATGACATGGCATTTCATTACATATAAACAAATATTGATTGTCTGTGGCTGATGATAAACACTATAAATATGAAACTCCGTAAAATTTTGTCTAGTAGTTGATATTGGTACTTAATGAAAATATACATCTAGCCCCACGGCACATAGTCCGCCGATATATGTGTGTGTGTGTGTGTGTGTGTGTGTGTGTGTGTGTCCTATCATAAGAAACATATGTATGAAATTTCATCAACTTTCGTCGAGGATTTTAGAAGATATCTGTCCAGACGTACGGACAAACGAACAAACGAATGTTCGTCCATTATGAAATTTTACATTAAGCCCCCTCTTTTTTCCATGGCATGGAATTTCATTTAAAAAAAAATAACGATTGTCTGTAGCTTATGATAAACAATATAAATATGAAGTTTCGTAAAATTTTGTCCAGTAGTTCAAAAGATATTGTTCCATAATGGAAATATACATCAAGCCCTCTTTTTCCACGACACGGCATTATATAAAAAAAAAGAGGGAAATCGGCGGACTATCATACGGAACACATGTATGAAATTTCATCAAATTTCGTTCAGTTCGTCCAGGACTTTAGAAGATATCTGTCCGGACGGACGGACAGACGGACGGACTGACGGACAACGCACAAACTATCTCCTCGCCTTCGGCGGGGATAATAGCAACCTACCTATCTTCAATACGACAAAACTTTACGTTTGTCAAAATTGAAAGCGACACCGACCAAAGTATGGCTCAAACGATGGGCTTCGTCTATGAAAGGATGGAAACCATTGGTGCAAAGGGCAGATAAACATGTGGGAATAGAAGAAAATACTTCATCAGTATTTCCGCTTTTTTTCTCAAGTTTTCAAAATTTTTCCTCCCAGGCTCCTCGGTTAAACTCAAGATTGATTGGTACAGTGTTAACAAACTTTCCCAATGACTTTTCTTCAGAATCTCTCCTTACCCTACTGCTAATTTTAAAAACAGCACTGCTCCAACCGGAGTTCAAACACAAGTCCCTCGTATTTAAACTTCGAAGCGCTACCGACTGACCTATCGGGCATCAGTGAATGCCATCACCATTTTAATGTTTTCGTGTTTGTTTGGTTGTTTGATATCCGTTTTAAACACAATGCCAGTTTTATTGCGGCTACCAGTGCAACTATCCGTGCTTTCCTGGAGTTTCTTTACCAGTACTTCGCGCAATGGCTGCTTAAAGACGTACCGACGTCGAAACAATGATCAGTAGTGAGAGAGGAATGAATCCTGTTGCAGTATCACCAATAATCCTGAAACTGACCCAGCTAGGAATTCAAATCAGCGACCTACTTGTTTAAAGTCCTGTGCGTTACAGACTGAGCCACTGTGCTCTGCTCCATCAACGGCCTTACAAAGCACGAGTTGATTACCTGTGTCAGATATCTAGACGGTTTTTATTTCAATTTTTTACCGAAAAATTCCGTGTTTTCACGCTCCAGGTTGAAAGGTGTTTTGAAAACATCGTAGGAAAAAGAGAAAATGCTGGAAACCAGCTTTTTTTTCATTTTTCTATGATGTTTTCTACCCTATGAGCAGCAAAATTCTATAATTTGGGACACATTCAATATGTCGTCGGCAAATGCTTTCAATTTTGGAGAGGTCTACAATTTTGTCGTCTGGTACAGAGTAAATGGCGATGAATGAATACCCTATCTAATCCCAGAAATGTCTGTTTAATATCCTGGCTTGACAATACGAAATAGCCTCAACTCTCGCTGAATTTTCTGACCGATATTCATCACCCGATCGACATTGTATCCTAAATTCTGAATTGCAAGACAATCCGTCTGTTTGGCTGAGATAGTTTTGTAAGGTGTTTAACGACGTTTTTAATATTATTTCAGGCATAGTACAGCGAGCTGCGACAGCTCTTTTATTAACCCAAGTAAGTTAAATGAAACTTTCCAGAAAATATTATAAAACCCATATTGCAATTTCAAGAATTCTTCTTGGGGGCAAAAAATCTGTGGGACAGAGTAGATCTAAGATCAGACTGCACATTCTGTGAAGTCTGATCTTGATCTACGCTGGCCGCAAACACGCCTGGAGTCGTGCGTAGCAGCCTAACGACTCAGCAGCCTAAGGACAAATGTGTCTTGGGTTTAGCCAGTGCTAGACTGGGACTCTGAAAATCCTACAAAACCCCTGAGCCCCCGGAATATCGAATTCTACACCTACACCAATGACCTATTCAACGCTTAAATAAGATAACAAGAGGACCATGATGGTCCTATATCGCTCACCTGAGTACCAAGCAGTAAAGGTCTACAATGAAGATAAATACCAAATATCGAAGTGCAAGGCCAAAGCTCTAGGTCTTCTTGGTTTAGACAAGAAGATAATCTTTCTTAACCAAACCCGGTTATATAAATATTTGTGAGAAGTTTGAATGATATTTGTCCAGTAGTTGTTGAAAAATAGGGAGAACAAGAAATTTCATCAAAGGAAAATAACTTTGTAAAAATTCAGTGAACCGTCACCAAAATATAATATGCACATTCTTGCTTGGCACCGAGTCTCTCTAAAGTTTGAATGAAATCTGTCCTGTAGTTGTTGAGAACTAGCTCTGACAAGAAAATGCTACAGAAAGACTGATGGATGGATGGACCGACAAGCTGACTCCTACATACCTCCAGAACAGAGTTTTGAAGGAATAATAACAAAGCTCTAGGCCTTTTGGTGTGTGGCAAAAAGTTGCCTGATTTGAACAAACTTAGTAGAGAATGTTTGCCGATTCAAGACTTTCTATACAAGTTAGTATTATAATGTTGTTAAATACACCAACAATTGCAATGGATGTCCAGGGACATGTTCATGGGTAAATGCTATTGTAAACCATAAACAATGTATTTACACTTGCAATAGTCTTGCACCAACCTTTCAATGCGTCCAGCTTACAAAAATTTGACCTTCAAGTGTGACATTGACCTTGGCCCTACCTGAACAGATCTTTCAAATGGTACTTCAATTCATGGTGGAATATATGCCCAAAATCTATCTATATTGTGGGGGGGGGGGGTCATAAATTTTTTTTATAAATTAAGACAACCACCACAAACTGAAGAACAAAAATTATAATGACTTCTAAGATTTACAAGATAAAATATGTACTATAGAGTTAGATGAATGAACAAAAATGAACTCAAAATACAATGAACACAATGTTCAAAGATACATCCTAACAGCCAGAGAGAAAAATGCTGTCAAAGCCTTTAACCCTTTACCACATGGCAAAATTTTAGATCCGTCCAAATTGAAAGCATTTGCAGACAACATTTTCATATTGGCTCAAGTGACACAATATTTCTTTGATAGGGTAGAAAACTTTGTAGGAAAAAGGAGAAAATGCTGGTTACCAGCATTTTTTCCTTTTCCCACAATGTTTTCAAAAGTTTTCACAGAATGTTTCTCATCATGTGACCTAGCGCATATTGTCAAGGTTCTGCAATTTATAGCTGCATCATGGAAAAAGGGGTCTTCATGTTATATTTCATTTTTCACCAATATCTCTTTAATTACTGGACATATCTCAACAGATTTGGATGAAATTTTCACATATCAAGTGACCTAGCGCATATTGTCAGGGTTTTGGAATTTATTGCTGTGTCATGGAAAATGGGGGCTTCATGTCAAATTTAAACTGCATCCGTCCGTCCTGAATAGATAAAAGGAAAAAATGATCAGGTGGGAACCAAGGCTAGGGGTATGCAAGACAGGATGTTTTATCAGACAGTGTAGATAAAGATCAGACTGCAGTTGGATCTTCGATATATACGCTTTATATTCTGCAAGATAGTATTGCCTACAACACAGTCTTGAAATGCATATTACTTGGTCTATCTTTATCTCTTTACCAAACAAAAAATTTAGACTAGTCTATAATTCAAAGCATTTGCAGACAACAAAATAAATTTGTCTCAAAAAATGAACTTAGATTTGGGATGGGTAGAGAACATTGTGGAAAAGGTTTAAAAAAATCCTGGTTAGCTGAGTGCTTGGCCCAACTGAGATTTAAACTTGACATCCCTGCATAGCTAGCCCTGTAGGTAATGAGCTAACAGGCTTGGCTCAAATCATTAACAAACAACAAAATTTAATCCTTAAACCCAAAGGCCATTTCCATTCCAGAATGAGTCGAAGATGATAACAACTGCGTGGGTGCCTTTTGTCTGCAGTGTTTCAACAAAGCAGACAGTATAGATCAATGATCGGACTGCACATTTCGTGCAGTCTGATCTTGATCTACACTAGACACAAAGGCAACTATAGTAGCGAAAGGCGCTTAAAGGGTTAAGACTTGTCCAAATTCAAACCATTTGCTGACAACAAAATAACTGTGACTCAAAAATTTAAATTTGATTTTGGTTGGGTGGAAAACATTGTGGAAACAGGAAAACATGCTGGTTACAAGTATTTCCTTTTTTTCCCACAATATTTTCAAGAGCCTTATTTCTCACAGGCGTTAGAACTTGGGATTGTGTGGTAAAGGGTTAAATAGAACAAGACTTAAAGTTCATTCTGTATACCTTTATGTCCTGTTTTGACCCAGGGGCATCATTTGAACAAAATTGGTAGAAGTCCACAAGGAAATGCCACATACCAAATATCATAGCTCTAGGCCTTCTAGTTTCAGACACAAACAATTTTAAAGTTTGCACTATATACAATTTTGCCCAAAATTGTGACCCCTGGAGTTAAAGGGTTAATTCAATTCTTTTAACAACTTTGGTAGAACTTCACCCAAGGAATATGCCTGTCAAGTTTCAACATGATTGGTTTAGGAGGAGAAGATGTTTAAAGGAATTGTAAAAAGACGGACGCTGGACAACGACGAATCACAATACCTCACCCAGCACTTCGTGCTCAGGTGAGCTAACAAATAGGCCTAACCATTGTCTGTGGCTTGTGATAAACAACATAAAGATGAAGTTTCATAACATTTTGTCCTGTAGCTAAAGAGATATTAATCCATAATGAAAATATATGTGAAGCCCCCTTTTTCCATGACACGACATTTAATCAAAAAAGCTAAACTAATGATATTGGCGGACTATCATAAGGAACACATGTATGAAGTTTCACAAATTTTTGTCCAGGATTTTGAGTTGAAGATACATGTATATTGATCCTTAACAGAAATATACATGAAGCCCCTTTTTCCTATGAGACAGTATTTGATATCAAAAAAAAAAAAACCCCACTAAATATCAGCGGACATCATTAGGAACACCTGTATGAATTTCTATTAGTTTTTGTCAAGGATATTAGAAGATATCTGTCCTGAAAGATGGACAAACAGATGGTCATTGGTCCATGGCGAAATTAAACATTTAGCCCCCTTTTTTCATGACATGGGGTTTCATGAAATAAAAACAAATAACTGCTGTCTGTGGCTTGAAATAAACAATAAAAAGACGAAGTTTCAAGACATTTTGTCCTGTAGTTAAAGAGATATTGGTCCACAATGAAAATATACGTCAAGCCCCCTTTTTCCATGACACAGCAATAACTGGTCCTATTAGACCTACAATCAAACTCATTCGAGATCTTACGCTCATATATATTTTGACCAAGTTTGGTGCTGATTGGTTTAAATTTGTAGATGCTAGGGTGTAAACAAAGTCAAATGTAGCAATTTTTTTAATTCATGGGCAAATAACTCCAGTCGTTCTGGTCCGATTAGACACATAATCGAAATCATTCGAGATCGTATGGTCATATATATTTAGACCAAGTTTGGTGCTGATTGGTTAATATTTGTAGATGCTAGAGTGTAAACAAAGTCAAATATAGCAATTTTTCTAATTCAAGGGCAAATAACTCCAGTCGTTCTGGTCCGATTAGACCCATAATCGAACTCATCCGAGATCTTATTGCCATATACATTTTGACCAAGTTTGGTGCTGATTGGTTAATATTTGTAGATGTTAGAGTGTAAACAAAAAAATGTGGACGGACGGACGACGGACGGACGGACGACGGACGCCGACGGACGGTGAGTGATCACAATAGCTCATCCTGAGCGCTTTGTGCTCAGGTAAGCTAAAAAGCCTGAGCGCAGAAAATGACCTGTCCTAGAATATAGAAGTTAAAAGTAGAACAATGTTATGGACGAAATCACAAAATTTAACAGTAGAACGATACTTGTTAACGTAATCGCGAATTTTAGAGTAGAACAGTATTTTACAAGCATAACCACATAATTTAGCAGTAGTACAAGACTTGTGGACGTAATCCTAGAATTTTGGAGTAGAACACTGTGCGCGTAGTCATATAACTTAACCCTTAACCTGCTAAATAAAGTTAAATGAAACTTTCAAGCCGACAGTATACACCTGAATGTTGCTGTTGCAGTCATTTTTTGATAAAAAAAAAAAACTCTATATGATATCGGACAGTGTAGACCACAAATCAGACTGGACGCTCTGTGTAGTCTGATCTTGATCTAAACTGTCCGAAAAAGGTCATTGAATCGCGCATTTTACCTTAAGGGTTAACAGTAGAACAACATCTGTGGACGCAATTCCAGAATTTTGGAGTAGAACAGTATTTGTGGGGGTAATCATATAATTTAACAGAAGAGTCATACTTGTGGATGTAAAGCCGGATTTTTGGAGGAGAGCAGTATTTATGGTCGTAGCCATATAGCTTAACAGTAGAACTCCAACAGTTACTGTGGACGTAATCCAAGAATTTTGGCGTAGAACAGTATTTATGAGCGAAATTACATAATTTAACAGAAGAATCATACTTGTAAACGTAATCCCGGAATCAGTATCATCACATAATTTTTCAGTAAAACAATACTCGTGTACATAATTTTGGAGTAGAACTGCATTTATGAGTGTAATCACATAATTTGACCTATCGATAATTGTTTATCTACGTAATAACATTGTTTAACAGTAAAACAATACTTATGAGCCTAAAAGCAGACTTCAGAACTAGATACAAATGGACATAATCACTGTATCTAGAGGTAAAACAGTGTGGCTTGGACACTCTTACGCAAGCGGGCAGTAAAGATGTATGATCATACTGCTCGTTATGTGCAGTGTGATCTTGGATAAACCGTCCGCAAAAGCTCCTGTTTTTGTCTTTGATGCAGGAAAGGTCAAAATGTTTAACAAAAAAGATGAAAGAAGCTTGTGTCAGTCCTCAAGTCTATGTACCAGACGAGTTGTAATCGATTGGAACAAGCCAATTACACGGTTGTCGAATACCGAAAGTGTACATTGCCCGAAAGGTCAGCTTATCAATTTTCTTAACTGTTTTTGATAAATGATAAAAAATTGCGATAAGATCTGCCTTAACAAAACGAAACCACTGGTGTTTCAGCTCAGACATACGCAGTTCAACAATACGCAAGACATTGAAAAAAAAAAAGGAAATGAGCTATGCTCTGTACAAAGGGGACTTAATACATCAGCAACAAGAGGGCCATGATGGCCCTGTATCGCTCCACTGGCTTATAAATATAAACCATAAATACTAAACATTTCAATTCTGAGCCAAATGGTTTCAAAATGAAGACTTACAAAGTTTTCTCTGTAAAAGTCCATGTGAAAGTTGAGACCCGCAAGGCAAAACCATTTTTGATCCCAGAGCTATAATTACTTGAACCCTGGTAGAGGTCCACAAGATAAAGCCACATGCCAAAATAATGCAAGTCTATGCTGTATGGTTATAAATAAGGTGATTTTCAAGTTTTGTCCATATGAGGCCTCTGCAAAACACAAGAACCCTGATGCAAGGCTAATTCAAAAAAAAAAAAAAAAAAAAAGAAAAAAATCAAAGCAGGAAGATTTCCTACGTTAAAACTATGTAAGCCCATGTAAAACTTGTGACCCCTGCGGCGGGGCCAATTTTGACCCCAGGGCGAAAATTTTGGCCCGCTTGGTAGAGGCCCACTAGATATAGCTACATGCAAAATTTGGTAGCTCTAGGCCTTATGGCTAGGTACAGGAAGATTTTTAAAGTTTTCTCTATATAAGCCTATGTAAAACTTGTGACCCCTGGGGCAGGGCCAAATTTGACCCCAGGGCTATAATTTGAAGAAACTTGATAGAGGTCTACTACATAAAGCTACATGCCAAATTTGGTAGCCCTATGCCTTATGGTTTCAGACAAGGAGATTTTTAAAGATTTCCAATATTTTTCAGTTTTGTTGCCATGGCAACCAGTTTTTGAAGGAATCAAATTCTTTCAAGAAATTCTGAAGAGGACCATGGCAGGATCATTTCTGTGAAGTTTCATGAAAATTGGATGGGTAGTTTCAGAGAAGAAGATGTTTGAAATAAAAGTTAACGCACGGACGGACGGACGCACGGACGGACGCACGGACGGACGGACGCACGACGGACACCGGGCCATGACATAAGCCCGCTGGCCTTCGGCCAGTGGAGCTAAAAACTATCGATCCATGTCAGCCTGCACAGTCCGCACAGGCTGACATATATCTATTGTTTTTACCTTTGCTAAATTTTCTGCATGTCAAAGGACCCTTCCACCACCTGATCCAGTGAATTATTATAATAAAATGGACTTTGTGGATCAATATCATGTGATGACTTGCTCAATGCATCGAGGAGACTCATTACGGATCAAATACAAAATATGACCAAAATACCTTCAAAGACATGGGAAAATCCGTGAAAAGCATATACTTTCAGAGTTTTTTTTTTTTTTTTTTAACTGTTTCTGGGTGCCAGTTATCACATGATTCCGTTACCGATTACAAAAAGAGTAAATACGGAGGAAAAACAAAAGCAAACGTAGTTCTTACGGCGTTGGGTGGTACAGAAGAAATTTCGCCTGAAAACATCCATTTTAGGCTTACAGTAACTTCCGTCCTGGCCATGATATTTAATCAAACTAGTGGCCCATTATACTTATATAACTTAAACGGAAAGAATAATTCAAAACATAGAACGGATACATCAAGAAAGCGGAGTTATAACATATACCCAGTTTGAAAAACATCTCCAAGTTACACTTAAAATAATAATGGAAGAAGATGGCACAGCTAAGACTGCATAACTGGGTAAAGTTATTGTTATAACGAAAAAGACAAGGGAATTATGTATTACTTGGTAAACCTTGTACTATATAAAGGATATAAATGTGCACTACAAGTCATTATGAAATGACATACTGTTAGAATTGCTTACAAAAAATGACACTGACTATTTGAATCATACTAAAACCTAATACACTAGGAAAATAATATTCTATAGATAAGGAAATTCTTTTCAAAAGCTGTGTCTATTAGTGTAAACTATACACTGTGTGATCGGTTTACGACCAAAGCGGACAACCCGTTCTCTATTGAATCGAAGACAACATGAGAAGCGCTCCGAAAAAATGGGGTTTAATGCATCTCCATGATCCATCATAACAAGCAAGTCATTTCAAAATTATTTATCCATAAAATCTATTTTGTCTAACAACCTACTGAATAATGAGAAACAATCGTCCTTGAACATGCAGACGATTTACAAACAGCAAAAAGTTTCGACCCATGTCAGACTGCGCTAACTATGCAGGCAGACATGGTTCAATACTTTTTGAAGATGCACTTATCCTATTTTACCAGAGCGCCGGTCAAAGAAAATGTTTACAACGACAACGTTCACTTCTCAGACATTCAGTTACAGGACGTTATCCTTATTACAAAACAAGAGGGCCATTGGCCCTAAAGCGCTCATCTGAGTAAAGTCACCTACAGTTGATGAAGCTGAAGAGATCCTGGTTTTAATAATGTAAAACAAATGAGTGTAAGTGACCTACTTTTTTAACCAATGTGACCCAATTCCAAACTTGTCCAACATATCATGAAAACAAACATTCTGACAAAGTTTCATGAGTATCAGACTCAAAGTGTGCCCTATACGGTGCACACAAGGTTTTTCTAAGATTTGGTCCAGTGACCTACTTTTTGACCAGATGTGACCCACTTTAAAACTTGTCCAAGATATCATCAAGAAATCTTTTTTACCAAGTTTCATGAGAATCCGGCTGAAAATGTGGCCTCTACAGTGCACGCAAGGTTTTTCTATAATTTGGTCCCATGACCTACTTTTTGACCCAATGTGACCCAATTTCAATCTTGTCCAACATATCATCAAGACAAACATTTTGACCAAGTTTCATGTATTTCATGCTGAAAATGTGGCCTTTAGAGTGTACATAAGGCTTTTGGTCCAATGATCTACTTTTTGACCTGACATGAACCAATTCTGAACTTGTCTGAGATATCAAAAAGAAAAACATTCTGAGCAATCTTTATCAGTATAAGGCTGAAAATGTTGTCTCTATGGGGCACCCAAGGTTTTCCTAAGATTTAGCACAGTGACCTACTTTTTCACCTGACATGACCCAATTTCAGACTTGTCTGAGATATATTCAAGACAGGCAATCTGACCTAGTTTCATGAGTATCCGACTAAAAGTGTGGCCTCTAGAGTGCATGCAAGATTTGTATAAGATTTGGTTCAGTGACCTACTTTTTGACCCGACATGACCCAATTTTGTACTTGTCCAAGATATTATCAAAATTCTGTTCAAGTTTCAAGAGTATCAGGCTAAAAGTGTGGCCTCTAGGGTGCACATAAGGTTTTCTAAGATTTAGTCCAGTGACCTACTTTTTGACCCCACATGACCCAATTTCAAAATAGAGATATTATCAAGATAATAATTCTGATCAAGTTTCAAGAGTATCAAGCTGAAAATATGGCCTCTACAGTGCACACATGGTTTTTCTAAAATTAACCCTACTTTCATGAGTTCCAGGCTGAAAATGTGGCCTCTAGAGTGCACACAAGGTTTTTCTAAGATTTGGCCCAGTGACCTACTTTTTTACCTAACATGACCCAATTTAAAACCTGTCCAAATTATTTTCAAGACAAACATTCTGATCAAGTTTCAAGAGTATCAGGCTAAAAATATGGCCTCTAGAGTGCACACAAGATTTTTCTAACATTTAGCCCAGTGACCCACTTTTTGACCCGACATGACCCAATTTCGAACTTGTCCGAGATTTTATCATGGCAAACATTCTGACCAAGTTTCATGCTTATCTGACTGAAGATGTAGCCTCTAGAGTCCACAAGGTCAATGTTGTCGCCGCACGACGGACGCCAGACACAGCACGATCACAATAGCTCACCTCGAGCACTTCGTGCTCAGGTGAGCTAAAAATGCTAACCATGCAGTCCGAACCATGCTGCAGGGTGCAGATACTCTTATACAAGTATCGATGCCCGTAATAAGCGTAATGATATATGAGTAAAACATATAAAAACATTGTGCATGAACATTGATTGTCATAATAAATAACACATCAGTAAAAGCCACCAAGTCTGTTTTTAAGGTGATTGAAATTTAATATACATACCGTCAAGGGAATAATATTTATCCATCTCTATAATAACCAAGTGCAAACCCAAGTATCAGTATTTACACAAACAATAAAAAGAGAAACACGAATGGAATCAAAATGGAAAGAAGCGTGCAAAGTCTAGACGACCTAATAAATAATTCGAGGAATGGTGTTCGGTAACGTTTTATATATTACCCGGTAATAAGCTGTCTTCTCTTAACTAGATAACACTAAACCTGTGGTCTGCTTGGAAAGTTAAAACATGACAGAAAATACATGGATCCGCGGCGATGAGGTAAACCGACTTCCTTGGTTACCTTTACTTGGGGCCCCCAAACAACCGCAGTAAATACATATATAGTATAGACCCTTTTAGTCACTGACTACTTCTTGGTAACGAAACCAGAAAACTGCGCATACGCACTCGTGAAGGGCAAAAAGGCGAAAGAAAACAGTGGCAGATCACTGAAAATGTATTGAAAATGTACACAAAATCGTGAAATTGTGACTGATTGTACGAAAAGCTTTCCCCTCAGAGGCAAAGAAACGATACATAAACTTTTTTGCTTAGGGTTGAACCACGTTGAAGAAAATGATCCGTATTTAGTGATAGTAAGACGAAGACGTCAAAGATAAAAAGAAACAAGAAAATGCGTCGTCGTAGTGGGTTGACGATAATTCTAAGTGTCTAAGTGTGAAGTTTGTCTCGATATAACTTTGTTTAGTACAATGTAGACAGATCAGGAGAATTTGGGAGAAATATATGCATGCCTACAAATCCTTTTTGTAAATGTCTGGGTCCATACATGTACATGTTACATATGAACGCCTGATCTATGCCGGCTACAGCATCATCAAAAGACGAGATTAACCGATCCCAGCAGTAACGGACAAACCCGACGAAGCATGGGCTGGGCCACTGCGGAAAAAATGAAAAAGGAATTGAACCCACATCCTCAAGTGCTCCGACATTTTTTTTTGCTTACAAGCCTGAAATCTCATGAAACTTGAAGGTGTGGGTTCGATTCCCGCGGCTGGCCAACTACAGAAACTAGAAGGTTGCCTATGGGCAACATATGTTGAGCCCGCCATGTGTGGGTTAGTAAAGAAACTCATAAGCTACACATGGAAAAATTGTAACCAATCACTCAATGTACATTTATCCAATTCCAGATCCCTTTGTTCTCAAATTTGCGTGAGGATAGGAGTATTCCCTATTTATGACATGAAGAAGATTAATTTATGACCTTCAAATATGATATAGACCTTGGAACCGCTGAAATGAATAACTCAGAGAGACATCTGCCACTCATTAAGAATAAAAGTAGTCATTTTTTTTTTTTTTTTTTTTATAGTTGACCATCAAGTGTGACCTTGACTTTGGACCTATATTGAACAAATTTAGAAACGGCATATCTACTCATAAATGAGAATAGATGTGCAAATTTATTTTTTAAAAACCAACCATTATGTGTAAAAGTTAAGGCTCGGACAAGATCTACTGATGATAATTTTATCGTTTGACCTTAAAGTGCGACCTTGACCTTGCACTTATATGATCAAATATTTTAAATGGCACATCTACTCATTAACCCTTTACCAGACGAGAAAATTTTAGCCTTGTCCAAATTGAAAGCATTTGCAGACGACAATTTCGATGTGGCTCACATGGTGCAACATTTCTTAGATAGGGTAGAAAACATTGTGGGAAAAGGAGAAAATGCTGGTTACCAGCATTTTCTCCTTTTCCCACAATGTTTTTAAAAGGCTTCTTTCCCAGGGGCGTCAAAAGGCTGCATTGTACGGTAAAGGGTTAAGGGAAATAATTGTGCCTAATCATTATGAAATCTATCTAAAATGTAGAAATTACGGCTCAGACATGCTCTATTTTATCGTTTAACCTTTCAGTGTGACCTTGACCTTGGATCTACCAGAACATAATGACTCCTCTACCGATAAAGGAAAACACTTGTCTAAAATTATTCTTAAATCCATTGATAAATGTAGAAGTTGTAGCTTGGAAAAGCTCTATGTATGACAAGTTTACCCGTTGTCTTCGCATGTCATATTCTTCGAAGATAAACCATTTGCTACGACGCATCACTATCCTGTGCAGGATAAATATTAATACGCGATGCGTAAACTAAAAACTCTGCGCTAAAAAAGTAGAAATCGGGAATACAAACGATACTTCTTTGGAAAAATCTAGCACGTTTTTCGCTCCAAATTTCTTATAAACACATTTTGTTCATTTGGGGAAAACATTTTTAAAAAACACTATTGTTTACAGCAAATATACTTCTAAATATAGGTTTAAGGAAAAGCGAGATTTGTGCAGGGTTTTTCCACAGACTTTACCATCAAAACATGTCTTCATCAATGACGGGCTTATACCGAGGTTATTTCCCAAGCCTATAGGAGCTCTGTTTATAAATGACTGGTGCATAGGTTATATGCTAGCTAACCATGGCTGCATGAATCGAACAACGCGGCGTTGTTTTGAATAAACATATACTATAATGACTATATGAGATAGGTGTGCATTTGAAAAATGCCACCTAGCGGAAGATAATGAATTTTACCATTTGACCTTTAAGGGTAAACTTGATCTTGGACCTACCTGAACAAATATTTCAAATGGCACTTCTAATGGTATAGGAGAATAATTTTGCCAAATAATCTTTAAATGCATCCATAAATATAACAGTTATGGCTCGAAGAATCTCCATTTATGACAATATTATCAGTTGTCCTTCAAGTGTGACCTTGACCTACCTGAACAAATGACAAATGATTCAAATGGCACTTCTACTGATAGAGGAGAATAAGTGTGTAAAATTCTCTTTAATGACGATCGTGACAGTTTCCATTATTACGCTGGTGTAACTATCACGCGCACCAGTTACTCGGACCAAACTTTTTACCGTTGTCTCTGCATGCCATATTCTTCGAAGATGTGACAAGTCTGCTATGACGCATCACTTGATAAAAATGGACATATATTAATGAATGAATGAATGAATGTTGTTTTATGGCGCATCGACAGCTTTGGTCATTTAGCGCGCATATCTGTTTTAAAAGATAATAAAAGTGGAATTGTTTAAACTGAAAAAGTTTGAATACATTAATAATGATAAAAGAGTTGCATTAAGAATGGACATATATTAATACGCCGTGCGTAAATTGACGCTTAAAAAGTGCAGGCGAAAATAGTAATAAATAATACGTCTGTGGAAAAATCAAACCAGTTTTTCGCTATAAATTTCTTAAAAGACAAAAAGATTTCAAACGGGGAAAACTTTTTTAGCTCCACTGGCCGAAGGCTTATGTCATGGCCCAGTGTCCGTCGTGCGTCCGTCCGTCCGTCCGTGCGTTAACTTTTATTTCAAACATCTTCTTCTCTGAAACTACCCATCCAATTTTCATGAAACTTCACAGAAATGATCCTGCCATGGTCCTCGTCAGAATTTCTTGAAAGAATTTGATTCCTTCAAAAACTCTGGTTGCCATGGCAACAAAACTGAAAAATATTGGAAATCTTTAAAAATCTTCTTGTCTGAAACCATAAGGCATAGGGCTACCAAAATTTGACATGTAGCTTTATGTAGTAAACCTCTATCATGTTTGTTCAAATTATAGCCCTGGGGTCAAAATTCGGCTCTGCCTCAGGGGTCACAAGTTTTACATAGGCTTATATAGAGAAAACTTTAAAATTCTTTCTGTACCTAGCCATAAGGCCTAGAACTACCAATTTTTTGCATGTAGCTATATATAGTGGGCCTCTACCAAGCGGGCCAAAATTTTAGCCCTGGGGTCAAAATTGGCCCCGCCGCAGGGGTCACAAGTTTTACATGGGCTGACATAGTGACAACTTAAGAAATCTTCCTGTACCTAACCATAAGGCCTAGAGCTACCAAATTTTGCATTCAGCTTGATCTAGTGGGGGTCATCCAAAAGTGCCCAAATTACAGTCCTGTGGTCAATTTGGCCTCATGCTGGGGTGGGGGGGGGGAGGTTCACAAGATTTACATTGGCTTATACAGGGAAAACTTTTAAATCTAAATGGTGTACATGGCCACAAGGCTTAAGGCTACCAAAATTTGCATAATTATAGCATTATCTAGTGGACAACTACAAAGAAGGCCCAAGTTACAGCCCTAGGATCAAGTTTGGCCCTGCACCAGGGGTCACAAGTTTTACATGGATTTATGGAGTGAAAACTTCAGAAACCGTCTAGTTACTAGCCATAAGGCCAAGAACTCCCAAATTTGGCATGTTATTCTTCTAATACACATATTCCCCATTTAGTCCGACTGTAGCCCTGGGGTCAAAGTTTTATAAGTGCTTATATGGTGAAGACTTCTTGACAATCTTCTTGTTTCTAACCATAAAGCATAGGACTAACAAATTTGGCATGTTTTGAGCCTTGGGATCAAAATTTGTCCCACTCCATGGTTCACAAATTTTAGATAGGCTTACATAGTGAAAACTGAAGATATCTTTTTTTATCCTTGCTCTAAGGCCTAGGGCTATAAGAAATTTGGCATGCCGATTCATATTGTAGACTTCTACCAAGATTGTTCCATCTTTTTCATTGAAACCACTCTTCCAATTTTGACCAAACTTTACAGATATTATCTTGCCATGATATTCTTCAGAATGTCTTCAAAGAATTAAGTTCTGTTAAAAGCTATGGTTGCTATGGCTACAAAACTGAAAAGTATTGAAAAACCTTCAAAAATCTTTTCCAAACGCTTGTATTTACTAACGTCATTGTAGCTCATGAAAAAGATACTGCTTTTTAGCTCCACAGGCCTAAGGCCATTAAGCTTATCGTCTCTGAAACTGCTTCACCCAATAAGTCACAAGCTTTACATAGGCTAATATAGTGAGAACTTAAAAGGTCTTCTTGTTCCTTACCTTGAGTTACAGCTGTAACGTTGTATGAATGTAATCTATATAACTTCTTCCAAAGTTATTCAAGTTATGTCAAAATTAGTCCTATCTCATGGGTCATAAACATGTGCTTATAGCGTGAAAATTCAAAAAATCTTTTTGCTCCTAACTGCAAACCCAAGGGCTACCAAATCTGGATCACTTTTTTTTTCTTTCTTTTAAATTAGCCTTGCATCAGGGGTCTTATGTTTTACAGAGGCTTCATAAGGACGAAACTTGAAAATCACCTTATTTATAACCATACAGCATAAAGTTGTATAATTTTGGCATGTGGCTTCATCTTTTGGACCTCTACCAGGGTTCAAGTAATCATAGCTCTGGGATCAAAAATGGCTTTGCACTGCGGGCCTCAACTTTCACATGGGCTTTTGCAGAGAAAACTTTGTAAGTTTTCATTTTGAAACCATTTGGTTCAGAATTGAAATGTTTAGTATTTATGGTTTATTTTCATAAAGCCAGTGGAGCGATACAGGGCCATTATGGCCCTCTTGTTTTAGAATACCAACTGTTTACTGCAAATCTCTGTAGAAATTTTCTAAATATAGACATGGGAAAAACCGGGATTTGTGCAACAGACTGACTACAAAAATAATGTCCCCACCTTGCTTGGCTTATACCAGGTTTTTTTCCCCAAGCTTATAGGGGCTTATGTTCATAAACGGCTGGTGCATAGGTTATATGCTAGTTAAAAAAAAAAAAAACCTTGGCTGGATAAATCGTACAAGGTAGGTTTTAGAGAGTAAACGTATATTTTATTTTGAAATTCGTTGCATTGATTTCCGCCTTGAAAAATAGTCCGGTTCTGTACCCAGAATGCCCATATCAGATGGGTTATGTATTTGAAAAATGCCACCTAGCGGAAGATAATGAACTTTTCACAGTCGATCCTGTTAAATTGTCAATCTGCAGTAATTGACAAACTAAGAACAAAAATTGGGCGTTTCCTGTCAGCAAAACACCACATGCGAAAGTATTTTAATCAAGCATTATTCACGCGAGCCAAGAATCCGACGGTAAAGATTTCAAAAGATAAAACTGAAAGCGAAAGTAGGTCACCAAGCAGGTAAAGATGGACACAAATTTATGCCTCTAGCGTTCTATCTTGCAAACGCATTGTTGAGCTTGGCGCATCTTTCAAGTCAGTTGGAATGTGATAGATGTGAATGTATTTTAAAGCTGACAAATAGTGAGGAAGAAAGACATTATGAGTTTGGTTCAATGTTGCAAATAACATGCGACTGCGGGGAGCATAAAAAGTGGAAGCAAGTAAAGACATCGTTCAAACGGAAATCAACGGATCAATTTGAGAGCTTCAAAAATGTAAAAAGATAGATCTGGTAAATGGAAAATATGCGTGGGAAAACCATTGTGGAAAAAAGGAGAAACTGCTCGTCATAAGAAATTTTTCCTTTTCCCATAATATTTTTTTTTATAAGTGGTTGACTAACCCATCAAAAATCTTTTCTAAGAGGGAAAGGGTTAAAAGTGTGTCTAAGAGTGGGTTTTATTTTCAGTATTATAGAACAAAGAAGTTTGGCCATAACCAGTGACTGGGAAAGGCTTGCGCCATGCGCCATAGTCACATTAAAATCCAAAATGTCACATCGTTTTCGCTATCGAGTGCGCCCGTGTCCCATTCAATTTTCGACTTCGGAAAAAGTACGAAAAATCGTGGGGCGAATCTATTTTGATCGGATCCGATTAGACGCTCTATAAAAATGACTAGCGTAGGTGCGCGTGACGTCATCAACTTGTAAATCATGAAACGCTCATTGAAAATTTGTATCTATGTCGTCGTCGTGAATTCGTCTGTTTAGCTGCTTGAATTGAATAGTAAAATTTAATTTTCAACGTCTAAAATGCCCCCGAAAAAGAAATTAAAGTTGCCTGAAGGCCAGGGCTCAATAAGTAGTTTCTTTCCCAAAACAAACGTTCCTCAAGTTCAACAGACTCAAATAGACGACGATCAGACCGAAATGAAGGCAATGAAAATTTTTGTGTTGTTGAAACTGTCACATTGGTTTTCAAAATGTCACATTGAATTTCCTGACCAAAGGGACATTGTCCCATTGCAAAAAATCCTTTCCCAATCATTGCATAACCAACAGAGATAAATCAGATCTATGATATTGTACAAAATGGTAAACCATGCCTACCCTGATCAGTCAGCTCTTACAGGAGCTGTCGGATTTTGGTCTGCTCTGATTCTTTATAAAATATTATAGAGCTGATGCTGTTGGTTATGGTAGTAATTCTATTTGCTTTAAGTGCAAACAAGCAAAATTAGATAATCATGTTGGATGGAATCTAACATGATTTCATAACCATGAGATCAAGGGCTATCAAAGGACAACAATAACTCAGAATATAAAGCCCCGTATAGTTATTTCTTTACAATATTGCACATTTTCATAATTATCTGCATAATTCAAGTGAATTGCATGTTGTAAGATCTTTCACTGTAAAATAAATATGTGATAAAAATTTAAAAACAGAAAATTAAAGTTAACAAGGGGCTATAACTCTTACTCCTTTACCTATCAGTTCCTTAGTTTGACCGATTCTGCAGCAGACATTAGACAACATTGCCGAAAAAGGAGAAAATCGTAACGATAAATTTCTCTCTTTGGTTTCTAACCCGTCAGAGAACTGCGATTCATGAACTCTGGGTTTTGATTTTACGCCTGCAAAGTGGCTAAATTTAAAAAGAGTCTAAAATTTGTCGTTTGGCGATGGGTTAAATGCTTACATTAATATTTCATTTATACGCTGTGTACTGGTTTATTGTCAGCAACAAACTTACATCAATACTATTATATTGTAGTCTCGAGGACAATACTCATTAGTAAGTGCCCAACCCACAAACTTCAAATGTATTTTTTTTTTTTTTTTTTTTAAATAATGCTTGTGACCTATTTGTTTTTTAAAGCCTGAATCTTGTAGTTTAGTACCTAAATATTATTAATGGAAGAATCAAAGCGTTGAAACACTGGTGTGGCATTTGTCAAGGAAGCCATTGTGTGGAATTAATGATTTGAAAAATAAACAATAGAAATAATTACAAAATATTTGCTTGAATGTCAACCTACTATATAGTCAAGCAAAATCCGACGAACAAGTCCGGGCGAACAAGCCCTGGGACAAATAAGCCCAGGAACGAACTGGTTTTGGGACGAACAAGCACGGTATGTGTGTATCAGTACGCCACTGTAGAAGACCATAGCGGATCAAGCTACTTTCGATAAAAAGGAAGTATTTCCACGATCGATGGCCTAATCCAATTTTCTTGTAATACGCCATTTTCAGTTTCATAACTGAGTGCAATCGAAACAATTATTTGTCTGAGAAAAATTGATTTTAATTGGATTTACTTCCTTCGGTTTTGCACAAACTACGATACATGATTTTTAAAATGCCGTATTGAACTCATAGTGGCAATGTCTTCGACAAATGCCACAAAAATAAGAAAACTCTGAATGTCTGAACATTGAAAACTATAAAGTTTAAGACAAACTCTTGTTTTTAATTTTTTTTTTTTTTTTCCCGAAATGAAGGTATGTTTTAGCCATAAGTAAAGGTATTTTCTAGTACGTTGTATACCTTTAAATCTTTTATTTTTTTCCATTAAATTTGATATTTCGCAAATAAAATGAGATAAAATTTGTTTATAATTGTGATCATTAGATATATATATGTGTGTGTGTGTGTGTGTGTAGTCGGATATACATGTGTGTGTGTGTACACACACACACACACACACAAAAGGGGAGATATATATATATCTCTACGACTCAAGTACATGCGTCACACGCGCACACGACCAAAAAAAAATCCGTATCTACACACAGTGAAATACGGTTCCAAATATGGTACGATGACCTACATGTAATGATGACGTAACTCGCGCGCTGAATATCTATGTATTAATTTTCAATTTGATTGTTCAAAATTTTACGCTGTAATATTCATCCGCCATTCATAAAAACGACGTTACTGGCTCCTACACCATTATTTGTTTACTGTTTACCAATACAATGTCAATAATTGCAAAATTTTGTCTCTGAAATTAGTAGGTATATAATAAAAGGAATATTATAATTATTGTAGTGACTTTCCTGGTGCTTGTATGCACTTCTCGCTGCGTAAGAAAGCTTTGGCATCTCGCTCGACCTTCGGTCTCCAGCGATATCAAAGTTTCTCACGCTTCTCAAAATGAACACAAGCACCAGCAAAGTCACTACAACGTAACATTCCGTATATCCCCCTTCAGAAACCCCTTTAGCGGCAGTTAGCATGGACATGCATTTCACTTTATTTTTCAATGCAGATACCGAGAGAGCATACCTCTGAAAACATTATTGTAAAAGAAGAAAATTCCGGTTATCGGCCCATTGTCCCTTTCCAACAAATTTTATTATTATTTATTGTTTTCTAAACTGCTTATTGGAACCACATTTTAAATGTCGTCCGCAAATACTTTGAATTTTGGTGGGTCTAAAATAAGTGGTCTGGTAAAGAGTAGAAATGGAAAGTTTTATTCATGGAACAATTTTTACTTCATGGAAGTCCGAAGTCATAAACCCGTTCCCAGCATCCGATCAATAAAGGTTCCCTATCCTTCTATGTTAATACTAGAGTAGACCAAAAACTGCAGATCTTTAAACTACTGCAGAGAAGTAATTTCAAACAGTAACGGATACAGCTCTGATCACGATATTATCGTTTCCCACGCATGAAGTTCTGCGTATCATATAGAAATGTCTTCATTTCATTAAGTAAGCTAGATATAGGCTATATGTTTGTATTGGAAAAGAAATATTTTGGCTTCTCCTTTGACGAAATCCAGCGGTATGATCATCTTGCTCGAATAAAATGTTATCGAGTGGTACAATTAATCTGAAATTTATCGCATAACCTGCCTTATTTTCCGTTTAATATTCCATTCATGGATGTTTTTACCTTACACACGGCCGAGATAAGCAAGCAATATGTGGCGTCACATTTGATCATGCATTGTTTTGGATATTCTGATCTATCATTCGCGATATATCGTTTCTGTTGAAAAGAATTTGGAATTTGACAGCCGTTGCCTTTTGAAATAAATTTCTATGAAAGATACATCCATACACGTTTTCAGCCAGTTTTTAACCTGCTAAATCTTTATTTTTATCAGACAATATTCATTCTTGTATCTTCACGCCAAATGTTACCAACACAGTTGCAAGGTTACATAGATTATGACGTATAAAAAAATCATGCATTTCATTTTCTTGAGGTCTTCAAAGAAATCACTCTTGTAACATTTCCCGTTTTTAATGGAAGATTTCTGATATATACACAGTAAAAAAAAGTCCTGCCCGCCCCCAGTGTTTTTACCGACTTTTAATTTTCTGGCGTGAATAATTTAAAATGGGGTAGGAACTAGAATCCGGCTGCTGCATTCAACAGACCAGTCTTTTGGCAATGAAATGAAATGAACCGAGGTATCCCTTGACCTCGTGGTAAGTAGGAATGTTTTGCTTATATATTGCTTTCAAATTGAGAAGCTTAAATTAAGTTTGGCTAAAACTGGTAATAGAATGTCGAAATAAAACTTACAACAGGTTGAAAGTGACCTGCAGAGAATGGGCTTGCAGAACAGCTTACAGTCTTCGTCCCATACCCCTCACAAGAGGATGAAACTGCTCGATCAGTAGCCGCTGCCATGAGGTCATGGGATACCTCAGTCCAGTCCATTCAAGAGGCAACAGATTGGTTTGTTGGTGTATGCATCAGCCAGGTTCTAATTTTCAACCCATTCCATATCATTCACGCCAGAAAATCAAACCCGGTGAAAAAAAAACACAAGGGGTGCAACACTATTTTTACTGTGTATATGTATTTATCCCTTACACCATATATATCGGTAATTCTTTTATGTTTACCCAGCCGACTAATTCTTAACCATTCTACAGTCTATCAAATTTCAACAGCATTTTCATCTCTGTGGTTGTGAGGATGTACCTTTAAACTCGTCTACATCTATTATGCTCGCCAGAGGCTCGTTTAATGACATTATTCTAGACGTGTTTAATAACATCTCAAATGCAAACTTACGTCAGATCCTATACAGGAATGGAATCAAGATTGGTAATTAGTACACCACAATAACATGATCTCTGAAGTGCTCAAAACTGACGGGAGATATTAGAATGAGTCGGCAGACTGGATTTGAATTCAGAAACTTTCATGCAGCGTTAAGGGCCCGTAGTCACTATCCATTCTAAATTGTATTCTCAGTCTAACAGGTAGGTCCCATTCGGTGGGGTTGTACCACTCTGCAGGAATGCAACCAGGATTTTTTCTATGCCCCCTACCCAGCTGGGTTTTGGCACAAGCTTTGTAGCATTTGCTGATGACTCATACCGGTCTTCTTTCGTGCACTCCAATTTAAATTAGCAAAATACAATAAAAGATGATTTTCTTCTCTTGCCAAAATATGTCTAATGAATCACTTTCGTAAACACATCCATCTCAATATGGCTATATAAGAGAAAACGAATATACTATAAATGTTCAACAACATCAATTGTGCCAGTTTAAAGGCTCCGAGGTTATCAAGTGTACTTCTTTATCTGTACATAAGTGAAACCGTATTCCAACTATTCTTTATTCGTTTTTTTATTCTAGATTCCAAGATTAGACATCGGACTGGCTGAGACAGAATTTCCAAGTCAATC
The DNA here is from genome assembly GCA_945859785.2 of Tridacna gigas. NCBI lineage: Eukaryota > Metazoa > Mollusca > Bivalvia > Cardiida > Cardiidae > Tridacna > Tridacna gigas. The sequence goes on from OX244028.2 coordinate 60,458,319, forward strand.
AGATGGCTAGTCTTGCAATTTACAACTGGAACACTGTTTGGATTGATTGGTGAATCTGGTTTAATCAAATAGAAACACTATCCAATAAATGAATACGACAATAAGCAAATACATGTACCTTTACTTGTAGACAGTCTTGTAGTACTTTGTGCATGCTTCATCGGGCTAAAATCGTGAAAGCTTCCCATCTTACTTCTTGGCATCGAAAATTCCGCCATGTGCTTTGGTATCTCAACAATGTTGGCCATACTGGCTGCTTTGGGTAGACTGACTCTGACCTCGTCTTGATATACATCAGACTGATCACGACTATCGTCATTATAACTTTCATTATATTTACCATGCCGTGTCAGTCGTGGTGTAAAACTCTGACTCGAACTTCTCTCCAATCTACGGCTGTCGAGCTCGTAGCCTTCAAACTCAGATCTGCGGCTTAGGTTAATCTGAGATTGATATTTCCTATGAATATCAGCGGATCCCATTTTTCTTTCTCTGCTTCTTCCAGCGCTGTAACTTCGACCACTTCTGTCCCTGCTGGCTTCTCTTCGTTTTCGTTTTCTTTCACAGTCTTCCTCTGTTTTATCAACTTCTGATTCTTCGGTAGTCACAACACTTGCTGGTGTTACTATGACATCCGGTCGCTTAAGTTTGGGTGAGTTGTCAGTGTACTCGACTGGTGAAGAGTCGGTGACACTATCAGTACTCCTTTGTTTTATGCTGCTATGGATATCAGACTTAGTAGGCTTTTCAACTTCTCTATCTGAAGTTCCTCTGTTACTTACAAAATCTTTACCTCGAGTGCCTCGTGGACGATCTATTTGTCTATCAACATCAGAACTATCGACGTCTTCCCTGGAGAACTTTTCATCCTCTTTGAAATATCTTGATTTCTTACCCCTATGCCCCCGGGTATTGGTATCACTTCTGTAAACATCAATGCCATAGTAACCCGATTCCTCCTTATCGTCATGGTGATTAATCTTACGTTTAGACTCACTATGAATAGTGATATTATTTTCACGTGGTTCATGTCTTCTAGCCGTTCTTCTATGTACAAATTCATCATTTGCGTCAGTCCAGTCACCTTCCAGTTCGCTGTCGCGATGATCCCCATGGTATCTCTTATCTAATTCTAGTTTCATGTTTCTATCGCCCTTGCGATGGTAAGCAGCCATTTCATGGCATGTATAAAAGCTATCTATAGTGTCGAAATCACCGTTTTGTGCCAAGTCGGCATATGTTATATTCTCTGTGTTAAGTTACTTGACTTCGAGGTGTAATGAATCAATGAAACAGTGCCTTCCCTGGTTACGTAACATTCCAATTCATCTAAAGCAGCTTTCTCATTTAATGTCAATCTCGGAATGGGAAAATGTTTCGACCTGTCTGCTTCAACAGTTGCAACAGCTGATGTCACCCTTTTAGATGTTTTCTCTGTTACTTCTTTTGGGTCCTTGTCTACAGAAGTACATTGTGGCGTGAATTGATTCTTTATTATCAAGACATGTTCCTTCGGCTAACTTTGCTTTCAATTCTGGAAGATATGGAATTATGCCGGAATTCATACAGCAAGATCTGTTATTCTGAAATGCTTTTGTTCATAATGTCGCCTGGTAAAATGTATGTCCTCCTAGTACATGCTTTTGTAAAGCATCTAAATCTTACATTATGTGCATCGTCTCTAGCAGCTAATATTAGATACATGGTTCTTGTTCACTTTTACCTCATTAATAAACAATGTATTCCTGCAAAGAAAGCTTTTGGACTACCTTTGAATCCTCTCTTCTAAAAGTTTGGTATTACTTAAATAACACCACTTTTGTTGATAATTTTATTTGCTTACAGAAAGAAATTATCTTCAATCACTATCCTGCATTAATTAATGGTGCTATCAGTCCTGCAACAGGTAATGTCAAAGTATTCCCAGGTCCCGGGCTTCCCTAAGCGTTCTGCTGGATGAGCATTCTCTTATAGATAAGTCTTGTATTTCCCTGTTGCTGTGTCCTTGGTGTCACTCTTGAAAAAACATTTATATTTCATCACCAATAAGCCTTTATATCCATCATGTTTATTTAGGCTATCATGTTTAAGACAAAACGATTTGAATTTGTGCACAGCCCTGACTGCACCATTTACAATCACAGATTTTATGTTCTTCGTGAACTTTCTTTTTTTAAATTTGGATTCCTTGCTCTTTTTTCAAATGAATTCCACTCACATTCTAACTTATCTGTTTACTAGAAAATACTTTAGTTTTTTTTTTTCTAGCTCCTGGGACAAGGTATCTGACTGGCTCACTCCTTGCACTATTCTCTGATTGGACAGCCATATGTCAGACCTATCTATAATTCATACATGGGAGACCCACATGCTTTTATGTTCAAATCATTCATGTCTCTTGGGATCTTTGAAAGCGGGGATGTATCTAATCTGGATTATGTGACCAGATGTCAGGGGTAAAAACCAATAGGTTTTTTTAATCTAATCAAGTCTACAAATTAATTAACTCATTGCCTTCCAAAACAAGTCTTAGTTTGTTTGTTTGTTTATTTGTTTGTTTGTTTGTTTGTATGTTTAAGGTCCTCTGCAACAACACTATTTCAATTATTTCACAGAAACCAGAGCACCTATCTATACTTTCCAGGAGTTTATTTTGCCTGGGCTTTGCACAAATCATTCCAAAGCCAGTGGCTGCTTTCCATTTAACCATCATAGAGACAACAGTAAGACTTCAGAAAGGAATGAATCCTGTCACAAGGAGTATCATAAATCCTTTGAAAACATTAGCCTCTCATGGGATTCAAACCAGCAACCACCAGTTTCAAGCCCTGCATGTTACCAAGTGATCTACCAGACTCTGTCTGAAACATGAGCTATGCTCTGGCAAAAGGGGGGCTTAATGGATCTCTGTTATCCATTATACCAAGTAAGAAATCACCTAATTATGGATCCATAAAATCCATTTTGACAAACAACCAACTGAATCATGAGTAGAATTATCCTTTGCGGACTGCGCAGACTGACATGGGTTGATACTTTTCGCAAAGGCATTGAGCTCCCTTTCCACAGGGCATGGCTCATATATTTTATGAGAACATCCTTGTAAAATAGGGAACAGCAACACAAACTGGGTTCTATTTTAGAAATGTTTTGCTGCAAGATCTCTCATTCAGTGTCATTTTAACTATGCATGTCACTTTTGGCATCATGGTCTAACTAAATTTTGGAAAGATAAGCTAAGATTGTCCAGAATAAATTAATCAGGTTTGTACTTGACCTAGAAAATACTTAACATCTTGATAGACATCATTTTATTTCTCTTGACTGGTTACCTGTCTCCAAAAGACTGGACCAAATTACACTCTGCCATGTATTTTAAAATAAAAAATGGTCTATCTCCTAATTATCTCAGTATTTTGTAAAACAGGAATCTGTACACTCTTACAAAACTAGGTCTAGTGAACAAGGGGCATTTGTTCCACCCAAGGCTAAAGGATTTGGAATGAAGTCCTTCTAAATAGGATGTAAGTTATGGAATGGCCTACCTACTCACATTAAAAATGTTAAGTATCTTTCTGTATTTAAACATTCAGCAAAAGAACACTTTTAGCTATGTAATTGTATTTTAATAAACTTTCTGTATTTAATGTTAGATAGTCTTAGTGGGTTTCACCACAATTTCTAATCTTTCAGTTTTTCTTGTAGTGCCAAACAAATATTAGTGTCTCATTTCAGTTTTCACAGAATTGAGCAGCGACATGTAACTTTTTATCATATGCACATGTGCAATTACCATTAATGTTTTTTGTATTTCTTATTACAGGTAATATCTACGTATTTTTTTTTTATGATTCATGCCTCTCTCTGTCAGACCATCGATAGCAAGGACCATAATGGAAATAACTGACTGTCACCTTTTTGTGTCATTCCTGATATTGATATGACCAACATGTCACATAGCACAACCACAAAATCTAAGGTCTCATTTTAATTGTTAATTGTTTATTTTTTTTTATGTTGGTTATGATTTTAGAATGTGTGTGTTTTCAGACTTTGTCATGTTATTCAATACTGAAATAAATCTATCTATCTAAATGCAAAATGCTATCTGCAGACCTATGGTAATTCTCAACTATTGTTGTCATTACATGCAATGCCTGGCATGAAAACTGATTTTTAATGAAACGAATATAAAACTTTCTTTGTTTGGCCGTTGTCATGGCTAAGATACAGATACTACTATCCATGCCTTCCAGATACATCTTTTATAGAGCTGAATGCACTTGTAACAGACTTTCCAAGCCAATGACTGCCTTCAATTGTTAACAAAGTAAGGATAATAATCAGTGCTGATAGAGGAAACAAATCCTATGGCACTTCCATACAGACGATCCTCAATCCTCCAAAATAGCTCAATGTTACAGTGCAGAATTGTATAGGTATAAAACTGATTTTGAATCTCAGCTGTGCCAAAATTCCATAAAAGGATCAATGATGGCCATAGTGATAGAACCTTTTCCTTTCTTCCAAAACTCTTTATATTGGAAAGCCCCTAGTGCTATGGATAGAATGGTTTGGACAGAGTTGGTAGCCCTCTATTCATCTTGATTCATAATTGTGCTAGAAGGATGAAAGGGTGTGCCCGACCCTTCCTCTCCAAAAATTCTAGAAAACAAGGGTGAAATATGGTGCATTCTGGGTGTTCTGATTGTGCTTTACAAACTACCACAGCTTGTAGATCCCTGAGGGTTTTCATTGCAGATGGGTTATTAAAGGGCTAACTTTGATTTTTTTGCCCGAATCATACAGATTCATCTGCATATTCCAATACATTAAGGTTGTGCATTGGGTTCAGTGATTTAACCTTTCAAGTTCTGAATAAACCAAACAGATATTTTCAGGCTAGAAATAAGACCAAGAATAAGTACAATGTCATGATTATTTTGTCTTTCATGTCTCAGCACTGTGGACAGTGTAGATTGAAGATCAGACTGCATGTTTTGTGCAGTCTGATCTTGGTGCAGATCTTGATCTACAGTGACTGCAAAGGCAACTATAGTTGTAATAAACACTTTCAGGTTTAACCCAAACGCACAATTCAAAGATCAAAATAACCTTAACAATTTTCCAAATGACAATTAAGTTTTGGACACCTCCAAACTGTAAGCAACTGCAACTGTCAGATATGGTGCAAATGAGCTGAAGTTCTCTGATAGGTTAAAATGCATTGTGGAAAAAGAAGAAATTGCTTGTCACAAGCTTGTTGTTAAAACATGGGATTGTTCACAGTTTGGTAAAAGATTAACTACTGTATCCTAGTATTGTTGAGTAAGCTCTTTCAATGTCGATTAAAATGGACTTGTCAGAACTCTTTAACAAGCAATAAAATCTTAGAATTGTCTAAACTGAAAGCATTTACAGACAACATGTGACTGGAAAATGAATTTTTTGGGGAGGAAGGGTAGAAAACTGTGGGAAGAGGAAAAAATGCTGGTTACCAGCATTTTCTCCTTTTCCCACAATGTTTTCCAAAGGCTTCTTTTTTCAGGGCTTTTAAAAGTTGGGACCATGTGGTAAAGGGTGGTCTGAAAATTGATTTCACAGCAAATGAAGAGTTTCTTTGTCCAAATGTATGATCAAGTATCAAGGGTATATGTAGATCCAAGATCAGACTGTATTTCTGTCTAGTCTGATCTTGATCTATACTGTTCACTGCCTATGGCAGACAACAATAAATTCCTCTTCTTTCAAGGTACTGAAATCCAGTTTTAAAACAAATGAAGAGACTGTTTTGCCAGTTTTGGTCAGGGTTTAGAATTAAGTGGCAAAGCTGTAGAATGAAGATCAGACTGTACCTTTTATTCAATGATTTTGATTTATGCTGTTCCCTGCCTAAAGCATTAAAAGTGTGTGATAAATCATATGGGTTTGACAGATGGCTTCAAAGGTATTTTTCGGGCCCTCTTTGCATTTGAAAGAGTATAAAACACTGAGGAAAAAGGAGACAGTGATGGTTACCATCATTTTTACCTTTTCTTTTCTACAATGATTTAAAAAGCCCTCTTTTCATGGTAGTAAAGACTTGTGATTGTTTGGTAAAAATTTTGTAAAAAAAAAAAGATAAAATATATTACAAGGACTTACCCATTTGTCTTCACAGAGACACATGGTAGAATGGTATCCCCGGTAAATCCTAATCTTTATTAACTGTTGAATAAAAAATGATATTAAACTATGGTTCATTCAGATGGATAATCATCAAGTTTTATTTATGAGTGCTTCTAATCCTTACTGATCTAGGCAAAGCATTTAACCGCTCACCACACAATCCCAAGTTTAAGCATCCCATAGAAAGACTTTTGAAAACATAGTTAAATCACAGGACTCAAAGTCCTGGAAAGCAGATTTGTGGAGTGGCATAAAGCTGTAATATGTTGTAATAAACAAGAGGGCCATGATGGCCCTGGATTTCTCACCTGAGTCCATAGGCGAAATTTCACTCCAGGGTCATAATTGAAATTACTACATGCCAAATAAATACAATGTTAGGCTTATGGCTAAGGACAAGAATTTTCAAGATTTTGTTTTATATCTCTGTCGTACATGGGTAATATTTGTTCTATATCTCTACATAAAACAAGAGCTGTGGTAGACGGGTAATTGTCCCCGAATGAGCCCTGGTCACAAAAAGAACAAATCTCCGATGAACGGATGCATAGAAAGACACACACAATGTGTTGACTATATGCTTCGCTGAAATTCATTCCGGGAGTTCTACCAAGGACGCACCATTGCCAGATTGGCACAAAAATATTACAGATGGCGCATATTTGAATGTGTCTAGATGGCCATTCATTGCATCAAATGCGTAGAAGGGCTGTAGATACGAAGAATAATTGGATAATCTAATAATATAGAGCAGTTCCTGCATTTGCGCCATCGTAATACTGGAAATGGTTTATAGGTTTTTTGACGGCAATTTTCATTTGATTTGCCTGTTTGGTATTGGTTCTTGCTCATAACACATTGTCTTGTCATGGTAAAGATGTGGCAAATTTTATGAAAATTCCTCCATGCATTTCTCAGTTACGGAGTAGAAATGAATCTGAAAGGATGTGGCAATGGACGGACAGTACAATTACTATACATCCTTTCTTCAGGGGCATGAAATAACAAAGGGCAGTAAGAAATACACATGTAAATGAAGCATCCAGAAGTTACGGTTCTTTTGCACTACACTTGTAGTCAATGAGATTTACCAACCTATGAAGGTGCAAGTTGATACCTCTTACAGTTTTGGAGTCATAACAGAGGCCAGTAACTCATAAACAAAGCAACCCAGAGTTGAGGTTCTTATTTACCTAAGAAGTTTTATGCTACAAATTTTATTGTTTGAGTTCTGCTCTAGACAAAATATTGATAGACAGGACAAAGTGGCAACTACCACCCCACCCTTCTTGGAGCATAAAATTGAACAGATGAATAAAAAAACAAATGGCCAGCTTGTCAGTTGATAGCTTCAATTATTTATTTTAATTTTTTTTTCAAAAATAACAAGAACAAAGGTAATACATATTTCTTCATAATGAGCATATTTAGCTTTTCCAATAATCTTCAGTATGATATCCTATTAGATCAATGCCAATCTGCACAACCATTTATTTCTTTTTGTTGCAGGACCAGTTTTAAGGTCAATTGACCTTAAAACATGGATTCTGGAATGTCCACAAGGTATTTCTTCCATTTGACCTGGTGACCTACTTAATCACCCCAGCTGACACAATTTAAAACTCATCTGAGATATTATTAAGACAAACATTCTCACCAACTGTCAGGTCAATTGAGCTGAAAATGTGGCCTCTGGAGTGTCCAAAATGTATTTCTTCAATTTGACCTAGTAACCTAGTTTAAGACCCTATGTGACCATATTTCAAACTCATCTGAGATATCAAGACAAACTTGTTGACCAAGGTTCAGGTGAATTGGGCAAGAATTGCTGCCTCTAGAGTGCCCACAAGGTATTTCTGTAATTTGACCTAGTGACCTAGATTATGACCCTATTTGACCCAATTTCAGAACCATTCAAGATATCATCAAGTCAAACATGCTGACAAATTTTCAGGTCAGTGGAGCAAAAATTGTGGCCTCTAGAACACCCACAATACATTTCTTGAATTTGACTTAGTGACCTAGTTTATGACCCTATGAGACCCAATTTCTAACTGATCTGAGATATCATCAAGTAAAAGATGTAGACCAATTTTCAGGTAAATTTAGCTAGAATTGTGGCCTCTAGAGTGCCCACAAGGTATTTCTTCAAAGTGACCAAGTGATCTTGTTTATGACCCTATGTGACCCAATTTTGAACTCATCCGAGATATTATCAAGTCAAACACGCTGACAAATTTTCAGGTCAACTGAGCAAGAATTGTGGCCACTAGAGCACCCACAAGATATTTCTTTAAATTTGACCTAGTGACCCAATTTTGAACTCATCCAAGATTTCATCAAGACAAACATGCTGACCAAACATGCTGACCAATTTTCAGGTCAGTTGAGTAAGAATTGTAGCCTCTAAAGCGCTCATAAAGAATTTCTGTAAGTTGACCTAGTGACCTAGTTTATGACCCAAGGTGACCCAAATTCAAACTCATCTGAAATTTCATCAAGAAAAACATTCTGAAAAAATTTTCAAGTCAACTGAGCAATAAATGTGCCCTCTAAAGTGCCCACAAGGTATTACTTTAATTTGACCTAGTGATCTACTTTATGACCCATGGTATCCCAAATTCAAGCTTATCCGAGATTTTATTAAGACAAAGATTCTGACTTATTTTCAACACAAATGAGCAATAAATGTGTCCTCTTGAGTGCCCACAAGGTATTTCTTTAACTTGTCCTAGTGACCTAGATTATGTCCCCAGGTGACCCAATTTTGAAATCATCCTATATTTCATCAAGACAAACATTCTGACCAATTTTCAGGTCAATTGAGCAATAAATGTGGCCTCTAGACTGCCCACAAGGTATTACTTTAATCTGACCTAGTGACCTAGTTTATGACCCCAGGTGATCCAGTTTCAAAGTCATCCGAGATTTAATTAACATTCTGACCAATTTTCAAGTCAAATGAGCAAAAAATGTGGCCTCTAGAGTGCCCAGAAGGTATTTCTTTAATTTGACCTAGTGACCTGGTCTATGACCCTAGGTGTCCCAAATTCAAACTCATCCAAGATTTCATCAAGACAAACATTCTGACCAATTTTCAGGTCAATTGAGTAAGAAATGTGGCCTCTAGAGTGTCCACAAGGTAAATGTTGACGACGGATGACGGACAACGGACATTGGACAACCACAAAAGCTCAGCTTGAGCATGTTGTGCTCAGGTAAGCTAAAAAATAACATCACATGCAACACATGTAAGTCAAATTGTTCTGCGGGTCATGCAGTAACTGTTATTCATTTACTGTTTAAGGGGTGGTAATTTGATCTGTCAATCTAACGCAGCTTTTTGCTGGTATTAGATTTTGGAATAAATATGTATACATATGTAGGACAGTATATACGGTAGTGACAAAAGCGAGATTGAGGTATATTAGCTAAAACTGAAAGTAGAATGGGAGCAAGTGTGAATGACAGTATATTTGGTTCAGGTGAAACCAATATAATTGTACAGTGTGAGCGCGCATGCGTCATTACACATGATGTATTTGGTTTGGGTCTGAACAATTACAGTAAGTGTATTTGCTGTACAAATCTGCTAAAAAGGAGGAAATGGTTTGTAGCCAGCATTTTGTCCATTTCCCACAATGCTTTCTACCCACTCAAAGACAAATTCCATCATTTAAGATATATTTAATCTGTCCTCTGTGCGAATTTATGCTTTCAATTTGGACAAATTTAAAATTTTGTACTCTGGTAAAGAGTTAAAGCAGAGCATGTAATGTTTACAGAGACAAGCAAAAACCAACGTAGCTTTTGAAAGCAGTGGCGATTAAGACCAGACTACACATATCCTGCAGTCTGATCTTCTTTCCTCAACACTGTTCAATATTTTGTTTGATACTCTGACTAAAAACAGTCTTGTGGTTCCCATGTTTTGATTAGTTCATTCCCTGAAGTGTTACTAGGATCCTCTGACAGTATCCTATACATGAGCACACAAAATACTTGATTGATTAATTGATTGTATGGTGTTTAATGCCGTTTTCAACATTATTTCAGTTATATCGCGGCAGCCAGTGCACCTATCCATGCTTTCCTGGAGTTTCTTGTACCAGTACTATGCACAATATTCTTTCCAAGCCACTGGCTGCTTTCCCACATAGCCATTGTCAAAACAATGGTCGGCGGTGAGAGAGGAATGAATCCTGTCGCAATGACTATCATCAATCCTCGGAAAGAAATTGGCCGAGCCAGGGATCGAACCAGCGACCTCCTGTTTTCAAGTCCCATACGCTACTAACTGAGCTACAGGGGCTCAGCACAAAACACTTGAAAAGTACAGGGTGTTTCATAATACCTGTCCTTATTCTTAATGTCAACATTTTCTACAAATTTTATTTTAAAATGTATTGAAAGCTGCAAACTTTTGGCAGACATAATAAAATTTCATTTGATATAAAGTACATAGGCATTACTTTAATACACAGTGTTTTTTCTGACAAGTCCAGTTTACAAAAATTGCCCTGCATGACGTCCACACGTCTACTCTGAGCAGTTCTGATGTGCAGCCATTCCTGAAAGAAATGGACTTTTGCCAGAATGCTTTTGAAAGTGGTTCGGTTATGCTTCTGGTCATGTGTTGTGTGACTCCATCCTACTGAAACCAAATGCATGGACTAGTGCATGTGTCTTTAATATTATTACTTTTTTTGCTTGGCAGCCCATGAGGTAATTGTCTCATTATGGAGCAGTTTTTCAATATGAATGCCATATTTCTCTGTTGTCCTAAACCCATTTTGCTGCTTGTAAACCTGTACACTTCTAAGATAATCTTCAAACAAATAGTTGACTGATTGAATGGTGATTTATGCTGCTTTCAACATTATTTCACTCATATCACGGCAACAGCTCACATACTCATGTATTTCCTGGGTTTTACCAGTACTAGGCAAGGGCTCTGAAGTGTCTTGCACAAGGACACACCCGCAAAAAAACCCAGTGGATCAGGTGGGGCTTGAACCCAGGCCTCCAGATTATGAGTCCCACACTTTACCACTGACACGCAGGACCCCAAAGAGATGACACAGTATTGTAAATTTCCAGATGTTATGTAGGACACTTGTTGTGAATACTTGTCAGACAAAGTGTAATATTTCAACAAATGTCTAAGTAATGTCTATGCATTATCTATCAAATAAAATTGTATTGTGTCTGCAAAAAGGTAGTAGCATTCCATTTATTTTAAACTCAAATGTGTAGACAATATTAATGTTAAAAATAAGGCCAGATATTATGAAATACCCTGTCTTACGGTAAGACAGAGTGGGCCTGTGTGAAAATGTACAATGCATCTGAGTCATGCTCTGTGAAAAGGGGGCTTAATGCATCTGCAAAAATATTGACCCATGCAAGCCAGTCAGTCAGTTTGTTATACGTAAATTTTCTCCATGTCAAAGGACTGCTCTATCTCATGATTCAGTCAGTTGTTAGACAAAAATGTGATCCTTAATTATGTGATGAATTACTTGGTATAATGCATCACAGAGATGCATCAAACTTTTGCCAGAGCAAGGCAAATATATCATTCAAAATTCTTATGGTAGAGGATAGATATCTATGTAACATTTCATCATCAGTTCATGTATTATTCTTACATGAAACAATGTCTTTGTGTAAGTTTGTTCATAGAATTGTCCCTATTGTACAATAATTATTTTAACCCTTTACCACACAATCAAGACTTTTAACGACCCTGAGAAAGAAGTCCTGTGAAAACATTGTGTAAAAAGGAGACAGTGCTGGTAACTACAAAAAGGAAAACCAGCATAATTTTTCTCCTTTTCCCACAATGTTTTCTATCCTCCCTAAAACAATTTCAATTTTTCTGTCACATTTATTTTGTTGTCTGCAAATGCTTCCAACTTGGACCAGTCTGGAATTTTGCTGCCTAGTAAAGAGCTTAATAAAGACTCAGACAAGATATCCAGTTGAGCTGTCTATTATACTGTAGTCCAAATATGAATGTGAAAATGAAAAATAACGTACATAGCGGCTTACAAATAGGACTATTTATACTGTGGCAAAACAACCCTGAAAAAACTTTTGAAAAAAATGTCAGAAAATAAGAAAATTCTGGCAACCACTATTTTCTCCTTTTCCCACAATGTTATCTACCAAACTCAATAAAGGTATCATAACTTGACACATTTTCAATTTTGTTATCTGACGCTTTCGGTTTGGACAAGTTGATATACACCACCCCCTTATTTGCAGCTCTGATCGCGATGGACTAGCCAAAAAAAAAAATGAATTTAAAAAAATACAAATGGTTCTGCTTTTTAACATTCCTTAGTCAAACTAAGCTATCACTCACATCAGGGATCTTATATACACATATATGATCCCTGCTCACATCGATCAAGTTTAACTATTTCAGTTCAAAATCAATTGATCTAAATCAATGTAATTGCAAGGTCTGCCATTTTTGCACATTTGACAATATCTTCTATCATAAAATCTTCTAAAATAGATTATGTCGAAAAACTGACAACCTGTACTTACTTCATTCAACTTAGTAATTAACTAACGAGTTAATTTGTTTATTGACATTCACTAATTGGTCTCTAGCGAAAGTTGGTCGCTTATATCCTAAGCAAAATATTTGCAGACGACTCTAACGGGCTGGACGAGGGTGAATATATTAAAACGAACGACTGCAATATGATTAACCATGAAAAGGCAATATTGTTCAATCAAAAACCTTTTGTGTAACAGCAATCGTTGATATTAATCAATTTTCATTTTAAATGTAAGAGGCTATATATTAGCGCGAATTTGGTGCCCAGCGTAAAGTAAAATTTCAGACCGCAGTTGCATAAGCCGGACAAACAGCCTGATTATTCAGAAATTATCCTTCCCGGGAAACTCCTCATTGTAGAATGTCTTCCGTGCGTTTGAACTTAGTTGTTGCTGCATGCAACAACAATGGTATTGGGAAGAATGGAGAGTTACCCTGGCGTTTAAAGTAAGTAAATTTAACAAAGCTGCGACATTTTTTTGTTTATATTTCTGAAATGTATTTTCGTGCAAATGATGATTTGGACATGTTTATCATGCGGGCCTTTCGTGCAAAGGCGCCAAATGCCGGGTCTCGCTAAAATACGCCATGACAGAAATATACGCCACAGGTACGCCACAGAAGAAATCGATACGCCACAGCACATATACTTAGCTATGAATGCATGATTTTTATGTTTGATCTTTTTGATTATGATATTATATTTCATAGTTGTAAGACATGCTTAGAAATTTTATATATTTTTGTTGTAATTCGATCGGATAAACAGGTGGTGAAATTGGTAGCCAATATCAAGTGTTGATCTATTTATAAATACTTGAAAGGAGATAACTCTAATGACAAGGAGTTGGTCTAATCTCCTGGTTGACTGTCAGACGACAAATTTGTCTTAATTTTGCGCAATGCCGACATGTAAGATTTGTCTCAGATTAATTGTGGACTAGAATGAGCATTGGAAAAGAAAACGTGCAGGGTTTTGAATAGATGATAAAGAACCTTTAAATTATAATCAAAAGGACACACACTGATCATTTAACCATTTACCACTGATTTAAACTCTTTACCAAACGTCAATATTTTCGACATTTCTAAATTCAAAGCATTCAAAATAAATGTGGCCCAAATGATGTAAGTTGATTTTGGGAGGATAGATTGCTGTAAGTTGTATTTGAGATGGTTGAAAACATTGTGAGAAAATGCTACCAGCATTTTCTCCATTTCCACAGTGTTTTTCTAAAGCTTTCTTCATGTAGGTCGTTAAAATGCGGGACTACATGGTAAAGAGTAAATGGCCAAGAAGCTGTTGTAAACAATGTGGGAAAAGAAAAAACATTTGTTTAACCAGCTAGTTTTCTACCCTATGAGGTAGCATTTTGGACTTTTCCAAATTCAAAGCAATTGCAGAGGACAAAGTGCATCTGTCACAGGGCATTTACCCTTTAACAAACAATCCCAGGTTTTCACGACCTTGGGGAAGATGCCTTTTGAAAACATTGTGGGAAAAGAAGAAAATGCTGGTAACCAGCATTTTCTTCTTTTCCCACAATGTTTTCTTCCCATCCAAAGGTTAATTTCGGTTTTTGAGTCATGTTTAACTACAAATGCTTCCAATTTAGACAAGTCTAAAATATTGTAGTTAGGCAAAGAGTTAATAATGAGGTAGCGCTATGGACTTTTCCAAATTCAAAGCATTTGCAGACGACAGATTCTGTTTCAAATGCTGTAAGTTGATTTTGAGAGGCTAGATAACATGGTGAGAAAAGGAGAAAATGCAAGCTACCAGCACTGCTAGAGATACAATAGGGAAAAATGGAAGAACAGGGATTATTACTAAAAGGGATAACAGACAAAGCTCTTTCTCTCTGTCCCTTCCCCTCTCTCTCTTTGACGATTTGACAATAAAAAGGCGACTTTAAATATAATTGGGTGGTCCTGAAAAGGACCGTTTGATTATATTCATACGAGGGTCGTTCATAGGGTTGACTATTGAGGCCAAAATCTACTATTGCGATAGTATTGACATTGGAAAAAATACTATTGCAATAGTATTGATATTGCCTGTTACTATTGCAATACTATTGCGATACTATTGCATGAATTTATTGAATTACACAAAATGAAATTTCACCAAATTACATCTTGAAATCATGTTTTATACTAATACTTTCTTTGGGTAGTTTAAATTCTACCTTTAGTGGGAGTGCTTAATAAATTTCAGAAACTATTTTTTCCAAGTGCAGATAGTTCACAAACAATTAAACATAACTTTACATAAACTCAAACTTTTAAATGTGATTGTCGGATTGATTTACAGAAATGAAAAGCAAAACAAATTATGCTGACAAAAGCAGATGGTTCATAAACACACCTTGTAAAAAAGTAATTATAAAGTAACTCTACAGTAAGCTTTTAAAGAAGTCAACTTTTAAAAGCTTACTGCAGAGCCCATAATGCTGAAAGACATTTAACTTCATGCATTGATATCTAAGTAGAGCGTCCAATAAATGTTCCATATTTTTTTTCAGAAACATTAGTCAGAAAGTTTTTGAAAACATTATGGCAAAAGGAGAAAATGCTGGTAATCAGCATTTTCTTCTTTTCGCACATCATTGAAAGTCAGGTGCTTCCTTTTCAGGTGGTCGTCAAATTGTTGGTAGATTCTATTCCCGCTGTATTTCAAAATAGGTTGACATATCTTGTACCCGACACGTTTTTTATCTATTTGTCCATTTTCTTGTAATAAGCCAAAATGCTCCCAGACTTGTGATTTTCCCGTTTTTATCATTTCGATTGACGTTGCAGTTGCTGATGCAGTCGCCATGTTTTATGTTGCTAAGGAGAACGACCCTGTTTCGCCCGCCGATAATTCGCCACATTGGCGAACAATATTTTTCAACAACAACAAAAAAAAATAACAGGTATTATGATCAAAAAGAGACAAAAGAAAGGTTAACTGAGAATCAAGCATCACAAATTAACGTCTACGAATGATACAACCATTAAATTTGAATGGTGTAAGTTGTTTCCCACTTAAGTACAAAACCGACCTGGGCGAAACATCCGACAGAACGAATATAGGAAGAATTTATCAGACAGTCGGCGACATTTGGAAGCTTTTTGGGGGCTATTTGAATTCTTTTGATTTTTCTCTTCTTCTTGTTAGTGAAACTATCGAAACTATCGATAGTCGAGGTAAATATCGGCGATTGTTATCGATTTTTAACTAAACCATCGATGCAGTTGCATCGACACGGTCGCCATCGGGATCCATCGATAGTCCGATGTATTGTTACACCCCTAGTCGTTCAAATATTATCCAAATTAAGTCAATAAACTTTTAATGAGTAATCGTAATGCGACAAAAGTCCACGCATCGTAAAACGACATTCAGTATGTACAAAAGTGCAAAAAAAAAAAAAAAAAATGAAACAATCGAACAACAGATATTGATTTTACACACAATCAAACATACACAGGTACTAGGAAGCGGCGCATAAAACGCTATGTACAATATACGGCGTCATCAACGTCGTCAGAGAGTCATCAGGCAACGTTACCTATTCTTTTTCAAAGTACTCGCCCCTATGCTCTATGCATCGTCGGTGACGGCATACCCACTGGCTGTACACATCCCTGTACCATTCGGACTTGTACTGCTTCATAATTAAACGTGTTGCAACTCGCAGTTCTTGAAGGGACTGAAACTTCTCATCCTTTAGTTGTGCCTTTATGGTTGGGAAAATGGCAAAGTCAAATGGTGCCAAATCAGGAGAGTAAGGCGGACGGGACACGGTCTCAAGTCCAAGTAAAGCAAGCTCCAGATCTGTGGCCCATGCAGTGTGGGATGAGGCATTGTCCACATGTAGTACAAAAATCTCGAGAGGCATACCGGGCCGCTTAATGCGTGTACGAGGTCTCGACGAAGCACCTTGCAAAACTAGTCAGCGTTGACTTTAGCGCCTTTCGGAACTACATGCTGCAGAATCATCCCCTGCATATCGGCAAACATCACGAACATGTATTTCCTCCACTCTTGCATACTTGGGCTTCCTTGGGAGGGGGTGATCAGATGTTCTTCCACACTGCTGACTGGCTCTTCGTTTCGGGATCGTGAAGCCATAACCATGTTTCGTCCATGGTGATAATTCACGATAGGAATGTTTCCCCTTCTCTGTTGACCCTTCGCAGAAATGCCTGGGACTCACTGACTCGCCGCCGCTCCTCATCTCTGAAAGGGCGGGAAACCCATTGTGCATGGACCTGAAACCAGTCAAAAGTATATTTTGAATCATCTAAATTCATCATCACAATCGCCATCATAAATTTTAGATATGTGATATTGTTTTTAATAGCTACACATTTTACAGTTTTTACATAATTTATGTTCGTATCTGTTTTAAAATTAAACATTTTTTGTTTAAATTTACCTTTGTCATTTCCAATTCATTAGTTACAACTGAATTGACGATTCCAATGCTGATGTCAAAGATCTCTGATAAGGTTTGCACTGTCAAACGCCGATCTCGCCTCAGGGTCTCGCCAATGGACGTCACCACCGTCGCTGGAATTTCCTTCTTTCAACCTCTTCCTTCTCAATCGTTAATGCTCTCTTCCCCTTCTTTGAAACGTCTATGCCAATCAAACACCAATGACCTGGAGTCTGAATTCTTCCCTTTCGCCGTGATAATTTTTTTGTAAGTATCTGTTGGTGTTTCTCGCAGAATCAATGGCCAGAGGTGAGAGAGCAATGAATCCTGCCACAATGAGTACCATCAATAGATTATTGAAATTCATGCTGGTTCGGTAAATATTTTTTTTTTAAAACCGGCAGACTGTTACCGATCTATCGGACGGCTACGGGAGATCCAACGGGTACCAGTTTAATATTTTTTAACCCTTCTAAATGTCGGTTGATCGAGCATAAAACGGGTATGAAATGTTTAGGGAATATTTCACCTTTTACCTCTATCAATTCCATTTTTCGAACATATATTTCTGTCAAATTTGTCACCGTCAGTTGAACCGCTCTAAATCCAAATTTTTCGCTTGGTAGGTGTGAAAAACAGTATATTAAATTTAAACAGTACACATGCCACAACCCTTCATCTCCGTGCAATAAAAATTTTGCCTTGCACAACTTGAATTTCGGACGACTAAAATGATCGGAACTAAAAAAAAATAGAATCAGTTTAAATAAAGAATTCTTTTTAGAAAACATTACAGGTGGAAGAATGCAGGCTACTAGAAGTTCCTTCTTGGCAGGGTTGTCAAGGTTGTTGTGTAAAGGGTTCACCAGTGTCAACCCTTAGACTTTCTTTTCTGTAGATGTGAAAAGGAACCCTTATAATTTTCCCATTAAAACAAATCGTAAGACCTGTTCAAATTAAAAGCATTTATAGACGACAAATTGGACCAATACTTACCGAGTAGAAAACATTGTGGGGAAAATGAGAAAATACCGGTAACAAACACTGTTGGAGAAAGCTTTCTTTCTCGTAAAAACTCTGGATTTCAAAGGTGAAACTCTAGCATTCTCCTTCAACCACGTTTTTTTCCTTTATATATACTGTACCTTCAAATCATTGAAACTTTCCCGAGTTGGACAAAGGACTTAACCAATAAACTTCAAGCACTTAGAGACAACAATTTAGACATACTACAAAAGAAGGAATCATCGTAGGAAAAGGAGTTTTAACTCTTTACTAAAAGGCAAAATTTTATACTAGTCCAAATTCAAAGCATTTGCAGATAACAGTATAAACGCGACTCAGACATTGAAATTTGTTTTGGGAAGGGTAGATAACTTGGTGGGAAAAGGAGAAAATGCTGGTCACCAGCATTTTCTTCTTTTTCCACATTTCTTTCGAAAAGCTCTTTCCTGGGGTGGAAAAGGGTTTTAGTTAACATTTTCTCCTGCAATGTTTACAGAAGTTTGTCGTTAAAACTATTGACTATGTGGTAAATAGTTATATGATCTGACGGTAGAAAGCTTGTATGGTAATCTCCGCAAAGCTCAGTCTTATCCCATTCTGTTTTGTAGTTGTACTCCACTAATATAAATTCAGGTGTTGTCTGCAATCTGCAAAATCAAGACCAGTTCTTACTACTAGTCATTAGAGTTATCTCCCTTCAAGTATTTATAAATAGATCAACGCTTGATAATGGCTACCAATTTCACCGCCTGTTTATCCGATCAAATTACTACAAAAATATATAAAATTTCTAAGCATGCCTTACAACTATGAAAGATAATATCATAATCAAGAAGATCAAACATAAAAATCATGCATTCATAGCTATATATGTGCTGTGGCGTATCAATTTGTCCTGTGGCGTACCTGTGGCGTATATTTCTGCTGTGGTGTATTTTAGTGTGACCGCCAAATGCCACACAGTCATGTTACATCTTCCAGTTTCTTTTGTTATATAGTGAGGTTTACTTTTTTCTCTCGTCAAAATCACAGTTTAATCGCAGTCACACTAATTTCTTTTGATATGATAAGGAAGACCATACTTTTTGTTTCCAATAATCTCATCGATTTTCAGTTGGTCGGTAGACCGATTAGAGAGATGACAAATTTCAGAAACCTGTCCGCTGAGAGTAAACTGATGTAACTGCAACTCGTAACAGCTTTTACTTACAGTGTTTTAACACTTACACCTGCTGTGTTGACCTTACTACAAAAACTACTTTTGACCCAGATAAACGCAGGAATAGTAACTAGCAGTAAACAGGCATCCAGTAATGTCAAGTAATCCCATCATAACTTTTCAGTTATGTAATAAACGGCAGTTACAATTTGTTTAGTGTTGAAGTATGTCATAACTACAATATTATCAAAATCTCTGGCCAGCAAAAACTGGAAATTTTGTAGCAATTTACTTTCAACACAATTATAAGAAATAGGGTCAGTGGTTAGCAGCAACTTTATGAATGAAACGAGTGAGAATCAAGTGTATCGGGTGATGTGAACATGTCTTGTAGTCATCTGCTGTCCATTTCAATCAGCAAACTTAGAGTGATCCGTTGATAGTTATACGTAGTTACGGAATCAGCCGAGTTGTGACGACTGCTCTCCATATACCGGTATGTACAGGTTTTGAAAAGATGATAGGTCATTTTGGCCTTGAGCAAGGATAAAATCGCAACAGAAAGGAGTTTGTAAGGAAACATTGCTTTAAAAGAATTTGAAAATTTAGATTGCTCTGCCTTAGAGCAAACTGACGTAAATGAAACTCATAACAGCCGTAAGGTTAAAATAGTAATCGGCCATCGGTCGTTTCATGTTAGTGAGGCAAAGCATGTGAAGCTATGGGAACAAAGGGTATAGAGTTGTGTAAAGGTAATGACCCTAGTGGAGAGGCCATTACGTAAACATTTTCAGAATGGACTGGCGATTCACATCTTGCGACCTTAGTAACCAGACTGTCCGTTCACAATACTGACCAGCATAGATCTGATTATGCATCTTTCAGGCTGCCAAGCGCGACTCTCTGACCGTTTTGCCGACAGTATAGATCATGATCAGACTGCACACAATGTGCAGTATGATCTTGGATCTAAACTGTCTGATAAGGAGATATTTCCTTTCCAAAAAAGAATAAGTTTGACATAGCATTATTCGGGTTTTACTACTGGTTTGAAATTTCATTTCAGTGTTTTAGCAGGATAAGGGTTAAATTGTGTTCATAGCCCCTCTTCCTCTCCTTCCAGCCATGGCACTACCATTTTACACTGTCACTTACATGTTTCTTCTTGGTGAGTTTATAATGACTGGAATCAGTATGTTAACCATTGATCCTGTGGGACTTTGAAAATACAGTTGGAAAAACTGCATGTATTCAGTATATTCTCTTTTTTCCACAGCGTTTTTCACCCATTTGAAAGATTTTCAAAAATTTGTCATTTGGTAGTTTTAAATAGAACATTTTCATTGGGAAAAAAATCCCAAAACTGCAACAAAAATAGGATCACTTAGAGTTATATTCTCCATATCTGAATCAACGGACGAGGGATAAAGTCTTTGTGGAGAGTGAAGATTTAGACCAGACTGCTCAGAACATGCAGTCAGATCTTGGATCTGTCATGTCAGTTTTCTGAGTTATTCTAGTCAAGACAGCAATGGTCCTGCAATGTTTAAGCTGCTTTTCCAAACTTATCTTGTCTATTTTATCAATTTAGCACTCTAAGCATGCAACTCTCAGCAACATGTTTGTCTCATCAGCTACCCCATATTGATTGATTATCATCCTTTCCACATTTCAGATAAAGAGCGCAAGGCTACTGTAGTTATGTTCTTGCAGAATAGGATGACTCAAATACAATGACCTTTGTTGGCCGTGTCGCTTTTGAAGACAATAAAAGATCAAGATCAGACTTTCCTTTGAATGCAATGCAATTCAATATCACAGACATTTGAATATCTTAGATCTAATTGTCTGTTTATTTGGGATATATATGGGGGAAAAAAAAACAACCATGAAATTGTAATGTTTGGATTGTTTTTCTGACTGTGAAAGGCTAGTCGATTAACTGAGCGTTTTAACTCTTAACCAAACTATATTTTTTTAATGCCCATGAGGAAGAAGGCTGTTGAAAACATTGTGGGAAAAGGGAAAAATGCAGGTAACCATTTTCTCCTTTTCCCCTAATTTTTTCTTTTTCCTTTCAACGATTCAAATCATTTGGTCTACATTTAATTCGTCATGTGCCAGTGCTTTCAATTTGGACAAATCTAAAATTTTATCATTTGGTAAAGGGTTGAGGGTTAGGTAGTTATTGGGTATCTACCAGGTCGATAGTCGGTGTCTTCCCCTCATCAAATTTTCCCCCAAATATGTAGTTTTCCCCCCGAGAAGTCAATTTTCCCCTAAGAAATCACATTTCCCCATTGTAATACAAAGTACATATTGTACCAAGCTTTAGTAAATAAACGCAATCCCAGACGGAAAGATCGGCTGCCAAAACGACCAAGGAGAGTAATGTTTTCGTTGTTTAATGAGTCATCCACCTGTGAGGTTTGTGGAAAACCGTCACTAATCGGCTGATTTCGTATTTTATATTCATGCTTTGCACGGAATTTTCCAAACACGCTCGTTGTATAATACGAATACCACTGTATCCCAGCATTTGGTATTCAACACTTTCATTGGTACGTTGACTAATACATGGAAACCAATAATGTCTTTCGGCATGTTACTTTTTCTGCAGTGTCGAAAGTAAAGTAAAATGATGTCCTATAATTGGCCCATAACTGCGTCTATGATACATAGCATGCCATGGCAACGAACGAAATTTTCTAAGAAATTCTTTAAAAATCTCCTCCTCTGAAACTGTAGGTCAGATTTTGAAATAATTTCACAGGAATGTTCCTTGGGTGACCGTTTTCAAAAAGTGTTCGCAAAATTTTGATCTGTGGAAAAACATGGCTCTGGTGAATGGGGGCTACTTGCACTATATGGATATGAAGAAATTCTTAAAATTCTTCTTCTCTGAAACCGCTGGTCCGATTTTAAAATAATTTCACAGAGATGTTCCTTGGGTGACCCTTTTCAAAAATTTTTGCAAAATTTTGATCCATCAAGAAACATGGCTCTGGTAACTGGGGGCTACTTGCACTATACAGAAATGAAGAAATTCTTAAAAATTCTTCTTCTCTGAAATGACGGGTCAGATTCTGAAATAATTTCACAGAGATGTTCCTTGGGTGACCCTTTTCAAAAATTGTTCGCGAAATTTTGATCTGTTAAAAAAAATGGCTCTGGGGAATGGGGGCTACTTGCACTATATGGATATGAAGAAATTCTTAAAAATTCTTCTTCTCTGAAACCGCTGGTCAGATTTTAAAATAATTGCACAGAGATGTTCCTTGGGTGACCCTTTTCAAAATTTGTTCCTGAAATTTTGATCTGTCAAGAAACATGGCTCTGGTGAATTGGGGCTACTTGCACTATACGGAAATGAAGAAAGTCTTAAAAATTCTTCTTCTCAGAAACATCTGGTCAGATTTTGAAATAATTTCACAGAGATGTTCCTTGGGTGACCCTTTTCAGAAACTGTCCCGAAAATTTTGATTTGTCGAAAAACATGGCTCTGGTGACTGGGGGCTACTTGCACTATATGGATATGAAGAAGTACTTAAAAATTCTTCTTCTCTGAAACGGCCGGTCAGATTTTAAAATAATTTCACAGAGATGCTCCTTGGGTGACCCTTTTCAAAAATTGTTCCTGAAATTTGGATTTGTCAAGAAACATAGCTCTGGTAACTGGGGGCTACTTGCACTATACGGAAATGAAGAAATTCTTAAAAATTCTTCTTCTCTGAAATGACGGGTCAGATTCTGAAATAATTTCACAGAGATGTTCCTTGGGTGACCCTTTTCAGAAACTGTCTGGAAAATTTTGATTTGTCGAAAAACATGGCTCTGGTGACTGGGGGCTACTTGCACTATATGGATATGAAGAAATACTTAAAAATTCTTCTTCTCTGAAACGGCTGGTCAGATTTTGAAATAATTTCACAGAGATGTTCCTTGGGTGACTCTTTTCAAAAAGTGTTTGCGCAATTTTGATTTGTCAAGAAACATGGCTCTGGTAACTGGGGGCTACTTGCACTATACAGAAATGAAGAAATTCTTAAAAATTCTTCTTCTCTGAAACGACTAGTCAGATTCTGAAATAATTTCACAAAGATGTTCCTTGGGTGACCCTTTTCAAAAACTGTTCCCGAAATTATGATCCGTCAAGAAACATGGCTCTGGTGAAAGGGGGCTACTTGCACTATACAGCCATAAAGAAATTCTTAAAAGTTCTTCTTCTCTGAAACCGCTGGTCAGATTTTGAAATAATTTCACAGAAATGTTCCTTTGGTGACCCTTTTCAAAAATTGTTTGCAAAATTTTGATCCGTCAAGAAACATGGCTCTGATGGGGGCGGGGGCTACTTGCACCATATGGACATGAAGGAATTCTTAAAAATTCTTCTTCTCTGAAACCGCTGATCAGATTTTGAAATAATTTAACAGAAATGTTCCTTGGGTGACCCTTTTCGCAACTTGTTCAAGAAATTTTTATCCGTCAAGAAACATGGCTCTGATGGCAGTGGGCTACTTACACTATACAGACATGAAGAAATTCTTCAAAATTCTTCTTCGCTGAAACTGCTGGTCAGATTTTGAAATAATTTCACAGAAATGTTCCTTGGGTGACTCTTTTCAAAAATTAATGGCAAAATTGTGATCTGTCAAGAAACATGGCTCTGGTGGTGGGGGCTATTTGCACTATAGGGACATGAAGAGGAATTTCTTAATTCTTCTTCTCTGGAATGGCTGGTCAGATTTTAAAATAATTTCACAGAAATGTTCCTAGGGTGACCTTTTTCAAAAATTGTTAGAGAAATTTTTATCTGTCGAAAAACAGCAGCCAATTGTTGGCGCCTGCATGTGGTGCTCTTGTTTCACTTACGTTTTTTAACTTACCTGAGCACAAAGTGCTCATGGTGAGCTATTGTGATCCTGCTGTGTCCGGCATGTGGCGTCTGTCGTCAACTTTTTACCTTGTGTGCGCTCTAGAGGACACATTTTCGGTCCAATCCTCATGAAACTTGGTCAGAATGTTTGTCTTGATAAAATCTCGAGCGAATTTGAAAGTGGGTCATGTGGGGTCAAAAACTAGGTCACTAGGTCAAATCTTCGAAAAACCTTGAGTGCGCTCTAGAGGCCACATTTTCAGTCAGATACTTGTGAAACTTGGTCAGAATGTTTGTCTTGATAAAATCTCTGACTAGTTCGAAATTGGGTCATGTGGGGTCAAAAACTAGGTCACTAGGTCAAATCTTAGAAAAACCTTGTGTGCACTCTAGAGGACACATTTTAAGTCAGATACTTGTGAAACTTGGTCAGAATTTTTGTCTTGATAAAATCTCGGACAAGTTCGAAATTGGATCATGTGCAGGCAAAAACTAGGTCACTAGGTCAAATCTTAGAAAAACTTTGTGTGTGCTCTAGAGGCCACATTTTCAGTCTGGTACTCATGAAATTTGGTCAGAATGTTTATCTTGATAAAAACTCGGATGACTTCGAAATTGGGTCATGCGGGGTCAAAAACTAGGTCACTAGGTCAAATTAAAGATATACCTTGTGTGCACTCTAGAGGCCATATTTTTTTGCTCAATTGACTTAAACATTGGTCAGAATGTTTTTAGCTAACCTTAGCACAACGTGCTAAAGGTGAGCTATTGTGATCACCCTATGTCCGTCGTCCGTCAACAATTTCTTTAAACATCTTCTCCTAAACCACTGGGCCAATCTTGATGAAAGTTGGCAGGGATGTTCCTTGGGTGAAGCTCTACCAAAAGTGTTCAAAGAATTGAATTCCACCCACAACTCTGGTTGCCATGGCAACAAAAAGGAAAAAAAATGCAAAATCTTTGAAAATCTTCTTCTCTGAAACTAGAAGGCGCAGAGCTTTGATATGTGGTATGTAGCATCTCCTAGTGGACCTCTACCAAGTTTGTTCATTTGATGTCCCTGGGGTCAAAACTGGCCCCGCCCCTGGGGTCACAAGTTTGAGCATAGTAACAAAGAAGGAAAACTTTAAAAATCTTCTTCTCTGAAACTTGAAGGCGTAGAGCTTTGATATTTGGCATGTACGATCTCCTAGTGGACCTCTACCAAGTTTGTTCATATGATGCCCCTGGGGTCAAAACTGGCCCCGCCCCGGGGGTCACAATTTCCAACATAGCAACAAAGAAGGAAAACTTTAAAAATCTTCTTCTCTAAAACTAGAAGGCATAGAGCTTTGATATTTGGAATGCAGCATCTCCTAGTAGAACTCTACCAAGTTTGTTCATATGATGTCCTTGGGGTCAAAACTGGCCCTGCCCTGGGGGTCACAAGTTCGAACATAGGAACAAAGAGGGGAAACTTTAAAAATCATCTTCTCTGAAACTGGAAGGCGTAGAGCTTTCATATTTGGTATGTAGCATTGCCTAATGGACCTCTACCAAGTTTGTTCATATGATGTCCCTGGGGTCAAAACTGGCCCCACCCCGGGGGTCACAAGTTTGAGCATAGTAACAAAGAAGGAAAACTTTAAAAATCTTCTTCTCTGAAACTTGAAGGCGTAGAGCTTCGATATTTGGCATGTAGCATCTCCTAGTGGACCTCTACCAAGTTTCTTCATATGATGCCTCTGGGGTCAAAACTGGTCCCTCCCCGGGGGTCACAATTTCCAACATAGGAACAAAGAAGGAAAACTTTAAGAATCATCCTCTCTAAAACTAGAAGGCATAGAGCTTTGATATTTGGCATGAAGCATCTCCTAATGGTCCTCTACCAAGTTTTTTCATATAATGCCCTTGGGTCAAAACTGGGCCTGCCCCGGGGGTCACAAGTTCAAACATAGGAACAAAAAGGGAAAATTTTAAAAATCATCTTCTCTGAAACTGGAAGGCGTAGAGCTTTCATATTTGGTATGTAGCATTGCCTAGTGGACCTCTACTAAGTTTGTTCATATGATGCCCTTGGGATCAAAACTGGCCCTACCCCGGGGGTCACAAGTTCAAACATAGGAACAAAGAAGGAAAATTTTAATTTTTTTTTCTCTTAAATGGGAAGGCATAGAGCTTTGATATTTGGTATGTAGCATCTCCTAGTGGACTTCTACAAAGTTTGTTCCAAGGATGCTGCTTGGGTCAGAACTGGCCCAGCCCCTGGGGTCACAAGTTCGAACATAGGAACAAAGAAGGAAAACTTTAAAATTCTTTTTTTCTGAAACTGAAAGGTGTGGAGCTTTGATA
The DNA here is from genome assembly GCA_945859785.2 of Tridacna gigas. Taxonomy (NCBI): domain Eukaryota; kingdom Metazoa; phylum Mollusca; class Bivalvia; order Cardiida; family Cardiidae; genus Tridacna; species Tridacna gigas. The sequence continues at coordinate 60,484,859 of OX244028.2, forward strand.
TTTGGTATCCTGCATCTCAGAGTGGACCTCTACCAAGTTTGTTCATATGATGCCCCTGGGTCAAAACTGGCCCCGCCCCAGTGGTCACAAGTTGGAACATAGGAACAAAGAAGGAAAACTTTAAATTTCTTTTTCTCTTAAACGGGAAGGTGTAGAGCTTTGATATGTGGTATGTAGCATCTCCTAGTGGACCTCTACAAAGTTTGTTCATTTGATGTCCCTGGGGTCAAAACTGGCCTCGCCCCGGGTGTCACAAGTTCGAACATAGGAACAAAGAAGGAAAACTTCTTGAAAATTCTTCTTTAAAACTGGAAGGCGTAGAGCTTTGATATTTGGTATGTAGTGATTCTCTTCTAAGTTTGTTTGCCCATCTAAGCACAACAAGTTCATTGATTTCAAAATTGGGTCATCTTGGGTCATAAACTAGATCACTAGGTCAAATTAAAGAAATACCTTGTTGGCACTCTCGAGGCGACATTATTTGCTCAATTGCCTCGAAAAATTAGTTAGAAAGTTTGTCTTTATAAAGTCTCACATAAGATTAATTTGGGTCAACTTGGGTCATAAACTAGTTCACTGGGTCAATTTAAAGAAATACCTTGTTTGCACTCTGGAGGCCACATTTATTGCTCAAATGACTTGAAATTTGGCCAGAATGTTTGTCTTGATGAAATACGAGATGATTTTGGATTTGGGTCACCTGGAACCATAAACTAGGTCACTAGGTCAAATTAAAGAAATACCTTGTGGGCACTCTAGAGGCCACATTATTTGCTTAATTGCCTTGAAAATTGGTCAGAATGTTTGTCTTTATAAAATCTCACATGAGTTTGAATTTGGGTCAACTGGGGTCATAAACTAGGTCACTTGGTCACATTAAAGAAATAGCTAGTGGGCACTCTAGAGGCCACATTTATTATTCAGTTGATTTGAAAATTGGTTAAAAGACCAGTTCAAATTTGGGTCACCTGGGGTCATAATCTAGGTCACTTGGTCAAATTAAAAAAATACCTTTAGGGCACTCGAGGCCACATTTTGTGCTCATTTGACTTCAAAATTGGTCAGAATGTTTGTCTTTATAAAATCTGAGTTTGAAATTGGGTCACCTGCGGTCAAAAGCTAGGTCACATGGTCAAATTAAAGAAATACCTTTAAGGCACTCTACTAAGGTGAGCGACCCAGGGCCATCATGGCCCTCTTGTTTTAATTAAATCTCAGATAACTTTGAAATTGGGTCACCTGGGGTCATAAAGTAGGTCACTAGGTCAAATTAACTCTTTACCTTACGACAAAAATTTAGACTGGTCCAAATTGAAAGCATTTGCAGACGACAAAATAAATGTAATTGAAAAATTGAAAATTGTTTTGGATAGGATAGAAAACATTGTGGGAAAAGGAGAAAATGCTGGTTACCAGCATTTTCTCCTTTTCCCACAAGGTTTTCAAAGGACTTCTTTCACAGGGTCGTTAAAAGTCGGGATTGTGTGGTAAAGAGTTAAAGTAATACCTTGTGGACACTCTAGAGGCCACATTTTTCGCTCAATTGACTTGAAAATTGGTCAAAACGTTTGTCCTAATTTAATCTTGGATGAGTTTGAAATTTGGTCAGCTGGGGTCATAAACTAGGTCACTAGGTCAAATTAAAGAAATACCCTGTGGACACTCTAGAGGCCATATTTCTTACTCAATTAACCTGAGAATTGGTCAGAATGTTTGTCTTGATGAAACCTTGGATGAGTTTGAATTTGGGTCACCTAGGGTCATAAACTAGGTCACTAAGGTCAAATAAAAGCAATACCTTGTGGGCACTCTAGAGGCCACATTTTTTTGCTCAATTCACTTGAAAATTTATCAGAATGTTTGCCTTAATTAAATCTTGGATGAGATTGAAATTGGGTCATCTGGGGTCATAAATTAGGTCACTAGGTCAAATTAAAGAAATACCTTGTGGGCACTCTAGAGGCCACATTTCTTTTTCTTGATGATATCTCAGAGGAGTTCAGAATTGGGTCACATAGCATCATAAACAATGTCACTGGGTCACATTGAAGAAATACCATGTGGGCACTCTAGAGGCCACAATTTTAGCTAGATTGACCTGAAAATTGGTCTACATATTTGAGTTGATGATATCTCGGATCAGTTAGAAATTGGGTCTCACAGGGTCATAAACTAGGTAACTGGGTCAAATTAAAGAAATGTATTGTGGGCACTGTAGAGGCCACAGTTTTTGCTCAACTGACCTGAAAATTTGTCAGCATGTTTGACTTGATGATATCTTAAATGGATTTGAAATTGGGTCACATAGGGTCATAATTACAGAAATACCTTTTGGGCACTCTAGAGGCTGCAGTTCTTGCCCAATTCACCTAAACCTTGGTCAACATGTTGGTTTTGATGTCTCGGATGAGTTTGAAATATGGTCACATGGAGTCATAAACTAGGTCACTAGGTCAAATTGAAGAAAGACATTTTGGACACTCTGGAGGCCACATTTTCAGCTCAATTGATCTGACAATTGGTCAGAATGTTTGTCTTAATAATATCTCAGATGAGTTTTAAATTGGGTCATTATGACCCTGGAGTGAAATTTCGCGTATTGACTCAGGTGATCGATCCAGGGCCATCATGGCCCTCTTGTTTATTTTACGGTGTACGTGTATACTGATAGAGAGTCGGATACCTTCACACTACTTTAAGTGTCTATATCTAGAAACGTATTGGAGCTGGGTTTTCACTGGTACCCTGCATGACATTCATAAAAGCATTGCATGTGGAGATTTTATATTGATGCAATGTCCATGATGATTAAAGGTTTGCCATTTTGTCTCTGCTCCTCCAAGTACATGTATTGGAAACAGGATTCGGGACGATCAATCAATCAACCAATAATAGATAGATGTTAGCATATCTTATAGTTATTCCTATGCAGTTAACTATAAGATATGACGTTAACGTCTATCACAGATTATATTTTCAAGACTGCATTGCTGTCCCAAACGTAGGTCGCCATTGAACATGCAGACGTCATAAACAAATATAAGACTGCATATAAATGTCATCTGATCTTTATATACACTGTCCATGTATCCATGTATTATCTGACCCACTTTCAAAAAAAAGTATTCAGTGAACTATGTTTTAACATAACATATGGTAAGGTGCTAGATCTGTCTAAGTGCTCCATGTCTTCTGTAAAATAGCTTAAAGGAGTCAAGTGAGATGTTAAACATAGTTTGAATGAATTGCTGGATATCAGAAGTACTGCTTTATGTTAAAATAACGTGTTTTTCTGAAAGCACCTTTCACACTTTGTGACAGAGAAAAACGTGTAGCTACTACAATTGAATTCCAACCCCAAAAAAGTTTTTTACAACCATGGTATGATTACACTGACTAAATCACAGAATGTGATTTCTTTCTTTGACTTTGAGCTTTGTAACCTAAAATTTGTAGATCATTTGAAAGTCGTGTATGAACTTAAATCATTTGTTTAGCAATTTTGGCTAGGGGCCAATGGCTTCTAGCCTTAGTAACCGCTTGTCAGACTTTTGCACAAAAGCTGCAACCACTCTGAGCATCATGTATAAATGCGCGCTATATGTTGTCTATGATTGGCTGGAACTGCAACTACCGTTTCTGATTAGCTTTATATGACACACCTTTAAAATAGAAATGGAAAGAGGGGGCTCGGTGTCTACATTTACTGAGAAAGTGCCAAAGAAAATATTTTCGAAGCAAAAGTTTTTTACGGTGTTTGTTTGCATGATGAATTTCAAATAATAACGCTTAAAACACTAAAAATTTCTTTCATTTATTTCGCCAGATAATCATGCATAGCATGGTGCAACTAACATTCGTGTTTACCTTGTCAGCTATAATACATGGGGTATGGACAAAAGCCCACCAGGTGAAAAGCCCACTAGGTGAAAAGCCCACCGCACAAAATCCCACTAGGTGAAAAGCCCACCAGGTAAAATGCCCACTAGTTGAAAAGCCCGCTCCTACATAAAACAATGGTTTTATATTAAAACATTTCTTAGAAAGAAGAAACCAAACTAAAGGACTTTTTAGCTCACCTGAGCACGAAGTGCTCGAGGTGAGCTATTGTGATCGGTTAATGTCCGTCGTCCGTCCGTCCATCCGTCCATAATTACAAAAAATATCTTCACCTCCTAAACTAACAATCAGATTTCAATCAAACTTCACAGAAATGATCCTTAGGTCATGCTCTTTCAAAATACTTCAAAGAATTGAAATTAGTGAAGAACTGTGGTTGCCATGGCAACAGAATGAAAAAAATTAAAAAATCTTCTTCTCCAAAACCGTAAGGCCTAGAGCGTTCATATTTGGTATGTAGTATTGTCTAATGCCCCTCTACCAAAATACTTCAAATTATGGCCCTAGTGTGGAAATTGGCCCTATGTTGTGGGTTCTCGGATTTCACATAGAGATAAAGAAGGAAATCTTCAAAAAACTTCTTGTCCCAAACCGTAAGGGCTAGAGCTTTCATATTTGGCATGTAGCATCATCTAGTGGCCCTATACCAAAATACTTCAAATTATGGCCCTAGTGTTGAAAATGGCCCTATGTTGTGGGTTCTCGGATTTCACAGAGAGATAAAGAAGGAAATCTTTAAAAATCTTCTTGTCCCAAACCGTAAGGGCTAGAGCTCTCATATATGGCATGTAGTATCATCTAGTGGCCCTCTACCAAAATACTTCAAATAATGGCCCTAGTGTGGAAATTGGCCCTATGTTGCGGGTTCTCAGATTTCACATAGAGATAAAGAAGGAAATCTTTAAAAATCTTCTTGTCCCAAACCATAAGGGCTAGAACTTTCATATATGGCATGTAGCATCATCTAGTGACCCTCTACCAAAATACTTCAAATTATGGCCCTGGTGTTAAAAATTGGCCCTATGTTGTGGGGTCTCGGATTTCACATAGAGATAAAGAAGGAAATCTCTAAAAATCTTCTTGTCCCAAACCGTAAGGGCTAGAGCTTTCATATTTGGCATGTAGCATCATCTAGTGACCCTCTACCAAAACACTTAAAATTATGGCCCTGGTGTGAAAATTAGCCATATTTTGTTGGTCTCGGATTTCACATAGAGAGAGAGAGGGAAATCTTTAAAAATCTTCTTTTCCCAAACCGTAAGGGCTAGAGCTTTCATATTTGGCATGCAGCATTATGGTGTTGAGTCTTCTTGCAAGTGGTTGTAGGAAAGAGGTTGATCACCATTATATCTTGAAAAGAGTCAACTCAATACTGATCTGCTAAAATAATAATTAATTTCTTGAGCATCTCTGCAACAATTACAGTAAACTTTGCTTATTACTATATTGCTTAATATGATATATTGCTTATAATGACGTTAATCCCTTGGTCCCAACAGGGTCTCTTTTTATAAGAATATACATCAGTTAAAATGATATCCAGATAAAATGATATGATTTCTTCGGTCCCCTGAGTATCATTATAAGTGGAACCCTATTTTTGGCTGTCGCAGATGTCAACCCGTACCAGGTATGTGCCACTATTGGGAAACACTGAGTCTTTTAACTGCTTTCTGCAATTATTGCCTAATTGTTGTCAACTTTTCATTTGCCTGTCTATCAAAAGGTCATTGCATATCTGATTTATTTTTGGACCTACTCATAAAAAAGGTATAATCACAATATTAAGACTGAATATCAAGGCCATATCTGTGGACGATGGCTTATATGCATTTAAATTTCACAAACACATTTTGATAATTTACAATTTATATACACCAATAGTGTTGGATTTGGGTCTTTGTATGGGTAAAACATCTATTAAGCGACCACTCAAGGGACTGCCAAAACTGGTCACTTTAGAAAATGGTCTCTTAATGCAACAAAAACTTATTCAGATTACATGGAGTGGCAACATTTCTTGCACTCAAATAATACCTTACTTTCAAGAAAAGCATTTGTTGGTAATACTCATTACAATACTCTCACTAAGACGATTGTAATAAGTACTAACAACATGGGATTTAGCTCAGCATAAAGGCTTTAATCCATGGGGCATTCAATTCCAGCTAGTCTTATATATTTCAACAGAGACATTGGAATTCCTATTGCTTAATAAAAGTGTTGGCTTAATAAATGTAGTCGCTTAACTGAGCAAGATCAACTGTATTGCCCTTTGACAAATTGGAATTCATGAACAACTCTGGTTTCCATGTCAACTGCTGAAAAAAAAAAAATCAAACCAAACACAAAGCCTACAACTTAATTGGCAACAGTAGCACTCTTACCAAAGTACATCGAATTGTGACCTTAGGAAAAAAATAAAGTGCTTTGTTGTTGGATCCCAGTTTCCACATCCAAATAAAAGATCTTTTAAAATCTTCTTTCATCCAAACATTAATCCAAAAACTTTCATATTCAGCATGGACTGGTGGATAGTTATGCTCCCATAAGAGCGAGCATATAGTTGCCACTTCGTCTGTCTGTCTGTCCGTCCGAAGCGATTTCTCAACAACCACTTGACGGATCTTGTTTGCTAATAGCATTTACCAAAATTCTTCCTTGGAATCACAAAAAGGCCTTTGTAGTCACAATGTGGGATTAAATATGTAAAGAGTGTATTCTTGGAATCCTCCTGTTCCGTATTGTATGGCCCTGCATCTTGGCTTTAGTCAAGTTTTTATCGATTACGGCGTGGGACCAGCGGATAATCGTACTATGTACATGTATGTTCCGAATGAATAGTTTGTGCTTCGAAAAAGTCGGGGAATACACAGAAACGTCTGGCTAGGTTATTTCAATCCATCTCCAGAACCAAATAATCCTAACAAAACTGAGAATCTTTGAAAGATAAAATCAGACTGGTCAAGACTTAAGCACTGTTTCCATTTATGTATAAATGTACAATAAGTCACGCTCTAAACTGAATAATTGCGCACAAAAAATATGAAGCAAAAAGCGCATGCACCCAGGTGGGCTCTCTGTTGATCGCCAGTGGCGCAAATTTGGGCCAAGTTAGAAAAAAAGTCTCCAAAACTGAAGCACTGGTGAATTCAAAAGTATTTATGATTTCTGCTTTTCTAGCATAAAATTACAGGTTTTGAAGTTATTTGCAACCCTATTTGACAAATTTATGTCAAATCCTGCACAAATATTTTTCCAAAAATTAAATAGCATGAAAAAAAGATCGCTTAAAAAAAAAATTATAAGTTGCATATTTGTTTCTATAAACCTGCTTTACACTTTGTACAGTAAACATCATACTGTTACTAGGTAAAATGTTACGTAGTTTTACAGTAATGCTTTATATAAAAGCAAATGCAAAAAAAAACAATTTTTGATTTTAATCAGTCTCGTTAATTAAATGTTGGTACTGATCCCCGTATGCTGGTACTGGTTAATCTTGATTTTAATCAGTACTGTACTGATGTCATTGAAAATTATCTGGAGCACTGTATCATGATAACTCTGACCTGAGTGTTGGAGTTATCTCCCTGACACTTCGGATGCAGATTATCAGCAGTGCATGCAGCAGTCTTGATTTTTTTTATTCTTTGTTGAAAATTACTTGAAAATTACTTACCAGCAAAAATAAGATTGAGTTTTTCAGAAAACAGGGTCACTAGTTTGATCCCTGGCTTGGCCAGTTTCCTTCCAGTTTGTCATGCCCAAGTCATGTCCATAGATTAAAGGCCAAGGTCCTAGCAACCTAGCAAGGTCAAATGTGTTTGTGTGTGTGGGCGGGGGGGGGGGGGGGGAGGTCCATAACCTTTTTTCCCTATAACTTAATTTCGAAATAACTTTGCACAAATGTTAACCATATCAGTGTTCCCACTGAAAATTTTATTTGGGGGTTTTGTACCCCCTACAATTGAAAAATGGGGGTATAAGAAAAAAAATGGGGGTACAAATTAAAAGAGAAAAATTAATATGCCCACAACTCTAAATTGTTTACTTAATGCCTCATTTTCGATCAGATGCAGAACAATCATATAGATCTACTATGTAAATATACATTTTTAAACGTAACTGATACTTAAAGAATTGTTTGTCAAAGTGTTACCTAGTAGTCTTTATGCTCATCTTTTCACATGCCTTATCTACATTAAACATTGTAGAAGTCTGACTGAAGACTGCTGTATTCAATATGCAGCTTTTTATTTCAGGAGTACACACTTACCCCTTGAGTTGTGGGGGGGGGTCTAGATTTCATATTTGATTTTGAGATTATGACAGTAATGATTCTCAAAGCAATCGATACAGATGATTTGCACCAAAAAAGTTTGTTATATCAAGATATTTGTGGAAATTTACAGCTTACACCTATTAAAAGCTGAAAAGACAGTAGAAAGTGACTGTGATCGGACAATGTAAAATGGAGCATTTTGTTGTGTCATGGGTTTCCGCGTTTTATGGACCGATCAATCTTTCATGTCCGTTCATTTATGGATGTCTTTCTGCATGAATTGAATTCTTTTTTCTACATTTTGAATGGTTCTACAACTAGTGTACCTTGCTCGCCTACGGGAACCCGAATTCTGAATTCCGAAAGCGTCTAAAGTAGGCCTGTATTTCTGAGATATTCCAAATACAGGTTTTCAGACGAAAGACGTTGACATTGACAAAACGCTTTTTTATCGACTGCGTTAAACAAAGGAGAGCTGAAGTAAGGATTTATTTGGAAACAAACGAGTCCCAGTCTGCAATATTATTGATCGCGATAATAAATACCGAGTACGCCGATCATGTAAATATTCTATAAATAGAAAGCTGGAAATCCAAAATGTTTCCGATGATTTATATTTTCTGCAAATCGCACTTGCGTGAGCTGTTCTATGCAGGTGTTTCCTACTTTTTTGTGTGATCTTCTGTATTTTTTGTGCGTGATTTCACGTATAGGTTTGTAATTTTGTACGTGTTTTATTTCATTTATACGTGTTTCACGCACAATTTTGCGTGATCGGGAACTCTGCATATTGAGACCATGTGTCATGCACAAGTCATGTCCATAGGTTAAAGTTCAAGGTCACAGCAAGGTCAAATGTATTCCTTTTTTTTTGGGGGGGGGGGTGTAGGATTCATGTCTGGCCTGTTACTTTTTTAATTATGAATGAATTTCAGTATAACTCTGCGGGATTGTTAACCACATAAAGACAACATATCGTGCCTAAGAACCATCTCAGTGGGTCAAAAGTTTAAGGTCATGCCTTGGTCAAATATGTTTTAAAAGGGGAATTTTGGACAGTTATGTTTGTGTCCCTCATATAACTTTTTGAATTATAAATGAATTTCAGTATTACTTTGCAGAATTGTTGATGCAAAGACAATACGTTACACCAAAGAACCATCTCAGCAGGTCGAAGGTCAAGGTCATGGCAGACTTTCAATATAACTTTGTAACATTGTCATCCACATTATAAACGATGTGTCATGTGCAAGAACCTTATCTGTTAGTCAAAAATCAAGGGCAAGGCAAGGTCAGAAGCATTTGTAAGTGTTGTGTGTGTCCAGAGTCAAAGGTTACAATTTTCTTTAATTGCTTTTGTGGACAGAGCAGAAGAGAGAAATTAATCCTGGTAACCAGCATTTTGTCTAAATGTTTTCTACCCTTTCGATTCCAAATTTGAGCCTCATTTCATTGGTTGTCTAGCAAGCCCAGTAGTTCAGTCTGTTGCATACAGGACTTGAGAGTATAGGGTTGCTGGTGCAAATCCCCAGCTCAGCCAATTTCTATCCAAGGACTGAGGTCGTTGCCACAGGATTCATTCCTCTCTCACCATTGAGCATTGTTTGACAATGGATATGTTGGGAAGTGGCCAGTGGCTTGGGAAGAATGTGTACAGGACTTGAGAACAGGAGGTCACTGGTTCGATCCCCGGCATGGCCAATTTCTTTCTGAGGATTGATGATAGTCATCATGACAGGATTCATTCCTCTCTCACCGCTGACCATTGTTTCGACGATGGTTTTGTGGGAAAGCAGCCAGTGGCTTGGAAAGAATATTGTTTGGAGTACTGGCAAATGAAACTCCAGGAAAGCATGGATAGGTGCTCTGGCCTCCGTGATATAACTGAAATAATGTTGAAAACGGCGTTAAACACCATAAAACAAACCAACAACTTGGGAAGAATGTTTAGTGGAGTACTAGATAACTCTTTACCAAACAACAACACTTAAGAGTAGACATGTTCAAGTTGAAAGCATTTGCAGACCATAGAATAAATGTCACTGAAAATTGAAATTTGATTTTGGAAGGGTAGAAGACATTGTTGTGAGAAAATGATGGTAATCAGCATTTTCTCCTTTTGTTTAAAAAATATTTTCAAAAGTCTTTTTCCTCAGGGTTGTTAAAACCCAGCATTGTGTGGTAAAGGATTAAAGAAATTCAAGAAACGCATGAATATTGCCACGGTGATAAAACTAAAATGTTGGTGAAAGTGGCATTAATGCTTTACAAAATGATAAAAATCTAGACTGTTCCAAATTGAAAGCATTTGCAGACAACAAACTAAATGTTGAACAGTTTAAAAAATTTTCTTTGAAAGGGTAGAAAACATTGTGGGAAAGGGAGAAAATGCTGGTTTCCAACATTTCCTCCTTTTCCCCTGATGTTTTCAAAAGTCCTTTTCCTCAAGGTAGTCAAAATTGGGATTGTGTGGTTAAAGTCATTACTGCCTCCTTAAGCCATTATTAAACTGATCACTTCTTAGATGAGTTTTGTGACAATTTTTTTTTAATTCAATTTGGGCATCCCTACCTTCCCTCATGAATGATAATACCTTGGACAAGTTCGAAATTGGGTCATGTCGGGTCAAAAGTAGGTTACTGGGCTAAATCTTACAAACAACCTGTGCACTCTAGCGGCCACATTTTCAGCCTGAAACTCATGAAACTTGGTCAGAATGTTTGTCTTGATAGTACTTCAGACAAGTTTGAAATTGGGTCATGCCTGGTGAAAAGTAGGTCACTGAGGTAAATATTAGAAAAACCTTGTGTGTACTGTAGAGACCACATTTTTAGCCTGATACTCATGAAACTAGGTCAGATTGTCTGTCTTGATGATATCTCAGACAAATTTGAAATTGGGTCATGCCAGGTCAAAAAATAGGTCACTGGGCTAAACCTCAGAGAAACCTTGTGTGTACTGTAGAGACCACATTTTTAGCCTGATACTCATGAAACTAGGTCAGATTGTCTGTCTTGATGACATCTCAGACATGTTTGAAATTGGGTCGTGCCAGGTCAAAAAGTAGGTCGCTGGGCAAAACCTTAGAAAAACCTTGTGTGTACTGTAGAGACCACATTTTTAGCCTGATACTCATGAAACTAGGTCAGATTGTCTGTCTTGATGATATCTCAGACAAATTTGAAATTGGGTCATGCCAGGTCAAAAAGTAGGTCACTGGGCTAAACCTCAGAGAAACCTTGTGTGTACTGTAGAGACCACATTTTTAGCCTGATACTCATGAAACTAGGTCAGATTGTCTGTCTTGATGACATCTCAGACAAGTTTGAAATTGGGTCATGCCAGGTCAAAAAGTAGGTCGCTGGGCAAAACCTTAGAAAAACCTTGTGTGTACTGTAGAGACCACATTTTTAGCCTGATACTCATGAAACTAGGTCAGATTGTCTGTCTTGATGATATCTCAGACAAGTTCAAAATTGGGTCGTGCCAGGTCAAAAAGTAGGTCACAAGGCTAAATCATAGGAAAACCTTTTGTGTACCATAGAGGCCACTTTTTCAGCCTTACACTGATGAAGATTGGTCAGAATGGTTATCTTGTTGATATTTCAGACAAGTTTGAAATTGGGTCACATTGGATCAAAAAGTAGGCCACTGGGTCAAATCTTAGAAGAACCTTGTGTGCGCTCTAGAGGCCACATTTTAAGCCTGATACTCTTGAAACTTAGAACATTTGTCTTGATAGTACCTTGAAGAGGATCCAAATTGGATCATGATGGGTCAAAATGTAGGTCACTGGGCCAAATCCTAGAAAAACCTTTTGAACACTCTATAGGCCACATTTTCAGCCTGAAATGCATGAAACTTGGTTATAAAGTTTGTCTTGATGATATCTTTGACAAGTTCAAAATGGGGTCACATTGGGTAAAAATGTAGGTCAAGGGGCCAAATCTTAGAAAAACCTTATGTGCACCATAGAGGCCAAATTTTCAGCCTGATTCTCATGAACTTGGTCAGAAAGTTTGTCTTGAATATATCTTGGAAAAGTCCCAGTGTGGGTCACATCTGGTCACAAAGTAGGTCACAGGACCAGATCTTGGAAAAACCTTGTGTGCACCGTATAGGCCACACTCTTAGCCTTATACTCATTGAACTTGGTTATAATGTTTGTCTTAATGATATCAGCACATTTGCCTTAATGTGAAGGTATAAAACACTTCTTTTACCATAACCCCTTCTTTTATGCTAACATACTGGTATTACATAAACTACAACATATATAACATGCACATAAAGATTAGTATTTTATAAAGGTATATTTCCAATATTTACAGACAAACCATCATATTCATACATATTGATATTACATGAAGTACATATATTATATAACATGCACATAAAAAGATATTGTATTAAGGTATATTTCCAATATACGCAGGCAAACCATTGTATTGTTATGGTAAAATTCAAGTGCTTCTTGCATGAACGTAAAAGGTCAACGCATGTGGCTTCTTTTTATGAAGGTAAAACAACTTTATATTAAATAAAGTGATTCAGATTATCCGTGACATTCATTCACTCAAGCGCTTGCTGCACAGCAAGCGTTTGCAAACGGATTTTACTCCTAAATGATAGATAGCGGGAAACACCTGCAAACCATTACAAAATCAGCAACATCTAAAGGTTTTACTCCATGGAACAAAATATTATGTGAAATTTACCATATATAAAGCATACTTGTTAGAATTTCACTCCTAGAATTACTTGAACTGAATAGGAAGTAGCAATAATGGATGAACCATGCTCTGTGAAAAGAGGGCTTAATGCATCTGCATACAGTATCACCTCAAGTCAACCTGCGCAGTGCATGAAAGCTGACCTGGGTCGAAATCTTTTTCTTTTGGTCAATTTTCGGTATGTCAGAGGACCAGTCTACCTCATGAATTTTATGGATCCATAATTTTCTGATGACTTACTTGGTATAATGCATCACAGAGATGCATTGAGCCCGCTTTTGCCAGAGCATAGTTCTTATATTATTTAACGATGCCTAGATTAATTGATCTAGATGGAACACTTACCGATAAAACGACTCTTTCCACACCTATTGTCACTGCTTGAAAGAGCATCTCTTCTTTCCTAAAGTATGAAACAAGTACTTACTTTGATTTATGTTGTTTTTTTTTAGCTCGCCTGAGCACAACATGCTCAAGGTGAGCTTTTGTGGTTGTTCGAAGTCTGTCCTCCATCAAGGGTCATCTCTCGTCAACATTTACCTTATGGACACTCTAGAGGCCACATTTCTTACTCAAAGGACCTGAAAATTGATGAAATCTCGGATAAGTTTGAATTTGGGTCACCTAGGGTCATAAACAAGGTCACTTGGTCAAATTAAAGAAATACCATTTGGGCACTCTAGAGGCCACATCTTGTGCTCAATTGACTTGAAAATTGCTCAGAATGTTTGTCTCAGATGAGTTTGAATTTAAGTCACCTGGGGTCATAAACTAGGTCACTAGGTCAAATTAAAGAAACACCTTGCGGACGCTCTACAGGCCACATTTTTTTGCTTAATTGACCTGAAAATCAGTCAGAATGTTTGTCTTGATGAAATCTCGGATGCGTTCGAATTTAGGTGACCTAGGGTCATAAACTAGGTCACTAGGTCAAATTAAAGAAATACCTTGTGGACACTCTAGACGCCACATTTCCTACTCAATTGACCTGAAAATTGGTCAGAATGTTTGTCTTCATGAAATCTCGGATGAGTTTGAAATTGGGTCACCTGGGGTCATAAACTAGGTCACTAGATCAAATTAAAGAAATACCTTGTGGACACTTTAGAGGCCACGTTTCATACTCAATTGACCTGAAAAATGGTCAGAATGTTTGACTTGATGAAATCTGAGATGAGTGTGAATTTGGGTCACCTAGGGTCATAAACTATGTCACTAGTTCAAAGAAATACATTGTGGGCACTCTAGAGGCCACATTTTTTGCTCAATTGACTTGAAAATTGGTCAGAATGTTTGTCTTAATTAAATCCCGGATCACTTCGAAATTGGGTCACCTGGGGTCATAAACTAGGTCATTAGGCCAAATTAAAGAAATACCTTGTGGACACTCTAGAGGCCACATTTTATGATCAATTGACCTGAAAATTGGTCAGAATGTTTGTCTTGATAAAATCTGGGATGAGTTTGAATTTGGGTCACCTGGGGGTCATAAACTAGATCACTAGGCCAAATTAAAGAAATACCTTGTGGACACTCTAGAGGCCACATTTCTTACTCAATTGAGCATTCTGCCTATTTTGATTGACAGGTCCTATCAGCCAATCAAAAAGAAGTATAGTGTGTCATGTAAACATAAGGGTCAGACTTAGTGACAGACTTTACTATTGACAATGTAATTAACCAAATGACAGATGATAGATCGCTCCTCCCACTGATGTCACGTGACCCACAAATCTAAAAACATAGACAAACATTACCCAGACACGAGGGCTTAGCTAGGAAACATATGCAAGTTACCAGAAGATACTTTAACACGAAATAATTGTTCAAGATAAAATAAGCATTGGAACAATTTGAGAAAAGGTAGTTACATCTTTTGGATGTAGGTTTTTCGAAGTTTTATAGGTGAAAATTGAAATAGAGACTGTTTATTTCGAAGTCAGTTGACTTACACCTCTTACGCCACTTACGTTTGATAATGTAGGTACAATACGTGTACATGTAACTCGTGCTTCCTAAATATTTCTTAAAGTCATTGGCCTTCAAATGCAATTCATCTTTTACCTGGACAAAAATAAGCTTTTTCAAAGTTACAGAGATTTTTCCATTACTTAGTCCGTGATATATGCTTCAATAATTTCACCACAAATTGCAAGAAATTTTACATTACCAAATGAAATATACATGTTTTTAACAGGGCAATATGATTACCAGATGTTTGAATTGAAATTAGAAGATACATTAACAAATGATAGGTTTACCAAATTGATTTTTTCAAGTTTGAGGGAAAAACCTGAGGAGAAGAATAAAAAGAATAAAAACATGAAATATATTTCTAAGCATTCGCCGGTAAATACTATGCTGTAAGAGTAATAGAAAAATAAATTGACTTACACATTGAACATGTATAATCCAAATTTCAAACACTAATAATCGTTGAAAGGGGTTATAGACGGTCACAAAGGGTCAGACTGATATGACGTGTGTGTAATTTTACAAGTAGGACAGTACCAGACGCTTTTGGGGTGCTATACCGATATCAAAGGAATACCGCATAAACCCTTGCTCCACGTTTTGCGTAAAAAGTGGCAACATGTACAACAAATCAAACGAAAATGGCTTGATTGGTACCTAATTGATTTTCAATAAATAAATAATAGTTTAAGGGAGTTTAAAAGATTGAAAATAAAGGGAGGGGAAAGATGGTTTTATATATATATAGGGTGGCATATCGTCTTTAATTTAACAGGCTTTAAGTTTGCATTCATAGATATGTTAAAATACAGAGACCAATGGGAACAACGTTTTTAATGGTTTACTGATGGAGCAAGATGGCATTTATTTTTAATTTAAACAAATGTCAAAACTGTGCCTACATTGCATTTACTTTAAAAGCGGGGGGGGGGGGGGGGGGGGTTCAGTCTTTCAGGAAAGAAAAAACGGTTATGCCAAACTGTTTTGTTAAACTACCTGTATTGAAATCTAACAGCACGTACATCTTTTAAATTCCAAACCATTTGTTGTAGAAAGTCGTAATCTTTACATACAAAACGAGCGACAGGAAAAAAGGTATTTTATTGACAGCCACTTGTCACCCTGTTTCAAAAATAAGTTGACATTGCGAACGTCATCATATGATTCTTGTTGTGATACTTTAGAGAGCATTCATATTTTATTCATGTTTCATAAAGACGATTGCATGTGACTGTTAATGTCACTTTTGCCTGGTTCGAACGATTGTTTGTTTTCCCAACAATTATTGTTGCCTTACTGATAAATGCATGTCCATTCCAAATCAGTATAATCCTTACAATCACCCAAGGGACCAAACATTCCCCTAATTTAAAAGTTTTTTTTTTTCAACATACATCCGTTAAAAATACGACAAACCCTCTAATTGATTACTTACAATAAACTTCTTGATTTTCACTCAAACAGGTGTTACAGGTGTTAATTACATCTATACCAGACAACAAAAGATTAGATTCGTCTGATTTGAAAACATTTGCTGTCGACAAATTAAAAGTTGCTCCAGTGATGAGATTTGTCCTTGAAAGGGTAGAAAACATCTAAGGAAAGAGAGAAAGTTTTCAAAAGTTTCCCTCTTCAAGGTCGTTAAAGCACAGGTTTGTGTGGTAAAGGGTTAGATTGTAAATCCTCTTCTCATATTGTTTACTGTCAAACTGACATGTTATATACTAACAAAATGTTTTAAAAACTTATGCTTCTGTTGTAAGTTATGGATAATGTCGACAGCAATCTATTCACAATGTATTTTTAATTTAGATGCTGTGACCAAACATGGAATTACGAACATATTTGCGCTATTTTCATTTTTCAGTTTCGCATAAATATGACATTATTCAGAGTATTTTTTCTTGTGACTTTGCCTATTTAGTCCAAACTGAAAAGAACTTTGGGAAAAAAGCTTTGGGTGTCAGATATTATGCAATACCATTAGTACTTTGATATGTAATTGGTGTTACAGGATTGGCCTCCCTTGGGGGATCATAAATTATGGCTGAATCATTAAAATGTCTCAACCTGACCAGGCCTTAGTTTTATTGTCCCTATAAATCTTACATGGTGTTAGAAGTGAGATCATCCTGCCAGATTGATAGCTTACCCGCCACAGAAATAAAATATGGAAGGTTTGCATGGTAGCATCCCCTCTATGAATTGGGAGTCAAACGATTTGACCAATGCATGGAAAACGTTCTCCACCCACGTATATTTCATGTTCAAAGGTCCCCTCAAAGAGAAGGAGGAGGAAGAGAAATGTGCGTACTTAATGATTTGGGTTGGTGAGCATGGCAGAGAGGTTTATGGCACCTGGGATTTGACAGAGGACCAAAAGAAATCGATCAATTACCTGAAAACAAAATTTGAAGAATATGTCAAGCCCAAAACGAACACTGTTTTTAACAGGTACAAATTCCAGTGTAGGGTTCAGCTAGATTCAGAGACCACAGACAGTTTTGTAACTAACTTGAGACTATTAGCCAAAGATTGCGACTATGGTGACCAAACAGACAATCTAATAAGAGACCGTATTGTATTTGGCATCAGCAGTGACAAAGTAAGAGAAAAACTCATTAGTGAAGGTTCAACCCTTACACTAGAAAAAGCTATAGACATATCACGTTCATATGAACTGTCACAGAAACAAATTAAGTCGATGGCAAAAGGTGAAGACCCAAATGTCAATACAATAAAGCCCTCTAACAGTAAAAAAGCATTGCCAGCACGAAAGTCAAGAAAAAAGGTGCCAAGTGGCAAAAAGAAAGATGAACATGTCTGCAAAAGGTGTGGGAATAGTCATGAAAAGCAAAAATGCCCAGCATGGGGTAAAACATGTAACCATTGCCACAAAAAGAATCGTTTGCTAAAATGTGTCTTTCTTCACAAGATAAAAAGGTCCATGAAGTGATAGAAGAGTATGACTTTGAAGCGCTATATGTTGGTGCGTTGCACACAAATCAAAAGAGAAAGAAACAATCGGATACTTTCACAGAAACTTTAGAGGTAAACAGTAAGCAAATAAATTTTCAATTGGACACAGGAGCCAGATGTAACGTGCTTACAAGGTCAGACTACTCCAAATTAGAGCTGAAGAAGAAACTCAATAAAGCTGATGTTGCCTTAAGGTCATTCTCGGGCCACAGGATCATTCCGGATGGGATGGTTACTCTTAGTCTCAGATGTAAAGATCAGTTCTATGACACAGTGTTCTACATTGTTGATACTAGGTCGCAGTCTGCTTTAGGTGGTGAAACTGCTGAAAAAGTAGGGTTGATCAAGAGAATCAATCAGATACAGAGTGAGTTTGAAAATGTGTTTCAAGGTCTTGGTTGTTTACCGGGAGAGCATTCATTGAAAATCGACAAATCAGTCCCACCAGTTGTACATCCACCAAGAAAAGTGCCAGTGACATTGAAGGGAAAAGTCAAGCAAGAGCTTGATGAAATGGAGAAAATGGGTGTAATTGTGAAGCAGAAAGATCCTACTCCTTGGGTTAATAGCATGGTCACAGTCATGAAAAATAATGGCCAAATTAGAATATGTATCGACCCAAAAGATCTTAATCGTGCTATTAAAAGGGAACATTTTCCTATGAAAACGATTGAAGAAGTTGTCGCAGACATGCTAAATGCAAAGATTTTTTCAAAATTAGATGCAACTTCAGGTTTTTGGCAGTTAAAACTTGATCATGAAAGTTCCCTATTGACTACCTTTAATACTCCGTACGGAAGGTATCGTTTTTTACGTGCTCCGTTTGGAATTTGTAGCATACCAGAAATCTACCAAAGAACAATGACTGAAATATTAGAAGGTATTGAAGGTTGTGAAGTGATAGTAGATGATATTTTGGTATGGGGCTCAAATATGAAAGAGCATGACATTAGATTGAAACAGGTTTTAGACCGAGCAAAAGCATATAATTTGAAGCTCAGTGAGTCTAAATGTGAATTTAGGAAAGAAGAAGTGGAGTATTGTGGTCATTTATTGACTAAAGATGGGTTAAAAGTTGACCAATCAAAAGTGCAGTCAGTATTAGATATGACAGAGCCACAGAACAAAAAAGAATTGCAAACATTCTTAGGTTTTGTCACTTATCTGCAAAAATTTATGCCCAGCATGTCTGACACTAGTGATTCTTTAACCCTTTCCCAAACGACAAATTTTGGACTGACCCAAACTGAAAGAGTCTGCAGACAACAATTTAAAATTTGTTGAAAATGGCAGAAAGTTCTCATAAAGGGTAGAAAACAGTGTGGGAAAAGGAGAAATTGTTCGTTACGAGCAATTTCTCTTTTTCCCACAGTGTTTTCAAAAGACTTGTACTGCAGACATGTGAAAACCAGGGCTTGTTTGGGAAAGGGTTAAGAGTATTACTCAGGAAATGATGTCAGTTGGCACTGGGAAAAGGAACAAAAAATGGCTTTTCAAAAGTTAAAGGAAATGGCTACCAATACCCCAGTTCTTCAATACTATGATCCTAAAAAAGAGCTAATTTTAAATGTTGACTCTAGTTCAGTAGCTTTAGGAGCAGTCTTACTTCAGGAAAATCAGCCAGTTGCTTATGCTTCCAAATCGTTGACTACTACTCAGAAAAAGTATAGTCAATTAGAAAAAGAAACATTAGCAATCCTATTTGGCTGCGAGAAATTTCATAATTTTCTCTATGGCAAAAGTTTTGTGGTAGAGTCTGATCACAAGCCTTTAGAGCAGATATTTAAGAAGAGTGTTATGGAAGCACCCCCCAGAATTCAAAGGTTTGCCATGTCCCTTCAGAAATATGATTTTGAAGTGATTCACAAACCAGGCAAATCAATGTACATTTCTGACACATTGTCAAGACTCTGTCAGGAGAAATATCATGAAAGTATGTTACCAGAAATTGAAATCAATGAGTTGTATATCAAATCACACTTGCCTATGGCACCCAAGAAGTATGAAGAGTTGCAAAATGAAACATTGAAAGACAAAGAGTTAAGTCTTTTGAAAACATTCTGTGAAAATGGTTGGCCTAAGACAAAAGGTAGAGTGCAATTTGAAGTGAAGCCCTATTGGCAATTTAGAAATGATATTACATGTATAGATAACATTCTGTTCAAGGGGTACAAAGTTATTATTCCTTATAGTAAAAGGGAAGAAATGTTGAAATTGATACATGAATCACACTTGGGTATAGTTAAATGTAAGGCTCGTGCAAGAGAGTTTATGTACTGGCCAGGTATGGTTTCACAAATACAGGATACAGTCGAGAAATGTGAAATTTGTGCATTGAACAACAAGAAGGCAAACCATAAAGAGCCTATGATTCCTAGTCATTTACCAAACAGACCATCTTCAAAGATTGGAGCTGATCTGTTTGAGTTAAATGGACAACACTACTTACTCACTGTAGATTACTATTCAAAGTGGCCAGAGGTAGAAAAGCTTGATGGCTTAGAAACTAAATTTGTTATTGCTTATTTGAAAAAGCAGTTTTCAAGATTTGGCAATGTTGATGAAGTAGTTACAGATAATGGTCCACAATTTTCTAGTGTGGAGTTCAAAAGATTTGCTGAGGATTACAATTTTGTTCATTCTACTATCAGCCCACACTATAGTCAATCCAATGGTCAGACTGAAAGGTTTGTACAAACAGTAAAGAATTTGCTAAAAAAGAGTAAAGACCCTTACAAAGCATTACTTGACTATAGAAACACGCCTTTAGAAGGTGTTATGTTGTCACCTGCACAATTGCACATTGGACGCAGACTAAAGTCAAGTTTACCTGCAACAGCAGAGTTGTTAAGACCTCAACAAGTCAAAAATGAGTCTGTAATGGAAAAGTTGTCATCACGTCAACTAAAACAGAAGTATTATTATGACCAAAAAGCTGGAAATATGCATTCTGAGTTAAACCAGGGTCAAAAGGTAATGATTCAGCATAATAAGCAGATGATTCCTGGAAAGGTCATTAAAGAGCATGATAAGCCACGGTCATACATTTTGCAGACAAATGAAGGTAGAACTTTGAGAAGGAACAGAGGTCATATTAAACCCACAAGGGCAGAATTTACCTCTCGTCCTGAATTAATTAATGACAGGAAAGATAGTAAAAACAGTGAGATAGCAGGAGCAAGTGAAAACATTGTAAGAAAAGATGAAACGTCAATCACTGAAAAAAAGTCTATCCAAAAGTCAAGTCAGTCAGAATCTAGTCCTGTAAAACCACAAAGCATGAGTACTAGATCAGGTAGAGTGATAAAGGTCCCAGATAAATACAAAGATTTTGACTTGAACTCGGTGATGTACTCGGAGAATTATCTGTAAAAGGTTAAGATAGCTAGCTGATTGATTAGTTTGATTGAAAGACAAGTAGTCTTGGTTTGTTTCATGTATGTTTTGTCTTATATAAAAAAAATTCAGGTTTGATATATTACAGATATTTTGGTATGACTCTTTCGTCATGGTTTCAAATTCAGTACTTTGACTCTGAAAGTATACTGTCTTAATGAAGATATTCTTTCATCATGAAAATACTGAATTCTTCAGAGAAAGAGGGATGTCAGATATTATGCAATACCATTAGTACTTTGATATGTAATTGGTGTTACAGGATTGGCCTCCCTTGGGGGATCATAAATTATGGCTGAATCATTAAAATGTCTCAACCTGACCAGGCCTTAGTTTTATTGTCCCTATAAATCTTACATTGAGTACTTTAATTATAGCAAAACATAAGCTGGAATAAAATTGAAATAATCTCTCTTTCTCTATGTATTTGACGCCTTTTTCTGGTTTGTTTGTCTGGCATAACAACTGAAATACCGCATTATTAGGGTAGGCATGCCAAACTTGCATTTGCAGAAAGGTCAATTGACCTGAAAATTGGTCAAAATGTTTGTCTTGATGAAATCTTTGACGAATTCGAATATTGGTCACCTAGGATTATTAAGTAGGTCACTAGGTCAAATTAGAGAAATACCTTGTGGGCACTCTAGAAGCCACATTTTTTACTCCGATAACTTGAAAATTGGTCAGAATATTCGTGTTGATGAAATCTTGGATGACTGTGAATTTGGGTCACCTAGGTTTATAAACTAGGTCACAGGTCAAATTAAAGAAATACCTTGTGGGCACGCTTGAGGCCACATTGTTTGCTCAATTGACCCGAAAATTGGTCTGAATGTCTTGGTGAAATCTAGGATGAGTTCAGAATTGGGTCACCTGGGGACATAATCTAAGTCACAAGGTCAAATTACCTTGTGGGCAGTGTAGAGGCTACATTTATTGCTCAGTTGTCTTGAAAATTGGTCAGAATCTTTGTCTTAAGTGCTCATAAGGTATTTCTTTACTCTGACCTTGTGACCTAGTTTATGACCCAAGGTATCCCAAATTCGAACTCATCCAAGATTTTATTAAGACAAGGATTTGATAGTTGTCCTCGCCGCCGTAATATAGCTGAAATAATGTTGAACACGGTGATAAAAAACATTTAGTTCAATCATTCAACTAACCAATCAATCAATCAGTACTCATATCGAGGGTTACAGGTAAAGAGGTGTATATGCGGTTTTCAGGGCCAAAATTCACTTTTTTGCATAGGAACAATTATTATTTGTATATCTTCCTTTGGAAAAAAAATACCTAAGCTGTAACATGAATACTTTTAGAGTTATGACCAAATCTATACCGTGATATTTTGTACAATGAGTTTACATTGCACGGTAAAAGGGGTTATGTGTGCACACGTCGCCCTCTTCCGCCATGTATGAGTCAGAATATTTGTCTTGATGACATCTAAGACAAGTTCAAAAACCTAGGTCACCAGGTCAAATTTTAGAAACTCCTTCTGTACACTCCAGAGGCTACATTTCAGTTCAGTACTCATGAACATTGGTTGGAATGTTTGTCTTGATGAGTTCGAATATGGCATGCCAAGTCAAAAACTTGGTCACCAGGTCAGATTTTTCAAAAGCCTTGTGAACTCACCAGGAACTACATTTTCAGTCCAATGTCTTTGTATTTGTTTAACACAGTTTTAATAGCTAAGATCATATCACGGTGGCCAGTGCACCTACGCATGTGTTTCCTGGCTTTCTCACACCAGTACTGACTCAACTTTCATTTTAAGCCACTGTCTACTATGTCGCATTAGAGGCAAGAGGGCCAAAATCGCAAGAAAGAAAGTTTGCCGCAACCCGATATCAAACCTGCAACTGCCTGCAACTAACAGGTCAGGAGTCAGATATGCTTATCACTGAGCTACCCGGCCGGACTTTTCAGTCCAAAACTCACGAAACTTGGTTAGAATGTTTGTCTTGATGATATCTTACACGAGTTTGAATATTGGTTATTTTGGGGAGAAAACTAGGTCACCGGATCAAATCTGTGAAAACCTTGTTTATGCTCTAGAGGCCACTTTTTTGGTCCAATACTCATGAAAGTTTGTTAGAATGTCTGTCGTGATATCTCAGACGAGTTTGGAAATGATTATTTGGGTCAAGCAGTCTCAGATGAGTGACTTTCAGGCCATCATAGCCCTCTTGTTTTTGTATGTTTGCATTTGTGTGTGTGTGTGTGTCATTTTTTCCATACCAGGAATACTTTAGTTATTAACAATTGCTTAGTGTCAGTCTTGCATTCATTCGACATTGAAATGTGTGCTCATTCTTCCTACAAATAGTTATTTCATGTTGCGATCTGACCTTGATCTAGACTGTTGGCAAAATCACCTCCAAGCAGCAAGAGTTATCCTCATATACAACCATAATACATGGTAGCCCAAAGTTTGACCTTCCCGAAAAGATGGGTCAAATGACGCTAATAATTTAAACATAATTTGTAGTATTTCTGATAGTGATCACCCAAACCAAACTATAATATACCCTGACTTCTGGCTGTTGAAAAGATTTCATTTTTAGCTCCACTCAGGGCTCGAAATTAACTTTTTTTGCCACTAGCAAATTTTTGCTAGTGGACAAAATTTTTACTAGCAAAAATTGACTCTCACTAGCAAATTTTACTATATTGATGGAAAAAATGTGAAAACAGGCTGTGTACGAATTGTAATTGGTATGAATCATCATTATTTCCTACTCGAGACTTATAGTGTTCCAAGCTATTAATAACTGTACGAAACACACTATAGATCTTTCAATATTTATGGTTAAAACAATGTTTTACTATTACCGATAACGTTTGATCCGGATTGTATAGACAACAATCGGTGCAGTAGATTTTCGTAACATTTCCCTCGCTGTCACTTTCATAACGGAGAGATAGTCTATGTGCAGATCATGCTCCCACTTCTTTACTGTTTTTTCAGAAGGCATCTTACTCTTGGATTGTTTTTTCTCTGGAGATTTGGAAGATTTGGCTTTACTTGAAGAAGCCTGGCTAACTGGCTGAAAAAAACTGGAAATTGTCCGCTTAGACATTGTTGTCATCTGCTAAAAATAGACTGGTTTACCATTTGCAAAAAATGCCATAGTCGAATGGAACCATAAACCAGTCAGCATGGTATAAAACGCAAACCAGTCACAACTGGGTCATTACGGTTGGCAAACAAATTTTCATTTGTACTCGCAAAAAAATGCTAGTGGTCATAAAATCTACTCGCAAAATCAATTTTCCACTTGCATTTTGCGAGTTTGCTAGTGTTAATTTCGAGCCCTGCCACTGGCCGAAGGCCAGCAGGCTTATGTTATGGCCCGGTGTCCGTCGTGCGTCCGTCTGTCTGTCCGTCCGTGTGTTAACGTTTATTTCAAACATCTTCTTCTCTGAAACTACCCATCCAATTTTCATGAAACTTCACAGAAATGATCCTGCCATGGTCCTCTTCAGAATTTCTTGAAAGAATTTGATTCCTTCAAAAACTGTGGTTGCCATGGCAACAAAACTGAAAAATATTGGAAATCTTTAAAAATCTTCTTGTCTGAAACCATAAGGCATAGGGCTACCAAATTTGGCATGTAGCTTTATGTAGTAGACCTCTATCAAGTTTCTTCAAATTATAGCCCTGGGGTCAAAATTGGCTCTGCCCCAGTGGTCACAAGTTTTACATAGGCTTATATAGAGAAAAATTTAAAAATCTTCCTGTACCTAGCCATAAGGCCTAGAGCTACCAAATTTTGCATGTTGCTATATCTAGTGGGCCTGTACCAAGCGGGCCAAAATTTTAGCCCTGGGGTCAAAATTGGCCCTGCCGCAGGGGTCACAAGTTTTACATGGGCTTACATAGTGACAACTTAAGAAATCTTCCTGGTTTTTTTTTGAAATTAGCCTTGCATCAGGGGTCTTATGTTTTACAGAGGCTTCATATGGACAAAACTTGAAAATCACCTTATTTATAACCATACAGCATAGACTTGTATTATTTTGGCATGTGGCTTTATCTTGTGGATTGATTGATTGTATGGTGTTTAACGCCGTTTTCAACATTATTTCAGTTATATCGCGGCGGCCAGTGCACCTATCCATGCTTTCCTGGAATTTCTTTGACCAGTACTCCGCACAATATTCTTTCCAAGCCACTGGCTGCTTTCCCACATAGCCACTGTCGAAACAATGTGGACCTCTACCAGGGTTCAAGTAATTATCTCTCTGGGATCAAAAATGGCTTTGCCTTATGGGTCTCAACTTTCACATGGGCTTTTACAGAGAAAACTTTGTAAGTCTTCATTTTGAAACCATTTGGCTCAGAATTTAAATGTTTATTTATGGTTTATATTTATAAGCCAGTGGAGCGATACAGGGCCATCATGGCCCTCTTGTTTTTTTTTTTCATAAATGCAGAAATGATCGCCATCTTGTAAAATGGCCAGAATCTTTTTGTAAATTTTCATTGCAAGCCTTCAAAGAAACTGGTTATGATCTGATAAAATTTTGCTGATGTCTGTCCATCTGTCTGTCTATATCTTTCCCCTCAATTTAAGCATTATAGAAGCCCCAATGGCTCACAGTTGAAATTATGATCAGACTCTGTACTGTTCGCATGAAGAAGGCTGGGACCCTAGGTGACATCTTGATTGCAGAACTAAAACTCGGTCGAGACCAATGTTACAAGATGACAACCGATTCGTGACAAAAAGATATGGTTGTTTTTTTTTTTTAACAATTCTACAGTTTATGATTGGAGCATAATAGTCTACAAATGTTCAATTCAGTGGCTGAAAGACGGGGGGACAAACTGACCAACCGACCGACTGACCGACCGACTGACAGTATTTAGAACCTCGCTTTTTGAAATGTGATTGAGCTGTACATGAACGTTAATGATAATTTTACCTCCACTTACGGTATTAAAATTCAATTAAGAAGATATTACTCAATGCATTGTTATCAAATTATACCAAATTCTGCGATTTTGTAACACTTGAATGAGAAGGAGGGAGTGACGGATGGATGGACGGTCAGACAGACAGACAGATCAGAAGACAGAAGAGGGAGAAGATAGACAGACAGACAGACAAATAAATTGCTTGCTTGATTGAATCAATAAATAGCGTTGAACACCGCTTTCAACATTATTTAAGTCATATCAAGGCAACAGCTCGCTTATTCATGTATGTCCTGGGTTACACCAGTGCTAGGCTGTGGCTCTGAAGTGTCTTGCCCAAGGTTACTCCCATGAAAATCCAAGTGCTTACAATGAGGCTCGAAACCGGTGCCTCCCGATTGCGAGTCCAACACTTTACCACAGAGCCACACAGGACCAAGACAGACAAGGAGAGGCAGGGAGGGGACAGACAAAAAGAGTCAGACAGGGGCAGATAGATGGATGGGCGTAATGATAGACTGACAGACAGTTTGATAGAATTTTTAATACTGTAGACTATAGATTTTACTTTTACAAGAATCGGACCAAAAATATTAAACTTTACAAGGGGTGTCATATGAAACTGACGTTTGATGGACACTGGCATTTTATGATGTGCATGCATACTATTTGTACTTAGTCACACCAGGGTGGGTTTTGGCACGAAACTAGGACGGTGCGTTAGTAAAAATCTCCACGTGAAAATCTACATTATATAATGATGTTTCACTGCATATAAAGAAAAGATACCCACATGTATTGAATTTTTACGTCCATATAATGACGGGTACACTCTACCGTATAAGTTCGAGAATTTTACTATCTCAATATAATAGATTCTGTGCATATATTGGAAATTTGCCTTCACATACATGTATCTAAATTTTGCCTTAATGTAATTGAAAATCTACAATATAGGTAAAAACTTTGTGTACATAACCAGAAGTTTTGAGTTTAAGCGTTGCTATTTCATGTACATGTATAAAGGTTTCACCTTTGTATAAAGCTATTATATTCATGTCATTTCCATATTTCGGCATGTAATATGTTACTGCCTTCATCCAAAGGACTGTGCCTTTGCATCATAAACTTTCACCTTTTGAAAATTTATCTTAAACAATACATAATTAGCTGTTTGCCTTATCGACATATTCTTTATAAACATGTGAGAGATGCTACAGTTTATGTAATTATAAGTGGTATGTGTTTATAAATGAAGAAATTATGTTTCAAAAACAGTCATTTCTGCCCATACAGACCTAAATGCAGCTCATTGTAAACATTTGCCTTCATCCCAAACTATGTCATGTTCAAATCATGAAATTGTATCTTTATATAATAGAATGATATCTCAATACTACGAAATCTCGTTGTATCAGACAGCTAAGGCGTTCCATAGTAACCCATGTAGAGAAGAGTATATCATACTTTAACAGCTTTTCATTTAGTGAAAAAAAAAAACATTTGGGGAGTATCAACCATCTCTGGTGGCTCTTGTTATGACTGCACACAGTAGCAATTACTACCTATTGAGTCACTCACCACAATGAATAATGCATTGTAAGAGTGTTTTGTTGTATAAAATTTTAAAAAAAAGTGAACATTTTCTGTGTCAAAGGAAAACCGCTTCTTCTGCACAATTTTCTGTTCATTGTGTCGCTGGTTTAATGCATGTTGCATATTGTTTGGAAAAGAAACCCATGACAGTCAGAGTACAGGTTTTCATTCTATGGAATAACTAAGATTTTTAGCATAGCTGTTTTTGAGGAAAATGTTTAGGTATTTTCATAGCCCTGGTGCCAACTGCGTCGTCTGTGTTGTCATGCCAAAACTGTGGCATTGTATAATATCTCTGTCATTACCAAGGATATTTTCTTTGAACTCAGACTAGTGTTAACTATCAAAAGGGAAACCAATATAAGAAGGGCAAGCTGTTAACTATCATGAGGGGAACCCTTACAACTGGGGCAGGTAACCATCTAAATATAATTTCTCACACAGTAATGCCTTTTTTTTTCACATATACAATTCTCACTAAAAGCAGCTGCAGCTGAGCAATGGCACAAACATTTGGTTCTCTAGTCTTTTTTTTCCTCTTCTTCTTTGCAAAAGATGACGAAAAAGAGAAGAAAATTTCTGGAATGTGAAAAAAGAAACAAAAATCTTCTCATATACCAAACTTGAAGTATTAAATAGAGATGCATGAAATCAATTTGGTGTGAAACCAGTTTCTTTTTTTTTAATCACACAGAGGTGTGTTTTCAGCCACAAATAAAATGTCTCTCAAATCTGTATTAGTTCTGTTTGTTAATTCCACATTTTGAAGAGTGGGATGAAATCATTTCAACTGGTTTTTTAAATATTACTAGTGCAGTGGAGTCCACTTAATTGCAACCTGTTTATCGGGTTTTTTGGCTATTAGCAAGAATTAGCCCAGCACCGAGCCTTTTCCTGTATAGACAACTTCAATTTTAACAGTTAACCCTTTACCACACAATCCCGAGTTTTGACGACCCTGAGGAAAAAGCCTTATGAAAACCTTGCACAAGGTTTCTACACTTTCTCTCACAATTACCATCATTTCAGCAAAATGTAATATGTTGTCTGCAAATGCTTCGATTTTCACAAGTCTAAAATTTTGTTGTTCGGTAGAGTTAATCAGATCCCGTAAATTGAAAATTTCGGTTTTTTGCCACAAAAATCTTGCAAAAGATTTGAAATTATAGTGTTTATTAGCAATTTTGTGGCATAGGGCAAAGACAAATTGCAATCTTTTAGATAAAAGTCAAATGTTGAAGCGCACAAAGACTCAAAGTTATAAACCATTGCTACAAATACTTCATACAAATAACAAGTCCATGTTGACCTTGAATTATCATTTTCATGATTTAATAATAAAGGACATGAATTCTTGCCTTGTTTTATGTTATCCTTTTAATTTTATAAAGCGTAATGACGGTTGCAAAACGTCTCCAACTTGCCAACATTTTGAAACAGGATCATGTTTAATCAGAGGCCACATGTTTGAAAGCATTGCAGTGGCAATTTGCTTTGCAGTGAACTATACTGGTTGTCGATCTTCATATCAACTAAAAATAGGACAGTTACGCGAGATAACGGGTACCAGATAGTGCACATCAATACAAAAGCACTCGTGAAATGAAAGCGTAATTTTCAAGTAGGGAAAATGGGGGAACTGTGTCTATTTCGATGTTGTTTTGGTCACAATATGTAAAACATAAGATCCAGAGTAGATCTAAGATCAGAGTGCACATTCTGTGCAGCCAAATCTTGATCTACACTTTCTGCGAAAGCAAGTGAAGCCAATTTCAATTCTTCACCTATTAAAGAGAAAGAGCGATCGTAACAGCTTATCACTTGTCAGATCATAATTTACAAACTATGAAAAATAAATGAAACTGTTTGTCTCTGTAATTGTCGTCGTTAAACCAGTTTGTGACAAACAATTTGACGACAGGCATGAATGTATGCTGGCTTGAAATTCATGTGTGAAAAACAAAGAAAATAGTTACGTATGTAGGTCTGGTTTGAATGGTATGGCTCAAATTCATACGATAAAATGGAACCGTCTGTAGGGCAATCAGTCTGTGAAGTCACACAGAATTTACCCACCCACTCAACCGCACAGGTTGCAAGTCGAGCATGGGATACAAATGAAGGGGTCAAACTTCATAATCTGCAGACATTGCCCAAAGCAATTAGTACTGTTATTTCTCTACAACGAACACAATCTTAGTGTGAAAAGCCAACTATGACTTGTAATATTTTAAAGATTAACACCTGCAACAAACCACTGAATTACACAAAAGGAATATCCTACATAAAGATTGGCAGTTTAAATGCAAGATCAGTGAAAAATAAAACTTTATCAATATGCAATTACATTCTGTCCAATAAATTCGACATTGTTGCTATAACAGAAACATGGCTTGGGACACAAGTTGATAAGGCTTGCATCAGTGAACTATTACCAAATGGTTATCAGATCAGTCATGTCCCTCGCACTGGTAGACGTGGAGGGGGTGTAGCCATTATACATTCTAATGCTGTTGACCTTCGTTTCGTAGAGTTAAGTCAGGACAAAAAATTCTCCAATTTCGAATACATGGACTGCAATCTTGTTATAAATGGATACTCTTTGCGATTGGCTGTAATATATAGACCTCCACCCACACGTGAGAATGGTCTTAGTACCGGCGATTTTCTTGACAATGAATGGCCAACATTCTTAGCAAAGTATACAACAATTAGTAGTAATATCATAATAACAGGAGATTTGAATTTCCATATGGACATTCCTACAGATCGTGATACTGCAAAGCTCATTAGTGTTCTTGAATCGTGCAGACTAAAACAGTATGTTTCCCAATCAACACACATAAATGGTCACACTTTGGATGTTATCATCACCAGGGATGCTGAGCATATTCTTTCAAACATAGCAGTTACTGATCCGGGGCTTTCTGACCATACCGGTACCGCTTTCTGTGATCATTACGCGTTGGAATTCAACGTACAGGCAACAAGACCAACCCCGATTAGTAAAACTGTTTCGTATAGGCGACTTAGCTCTATCAACATTGATACTTTTAAGCAAGATATCTCTGACTCGGAAATATTACGTTGTGCTATGCAGTCAAACGATGTTGATACTTTACTGGAGGCTTATACCACTGGATTGCAATCACTTGTTGATAAACACGCTCCTTTAAATACTAAAACTATTGTGCTAAGACCTGGTTGTCCTTGGTTTACGGAGGATCTCCATGATGCCAAGCACTTAAAACGAAAGCTTGAGCGTCAGTGGCGTAAGAGCAATCTGAATGTTCATCATGAAATTTACAGAAACCAGTGTTCAACTGTAAATAAACTTCTTAAATCAACTAAACGAGCACATTACTTGGAGAAGATTGAGTCTTGTGGGCGTGACCAGAAGAAGTCATTCAAAGTAACTAACCATCTTCTTGGGGTCACAAACGATGTTACTTTACCCTCTGATACATCTACACAAGCCCTAGTTCAGAAATTTAGTGACTTTTTCGTCAACAAAGTTGAGACTATACGAAATGGAATTAATTCCAGTGCATCGTCAATATCACTATCTGAAGCGTCCGAAGAGGAACAATCATCATCATCTAATATTCTGACAGAATTTCGGCCAGTTACAATCGATGAAGTAAAACGCATCATACTTCAATCTCCAAACAAAAACTGTGAGTTAGATCCAATTCCTACATGGCTTCTTACATTGTGCATTGATGATCTTGTTGAACTCATCACAAAACTAATAAATTCATCATTGGAGTCATCATATGTGCCTAGACTGTTTAAAAGTTCACATGTAAAACCTTTGTTAAAGAAACCCGGTCTGGACAAAAATGAACTGAAGAACTATCGACCCGTTTCGAATTTACCTTTCGTCTCAAAAGTGCTTGAAAAGGTCATAGACGTTCAAATAGAACAACATTTGTCCGAAAATAGGCTACATGAATTGCACCAGTCCGCCTATAGAAAATTTCATTCAACCGAAACAGCTCTACTGAAAGTTCAAAATGACATATTGAAATCACTAGATATGGTCAATATCACTATCCTTGTACTGCTTGATCTGTCGGCGGCGTTTGATACAATAGACCACGGCATTCTTCTTCGTCGTTTAGAACAGCATTTTCATATCTCCGGTAAACCGCTTGCCTGGATGAAGTCATACTTAACGGACCGTCATCAATCTGTCTATATAAACGGTGTTTTATCAGACCCAGTGCTAATGAAATACAGTGTACCTCAGGGTTCCGTGCTTGGGCCCAAGAACTATGTCATGTATACAAAGCCAGTCGGTACGATCTGCAGAAGGCATGATCTTGATCATCATTTCTACGCAGATGATTCACAGCTCTATCTTTCATTTAAACCCAATGACAGTGTTTCTAGAGATGAAGCTGTCAGACACGTTGAGTTGTGTTTGAACGATATCACTCACTGGATGAACCACAACATGCTCAAGCTCAATGCTGATAAAACTGAACTGATAGTCTTTGCGCCGAAAAATCATCTGAACCAAATTGAAGATATATCAATTAAAGTTGGTAGTTCCGAGGTGAAATCTGTAATGTCTGTCAGAAATCTTGGTGCCTTTTTTGACTCACAAATGAACATGGAATCACATGTAAATAGTGTTTGTTGATCCTGTTATTCCCAGCTTCGTCAAATTGGACATATCAGACAATATCTAAATAGTGACGCTACTAAGTCTCTTGTCAATTCTTTGGTTACGTCAAGGTTAGATTACTGCAACTCTTTACTTTTTGGACTATCCCAAAAAACTCTGAATAAGCTGCAGATAGTCCAAAATACGTCAGCTCGTATTATCACCAGAACACCGAGCTGCCATCATATCACACCAGTCCTGAAGGAGTTACATTGGATACCTGTACAACACAGGATTCAATTTAAGATATTGACGTATATGTTTAAAGCTCTTCATGGACAGGCCCCAGATTACATCGCATCACTTTTAGACGTATACAGACCAAACCGTGAACTTAGATCCGGGTCAAATGGCACAACACTTGTAGTACCCAAAAGCCGTACTAAAATGTATGGAGATCGTAGTTTCATGACTGTTGCTCCTTCATTGTGGAATTCTCTGCCATCCGAAATAAGAAGTTTTTCTACAATTTCATCTTAAAGACTCATTTATTTTTACAGATTTATGGAAATTGAACAATTTTTACTGTGTAAAACGTCCTTCTTTTAAGGTTTATTACTTATTCAATGAATACGTTTTGTTTTAAGTGTTTCTTAGCTATCAAACTTTTTTTTTTTTTTTTTTTTAATATTTCTCAATGTGTTGCTTTTGCATGGTTTATTTATTTCATATTCTGTTTACATGTATGTTTTAGTTGAGATTAATTTTGTAAAGCGCTTTTGAACGTACTCCTGTATGATAAAAGCGCTATATAAATGTGGTATTTAATAATAATAATAATAATAAAAAGTCGTGAGTTATACAGGTAAATGTGTAGCAATTGTTATATAACCGGAAACCATTGAAACTTGTATTTTCAGTGAGTTTAATTTCCATCGCAAGCAGCGAGGATTGTTTTGGGGCACTGTATGCACTTGATTGATAACTAGGAAATTAAAGAAATGAAGTTTTCAAACTGATTTATTTTAAAATAAACATATTTTACAAAATTGTGAATTAATTAAATGATGGAGATCCCATTGCTGAACTTCTGTCATCAGGACGAAACAATTGTCTGCATCTCTTGCTTGACTTCCAGTCAGAAAGGAGGCATCGGTTTATCCGCGTACCGCTTTTAATAACAATCGCAAGATTTTCTCTGACAAATAGGAGTTGCGATAAAGCGGAATCTACTGTTCTGCAATGGACTTACACTAGATAGCAATTCACTTGGTGCTTGGAAAGAATGACATGTATAGTTCTTGTTTGAATTTTTGCAACGTGAGGATGCAGCATGTTGATGCATTGATTAATCAATTGATTAAATGGTGTTTTATGCCACTTTCAACATTATTTCAATCATATCACGGCAACAGCTCACATATTCATGTATTTTCCTGGGTTTCACCAGGACTGGAATGGGGCTCTGAAGTGTCTTGCCCAGGGACACTGCCACGAACAACAAAATGGATCTTGTGAGGCTCAAACCCGGGGCCTCTAGGTCACAAGTCCTACACTTTACCGCTGACCCATGCAGGACCCCATGTGGATGCATCCATTTACTACTTCTTTGCACTTGAATATGCATGAAAAAACATATATCAGTATACAAAAATGATTTATTTGAACTGACAGTTCATGATTTAGTACGAATTGCTCTGTGGAAATATGCAATTTCCCTTTGCCCCTAGCCATCAGTGCTTTCAGCACTTTGCTTTTAATCTGAAGCCTCTCTTTATTCTAATTTTATAACCAATTTTAAAAGAAAATTTTGGCTTCACTACACAAGATGCCATGTCGCAGTTTTCAGTCAAATATCGTTTCTGCTTGGCATTGCCTTTTATAAATTTCATCTGGTTTTATAAACACAATTGGCAGGCAATTTTGGAAGATTCAATCAGCCAAAAAATTAAGACTGGTCTTTTCTTTAATCATTTCATCATTGATTTCTAGTATTGTCCCATACCACATTCTTACAAGGGATTTTTCAGTTAACTTGATGATGAAGTACACTCTTTAAAAGGGGGCTTCCTGATTCTGCGTCAAGTATCATCTCTAGCAGTCTGAGCAGATCGACTTCAAG
The DNA here is from genome assembly GCA_945859785.2 of Tridacna gigas. NCBI lineage: Eukaryota > Metazoa > Mollusca > Bivalvia > Cardiida > Cardiidae > Tridacna > Tridacna gigas. The sequence continues at coordinate 60,519,383 of OX244028.2, forward strand.
CTGCATGACGCCCAAATGGTGTATACCAACAGCATACACTTGAATTATAATGTTCTTCATCCTATTTTGAAAAATAAAAAGTGCAAAGATAACAGCAACAGAACAAAATGATCAATTCAAATGAAAAGTTCAACTACAATAAGGACTCTCTCTACAGTACTGAAACTTGTAAAGCAGCCAAGCTTGATTGAGACGATGTGAAGATTCCATCTGAAATGATGAATCTTCCTTTGTGAAAGTCACAGGTTTAATGCATCAGATTCTGCATGTAATGATTATCCATGCCCTTATGTGTCAGTTTGTACCCATAATTTCAATAAAATTCAAGATGGAATTTACATGAAAATATGAAGAATAGAAAGTTTTCTCTAACATTAGCTTGTGCAGACTGCTAGGGTCGATTTTCATCACAGAATCATGAAGCCTCACTTTTAAAGAGTGTGGTTCATATCCACTACCTTTTTAACAACAGTTTAATATTTCATACTTGGCTTTATAAAACACATCAAGGCAAAATAGTTATGGCATTTTCATTTCATGATGTTTTCACCTGAAATGTTTTTGAATTGAAAATGGTGTACAGGAAACATGAACGGAATGGATTACATACAAATGCAAGGTCATGCTCCATTGCAACTTTCAGTATTGCAGGTAGTACTTTATCTATTGTATCCAGGAAGGAAAATGTTAAGGGAGGATGTGGTTATTCCCACCCTCTGGTTCAAATCAATACTTCTCCGTGTCCAACTTCATATCAAATACAAAAGTAAAGTAAAATGGAAAGATTGGAGTTTTCTCGTTGAGAAACCTTTTTCAAATGCAACTAAATGTACAGTAAACCTAAAAATCCCTTGTAATAATGTTATAAAGATGTGGTCTTTTGGGACGATTATCAGTGTAAAGATCCAATGACAAATTGACAAATCTTACTTTTTTGGCTGAACGAAACTTCTGAAAATTGCCCACAAAATTGTGTTTATAAATATGTGTTCCACAAAGAGCGGAAATATGTCACAAAGTTACAAATGAATACTTTTGCAGAGCATGCATATAGGTATTACAGAGTAGCATTGCAATCAGTAACTGGTGCAAATACACGTCGAAAAACATAAGACACTAGATCATGCCCGACTCTATGTCACTTTACCCTAACCCTTACACCGCCAATAAATCAAACAGACATTGTTAAGTCCAGAAATACGACATTAAGAGTTGCAACTTCAAAGTTCAAGGTTGCTTTTGTCAAAGTTTTTCAGCAAACCAGACAGGACAGAAATCATCGTTTTGGCTATGCTGACTTTGTTGTCTGCAAATGCTTTCAATTTGGACCAATCTAAAACATTGTTATGGTTATGTGCCAACTCTTTACTACACAATTACTACTTGAGTTTTAATGACCCAGAGGAAATAGCCTTTTGAAAACCTTTGGGAAAAAGGAGAAAATGTTGGTTGCCAGCATTTTTCGCCTTTTCCCACAAGATTTTCTACACTTTCACAGATAGCTGCCATCATTTAAGCTACATTTGTTTTGTCGTCTGCAAATGCTTTCAGTTTGGATAAGTCTAAAATGTTATTGTTTGTTTAAAGAGTTAAGGCGTTCATTTATTTATTTCAAGGTTATTTCATTTCAGTTATTTAGTGCTTACTAGATGACAAAAGTTTGGACTTGTTCCAATTGAATTTTTCAGATGACAAATTATTTGACACAAATTGTTTGATTTACATTTTATTAAACTTTCAGGAAAGACATGGCGTTCTTTAAGAAAATTACATCAGAGACCAAAATAGCTGGTAACTTTTTTTTTCCTACAACATTTCAAATGTTCATCTCAGTGAGGCAGTGCACAAGGTCTACTTGTCTTTGTTATTAGCTCACCTGAGCACAACGTGCTCAAGGTGAGCTTTTGTGGTCGTCCAATGTCTGTCGTCCGTCGTCCATCGTGCGTCGTCAACATTTATCTCGTGGACACTCTAAAGGCCACATTTCTTACCCATTTGACTTGAAAATTGGTCAGAATGTTTGTCTTGATGAAATCTCGGATGAGTTCGAATTTGGATCACCTGGGGTCATAAACAAGATCACTAGTCAAAGAAATACCTTGTGGACACTCTAGAGGCCACATTTCTTACTCAATTGACCTGAAAATGGTCAGAATGTTTGTCTTGATGAAATCTCGGATAAGTTTCAATCTGGGTCACCGGGGGTCATAAACTAGGTCAAATTAAAGAAATACCTTGTGGACACTCTAACGGCCACATTTCTTACTCAGTTGATTGGTGAGGATGTTCGTCTTAATAAAACCTCGGATGAGATCGAAATTGGGTCACTTTGGGTCATAAACTAGGTCACTAGGTCAAATCAATTGACCTGAAAATGGGTCAGAATGTTTGTCTTGATGAAATCTTGGAGAAGTTCGAATTTGGGTACCCTAGGGTCATAAACTAGGTCACTAGGTCAAATTAAAGAAATATCTTGTGGACACTATAGAGGCCACATTTCTTAATCATAAACTAGGTCACTAAGTCAAATTCTCATGGGCACTCTAGAGGCCACATTTTCTGCTCAATTGACCTGAAAATTGGTCAGAATATTTGTCTGAAGTAAATCTCGAATGAGTTTGAAATAAGGTCACTTGGGGTTGTAAACTAGGTCACTAGGTCAAATTAAAGAAATACCTTGTGGACACTCTAGAGGCCACATTTCTAACTCAATTAACCTGAAAATGGTCAGAATGTTTGTCTGGATGAAATCTCGGATGAGTTCGAATTGGGGTCACCGGGGTTCATAAACTAGGTAACTAGGTCAAATTAAAGAAATACCTTGTGGACACTCTACAGGCCACATGTTTTAGCTCACCTGAGCACAACGTGCTCAAGGGGAGCTTTTAGGATCACCCGGTGTCCGTCGTTTGTCGTGCGTGGTGCACCCATACATCGTTCGTCGTGCGTCGTCAACAATTCTTTAAACATCATCTCCTCCTAAACCACTGGGCCAATTTGGACTGAACTTGGCAGGAATGTTCCTTGGGAGGTCCTCTTTAAACATTGTTCACAAAATTTGATTCCATCAAAAACTCTGGTTACCATGGCAACGAAATGGAATTTTATAAGAAATTCTTTAAAAATCTTCTCCTCTGAAATCGCTGGTCAGATTTTGAAATAATTTCACAGGAATGTTCCTTGGGTGACCCTTTTTAAAAATTGTTCACGAAATTTTGATCTGTCGAAAAACATGGCTCTGGTGAATGGGGGCTACTTGCACTATACAGATATGAAGAAATTCTTAAAAGTTCTTCTTCTCAAAAACGGCTGGTCAGATTCTGAAATAATTTCACATAGATGTTCCTTGGGTGACCCTTTTCAAAATTTGTTCGCAAAATTTTGATCTGTCAAGAAACATGGCTCTGGTGAATGGGGGCTACTTGCACTATACAGAAATGAAGAAATTTCTTAAAAATTCTTCTTCTCTGAAACCGCTGGTCAGATTTCGAAATAATTTCACAGAGATGTTCCTTGGGTGACCCTTTTCAAAAATTGATCGCGAAATTTTTATCCGTCAAAAAACATGGCTCTGGTGACTGGGGGATACTTGCACTATACAGCCATGGAGAAATTCTTAAAAATTCTTCTTCTCTGAAACGGCTGGTCAGATTTTGAAATAATTTCACAGGAATGTTCCTTGGGTGACCTTTTTCAAAATTGTTTGCGAAATTTTGATTTGTCGAAAAACATGGCTCTGGTGACTGGGGGCTACTTGCACTATTCGGATATGAAGAAATTCTTAAAAATTCTTCTTCTCTGAAACTGTTGGTCAGATTTTGAAATAATTTCACAGAGATGTTCCTTGGGTGACTTTTTTCAAAATTGTTCACGAAATTTTGATTTGTCGAAAAACATGGCTCTGGTGACTGGGGGCTACTTGCACTATTCGGATATGAAGAAATTCTTAAAAATTCTTCTTCTCTGAAACTGTTGGTCAGATTTTGAAATAATTTCACAGAGATGTTCCTTGGGTGACTTTTTTAAAAAAATGTTCGCGAAATTTTGATCCATCAAGAAACATGGCTCTGGTGACTGGGGGCTACTTGCACTATATGGAAATGAAGAAATTCTTAAAAATTCTTCTTCTCTGAAACTGCTGGTCAGGTTCTGAAATAATTTCACAGAGATGTTCTTTGGGTGACCCTTTTCAAAAATTGTTGACAAAATTATGGTCTGTCAAGAAACATGGCTCAGGTGACTGGGGACTACTTGCACTATACGGCCATAAAGAAATTCTTAAAAGTTCTTCTTCTGTGAAACCGCTGGTCAGATTTTGAAATAATTTCACGGAAATGTTCCTTTGGTGACCCTTTTCAAAAATTGTCCAGAAAATTTTGATCCGTCAAGAAACATGGCTCTGATGGGGATGCTACTTGCACTATATGGATATGAAGAAATTCTTTAAAATTCTTCTTATCTGAAACGGCTGGACAGATTTTGAAATAATTTCACAGAAATGTTCCTTGGGTGACCTTTTTCGCAAATTGTTTGAGAAATTTTGATCCGTCAAGAAACATGGCTCTGATGGCTGTGGGCTACTTACACTATATGGACATGAAGAAATTCTTAAAAATTCTTCTTCTCTGAAACTGAAGGTCAAATTTTGAAATAATGTCACAGATATGTTCCTTGGGTGACTCTTTTCAAAAATTGTTGGCAAAATTGTGATCTGTCAAGAAACGTGGCTCTGGTGGTGGGGGCTATTTGCACCATAGGGACATGAAGAGGAATTTCTTAATTCTTCTTCTCTGGAATGGCAGGTCAGATTTTGAAATAATTTCACAGAAATGTTCCTAGGATGACCTTTTTCAAAAATTGTTAGGGAAATTTTTATCCGTCGAAAAGCAACAGCCAATTGTTGGCACCTGCATGTGGTGCTCTTGTTTGACTTATGTTTTTTAGCTCACCTGAGCACAAAGTGCTCATGGTGAGCTATTGTGATCGTGCTGTGTCTGTCATGCGGCGTGCGTCATCCATCTTCAACTTTTTACCTTGTGTATGCTCTAGAGGACACATTTTCAGTCAGATACTTGTGAAATTTGTTCAGAATATTTGTCATGATAAAATCTCAAATTCCAAATTGGGTCATGTGGGGTCAAAAACTAGGTCACTAGGTCAAATCTTAGAAAAACCTTTGCATGCGCTCTAGAGGCCACATTTTCAGTCAGATGCCTGTGCAACTTGGTTAGAATGTTTGTCTTGATAAAATCCCGGACAAGATCAAAATTGGGTCATGTGGGGTCAAAAACTAGGTCACTAGGTCAAATCTTAGGAAAACCTTGTGTGCACTCTAGAGGACACATTTTCAGTCAGATACTTGTGAAATTTGTTCAGAATGTTTGTCTTGATAAAATCTCGGACAGATTCGAAATTGGGTCATATGGGGTCAAAAACTATGTCTCTAGGTCAAATCTTAGAAAAACCTTGTGTGCTCTCTAGAGGCCACGTTTCCAGTCTGATCCTCATGAAACTTGGTCAAAATGTTTGTCTTGATAAAATCTTGGACGAGTTGAAAGTCGGGTCATGTGGGGTCAAAAACTAGGTCACTAGGTCAAATCTGCGAAAAACCTTGTGTACGCTCTAGAGGCCACATTTTCAGTCAGATACTCGTGAAACCTGGTCAGAATGTTTGTTTTGATAAAAACTGGGATAAGTTCAAAATTGGATCATGTGGGGTGAAAAACTAGGTCACTAGGTCAAATCTTCAAAAAACCTTGTGTACACTCTAGAGGCCACATTTTCAGTCCGATCCTCACGAAAGTTGGTCAGAATGTTTGTCTTGAAAAAATCTCGGACGAGTTCGAAATTGGGTCATGTGGGGTCAAAAACTAGGTCACTAGGTCAAATCTTCGAAAAACTTTATGTACGCTCTAGAGGCCACATTTTCAGTCCGAGCCTCATGAAACTTGGTCAGAATGTTTGTCTTGATAAAATCTCAGACAAGTTTGAAATTGGGTCATATGGGATCAAAAACTAGGTCACTAAGTCAAATCTTCGAAAAACTTGTAAACGCCCTAGAGGCCACATTTTCAGTCAAATACTTGTGAAATTTGGTCAGAATGTTTGTCTTGATAAAAACCTTGGACGAGTTCAAAATTGGGTCATGTGGGGTCAGAAACTAGGTAACTAGGTCAAATCCTAGAAAAACCTTGTGTACGCTCTAGAGGCCACATTTTCATTCAGATACTCGTGAAATTTGGTCAGAATGTTTGTCTTGATAAAATCTCGGACGAGTTCGAAATTGGGTCATGTGGGGTCAAAAACTAGGTCACTAGGTCAAATCTTAGAAAAACCTTGTGTACGCTCTAGAGGCCACATTTTCAGTCAGATACCTTTGAAACTTGGTCAGAATGTTTGTCTTGAAAAATCTGGGACAAGTTCGAAATTGGGTCATGTGGGGTCAAATCTAGGTCACTAGGTCACATCGTAGGAAAACCTTGTGTGCACTCTAGAGGCCACATTTTCAGTCAGATACTTGTGAAATTTGGTCAGAATGTTTGGCTTGATAAAATCTCGGATAAGTTCAAAATTGGGTCATGTGGGGTCATAAACTAAGTCACAAGGTCAAATCCTAGAAAAAACTAGTGTGCGCTCTAGTGGCCACATTTTCAGTCAGATACTTGTGGAACTTGGTCAGAATGTTTTATTTGATAAAATCTGGGACGAGTTCGAAATTGGGTCTTGTGGGGTCAAAAACTAGGTTACAAGGTCAAATCTTAGAAAAAACCTTCTGTGCACTCTAGAGGCCACATTTTCAGTCAGATACTTGTGAAATTTGGTCAGAATGTTTGTCTTAATAAAATCTCAGACAATTTCGAAATTGGGTCATGTGGGATCAAAAACTTGGTCACTAGGTGAAATCTTGTGTGCTCTCTATAGGCCACATTTTCAGTAAGATACTTGTGAAACTTGGTCAGAATGTTTGGCTTGATAAAATCTCGGACGAGTTCGAAAGTTTTTGTCTTGATGATATCTCGGATGAGTTCAAAATTGGGTCACATAGGGTCTTAATGTCATTGGGTCACATTGAAGAAATACCTTTTGGGCCCTCTAGAAGCCACAATTCTAGCTAGATTGACCTGAAAATTGGTCTACATATTTGATTTGATGATATCTCGGATCAATTAGAAATTGGATCTCATAGGGTCATTAACTAGGCAATTCTTACCCAATTCACCTGAACCTTGGTCAACAAGTTTCTTTTGATGTTTCGGATGAGTTTGAAATACGGTCACATAGGGTCATAAACTAGGTCACTAGGTCAAATTGAAGAAAGACATTTTGGACACTCCGGAGGCCACATTTTCAGCTCAGTGGACCAGACAGTTGGTCAGAATGTTTGTCTTAATAATATCTAGGATGAGTTTTAAATTGGGTCAATATGACCCTGGTGTGAAATTTGGCTTATTGACTCAGGTGAGCGATCCAGGGCCATCATGGCCCTCTTGTTACTCAATTGACCTGAAAGTTGGTCAGAATGTTGGTCTTGATGAAATCTCACATAGTGCGAAATTGGTTTATTTGGGGTTATAAACTAGGTCACTTGGTCAAATTAAAGAAATACGTTGTGGACACTCTAGAGGCCACATTTCCTACTCAATTGACTTGAAAATGGGTCAGAATGTTTGTCTGGATGAAATCTCGGATGAGTTCGAAAGTTTCAATTTCGGTCGCCTAGGGTCATAAACTAGGTCACAAAGTCGAATTCTTTTGAGCACTCTAGTGTCCCCATTTCTTCCTCAATTGACCTGAAAATTGATCAGAATGTTTTTCTCGAATGAGTTTGAATTTGGGTCACCTAGGATCATAAACTAGGTCACTAGGTAAAATAAAAGCAATACCTTGTGGGCACTCTAGAGGCCACATTTTCTGCTCAGTTGACTTGAAAATTGGTCAGAATGTTAGCTTAAGTAAATCTCGAATGAGTTTGAAATAAGGTCCCTTGGGGTCATAAACTAGGTCACTAGGTCAAATTAAAGATATACCTTGTGCACACTGTAGAGGCCACATTTCTTACTCAGTTAACCTGAAATTTGGTCAGAATGTTTGTCTTGATGAAATCTTTTACGAGTTTGAATTTGGGTCACCTGGGGTCATAAACTAGGTCACTAGGTCAAATTCAAGAAATACCTTGTAGGTACTCTAGAGGCCACAATTTTTGCTCAATTGACTTGAAAATTGGCCACAATGCTGCTCTTGATAAAATCTCGGATGAGTTCAAAATTGGGCCACCTGGGGGTCATAAATTAGGTCACTAGGTCAAATTAAACAAGAGGGCCATGATGGCCCTGGATCACTCACCTAAGTCAATAGGCCAAACATTCTGACCAAATTTCACAAGTATCTGACTGAAAATGTGGCCTCTATAGTGTGCACAAGGTTTTTCGATGTTTTGACCTAGTGACCTAGTTTTTGACCACACATGACTCAATTTTGAACTCGTGTGAGATCCAATTTCGAACTCGTCCTAGATTTCATCAAGACGCACATTCTGACCAAGTTTCATGAGGATCCAACTGAAAATGTGGCCTCTAGAGCGTACACAAGGTTTTTCTAAGATTTGACCTAGTGACCTAGTTTTTTACCACACATGACCCAATTTCAAACTCGTCTCAGATTTTATCAAGACAAACATTCTGACCAAATTTCACAAGTATGTGACTGAAAATGTGGCGTCTAGAGCGTACACAAAGTTTTTCGAAGATTTGACCTAGTGACCTAGTTTTTGACCCCACATGACCCAATTTCGAACTCATCCGAGATTTTATCAAGACAAACATTCTGACCAAGTTTCATGAGGATCGGACTGAAAATGTGGCCTCTAGAGCACACACAAGGTTTTTCGAAGATTTGACCTAGTGACCTAGTTTTTGACTCCACATGACCCAATTTCAAACTCGTCTCAGATTTTATCAAGACAAACATTCTGACCAAATTTCACAAGTATGTGACTGAAAATGCGGCCTCTAAGCGTACACAAGGTTTTTCGAAGATTTGACCTAGTGACCTAGTTTTTGACCCCACATGACCCAATTTCGAACTCGTCCGAGATTTTATCAAGACAAACATTCTGACCAAGTTTCATGAGGATCGGACTGAAAATGCGGCCTCTAGAGCACACACAAGGTTTGTCGAAGATTTGACCTAGTGACCTAGTTTTTGACTCCACATGACCCAATTTCAAACTCGTCCCAGATTTTATCAAGACAAACATTCTGACCAAGTTTCACGATTATCTGGCTGAAAATGTGGCCTGTAGAGCGTACAACAGGTTTTTTCTAAGATTTCACCTAGTGACCTAGTTTTTGACCCCACATGACCCAATTTCGAACTCGTCCGAGATTTTATCAAGACAAACTTTCTGACCAAATTTGACAAGTATCTGACTCAAAATGTGGCTTCTAGAGCGTACACAAGGTTTTTCTAAGATTTGACCTAGTGACCTAGTTTTTGACCCCACATGACCCAATTTCGAACTCATGCGAGACTTTATCAAGACAAACATTCTGACCAAATTTCACAAGTATCTGACTGAAAATGTGGCCTCTAGAGCGTACACAAGGTTTTTCTAAGATTTGACCTAGTGACCTAGTTTTTGACCCAACATGACCGAATTTCGAAATCATGCGAGATTTTATCAAGACAAACTTTCTGACCAAATTTGACAAGTATCTGACTCAAAATGCGGCCTCTAGAGCGTACACAAGGTTTTTCAAAGATTTGACCTAGTGACCTAGTTTTTGACCCAACATGACCCAATTTCTAAATCATGCGAGATTTTATCAAGACAAACATTCTGACCAAATTTCACAAGTATCTGACTGAAAATGTGGCCTCTAGAGCGTACACAAGGTTTTTCTAAGCTTTGACCTAATGACCTAGTTTTTGACCCACATGACCCAATTTCGAACTCGTCGGAGATTTTATCAAGACAAACATTCTGACCAAGTTTCATGAGGATTGGACTGAAAATGCGGCCTCTAAGCGTACACAAGGTTTTTCGAAGATTTGACCTAGTGACCTAGTTTTTGACCCCACATGACCCAATTTCGGACTCGTCCGAGATTTTATCAAGACAAACATTCTGACCAAGTTTCATGAGGATTGGACTGAAAATATGGCCTCTAGAGCGTACACAAGGTAAAAAGTTGACGACGCACGCCGGACGCCGGACACGGCACGATCACAATAGCTGTGATCATGGTGAGCTAATAAAAACCTTGTGAAAACTCTAGAGGCCACATTTCTCACTCAGGTATCCTGGAAATTGGTCAGAATGTTTGTCTTGGTGAAATCTCGGATGAATTCGCATTTGGATCACCTGGGCTCATAAACTAGGTCACTAGGTCAAATTAAAGAAATACCTTGTGGACACTCTAGAGATCACATTTCTTACTCAATTGACCTGAAAATGGGTCAGAATGTTTGCCTTGATAAAATATCACATGAGTGTGAAATTGGGTCACCTGGGGTCATAAACTAGGTCACCAGGTTGAATTAAAGGAATACCTTGTGGGCAATCTATAGGCCACATTTCGTACTCAATTGACCTGAAAATTGGTCAGAATGTTTGTCTTGATGAAATCTCAGATGAGTTTGAATTTAAGTCGCCTGGGGTCATAAACTAGGTCACCAGGTCAAATTAAAGAAATACCTTGTGGGTACTCTAGATGCCACATTTCTCACTCAATTGACATGAAAATTGGTCCGAATGTTTGTCTTGATGAAATCTCGGATGAGTTCGAATTTGGGTCACCTAGCGTCATAAATAGGGCCACTAGGTCAAATTAAAGTAATACCTTGTAGTTCACATGTTCAATAAATCTGTCTTTCTTATCTTTAGCTTACCTGAGTACAACGTGCTCAAGGTGAGCTTTTGTGGTTGTCCGATGTCCATCTTCCGTTGTCCGTCGTCAACATTTATCTTATGTACACTCTAGAGGCCACATTTCTTACTCAATTGACCTGAAAATGGGTCGGAATGTTTGCCTTGATAAAATCTCACATGAGTGCGAAATTGGGTCACCTGGGGTCATAAACTAGGTCACCAGGTCGAATTAAAGAAAAACCGTGTGGGCAATCTAGAGGCCACATTTCGTACTCAATTGACCTGAAAATTGGTCAGAATGCTTGTCTTGATGAAATCTTAGATGTGTGTGAATTTAAGTGACCTGGGGTCATAAACTAGGTCACTAGGTCAAATTAAAGAAATACCTTGTGGACACTCTAGAGGCCACATTTCTTGGTTAATTGAATTCCCAGCTGGGCGGGGGGATAGAAATAGCTCAGCTGTCGCACTACAGCAGGGGTAAGACCCCCCCATTGTGCCTGCCTGTTTGCTGTGGGCTGCAACTCGTATCGTTTGATGACAGGATCCTGGTGGTTGAGTGGATTCAGAGCTCAGCCCTCTGATGGCTCTGTTTTCGCAACACACCACTTTGGCCTTGAATTGAATTAAACAATCAATTGGTTGGTCACGCCAAGCCCTAGGGTGTTTCTCTGACTTTGTTTTCTTTAATCATACACAGATACATCATTTCTCTGTCATCAGTTGCTGTATGTCAATACCCTAGAAGGCGGTGGCTCATGGGCTAATCGGGTGAAGGTTGGTGTTTGATTGACACTTGTAACCACCCAAAGTTAGTCTATGCTTGGTATGACATTCTGCGGGCCTACATTTGTCTGGTCTAGCCCTTTCACTTTGAGTATATGACCGATGTATCCTTGTCATGACCTGAGTTGGATTTCCCCAGATCATGTCCCCTTGTTGGACTCTGAGGCGGGTGGGGAACATCGGTGATGAATATACAACAACAATTATGGCTTCTCAAAAAAAGGCCAAGCGTGTACTCTCTGACTCTGATTCAGAGTCTGAATATTCAACACCTTCTTCATCATTTGCACGTTTTTAGTTATTGAATCTGTAGACTCTACCAAACCAATTACAAAACTATCTCCTTTTATTATTGAAAAATCCATTTCGGCAATCCTTGGCACACCCAAATCTTTTAAAAAGCTTAAAAATGAAACCTTGCTTGTTGAGTGCTTCTTGCAACAACAGGTTAGAAACCTGCTTGGACACAAGAAACTTTTCAATCTTGATGTCAAAATATTTCCTCACAAGACCCCTAATACCTCCAAGGGGATCATTAGATGCAAAGAATTAAGCTTCTGTGACTCTTTGGAGGAAATCAAGTCAAACCTCAAAAGCCAGGCTGTGTCTGATGTGGAAAGAATTTCAGTTCTCAGAAATGGCATTAGTAGAGATACACATACATACATCTTGACATTCTCTACACCAACTCTCCGTACTTCAGTTAAAATTGGATTTCAATCGGTCAAGGTCGATGTTTATGTGCCTAATCCGTTGCGCTGTTATAGATGCCAGCGGTATGGCCATCATGAAAGTAACTGCAGAAGCACACCTGTTTGTCCCAAATGTGCTTTTGAAGGGGAAAACCACGACCAAAAGACTTGCAATAACCCTCTTCTCCGTATCAATTGCAATTCTTCTCATCCTACCTATTCCAAAGAATATCAGTTTGGAAAGATGAGAAAGAAATCCTGTCAATCAAGTTTAAGGAGAATGTTACCTTTTTGGAAGCCAGGAAAACAGTTGAAAAACGCAGGTCTGATCAGGCATTGTTAAGCAAAAGCACAACATATGCAAATGTTGCATCTCCTTTGCCTGCAAATGGACATTGTCCAACCTGCAAACTGTTGGCTAAAACACTTCTCCAAAAGTTTCCTGAAATGACTAATGAACTGAAAGCTCTCATTCCCAATGTCGAGGTTACAACACTTTCCACTCAGACTCAGCCTGCGTCTGAAACAAACAAACCCTCTTCTGCACCCTCAAAACCCACAACTCTCAAAGTATTCCTTCACAAAAAACTCCAAAGCCCTCTTCCTCTTCGCAAAATATTTCTTCAAAAAAAGCTTCAAAGCCATCTGCCCCTTCAAAACAGCCTCCTAAGAAACCCCAACCTCCATCTTCACAGTCTACAAATAAATCTAACGTTCCACCTAAAGATAACAAATCTTATCATGTACCCAGATCACCAAAAAGATCTTCCTCGAAATCTAAACCACAGTCCAGAGATAACCATGGATCTTGTGAAATAGCAGTCACAGTAGATGATCCGGTCCCTACCTCCAACAGATTTTCGGAGCTAGAGGACATGGATGCAGATACTGAAAATCTGGAAGGTGAGGCTTCAGATTCAGAAGCCTCTATCTGGTCCGGTTCTAAAGATCTTTGGAACAAGGACACTGACACTTGGCACTCGTCCAAACCCGAGACAACTGTAATTAAATCTTAATCTATTTTAAAATGTATTGGTTTACGGCCTCTTTTTTTACTTTAGCTTTTATACTTTCTTCATGCACTATGGATACCATAATCCAGTGGAATTGTCGAGGTCTAAAGTCAAACTTGGACGAACTTTCCCTTTTAATCAATGATCACAAACTAGTTGCTGTTTGTCTGCAAGAAACCTTCCTTAGCGGGAGGATGATATTTCTGTCAAATATCATTCCATTTACAACATTTACCAAAGGCGAGAAAGCTAGAGGTGGTGTTTCTATTATTGTCAATAACAACATTCCTCATAAAGTTGTGTCTCTCAATACAAACTTTCAAGCTGTTGCCATCAGGTTATCTTTACACAGTGCTGTTACACTGTGTTCTTTATATCTCCCCCCAAGCACACCTATCAATGAGAACAATCTGAATGATCTCATTTCCCAATTGCCATCCCCCTATATTCTTGCTGGGGACTTTAATGGTCACAATGTTATGTGGGGTTGCAATGACACTAACCAGAGAGGTTTACAGTTGGAGAACTTCATTTCGAATAACTCTTTGTCTTTCATGAATGATAACAAATCCAAAACCTACTTGCATCCAGCAACTGGATCTTACTCTTCTATTGATTTAACCTTATGCAGCCCAGTCTTACTTCCCGATTTCACCTGGAAAGTGACTGAGGATTTGTGTGGAAGTGATCACTTCCCTATTATCTTTTCATCTACACAACCATCCAGCAGTGTAAGACTGCAGAAATGGAAGCTCTCTAAAGCCAATTGGAACAGATTTGAAACCCTTTGTGAACAAACCATTACACATGACAATTTTGGAGATTGCGATGATCCAGCAAAACTTTTTACTTCGCAGTTAATTGATGCAGCTAAACAATCTGTCCCTCAGACCTCGACAAATCCAAAACGTCCTGACAAGCCTTGGTACAATGAAGATTGTAAACGGGCTGTCAGAGACAGAAAACGAGCCCTTAGAAAATTTAACCTCAGACCTACCAAAGAAAATCATAACTTATTCCGTATTTACAGGGCAAAGGCTCGTCGTACCATTAGAGAAAGTAAGCGCAAGGCTTGGAGACAATAACCTTCCCATTTCAGATTTTAAAGTTCCACACACTGATTTTAAATCCTCCATTTTAAAGCATATCCAATCTTCTTGGCAATCCCAGTGGGATGCTGATATTTTCAATAAACTGCATTCAGTTAGACCTTCCCTTGGTGAATGGTACCCCGTTTACAGGTCTGTTAAATAGTAGAACTACTACTAAAAAAACCTGGGACATGATCAGAAAGATCAATGGCAAAGGCCAACCCCCTCTTTGTCATCTTGAAGTTAACAATACTTCGTTGGAATCACCCCAGGATATAGCTGATGCTCTTGCCGACACCTTTTGCAAAAAGTCTTTCTCAGCAAACTATTCTGAAAAGTTTCAGAGGAATAAAGCCAGAGAAGAAAAGAAAAAACTTAATTTCAATTCTTCTAATTCAGAGCATTATAATAAACTCTTCACCTTTAAAGAATTAAAATCTGCTCTGACTAAAGCTCACGATTCTTCTCCTGGCCAAGATAAAGTTCATTACCAGTTTTTAAAACACTTACCCTTTACTTCTCTGTTTTACTTGATATTTTTAATGATATCTGGCAGTCCGGTGATTTTCCTTCGTCCTGGCAAGAGGCAGTAGTCATTCCTATCCCAAAACCTGGCAAGGATGCTAGTGACCCAGCCAACTATCGTCCAATAGCTCTTACTAGTTGTCTCTGCAAGACTCTAGAACGTATGGTCAACGACAGGCTTGTCTGGTTTTTAGAAAAAAACAACCTCATCGTTGATGTACAGAGTGGAATTCGTCGTCAACGTGGCACCATTGATCATCTTGTCCGCTTTGAAACCTTTGTCAGAGAAGCCTTCATTAATAGACAACATGTAGTATCTGTCCTTTTCGACCTTGAAAGCGCTTATGATACGACTTGGAAATACGGAATTCTTAAAGACTTACATGACTTTGGTCTTCGAGGCTGTCTTCCTCTTTTTATCTCAGCCTTCTTGAATGAACGTCTTTTCCGCGTCCGAGTTGGTAATACTGTCTCGGGAGCCCGTGAACAGGAGATGGGTGTGCCCCAAGGATGTATTCTCTCTGTTACACTTTTTAGTGTAAAAATAAACAGTATAGTTATAGCTACCTGTCCTGGTGTAGACTGTTCTCTTTATGTTGATGACTTTGTTATATGCTTCAGATCTCGAAATATGAATATTATTGAGAGACAACTTCAACAGTGTCTCAACAAACTCAAAACGTGGTCTGATGAAAATGGCTTCAAATTTTCAAAGTCTAAAACTAAGTGCATGCACCTATGTAATCTACATGGTGTTCATCCAGACCCTGAACTGTATTTGGACAAAACTAAAATTGAAGTCGTTTCTGAGTTTAAATTTCTCAGAGTCGTCCTTGACAGAAAGCTTTCATTCCTTCCTCATATCACTGCACTTAAAAAGAAGTGCAAGAAGGCTCTTAACCTTTTAAAGGTAGTGGCCCATTCTGAATGGGGAGCAGACCGTAAAGTCCTCTTGCGGCTTTATCAGTCTTTAGTTCGCTCCAAATTAGACTATGGATCTATTGTATATGGATCTGCTCGTAAATCTTACCTCAAGATTCTGGATTCCATACACCATCTAGTACTTGGAGCTTTTAGAACTTCTCCCATCAATAGTCTCTATGTTGAGGCTAATGGACCTTCTCTTTCTTACAGGAGGGAAAAACTCTCACTTCAGTATCTTTTAAAACTGAAGTCAAATCGTTTTAACCCAACTCATAAAGTTGTTTTTAAACCTCAATATAAACGTCTTTTTGAAAGGAAACCAAATTTTTTTCCCCCATTTGGTATCCGCATGGAGCCCATTGTAGATAACCTTGGCATAGACACCGAGTCTATTGCCGACTATAAAATCTCTGAAATTCCTCCATGGACTTTAAACAGTGCAGAATTCAGATTTGACCTTGCATCTGACAAAAAGTCTGTCACGGATAGAACTGTGTTTCATGCTAGATAGAATGAGATAAAGGAGCATTATTTTTCCTTCAAACCAATCTATACAGATGGATCTAAAGAGGGAAATTCTGTAGCAGCTGCCGCTGTTTATGGAGAAAGGACCTTAAAGAGCCGCCTTCCAAACAACTCCTCTATCTTCTCTGCTGAAATTAAAGCAATTGACCTTGCCCTTAATCTAGCTGAACATTCTAATTCCAACCATTTCATTATCTTTTCGGACTCTTTGTCAACATTACAGGCCCTCTCAAATCAATGACTTGAGAATCCCTTAATCTGTGGTCTACTTGAAAGGATCTCACAAATTTCTTCTATGAACAGATTGGTGTTCTGCTGGCTTCCAAGTCATGTAGGCATCAAAGGCAATGAAAATGCCGATAGGTCTGCTAAATCTGCACTTAACCTTCCCATTTCAGATTTTAAAGTTCCACACACTGATTTTAAATCCTCCATTTTAAAGCATATCCAATCTTCTTGGCAATCCCAGTGGGATGCTGATATTTTCAATAAACTGCATTCAGTTAGACCTTCCCTTGGTGAATGGTACCCCGTTTACAGGTCTGTTCGTCGAGAAGAAGTGAAAATTGCACGACTTCGAATTGGCCATTCACACATCACACATTCCTGGCTCTTGACCAGAGATGATGCCCCTGAACGTATTCCATGCAATGCATCCTTTTCTGTAAAACACATTCTACTAGACTGCATTGACTTTCAGCCAGTTCGTACAAAATATTTCAATGTCGATAGTTTAAAAAATCTCTTTGATTCTGTCAGCATTGAATCTATTATCGCTTTCATAAAGGAGATAGGCATTTACAATAAACTGTGATATTTACTCTTTAGTTTCTTATCCACCTTTTTACATTCTTTACACATCTTTATATAAGATATCTTGTCAGCTGATTCACAATCTTACCTTTTTTAATCTAAAACTTTTGAGTAGGCAGGGAATGCCCAGCCACTCAATATCATATTTTATGCACATTATAAATGACACATATTCCTTCTTCATTTTAAAAACTTCTTACTATCAATCCAACATTTTTGCATCTCCATAATGGGAGGATTAGCCCTCTTGGGGACATCTTATCTCATTGGAGACAGGACCTCTTTAATGGGAGTATATTTATCCCGTTAGAGGCTCCACACTTTAATTCAAAACTTTGGAGTAGGCAGGGACGCCCAGCCACTCAATGTCAAATGTTTTGCACATTAAAAGTGATAATTTTCTTCATTTAAAGACTTCTTACTATCAATCCAACATTTTGTTAAAACCTTTTTATCACTTTCTTAACTCTGTTACTTAAAACTTTTGAGATGATAGGGATTGCCCTGTCACTCAATAATGTCCTTTATATATATATTAAGATCACACACAATCCTTCTTGATTCAACTCTTTTACTATTATAAGTATATTCAAACCTTTTTCAGTTTTTTTATCCCATTTTTACTATCTTTTAACACAGATATGCACGCTAAATGACCAAAGCTGTCGATGCGCCATAAAACAACATTCATTCATTCATTCTTGTTCAATTGACCTGAAAATTGGTCAAAATGTTTGTCTTGATGAAATCTCAGATGGTTTCAAATTTGGGTTACCTGAGGTCAAAAACTAGGTTACTAGGTCAAATTAAAGAAATACCTCGGGCACTCTAGGGGCCACATTACTTACTCAATTAACCTGTAAATTGGTCAGAATGTTTCTCTTGATGAAATCTCGAATGAATTCGAATTTGGATCACCTGGGGTCATAAACTAAGTCACTAGGTCAAATTAAAGAAATACCTTGTGGACACTCTAGAGATCACATTTCTTACTCAATTGACCTGAAAATTGGTCAGATTGTTTGTCTTGATGAAACCTCGGAGGAGTTTGAATTTGGGTCACCTGGGATCATGAACTAGTTCACTAGGTCAAATTAAAGAAATACCTTGTGGATATTCTAAAGGCCACATTTTTTCCTCAGTTGACCTGAAAATTGGTCAGAATGTTTGTTGTGATGAAATCTCGGATTAGTTCTAATTTAGGTCACCTGGGATCGTGAACTATGATCATGAATTGCATTGAAGGTAGATTTGATCAAAACATGTTATTTTCCAGCTGATTTTCAACTTCCAACTAGTGTTGCATTTTTAAATGTACTGAGTGTATATCTTACAAGATTAACCCTTAGGCTGCTAAATGGAACTTGGGGCGCTTTTGCGGACAGTGTCTATCAAGATCAGACTGCTTATACATGCTGTCTGATCTTGATCTACATTGTCTGATACTGCATTTCTTTCCCCATGTGAAATTCACATTGAAATCCCAATATTAATTTGGGTTTTTACTATTAAGCAGAAATTTTCTTTAATTTATATAGCAGCTTAACCATTTATCACACGATCCCAAGTTTTAACGACCCCAACAAAAAAGGCTTTTGAAAACATTGTTGAAAAAGGAGAAAATGTTGGTAACCAGCATTTTTTCCTTTTCCCACAATGTATTCTGCTCTTCTGAAAGCAAAATTCAATTCGTAAGTCACATTTATTTTGTTGTCTACAAATGCTTTCAATTTCGACATGTCTTAAAATCTCATTGTATGGTAAAGATTTAACCCTTTACCAAACAACAAAATTTTAGACTTGCCCAGATTCAAAGCATTTGCAGACGACAAATTTGAGGCTTATATGGTGGGCTTTGTCTCTAAAAGGGTAAAAATCATTGTTGGAAAAGGAGAAAATGTTTGTTACAAGATTTTTTTTCCTTTTTCTACAATGTTTTCAAAGAGTTTCTTTCTTAGGGTAGTTAAACTTGGGATTGTATGGTAAAGGGTTAATAAGTCCAGAATTGAGACTCATTGATTTTGTTGTCTGGTAAAGGGTTAACCCTTTACCACACAATCCCGATTTTTAATGACCCTGAGAAAGAAGCCTTTTGAAAACATTGTGGGAAAAGGAGAAAATGCAGGTAACCAGCATTTTCTCCTATTCCCACAATGTTTTCTACCCTTCCCAAAACAACTTTCAATTTTTCAGCCATATTTATTTTGTCGTCTACAAATGCTTTCAATTTGGACTAGTCTAAAATTTTGTCGTTTGGTAAAGATTTAAACACTGTATCTCTGGTATCCTGTCTAATTTTGGTGTCCTTACCATCATAAGGTAGTGTTGATGCCTATTCCTATAAATTGTAGCAGAGCCAGGTAGCACAGACTGTAGTGTACAGAACTTGAGATTAGGGGTCACTAGTTGGAATCCTAACTATGGTCATTATCTTTCTGAGGATCTATGATATTGCCACAGGATTCATTTCTCTCTCACTACTGATCTGATCTCAGTGATGATTATGTGGGAAAACAGCCAGTGGCTTAGGAAGAATACTGTGCAAAGTACTGGTAAAAGAAACTCCAGGAAAACATGGATAGCTGTGCTGGCCCCTGCAATATAACTGAAATAATGTTAAAAATTTCTTGGAACACCATGCAAACAAGCAAACATCCTGTAAATGGTAACTAATTTACATTTGTAAGATATGTTTATATCATTCTAAATATTGGTCCCTCTCACAGAAAACAAATTACATGTCTAATTACCCAGGAAAACAGAATGCAGTTATCATGGGGAGAAAGACATGGTTTTCAATTCCAGAAAAATTTCGACCATTGAAAGGCAGAGTTAACATTGTTTTGAGCAGAGAGCTAAAGTAAGTATGAAAACACAAATGCATTGAAAAAATGAAGGAAATGTGAATCAGTAATTTGTTTTAACACTTTATCAAACAGCAGAATTACTTACTATAGACTGGTCAAAATTAAAAGCAACTACAAATGGTAAATTAATATTGTCTCTTATTATTCAAACTGGCTTTAGAAAGATAGAAAACATTGTGGGAAAAGGCTCCTATTACCCTTTAAATAGCCTGTACAATTATGATGTGTCAAGATATCTACCCAAGAATTACGCCCCTTCATCCTTAACTTATAACAGATCTGGCATTCAAATTAACTCTAGTTCTATCGTTAATATATTAACCCTTTACCACCCAATCACGGTTTTTAACAACCTGGAAGAGGATGGCTTTTGAAAACATTGTAGGAAAAGAAGAAAAGCATTTTCTTCTTTTCCCACAATGTTTTCTACCCTTTGAAAGACAAACTTCATGTTTTGAGCAACGTTTAATTTGTTGTCTGCCAATGGTTTCAATTTGGATGAGGCTAAAATTGTGTCTTGTGGTAAAGAGTTAATCAGCATCAGTTATGTGGGATGATCAAATAAGTACGAAGAGGTCATATATGATGTCATTAAAGATGGGTGGAGTTACCAGTTGCAAAACAACCAACCCAAATTTGCATCTTTTTGCAGCATTTAACTGTCCATTGTCTATATGTTTGCAGAGAAAAGAATAATTATTTTGTAGTAACTACCAGTGTTTCACACAAAAAAACATTATTTTGCAGCAAAAACTCCCAGAAGGCCCTGTTGAACTCTAGACCCCATTCTGAAATACAGATAATTGCTTGGAATTGTGGTTGATGCATGAACAAGATGTTGAAACATTGTTGCAAAAGAAAAGGATTTTTATAAACAGGAAAACTTTCATTTGCCACATTGTTTTCAAATTCATTCTGAAGCTGCATGACAAAAAGCATTGCCTTCTAGAGATAATATGTTTGATGTGAATGTGTGTATATCTTTGTTTTAAAGGGAGATGACAGAGGGAGTGCATGTAGCCAGAAGTCTACCAGATGCTATTAAACTGGTCAAATCAAATACACTGGAAACGGAGATAGAAAATGTTCACATCATAGGAGGTAGTTCTGTATACAAGGTTTGTACTGATTTTTCTACATACATGCATGTTTGTGTTGACCCAGACCTGATGGGTAATACACGTATCTACCCAGCCTCGTGGGCAGTATGGGTTGCATAACTCTTCACCAAATGTCAACATTTTCAACTTCTCCAAATCAAAAGCATTTGTAGATGGTTTGGCATGACAGAGTTGTAGGAAAGGAGAAAATGCTGGTTATCAGCATTTTCTCCTTTTCCCCCACAGTGTTTTCAAAATTTTTTATCTTCAGGGTTCTAAAGCCACAGGATTGTTTAGTAATAATTAAAAATCAAAGTTAACAGGGTGCCAAGATCACACATAATTATATGAGCAAAATCTGTGTAGATAAGGATAGATATTCATGTGAAAAAAAATATGTCGCTATGTTTGTAGTATGATTCATATACATGTATATGTATATTATGTGCATGTTTTTTCTGGTGGATTTTTTTTTTTATCACAGTATATTATTTGTGGGGAAGTCCTTTATATTGATTAGTTGTCCAAACTTGTCTTTAGCAAGGACATGAAAATACCTTCAAATTTGTAACTTTGGACTCAATAAAATTAGTGTCATAGACCAAACTTGTGTACCCTTAAGAAAGACTTATCAAACCTTACTTAATAAGCATAGGAAAAATGAGCAAAGAAAGATTGCTGTCTACCTATACCATTTTTCATTCATATCTTTCCAGGAAGCTATGACAGGGCCATACAACTGTCGTCTGTATCTAACAAGAATATACAAGGATTTTGACTGTGATACTTTCCTACCAGCTATAGATGAGAATACCTTCCATAAAATTGACAAGTAAGCATGTAAAGTCTCAATGAAAAAAGTGTTTGAACTTGTTAACCAAATGACAAAATTTTGGACCGGTCCAAATTAAAAGCATTTGCAGATGATAAATGTGACTCAAAAACTGAAATTTGCATTTGTAAAAGGTAGAAAATATTGTTGGGAAAGGAGAAAATGCTGGTTACCGGTATTTTCTTACTTTCTCGCAATGTTTTCTAACACATTTTTCCTCAAAAACATTAAAACTTGAGACCATGTAGGAAAGGGTCAAGGTAGTCAATTCTTCATTCATTTATGGTCATGATCCTTCAGGTGGCCATTACGATTTAAGTGCAGATGTCAAGCATTCAATGACCTGGATATATGCCCTGGGTCATTGAATGCTTATGTCTGCACTGAAATCCTAACATCTGAAAGATCATGAATTTTAATTTCTGATCAACATATTACCTGAACTCTGACATACAATCTAATGTTATAATGACCTTGAGAAAGAATATCTTTTTGAAAAACATTGTGGAAAAAGAAGAAAATGCTGGTAATCAACATTTTCTCCTTTTCCAACAATTTGTTCTTGTTCCTTTCAAAGACAAATTCCAATATTCAAGCCACATTTAATTTGTCATCTGCAAATGCTTTCAAATTGGACTGATCTAAAAAATTGATGTCGGATAAAGACTTAATGGAGTTTAATGCTGCTTTCAGCATTATTTCAATCATATCATGTCAACAACCATGGTCGACTCTGGCAAAAGCGTCTCAATTTAAACTCTTCTAGCCGTTGGGAAATTGGACAGTGGACACATGGTTTTCAACATTATTCATATAGACATATTCCTTGTAGTACCACTTTTGGAAATTCAGACTTGACCCTTGAAATACGGTCTAACTTAGATTTCCTAGCAAAATGTTCAAAAGCGAGGTATAAGAAACAAAGGTCACTGTCAGTACCCCACCCACTTTTTCTAATGCAAAGTGTACAGAAATGTCAATGAGAAATCAACATTGTTGAATGAGCCCTGGAGAATCGGTCATCAAATTATTAGCCAATGTCAAATTATTTGCCTAGTGACTTGACTAAACAAGCAATTGGAATTGATCCATGATCTGCCAGTGCACATTCTGTTTTCAAGATGACTTTGTGTAGTCAGTTTTCTTGCCATGGAAACCATAATTTTGTAAAAATCTGGACACATGAGTCCTTTTTAGCTCACCTGAGCACAAAGTGCTCAAGGTGAGCTTTTGTGATCGCCCAATGTCCGTCGTCCGTCGTGCGTCATCCGTCGTCCGTCGTCCACAATTTCTGTAAACATCTTCTCCTCCTAAACCACTGGGCCAATCTTGATGAAACTTGGCAGGGATGTTCCTCAGGTGAAGCTCTACCAAAGTTGTTCAAGAGATTGAATTCCACCCATAACTCTGGTTGCCATGGCCACCAAATGGAAAAAAATAGCAAAATCTTTAAAAATCTTCTTCTCTGAAACTGGATGGCATGGAGCTTTGATATTTGGCATGTAGCATCTCCTAGTGGACCTCTACCAAGTTTGTTCATATGATGTCCCTGGGGTCAAAACTGGCCCCGCCCCGGGGGTCACAAGTTTCGAACGTAGGAACAAAGAAAGAAAACTTTAAAATTCTTCTTCTCTGAAACTGGAAGGCGTGGAGCTTTGATATTTGGCATGTAGCATCTCCTAGTGGACCTCTACCAAGTTTGTTCATATGACGTCCCTGGGGTCAAAACTGGCCCCGCCCCGGGGGTCACAAGTTTCGAACGTAGGAACAAAGAAGGAAAACTTTAAAATTCTTCTTCTCTGAAACTGGAAGGCGTGGAGCTTTGATATTTGGCATGTAGCATCTCCTATTAGACTTCTACCAAGTTTGTTCGTATGACGCCCCTGGGGTCAAAACTGGCCCCACCCCGGGGGTCACAAGTTTCAAACATAGGAACAAAGAATGAAAACTTTAAAATTCTTCTTCTCTGAACTGGAAGGCGTAGAGCTTTGATATTTAGTATTTAGCATCTCCTAGTGGACCTCTACCAAGTTTGTTCATATGATGTCCCTGAGGTCAAGACTGGCCCCGCCCCGGGGGTCACAAGTTCGAAAATAGGAACAAAGAAGGAAAACTTTAAAATTCTTCTTCTCTGAAACTGGAAGGCGTGGAGCTTTGATATTTGGCATGTAGCATCTCCTAGTGGACCTCTACCAAGTTTGTTCATATGATGTCCCTGGGGTCAAAACTGGCCCTGCCCCGGGGGTCACAAGTTTCGAACATAGGAACAAAGAATGAAAACTTTAAAAATCTTCTTCTCTGAAATTGGAAGGCATGGAGCTTTGATATTTGGCATGTAGCATCTCCTAGTGGACCTCTACCAAGTTTGTTCATATGACGCCCTTGGGGTCAAAACTGGCCCCACCCCGGGGGTCACAAGTTTCGAACATAGGAACAAAGAAGGAAAACTTTAAAATTCTTCTTCTCTGAAACTGGAAGGCGTGGAGCTTTGATATTTGGCATGTAGCATCTCCTAGTGGACTTCTACCAAGTTTGTTCATATAACACCCCTGGGGTCAAAACTGGCCCCGCCCCGGGGGTCACAAGTTTTAAACATAGGAACAAAGAAGGAAAACTTTAAAATTCTTCTTCTCTGAAACTGGAAGGCGTAGAGCTTTGATATTTGGCATGTAGCATCTCCTAGTGGACCTCTACCAAGTTTGTTCATATGATGTCCCTGGGGTCAAAACTGGCCCCGCCCCGGGGGTCACAAATTTCGAACATAGGAACAAAGAATGAAAACTTTAAAATTCTTCTTCTCTGAAACTGGAAGGCGTGGAGCTTTGATATTTGGCATGTAGCATCTCCTAGTGGACCTCTACCAAGTTTGTTCATCAATTGACCTGACGATTGGTCAGAAATTAGATTATGCACGTTGAGTGAATTTCGCCTGTTGACTCAGGTGAGCGACCCAGGACCATCATGGCCCTCTTGTTTTTTTGTTGAATTTGAATAGAGGATACTTCAAGGATTCTGCACAGAAAAAAAAATGACAAAATCTGTGGCAGGATATTTTTGATAACTCAGTTTTTCTTGCAGAACTCTTGATTTTTTCAGCTTTTTTGTGAATACAAAATTGCAAAAATTAGACCCTTTTTATATAATCGTAAATGAAAATCAAATTTTGATATGCAAATAATTTGCTCTGATTTTTTTATAAATTGAAAAAACCAAAGCAGTCTGACAATGTTATCATTTTCAAGCCAGAAGTCACAATTTTTAGAGTTTGAGGGCATACTGTTACCATGGAAACACTCATTTAACAATTAAACTAATATGTCAACATCCCATTTTCATTTTATTTTTGTCTTCAGCATGAAAGTTTTCTTAAAATTTGTGAAAACAAAAAATTTTGTGGAAGAATTAGACTCATAGAAAACATCCTTAATGTACTTTCAGCCCTGAAGGAGTGCCTACTGAATTACAAACAGAGAATGATATAAGCTTCACATTTGAAGTGTATGATAAGGTCAGGTGAACATTTACCCTTAAAGTGACAATAAACCCAGCAGACATCTTAAATCTAGAAATAAGACCCAATAAATACAATGTCAAAACTTTCTTTGTTCAGAATGTTTCAGCAAAGAGGACAGTATAGATCTAAGATCAGACTGCATGTTTTGTGCAATCTGATCTTGATCTACACTGGCCATAAAAGCAACAACAGTTGTGAAAGACACTTTAGCTCTTTACCACACATCAAAATTTTAGACACTTTCATTGTGAAGGAATTTACAGAAGACAAACCAAATGTTTTTCAAATGATAGTTTTTTTCTTTGAATAGATAGAAAACATTGTGGGTTTCCAGCATTTTCTACTTTTCCCTCAATGTTTTCAAAAGTTTTCTTTCTCGGGGTCATTAAAACCTGAGATTGTGCGGCAAAAGAGTTAAGGGTAGATTTGTGCTTTACTTTGATTAGCTGTTGTACTGTTTCTTTTCATTGGCCAGTTGTTATACACTACACTTGTGTAGGGAAAACAAAAAGAAGTCAAAGAATTATTCAAAGTTTGTCTTTTAAATTTTTATGATTTTCATCTTTTTTTTTTTCTGCATGATGGAAGGGAGATGCTTACACTAACACACTAGCATTTTTAATGACTCAAAAAGAAAATCTTTGAAAACACCATGGGAAAGTTGAAAATCCTGGTAACCAGCATTTTTAGCTCCACTGGCCGAAGGCCAGCGGGCTTATGTCATAGCCCGGTGTCAGTCGTGCGTCTGTCCGTCCTTCCGTCCGTCCGTCCGTTAACTTTTATTTCAAACATCTTCTTCTCTGAAACTACCCATCCAATTTTCATGAAACTTCACAGAAATGATCCTGCCATGGTCCTCTTCAGAATTTCTTGAAAGAATTTGATTCCTTCAAAAACCTCTATCATGTTTCTTCAAAGTATAGCCCTGGGGTCAAAATTGGCTCTGCCCCAGGGGTCACAAGTTTTACATAGGCTTATATAGAGAAAACCTTAAAAATCTTTCTGTACCTAGCCATAAGGCCTAGAGCTCCCAAATTTTGCATGTACATGTAGCTATATCTAGTGGGCCTCTACCAAGCAGGCCAAAATTTTAGCCCTGGGTAAAAATTGGCCCTGCCGCAGGGGTCACAAGTTTTACATGGGCTTACATAGTGACAACTTAAGAAATCTTCCAGTACCTAGCCATAAGGCCTAGAGCTACCAAATTTTGTATTTAGCTTGATCTAGTGGGGGTCTACCAACAGTGCCCAAATTACAGTCCTGGGGTCAATTTGGCCTCATGCTGTGGGGGGGGGGGGGGGTGTGTTTCACGAAATTTACATGGGCTTATATAGGGAAAACTTAAATCTTGGCGTACATAGCCATAAGGCTTAGAGCTACCAAATTTTGCATAATTATAGCATTATCTAGTGGACAACTACAAAGAGGGCCCAAGTTACAGCCCTAGGATCAAGTTTGGCCCTGCACCAGGGGTCACAAGTTTTACATGGGTTTATGGAGTGAAAACTTCAGAAACCGTCTTGTTTCTAGCCATAAGGCCAAGAACTCCCAAATTTGGCATGTTATTCTTCTAATACACATATTCCCCATTTAGTCCGACAGTTGCCCTGGGGTCAAAGTTTTATAAGGGCTTATATAGTGACGACTTCTCGACAATCTTCTTGTTTCTAACCATAAAGCATCATACTAACAAATTTGGCATGTTTTGAGCCTTGGGATCAAAATTTGTCTCACTCCAGGGTTCACAAATTTCAGATAGGCTTACATAGTGAAAACTTAAGATATCGTGGATATCTTTTTTTTATCCTTACTGTAAGGCCTAGGGCTATAAAAATTTGGCATGCTGATTCATATTGTAGACTTCTACCGAGACTGTTCCATCTTTTTCATTGAAACCACTCTTCCAATTTTGACCAAACTTTACAGATATCATCTTGCCATGATGTTCTTCAGAATGTCTTCAAAGAATTAAGTTCTGTTAAAAGCTATGTTTGCTATGGCTACAAAACTGAAAAGTATTGAAAAACCTTTAAAAATCTTTTCCAAAAGCTTGTATTTACTAACTTCATTGTAGCTCATGAAAAAGATACTGCTTTTTAGCTCCACAGGCCTAAGGCCATTAAGCTTATTGTCTCTGAAACTGCTTCACCCAATAAGTCACAAGCTTTACATAGGCTAATATAGTGAGAACTTAAAAAGTCTTCTTGTTCCGTACCTTGAGTTACAGCTGTAACATTGTATGAGTGTAATCTAAATAACCTCTTCCAAAGTTATTCAAGTTATGTCAAAATTAGTCCTATCTAATGGATCATAAACATGTGCTTATAAGGTGAAAATTCAAAAAATCTTTTTGCTCCTAATCGCAAACCCAAGGGCTACCAAATCTGGATCACTTTTCCTTTTTTAGCTCACCTGAGCACGAAGTGCTAAGGTGAGGTATTGTGATGGGTCATTGTTCGGTGTCCATCTGTCCGTCTGTCCACAATTCCTTTAAACATCTTCTCCTCCTAAACCGCTGGGCCAATCTTGATGAAACTTGGCAGGGATGTTCCTTGGGTGAAGGTCTACCAAAGTTGTTCAAGAGATTGAATTCCACCCAAAACTCTGGTTGCCATGGCAACAGAAAGGCAAAAAATAGGAAACTTTTTGAAAATCTTCTTCTCTGATTCTAGAAGGCATAGAGCTTTGATATTTGGTATGTAGCATCTCCTAGTGGACCTCTACCAAGTTTGTTCATATGATGCCCCTGGGGTCAAAACTGGCCCCGCCCCGGGGGTCACAAGTTCGAACATAGGAACAAAGAAGGAAAACTTTAAAATTCTTCTCTGAAACTGGAAGGCATGGAGCTTTGATATTTGGCATGTAGCATCTCCTA
Organism: Tridacna gigas; assembly: GCA_945859785.2. Lineage (NCBI taxonomy): Eukaryota > Metazoa > Mollusca > Bivalvia > Cardiida > Cardiidae > Tridacna > Tridacna gigas. Next base: position 60,547,810 of record OX244028.2, read on the forward strand.
GTGGACCTCTACCAAGTTTGTCCATATGATGCCCCTGGGGTCAAAACTGGCCCTGCCCCGGGGGTCACAAGTTTTGAACATAGGAACAAAGAAGGAAAACTTTAAAAATCTTCTTCTCTAATTCTAGAAGGTGTAAAGCTTTGATATTTAGTATGTAGCATCTCCTAGTGGACCTCTACCAAGTTTGTTCATATGATGCCCCTGGGGTCAAAACTAGCCCCGCCCCGGGGGTCACAAGTTTGAACATAGGAGCAAAGAAGGAAAACTTTAAAATTCTTCTTCTCTGAAACTGGAAGGCGTGGAGCTTTGATATTTGGCATCTAGCATCTCCTAGTGGACTTCTACCAATTTGTTCATATGATGCCCCGGGGGTCAAAACTGGCCCCGCCCCGGGGGTCACAAGTTTTAAACATAGGAACAAAGAAGGAAAATTTTAAAAATCTTCTTCTCTGATTCTAGAAAGCATAGAGCTTTGATATTTGGTATGTAGCATCTCCTAGTGGACCTCTACCAAGTTTGTTCATATGATGCCCCTGGGGTCAAAACTAGCCCCGCCCCGGCGGTCACAAGTTCAAACATAGGAACAAAGAAGGAAAAATTTAAAATTCTTCTTCTCTGAAACTGGAAGGCGTGGAGCTTTGATATTTGGCATGTAGCATCTCCTAGTGGACCTCTACCAATTTTGTTCATATGATGCCCCTGGGGTCAAAACTGGCCCCGCCCAGGGGGTCACAAGTTTTGAACATAGGAACAAAGAAGGAAAACTTTAAAAATCTTCTTCTCTGATTCTAGCAGGCGTAGAGCTTTGATATTTGGTATGTAGCATCTCCTAGTGGACCTCTACCAAGTTTGTTCATATGATGTCCCTGGGGTCAAAACTAGCCCAGCCCCGCGGGTCACAGGTTCGAACATAGGAGCAAAGAAGGAAAACTTTAAAATTCTTCTTCTCTGAAACTGGAAGGCGTGGAGCTTTGATATTTGGCATCTAGCATCTCCTAGTGGACCTCTACCAATTTTGTTCATATGATGCCCCTGGGGTCAAAACTGGCCCAGCCCGGGGGGTCACAATTGTCGAACATAGGAACAAAGAAGGAAAACTTCAAAATTCTTCTTCTCTGAAACTGGAAGGTGTAGATCTTTGATATTTGGTATGTAGCATGTCCTAGTGGACCTCTACCAAATTTGTTCATACGACGCCCCTGGGGTCAAAACTGGCCCCGCCCGGTGGATCACAAGTTTTGAACATAGGAACAAAGAGGGAAAACTTTAAAATCCTTCTTCTCTGAAACTGGAAGGCGTGGAGCTTTGATATTTGGCATGTAGCATCTCCTAGTGGACCTCTACCAAGTTTTTTCCCATATGATCCCCCTCGGGTCAAAACTGCCCCCCCCCCCCCCCCCCCCCCGGGGGGGTCACAAGTTCTAACATAGGAACAAAGAAGGAAAACTTTAAAATTCTTCGTCTCTGAAACTGGAAGGCGTAGAGCTTTGGTATTTGGTATGTAGCATCTCCTAGTGGACCTCTACCAAGTTTCTTCATACGATGCCCCTGGGGTCAAAACTGGCCCTGCCCCGGGGGTCACAAGTTCGAACATAGGAACAAAGAAGGAAAACTTTAAAATTCTTCTTTTCTAAACCTTGAAGGCATAAAGCTTTGTTATTTGGTATGTAGTGAACCCGTTGTAAGTTTGTTAGCCAACCTGAGCACAACATGTTCAGTCAGTTCGAAATTGGGTCACCTGGGGTCATAAACTAGGTCACTAGGTCAAATTAAAGAAATACCTTGTGGGCACTCTAGAGGCCACATTTATTGCTCAAATGACCTGAAATTTGGTCAGAATGTTTGTCTTGATAAAATCTTAGATGAGTTTGGATTTGGGTCACCTGGGATCATAAACTAGGTCACTAGTTCAAATTAAAGTAATACCTTGTGGGCACTCTAGAGGCCACATTTTTGGCTCAATTGACTTGAAAATTGGTCAGAATGTTTGTCTTGATAAAATCTCACATGAGTCCAAATTCATGTCTTAAATTATGTCACTAGGTCAAATTAAAGAAATACCTTGTGTGCACTCTAGAGGCCACATTTATCGTTCAATTGATTTGAAAATTGGTCAAAATGTTTGTCTTGATGAAATCTAGGATGACTTTAAAATTGGGTCACCTGGGCTCATAATCTAGGTCACTCGGTCTAATTAAAGAAATACCTTTAGGGCACTCTAGAGGTCAAATTTCTTGCTCAATTGACTTGAAAGTTGGTCAGAATGTTTGTCTTGATGAAATATTGGGTGAGTTTGAAATTCGGTCAGCTGGGGTCATAAACTAGGTTACTGGGTCAAATTTAAGAAACACTTTATGGGCACTCTAGAGGCCACATTTATTGCTCAATTAACTTGAAAACTGTTCAGAATGTTTGTCTTGATAAATTTTTTGATGAGTTCTAAATTGGGTCACGTGGGGTGATAAATTAGGTCACTAGGTCACCTTACGGAAATTCCTTATGGACGCTCCAGAGGCCACATTTTCAGCTCAATTGACCTGACAATTGGGCAGAAATTGAATTGTGCACGTTGAGTGAACTTCGCCTATTGACTCAGGTGAGCGTCCAGGGCCATCCTGGCCCTCTTGTTTTGAGATTAGCCTTGCATCAGGGGTCTTATGTTTTACAGAGGCTTCATATGGACGAAACTTGAAAATCACCTTATTTTATAACCATACAGCATAGACTTGTATTATTTTGGCATGTGGCTATATCTTGTGGACCTCTACCAGGGTTCAAGTAATTATAGCTCTGGGATCAAAAATGGCTTTGCCCTGCGGGTCTCAACTTTCACATGGGCTTTTACAGAGAAAACTTTGTAAGTCTTCATTTTGAAACCATTTGGCTCAGAATTAAAATGTTAAGTATTTATGGTTTATATTTATAAGCCAGTGGAGCGATACAGGGCCATCATGGCCCTCTAGTTTTCTTTACCAGAATGTTTTCTATCCTTCCAAGTACAAATTGCAAATTTTGAGTCACATCTAAATTGTCGTCTGAAAGGCTTTCAATTTGAACAAGTCTACAACTTTGTCATTTGGTAAAGTTTAAGTGGTTAAGGTGTATGATAGCTGCAGTCATATTAGAATGTCTGACACTTATGAGTTTTATGTACTAGACTTTAAGAATTAAAAGCATTTTCAGACAACAAATTTTAAATGCCTAAAACGATGTGATATGTCTCAGAAGGGTAGGAAACATTCAGGGGAAAAAAATGAATGCTTGTTACCACAATTTTCTCCTTTTCGCACAACGTTCTCAAAAGCCTGGTAACTCGGGATAGTCATAAACATGGTATTGTTTTGTAAAGGGTAAAGATCATAATTATTTTTATACAACTATATGAGCAGTTTTTGGCATGTTTTGAATACTGCATAAAGCTACCTAACCTTTTATCACATGGCAAAATTTCAGACTTGTCTAAATTGAAATTATATACTGAAAACATTTTAAATGTGGCTAAAAAAAGGGGGTGAGCTTCTCTACAACTTGGGAACGTGGGGTAGAGGGTTAACTCCTTCACTGGAATTTAGACAGTGCCATTTTTAGCTCCACTGGCCGAAGGCCAGCGGGCTAATGTCATGGCCCGGTGTCCGTCGTGCGTCCGTCCGTCCGGTCGTCCGTCCGTCCGTCCGTGCGTTAACTTTTATTTCAAACATCTTCTTCTCTGAAACTACCCATCCAATTTTCATGAAACTTCACAGAAATGATCCTGCCATGGTCCTCTTCAGAATTTCTTGAAAGAATATGATTCCTTCAAAAACTCTGGTTGCCATGGCAACAAAACTGAAAAATATGGGAAATCTTTAAAAATCTTCTTGTCGGAAACCATAAGGTATAGGGCTACCAAATTTGGCATGTAGCTTTATGTAGTAGACCTCTATCAAGTTTCTTCAAATTATAGCCCTGGGGTCAAAATTGGCTCTGCCCCAGGGGTCACAAGTTTTACATAGGCTTATATAGAGAAATCTTTAAAAATCTTCTTGTCGGAAACCATAAGGCATAGGGCTACCAAATTTGGCATGTAGCTTTATGTAGTAGACCTCTATCAAGTTTCTTCAAATTATAGCCCTGGGGTCAAAATTGGCTCTGCCCCAGGGGTCACAAGTTTTACATAGGCTTATATAGAGAAAACTTTAAAAATCTTCCTGTACCTAGCCATAAGGCCTAGAGCTACCAAATTTTGCATGTAGCTATATCTAGTGGGCCTCTACCAAGTGGGCCAAAATTTTAGCCCTGGGGTCAAAATTGGCCCCACCGCAGGGGTCACAAGTTTTACATGGGCTTACATAGTGACAACTTAAGAAATCTTCCTGTTTTGATTTTTTTTTTTTTAAATTAGCCTTGCATCAGGGGTCTTATGTTTTACAGAGGCTTCATATGGAAAAAACTTGAAAATCACCTTATTTTTATGGCTTTATCTTGTGGACTTCTACCAGGGTTCAAGTAATTAAATAGCCCTGGGATCAAAAATGGCTTTGCCCTGCGGGTCCCAACTTTCATATGAGCTTTTACAGAGAAAACTTTGTAAGTCTTCATTTTGAAACCATTTGGCTCAGCATTGAAATGTTTATTATTTATGGTTTATATTTATAAGCCAGTGGAGCGATACAGGGCCATCATGGCCCTCTTGTTAGCTCACCTGAGCACATAGTGCTCAGGGTGAGCTATTGTGATCGATCGTTGTCAGGCGTCCGTCCGTGAACAATTACTTAAAAAATCTTCTCCTCAGAAACCGCCCAACAGATTTCAATGAAACTTCACAGAAATGATCCTTAGGTGATGCACTTTCAGAATACTTCAAAGATTTGAATTCCATGAAGAACTCTGGTTGCCATGGCAACCGAGAGAAAAAACTTTAAAAATCTTCTTGTCCCAAACCGTAAGGGCTAGAGCTTTCATATTTGGCATGTAGCATCATCTAATAGCCCTCTACCAAAATACTTCAAATTATGGCGCTGTTGTTGAAATTGGCCCTATGTTGTGAGTTCTCGGATTTCACATAGAGATAAAGAGGGAAATCTTTAAAAATCTTCTTGTTTACACTCTGGCATCTACAAATATTGACCAATCAGTACCAAACTTGGCCACAATATATATGCCCATAAGGTCTCGGATGAGTTCGATTTTGGATCAAATCCAATCAGAACATCAGGAGTTATTTGCCCTTGAATTTGCAAAAATTACTGAATCTGACTTTGTTTACACTCTAGCATCTACAAATATTACTCAATCAGCACCAAACATTGTCAAAGTGTGTGTGATAATAAGATCTCAGATTAGATCAATTATGGATCTAATCGGACCAGAACTGTCTGTGTTGTCTGCCCTTGAATTAGAAAATTTGCCATATTTGACTTTGTTTACACTCTAGCATCTGCAAATATTGACCAATCAGTACCAAACTTGGTCAAAATATATATTCCCATAAGGTCTCGGAAGAGTTTAGTTATGGGTCAAATTGAACCAGAACATCCAGAGTTATTTGCCCTTGAATTGGACAAAATTTCCATATTTGACTTTGTTTACACTCTAGCATCTACAAATATATACCAATCAGTACCAAACTTGGTAAAAATTTATATGACCATAAGATCTTGAATGGGTTTTGATTATGGGTCTTATTAGACCCAAACAACATGAGTTATTTGCCCTTCAATTAGAGTTGCTGTATTTGACTTGGTTTACTCTGTAGCATCTACATGTATATATAATGCAAACTGAAAAATCTTTATGTTTAAACCCAAAATGCCTAGAGCTATGATACTTTGCATGAAGCATCACCTTGTGGACCTCAAGAAATTTTGCACACAAGATGCCCCTGGGATCATTACAGGTCCAGCCGCGGGGCTTAGATGTTTGTACTTAGGTATCTTTCGTGCAATTATAAGAAAATTTTCTGGGTAACCAAAGGCCTAGACCTCTGTTAAAGTTGTGAGTTGTCTCTCTTTCATAATCATTTGGCCTTGAACTTCAGTATTTGGTATTTATCTTCATTGTTAACCTGTACTGCGTAGTACTCAGGTGAGCGATATAGGACCATCATGGTCCTCTTGTTTTTTTTTTAGGTCTGAAAGTATTGGATCATTGCAGAATTTCATAATTTAATACCTGGTAGTGAACAGTGTAGATCCAAGATTTAAGTGCATTCTTTCTGCTGTCTGATCTTGATCAGTACTGTCTGCAAAAAAATTTTCAGTGGCAAACCAATGAAAGGTTTAAATCAGTTCAAATAAGCCCACTAACCTAATGGGTTGGGCGTAAACCATTAAGTTTGCCAACAGATTCATGTTAAAAATTCATTAAACCTTTACCAGATGACAAAATTCTAGATACTTCTGTATTGAAAGCACTTGTGGGGACAAATTAGATGTGGCTCAAATTATGATTTTGTCTGTGAAAGGCTAGAAAATGTGGGAAAAGAAGGAAATGTTGGTTACCAGCATTTACTCCATTTCCCACTTCAGCCTCAGGGTCGTCAAAACTTGGGATTATTTGGTAAAGGGTTAACCAATGAAATGGCAAGAAACAGGGTGGTATATGGAGAACTAACAGGGTATAGGAAGAACTAACTGAAAAGTTGAAATTTTTGTCACTGAATTAAAGAATTCCAAAATAAAGAGGCTGGTAATGCTTTAGATTTGCTGTGTTTTGTTTGTTTCCATACTCCCGCAAAACATAATATTATGTTTTAGAGATTTTGTTCTGTAAACATGTACTGGAATTAGCCAGCCCATCAGTCTTTACTGGACATTCTTAACCCTTTACCACACAGTCCTGACTTTTAACGACCCTGTGAAAGAAGCCTTTTAAAAACATTGTGAGAAAAGGAGAAAATGCTGGTAATAAGCATTTTCTCCTTTTCCCACAATGTTTTCTACCCTTTCCAAAGCAAATTTAAATTTTTCAGTCACATTTATTTTATCGTCTGCAAATGGTTTGAATTTGGGCCTGTCTATATTTTGGTCGGGTGGTAAAGAGTTAAGGTGTTACTGTATTTGTGTAAATTCATGTTTCTTTGGTTCGTTCGGTATGGACACCTTAGCTTGTCATGCAGCCAACCTTTGATTGGAGACATTGTGACAGAAAGAGCAGTTTCTCCTCTAGCAGGTTAAGGGTTGATTTTTAGTTTTAACACAGCAGCCATGATTGTACCTATCAATGCTTTCCTGGGGTTCCTCTCACCAGTATTTTGTACCATTTCTTTCCTAGCCACTGGCTGTGTTTACCACTCAACCATCATTGAAACAATGATCATTGGTGAGAGAGGAGAAAAAGAATTGAATCCTTTCTTTAATCCTTATCAGGAAATTGGCAGAAACATGTCAGGTCCTAAGTTCTGTATGCTACCAACTGAGCTACTAGGCATGGCAAAATCAGACTTAAAAAAAGATGTTTCTTTGCATTCAACAAGTTTTTTATTTACAGTACTATGAACAATGCTAGAATTAGATCAACCTTGTTTATTAAAGATTAATGCCACACTGGAGAAAGGTGTCAATTCAACAAACAGTGTAGACAGTTTATGCATCATCACCCAACAGAAAAGTTTAGAAAACAAGACTGCTCAACCATCATTCACATTTAACATCATGGCAGCTATGTGTGATGGTAACAGGGGTATAGGAATGCAACAAAAACTACCTTGGCCTTCATTAAGGTATGCATTGATTTTTGTAATATGCTTACAAATTGTTTAGCTCATATATGCTTGCATTGCATGTGGATAAAATCTGTATCTGATAGTAGTATCAAATACTGTCCCAAATATGGTATGCAGCCTGTATGTGGACTACCTAAGCTTAGATCTCAATTTCATTGGCCAAATGTTGCATCTTAACATTCATCAGAAACATTTATCACCTACTAACCAAGTATAATGGCAGTATTTACTTAAATTTGACCATTTTCAAGCAGAATTGTTAAAAATTGCACAAATTTTTGTTTTTTAAAATTATACCTTATTGATATGCCTGCAAGGTAATACATGTATTATGGTATGGCCCTGAATTTCTGTTAGTCTGTCCATTAGTAATTTCTGACGTGGCTATTTCCTTACGTATTTATCAAACAAAACAAATTTTAACTATGCTGAAGGAAACGGCTTCTAAAATCATGGCAAAATGTAGAAACTGCTCTTTTTCTCCTGAATGCTTTATACCCTTTCAAAGACAAATTCCATTATTTCAGCCACAGATGTCATCTGCAAATACTTTCAGTTTGGACAGGTCTAGAATTTTGTGCTTTGGTAAAGAGTTGAAACATACTGGAGTTTGGTGGACTTCAGTTGTGAATTCAGTACTGCTTACGATTTGATCTTAGGTGGATGAGAGGCACTGAACTGACAAGCCTGTGTTATTGTCATAGCCCTGTCGTCGTATGTGTAACAGTCGTCACCTGTGTCACAGTCAGCAAAAACTTTGGACATTTTCTCACGTCTCTGTCACTATTGAAGATATTTGTGCAGTTCTTAGGCATCTCTGTCATGCATTATACTGAGCAAGTCATCTCATAATTATGGATCCCTACAATCTATTTTGGCTAACAACTTGTAAAATCCTAAAGTAGACTGGTCCTTCTACATTCTCAAAAATTACCAATAGCAGTAGCAAAAATTTTCGACCCATGTCAGTCTGCAGCCTGCACATACTGCACAGGCTGATAAGGGTTGATACTTTTTGCAGATCTGTTAACCATTTACCAACAATCCCAAGTTTTAAGGACCCTGAGGAAGAAGCTTTTTGAAAACGTACCACTTTACACGCACACCTTGACATGATCCGACCAGGCAGGAATGCAGACTGTTTTAATATTCTATATAGCTGCTGGCTAGTAATTCCTGTGGGTTGCATGTTCTGTTTCAGTGGCGACTGTAACCACTATCTCGGAATGACATCATCCCCTCAAACTGCAAGTAAGTTCAATCCTTTACCAACTGATGAAACTTTTGACTTGTCCAAATCCAAAGCCTATGCATATGACAAATTGAATGTGACTCAAATGGTGAATTTGTGCTTGATGGTCACATTTTCTACCCTTCCTAAAACAAATTTCAAATTTTGAGGCACATTTATTTTGATGTCTGCAATTGCTTTCAGTTTGGACCAGTCTAAAATTTTGTCATTTGGTAAAGAGTTAAACACTTATGCCCCTTTTTTTACCTTTCCCTGAAAAAAACAACAGCCAAGTGTTGGCAACTGCTGGCAAAGTTCTTTCTGTTCCATGTCATTTAAAATCAAAGTTTATCTGAATAGATGTAGAGCTCACAGTTGTGTGAGAATAACTCCAAAAAGGGTGAATTGGATTTGGACCAATCAATTGATTGATTGAAATGGTGATGTACGCTACTTACAGAATTATTTCAGTCCTATCCCAGTGACAGCTCAGTTGTTGATGTCCTGGGCATAACCAGCTCTAGGCTAGGGTTCTGAAGTGCCATAGTCAAGAAAGCTCCCTTGAAAAACTGAGTGCTGCGAGTAAGGATCAAACTCTGAATCTTAAACCTTACCACTGAGCTAGGCAGGAACCCCAAACTGTACTAGGAGGATCCTGATTTAATTTTTTCTTTGCTAGGTTTTCCAAGAACATGTACCCAACAAGAAAGCCATATCTATGTAGATATTAAAAATGTAATTAGACTTATGTAACATGTGGTAAAAGATAACAGTACAGTGTTGTATAGTGACTGTTCCAAAAATAGCAATGGCTGAGCTAGGTTAAGTCTTCACCAAAAACTCCTGTGTTTTTACGTCCTTGAAGAAGAGAATGTTTGAAAATGTTGTGGGTAGAGGAGAAAATGCAGCTTACAAGCATTTTCTTATTTTCCCACAATGTTTTCTACCCTTCTAAACACAAATTAGATATAAGCCAAAATCATTTTTGTTGTCTGCAAATGTTTTCAATTTGAGAAAGTCTAAATATCTATCACCTGGTTAAAAGTTGCTCGGCTGTTGCCGGAGAAAACCCAAGTTATTGTCCTATCCCTATTTTAGTCTGTCGTAGGAAAGCTAAAGCAATTGGCATTTTCTAATATCTCTGTTTTTTCTAAGGATATTTACCTCTAACTTATGGAAATCCATGAAATAAAGGCGACTAGCCTAAAAATGTTTCTGATGCAGTTATGCCCCTTTTTCAACAAAGAATTTTTTCCTGGGAAAATGCACCCACAGTTAAGTGTTAACACCCCAATGCCATTCTCTTGTTTACTTAAAGATGGCGACAAAAACAAAAGAAAGATCATTCACATAAATGGAAGAAGAACATTTGAGTCTATTGGAGAGGAAGAAATGGCTCTCCCAAATGTACTTTATATTGTGATCAGTAAGACTTGGAAAGAAAGGTAAGTCTTTTTTTTTTTTAAATGAAGTCTTTGTGTGTCTCTTTTCTAAAGAGTCCTGAGTTTTTATGACCCTGAGGAAGTAGGCTTTTGTAAACATTGTTGGAAAAGAAAAAATGCTGGTAACCAATAAACTGTAGCTTTTACATACCTGAGGAAGTACAATTTTGAAAAGCATTGTTGGAAAAGGAGAAAAAGCTGGTAACCAGTTGTAATTACAATCCTGGGGAAGTAGACCTTTGAGAACATTGTAGGAAAGTGAGAAAATGCAGGTAACCCATTGTTTTTACAAGCCTGAGAAAGTAAACTTTTATAGCTAAACCACCTCGCTTTTGATATTGTTTTAACTAACATAATGACGAAATATTAGAGACTCAAGTAAATTGAAAGCATTTGTAGACAACCAATCAAATGATAATTTCTGCTTTTGAAAGTGCAGAAAAACAGTTGGAATTAAGAGATAATGCTGGGCACTGGCATTTTCTCCTTATCCCCTATTGTTTTCTGAAACATGTGTTTCAAGGTCATGGAAAGGCTTAAGTTATCAAAGAAAGGGCTTACATGTTTAAAAGTTCAACAAAACTCATTGCATGTTGTCTTTTGATTTTTTTCCTCAATAAACTGTTATTGATTTGTTTCAGTAAGTTTACTCATCCAAAAATTCTGACAGTTGTGGAAAGCTTTGATGTGGCTATATCAGAGTGTGGTCAGTTATGGACAGACAATCAGCTGGACAGTGTATGGGTGATGGGTGGTTATTTGGTATATAAGGTAAAGTGATTGATTGTTTGGTGTTTTATGCAGTTTCCAACATTATTTCATGTATGTCCTTGGTTTCAGCAGTGCTAGGTTAGTGGTCTGAGATGTCTTGTGCACGGACACTCTTGCAAAAAAAAAAAACAGGACTCTTAACCTATGACCTCTGGAAAAATTTCTCTAAGCTTAAAATTGCATATTGCCCACAGCTCACATATTCATATGTCTTTGATTTCACCAATACTAGGCTAGGGCCCTGAATTTTCTTGCCCATGGAAACTCCCATGAAAAACCCAGTGCTTCCATTGAGGCTCAAACCCACCTCTAAAAACCTTATGATGCAATAATAACTATTGACATTTCCGTTCTAATACTGAAATCAAAGACTAGCCATCTGATTGGCTGCAACATTTTTAGCTTGGTTGTTTTCAAAGAAAACATCTTGTGTATTGTCATAGCCCTGGTTTTGGCATCGTCGTCTGCATCATTTTCCAAAAATGTTGGCATTTTCAAAAACTTAGACATTTTAACGATATCTCTGTCATTACTGATGATATTTACCTCAAACTTCGACAAGTTGTTTACTATCAAAAGCGGAACCAATACATTAAAGGCAGGTAACCATCAAAGTATTTTTGACAAAGTTATGCCCTTTTCAGCTTAAAATTTTCACGGAAAATCAAGCAGCTGGGGCTGAGCGTTGGCACCCGCCTACAGTACTCTTGTTTTGACATTGTCTTTGTCGATCAGATAGCTAGTCTTGGAATTTAGATTTAGAACAATAGCATACAATTGAGGAATGCACTGATAATGTCAGTTTAACCCTTTACCACAATCCAGAATTTTACTGACCCTGGAGAAAGAGGTTTTTGAAACATTGTAGGAAAACGAGAAAATGTTCCTTTTTCCACATTGTTTTCTACCATTTCAAAGAACAAATTTCAAGTTTTGAGCCACATTTTGTTTGCTGTTTGCAAATGCTTTCAATCTGGACAATTGGACAGAGTATGGCTCAGTTATTTAATACTTTGAAAATCATGTTCTGTATTTCATTCTTGTAGGTAGCTCTAGAACACTCCCAGTGTAGCAGATTATACCTCACTCGCATATACACTGACTTTCCAGCTGACACTTTCTTCCCAGTGTTTGAGGATGATTTCACAGAAATAAGGTACAGGGCTGCCTTTCACTAAACTGTGTTGATTTACACAATTTATTTGGGATTGCACACATACGCAAATCCCTGCTTTACCCAAAGGTATGAGCTGACGTAAAGCTAAGAAAATATTTACTCGAATCTTAAAGTTAGGCAGCTTAACAAAAATTGTTTTCTGACTTGATGCTTGTTTACCTAAACTGCATACTCATGAAATTTGGGTACACAGTTTAGTGAAAGGTAGCCCAGTAGAATATGTCTCAGTGGGTACCTAAATAGGGAAAGCAACCTATATTAACTGTTACCTCTTTACCAGAAAATGCTGGTAATCAGCATTTTTTTTCCTTTTCCCACAATATTTTCAAAAGCCTTTAATGTCAGGGTTGTTAAAATTTTGAAATATGTGGTATGAGGTTAAGCAAGGGGTCCTTTTAAGCTCTGGGTAAAATGTAGGACTCTTCCTAGAGGTCATGGCTTCTACCCTCACTGGAAGGACTTGGTATTTCATGGGAGTGTCCTTAGATGAGAACTACATAGAACTGGCCTAGTGCTGGTGAAACCCAGGACATATATGACATCACCGTAATGCAAGAACTCAATAAGTGCATTTTTTCAAAAAATCATTTTTTTGCGTTAAAAGACTCTTAACAGTGATACACATGTACTAAAAAATGTTCAGAGTCATTTTCCAGCAAGAAATGTGTCTTTTTGAAAAGGAAGCAAAACATGATAACTGCATAGAATCTTTTGTGGAGAGCAAAAAGTATGTAAATGCACATGTTCAGTTCTTGCTGCAAATTATTTGTAATTAAAAAAAAAAAATATTTGGTGCAAGAAGTTTATATTTGCTTTTATTAAATCATTGATGACATCATTAAGTGTCATCTCCATGTGCTTTAAATATTTCATACTTAGTATAATGTAGGTGTAATTTCTTGTCAGTGGTTAAGATCAGAATAAAGTTTTGTTTATTTTGAAGGCAAGATTCAGGTGAGCTTAAAATAAAGTTAATGGCATGTTATCTTAAACAAGTTTTTATATATATTTCATGAGTTAAAGCCCTTAAAGAGCACTTCCAGCCCAACAATAAATTTCACAATTTCTTTGTATATTATAGATAATACAAATGTGATTGCATTTGTATTGCTGGCTTTCAAAAAAAAATTATGTAATTTGTCAGAACTTGTGGTTTGAAAATCGGATTTGCACCTGTATAAACCCAACTTCACCACCTTATCGATTGAACGAGAGATTACGTGTGACGTCACAGTATGATCGCAACACATTATTTTACTGATAACTCCACATAATACTTGGACTTTAAAACAGGGGTAAATTGGACTCCAATGATGTTCCAGACGATTCTGAGAGAAGCTATGATTTATCACTTGCTTGCTTTTCTCCTTTTGGTTCTTACGAAGAGAGTTATGAGTTACTACAGACAAGCAAAGAAAATCAGTAAACGAATAGCCGATACCAAATCAGTTCCTGTCAGGCAGCATGATAAAAGTTTTTGTATGCAGATTACATTACTAAGTAATCAAAATGAAGCATAGAGATAGAAATAATACATATCCCGCAAACTGCCTTGGTTTTACAGGACTAGAATTAAAAACAAAATCAGCTCCAATATGCGGTTATCCATTATCCATACCATTGCATTTGAAAGCAAAAAGTGTTCGAACAGAAAAAATGCATCATTAAATTTGGAGTCAGAAATTAAAATGGACTTACCCTCTGTGACAGATTTTAATAATTCCAGATCCTATATTTATGAATGATCAAAATAAGATTGAAAAGGACAGAAACTTTATCATGACACGTGTGTGTTAATCTGCACTAGCAAGTACATCACAGCGTTTCTACATGTCACCCACTTTGGCAGTGAAATACCAGAATCAATGAAACACACAGCTAACCCTTTATCAGCTTTCCAACGAAAACAATTATAGCACATATTTCTCGACTCAAAATGAAGGTGGAATTACCTTTTTTGGAGGATCAAAGGAAGATTTGAAATTTGCCCTGACCTTCGTTGTTATAATAGTCATATTTAAGGTAATGTAAACAGGAACATGACAAAAAGTGCAACAAAAAAAAAAGATGATATTTTTGGGGTCTGGATTTTATCAATAAAATTCAAAAGATATGGCGTTTAAGTTCTCTTTTTTTTGTAAATGGACTGTCCCTGTCTTTTTGCAGACGCTGAAATGCTTTTCTCTTTAAATTACAGAAAAAAAAAATCAAATTGATAGCTTTATATAAATAAATGGAACCAACAATCCCAAGGTGTCAAGCCCTGTACCTTACCGACTTAGCTACCAGGTTTGGTAAATATGAAAGCTACTGGGTTTGACAAACATGGATTGGACAATCAGACCATAAAATAGAAAAAAGTTAGTTATGGTACTTCAACTATTCTTTTCTTCTTCGCTCCCCCCCCCCCCCCTTTTTTTTTTTTGCACGACATTGGATCTTCTGAAGTTAACCTTTTACCATACAATCCCTGGTTTTCACGACCCTGATAAAGAGGACTTTTGAAATCATTGTTGGAAAAGGAGAACATGCTGGTCACCAGCATTTTCTCCTTTTCTAACAAAGTTTTCTGCCCCAACAGATAGCTTAAGCTCATTTGAACCAATGCTGAATTTGTTGCATGCAGATGGCTTGAATTAGGAAAGAGTCTAAAATATGACGTTTGGGAAATGGTTTTAAATACAGTAAAAGTGAAACGTTGTTCGATTAAAACCTTTTACCAAATGGCCAAAGTAGGACTCATCCAAATCCAAAGAAAGGGTGAAATGGAGGAAATTGTCTTTGACAAAGTAGAAAGTATTGTGGGAAAAGGTGTAAAGGCTGATTACAAAGATTTGCTCCTTTTCCAATAATTTTTAAGAGGCCATCTTTCTCAGGGTTGCTTAAACTCGGGATTGTTTAGTAAAGGGTTTCTAAGGTTTTCAACTAAACTTACAGCACTAGATGCATACTTTGAATTATTAAAAAAAAAAATCCCGATCTCAGAAAAAGAACAAAATATCAAACCTTCTTTGTTGCGACCTTAGTCATGTTCCTACAGACAAATAACTGTAATAGAGTCTAGATCATGAACATAAGAAAAGTAGCTTAAGTTCAAATTTTAATCCTTCCATTACAAGATATTTATATTCCATCTATATTTTCAGATTTAAAAGAAACATGTGTCATTATTTTTCATAAAAATGGATGAAGGGTTAACTCTGTGCTTCTTTGATATCAGTATCGCACTGCCGGGTGGGCGACCAAAGAGCTGTAATGTGTTAATTGATTGGTACAAATTAAAGCACATGTGTCACATTAAACTATCACTACTTAACTGTTTGTGATCTTAACCCTTTACCACACAATCCCAACTTTTAACAACCCTGAACGAGAAGGCTTTTGAAAACATTATGGTAACCAGCATTTTCTCCTTTTCCCACAATGTTTTCTTCCAAATCGAGGGCAGAAATCGACATTTTAGCAACATTTAATTTGTCGTCTGCAAATGCTTTGAATTTGGCCTAGTCCAAAAAATTGTCATTTGGTAAAGAGTTAAGTTACCTTTGTGTTGATTATTTTTTGGATAGGATTTGGAATTTTACACAGGTCCCAGAGGTAAGTTAGATGTAGATCTATTTGATTACGATCACCTAAAATGATCACTGAAAATACTAGATGGCAGCGTCGGTAATCTCTTAGGTTTTACACATATACAGTCGAGCCTCGTTTATCCGGCCACTTCTGTTTCCTATGAATGTTTCCGGATCAGCCGTATTTCCGGATCGACGAACTATGATTGCTGGCATGGCATCCAAGTTAAGCTAGGTCAATAACCATACGGGACACCGTGTATCGTAAGAATTACAACAGCGTATGTTTTACACAAGCACTTGTATACATGTCATTATTGCTCCTACGATTGTTCAGGTTTATAAAATAAAGAGTGTCATAAATTTGCATTTTGCCTTTTTGTTATTTGTCTGTTTTTGTACATGTCTTTTTACTTGTACCTAATTACATGCACATGCATACCTATTGTGCAAACAGGTGAGCTTGTAAAGCTCGGCACATTTATGACTTTGAAAACACCATGAAAAGGGCGAAACAAAAGGAAAACACGATATGCACAGTATTTTAAATGTACATCACGTGTTGTCAAATTCCTGCAAATGTGTTTTTTCTGGATGGTCTTCTTTGTACTGACAAATGTCTTTTTTCACGGAAGTCGAAACTTCAACTCGTCTTTTGCTGGTGGTGTAGACATTCTGTTGGCTTCTGATAGTCGTACTTTCAAAGTGGTAAAATGGCAAAGACTAATTGAGATTGATTGCCAATTGATTCGATATCGAAGACAGGCATATTTTCAATCATCTTTACAGTCTGTTAGGAGTGAAATATTTTCGAAAAACCTAACGAAATTTATCGTGTTTGGCGGCCATTTTGTGTGTACTTTGGGGAACATAAACATCTCGAGTTAACACATGAATCAAACTGGTTTTTTTTTTTTTTTTCCTATGGTTGACCATTTAAATTGAAAATATTTGTTTTTGAAACGAAGGATTATTGAATATGCAAGCAGACGGTATGTTCATATTTTAGTTTTGCGTTTAGTTTTGAAAGATAAGTTTAAACATGCCCACAAAATCTTTGCGGACATTTCAGTTATTTTTTAGCGATTGTTACTGTAATCAAGTAGATCCAGTAATAATTAAACAACAAAAGCGTGGAATTGTCACTTCAGTACTATGTGTATGGATAATCTGTTAAGTTGACAATTGTCGATGGCACGAGAACGTCATTTAACAGTTTTCGAAAACAGTACTAATTAACACGCGTGTTTTCAAAACGCGTGAAAATCGTCTACAACAATTGACACTATTTAGACTGATACCCGTGTTATTCACGACGAACCAGTCCGAAATCGCTCGAAGTAGACTGTATTTATGATATTTATGATAACCAGTCTAAGGTCCCGGGGAAAATAACAAGTCTAAATTGTGTGTAAACTAGTAGCCTGTTATCGATTTTTGTATTTATCGGACGGTTACGGGAGATGTAACGGGTACCAGTTTGAATTGTGTGATACACAGTCAGGCCACGTCCGGTTTCTTGGATAAGGTTTGTACTAATTTTTAACCCTTCATTCCCGATTTTTTCATTCCGGTTCCGGAACGCGGATTTCCGGAATAAAAAGTAAAATTTGTACAGAAAATATCCGTTCCATGATGTTTTTGTCCGGATCCTGAGATTTCCGGAATTATGGAGCCCGGATAAACGCGGTTCGACTGTATTCCATTTGAAATCTGCGTGTAAATGGGATGCACCCTTCAGCAAAATGGGTTGAACATAAAGTAGAATAATGCCTTGGCCGGCTCCCAAACTCTTTTGACATGTATGAGATCTGTCTATCATTTTCTTCTCGTTGGGTTCCTCAGAAAATAATGCAAGGAAACGCCATCTGCATCGGTATTAGCACAGTTAGCGACAACGCAGCTAACATTGGTATATACGGATGCTCCACCGTGATCTCCTCGTGGCATACGTGCAAATTATAAGGTTCTATGAGCATAGAAAACGAAGATGTTTAGCCTAACACGATGTTTTCACATAACTGGAAGTTGTTTAGTTTATATGGTGACGTCACGGGGTACTTTCGCATGGTCATTTTAGGGGCTCGCTAATTGGATTTTCGATTTACACACCTCTGCTTACAAATGCATTAAAACGATTAATATAAATAACCGGATTAGCGGAAGTGGCAACAAAATATCATTATTTATCAGGAAATGAAAAGAAAAAAAATTCAATATCTGGGCTGGAAGTGCACTTTAAGTTATTATAGAATATAGACAGAATCTGCTGTTCTTAAACACTGTGGCAAAAAAAGTCCAATTCCAGTGTCTTAAATGTTTTCATTCCTCTTTAATCTGACGAATTTAAGAGTCAAGACTCAAGCAAATGGATACCAAATGAACTGGTTTTTTCTTAACAAAACTAATGCAACAAAGTGAGAAAAAGAAGAATCACATTTTCACCTTTTCCCACAATATTTGCCAGACATTGAAACCTTTTACCTAAAAGTATACTGCACTAAGCTTATGTTGTGAAATATTTTGTAAAAACTGGTATCAAGATGATGTAATCACAATAGTTCAGTGGTTCTGCTCAATGATAAATGTTACATGTTTCAATTTTTGAATCTTTAAAATTCTGCATGGACTAACTTTTTAAGTACTATGTATTTTGTGAATCCCATTAACTGTGACAAGTTTTTGGACAAGAACAAAATTTTATGTCTGTATAAAATGTACAAGACAGCAAGAACTGCAAACTGAGCTGAAATATGAAAATACATGAACAGAATCTTCCCTACCCTGAAGAGATGCAAATAATATTTCAGCCGATTCGAAATGTTTGATCAGCACATACTCTCTGAAACTAGATCATGAAATCATTGGCTGATGCCATAATTTAAACCAAGACTTATCATGGAATAAGGCAGAACATTCTTTTGACGATAACAGTGACCAGTGAAATGATACTCATGAATCTGAAACAACTAATTAAACAGATTTTCAAAGGTACCCAAAAAAGCAAAGGAAACAGCTAAATTTTTGCCCAATGAGACCAGTCTTACTAGGCTGCTTGCTTTGACCTACAGCAAGTCATGATTTTGCTAAAGGTACCTTTTGCCTGCCTATATCACACAAGACGACTTGACAATTTCAATTTATTTCTTTATCCAGGCCCTTAAGATGCAAAATGATAATCTTTAACTTCTATGTCATATAATTGTAAATGGCAGAATTGCAATTGTTTTTTCCCTGACCATGCTCTGGTATATAGTGAAGACACTTGATTTTAAGAGTGCAAGTTATGAATACCTACAGTGTAGTCACACGCAAAACAAAAAAGATTCTGACCATTCTACTATTGAGAGAGCATGTAATTATGTTGCTCATGTAACATTGCAATGGGCATATGACCATGCAAACAACCAGGAGGTTGAATCTTTACTAATTTAAGGAAATGGTCATTATTGTTATTCTTTTATTAATTTCAAACAACTTAGTACATTGGACCTTTGTTCTGAAGGTGGGTGAACTAAAATGCAAAACGATATCTTGTAAAAGCCAGAGTTGTGAAGCTGCCATACAATATGGTTATCCAGTATATTTTAAGACAACCAGGTGCTAGGAACTGGGATAAAGGTTACCCTATACTAGTGTAACACCTATTTAGAAATGGAATTGTCCCCAAAATAATATCAAAGTCCAAGTTTGACAATCTGAAATACCTCTGTGAAAATCAGCCGCTACCAAAACCTATCATTTATTTCATGAATATTGATTTTGTCATTTAACATGAATTCTGTACTATCCTGATTACTAAGTCTCTACTCATACTGGACAGAAAATGCATGCTTCAATACTTGTGCTTGATCATCTAAAAGGTTTGTTCAGATATGAAGTTGTTCCATGTACATGTACCATGGCGTTTGATGCCATTTTAATTGTTATTTGTGTCTACAGTCAAACGCCTACCCACATGTTTCTAGCATTGCATCAGATGGGTGCTCTTGCTATGTTACAGCCTCTTATAAGTTGTGCATCACTTTATAGAATGTTCTAAGCAGAGACCATACTCCCCAACCATTCTGTTACAGTAATGATTATCTTATACCTTGGGGCATGAAATGTAAATTTTCCATAGTCTGATACATAGAAGGACAGCCACAGCTTTAATTGTATGAAAAAGCACTGAAATGATAATAGATTGGTCTTTGGAAAATAACGGCAGTGATCTGCAATTAAGAAATACGTTTTCTGCTCCCCTTATTCTTTTTGATTTTTTGTGTCATTAGTGAAATAATTGATTCAAGAATATAGAAAAAATTCAATACAATGTCAAGTACAAATTTATATAGAATTTACTGATCAGAATCTAAATTGTCAAAGCAGACTTCTCACAGAACAGCAATCTTAACCCTTGTAGTGATGAACAAGAGTACCCCATGCAGGCGAAATGCTTGGCTACATTTGCTTGATTTTCCGTGGAAATTACAAGTCAAAAAGTAGCATAACCGAGTCGGAAATATGTAGATGGTTATCTGCTCCTGTTGTATGGGTTCCCTTTTTGATAGTTAACAACTTGGCCAAGTTCGAAGTAAATATCTTCAGTAACTTGTCCAAGTTTGAAGTAAATATCTTCAGTAATAACAGGTATAAACTGTCAAAAGTTTTTTAAATTTTTAAGCCAAACAAGAGGACCATGATGGTCCTATATCGCTCACCTGAGTACCAAGCAGTAAAGGTCTACAATGAAGATAAATACCAAATACCGAAGTGCAAGGCCAAAGCTCTAGGTCTTCTTGGTTTAGACAAGAAGATAATCTTTCTTAACCAAACCCGGTTATATAAATATTTGTGAGAAGTTTGAATGATATTTGTCCAATAGTTTTTGAAAAATAGGGAGAACAAGAAATTTCATTAAAGGAAAATAACTTTGTAAAAATTCAATGAACCATCACCAAAATATAATATGCACATTCTTGCTTGGCACCGAGTCTCTCTAAAGTTTGAATGAAATCTGTCCTGTAGTTATTGAGAACTAGCTCTGACAAGAAAATGCTACAGAAAGACTGATGGATGGATGGATGGATGGATCGACAAGCTGACTCCAATATACCTCCAGAACAGAGTTTTGAAGGAATAATAACAAAGCTCTAGGCCTTTTGGTGTGTGGCAAAAAGTTGCCTGATTTGAACAAACTTAGTAGAGAATGTTTGCCAATTCAAGACTTTCTATACAAGTTAGTAATATAATGTTGTTAAATACACCAACAACTACAGTGGTTGTCCAGGGATATGTTCATGGTTAATTGCTATTGTAAACACATAAACAATGTATTTACACTTGCAGTAGTCTTGCACCAACCTTTCAATGCGTCCAGCTTACAAAAATTTGACCTTCAAGTGTGACATTGACCTTGGCACCTTGGCCCTACCTGAACAGATCTTTCAAACGGTACTTCAATTCATGGTGGAGTATATGCCCAAAATCTATCGGGGGGGGGGGGGGTCATAAACTTATTTATAAATTAAGACAAACACCACAAACTGAAGAACAAAAATTATAATGACTTCTAAGATTTACAAGATAAAATCTGTACTACAGAGTTAAATGAATGAACAAAAATGAACTCAAAATACAATGAACACAATGTTCAAAGATACATCCTAACA
This sequence comes from Tridacna gigas, assembly GCA_945859785.2. Taxonomy (NCBI): domain Eukaryota; kingdom Metazoa; phylum Mollusca; class Bivalvia; order Cardiida; family Cardiidae; genus Tridacna; species Tridacna gigas. The sequence continues at coordinate 60,569,359 of OX244028.2, forward strand.
GCCAGAGAGAAAAATGCTGTCAAAGCCTTTAACCCTTTACCACATGGTAAAATTTTAGATCTGTCCAAATTGAAAGCATTTGCAGACAACATTTTCATATTGGCTCAAGTGACACAGTATTTCTTTGACAGAGTAGAAAACTTTGAGGGAAAAAGGAGAAAATGCTGGTTACCAGCATTTTTTCCTTTTCCAACAATGTTTTCGAAAGTTTTCACAGAATGTTTCTCATCATGTGACCTAGCACATATTGTCAAGGCTCTGCAATTTATAGTTGCATCATGGAAAAAGGGGACTTCATGTTATATTTCATTTTTCACCAATATCTCTTTAATTACTGGACATATCTCAACAGATTTGGATGAAATTTTCACACAACCAGTGACCTAGCACATATTGTCAGGGTTTTGGAATTTATTGCTGTGTCATGGAAAATGGGGGCTTCATGTCAAATTTAAACTGCATCCGTCCGTCCTGAATAGATAAAAGGAAACAATGATCAGGTGGGAACCAAGGCTAGGGGTACGCAAGACAGGATGTTTTATCAGTGTAGATAAAGATCAGACCAGTTGGATCTTGGATATATATGCTTTATATTCTGCAAGATAGTATTGCCTACAACACAGTCTTGAAATGCATATTACTTGTCTATCTTTATCTCTTTACCAAACAAAAATTTTAGACTGGTCTATAATTCAAAGCATTTGCAGACAACAAAATAAATTTGTCTCAAAAAATGAACTTAGATTTGGGATGGGTAGAGAACATTGTGGAAAAAGTTAAAAAAATCCTGGTTACCTGAGTGCTTGGCCCAACTGAGATTTAAACTTGACATCCCTGCATAGCTAGCCCTGTAGGTAATGAGCTAACAGGCTTGGCTCAAATCATTTACAAACAACAAAATTTAATCCTTAAACCCAAAGGCCATTTTCATTCCAGAATGAGTCCAAGATGATAACAACTGCGTGGGTGCCTTTTGTCTGCAGTGTTTCAACAAAACAGACTGTATAGATCAATGATCGGACTGCACATTTCGTGCAGTCTGATCTTGATCTACACTAGACACAAAGGCAACTATAGTAGTGAAAGGCGCTTAAAGGGTTAAGACTTGTCCAAATTCAAACCATTTGCTGACAACAAAATAAATGTGACTCAAAAATTTAAATTTGATTTTCGTTGGGTGGAAAACATTGTGGAAAAAGGAAAACATGCTGGTTACAAGTATTTCCTCTTTTTCCCACAATATTTTCAAGAGCCTTATTTCTCACAGGCGTTAAAACTTGGGATTGTGTGGTAAAGGGTTAAATAGAACAAGACTTTTAAAGTTCATTCTGTATACCTTTATGTCCTGTTTTGACCCAGGGGCATCACTTGAACAAAATTGGTAGAAGTCCACAATGAAATGCCACATATCAAATATCAAAGCTCTAGGCCTTCTAGTTTCAGACAAAAACATTTTTAAAGTTTGCTCTATATACAATTTTGCCCAAAATTGTGACCCTGGAGTTAAAGGGTTAATTCAATTCTTTTAACAACTTTGGTAGAACTTCACCCAAGGAATATACCTGTCAAGTTTCAACATGATTGGTTAAGGAGGAGAAGATATTTAAAGGAATTTTGGAAAGACGGACGCTGGACAACGACGAATCGCAATACCTCACCCAGCACTTCGTGCTCAGGTGAGCTAACAAATAGGCCAAACCAATGTCTGTGGCTTGTGATAAACAATATAAAGATGAAGTTTCATAACATTTTGTCCTGTAGTTAAAGAGATATTAATCCATTATGAAAATGTATGTGAAGCCCCCTTTTTCCATGACACGACATTTAATCAAAAAAGCTAAACTAATGATATTGGCGAACTATCCTAAGGAACACATGTATGAAGTTTCACAAATTTTTGTCTGGGATTTTGAGTTGAAGATACATGTATATTGATCCTTAACAGAATTATACATGAAGCCCCTTTTTCCTATGAGACAGTATTTGATATCAAAAAGGAAAAAAAAACAATAAATATCAGCGGACATCATCACACCTGTATGAATTTTTTGTCAAGGATTTTAGAAGATATCTGTCCTGAAAGATGGACAAACAGATGGTCATTGGTCCATGACGAAATTAAACATTTAGCCCCCTTTTTTCATGACATGGTGTTTCATGAAATAAAAACAAATAACTATGTATTGTCTGTGGCTTGCAATAAAAAGATGAAGTTTCATGGCATTTTGTCCTGTAGTTAAGAGATATTGGTCCACAACAAAAATATATGTCAAGCCCCCTTTTTCCATGACACAGCAATAACTGGTCCTATTAGACCTACAATCAAACTCATTCTAGATCTTACGGTCATATATATTTTGACCAAGTTTGGTGCTGATTTGTTTAATTTGTAGATGCTTGAGTGTAAACAAAGTCAAATGTAGCAATTTTTTTAATTCAAGGGCAAATAACTCCAGTCGTTCTGGTCCGATTAGGCACATAATCGAACTCATCCGAGATCTTATGGTCATATATATTTAGACCAAGTTTGGTGCTGATTGGTTAATATTTGTAGATGCTAGAGTGTAAACAAAGTCAAATATAGCAATTTTTCTAATTCAAGGGCAAATAACTCCAGTCATTCTGGTCCGATTACACCCATAATCAAACTCGTCAGAGATCTTATAGTCATATACATTTTGACCAAGTTTGGTGCTGATTGGTTAATATTTGTAGATGCTAGAGTGTAAACAAAGTCAAATATAGCAATTTTTCTAATTCAAGGGCAAATAACTCCAGTCGTTCTGGTCCAATTACACCCATAATCAAACTCATCCGAGATCTTATGGTCATATACATTTTGACCAAGTTTGGTGCCGATTGGTTAATATTTGTAGATGCTAGAGTGTAAACAGTCTAATATAGCAATTTTTCTAATTCAAGGGCAAATAACTCCAGTCATTCTGGTCCGATTACACCCATAATCGAACTCATCCGAGATCTTATAGTCATATACATTTTGATGAAGTTTGGTGCCGATTGGTTAATATTTGTAGATGTTAGAGTGTAAACAAAAAAATGTGGACTGACGGACAACGGATGCCGACGGACGGTGAGTGATCACAATAGCTCATCCTGAGCACTTCGTGCTCAGGTGAGCTAAAAAGGGGAATAACTACATGTATATCAAAAATATTTTTATGGTTGCCTTCCCTTTTTGATAGTTTACAACTTGTCCAATATTTAAGGAAATATCTTCAGGAGTAACAGAGATACAAAATGTCAAATTTTTTACATGACATTTTTAAAACTGAGAAAAATTTAATAAATTTATCTCTTTATTATACTTTTTTGCTTTTTCTCTTTTAAATTTAGAAGAAAAAAATTTCATGCAAAAAATTTCAAACCAACTATGCATTATTCTCTTGTGAAGTAATTTATTAATGGCAATTATACAGTTTTTGCACAAACTTATTCTGATGTTATAAAATGATATGAGCACTTATCGCTTTCTTGCTTTAAGAAAATTTCAGCAGCAAAATGTTATAAATGAGTCTATATCAAATATCTTATTTATAAAAAGAATATTCCAGATGAACTTTTCTTCTGTCAGTTTGTTGTTGTTTTAGTTAAGTAAGGGGGGAAAAATGGGAAAGATCAAGTTGATACAGAAATATAAAAACAGTTTTTTGCTTCTCCTGAAAAATTACAAATTTGCAGATATTGAGTTCTTGCAATAAGGTGACGATGAATATATGAGCTGTCACTGTGGTATGACTGAAATGATGTTGAAAGTGGCTTAAAACACCATTCAATCAATCAATTGACTCTTTAAAAACCATCCTGAGGTTTAACTACATTACCAAACCTTCATTTTAACGATCTTGAAGTTGAACGCTTTTGAAAATGTTGTGGAAAAGGTGAACATACTTGTAACCAGGCTGACCTGGTTGAAAACTTTTTGCCATTTGTAAATTTCTTGCAAGCCAGAGGACCATTTTCCCTCCTGAATTAGCAAGTTGTTAGACAGATGGCTCTGAATTATGGGACAACTTGCTTGGTATAAAGCATTATGAAGATGCATTCAACCCCCTTTTCCACGATGGCCTCCAATATGTGTTTTGCTGTATTTTCAGGGAGGCAGGGACCAGTTCAACAATGCAAGAGGAGAATGGGATCAGATATGAATTCAAAGTTTACAAGCAAAAATCTGCCATGTCCTTGAAATAAAATCTAGTCAAAATCTGAGTAAAGTTTCTATTACTTTATCATCCCACTTGGCAAATTTCTGTCTGAGGATTGATGATACATGAATATGTGAGCTGTTGCCGTGACAAAACGTAAAACATCATTCAGTCACTCAATCAATTAATTAATGATAGTCCTTGGGACAGGTTTTATTTCTTTCTCAACAAAGAACATAATTTTGACAAATTGTTACGTGGGAAAGCACCCAGTGGCTTGCAAAGAATATTATGCAAAGTACTGGTTAAATAAAGTCAAGGAACGCATGGATACGTGCACTGGCTGCCAAAATATATTGCTGAAGACGGATTCAACTCTTCGGCAACATTTTAGACTGGTCCAAATTGAAAGCTTTTACAGATGACATATTAATTTTAGCTGGAATGATGGTAATTGTCTGTGAAAGTGTCAAAAACCTTGTGGAAAGAGAAAAAAAGTGCTGGTAACTAGCATTTTCTCCTTTTTCCACAAAGTTTTCAAAAAGCTATTTACTCAGGGTCGTTAAAACTCTGGATTGTGTAGTAAAGAGTGAGACACCATACAAACATTGGATATGATCATCATCCCTTGATTCTGTGCAATTTGCTTCAGATTTGTGTTTTTAGCCCCCACAATAATTGTACAATATGAATTCAACCACTCAATCACAAGTGTTAATGAACATATGAAATCAGAATTTTGAAAAAGTCTGGTAACCAGCATTTGCTCCTTTTCCTACAATGTTTTCTAATCTTTCAGAAACAAATTCAATCATTTGAGCAGCATATAATTTGAGCCACATATTTGTTGTTCACAAACTCTTTCAATTTGCCCTTTTTTTTATTAGAATATTGCATGCGATCGGAAATTCAACATCCAAGGACAGACCACTAATTTAGGCAAAGTGTATTCCCCGGCCCCACTCGTAAAAATCTTTTTAGAAAAAAATCCGCCTTAATTGTTCCTTCAACACAGATATGCGCGCTAAATGACCAAAGCTGTCGATGCGCCATGAAACAACATTCATTCATTCATTCTCGTAAAAATAAAAATAGGCTATAATTCCCGGCCCCAACGCCACCCCCCCCCCCCTAAATATTTTATTTATTGCTTAATTCTGCTGAAATTAGTATTATATGAGAGCTTAGGCATTAGCCTTTCATATGATATAAAATACAACATTATCATTGAAACATTTTTTGAAATATTATCAATCAAAAATGGGCAAGTTTTTCATATTTTCTTCCAGGTATTTCATGAATTACACAAATCTGGCCCCTATTATAAATCCTTTATTTCATGTAAAACATCGCAGAAGTTGTTTCTAAATGAAAATTGTACGTCTTTGGTTTTCCAACAGTACAAAAATGAGTGAATTCCGATAGAAAATTATGGAATAATAGGTGTTTGAAATGATCGACCCACGATGTAAATCTAATGAGTTTCCTCACAGATGCGGCCCCTGTGCTAAATTCTTTTTCTTATGGAAAATATCGCGGAAGTCATTCATGGATAAAATTTTACGTTTTATATTTTCCAACGGTGTAAAAATGAGTAAATTCTGACTGAAATTAATAGAATAATAGATCTTTGAAATGATCGACCCTCTATGTAAATTTAATGATTTTTTCCTCAAATCCTGTCTCTAATATCAGTAGTTTGTCTTTTGTTTAAATCTGATGAAATTCATTCCAATGAAAGTGTATTTTTAAACCATTAATATGGCATAAAGCACAATACTTTGATTAAAGTATTTTTTTGAGATATCTCGTATGACAGATAGGTACAAAACTAGCCATTTCTTTTCAACATTTACACAATTCACACTGATTATTTACGTTTTTTTTTAATTTGGTGGTAACCATCAATAAATTTACTCAAAAAAGAATGTTTTGTGTTTGTAGCTTTCAAACGGTATATATAAAAAAAATCAGGCAAAAAGTAATGGAATATTAGCCGACTGAAGTTTTTCGTTCATGACCCAAACTCGATATGTTATCCCCAAATCCGTCTGCAAATTTTAACTCTATCACGATACTTAAGTCTAGAATTGTCAAAATCCAAAGCATTTGCACACATTCAAATTGTAAGATTTGCCTTTGAACGGGAGAGATATACAATGGGTTAAATACAGATCAGGATCGGATGATTTTTAGCTCACCTGAGCACATAGTGCTCAGGGTGAGCTATTGTGATTGATCGTTGTCCGCCGTCCGTCCGTCCGTCCGCGTGTCCATCCATCCGTCCGTGAACAATTACTTAAAAAATCTTCTCTTCTGAAACCGCCCAACAGATTTCAGTGAAACTTCACAGAAATGATCCTTAGGTGATGCACTTTCAAAATACTTCAAAGATTTGAATTCCATGAAGAACTCTGGTTGCCATGGCAACCGAGAGAAAAAACTTTAAAAATCTTCTTGTCCCAAACCGTAAGGGCTAGAGCTCTCATATTTGGCATGTAGCATCATCTAGTGGCCCTCTACCAAAATACTTCAAATTATGGCCCTAGTTTGAAAATGGCCCTATGTTGTGGGTTCTCGGATTTCACATAGAGATAAAGAAGGAAATCTTTAAAAATCTTCTTGTCCCAAACCATAAGGGCTAGAGCTCTCATATATGGCATGTAGTATCATCTAGTGGCCCTCTACCAAAATACTTCAAATAATTGCCCTAGTGTTGAAATTGGCCCAATGTTGTGGGTTCTCGGATATCACATAGAGATAAAGAAGGAAATCTGTAAAAATCTTCTTGTCCCAAACCGTAAGGGCTAGAGCTTTCATATTTGGCATGTAGCATCATCTAGTAGCCCTCTACCAAAATACTTGAAATTATGGCCCTAGTGTTGAAAATGGCCCTATGTTGTGGGTTCTCGGATTTCACATAGAGATAAAGAAGGAAATCTGTAAAAATCTTCTTGTCCCAAACCATAAGGGCTAGAGCTCTCATATATGGCATGTAGTATCATCTAGTGGCCCTCTACCAAAATACGTCAAATTATGGCCGTAGTATGGAAAATGGCCCTATGTTGTGGGTTCTCGGATTTCACATAGAGATAAAAAAGGAAATCTTTAAAAATCTTCTTGTCCCAAATCATAAGGGCTAGAGCTCTCATATATGGCATGTAGTATCATCTAGTGGCCCTCTACCAAAATACTTCAAATTATGGCCCTAGTGTCGAAATTGGCCCTATATTGTGGGTTCTCGGATTTCACATAGAGATAAAGAAGGAAATCTGTAAAAATCTTCTTGTCCCAAACCTTAAGGGCTAGAGCTTTCATATTTGGCATGTAGCATCATCTAGTGGCCCTCTACCAAAATACTTCAAATTATGGCCCTAGTCTTGAAAATGGCCCTATGTTGTGGGCTCTCGGATTTCACATAGAGATAAGGAAGGAAATCTTTAAAAATCTTCTTGTCCCAAACCATAAAGGCTAGAGCTCTCATATATGGCATGTAGTATCATCTAGTGGCCCTCTACCAAAATACGTCAAATTATGGCCGTAGTATGGAAAATGGCCCTATGTTGTGGGTTCTCGGATTTCACATAGAGATAAAAAAGGAAATCTTTAAAAATCTTCTTGTCCCAAATCATAAGGGCTAGAGCTCTCATATATGGCATGTAGTATCATCTAGTGGCCCTCTACCAAAATACTTCAAATTATGGCCCTAGTGTCGAAATTGGCCCTATATTGTGGGTTCTCGGATTTCACATAGAGATAAAGAAGGAAATCTGTAAAAATCTTCTTGTCCCAAACCTTAAGGGCTAGAGCTTTCATATTTGGCATGTAGCATCATCTAGTGGCCCTCTACCAAAATACTTCAAATTATGGCCCTAGTCTTGAAAATGGCCCTATGTTGTGGGCTCTCGGATTTCACATAGAGATAAGGAAGGAAATCTTTAAAAATCTTCTTGTCCCAAACCATAAAGGCTAGAGCTCTCATATATGGCATGTAGTATCATCTAGTGGCCCTCTACCAAAATACTTCAAATTATGGCCCTAGTGTGGAAATTGGCCCTATGTTGTGGGTTCTCGGATTTCACATAGAGATAAAGAAGGAAATCTGTAAAAATCTTCTTGTCCCAAACCTTAAGGGCTAGAGCTTTCATATTTGGCATGTAGCATCATCTAGTGGCCCTCTACCAAAATACTTCAAATTATGGCCCTAGTCTTGAAAATGGCCCTATGTTGTGGGTTCTCGGATTTCACATAGAGATAAAGAAGGAAATCTTTAAAAATCTTCTTGTCCCAAACCATAAAGGCTAGAGCTCTCATATATGGCATGTAGTATCATCTAGTAGCCCTCTACCAAAATACTTCAAATTATAGCCCTAGTGTGGAAATTGGCCCAATGTTGTGGGTTCTCGGATTTCACATAGAGATAAAGAAGGAAATCTGTAAAAATCTTCTTGTCCCAAACCTTAAGGGCTAGAGCTTTCATATTTGGCATGTAGCATCATCTAGTGGCCCTCTACCAAAATACTTCAAATTATGGCCCTAGTCTTGAAAATGGCCCTATGTTGTGGGTTCTCGGATTTCACATAGAGATAAAGAAGGAAATCTTTAAAAATCTTCTTGTCCCAAACCATAAAGGCTAGAGCTCTCATATATGGCATGTAGTATCATCTAGTGGCCCTCTACCGAAAGACTTCAAATAATGGCCCTAGTGTGGAAATTGGCCCTATGTTGTGGGTTCTCGGATTTCACATAGAGATAAGGAAGGAAATCTTAAAAAATCTTCTTGTCCCAAACCTTAAGGGCTAGAGCTCTCATATTTGGCATGTAGCATCATCTAGTGGCCCTCTACCAAAATACTTCAAATTATGGCCCTAGTGTGGAAATTGGCCCTATGTTGTGGGTTCTCGGATTTCACATAGAGATAAAGAAGGAAATCTTTAAAAATCTTCTTGTCCCAAACCATAAGGGCTAGAGCTCTCATGTATGGCATGTAGTATCATCTAGTGGCCCACTACCAAAATACTTCAAATAATGGCCCTAGTGTCGAAATTGGCCCTATGTTGTGGGTTCTCGGATTTCACATAGAGATAAAGAAGGAAATCTGTAAAAATCTTCTTTTCCCAAACCGTAAGGGCCAGAGCTTTCATATTTGGCATGTAGCATCATCTAGTAGCCCTCTACCAAAATACTTCAAATTACAGCCCTAGTGTTGAAAATGGCCCTATGTTGTGGGTTCTCGGATTTCACATAGAGATAAGGAAGGAAATCTTTAAAAATCTTCTTGTCCCAAAACATAAGGGCTAGAGCTCTCATATATGGCATGTAGTATCATCTAGTGGCCCTCTACCAAAATACTTGAAATTATGGCCCTAGTGTTGAAAATGGCCCTATGTTGTGGGTTCTCGGATTTCACATAATGATAAAGAAGGAAATCTGTAAAAATCTTCTTGTCCCAAACCTTAAGGGCTAGAGCTTTCATATTTGGCATGTAGCATCATCTAGTGACCCTCTACCAAAATACTTCAAATTATGGCCCTAGTCTTGAAATTGGCCCTATGTTGTGGGTTCTCTGATTTCACAAAGAGATAAAGAAGGAAATCTTTAAAAAGCTTCTTGTCCCAAACCATAAAGGCTAGAGCTTTCATATTTGGCATGTAGCATTATGGTGTTGAGCTGAGTTGCATTTCAGGTGAGCGATTTAGGACCATCATGGTCCTCTTGTTACGTTATGATGATTAATATTTCATCAAATTCAAAATTTCCATTGACTTACATGTACTTAAGGGTACACGTATCCCAGCAAGCGACTTTACAGAAGTTTGCCTGGGTAAGATCACGAGTATTAACCATAAATACACAACCCAGACTTTATCTTTATGCTAATAAATTACTGTACCTGAATGTTGGGATGGATCAGGATCAGACGGCACAGAAATTGTACTCTCTGTCTCTTCCCTCCCCCCTTTTAAACATGTAGGCAGGAAAAATCTTATCGTATTGGAGAGTGATGACAAATGGTCAGACTACAGTGCAGTCTGATTTCGATCTACCTTTTCAACAAAGGTCCATCACAAAACAAGCTCAGGGTCAAACTTTACAACTTTATGTCCGATATCAATCCACCCTGTTCCCAATGAACCTCAACGGTAGCCTATAAATGATTAATTAAAATATTGAAATCTTATTATACATTTGCATTTCTACATAAAGATATATTCAAACGCATCTATGGCTTTTGATAAAATTTGTTACAGACATCAAGGTTTTGTAAAAGAAAAAATAACTTGTCAGGCAAAACTATCTTCAAAATATAATAACAAAAAATATGAAAGTAATGCAGAGTGCGAAAAAGGGTGGCGCAAGCTAGCACGCGACTTCAAAGTAGCAAAGTGGAAATGGCATAGATTGCGTAATACGTAATAAAGCATTGATAAGCGTATGTATTTGGATTGTGACGGCACCTGTCCCAAAGTTATTTGACCGACAACACATTGGACTCTTTCAACCAAAGAAATTTTTTAAATGGCATAAAAGTTTTAAAGGATTAACTGGTAGGCGAAAGAAAAGTCAATACCATGATTAGATCAGCCTCATGTGCAGTATCATCTTAGCCTAACAAATTTAATACCAGGATAAGTTGAAATAGGTCGTAAAACATCATGGAAAAGGGATTCAATGATGGTGATCAGCATTGTGACCAAAGGAGATACAGCTCTATTTAAATGAGTAATTCGTTCTTTTTTCACATTTTTTCCTTTCATATGTAAATGATAATCTTAACCCCTAAGCTGCGAAGCGCAACTCAAAGACCTTTTGAGGACACTGTAGATCAAGATCAGAATGTGCAGTCTGATCTAAGATCTACACTGTCCGATAAGGAGATATCTTTCCCCTAGAACCACCATTGAAATAGGAAAATTTGGGTTTTTACCATCGGCCTAAAAGTTGCATTTCTTTTATTTAGCAGGATATGGGTTAATTAAGAACTGATTGTCTTTAAAAAAAATGAATGGTCTAGCTTTTTCTTTGGCAAATTATAGTGTTTCTATTAGATAACTACAAAATATTGTAGCATTGTATTTATCCTGTTCAATTTTCACTTCTTGTCACGATTTCTTTTTGTACTTTTATGGCCAAAATACAATTTTTAGCTGATTTACCGAATGAGTGAATGAAAATGCATTTAATTCAAGCATCTTTGAAATACTACAACAGGTGAGCGTCTTTTTCTCGTTAATCGGTCCTTTAGGTACCACGAGATCACTCAATTTCGAGCATGGTGAAAAAAGGGATTTTGAAAAATCGTGGGAAAAAGCTTTTTGAAACATTGTGGGAAAAGAAAAACATGCTAGTGTTTAGAAATGTTAACTTGATCTGCGCATTTATATTTGCCCGTTTATTATTTAGTCGTGTAGCATATATGGTCCTGATATGAGCCATGCTCTGGCTAAAGGGGGCTTCATGTATCTCCGTAATGCATCATACCAACCAATACATCACATAATTATGCTATAAGCTATAAATACATGCATTCATTTAACTTTTATACATACATACACACACAAACTTTTATTTTTTCCAGGTATGAGAACATCATACAACATGGAATAAGCAAGGCAGTTAAAAAAAATAGTCAAACACGAGTGGAGTTAATAGGTAAAACAAAAATGACGCGCTCACACACACCCTGACAGACACATGTGCACATAAGACACACGTACAAATGAACAGTCCAAGAAAAGAAATAAGACGGATCTAGTTTTCAGATGGCAAAAAAAAAAAGAAACAACTGCTTCAAACTCTCATGTTTTGAAGTAAGTACGGAGTACATGTAATAAAATGGATCTATGCAATCCATTTTGTCTAACAGCCGGCTGAATCATGAGGTAGACTGGTCCTTTGACATGCAGAAAATTGACAATAGCGAAAAGTTTCGGCCCAGGTCAGCCTGCGCTGACTGCGCAGACTGACCTGAATTGATACTTTTTGCGTATGCCATAAGCACCTTTTTTATAGAGCATGGCTTATATATGCAACGCCCACACAATGCAGTTTCGTTTCGATGTTGTTTTGTTTTATAATCCTTTTTACGTGATATAATATTGTTTATGAATGGGAATAAATGCAATGAATGTGTACTACAAATTGTTTCATTTTCGATTGTCATTCTTCGAATTAAACGTTTACGCTAATTCGTAATGATCATATTCATACACTTTGATTTCGGTATTGCCTGATTCACCTCGTAGTTTCCATATAACATTTGAAACCGAATATCAAGGTTCTCCTCTATATCATTTGAAAGCTGATCTTTTGATCTTTGAATCTTATCGTTTCCTAGACCTAAAACACAATAAATTTTGAAACTTAGAAGCGAGAAACTTTATTTGCGACTCAATCTTCAAATGTTCCGTATTTCCAATTTTAATTTCACTCATTTAACTTGCTGATCATTATACATTTAGGATTTTACTTCCGCATTTACGCTCTGACTCGCTTAGACGCATGCTAAAAATAGATCGTCTACCAACCGTGACGAATACACATGCATATACCTCAGTTTTACTTTCAGCGTGAACAACGCTCGACGTGCTTTACCTATTGGGTTTTATTTTATTGGACTTTTATTATGGCTGAGGCGGTTTTAAAACTCGACACTCCCACAGAGGAAGACGAGGCCTCGGCTTGTAATGTTCGGGTTTCGAATGAAACAAAAACCAAACCGAAACGGTCCACTACTACCATCAGAGACTTAGAAACCAAGATGGCGGACATGGAAAAACGTGTAGACGACAAATTCGACAGACTTTTGTCTTTCATAGAGTCTTTGAAAGGTAATACGAGTATTGAGGGATTAAATGGCCAGCCAGAAGCTCGTACTAGTGACCCTTTATCGGATAACGAGCCCTCGGGGCTGCGTAGACCGCTTCTATCACTCGAAAATTCGCTCGACAGCGAGCTCCGGGTCCGGAGTTTTGCTCGAGACGATGTTTTGTCCCTCCAACCGTCTACACGGGAGCGTACAGGGCTTAGAAACTTTATGGGCGATAGTGACAATGATTCTTCCGGTTTTTCCTCGCATGCCGGTATTTCGGGTCCCGTCGAAAAATGTTTCGACAGATATGTTGATCATGAAAACTGTCTGGGTTCTTTATTTAGTACCCAGGATGCAGATAAGAGTTCATCCTGTGGCATTATCCTCGACCAGTCTCAAATGGACATTCTATCTAGTTCCTGGAGACGTGAAAACCCAGAAAGGCTTTCATGTTACAAGGATGAATATCGGACAGCTTTTCCAGTTCACTCCAAATCTGGAGTCTTTTCTACAAGTGCCAGGTCTTGATGACCTCATAGAACCAATGCTACAGAAACGTCATGGTTTCAAAGCAGTGAGGTCCTGGGGAAAGGGTAGACAGTTGCACACTCAGCCTTTGAAAGCTATAGAGAGCGTTGGTTTTCAAGGTCAAATGGCTTCTAGAAGGGTATCATTCCTATGGCCTATATGCAACAAGGTTTGGGTTCCTTGATGAGTGATTTACAGTCTAAAGAGCCTAACATTGACAGATGTATTCAAACTGTTAGGGATGTTTTTAACATGTCTGCTAAGGCTCTAGATCAAGTGGGCAAATCAGGGGCTTTCTTTCACATCCGCAGGAAGGCAGCTATATCTGATACAGGGTTAAACACTCTAAAAGATGTCCAGTCTAAAGTGCTTTTCTTCCTTTAACCGGTGATGGTGCCTTTGGTAAAGGGTTAGAGGACAGATTAAAACAAAGAAAAGAACAAAAGGACCAGTTAAATGATTTGGTACCTGAACTACAGGAATCAAGGTCGTTCAAAAGGAAATTCAGTAGTCAACAAAGCAGAACCTGGACTAATGACAAAGGTGGCCTTCAAAGAAACAGAAAACAGAATTCCCTAGGAAACCATATCCGTCTAAACAATTTGATTCTTACAAACCGTCTGGACCTGAGCTAGATTCACAGAAACCTAAGGAACCAAGTGGGACATCGCCGCCCGTTTGGATTCCTAAAAAGAAAAGACTATTTAACAATGGTAAGTCAGTGTCAAGAATTTCTTTGTCTAAAAACCACAAGTTCCCGTTAGGGGGTCGACTGAAATATTTTCTAAAGGCATGGGAGGAAATAACAAACGATCAGTGGGTTTTGTCTGGGTAAAAAGAAGGGTACAAACTAGAGTTAAAAAAAATCCCGCCCTTCTCAGGTTTAAAAATAACTTCTGTTCAAAAGTCATCTCAGCATTTGATTCAGGAAGAAATTATTACTCGTTTAAAAAAAGATGCCACAGAAAAATTTCCATGGGGCCAAGCGATGGAAGGGTTTTACAGTACCGTCTTCTTTGTCCCAAAGAAAAATGGCCAGCTACGTCCTGTTATAAATTTAAAACCTCTAAATCAGTACATAGAGAAAAAACATTTCAAGATGGACACTTTAAACAAAGTCATAAACATGGTGAAACAGAAAGATTGGGCAATAAAATTAGATCTAGCAGATGCGTATATACACATTCCAATTGACCCAAAACACCGCAAGTACCTGAGATTCAGTTTTCAAGGTCAATGTTTCCAGTGGAAAGTGAATTTTGGTCCCACATCAACTCCTCGGGTTTTCACAAAGGTAGTAGCAGTAGCTGTTGCACATCTTCACGCACTCAATATTCGGCTAGCTGCTTACTTAGACAATTTAATGAACCTCAATCAAAACGAAATGCTCTTGTTACAGGATCGTCACACATTCCTACATCTTTTAACATCACTGGGTTTCATAATATATCTAAAAAGGTCAAGTCTCATTCCTCAGCAACTAATAACATACATAGGTGCATTTTTCAACATGAGGGATGGTCTGATTTTTCTAATGGAAGAAAGGGTATTGAAGGTCAAAGAAGCAACAGACATTTTCTCAGAAAGACCAGTCACTGCAAGAGATTTGCTCCATCTTCTGGGTTTGATGGCATCTTGCATAGAACTAGTTTCCAATGCTCGTCTGCACATGAGACCAATCCAGTTGCGTCTTCTGAGATTTGGAAGCCTTCCAAAGATTCTCTAGAAATGGAAGTTCCTTGTACTCAACATCTTTTGAGCCATTTGAAATGGTGGTGTCTTTCAGCAAACATTTTGAAGAGTTGATCTTTAAGACAGGTTCAGACGACAGTTACAATCACCACAGATGTCTCCAAGGTAATGTACGGCGGGCATATGGGAAACATGCAAGAAGTCAGGTCAGAGGAGGAGAGAAAATTGCATATGAACATTCTGGAATTAGAAGCTGTGATTTTAGCAGTAAAACATTTCCTTCCTACAATAAAGGGCAAAAATGTTCTCTTGAAAACAGACAACACGACAGTAGTCCAATACTTAAACAAGCGGGGGGGGGGGGGGGGGGGGGGACTCATTCCAGTCAACTTTGCCTAAGAACAGGGAATCTCTGATCAGTTTGAAAGCAATTCACATTTGTGGGAAAGTGAATGTGCTAGCAGATCGGTTAAGTCGGACAATAATCAGATCAACAGAATGGTCTTTGAACTATTCGGTAGTCCAGTCCATTTTTCAAATGTGGGGTCGTCCATTAATGGATCTGTTTGCATCGGACCTGAATCATCAAACACCTATCTATTGCATCTGGTTTCCGAGCCATCAAGCATTTGCAATAGATGCTCTCTCAATCCCGTGGGCGAACATGTTTGCTTATGCCTTTCCCCCAGTCTGCTTGATTCCGAAAGTACTGAGCCATATGTCGCAGTTCCATTGTCAAATTATGTTATTTGCTCCCCAGTGGCCCCGGAGACAGTGGTATCCGAGCCTGCTTCAGTTACTTGTAGCATGCCCAATACGACTACAACTGATTCCGGATCTACTGAGTCAACCAAAATCTCAGATAGTGCACCCCAATCCAGGTCTGTTCAAATTGATGGCATGGATGTTATCGACAGACAAATGCAAGAGAAAGGGTTTCTGAAAACTCTAGAAAACTTTTCAGAGCAGCATGGCGGAAAGGCACAAGAAAAGATTATAACAGCAAGTTAAGAGTATTCAACAGCTGGTGTTGTGCAAGGAAAGTTGATCCCTATGCTGCATCTTTGGTAAATGTGTCAGAGTTCCTTACAGACTTATTTGAAAAAGGTCTTCAATTTCGCACTAAACCAGGCTACAGGTCGGTGCTTTCTGTTATACTTCCCCCTGTTGATGGCTTTAAAGTGGGTCAGCATCCTAATATTCTGCTACTGATACAAGGGGTGTTTAATTGTAGACCTCCTAAAAAGAGCCTAGTGCCTGAATGGGATCTTTCTGTGGTACTCGAAGCACTTCAAAAGGAGCTTTTTGAACCCTTAAAGAAAGTGTCTTTAAAATATCTTACATAGAAGACTGTGTTTCTAATTGCTGTTACTTGTTTCAGACAATGTAGCGACCTACAGTCTTTGAGGTTGGGTCAGGATTCAGTAAGCGTGCAGAAAAATGGTATGACCTTCATTAGACATGGTTTGGCTAAACAAGACGGACAATCACACTATGGTACCAAAATTTTCATACCAGCTTTCAAGGACAACAAACTTTTCGACCCAAAAAGATGTTTTTACCATTATCTAAAACGTACAGAACAATGTAGGAAATCCACAGATGGTAGGGATGAAACGGCAGTATTCTTAGAACTGAATGAGCCACATAAACCAGTGTCAGTTCAGACAATTTCAAATTGGATTGTTCAAACTTTACGTATTACTTTGGCAGACAAAACTTTAAAAGTCGGAGCGCACAGCACCACAGCTGTAGCATCTTCTTTTGCCCTTTTTAAAGGGGCTTCACTGGAGTCCATTTTAACCTCAGCAGACTGGAGCCGAGCTTCGACCTTTGTATAGTTCTATTTGAGGGACGTAAATTGTGAAGTTCGGAAGTAGAGACTAATTCTTGTTTCAATCTGGAAGTTCTATTCTTTCAGCGAGTCGCGGATAAGTGTACTGAGTTTTTTTTTTTTTTTTTTACATAATATGTTATAATTACTATATACTGTGGGTATTACTATATTGCGTACATACCCTGGGTATTTGTGGACGGTTATTTTGTTTAAAGTTCATTTGTTGTGTATGTATGTTGGTTTTGGACGTACATATTGGGGTGGGGGTGATCATTCAAGGATAGGAATTACAGCTTCACCACCAGGTGAATACTTCATATTAAAACATTATTGTTTTAAAATCTATCCTAAATGTATAATGATCAGTAAGTTAAATGAGTGAAATTAAAATTTCAAAATGTGTTTTCAAGTTCGAATTTTATGAAAGCATTCAACTTACTGATCATTAGACTTTCCCACCACCTCCCCAGTTGTACTTCCTTTGAAGAGAGTGATTTCTTTTGTTTCTTGGTTGTTCACTCTGAGAAGTAAAACTGAGGTATATGCATGTGTATTCTTCACGGTTAGTAGACGATCTCTTTTTAGCATGCGTCTAATCGAGTCAGAGCGTAAATGCGGAAGTAAAATCCTAAATGTATAATGATCAGTAAGTTAAATTCTTTCATAAAATTCAAACTTGAAAACAAATTTTGAAATTTTCAGACAAATGCTAATGAGGAAGCTCTTATACCTAAAGAAACACCTGAATCAATCCTTTATTACTTTTAACAATTTTAAAGCTAACATTATAACCTCGTAACTACATTAATTTACATACAAACGGCCGGATATCTTACTCGTTCAATAAAAAAAAAAATATACTCAATATGTTTCTAAATTGAAACGCCAATTAAAAAGCTTATATAATGAACTTTGATTTTATATCAAGATTCTTTAGATTTGATTGATAGTTAAATTTGTAATATGGGGGCCGAATATGTTACTCAGTTCAAATTTCTAAATATTTATTTCTAAAAATTGATAGAATTAAAACGCTTATAACGCAACAATGCCTGGGTCAAATTTAATTTTCTTGGTATCATTTAAAAGCTTGAATAACAGAGTTTCTCATCATATCATTCTTTTGTAAATAAAAGTAAAATAAAGTTAAAAACATTGGGGCCGGATTTCTATCTTCTAAAAACTTCGGAACATTTTTGTTAAAAAATTGACAAATTTCAAACGCTTTTATCACAAATTTACAAAATTGAAATCTCATATTTTTATATACTATTACAAAGGTTATAACATAAGCTTTGACACTACTTTCATCAAATTCGTTACACAAAAGATTTAGCTGGTGGGGCCGTTGGGGCCGGGAATTATAGCTTATATTTTCGAGTGGGGCCGGGGAATACACATACCCCTAATTTATGCAGTTTGTATCAAATCTTAAATGTCGAAACTGTCTTAAATGTTCATAGCTCCATACGGATCAACAAGGAAGCAAACGACCAGAAATTTAGCTAATTACATGTACTAATTTGCCATGTCAATTACTTTCGGTTTTTACGACGTTTAACGCCGTTTTTTTTTCACCATTGTTTCAGGTATATCGCAGTGGCAAGTGCACCTATCCATGCTTTCCTGGAGTTATTTTTACCAGTGCTCCGCACAATATTCTTCCCAAGCAACTGGCTGCTTTCCAACATTACCATACTCAAAACAATTATCAGCAATGAGAGAGGAATAAATCCTGTCACAATGACTACCATCAGTTCTTGAAAAAATGATGGCCCCGCTTGGGATTTGTCATATCTACTAGGCAGTTATTTTTACAAGAGTTTTGGTCTAAGGGAGAAAACTCATATAGTCGTATTTCTAATGTAAATAGAGTAGCCTACGTTATAAGATGGATACAGACCAGGACATTAAATTCTCATAGATATAGGTCTATTTTTCGATGTAATTGCAACGTGTACTTTTAGCCATTTATAATGGTAGCCGTCTTTGCATATATGTTATACCGGCAAAACAGCATTTTCTTGTTTTCCCGAATTGTTTCAAAACACTACTTCTTCATGGTCGTTAAAACACGGGATTGTGTGGGTATAGGGTTAAAATACCATTTATTGTCGGTTCCTTTTGCGAAAATGTCTCGCACACCGTTTAGAGAAACAAGGGAGGTCAGTCTTACGCAAATGAATCTGAAAATACTAACAGTATAGGAGTTGTTTCTCTTCGACCAAGAAAACTTCTTAAGGACATGTGCCAATTTTTTCTTACGGACAAATTTTTCCATTTTTGCTCAGATGATAATATAGTGTATGCCAAGTTTAAAAAAAAAATGAAAAGAAAATCATATGTTGTGTAGCAAAATACAAAGATACGGTTCTTCTAAGGGGATAACTCCTGTCAAAATTACAGAAAACAGGCTTTAATGTCAAACCTGAAAAAAGTTTCCTAAAGTAAACATACTGCACAATTAAAAGATTATTTTTGTAAGTGTGATGTTTGTCAATAGTAAAAAGGATTAATGAAAACAATAAAGGCACTAGACAGATCACCGCAGCAATTAGAAATGTTCGTACGTGTCAAAAAACTTATTTTCTGATCAATTTTCTGCACTAAATACAATTTCAGTGGACAATTTAAAGGTAGTGCTATCTAATATCTTGTACACAAAAAAAAATCAATAAAGTATATCAAGAGGACATTTTCAAGAGATGCGGTGCATTTTTAAAAGTTATTGACATAATGAATTACCTTCCTTTATAATAAATGCCCATTTTAGCGTGATTTTGCATACGAATCATTTATAAATTTCCATTTTTTTTCTTCCGCATCTGTAATTTTCAGATATTTAAAAGGCAATCAACATATTACAGATGAAATTATACTACCTCTGTCAAACTAACCCAGCGGAATATAATAGAATTTACAAAATAGAAACATTCGCAATCAACTGGCAGGACGTCTGTTACAACCTGCTGAAATGCCCCCATTGTTCTGAGAGTCGCTGTCATAGTGAATGCAAATCACTATGTTTTCAAAGGCCTTCTTCCTTAGGGTAGCTGGAACTCGGGATTGTGTGGTAAAAGAGATCTGCATTGTATGGTGTGTACAGAGCATTATCACTTTCTTCTGGCATTAACAGGGACCTGCATATATTCTATGGTGTGCACAATCTTTTGGCGTGTTCTGTGCATACTGCATATAAAAGGGACCTGCAACGTATGGTGTGCACATTATACGGAGCATTATCTGTCTCTTCTGACATTACCAGGTACCTGCATTCTATGATGTGCACAGTCTTTTGACGTGTTCTGTCCATACTGCATTTAAAAGGGATCTGCATTCTGTGGTGTGCACCCTATACAGAGCATAATTATCTGTCTGTTCTGACATTACCAGGCACGCGCATCATACAGAGCATTATCGTCTCTTCTGATATTACCGGGGACCTGCATTCTATGGCGTGCACAGTCTTTTGACGTGTTCTGTCCATACTGCATTTTTAAAGGGGACCTGCATTATATGATGTGCACATTATACAAAGCATTACCCGTCTCTTCTGACATTAACAGGGACCTGCAATCTATAGTGTGCAGTCTTTTAGCGTGTTCTGTCCATACTGCATTTAAAGGGACCTGTATGGTGTGCACATAATATAGTGCGTTGTCTGTCCCTTCTGCAGATACAAAGAAGCAACATTATAATGGTGTGCACATAATTTAGGGCTTTTTTGTCCCTAGTGCAGTTACAAGCGAACTACTTTTTATGGTGGGCACATTCTTTTGGGTGTTTTCTGTCCACCGCATTCTATGGTGTGCACATTATTAGGGGAATTTTATCGCCTTCCTACCCTAAACAGGGATCGCCGAGCCCCGGCAGCTCAGTCGGTAGCGCACAAGACTTGAGAACAAGAGGTCGCTGGTTCGATCCCCGGCTCGGCATTTTTTTTTCCCGGGAACTTTAATTAGGCATTGCGAAAGGATTCATTCCTCTCTCATCGCTGACCATTGTTTTGACAATGGTTATGTGGGAAAGCAGCCAGTGCTTTGGATAGAATATTGTGCTGGGCACTGGCTAAAGAATATCCTGTAAAGCATGAATACATGGATCCGTGGAAATCGATATTTGACCAATCAGATCATCGCATTTATTTGGCCCGATGTGCAGCCTTGCTGTCTTCTATTTCGGCTCGCAAACAAGCGACTGTTAATGTTGGAAAAGTACGATATCATGTGTGTTTACAACGCTTAAATTTTAGGAAAAAGTTTAAAAGATGTGCTTTGCGATCTTGTACTGCTTACGTGAGATATACGAAGAGATTATAAGTTTGGATTATGATTATGAATGAAAATGGGACATCAACAAAGAGTTTCGATCAATGCTGTATTACGCAGTGGATTAATTAATGTTAGTTCTTTTTTTCCTCTGAAACTCTCCGAAAAAAACTTAAACTGTTTACAGTGGGAAAAAAAGGGTAAAATATATGAAATACTAATAAAAAGAAAGTACATTCACTCAAATAGCTAATCTTGTTTTAAAACATCTGCACATCCAAAACGGGGCACGTGTCATCAATGTTTCAGTTTGACGTTAACACTAACCCTTGGTGCGTGAAGAATGCTGGATGTGTAGATACAGATCAGAGTGCAAAAAATGCAGTTTATTCTTGGATTAAACCATCTGCTACTTAAGTACATTTACGTGTATTCTTTACTGAAGGTACATGTAGATTTCAATCGTGAAACAGACCAAGTTCTGTTTTGTACAGTTTTGGACGTTCAGCTCAAAAGGCAACATATGTTGATTAAATTAGCTTTTGACTTAGCCATATTTAGGTGGATTAGCACATCTGTCATTTCAAAGGGTATGTCGGTAAACTGTTAACTGATAAGATGTGTGTTTGATTGCCGCTGTAATCCACTCGACCACCCATTGTCTTCAGTATATCATAAGATAAAACAAACTACCGCCAATGATATTAACAAGTTTATTAATTGACAGCACACTTGACACTTTTTTAAAATCGTCTGGCAACCATTTACCCTTAACTTGAAATTTAAACATTTCTCAGACTTCCACCTCTCTGTTGAATGAAACAATCAATAAATATTTCAAAATGCTTGTAATAAAGTGTAATTTATTATCGAATACGATGTTGAGACAACTTAACAAGCCTTACCAAAATATTAATCATCTTTAATTCTATTATTTTTAAGGAAAACTGAGGAATATGAGGTGTTTCATTCTTTCTTGTAGAAGTTCAAAACTTTGCTGGCATATGTATACCTATTACATTGTCCGTAGCCGCTGAAATTCACACTTTTTGTACAAATCCTTCTAAAATAAGTTCAAGTATTCATATATTTCTTGCCGAGAATCCATCATCGACAGAAACATATGAAAAGGAATATTTTTCCGGAATTTAATCGAAGGAAACAGTCATGACAGCACGATTTAAGTAGCCTTTCTGCTATACTGTATATGTATTTACTGCGTTTGTTTGTGAGCCCTTAACGACGGTAACCAAGGAAGTCGGTTTATCTCATCGCCACGGATCCATGTATAGGTGTACTGTCCGCTGCAATATAATTGAAATGATGTCGAAAATGGCGTTAAAAGCCATACAATCAATCACTCAATCTCCTTAGTGCCTTAACCCAGGACCTGCATTATATGGTGTACACATTATTTAGAGTGTTTTCTGTCTCTACTGACTTGACTAGTGACCTGCACTGTATGGTGTGCACATTATTAACCCTTATCCTGCTAAATAAGTGAAATGAAAATTTCAATCTGACACTAAAAACCTAAATTCTCTTATTTCGAAGGCCGGTATGGGGGAAAGACAGATCTTGTTATCGGACAGTGTAGATCCAAGATCAGACTGCACGTTCTACACTGTCCGCAAAAGGTCTGAGGACTTGAGTCACCAGCCTAAGGGTTAAACTCCCATGGGTTATGTGAGTTTTTTCTCCTTCCTATTACAACCAGGGATCTGCATTATATGGTGTACACATTATTCACAGCGTTTTCTGTCTGTACTGACTTGACCAGTGACCTGCGCCAAGCCCCCGTAGTTCAGTCGGTGGAGTACAGGACTTGAGAACAGGAGGTCACTGGTTCGATCCCCGGCTTGGCCAATTTCTTTCCAAAGATTGATGATAGTCATCGCGACAGGATTCATTCCTCTCTCACAGCTGACCATTGTTTCGGCGATGGTTATGTGGGTAAGCAGCCAGTGGCTTGGAAAGAATATTGTACGGAGTACTGGTAAAATAAACTCTAGGAAAGTATGGCCGCCATGATATAACTGAAATAATGTTGAAAACGGCGTTAAACACCATACCATCATCACTAGTGACCTGCGTTAGACGGTGTGCACATTATTCAGGGCGCTTTCTGTCCTAATACAGCTACAAGGGATCTGAATTCTATGGCGTGCAGAAAAATCAAGGGCGTTTTCCACGCATTCTCAATAAGCAGATGCATTACGCATAAGCAAAAGACATTGAAACTGGTAACTAAGAAAACTTTAATTAACATTTAAACCTAAAACTATGGTCATAGAACTACCTAAATCCAACGGGGTTTGAACATCAAGGAACTCGTTATTTCATACTAGTAAATCAAAGTATGCCACCAATATAGGTTTTACAATGCACGGAAACGTCCGTTACCATATGCACACACTTTATTGTATCTGTACTGCAGCAAATGATACTCGGATAGTAGATATGTATCTTACCATGAGCCACAGGGGAGACGCAGAGCTAGTCAGAAAAGTAAGAAAAATGACCAACATTAATTTTCAAAGCTTACAAAATCAACTTACGTCTCTATTTGTTTTAATGTACTTTAACTTATCCAAATTCTCCTGAATTCGTTGTTCTTAATTTCTGGCTACATGTGTATATGTACTTCATTCAGAAGAAAAATGTTATGTATTATAGTTTTTTAGTTATTCCTCTTACGAAAAAAATATGTACTGACCAGCATAATTATATAATTTGAAATGTAGCTGCTATTTCATTACAACTGATAAATGGTAACGAACATTTCCATGTGCCTGCATATTTTACAAATGAGAAAATAGAAAGATGTACACAAACTATGTAAGAAAAAAACCTGCATTTCCTGTCATAAAATGGTGAAATACATTTAACTCTTTCGATTGACGTCCGGAACATGGCCGTGTGTAATATATCTACATATGACTGAAATTTAATAGCAAACATATGAAGATTAACCAGTTCTAACACTGGATACTGTTCTAACACCAATCTAACAACCTTGAATCTACTGATAATAAATTTCGACAGTTACACTCGAATGTCGACAAGAATTTTCATGCAAGTTTGGTCTTAATCTGTTCCAAGACAGTAGCAGTAAATTAGAATTGTTCGTTACTGATATTTTTTCATTAACAATTTATGTTATTAAAAAATGATAATATGTTATTTAATTATGACATGCAGGTATATTCAAGTGGGTACATGCAGAAAATGACCACAAATTTCAAGCAAGTATCTACAATTTCATAGTTTTGGTAACGAACATTTCAAAGGAATAAATCTGTCTTCAACGCCGAGAAAACAATGCTTCGATAAGCTCAATGTCGTTGAAATCAATTGACAGCATGCGTTTGGATTTTCCTATTGTCTGAGGAGCAGAAACTTTACACAATATGTCGTTTTTATCTACCCATATGATATCAGACCTGTGTGGCCACTGAAAAGACTTCTTCTTCTGCTCAAGAAATGATATTTCAAAGGTATTGTCATCTGGGTCTGTATTCATCACTTGACCAATGTACCACTTATCAAGATATATGGCGGCTACAAAGTCAGTCTGCTTAATTTCTGTCTCATTTTCAAGAATTTCAGGATTTGGAACGGGCGACTGAACCTTAATATCCTGTGATGATTTGCTTGCTTTTGGGTTATGTACTTTTTCAGTAGTTTCAGCCATGGAAGAGTGTTCCAATACTGGCGTTGCTGATAGACCAATCGTTTCATTTCTCCATGACTCACATGTGGAAGAAGAAGCAATACACGTTTCACAGTAGCAACTAGTTTCACGCACAGCTACAGCAGAATTACCCTTGCCTTTGACTGCATGTAGCTTCATTGTTCCGCCGATGGCTTTCAGTTTTTGTTTTGCTAATTTTGCAGCTTTCTCTTGGCAGCTCTCTGTGGATACGAAGATAAACTTCACGATTTTCATTGTGCAGTGTATCGACTGTGTCCACCGGTAAAAATCGGATGGATCTTGAATGGCAACTTTGCCCGTTTTGACTGCATCATCGGCCATGCGCTTCACTGTTCCGCCTAGGCCATCGCACGGTCCCTTGCCGTGACCGGCTTCCCAATAATTCCAAGTTGCGGCAATTCCGTAAGTACTAGTATGGTTTGCTACTGTATGGAAAATTACTTTATTGCGATATTGGGAAGTGGGGCCATCTGTCCAATAGTGAATGTATGTCATTTCTGGATTGAGACCTTTCACTTCTGAAATCAGTTTGTCAATGATGGTAAGAACGGTCGGGGCGTTATGACCCATTTCGTCGGATATAACAACAATGCTTTTGTGGAACATTTCGTTTGATTCATCCAACTTGTAATAAATCACGATAGGATGAAGGGTGACGCTGGTCTGATTCCAGTAAGCTGATTGGATTTCTTGAACTGATTTACAAGAGAAATTCTCACTAAAGTCCATATGTACGATGCAGTGATTCGTTGGCAAGTTCTCTTTAAGGCGTTTCATTTCGCTGTATTGTGTCTGAATTCTCTTGACATGACCTTCAAATTCATTTGTCTGTGTCTTGACATGCTCTAGAAACTCAACCTTGCTCATTTCAGTGTCCACAATTTTCATGACTGACTTTGTCTGTCCTTTAGCTTCTATCTGTACACGTTTCCACTGTCCGATGACAATGTTCGCAGATGTAACTTTGGTCTCAATATCCTGTATTATTTCATTCTTACGCTCTAGCATCTTTTCGCCATTAATAGGTGTGTCAACATTCTCTCGTTTGGCTGCCTTTAGGGTCAGGGACATGTTCTGGTGCTTGGTGCACAGACACGTATCTCTCGTGATCAGTGATGTTAGTAGTATGTGCTGGGGGCGGATTCTGCAAAAAGATGCAAACGACAATTTTATGCCTGGATTTTCACTGATAAATTTGTCGTACAATGTTGATAGGTAATCTGTTAGGACTCGTTTTTGTGTTTTGTGACCAGCTTTTGGCTTCACATAATCTGCCTTACCGGGCATATTCCGACTATTATCATCCCTCTCAAAAAAAGCTGTCACTTTTTCTCTATGCTTAGCTACTTCTCTTGAACGGCTCAGTTTCTTAATATTCAAACCCTTTGCGTTTACTTTTGCCATTGTGTTTCTACTCATACCAGTTCTTGCACCAAATTTTGTGAGCAACTTGTATTTCTTTACAATGTCTCCGACTACCAGGTTCTGTAACGTTTTCTTTCGTTTAATGGGTGCTTTACAAGCAGATGATTTTATCTCATCGCAGACGGCATGTGCAAATACTAGCTCTTTTTGTACAACGGAGGTCTGTTTTGGCGTGAGTTTTATATCTTGGACAAGTCTCGCAGCTTTTGATCTTGGACTTTGACACGCCTTTCTCTTCTCCCTTTGAATTGTGCGCACTGTGCTCCTGTACTTGCGTTTTAGATTTTCATATCTTTCTTTCAATGCTTTCATCTCTTTCTTAGCTTTATCTAGCTCCTTTGATATTCCCATTCTTGGTCCATTTGCTCTTTGTGGAAAGTTTATTCGTAGCAACATTCTATTTTGACATGCGGAAGTGGCACTCTCGTAGCCACTTGTGTTAGACGGCACGGCGTGATCGGCAGCCTGGTTAATGTCATTTTGTAACAAAGCCACTGCTGTTTCTTTCTTCGCGCGGCGATAACGCTTCAAATAGTCTCTATTCTTTTGATTCCGCTCTTCTCTTTTCTTCTTTGAAAGCTGACCAGTTGGAACATATGTGCGTCTCCGCCTTTCCCTTTCCTTAGAGAGGTACTGCTCATTATTTTTCTCCTTTAACCTCTGCCTGTAAGCTTTCTGTATTTCTGCCCTGGACTTTGCCATATCTGCAAAACAAATGTAGGGATAAACGACTTACACAGTTTGAAATGTTCGTTACCTTGACTTGAAATGTTCGTTACCATAGCTTGTAGACAGGGTATTTACCGTAACTGATATGATATGCTAACAGTTTAATACAGTTAAAGATGCCATGCGTTTGTGGTTGCGGAATGACTTGTAAAGAGACATGCAGGTTTTTAAATCTTTAAGAATTCTGTATATGAAATAAACCTAGTATAAACAAACACCTTGTTCAGAGATTACAACATTTTAAAGCGTCCATTCGATATCATTCTTTTCACAAATTGCCTTAAATGAACATTTGACAGGTACTTATGACAGTTTTGAACAATCCAATTTGTTTCTACGATGGCTTTTTTGGATAACTTGACAGTATTGTATCAACAAAACAGTATAGTCATGATGACATGTTCGTAACCGTTTGGTAACGAACATGTCTTACCTTTGTCAGCATTATAAATTTGCGTGCATGCATACGACAAGCCAAACACGTATACTGTGTGAATTATTAATGTTGTACACATTTGATAGAATAGTCATCGTACAGTTCAGAACAATATGTTAGAAAATATATGCAATGAAAAATATACAACTTTACCTGCATTTCTTCAACGGTTATTTTCCTTCTCATACCAAACTGACCCCGCCAAAACCCTCCATCTTTGTGAGTGACATCATCAGTCGTTGTTGCGTCATACAATTAGGTGACGTCAGGGCAATAGTGATCGAGCTATCATGCTTTCACTTTAGTTTCGAATTTTCGGTATCGAACACGTCAGTAACGGAATCTTACATTTTATGGGAAATCCATCGATATTTTTTTAGGCAAACGTTTCTGAAAAATATTCTGTTGCTCCACTCACACCTAAATGGACTACCCATCAGATAAAATACCCTGCAAATCAAACTTATCTTCTCTTAATAGGTTTATTAGAGATCACGAACATGTCCTTTACAAGTCGAATCGTCCGCTGCTTTGGTTTCTAGCAGCCATAATGCCTGAGTAGTGAACCAGCAGTGGTTAAACATGCATTTAAAAGACAAAGCATTATCATTAGCATGTCAGGATACCTTTTTCTAATTTCAATCTCCAGTATTCGAAGATATATTGCACTTTTTTTTGTTTGGTAACGAATATGTCTTTAAAATGGATGAATCTACTTTTTCAAGGAAACGGGTCGCGGTGTTATTAAAACAGTTCCATTTGGAGAGAAGTATTGTGTTTCCGGGTATTGTTTTAAAATATAGAAAACAGTATAGCGTACCCCTGTGTAATTTATATAAAAAAAAATAACGGAAGTTTAGGATTCTTGATTGGCGACAGTAACGAACATGTCAAAATTGCTCTTTGAGAATATTTTTTTTCATGGAATAAACTTATATACAAAAATTTAAACTACAGCAGCGTAGGCCATATAATGGTATATAGGTTGGCATTAACTAGATCTACTTAAACTATGTATATATAAAATAAGTAAGCGGCGACAAGAATGCATCTGCTTATTGAGAATGCGTGTTTCTCTCCTTAGTGCTGTATCCAGGGACCTGCATTATATGGTGTGCACATTATTCAGAGCATTTTCTGTCTCTACTTAAGTAACCAGTGACTTCAGAATTCTTTGTGTGTACATTATTTAAAGCGTTGTCTGTCCAAACAGTGATCTGGATTGTATGGTGTGCACATTATTAAGGGAGTTTCTCTCTTTCGTATCATAACAAGGGACCTGCAATATATGGTATGCACATTATTTCAATGTTTTCTGTCCCAACTGACCTTACCAGGGACCTGCATTATATTGAGGGCGTTTTCTCTGCTTGGTGCCGTCAACAGGGACTTGCATTATATGGTATGGTATGTACAGTTGTTTGGCATTTTCTGTCCCTACCAAAGTTACAAGGGACCTGCATTATATGGTGTGCACATAATGCAGGGCGTTTTCTCTCCTTTGTGCCATAACCAGGGACGTTCATCATATGGTTTGCACGTTATTTAGAGCATCTTCTATCCTTGTTGTAACCAGGGATCTGCATTATATGGTGTGCACATCATTTAAAGCGCGTTCTGTTTCTACTGACGTAACCAGTGACCTGCATTCTATGGTGTGCACAATATTCAGGGCGCTTTCTCGCAATGTGGTAACTAGGACCTGCATTCTATGGCGTGCAATTTCGTTCGGCGTTCTCTGTCCCCATAGCAGTTGCAAGCGACCTGCACTATATGGTGTGCACACTATTCAGGACGCTGTCTCTCAATTTGGTAACCAGGACCTGCATTCCATGGCGTGCACTTTCGTTTGGCATTTTCTGTCCCTATAGCAGTTACAAGCGACCTGCATTATATGGTGTGCACATTATTTTTGGCTTTTTCTTTCCCAACTACACTTCCAAGGGACCATCGTTGTATGATGTGCACATTACTAAAAACATTTCCTTAAAGGGGACCTGCTTTCTATGGTGTGCACAGGTATGGCGTCTGTTGTCCCTTCTGCCCCTAAATTTACAAACGACCAGTATTTTATGGTGTGTACATTATTTACGGCATTTTCTCTCGTAACTGTCGCAACCCAGGACCTATGTGGTGTGCACATTACACGTATTTGGGGTGTTATTTCTCCTTACTGCCGAAACCGGGACCTGCATTGTTTGGTGAGCACATTATTGAAAGTGTTTTAAGTTTCCACTGTTATTAAAAGGGACCTGCATTCATTAGTGTGCTGTTTTTTGCGTATTTTGCGCCAACTGCATTAACAAGTGTGCACTTTTTTGGTTGCATTTTCTGTCTTTACCGTCGTAGCCTAGACCTACATTCTAGGATGTGCACTTCTTTTCTGTGTTAACCGTTATCCTGCTAAATAAGTTAAATGATACCTTCAAGCAAATAGTAAAAACCAAAATGATGCTATTTCATAGTTATTTGGGGGGAGGGGAGGATATGTCGTTATCGGACGGTGTCGATCCAAGATCAGACTGCACGTTGTGTGCAGTCTGATCTTGATCTACACTATCTGCAAAAGGTACCTGAGTCGTACTTAGCAGCCTAAGGGCTAAATTTATTTTTCGCAAGATTCCCATACATGCAGTCTTTTGTGTGCACACTATGTTGGATGTTTTCTTTCCCTACTTTTGTAATCTAGACCTGCATTCTATGGCGTGCACATTCTTTTGGGTGTTTTCCTATCCCCAACTGCCCTAACGCGAGATCTGCATTCAATTGACCTTTCTGCCGATTTTGATTGACAGGTCCTATCAGCCAATCAAAACGCAGTATAGCGCGACATGTAAACACACAGGTCAGACAAAGTGGTAGACTTTACTATTGACAATGTTATTGTTTTCTTTTTGTTTAAACCATAGTTCTAAGACTGGATTATACAATAATAATTTCAAAATGGATTAAAGTTACAAGAATCATGTGTTAAGGTAACTGTTAAATTATATACCTTGAAAGGAAAACTAAATTTGTTCATTCCAAAACCTAGATCTACGTAAAATGTCACCGGTAGATTTAACCAGGATTCCGAAAATCCAGCCACTCTACCAAACGATTTTTTTTTTTTAAAGCTTTATTTGCTACGTCAATCGGTATGTGAGGGTCGTGGCCATCCCCCAACATACCTTGCAAATCAACGTTCGTAAATATTTTGTTAGTGGTACATATTCACAATATCATTATGTTTCATTATGTTAACAAATTTCAAGGTATTTTCTTTTACAAGTTTACCGTTTCAAAATTTCAAATTTAACCAATTTACTTATTAATTGATAAGCCAAACTAATGATCAAAACGTGACAACAAAGCTTTTTTGTGATGAAAAAGTGTGTGTGTGTGTGGCTTGGTGGGTGGGTGGGTGTGTTTGTTTGCGCGCTAAAATTGACCAAAAAAAATGTCTTTCATTCTCCTTTTTTCTACTTTTTACTCATTGATTGTGTTTGGTTTTGTCTTCAATTATTCACTATCTTAATCGGTTCATGGGAGGTTTTGTGTGATACATGTATGTTCTACAAATGTCATGATACTTTCTCCCTTTCCAAACATCGTAGTATTTTTGTAAATGGGTAAATTAGTGATAAGATGGTTCCTTAATCCGCCTATTGAAGGTTTATTTTAGTTTATTTCTGCAATAATAGATATACTTTCTGATTTCCAAAAGAAGTATATCTAATTTAATATTTGGTGCACTTGAGCCCAAAAGTAAAATAGAACTGTTGATATGCACAGTTTGATCAAAATTGGTTATTATTCCTGTGATTCTATTTATCAAAGGTCTCGTGTATCTACATTCGTAGAATACATGTATAATTGTTTCAGCGGGTCCTACTAAAACACGCCGTACCAGAAAAATACGCCGTACCATACGCCGTACGGATAAAAACATGCCGTACCAAAATGTGCAACATATTGCTTGCTTTTTTTTGTATTTTTATATTGAAAACCATATTATCTATCCTACCTAGCGATATTAATGCCCAATTTTTCGTATTTGTCAAGTTATTTGCCAATTTCAGACATTCTTTCACTGGACCAACAGGTGCCCGTTACGCCGTACCAATTAACTTAGCGCCGTACGAATTTTGAGGCACAAAACAACCAAATTAATAAGAATGTATGATACAATATGCAATTATCTACTTATTTACGAGTTTGTTATTCTATTTCATGTCTTATAGAGGTTGCAGGTACATGTCAAGCATCCAGCAGATATTTACAGAAGGGAAATAACTGTTGTACTCCTGAAGTATATACAGAGTTACGTTTCATTACTTTATGAAACCTTGTATAAAAATAAGAAATTACTTTTGACCATTTATCTTCTTTTCTGATACTGAAAAATAATGTTATTGAAAATATTTGGAGAAAAGAAGAAAATTATGGTAACCCTCCCGTAACAAATTTCATTGTTGTTTGGTTAAGATTAATGGTTGTAGAACTCTTAGCCATAAAAATGTTTCCAGACTCAACGACGTGGACGTGGTTCTACCATGAGTCCTTTTTTTTTTTTTTTTTTTTTTTTTTTTTTATTTTACCGTTATTATTTTAAACTAAATTTTATGAATTTGTAATATTAAAACTCATTTATATTTTTTCATTTATTAATCCATTTTTACAGTTCTGGTGTTTTACTATCTATTTATTATCTATTTATTTTTTGCCTGGCATCTAAGCTCATTACCACCCTATATTAATAGGGCACCAAACAAGGACTCGCGGCGTATGAGCATATTATGACCATGAAACCTTTTTTTTTTTAAATCTTATTTCACTGTTATTAATTTAAACTATTTTATGAATTTGTAATATTGTGACAACTTAAGAAATCTTCCAGTACCTAGCCATAAGGCCTAGAGCTACCAAATTTTGCATTTAGCTTGATCTAGTGGGAGTCTACCAAAAGTGCCCAAATTACAGTCCTGGGGTCAATTTGGCCTCATGCTGGGGGGGTGGGGGCCTGGGGGGGGGGGGTTCAGAAGATTTACATGGGTTTATATAGGGAAAACTTTTAAATCTTTGTGTACAAAGCCATAAGGCTTAGGGCTACCAAATTTTGCATAATTATAGCACTATCTAGTGGACAACTACAAAGAGGGCCCAAGTTACAACCCTAGGATCAAGTTTGGCCCTGCACCAGGGGTCACAAGTTTTACATGGGTTTATGGAGTGAAAACTTCAGAAACCATCTTGTTACTAGCCATAAGGCCAAGAACTCCCAAATTTGGTCATAAACATGTGCTTATAGGGTGAAAATTCAAAAAATCCTTTTGCTCCTAACCACAAACCCAAGGGCTACCAAATCTGGATCACTTGATTTTTTTTTTTTTTTTTTTTTTTTTTTTTGAAATTAGCCTTGCATCAGGGGTCTTATGTTTTACAGAGGCTTCATATGGACGAAACTTGAAAATCACCTTATTTATAACCATACAGCATAGACTTGTATTATTTTGGCATGTGGCTTTATCTTGTGGACCTCTACTAGGGTTCAAGTAATTATAGCTCTGGGATAAAAAATGGCTTTGCCCTGCGGGTCTCAAGTTTCACATGGGCTTTTACAGAGAAAACTTTGTAAGTCTTCATTTTGAAACCATTTGGCTCAGAATTGAAATGTTCAGTATTTATGGTTTATATTTATAAGCCAGTGGAGCGATACAGGGCCATCATGGCCCTCTTGTTATGAATCATAATACAATGAAGAACTTACCTGTAGTTTCACGCGGTTTGCACGACCTGTTGTTTTACGCACCGTCACGTGAACAGCAGGTGCGCGCAAACCAGTTTGTTCAGGCTCTATACCTCTACACAGTCTCCTCTGTTCTTGAGATTTTGCACAAAAATTAAAAATAATGGAAGTACTGTATTACACGTATATTTCTAAACGTTTTCATTTTTGCATATTGCCCTAATTGTATGGTGTAAATACCTGGGTGAAATAAAAAGTACTGTTCTGTTCTGTTCTGTTCTTGCACTTTAGTGATGTTTCCCAACCAAACGCAGTTGTGCTTATTTAGTAGTTGACTGAGCTAAAAAATTAAGTGCAGGGAAAACAATGATTTAGATGAAATTGCGAATTAAGTGCAGCGAAAACAAGGATTTTGAAGAAATGTCGATATTAAGGAAAATTATACTTGGCCTTAAATCCACTATCACGGAGTTGAATCACTTTGCTGAAGCACCAGAAAATTCTGGTTTAAATACACGTCTAACTAATTGCAGTTACAAACACAGCTTACTGACACTTATTGCTCAGACGATTTTTATTATTGTATGACTTTATAGCTTTAATTAAAGCTTTTATTCTGTCGGTGTAGTTTGTAAAACTGTTATAACATACGCGTTGATTGAAATCATACTTAATTAATTATGTTACTGGTCAAAAGTTTCCGATCGAAATTATAATTAACAGGTAAAACAGTAATAATGAAATTTGCCAAGTGTGACAAACATCAATTGCATATCTTTTCAAAGAAATGCCGACAGCGTAAAACTACTCTTTGACAATCACTAAGCTAACAATCACCGTTACTGTACAAACAAACTTCCTAAAAAATGAATTAAAAAAGACTCGATTGTTCCGCTTAGCAGATGGAAACATCGCTGCATGTGGAAACAGATCGGGTATAATAAAGCCATGTTTCTTTAAATGTGTGACTGTAAAAAAACGGCCCTTGTAAGGGCCAACCAACAACGGCCCTTGTAAGGGCCAAATACCAATGGCCCTTGTTAGAGCCACCAATTTCAAAGAAATCTATCTTTGCGAAAAATTGTCTTAAAATTGTCCCCCTTCTCAGTGCAAACACATTGAAGTAAACAGAAAAAGACGTCTTAATTCCTCCATTACCCCCACCATCCCCAATAATTAAAAAATGACGCGAAAACGGGTTCTGTCGCAGGTATTTCCTGGGGCAAGAAAATTCAGGGCCCTGGGCTA
Source organism: Tridacna gigas (assembly GCA_945859785.2). Classification (NCBI taxonomy): domain Eukaryota; kingdom Metazoa; phylum Mollusca; class Bivalvia; order Cardiida; family Cardiidae; genus Tridacna; species Tridacna gigas. Next base: position 60,603,940 of record OX244028.2, read on the forward strand.
GTGCTGGTAAACACAGGAATTAAATGAATATGTGGGCTTCCGCAGTGAAATAATGTACTTTTAAAAGTGGCGTAAATCACCATAAAATCAATCAATCAATCAACATTTGCCGGTCAATTTTCTTTCCATTGTTTATTGGTAAAAAAACACCGAGACAGGAGAAAAAGAACACGTGTTTGTTAAACTCTAATGCCCCCGTTAAGTTTGTGCAAACGGACAGGCTGGTAAGGATGAAGCTATATTGCCCCACTCTTCCGATGCGGGGACATAAAAAATGGAATAAATCTATCACGATATTAATTCACAGTTAAATTGATTGCAAGGGTTGTGATGACAATTTTCGGAAGATATCCAAATCTGCACATGTAAGGGTTTTAGAAAGTATTAATTAGTGTACACAAATTGGATGTATCTAAGTTCACCTATCATATTTTTTTCATATTTTCGTATTTTTTCTTACCGTATTTTCTACCCTTTTGGAGAAATATCCGCCATTTTCATCAAGTTTAAAATTGTCGTCTGCAACCTGTTTCATTTTGGACGAGTCAAATTTGACGTACGGATAAGGGTCAATTTTTTCACAGTGCGCAACGATACAGGATGGAAAACACCAGCACTAAATGTAAAAATGGATTAATGAGTGAAAAAATACCGTCCACGTTCTACAATCATTAACTCTTTACCAAACGACAAAATTTTAGGCTGTTCTAAATTTGCAGACAACAAAATTGAAATTTGTTCTGGAGGTTGAGAAAACAGAATATGAAAAGGAGAAAATACTAGTTACTAGTATTTTGTCCTTTTCCCAAGATATTTTCTAAAGCCTTATTTTTCAGTATCAGAAAAGGAGAGAAATGGCCATAAGCAATTTCACGTTTTTTCCACATGGTTTCATTAAAGTGATGAAACGTAACTCTGTATAAACTTCAGTGGTACAACAGAGTAATTTCCCTTTTGTAAATACATGTATCTGCTGGATGCTTGACATGTACCTGCAAACTCTGTTAGACATAAAATAAAACAACATAAACTCGTAAATAAGTAGATAATTGCATATTGTATCATACATTCTTATTAATTTGGTTGTTTTGTGCCTCAAAATTCGTACGGCGCTAAGTTAATTGGTACGGCGTAACGGGCACCTGTTGGTCCCGTGAAAGAATGTCTGAAATTGGCAAATAACTTGACAAATACGAAAAATTGGGCATTAATATCGCTAGGTAGGATAGATAATATGGTTTTCAATATAAAAATACAAAAAAAAGCAAGCAATATGTTGCACATTTTGGTACGGCGTGTTTTTATCCGTACGGCGTATGGTACGGCGTATTTTTCTGGTACGGCGTATTTTTCTGGTACGGCGTGTTTTAGTAGGACCGGTTTCAGCATCTGTGCCACAGAATGTACATGAATTTGTATCTATCAGCTTCATTTTAAAAAGTAAGGAGTTTGTTGCAATAATACGATGCACTATTCTTGTTTGTAACCATTGGGTGTAAGTATCTCGTGTGTATTTGAAAACGTTTCCGTGAATTTGTTTCCAGTCAAAGTTTAAACCATTATATAATGTAGACCATTTGTTTCTACTTGTTGGTGTTTCATTGTTTTTATTAAGAGCGTTGTAAACGTGTTTGTTTATGTCTTTTTTAGTTATTATATGGCACTCGTTCAAAGTTAAATGTGTAACTGGAAGTGAAATATTCTGCTGTAAAAAGAAAGCTTTAATTGAATTTACAATACTATAATAGTTTAAAAAATGTATTCCATTCTTGGTAATGGTTTTGATATCATTAAATTTTTTAAAACAACCGTTGTCGCTCAACATGTCTTTAACATATCTCTACCAAACGATAGAAAAGCAGGTTTTTTTTTTTCCAGTCTTTTAAGAAAGAAAGAACGGTTATGCCATACTGTTTTGTTAAACTACCGGTATTGAAATCTAACTGCACGTACATCTTTCAAATTCCAAACCATTACTCCTAGACAGTCGTTATCGTTACATACGAAACGAGCTACAGAAAGAAGGATATTTTATTGACAGCCACTCGTCACCCTTTTTCAAAAAGTTGACATTGCGAACGTCATCATATGATTCTTGTTGTAATACTTCAGAGTGCATTCATATTTTATTTTTGCTTCATAAACCCGATTGCTTTTGACTGTTAATGTCACTTTTGCCTGGTTCGAACGATTGTTTGTTTTCCCAACGATTGTTGCCTGATTGATAAATGCACGTCCATTCTAAATCAGTATAATTCTTACAATCACCCAACTGGCCAAATATACTCCCATTTAAACAGTTTTTACAACATATATCTGTTTACAATACGACAAATCACCTAAATGATTACTTACGATAAACTTCTTGATTTTCACTCAAACAGGTTTTAGAGGCGTTAATTACATCTTTACCAAACAACAGAAGATTAGATTCGTATGTTCTAAAAACATTTGCTGTCGACAAATTAAACGTTGCTCCAATGATGATATTTGTCTTTGAAAAGGTAGAAAACATTTAAGGAAAAGGAGAAAGTTTTCAAAAGTTTCCCTCTTCAAGGTCATTAAAGCATGGGTATGTGTGGTAAAAGGTTAAATTGTAAATCCTTTTCTCATATTGTTTACTGTCAAACGGACATGTTATATACTGACGAAATGTCTTAAAAACGTATGCCCCTATTATAAGTTATGGATAATGCCGACAGCAATATAGTCGCAATGTATTTTTAGTTTAAATGCTGTGACCAAACATGGAATTACGAACATATTTGCGCTATTTTCATTTTTCGATTTCTCATAAATATGACATTATTCAAAGCATTTTTTTTCTTGTTACTTTACCGATTTAGTCCAAACTGAAAAGAACGTCGAGAAAAAAGCTTTGGGTACTTTAATTACAGCGAAACATAAGCTAGAATAAAACTGAAATAATTTCTCTTTCTCTGTGTATTCGACGCCATTTTCTGGTTTGTTTGTCGGGCCTAACGACCGAAATACCGCGTTACTAAGGTGGGCGTGCCAAACTCGCTTTTGTAGAAAGGTCAATTGTGTGCAAACACAATGAATCTTTCGAACCAATCAGGAATGATGAACGAGATTAACTCGCCGCCCATAATTTCTAAAGCCACGCCTTGATTCTGCGTTATAATGGTGTGTATCTGTCACGAATCTATGCAGCTCCCTTAAAAGTGCAGTAAGGACAAGAAACAGTAAAAAGCTGTGTTCACAATACGATGCAGGTCCCCCTGTTCCTGCAGTAGGCCGGACGGAACACGCTTTATGTAGATATTGATGTGCAAACCATTGAATGCAGGTCTCTTTTAAGAACGCTGTGGACAATATGTTCTCCTTTTCCCACAATGTTGTCTTTATCTTTCTTAATCGGGGTCGTTAAATCTCGGGCTTATGTGGTAGATGGTTAACTGCATCAGGGACAGAAAACGACCCAAAACTGTGCACACCATAGAATGCAGGTCCCTTTGAAGAACAGTAGTGACAATAATGTGCGCACTGTACAATGCAGGTCCCTTCTTAATGCAGTTTGGACAAGAAACCCTCTAAATATTGTGCACGGCTAACAATGCAGGCCCCTTGAAAGTGCAGTTTGGACAGAAAACGCCCTAAATAATATGCACACTATATAATGCTGGTCCCTTGTTACTGCAGTAGGTACTGAAATGCCGAAAAACTGTGCACACTATAGAATGCAAATCCCTTTGAAAACAGTGGGAACAGAAACAGCTCTAAATAATGTGTACCCGTACAGTGCAGGTTCTTTTTAAAGGCATTAGGGAGTGATAATTAAATTGTGTTTTACGCCGCTTTCAATTATTCAGTCATATCACGGCAACAGCTCACATATTAACGTATGTCCTTGGTTTCACTAGTACTAAGCTTGGGCTCTGACGTGTCTTGCCTAAGGACACTTCCACAAAAAACCCAGTGCTTCCAGTTAGACTCAACTTCAGGGCCGCAAGATTGCGAGTCCTACCCTTTTCCACGTATCCACAAAGGAACAGGAGACGCCCGATTATGTGCACACCATGTGCAGGTCGCTTGTATCTGCAGTAGGGACAGAAAACTTCAAAAATAATGTGCACATCATATTATACAGCTACCGGGTTCAGACAGCAAGGAGTGAAAACGCCCTTAAAGTGCGCACACCGTAATACAGGTCACCTGCAATTGCAGTAGGGACAGAAAACGCTGAACAACTGTGCACACCATAGATTGCAGGTCCCTGGTTACGTCGGTAAGGACAGAAATATAATGTGTATATCGTAAAAAGAAGGTCCCTTGAAAGTGCAGTTGGGACAGGAAATGGCCAAAACCTTTGCACAGAATAGAATGCAGGTCACTGACTACCGCAGTAAGGACGGAATACGCTCTAAATAGATAAATGATGTGCACACCATTGCATGCATGTCTCTTTTAAGAACAGTATAGACAGAAAACGCTGTAAATAATGTATACACCATACGACGAATGTCTCTAACGGGTGCAGCAGGGACAGGGTGTGCCCAAACACTATGCATACCATAGGATGCAGGTCCCTTTTGAGAACAGTAGGGACAGTTCTAAAACGCTGTAAAATAATGTGATCACCATACGATGCAGGTTAGATGAAAATACAGTAGGCACAGGAAACGCAAGAAGTCTGCACACCATAGAATGCAGGGCCATGATTACAACAGTAGGGACAGAAAACGCTCTAAATGATGTGCACAAAATTGAATGCAGGTCTCTCGTTACAGCACTTGGCAATGCATGTGGTAGTCACTCTGTGTAAATGTGTAAAATGTCTCATAATAACTGGAAAACAGGTGGGAAAAAATATATAAGTAAATAGTATATACCAACATGTTTCAGTCTCTTTTATGGGAAAAAATAAGAAAATCGATATTTTAGTGTATTGCGATATCGTTGGGTGTCTCTGGGTGCCTTGGGGTGAATAGACAGACTCTAAAACGTGTCTATATATTGCGAAAGAGGCGGAGACATATCCATATACAGTGAAAGAGGCGTGGCGAAATTGCCCTTTGATTAATTTGCATTATATGGTGTATATGCATATATGGTGTGAAACTAGACAAAAGCGCTACATACAAGGTGAATCTAAAAGTAGAAAGCGTTTGAGTTGAAAGCACTCGAAAGAGTTTGAGTTAAAGTAGTTCCGGCATAAACTGTGCCGGAATACCACGGTTGTCTGCAGGTTGAAAATGGCGGGCATCCGTCAGGAATTCGAAATCAATCTGAAATGCATTGTATTAGTTTTTGTCATAGTGCTACTAAGGAGCATGGGTATTAGTTAACCCTTTACCACACAATGCCGACTTTTGACAACCCTGGGGCAGAAGCCTTTTGAAAACTTTGTGAGAAAAGGAGAAAATGCTGGTAACCACCATTTTCTCCTTTTCTCACAATGTTTTCTACCCTATCAAAGAAAAATTGCAACTTTTCAGCCAAACCTAAATTGTCGTCTGCAAATGCTTTCAATTTGGATAAGGCTAAAATTTTGCCGCCTGGTAAAGAGTTAAGATACAATTATGCTAGTCTTTTACACAGCGATAAATCTTGTCAAAACTTGTCGAAAGCTCTCAACTGAATTTAATTCGATTAATGATACAAAACATTGCAGGAAAAGATTAATAGCAATTAAAGCACTCTCACATTTTAAGATATCTAGAAAAAATGTTTACTTAATCACTGAAATAGTTCATTTTCTTCAGTATTTGTAACTTGAAATAAGTCATATACATTGCATGCTTTGTAATTAATTGTTATGAAAATTGAGCTTGTATGCATATGTGTCAAAATAAAATTTCTGTTCTGTTCTATATCAATGATTTTTGTGTCCATCAGACATATAAACATTACAAAAACTTTAATAATGACTTATTTGTGTTATTACAAAACTGCCTTGAAAAAAAAAAAAAAAAAAAAAAATGAAGAATATCTTTATCAAAAAATATCAAAGTAAATTCCATTCAATACTGGCCATCAAAATTTTACTGATTCCTTAATTTATCCTTATATTCTTTTTTGTCCTTAGACATCTTTTTGAAGAAATTTGACAGATCTTTCAATCAGAGCTGATGAAATATCAAACAATGGATTACTCTACCATACACAAAAGTTTAGACCAGCTCAAATTGAAGGCATTTGCAGAAGACAAATCTGTCAAAAATGATCCAAATTTGGATCAGAAAGGCTAGAAAACATTGTGGGAAAAGAAGAAAATACTGGTTACCAGCATTTTCTTCTATTCCCACAATATTTTCCAAAGATGTCTCCCTGAGGGCCCTAGAAACTAGGAATTTTTGGTAAAGAGTTAACTCTTATGAGATGATATGAGATGAAAATAGTTTTGACTCTCCTTTTGAAAGCATGATGCAGACAGCAAGTAAGATGCGGCTCAAGTAATGGGATTTGTACTACAAAGGTGAAAAAAATGATGGAAAAAGGTGAAAGTGCTAGTAACCAGCATTTTCATCTGTTCCAAAGATGCTTTCAAGAGCCGTCTCAAAATGCACTGTAAAATCAAGAGGTTTTTTGGTAAAGGTTTAAGTTCTGTATGAAAGTTGTTAAAACATTCATTTTCAATAATTGTCCATAAGCAAAAGTAAACAAACACAAAAAAGACAAGTGACGTTTGAACATTTCATCAGTTGATTGGGCAACCATTCATAATAACATTGTAGAAGATGATGCCTGTAGCAAGATAAGCTCTCTCTCCGTTAATAACTAGATTACATAGACATCCCAGATAATCTCCCTTGGCTTTGATACCCTTTGTGATAGAATCTGAAAATGAACAATCAAGGAAAATAAAATGCTCATCAGCAGTTCATGCTGTTTTCAACAGTATTGTAATCATATTAGACAACCACTCAATTATCCATGTGTTTCTCTTATTTAATAAGCACTCTTTATATCCAAAGAACACAGAAATAAAAGTTCTCTAACAGTGTCTGTCCACGTTGAGTTATCCTATGCGCACTGTGGGTAAGGCACAGAAGAGACAGTTCAGTCTTTATCAAACAACAAGAATTAAGACCGTTCCAAATTCAAAGCATTTGCATTGAGACCCAGCATGACCCATTTTCAATCTTGTCCAAGATATTATCAAGGTAAACATTCTAACCTAATCTCTTTAGAGTCCTCATTTCTGTTGTCTCTGTACTAAATTTCTTTAGAGTCTTCATCATTGTTTGTATGTACCTAATCTCTTTAGAGTCTTCATCACCGTGGTCTCTGTACCTAATCTCTTTAGAGTCATCGTCTCTGTTGTCTATGTACGTAATCTCTTTAGAGTTTCATCAATGTTGTGTGTGTACCTAATCTCTTTAGAGTCTTCATCACTTTTGTCTATGTGCCAAATCTCTTTAGAGTTTCATCAGTGTTGTATATATACCTAATATCTTTAGAATCTTCATCTCTGTTGTCTACGTACCTAATCTCTTTAGAGTTTCATCAATGTTGTGTATGTACCTAATCTCTTTAGAGTCTTCATCACTTTTGTCTATGTACCTAATCTCTTTAGAGTCTTCATCATTGTTTGTATGTACCTAATCTCTTTAGAGTCTACATTACTGCTGTCTCTGTACCTAAGCTCTTTGGAGTTTCATCAGTTTGTGTATGTATCTAATCTCTTTAGAGTCTTCATCACTCTTGTTTATGTACCTAATCTCTTTGGGGTTTCATCGGTGTTGTGTATCTACCTAATCTTCTTAAGAGTCTTCACCACTTTTGTCTATGTACCTAATCTCTTTAGAGTCTTCATCATTGTTTGTATGTACCTAATCTCTTTAGAGTCTTTATCACCTTTGTCTCTGTACATAATCTCTTTAGAGTCTTCGTCACTGTTGTCTTTGTACCTAATCTCTTTAGAGTTTCATCAGTGTTGTGTATGTACCTAATCTCATTAGAGTCTTCATCACTTTTGTCTATGTACCTAATCTCTTTAGAGTCTTCATCATTGTTTGTATGTACCTAATCTCTTTAGAGCCTTCATCACTTTTTTCTATGTACCTAATATCTTTAGAGTCTTCATCACTGTTTATATGTACCTAATCTCTTTAGAGTCTATATTACTGCCGTCTCTGTACCTAATCTCTTTAGAGTTTAGTTAGTGTTATGTATGTACCTAATCTCTTTAGAGTCTTCCTTACCTTTTTCAATGTACCTTATCTCTTTAGAGTTTTTATTATGGTTTGTATGTACCTAATCTCTTTAGAGTTTTCATCATTGTTGTCGATGTACCTAATCTCTTTAGAGTCTTCATCACTTTTTGTATGTACCTAAACTCTTTAGAGTTCTCATTGCTGTTGTGTTTGTACCTAATCTCTTTAGAGCCTTCATCATTGTTTGTATGTACCTAATCTCTTTAGGGTCTTTATCACCGTTGTCTCTGTACCTAATCTCTTTAGAGTCTTCGTTACTGTTGTCTTTGTACCTAATCTCTATAGAGTTTCATCAGTGTTGTGTAAGTACCTAATCTCTTTAGAGTCTTCATCACTTTTGTCTATGTACCTAATCTCTTTAGAGTCTTCATCATTGCTTGTATGTACCTAATCTCTAAAGAGTCTACATTACTGCTGTCTCTGTACCTAATCTCTTTAGAGTTTCATCAGTGTTGTGTATGTACCTAATCTCTTTAGAGTCTTCATCACTGTTGTTTATGTACCTAATCTCTTTGGGGTTTCATCAGTGTTGTGTATGTACCTAATCTTCTTAGAGTCTTCATCACTTTTGATTATGTACCTAATCTCTTTAGAGTCTTCATCGTTGTTTGTATGTACCTAATCTCTTTAGAGTCTTTATCACCGTTGTCTCTGTACCTAATCTCTTTAGAGCCTTCGTCACTGTTTGGATGTACCTAATCTCTTTAGAGTCTATATTACTGCCGTCTCTGTAAACTAATCTCTATAGAGTTTAGTAAGTGTTGTGTATGTACCTAATCTCTTTAGAGTCTTCATTACTTTTTTCAATGTACCTAATCTCTTTAGAGTTTTTATTATGGTTTGTATGTGCCTAATCTCTTTAGAGTTTTCATCATTGTTGTCGATGTACCTAATCTCTTAAGAGTCTTCGTCACTGTTTGTATGTACCTAAACTCTTAAGAGTTTTCATTGCTGTTGTGTTTGTACCTAATCTCTTTAGAGCCTTCATCATTGTTTGTATGTACCTAATCTCTTCAGAGTCTTTATCACCGTTGTCTCTGTACCTAATCTCTTTAGCGTCTACGTCACTGTTGTCTTTGTACCTAATCTCTTTAGAGTTTCATCAGTGTTGTGTATGTACCTAATCTCTTTAGAGTCTTCATCACTTTTGTCTATGTACCTAATCTCTTTAGAGTCTTCATCATTGTTTGTATGTACCTAATCTCTTTAGAGTCTTCATCACTTTTGTCTATGTACCTAATATCTTTATAGTCTTCATCACTGTTTGTATGTACCTAATCTCTTTAGAGTCTATATTACTGCCGTCTCTGTACCTAATCTCTTTAGAGTTTAGTCAGAGTTGTATGTACCTAATCTCTCTAGAGTCTTCATTACTTTTTTCAATGTACCTAATCTCTTTAGAGTTTTCATCATTGTTGTCGATGTACCTAATCTCTTTAGAGTTTTCATCATTGTTGTCGATGTACCTAATCTCTTTAGAGTCTTCATCACTGTTTGTATGTACCTAAACTCTTTAGAGTTTTCTTTGCTGTTGTGTTTGTACCTAATCTCTTTAGAGCCTTCATCATTGTTTGTATGTACCTAATCTCTTTAGAGTCTTTATCACCGTTGTCTCTGTACCTAATCTCTTTAGAGTCTTCGTCACTGTTGTCTTTGTACCTAATCTCTTTAGAGTTTCATCAGTGTTGTGTATGTACCTAATCTCTTTAGAGTCTTCATCACTTTTGTCTATGTACCTAATCTCTTTAGAGTCTTCATCATTGTTTGTATGTACCTAATCTCGTTAGAGTCTTCATCACTTTTGTCTATGTACCTAATATCTTTAGAGCCTTCATCACTTTTGTCTATGTACCTAATTTCTCTTGAGTCCTCATTTCTGTTGTCTATGTACCTAATCTCGTAAAAGGGCCATGCCAACTTAACGCTTTGAATGGTGCTGAAAAAAATTGATTGTACGAGTATTTGTCGGATGGCGGTGTAAATTAATGTGGGATCAGAATTTAAAATGTCTGTTGAACATAATTCGGTTAAAAACATCTCAATATCAATTAAGTTTTAACCATTTAATGTTGTCGCTTGCAAAAGGGAAACATATGCATTTCTACTTTAAACCTGCTATTGTTTATACGTGTATATACCTAAACGCTTTAGAGTTCATACTGCTTTCTAGGTACCTTAACACGTTGGAATACATCATTACTGCTTTCTATGTACTATCCACATATGGACAGACAAAATTGTGGTTATATACTCTTTCATCACAAAAACAGACGGGCTGACAAACATAATTTCAAGTATATTAACTCTGCCCTTTTTAAGAGAAGTTAACCGTAGAAGACACTAAAAAATTAACCTACTTCCGATAGGTCCCGGGCTTTAGCGCAAGGATATAAAAATTGGCATAAAGTAGTTCAAAATAATATCAAGAATATCGCCGTTTTCTTCCTAATTTACAGTCGTTCAAGAAAATATTTCTATTTGAATTTTGATTGGCAGATCTTTCATACAATACATATTTCTACATATTCCAAAATATCCATTTTGTTATAGCGTACGCGAACTCTTTCGAGTCTATACCGAGACAGCGTACTCAAACTCTTCGAGTTTTAGTTCAACCTACATACAAAGGCTGTCCGGCCTATACAAAATATGCAAACAAAGTAAAAAACATGAATTCTTAAACCGTAGGAAATCATATTAAGAGATGTGATTTAGAGGGTATTGAACCACCACAGTGTCTACCCCATTCGGAATACCTCGGGTGATCCGTTGATCAAGTTAGATGTTGGTACGGAATCGCCTGAGCTGTAACGAGTGTGTCTACCCGTTACAAAAGATATAAATATCCAGGAATTATAACAAATAGCAAAAAATTCTAGTCGGAAAAAATGAAAACGAAATATTTTCCGTACTAAATGAAAAATCAACTAAAAACCGGGTAACTTCTGGAGAAAAACTGAATAATCAACAAAAAAAAAAAAGAGAAATAATGAAATCCAGCATTCTACGGAATACCGTTAGGGCCATCGCCTTTGAATGTGTTAATTTTAAAACGCTATACTCGATGGTACGATGAAGATAATCCGAAATCACGAAACTACGATGATGAAAACGGGACAGTACGATGATGAAATCACGATAGCACGATGGTGAAAACGCGAAAGTGCGATGATGAAAACCTGATAGTACGATGATGATGACGCGACAGTACGATGGTGATAACGCGATACTACGATGGTGAAAACGCGACAAACCGATAGTACGATGATGAAAGTGTGATATAACATCGTGTTTTCACCATCGTACTGTCGCGTTTTCACCATCGAAGTATCGCGTTATCACCATCGTACTGTCGCGTCATCATCATCGTACTATCAGGTTTTCATCATCGCACTTTCGCGTTTTCACCATCGTGCTATCGTGATTTCATCATCGTACTGTCGCATTATCACCATAGTACTATCGTGTTATCATCATCTTACTGTCGTGTTATCATCATCGTACTATCGCACTTACGCGTTTTCACCTGTCGCATTATCATCATCGTACTATCATCGTACTATCGCGTTTTCACCATCGTACTATCGTATTTTCATCATCGAACTGTCGCGTTTTCACTACTATTTGCCAAGCCCCCGTAGCTCAGTCGGTAGCGTACAGGACTTGAGAACAGGAGGTCGCTGGTTCGATCCCCGGCTTGGCCAATTTCTTTCCGAGGATTGATGATAGTCATTGCGACAGGATTCATTCCTCTCTGACCGCTGACCATTGTTTCGACGATGGTTATGTGGGAAAGCAGCCAGTGGCTTGGAAAGAATATTGTGCGGAGTACTGGTAAAAGAAGCTCCAGGAAAGCATGGATAGGTGCACTGGCCGCCGCGATATAACTGAAATAATGTTGAAAACGGCGTTAAACACCATACAATCAATCAATCAACCATCCTACTATCGCCTTCCGGTGCGCATGCGTATACACATTCAAAGGTGATTGCCCTAACGGTATTCCGTATAACTCTACCAGACTGCATTTTTTTGTTTTGGCCACGCAGAAAACTTTACGGGAAAATGAGAAAATTCTGGTTGTCAGCATTTTATTTTTTCCCTCAAGGTTTGCAAAAGCCCTCTTCCTTAAGATCCTTAAAACTGTGTGTTGTTGTGGGGGAAAGGGTTAACTTGTTTGTAGAAATATAAGAAGATTAGCTCATTAGTCCTTATCCTGCCAATTGCAATCATGGATTTATTTTGCGGAGAATGTAGGGCAAGATGAGCCTGCATGTACGTGCAGTCTGATCTTGCCCTGCACTCTTCGCTGCTCTATCATTAATTTCTGTCAACGAAACCCCATCCATTGCCATTTAACCAGTTGAAATTTGTGTAATCGCCAACAATTTAAATTCGGCAGGATAAGGGTTAATTCATCTGAATTTTTGACGAAGACCTTTTTTAATCAATTTCGCTGGGAAAGTAAGTGTTATTTGACGTGTTCCATTTGCCAAACTTTGAAGTGTCTTTTTTTGAATTATTATAGCCAAAGAATGTGCGGTTTGTTAATTTGGTGTTAATGCCGTTTTCAACATTATTTCAGCTATATTGCGACGACCAGGGCACGATTTCCCACACTTTTTTCTACCCTATATAAGACACAAGTAAGATTTTGACCAACATTTAATTTGTCGCCCGCAAATACTTTCTATTTTATAAAGTCCAAAATTTTGTCGTTTGGTAAAGAGTTAAGATGGAACTCAACAAAACGTGTAGTGTGATCTAATTCTACACCGTCCGGTGTGTTGTGAGATTTTTTGGCTCAAACTGTCTCATTTCACGTAATGTCTCACAGAATATCCGATAATGAAGATTCAAGATCACTAAGCATGTCCGTTGCAGTCTGATCTTGACCCACAATGTCGATTTCACCACTTTAAGTACTACAAAATGCCGAGTTTAAATGACCCATAGAAATAAGGATTTGGAAAACATTGTAGGAAAAGAAAAAATGCTGGTGACCAGTTCTTACCCGTTCTAGGACAAATTTGTCCATTTGAACCACATTTAATTTGTCGTCTGCAAATGCTTTCAGTTTAGACAAGTATAAAATTGTGTCCATTGGTAACGTGAGAGTAAATGTCCAGTCTAGCGCTCTGTGAGTTAATAATTTCTTCGTTAAGGAATCCAAATGCCCTAAACTAAACACTGAGCTATGAACAAGAGGCCCTCGAGGGCCTGAAATCGCTCTACTGGGAGTGATTTTGCTTTTTTTCTAGCATACATTATGAATTCATGATGCAAAAGGGTGAAAGACAAACATCCCCCTTCCTCCCCCCCCCCCCCAAAAAAAAGGAGGTATTGTTGCAACTGGGCTTGAACCCACTAAGAAAGCACAAGCAGGCGTGTTGAACTGAACAAATAGTGAAAAAAAAAAAAAAAAAAGTACGATTTCTCAAAACCAACTGTTTGAAATCCAGCCAAAATTTGATAGGATTTCAGTACTATAAAACAATCTCTGCAAATTTCAAAGAAATGTGACTAATAATGTGGACTGTGTTGAGTAAACAATACTAAGTCTTCAAATGGCTGCTTTTCCTTAACTGATTGCTAGATTTTCTTCATTTTTAATAGAGTTCAATCCCTTGATGTGACAAATAATCTTTGCAAGTTTCAAAAGAATTGGATCTAAAATGCGGACATAATAGCGTAAACAAGAAATGTAAATTTTCAACTTTAAATGGCTCCTTTTCCCATACTGATTGTCGAATGTTTTCAAAATCAATAGGGTTCAAGCTATTGATAATATAAAGCAACTGTGCAGGTTTAATGAAAATTTGATCACAAATGCCGAGTCATCGTAGCGTAAACAAGAAATGTAAATTTTCGGAATTAAATGGCTACTTTTCCCATATTGATTGTCAAATTTTTGTCAAAATCAATAGGGTTCAAGCTTTTGATGATACAAAGCAACTGTGCAAGTTTCATGAAAATCCAATCACAAATGCTAAATTTATCGCGTAAACAAGAAACGAAAATTTTGAACTTTAAATGGCTACTTTTCCCATACTGATTGTCAGATTTTTTTTTCAAAATCAATAGGGTTCAAGCTATTGATGAGGTAAACAAACTGTGAAGGTTTCATGAAAATCTGACCACAAATGTAGACTAAAACACATAAACAAGAAAAGGAAATGTTGAACTTTAAATGGCTACTTTTCCTACACTGATGGTCAGATTTTTTTCAAAATCAATAGGGTTCCAGCTTTTGATAAGATAAACAATTTGTGCAAGTTTCACGAAAATCCGACCACAACTGCAGACTTTATCGCGTAAACAAGAAATTTAAATGTTAAACTTTAAATAGCTACTTTTCCTACACTGGTTGTCAGATTTTTTTTTTTTTTTTTTTTTTTTTTTTTTCAAATTAATAGGGTTCAAGCTATTGATGAGATAAACAAACTGTGCAAGTTTCACGAAAATCTGACCACAAATGCGGACTTTATCGCGTAAACAAGAAAAAGACTAACGGACGGACGGACAGACAGACAGACGGGCGACGGAAACCACGCCATGACGTAAGCTCTGCTGGCTTACAGCCATTAGAGCTAAAAACTCAACGGACATTTCCAGTGAATGGCAGCGGAAGTAATAAATGGAGAGAATGGAAATCATTCAGATAGAACAATTTCCATTTACCCAAGTAAAAACAATGGGGAAAAAAGTAACAGAAATAATGTGGGTTTTTTTTACTCAGAAAATATAACAAGAGGGCCATGATGGCCCTGTATCGCTCCACTGGCTTATAAATATAAACCATGAAGAGAAGTCTTCACTATATAAGCCCTTATAAAACTTTGACCCCAGGGCTACAGTCGGACTAAATGGGGAATATGTGTATTAGAAGAATAACGTGCCAAATTTGGGAGTTCTTGGCCTTATGGCTAGTAACAAGACGGTTTCTGAACTTTTCACTCCATAAACCCATGTAAAACTTGTGACCCCTGGTGCAGGGCCAAACTTGATCCTAGGGCTGTAACTTGGGCCCTCTTTGTAGTTGTCCACTAGATAATGCTATAATTATGCAAAATTTGGTAGCCTAAGCCTTATGGCTATGTACACCAAGATTTAAAAGTTTTCCCTATGTAAGCCTATGTAAATCTTGTGAAACCCCCCCCCCTCCCCCAGCATGAGGCCAAATTGACCCCAGGACTATAATTTGGGCACTTTTGGTAGACCCCAACTAGATCAAGCTAAATGCAAAATTTGGTAGCTCTAGGCCTTATGGCTAGGTACAGAAAGATTTTTAAAGTTTTCTCTATATAAGCCTATGTAAAACTTGTGACCCCTGGGGCAGAGCCAATTTTGACCCCAGGGCTATAATTTCAAGAAACGTGATAGAGGTCTACTACATAAAGCTACATGCCAAATTTGGTAGCCCTATGCCTTATGGTTTCAGACAAGAAGATTTTTAAAGTTTTCTCTATATAAGCCTATGTAAAACTTGTGACCCCTGGGGCAGAGCCAATTTTGACCCCAGGGCTATAATTTCAAGAAACATGATAGAGGTCTACTACATAAAGCTACATGCCAAATTTGGTAGCCCTATGCCTTATGGTTTCAGACAAGAAGATTTTTAAAGTTTTCTCTATATAAGCCTATGTAAAACTTGTGACCCCTGGGGCAGAGCCGATTTTGACCCCAAGGGCTATAATTTCAAGAAACATGATAGAGGTCTACTACATAAAGCTACATGCCAATTTGGTAGCCCTATGCCTTATGGTTTCAGACAAGAAGATTTTTAAAGATTTCCAATATTTTTCAGTTTTGTTGCCATGGCAACCAGAGTTTTTGAAGGAATCAAATTCTTTCAAGAAATTCTGAAGAGGACCATGGCAGGATCATTTCTGTGAAGTTTCATGAAAATTGGATGGGTAGTTTCAGAGAAGAAGATGTTTGAAATAAAAGTTAACGCACGGACGGACGGACGCACGCACGCACGCACGGACGGACGGACGGACGGACGCATGACGGACACCGGGCCATGACATAAGCCCGCTGGCCTTCGGCCAGGGGAGCTAAAAAACAGACAGTTGGACTTTATGAGTTCCCAATCTGTTTAGATCTTCTGTCTGAAAAAAAAAAACATTACTGATTTTTAACCTTTAGATTGCCAATAAACCAAACAGACATTTTCATTCTAGAAATAAAGGAATAAGACACAAATGACAGCAACCTCAAGACTGGCTTTGTACATAATGTCTCAGCAAAGCAATCAGTATTGATTAAAGATCAGACTGCATATTTTTTATGCAGTCTGATTCTTAGAGGTTATTATATGGCTGATGAGTACGGAGTACCGTTGGGGCGATCGCCTTTGAATGTGTATGCGCATGCGCACCGGAAGGCGATAGTACGATGACGATAACACGATAGTACGATGGTGATAATGCTACAGTACGATGATGAAAACACGATAGCGCGATGGTGAAAACGCGAAAGTACGATGGTGAAGACACGTTAGTACGATGATGATAACGCGACAGTACAATGGTGATAAAGCAATACTTCGACGGTGAAAACGCGACAATACGGCAATAAAATGTGAAAACGCGACAGTACGATGGTGAAAACACGATATTATTTAGCGCTATCATCATCGTACTATCGCATTTTCACCATCATAGTATCGCATTATTGTCATCGCACTGTCGCGTTTTCATCATCGTAGTTTCGTGATTTCGCGTTATCATCATGATACTTTCGAGTATCGCGTTGGTATACCGTAGAATTCAGATAAGCAAAGGGTTGCGTCTCATAAGACCGACACCAGACATCCCCCTGTAGATGGCATGAATGGATATCCATAGCGGGGTGCTTATATGGCACGGTACCATCACCGTGGTGGCATATGGCTAGACATGGTAGATATGTAAGACACCCATTCACTGGCCAAGCTATTAAAATACAGTAAATCAAAGGACTGATAGTCCTGAGAGTCGCCCGGAGAGTAATGGGATTAGAAATGTTCACCCTTTTTTTGTTCAAATCCATTAAAAACATTCAAGATACAAAATAAATTAACCCATAAGACAGTATTATATGCAAGCATATTTCTGAGTGGTCATCCTAAAATTACAAACATTAATATCAAAATTTACAAGGGAAAAAATATGTGGTGAGAATTAAAATTTAGGCACCAGGAACAACTTTAAAAAGTTCGAAGTCTCCTACCCCGGGTGACTTCATTTAAAAATGGTTTCCAAAAGGTACAATCAATATAAAAGAAGTCATTTCGTTGAAATGATATCCACCGCGGAAAAGAAAAAAAAAAAAACTTTTTTTTTCATAGAAACATAATTATAAGAGATATTGTGTTTTACATTTAAATTACCTTTTTTGTTACCGGTGAAAATATATTAAGCCCCCTTTTTCCATGACACGGCATTTCATTAAATAAAAACAAATACTGATTGTCTGTGGCTTATGATAAACAATATAAATATGAAGTTTTATAAAATTTCGTCCTGTAGTTAAAGAGATTTGATCAAAAAAGGGTGGAAATATACACCAAGCCCCTTTTTTCCATGACACCGTATAAAAACAAAAACAAAATAAAACAAAGCAAGCAGGTCGGAAGACATCAAGCATCCTTTTCCATGACAAGGCATTACATACAAAAAGTGTATCGGCGGACTATCTTGAGGGACATGACTGTATGAAGTTTCATTAACTTTCGTTAACGGTTTTAGAATATATCTGTCTGGATGGACGGAGATCGGACAGACGGACAGACAAGAGGAAAACTATATACCCCCCACCCCGAAATTCGGCGGGGCATAATAACTGTCGAAGTTCCATCAATATTTACAGTTCCTCCCTAGCTTAATAACGCCTGTAAAAAATGTGGACAAAAATTAGGCTTCTAGGTTGATAAAAATGTTTTTCTAGCGCAGAATCTGGGTGACTTAACTGACATGTATATCTTAATTCTTACACATATTGCTAAAACAAACATTCTGAATAATTTCAGAAGAATAGGGCATACATTTTCTCTCCAGATTTAGAAGTTGTTTTTGTAGGACACAAATTTTCTAAAATTGGACCAAGTGGTTATACATACATCGGTTAACCTAACTAATTGTCCTTTCCAAATACAGGATGCTGGATATGAAATATGGGTATAATTGCTTGTACTGTTTCAGAGGCGGTGATTCTGAAATGTTACCACTCAGTTCTAAAGCTTCTGTGAAATTTATAGAAACAGAGCAGAACCTCTTGAACAATTATACAAGAGGACCATTTAGGCAATATTAGTATGGAACTCAGTTGAACTTTGTCTTCTGGTATAGGATCTAGTGACATACTTTTAGACCAAAAATGCCCTTTTGCAACTCACCCATATCTAATCTAAGCAGTCTGACAAAGTTTCACGAGTATTGGACAAAACATAAATCGATTCTACAGCACTATTACGGTTTCGTCTGATTTTGACCTAGTGACAACCTTTTCCTTTTAACACCTTGTGACCTATATTCAGTTTTGTCAAAAATATTATTCAGACAAACAGCTGGGCAATTTCATGATCATTGGACTGAAATGCAGCCTCTGGAACACACACAAATATTTGACTCAGTAATCTACCTGTCCTTTGGAAATAATTTGTTTTTGTTGTTTGTCCGGGTTCAAGTTCTGTCCACAATGGGCTCTAAGAATGTGGCTGCTACAGCTCAAGAAAAAACAATATAACCCAATAGCACGATCACCAGTCTTTTAACTTTGCGTTTTATAACGTCCCAGGAATTTGCACTGCTTCCACACCAATTGAAAATTGCAGAGATCTTCATGTTATATTGCTTTGGTGTAAACTAAATGTTTGCGATTCGCTTTATTACCCTTTACAACAACCCTTTACGAGATTACAAACACTTCAATAAAGAACTTGTTGTTCGAGTGGGTTAACATCGACTTGTTCTATTATATTTGAATTATAGTGGAGTAAAAAGTCAAGTTCTCAGATTACTGGTTGTTAGAACTGCGTAGTTTCAAGTCGAATTCCCGTGTGAATTCAGATATTGGCAGTTACGAAAGTACATGTACCTTGCGTTCTGATACCCGCACTAATAAATTGTTGTTTCATAAATACTAGATCTAGGTTAATCGCACATTGAAAAAAAAAAAAAAAAAAAGCAGACTGTGACAAATTCATCTCTTTAAAAACGAAAAACAATTAATTAAACATAGTAAACTTTAAAACACTCTCTCTGCATTCAATGGATGGGTGAAGCGCAAGGTCCGTGTATCAGATGGGTTGGAACTAATTGCAAAAGTTTTTATTTTTGCATTCCACCTCAGAAAATGAACATAATAATCCCCAGAAAAAAGTTGCACCGAAAATTCATCGCCCGAAAAAAGATATTTGTAACTAAAATTTGCAAATTTCGGGAAAAAATGCGAACTCGATGATGGCCCGATTAACCGCCGTATTGAATACTCTATCCAACCTACGTCAAAGTTATCACGCGCCATTCTACGAGTCAAATGTAAACACAGAGGATGATGACCAGCAAAATGTACTTCGGGAAAGAAATTTAAACTACCAATTTATCAACGAAACTTCGATGATTACTTAAAAAGAATTCCTCTTTCACTTACCGATATCTTTCATTTCAGATGGTCGTTTGAATTCGAAAATAGACTTCTAAGTTCTACATCTGTTTGTTCGTCCATCATTTCACGGGCGTCGATGATCATCTGACAAGTGTCAGGTCATAAAAATACCCATTTCTGTGTTTCTGTGATTGTTTATCAGCTTTATAAATCGGCGAAGTATCTTTTTAATAGATAATGAGAATGATAAGGTCGTAAGTGTCACTTACGACCTTATATGATGCACACATATTTGGAAACGGCATTTCATTATCTATCCTTTCATATCAATTTCATAGAAATTTCAACTTGTTGTGTTGACCAAATAAGGTGCTGAAAAAGGTCGTAAGTAAAATATGTTTCAATCCGTTTATAACATAAGGTCGTATGTGACACTTACGACCTTTCGTTAGTATTTTACAAAGTATTTCACAGTTGAATGAGAATGTCGTAACTGCTAGATACGCCCTTGTTTTACAACTCATTAAATTTAGTCTTAAAAATGAAGAATCCTTGGAAATACATAAGCAGATTTTTGTGTCATCTTCCAAATAGCAGAAACACTGAATTAATAAAAATTGAGCTAATAAAAAAGCACTTTTTTCGAAGAAAAAGTGGAAACAAACAAAAAGCGAGGCAATTGTATGAAACCGATTTTGGTGTAGAGATTACAGCATTGTCAAAAGTTTGAAGGAGGGAAAACAATTCAAAGCAATTCATCTTGTGCAGTAGGGTAAGTATTTAAATCTAGTTTAATTCATAAGACAGCTTTTAAATAAATTGTATTTAAAAAGAAGGAAAAAAACTCCTAAACATATTTTATATTGTTAAAGATAAAATAACTAATTTTTTGGGGGGAAAACCCATAAAAAGTGTAATAGTATTCGCACTAACCATACTGTGTAGAGAATTGGACGTTCGTGTAATTCCACAATCTCAGCTAATTTAATAAGTTTAAACACTAAATGTTTTAAGCTGCTTTCCACCTCTCTTCAGTTATATTAGGAAGACAGTTTACATTTTACGAAAGCCTACAAGTGTCAGAATGAAGGTAAAATGTTTTTTAAAAACACGTTATAATGTGAATTTAAAACACGTTATAACGCAAAAAAAGTCGCACTAACGCGAAAATTCTCGTAATAACGTGTTTTGAAACACGTTATAACGCAAAAAAAGTCGCAGTAACGCGAAAATTCTCGTAATAACGTGTTTTAAAACACGTAATAACGCAAAAAAAAGTCGCACCAACGCGAAAAATCTCGTAATAGCGTGTTTTAAAACACGTTATAACGCAAAAAAAAAGTCGAAGTAACGCGAAAAATCTCGTAATAACGTGTTTTAAAACACGTTATAACGCAAAAAACGTCGCAGTAACGCGAAAATTCTCGTAATAACGTGTTTTAAAACACGTAATAATGCAAAAAAAGTCGCACTAACGCGAACGTTCTCGTAATAACGTGTTTCAAAACACGTTATAACGCAAAAAAAAAAAGTCGCAGTAACGCGAAAATTCTCGTAATAACGTGTTTTAAAACACGTTATAACGCAAAAAAAAGTCGCAGTAACGCGAAAATTCTCGTAATAACGTGTTTTAAAACACGTTATAACGCAAAAAAAAGTCGCAGTAACGCGAAAAATCTCGTAATAACGTGTTTTAAAACACGTTATAACGCAAAAAAAAGTCGCACTAACGCGAAAGTTCTCGTAATAACGTGTTTTGAAACACGTTATAACGCAAAAAAAAAGTCGCAGTAACGCGAAAATTCTCGAAATAACGTTTTTTAAAACACGTTATAACGCAAAAAAAGTCGCAGTTACGCGAAAATTCTCGTAAAAACGTGTTTTAAAACACGTTATAACGCAAAAAAAAAGTCGCAGTAACGCGAAAAATCTCGTAATAACGTGTTTTAAAACACGTTATAACGCAAAAAAAGTCGCAGTTACGCGGAACACAAACTCGTAATAACGTGTTTATCACTATATAATCTGTGCTATTTCTTTTCTTCGTATTCTCTTGGATCTTTTGTAAGAAAATGGAGCAGGACAATTTCGAGATATTCATTTCTGGACTCTCAGAGACTGCTGCGAAAAAAATGGAAGAAGAAAAGGTAAGATAGTTCTTCTGTTTATGTTGTTTTTTCGGTTAGGATGTACAATTTATATTTGTGGAAATACACAAATTCCGGGCATCTCTTATGTAACAATGAGCATTTTGGATACAAAAACCTGGTGTATTTCAACAGTTTCATAGGGAGTCTGTAAAGTTTTACTGGCATATGAAGATTATCAACGAGAGTCATCTTATTTTAGATGGAAGTATAATAGCGTTGTACAAAGCTTTGCATAATTAAGCCAAGTTTAGGTACCAAAGTGATAACCTGTCAAGCTTGTCATCCAGAGAATTTGATTTCCAATCCAGCCTCTGTCAAACTTTTTGCGAAACTTGTTTTTAGCAATTTCTACGATCAAAGCCTCTCCAGCTGCTGACATAATTTCGACTTCATTGATACCGTACAGCAGAGGTTGTGAACGCAGTACTTGTAAATAAAACTCTAGGAACAAATGGATAGGTCCAATGGCTGTCGAGACATAAATGTAAACTATTGAACAGGTCGTCAACTCATTACCAGACAAAAAAATTTTAGACTGGTCAAAATTTAACGAAGTTGCAGACGACAAATTAAGTATTGTTCAAATTATGGAATTTGGCTTTGAAAACATTTGTGGGAATAGATTAGGGAAAATGCTGGTTACCCGTTAAGGTTTTGGGGAATATCACGTGTGTTTTCTGGGGTCGTATTAAAATTCGTACGATCTCTCCGTAATATTCGTACGATCTCTCCGTAGTATATCTCATAAAAATAAATATGTAGTTATGAATCGCAACGACGAACCCATTATTTGCACGTTTTTTACAGCATGTAGCCGCCTAGTTTTCTACTGTCGTCTTTATCAGAGTATAATAATAATGATTTGCATATTATATTTGTATATGTGTTAGAGAGCCATTCTCTATGAAAAGGGGGTTTAATGCATATCCGTGATGCATCGCAGCAAGTAATTCATCACATAATTATTGATCCATAAAATCAGTTTTATCCAACACAACCGACTGAATCATGAGGTAGAATGGTCCTTTGACATGCAAAATATTGACCGATAGCAAATTATTTCGATCCAGGTTAGCCTTCGAGGCTGCGCAGGCTGACCAGGGTCAATACTCTTTGCAGATGCGTGAGTACACCCTCTTTTCACAGAGCGTGAATCATACACATATCTCCCCTTTAAAGTGGCCTACTTAGATTTCTTTGCTATCAGTTAAATATTTTTTTTGTAAAAATACTGAGAAAAAGATCTTCTACAAAAAATTATTGTATGCAGGCATGAAGAAACTTAACGGTTACACTCAGTAAAAAGGTTCAATTCTGGCGCTTTAATGGTTGTGATGCAATCAGTAACTTCGTCTATTTTTATGAGATCTGGTATGGCGTCATCAGACTTATTTGAAAATGATCCCATATTGTTGATGTATCCTATTGATCATGTCACATTACCACAAGCCTATGCGAAAATATTGGCGCGAAGTATAACAATACCTCAAGAGGCTACGTAGCCCATTTATTACTTTTTTTTAATTCTAATTTTGTGTCACATTTATTCTATCGTCTACAAATGCTGTCAGCGTGGAAACGTCTAAAATTTTGTTATCTGGTAAAGAATTAATAGGTTCATACGGTGAGTAAAAACAAGGCAAAATGCATGTGAAACTGATGATGAACATACCATATTGCCATATTAGTGTCGTATTTGTGACTTACACGCTGTAAAAGTTGCACATACAGAAATGTAAAAATGATGACCTCGTGTTACTTATCAAAAGTACTGGTATTCATTATGTTCGAATTCCCCTGTAGACTCTATTATGTTTCAGCAAATTTGTTTAGATCCATGCTTCTGGTACGTACTGTACCAAACAGAATTCGAAACCAACTTGCATTAAGTGCATTGCGGAATTATTGTGGCATATTTCAATTCAGCGACAGATCAAGCAGTAAAATGTTTAATTCAAATATACGTATTTACTTCCTGATAGTTTCCAGTGCTAAAATAGACTCGGCGTTGAGGAAAACTAGAGCTTAGTTACTGATACATTGCCGTGTTAATTTGCTACAGATCAAATCTAGATCCAGACGGCTTTGCCTTTTTTTGAAAATACCAATTCTAGCTAGAATGAATGGAAGATTTTATTTCTCTCTAAAAATATAGATATATCACGCGACGGGTCGCCTATCCGTGTGTTTCCTTGCTTTTATACTTGTACTATAGTCTGGACTTTTCTTCGCCTTGGTCATAGAGTATTTATCTGTGATAGTAAAGGATATTCAGGGTTGATTTTAGCAAGTAGTTTAGATCCAGATCAGACAGCGAGGAAAATTTAGTCTAAATGTTTGATTCACCTATTAAGTTAGAATATTTTGGCTACACGCATTTTCTTTTACTCGTTTGACCCATTGAATATAATTGATTGGTTGATTGTGCGGTGCTCTATGCTGCTGCCAACATGCTTTCAGTTATATATGTGTCCGCGGTTTCAGTGCTCCGCTGAGGCTCTGAAATGTCTCGTCAAAGGACATTCCAACGAATTCTTTGGCTCCTTAGGTGAGGATCGAACTATTGCTTTAAGGTAAAATTTATTTTTCAGCTTCTAGGAAGAAACTCGAAAACGGCACATAGATAACCGGGGGGGGGGGGGGGAGGGGGTTTGGTTAAATGCCCAGTAGCGGCCAAAAATCCAGATTTTAAAATGCATTTGAGCCATGCTCTGTGAAAAGGGGGCAAAATGCATCTGCAAAAAGTATCGACCCAGGTCAGCTTGCGCAGTCCGCGCGGGCTGACCTGGGACGAAACTTTTCACTATTGGTCAATTTTCTGTATGTTAAAGGGCCAGTCTGCCTCAATATTTAGTTGGTTGTTTGAAGAAGTTACTATAATGGGTCCATAATTATGAGGTGACTTGCATGGTATCACTGAGACGCATTGAAACCCCTTTCGTTAGAGCATGGCTCATTTATATTTAAGTTATTGAAATTATTTTGAATATGATATTTTGTTGTAAGGTGGGCCCGATCGTTAGACGCCGTAAGACAATGAAGTTTAAAACTAGGTAAAAAGTTGCCAAGTAGCTCTATCTTTTGTTTACCTTTTACATGATTTTAAAAATCATTTTCTTCCAGCGACTAACACTTGGACTGATCGTACAATAACAGATTGTAATTTTCACAATAATTTCCACACTTTGAAATGGTATAATTTAAATTCAAAACATTTTAACACCCGCATTGTTTACTGTGCCGCCTTTTAAATCAAGTACACAGAGTCTGATCTACGAAAAGTGTTATCGTGTATAAGCCTGCAGACTTACCGTGGTCGATAATTTCCTCTCCCAGAATATGTTGCATTTATGTGAATATCGTGTATTTAGTTTTAGTTCTTGTTATATATTTTAGATAACGCCAGACGTTGTAAATCACATGACGGACGAAGAATTGTCAACTTACTTACCTCATCACGGAGACAGACTTAGACTTAGAGCACATCTGCAGCGGAATCCGCAGACAAAACGACACCAGTTGTTAAAGGTTCTACAAGAAAAGTTGGAAAAGGCAGCAAACAATAAACAGTCCACAAACATATCAGATCAAGGCGATATGAGAAATCCACATAGGCCATACGGCAATAGGTTTGCTGCAAAACAGACGAGACTAATAGAACTTGGGTGGATCCACAAGCATCATAAAAGGAGCATACAAGTTCGGAAAAAGAAGGGAGGTGGAACTAGGAAGAGCGTGGTCAGCAAGACAGCTACCAAAAAAGAGATACTGTCAGAAGCCATATCCCTTTTTTTCCCGAATGGATACTCAACAAAAGGTCATGTGACAGAATTTTGTCTAGATCTGTGGGACTTTTCAGATCGGCCCATAGATGACGAAACCACTGTCTCAGAAATGTACGATCAAACAAAATTGCCCATACTGAGATTTTATTTGGCCACATCTTTGAAGGAAAATGAAACAACTCAAGAAGAAGACAGTAATTCTGAATCTGAAGTGTCCGATAAGCCAGTTGCATCTTCTTCCAGTGATATAATTTCTCAAGCAATGGAAATTTCTGGTGTTACAGGAGCTGATACAGCACCTGAACTACCGGATATTGAACCAGTGACACCTAATGACATCCCCGTTGTAAAACCAAAGGAGGTTATGTTGAAACTTCACAGGGGTCACCTGTTGAAAGAGCTTATTCAGTCATTTAAGGATATTGATGCAGCTACAGATGTTGTTTCTATCCTTATGGTAATGCCAGACGGTAACATGGAAGCCGCAGCAGATGACGGTGGTGTGACTAGAGACGCACTGTCCGAATTTTGGATGTCATTTTATGACCAGTGTGCAACAGGGACAAAATTCAAAGTACCATATCTGCGACATGACTTTGGTGAGGAAGAATGGCAGTCAGTGGCCAAAATTCTACATTTTGGATGGAAGAAGTGCAGTTACATGCCCGTGAGAATATCGTTGCCTTTTCTGCAGCTCTCTTTTTTTAATTCTGTGACTACTTCGATAATAGACGCTTTCTTTGATCTCATACCCGAAGACGAAGTCAAAACGTTGAAGACAGCAATTACTGATTTTGCCTCTGTGGATAAGGATGAGCTTCTCGACATCTTAGATCATCACGATTGCAAAACTGCCCCTACCGAAGAGAATATTTCAAAACTATTGCAAGAAATTGCCCACAAAGAGATTATTCAAGTTCCCATGTTTATCATCGACTGTTTTCAACCTATAATGAAAAACATAGAAATCTCGGAGGAGAAACTGAATAAGCTATACAAGGACCTCATTCCTACACCCAGAGTGATTAACAACATGCTAAAGTTTCCGGAGTCCATGACATCAGAAGAGCAAACTGTCGCAAACCATCTGAAACGATTTGTCAGGGAACTGAGCGGGGATCTTTTAAGGAAGTTTCTAAGGTTTTGCACCGGATCAGATTTACTTCTGACAGAAAAAATAGACGTTTCTTTCGTCAATGTTGTTGGTTTAGCTAGAAGACCTGTGGCACACACATGTTCCTGCCTGCTTGAATTGTCAAGGACCTTCGAAAGCTACCCAATGTTCAAGTCAGAATTCATTGAAAAATCTATTGTCCATCAGTTTGAGCAGAAAGTGCTGTGTGGACTCATAAGTTTTATGTTTTTCATAACACTTAGTCCTTTGCCTAGGAGGTCATTTTGTTTATTGTATTTTGATCATTTTCGCGATCGTCCTTTTTATTAGAATTCCCGATTTCCTTTTTGAAAGTCTGATATTGTCTAGAATTCTGTTGATTATGCCTTATCATTGAGTTTCAAAAGGCCAAAATTGGTCTAGCTATACTGTTTTGATATACTGATTAAAACTCTTTGCTTTTCATATCTTTTGCATTGTATATCCACCTATTATTTGATATTTTACTCCGATTTCAATGGTATTTCATCAGTATCACGGCGGCCAGTACACCTATTAATGTTTTTCATACCAGAATTAAGCATAGCCGCTGGTTATTTTGCCACAATTACAGTCTCAAAACTGCTCAGCGGTGAAAGAATAAATCTTGTAGCAATGGCTATCGATAAGTTCTTTAAAAAAGTTCGGCCGTACTAGCCTTCGAACTGGCGGTCGCTTACTAGGAATGTGTATTACCAATCTGAGCCTGATGCTTTCAGTTGAGTGCTTATAAACATTTGAGCCATGCTTCGTGAAAAAGGAGCTCAGTGCATCTGCGAAAAGTATCAACCCAGATCAGCCTGCGCAGTCCGCGCAGGCTGACCTAGGCCGAAACTTTTCGCTATTGATACATTTTCTGCATGTACAGGGACAAGAAGTTTACCTCGTGATTCAGTCAGTTGTTCGACCAAATGGATTTTATGGATCTATAATCATACGATGACTTGCTTGGTATCACGGAGATACATTAAGCCCCGTTTTGCCAGAGTACGACTCATAAAACTGTGATTTCTTGTGCGCTACGGCAAATGGGGGTTTGATACCTCTGATGCATTATATAAAGCAAGCAGTCCCCGCAGGCTGACCTGGGTCGAAACTTTTCGCTATTGTTCAATTTTCTGCACGTGAAAGGACAAGTCTACCAAAATAATTCAGTTAGTTGCTATACAATATGGATCTCATAGACCTATAATCATGTGATAACTTACTAAGTATCATGCATCACGGGGATGCAATAAGCCCCCTTTTTCTAGAGCATGGCTCATTTGATTTTATTTGTTCGTTAGTATTGGAGTTTAACGCCATTTAGACAGCTTAGGTCACATCATGGCGCCTAATGCACTGACGCATGTGTTTGTTTTCTCACACCAGTACTGACACAACTTTTTTTTCCAAGCCACTCAATACTTTCTCACATGCATCAGAGGCGAGAGGTGAAAAATCGCCGAAGAGGAAGTTCGCCGCAACCGGGTATGAACCCTAAACCTCCTGGTCACGAGTCAGATTCACTTACCACTGAACTACCGGGCCGTGCTAAAAACATTAGATTAATAGCCCTGTAATAATGGTGTTCGTCTAGTATCGCACCAAGGTGAACTTCTTTTTATCTATGGTGCCTCATAAGGACCATTGCGACTTTGCAATTAAATCCAATTTACCGGCGAAACGATCGATTGATAAAATATATTTATACTGGTTTTAAGATAATTTCACTTAAATCATCGGTAAACTAGAGGCCCGGGCACGAGGCTCAACGGACGCGCTGGGTCTTTCGTGTGAGTGACCTTAGGCAAGACACCTCAGAGCTCTCCCATAATACTGATGAAACCAAGGGTAGAGTTACATGAATTTGTGAAATTCCGCTGTTCTATGTCTGAAACACTGTTGATCATGGAGAAAGACGCTATTCAATCAGTTAATCTCTAAATTATGTTTCCTGGATCACTCATATCATCGGAAAAACTCTCCTAGTAATTTGGGTTCTCCGTGGCTCTGTGGTAAAGTGTAGGACTCGTAACCTGAGGGCCCCGCGTTCGAGCCTCACCGGACGAACTTGGTCTTTCGCTGGAGTGTCCTTGGACAAGACACCTCAAAGCCCTAGCATAGTACTGGTAAAACCAAGATATGCATGAATACGTAAGCTGTCGCTGTGATATGTCTGAAATAATGTTGAAAGCGGCGTCAGACACCATTCAGTCAATTAATCTCTTAATTATGTGTTTCCTGGATCCTCCTAGTGCTGACCTAATATGCCTTGCCCAAGCACATTCCCGTGCGGAACACCAGTACTGTGGTTGAGGGGAAAGCTCAGCTCTCCTGAACTACTATTCTTTACATCAAGTACGAAGTCACGCAGGGTACCCCAATGACAGTTGAAAGGCGATTAATTACGTTAAAACGATTTATAGGATTTAGTCATAATAGACGAATACTATAGAGAAAGTTTTCTTATCGGTCGTGATATTCTTAAGAGAAAATTCAACGTTTTACTTCAATTACATCTGCGAAAGTAATAATAATTTCATGATAACTGATGAAAAAATACAGCACCATATTCATATGAGCCATGCTCTGTGAAGAGGTGGCTTAATCCATCTGCTAAAAGGAACCGATACATGTCAGCTTGCACAGTTCGCACAGGCTGACAGGAGTGAAAACTTTTTGTTATTTACATTTTTTTCTGCTTGTCTAAGGACCACTCTTCCTCCAGATTCAGCCAGTCATTAGACCGAACAGACTTTATGGATTCATAATTATGTGATGACTTGTTTGGTATTATGCATTACGGAAGTGTAATAAGCCCCTTTTGCCAGAGCATAGCTCACAAACATGTATCATGTACCAGTAACTGCCCTCGTTTTCAGTCATCATGATTTCTGTTATCTCACACGCGTTTGACATAAGCAAATAGTACCTGCCATATAAGCCTCTTTTCTGAAACATTGATGACCCAGAATTATCTAAGAATTTCATTGTCAAAATTGATGATCATGACAAAGCTGCTTTTTTATTATCTTTTGACGCAACTAAAGCTTATTATGTGCAAGTTTCCGTGGGACTATTTTTCACCCGTAATGTATACACCTGTCAAAGAAGCGAATAGGCTTCACGTAAATGTTAACTCTTATCCTGCAGAGTATAATTAGATGAAACTGAAAAGCCGATAGTAAAACCCAAATATGCTATTTCAGTTTTATTTTCTGGAAAAAAAAAATATGTCCTTGTCGGACCCTGAAGATCCAAGATCAGACTTCACGTTCTGTGCTGTCTGATCTTGATCTATATTGTCCGCAAAAGGTCAGTGAGTCGCGCTTAGCAGCCTTAGTGTTTAATACGCACATTTATGCGTATGCTTTAACAGATCATGAACTGTAATTTTTGAGAAACGATAACCTAATAGAAAAAATATACAATTCATTGGCTTTTGGGGTAAAAATTCTATCAAATTCGTCGGCAAAACAAATTGCTGTTGGGCTTACCGCCACAGAAGCCCCACAGATCATTTTGACTTTTGCACGACATTACCACAAAGAGTTCGTCAGTGTTTGATCTGAGGAGCCCCGTAGCTCAGTCGATAGCATACAGGACTTGAGAACAGGGGGTCGTGAGTTCGATCCCCGGCTTGGTCAATTTCTTTCCGAGGATTGATGATAGTCATTGCGACAGGATTCATTCCTCTCTCACCGCTGGTCGTTGTTTCGACGATGGTTATGTGGGGAAGCAGCCAGTGGCTTGGAAAGAATATTGTGTGGAGTACTTGTAACAGAAACTCCAGGAAAGCATGGCCGCCGCGATATAACTGAAATAATGTTGAAAACGACGTTAAACACCATACAATCAATCAATGAATCAATGTTTGATCTTGTTTTAAAAACGGTCCCAACAATGAAGAATGATTTGGTCTTAAATAAACAAAAGAAGGGTTTCCAGCATTTACTAAACATTTCGGCATACCAAAAAATGTTGGCGTCTTTTTTTAACTTTGTAAGAACGTCGTTTTTAACAGTATTTCAGTAACAACAAAAGCACGTAGGCCGAAAATGATAATTCAGTTGCAAATGCACAGAGCTTGAAACCCAGGGGTCACAAGTTCGATTCCACAGCTGGACGAGGTTATTCCTGTGGTTTGGTTTTAGTGATTGTGACCAATTCCTCTCTCCTTCCCTTTGAATATAGTTTAATATTTTCACGTGGAAAAGCAATTAGTAGGTTTGAAAGAATGGTGCGCGTTACCAGTAAAAGCAGCTAAAGGAAAGCATGGATGGGCACACTGACCACAGCGATATAACCGAAATAGTATCTAAAACCACGTTAACCCTTTACCAAACGGCAAAATTTTAGAATGGTCAAAATTGAATGCCTGCAGACGACAAAATAAACGTAACTCAAAAATTGAAATTCGTTTCCAGCAGGGTAGAAAACATTGTGGGAAAAGGAGAAAATGATGGTTACCAGCATTTTCTCCTTTTCCCACTATGTTTTCAAAAGGCTTCCATCTGAGGGTCGTTAAAACCAGGGATTGTTTGGTAAAGGGTTAAATATCATAAAAATATCATGTCCTATCCATGCGTTTCTGGAACTTCCTCACTAATACCCCAGATATTACCCTCTAAAAGCCATCAGCAGCTTAACCTTCTCAATAAAAACGAAACAAACTAGAGCTGTCACTGAATGTGACTTAATACCCCCGCCAGCGCTTTGACAGAAACAGGCAATTACTAGTATTTTGTAAACAGACGGACACACGGATACACGGACGGACATACACACGGACGGATACACGGACGGACGGACAGACAGGCTGATTCCAGTATACACCCGAAAACATTCGTTTTGCGGGGGTATAATTAGCAGCGGTGGGAAAGAAATCATCCCGTCTCAATGACATTTTTCTCGAGCATAAAATACAACCTTGCAACCCCGGATTATAATTTATCTCGGGAGTTACCTCTGAGCTATCGGTGCCCGGGCTCGGGTATAGTAAGAGCTGGGCATTTTCATAACAGAAGACAAGTGCTGTTGAAATCCGGCCGTGAATCAATACTATCTGCTATAATTATACTAAGGCAGAAACACAGTTTCAAATGAAAATTTTTATCAACTCAGAAAAAGATCGTTTTTCTATATGGAAAATGTAGCTTCTTTTCTGCATCCTTTTTTTTTTTTACACTTCCAGCGCCGTCAACATTTTAAGCCTAAGTTCTATGTACAACTGACGTGCTTCGGCTGTATCATCTGGTTTTGAAAGGTGACTTTCTGTCATAAATATGTCACAAAGTTCTCTCACTGTGTTATCGCACGGCGTTCGTGGTTTTGGCGTTGTCTGCTGTTCACATATAACGATTTCATTGCTGTCTACGTAACAGAGTCTATCTTCAGCATCATAAAGTTGAGGAAGGTTGTAGAGAACAGTGGGCTTCTTTCTTCTAAGTGTTTCTCCAGGTTTACTTTGAAGAGTGTGAGTGTTCCAAGTGGCAACAAGTGAGTCGAGATCTCTCTGAATATATCGGAAAAAAAGACGAAATAAATAACATATTACTACGATTATGAGCTGGGAGAAGTCGTGCCATACATTGCATGATAGGAGGCTAAATAGACTTTAAGATACATGTATCCAAACTGAAAGTATCCGATAACTGAATAATTTGTAAATCAGCCATATACGAGTAAGAAAGCGATGCTAAAAAGATTTTATAAAAGGTATTCCCTTCAAGTGATACGTAGCCTCCTAAAGGATGTTCAGATTTCTAGCATTTTTTTCAAAGGCTCTTACAGAAAATAGCGTTTAGCATCATTTTGATATATGACACGAGTGGTTTATGTGGGATTGTATCAAGATATATGTAAGTAGAGCAGTGTCAAATCTGATCTAGTGAAAATAGTTCGAGTTTTCATTCGCAAACATCATTTCAGTATTCGAAAGCAAAACTGCATGTTTTCACCGAATGTAAAAGTTGACTTTACCCCCTGCAGAGAAAAGCATATTTAGTAGTAATTATTGATATTTTACCAGAAACTTCAATTAACGGCAAACATCTAAATACGCCTCTTTAAACAATATACCAGTGAAACTTGTAAAAAAAAAAGTCAAAGGCACACCGTATTTAAAAAAAAAACTTCAATTTTTGTTCGTATTTCCCTAAACAAAGCAAGGTGATATGGTTATGAAACCTTCTTATGAAACGAATTTGTTGTTGTTGTTATTGTTGTTTATTTTATGTTGTTTCAAGTATTGTCGCCAGTGCAGCTATCCATGCCGGTGTAATGCAGAGAAATGACCCACCCCTACAAAATGACCAAGAGAGCAAGAAAGAGAAATCAAACGTATTTTTAATAAAAATATATGTCTTGTTATGCATAAACCGACCCCATGTATTTTTTTTTGCGACCCAAAAATTCCCCTTGTATTTTAACCATTATTTTTACGCGACTTTTCGCAAAAACCAAAAATCACCCCTGTTTTTTGAGACTTTTATTTTATCATAACCCCAACCACACTTTTTTTTCTGCGACTTATAACCTAGAACAACAACCCCCCAAATCACCCACGCAACAGACAGCCCAGGCAGCCGGTTTACCTGTGTATTAATCAACTGTGGCAGCCGGTTTATCTGTGTATTAATCAACTGTGGCAGCTGGTTAATCCTTGTTTTAGTTAGCCTGTTTCTCTGTGTTTCTCTTTTTTTTTTTATTTAGCCTGTTTCTTGGTTCCCTCACTCCTTTACTCCCTGAGTTAGCCGGCTTGCCGGCTAACCGATTAACAGAGTTAGCCGCCTACGGCGGCTAACCGATTAGCCGGCTGAATATCTAAAAAGGCAGCCCTCAGCCACACACGGCCCGCCGGCTTCCCTCGGTTTTCTTGTTTTCTGGTTTGTCGGCTTCCCGAGCTGTCAAGTTGGCCGGGGTTTCTGGGGAGGTGAGGGGGTAAAAGGAAAAGAGCGGGAAAAAGGGAAAGGGGAAATTAAAAAAATAAAAATGGGTTAAAGAAAAAAGTTAAAATAAAAATAACTATCAATCCCATTTTTTTAATCACTCATTAACCATTAACCCCTTTTTATTCGCTTGTTTTCTTCTCCTTTTTCCTTAATTTCCAATGTCCCAGGCTGAGCGTTTCTATTCCATCCTCTAAAACAAACCTGACGTCCTGTGTTGGCTTTAATGCCACTTTTTCTGTTTCTTCCGTGTATACTTCCTGTTCATGACTCCTAATATTACAAAACTTAACGTTTTTGCCTTCACCTTTAAACACACATTTTAAATAATCCTCAAACGTGATTTCCCCACTTTCCCCACTACAGCTTCCGGGTACTCCTTTGCAATGTATCGTGTCACAAACTTTAAAATTACCTTCCTTGTCTTTTTCCTCCACTTTCAAGGCGTAAGATTTAGCACAAGTAGCAATAAACTCCCTAATCGGGTTTCCTTTTGTTTCATCCTTAAAAAACCCCAGTCTATTTTTATTTTTTTCTGAGTACAACGGATGAGATTTCGGGTACCGGCTCGTGTCGAATCTTTCCTCTAATTCCGTTTCCATTTCTTCATATAGGTCTTCACTTTCTATTTTTAAAATCATCGAATCGGTATCAGTGTACAACAAAGAAACACGAACCCCGAACTTACGCTTAAAATAGTCATAGTAAAGCTTATACATTTTTAACTTAGCAAGCTCTAAAACAACGAAACCAATAAATATCGGCTTGTTACATTCGACAACTGTTTTTTTACGTCTTACAGCTACAAGGTCTTCAGAGAATATTTCGAAACCTATGTACTCCGGGTTTTTTGTTAGTTTCTCTGCTCTTTCTTCACTTCCCACGATTTCTACATTAGACCTTTTTCTCGGGTTTTCTATTGTTTTTCCATAAATCGCATTAATACACAATTTATAAAAGTCCTGTTTACTCTTCTCCTTGCTTTCTGCTCTTTTTTTCGTGTTGTTAGTAATGTAAGGCTTTAACCATTCACTGAGAGAGAGCAAATAGCCCCGGTGTATTTTTGTAACAATACAACCCAGCTTTTCATAGTATTTTAATAATTCCCCATAACACATGTACTCTGTTTTTTTCTGTAAGTTAGGTACCAGTTTAGTAACTCCGTTAATTTCTATGTGCTCTGGAGCTGGCGCATATCTATTTAAAAAATCGTGTAAATTTTCCGGTATCTCAATATCACATACAACAGCACAGGGTAAATCTCGCCAATTTTCTAACTCTGTTTTTTTAAGTTTTCTTTCAACTGCGTAAGGCATTGGTTCACTCATTGCATCTCCATACAAATTGTTTAAATCAACGTAAAAAATGTACGAGCTTGGTTTTGTTGGATCGTAATCGCTAAAGTGCTTATTGTTTGCTTTAGCGTATCTACTTAAACACATTGACACACCGCCCCGGATTCCTTTTTCGAAATCTTCATAAGTTTGCTGGTTAGTTATTAACTCGATAACCTGCTCTGTAAATTTTAACATATTTTGCCAAGATGTACCAGGTAAAGTATAACCCACATTTACAGGGTCTAAGCCGTAAGCTTCAATGTTTGTTTTTCTAAATTTCTCAAAAACATCTGCCAAGAGTAAAACATCGAGCTCGCAGTACTTGAGTTGATAATCATTCATTGTTTTACATCCCCAAACATCCCAAGCATGCTGTGCGTGTTTGTATTCTTCTTCAGTAATTCCAGACTTTCTTAATGATGAAAAGAAACAGTTTAAAGGTGGTAAACTTTCAGCCTTTGTTTTATTTAGCCCGTCCATCCATTCGCACGGGTAGACTCCTTTTTTTGTTAAAATTTCTGTGGGTGTGTTATAGAATTGTTCTCGTGTAATTCTCAAGTCGCTAATTGTTAAAGATTCGACTAATACATCGAGAGGAGAGCTTAAAAATTTGTAACTATCAAGGAAACGGATTTCGTGTCTTTTTCCTCCTAGATATATGTACACACTGAAAGCTATGTACTTCTCTGAGTTTTGCGGTATTATCTTGACTCCTCCTTTTTTGTATTTAGCTAACTGAAGGATAAACAAGTGGGAATCATACCCAGTTAAATTGTGAAAAAGTACCGGAGTATGACTTGCAATTTCAACGGTTTTTTTTTTTTTTAAATTGTAGATTCGCTTTCTCAATTTCAGAAATTAAACTTTTTACAAACTCTTCCGCTATATCTTCTTCCTCTGTTTTTTTAGCATAGCTAATTTTACGGCTTCTATAAATATGTCTATCGCTAGACTTAATATAGAAACAAAAACAAGACGGCTCATGTTTATTTTTTCTGTTTGCTGTTTCTTCTGTGTTGTTTTCAGTTGTTTTTAAAAAACTTTCGAAATCAGCATACACAACAATAAAAGGGAGTAACGTCTTTTTTTTATTGTAAGTTAAAAAGCTTTCGGCTTTGCCTTCTTCAGGTAATTTTAAAAGTGTTAAATCTCCGCAGTTTTCCACGTGTTTGTCTTTCTTTTCTTTATTCTTAAAAACCTTTTGACATTTGTAACAAAAAAACACTTTTCCGTGTGAATTAGACAACTGAGAAGAAAGCAAACGGGAAAGGTCAGAGACTAAATAGAAATGCTCAGCATAGTACAACAAGTAAATCGGCCTTCCTTTTCCTTCACCGTCGTAAATTACCGGGTTTTTTTTGTTTTTGTTGTCTACTCCATAAACCACGATTTTTAAACCTGGGTTTTTCTTTGAAAACAGTTCCAACCCTTCTGCTGTTACTGGGTAAGTTAAACCTGAAAAGTCGGCGTATTTGTTGGGTTCTTCTTTTGATATCTTTTTAAGGTTTTTATCGATTGGCCCCTTGTCTTTTTCTCTTGGGTTGTAGTGTCTGAGAATAGACCAGAAAAAACACCGATGATCACCAGAAATCATTGAAACAATGGCTTTTTTATCATGTATCCACTGAGGAAGTTTTAAAGTTGCACACCCACCCTTAAAAGGTACGTACTTTCCGTAATTAATTGTTACATTTTCAAACGATCGTAAACTCCACCCGCTACCCTGAAAATCCCGGGAATAGTAATCGTTTATAACTTTGTTGATTAGTGTTTGTGTTAGTTTTTCCTTGTTGTTCCATTCATACAAAACAACAGGCCGAGAATTGAAAAAAAAGTTTTGTGTTCTTCCGTCTCCTGCGTTGTGAAATTTAGCGACAACAGATAGGATGGCTTTATAGTTGCTGTTTTTTCTCAGTGAGTTAATAATATAAGCCTTAGCCCTGTTTAAATAGTTTTCAATGTTTAAGCTTTTTGTTTCTCTTGGTATGTTTAAAAGTTGATTTTTAAAGTAACCATTTAACCCGCTTTTAACTGTTTCAGGTTGTTTGTGTTTTGCTGTTTCTGCATGTGTGGCGTTTGTCGTGGGTTGTGATTTAGTTTTAATCATTTTTGTAACTCCATTTTTCACTTCAAAACGATAAAACAAACTCATTTTTTTTTTTTAATTTAAGTAAAATTTTTTTAATTTAAAAAATTATGAAAACTTTAAGAAATTCAAATACAACAGCTAAAACGAAACCCCCTCCAACTTTGCTGGAGTTGGGGCCCGAAAATGTTATAAGAGGAGAAAAGAAAACGGATAAAATCTTTTTTAGTGATATTCGACAAAATGGTAAAAGCGGGGTTTTTACTAATGTAATATCAAGAACCCCAGAAGAAAAGCCCACACTTCAAGCTTACGGGTCAACTCGCTATATTTACATAGCGTACTGCCCAATGTTTGAAGCTTTTTTAAATAGTATTTATGAAAGGTTCGACAGTGAATACAAAGACAAAATACGAGATGAGTATCAACTGGAGGGAGTCCTAGAAAATTTTAAAGTTCAAGGATTCGTTAAGTGTAAAGTTGATATGGAAAAGTTTAATGATTCCTTTTTCTCAACAAGAGAGGAAAAGAAGGGGAGTGATACTCGAACGATACGACCTTTAATCAATTGTGACTTTTTGTACGATAGAATAACGAATGGTGTGTACAGTTTGAAGGTTACAGGTTTGTGGAGAAAGGAAGAAACAGTAGGAAACCGAAGACATACAACCAACAGTGGTATCAGTATTAAAGTGTTGTCGGTTCTTGTTGATGGATATTCCAACAGTGAAGACAGCGAAGATGAGGAAGAAAGAGAAACATTAAACGAACTGATGGAAGATGCTCTAGAAAAAATTAAAAACGGTGAAGAAGAAGACTAAAATTTTTAAAGTTAGGTGGTGCCTGTTCTTGTTCTGCTTCATTTTTTATTTATCTGTTTTTCCCATGTTACCGTACTTCTGTAACATGAGAGAGATATTAAAAAAATGATTTTAAAAAATATTTTCTATATTAAAAATACGCGCCGTTTCAGTGTCTAGTACTTAATATTTATAGTATTGTTTCCATTTTAAAACTTATATATTACCATTTTAACATCTTGGTAATATATAATTTTTTTTAAATTTCTGGCCTTTCTTGTGGTATGTAGAAAGTACTAAACCCATGCCTATATTTTCCTCTCTCTCTTCCACTGCTTCTGTCAATTACAACAAAGCCGAAAGGCTGTTCCCAACAACTAAAGCAAAACTTTTTAAATTCGGATATTGGCATGTCTCTTGATGCGTAATCTGTGTAAATATTGTTTAAGTCTTTCTCAGGGAGATTAAACAAAATTATAAAATTAAAATTACCCCTAATTGTTCTTCTTGGTAAATCGAAGAAACTTTGAGAAAGGTACCAACTGTCGGTGTTTGAATGACGCCCCCTTGTATAGTATTTTTCGGGGATGTCTTGTCTTTCTTTTAACAAATCGTCAAAAATCATTAAATTTTTATTTTTTTCGTTTAAGTCTCGTGGGTCGGGTACTTCTTCGTCTTTTTCATTAAAACAACGGGTTATCTTAGTTCCTTTTTTAGTTTCCTTAGATATTGACTCGAACAAGTCTGCCGGCTCTATGTTTTTGTTTTCAAATTCTGACATATTTTCGAAAATGCTATTAATGCCTTCTTTTGTCAATCCGTACTCGAGTGCTTCTCTTAAAAGTTTGTACTCGGGTTGTTGTTTCATACTTTTACCGAATATGTATAGGTGGTCGTAATCTAACCAACCAGGCCTAAAAAGTAAATTTAAAAGAGCTGTTGTTTTTCCACATCCCGACTCTCCTATAATCAACCCTCTAATACTACGGGGAAACATCGGAGAGTTGTTCCGTTTTTTTCTTGTTTAAATTACAACTGTAATTTTCAATGTCCATTTTAGTTATTACTAATATATAATAAATTACTTAAATGACTTTAATATTTTGTGTAAAATGCAAAAAGAAAACGAATACAGAAAACTTAAAACAAGAAACAACGAAGAATGGTCGGCCTATATTAAAAGGTGTATGTTCGGTATGTGGAACAAAAAAGGCTATGTTTCAATCGGGAACGGGGAAGAAAGGAAAAAAAAAAGGAGGATCGATACTGAACAAAATGATTAACACACTACCCTTCGAAATGCATCTCCCCGGTCATAATTTTACAGGACCAGGAACAAACCTTAAAAAAAGATTAAACCCAGATTTAACCCCTAAAGCTTGGTCAAAGCCCGTAAATCGAGTAGACAAAGCGGCTATGCATCACGATATCTGCTATTTAAAAAACAATGACACGGAAACCAGGAACAATGTATGTGACAAAGATATGCTCCAAGAATTACAGGGAATCTATAATCCAACACTGAGAGAAAAACTCGAGCGGGGTTTAGTTTCTCGTATCATTGGAACTAAAAAGAGATTCGGAATGGGTATTAATGAAGGTAAAAAAAAAAAGCTGTGGGTAGTGAGAGAAAAGAAACCACACAGAAAACAAGAAGAGAAAACGTTAGCAGATGAACTGCACAGACCGATCCGCCGTCATTTCCCAACTCGTCGTGTTATGGTTCCTTTTTTAGACAATACCTGGACGGCTGATATGATGTTCATGCCAAAGAAAGTCAAGAAAGGTGAAAAAGTAGGAATGGAAGAAATACAAGCAACCACGAGCACCGGAGAACCAAGAAAAACAGCAGCAGAGAAACAGACAGACAACTTAAATATCTTTTTAGTGATTCTTGACGTGTTTTCTCGTTTTGCCTGGGTTCGTCAAGTACCAAACAAAAAGGCAGACACGGTGGCTAAAGAATTTTTAAAAAAATTTAAAGAAAGCGGGAGAAAACCGGAGAAGCTTTGGACTGATAGAGGAGCAGAGTTCGTGGCTTTAATTGACAAAGAAAAAGAAGAATCCAAAACACGTTTTCAGTGTCCACATTGTGGTAAGTACTTGAAAAATCAGGGTGGTTTAACTCAACATGTAAACAACCAATGCCCTGTCTTGTTTCCAGAGAAAGCAAAAGAAGCACCGACAAGATTAAAAGGCGTTACGCTTTACCATACTGAAGGAAGAAACAAAGCAACAATTGCCGAACGTTTTATTAAAACGCTCAAAGATAAAATAGGACGATGGATGACAGATAACAACACGACTGATTATTCCCCTCATTTACAAGAAATGGTGAAAGAATATAACAACACACCTCATCGAAATTTTAAAGATATGTTAACACCAGCAGAAGCAAGCAACAAGGAACTCGAAGAAGAAATAAAAAAAACTTTTTACGAAAAAAAACAATCATACAAGATTGGAACTCGAAGAAGAAATAAAAAAAACTTTTTACAAAAAAAAACAATCATACAAGATTCCGGTAGACTACATGACACAAAAGACACCCCTGGAAGTTGGAGACCGGGTAAGAATACCAAGAAGAAAAAAAGAGGGTTTTGAAAAAGGATTCACAGCTAACTGGACAAGAGAGATTTTCGAAATTAGAGAAATACATAGTACAACCCCAACCACCTTTTATTTATCTGATGCTAAAGGACACCACATAGAGGGGGCTTTTTATCGACAAGAATTGCAAAAAACCCGATTTGGTTTTCAACAGTGGATGGGTTATACTAAGCCAAGAATTAAAGAAAACGCACAATTAGGGATGGAAGCCGTACAAGCAGAAGCAACAAGACAAAAAGAAAAGAAACAAAGACAAAGGGATAGACTGAAAAAAGAAAAGGAGGAAAAAGAAACAAAAGAACCACAGCCGGGCACTTCTCAGAGTGGAAAAGGTTTGGAACCTTCACCTGTGTTATCTAATCTTCCACCTTCTTCGCTTTCTAACTTTGATCTGATTAATGTTTGTAAAAATTTGCCGGGTTGGCGGGGTGTATTTTCGAGAAATACATTACCTAAAAAACCGAATGTGAGAGAGTGTGGAGTTGTTAATCTTGATGATAGCAAAGGACCGGGTACACATTGGGTTTGTTGGCACAAAAACAAAAAAAGTAAGTACTATTTTGACAGTTACGGGTTACCTCCACCTTTAGAAATACAGGGATATTTAAAATCACCTATATTTTACTCATCAGACCAAATCCAAGAACCGGGGACTTATATTTGCGGTCATCTGTGTGTGTATGTATTAGATAAACTTTCGCAGGGTTATGATTTGGAACCAATAACCGCTTATTTAATGGATTTAAAAGAAAAAGAAAGTTAAAAAAACTATGAGTTATAACATTGTCACTAAATTTGGAAGACTAGAAAGAGAAGAAGAAAGGGGAGATGGGGTTAGCCTGGAATATATTGTTGAAAATCAATTAGCTCTCAGTGGCGGACAAATTAGAGGACCAATAAACATGAATGGAAACACTTTAACAAATTTAAAAGACCCAGAACAACCACAAGACGCGGCTACTCGACACTATGTTGAATTAGTTACCAGGGGTGGTGTTTGGTTTACGAGAAACGACGTTGGAGATTTTGTCCCTGTACAATCTATAAACATGAACGGACAAAAAATCAACGGGTTACCCCTTCCTGTTCAAGATGACGAAGCAGCCACTAAAATATACACTGACACAGCTATAGAAAAAGAAAAAAGAAAACTCGAAAACAACAACCCTTTTATTTTCCAGAATGATGTACACACAGCTAAAGACCGGCTAAATATGAGAGGTTTTAAAATAGAAAACACAGGAGAACCGGAAAACCCGGCAGATGTGGTAAATTTGGACTATCTTAAGAAAAATACAGCATTCGAATTAAAAAACGGGGGTTTTTCTGCTTTAAATCATATTTACATGAGAAACAGGAAACTAGGAGGAATCAGAAATCCGCAAAATGACAATGAGGCAGCTAACAAGAAGTACGTCGATGAAACAGTAGAAAACGTAAAAAACAACGTAATTAATAAGTTTTCAGATGGGGTTAATTACCTTGTCGATAGTAATGTTAACCTTCAAAATCGCAGGCTTTACGGTGTGCCAGACCCACAGCAAGAGGATGAAATAGCAAACAAAAAGTACGTAGATGAAAAAACAGCAAACGCAGGAGCCGGGCAACCTGTAGACATTGAGAAGATTAAAGAAGAGGTAAAAAAAGACCAAGCATTCACAACAAGAAACGGTAAAACGTTTAACGCTGTTGGAAATTTCAACTTTAAACAAAAGACACTTAAAAACTTACCAGAACCACTCGAAGAAAAAGACGCAGTTAACAAGGGGTACGTAGATAAAATCCGGGCACTATTCGAAGAAAAAATAGAAGAAGAAGTCGACAGAGCAACAAGAGAAAGGGAAACGATTAAAAAAAATCTTGAGGAGAAAATAATAGAACTTGAAAAAGCAGACGGAGGAAACGGAGTAATTAATGGGTATGTGGTAAACAAGGACGGAGATATGAGGGGTTATCGAGTTACAAACATGAAGGACCCAGAACAACCACAAGACGCAACGACTAAAAGGTACGTGGATGACAAAACGAAAGACATTAAAACAGAGGGGCCATTTTTAAAAGAAAATGGAAAGTACTTGGCTACATCTGGGTTTAATATGGCTTTTAAAAAAATATTAAATTTACCTAACCCTGCCGATGAAGAAGAAAACAGCGCGGTACCTAAGTTGTACGTTGATAATATGGCGAATGGGTTGAGGGATTATAGAAATGTTAAAATTGAACAAAATAAGAATTTGTTTAGATTAGCACAGAAAAATTTAAATGATGAGTTAAATAATGAAAAATAAAATAAGATTATTAAAAACTTTAGGTACTAGTATAATTTTAGTTAGAGGAGAAGTCGAGGGACCCATAATTGGGTTAGATAGATATTATAACTCAAATAGAAGGGATCCAAATAACCCTAATGTTAGATTAGATAACCTAGGAAATATAATACAAGTTACTAATGTATTTTTCGGGAAATTTGATGGAGGAAAAATTAGAGAGAACAATAATGATTATTTTTTAAGGTCTTTATATTCTATTCCATATCAAGGAAATATAATAAAATATAGTTTTATAGTTTTAGAGTCTGAACATGCAGAAGAAGGATCCGGGGCTTCACGTATTGATGAAAACGAAAATTATAGATTAACTATAAATGTATATGACAAAGATGATGAATATTTAAATAATGATTTAAGAAGACCACCAATTTATGATGGAATAAATGAAGAAAGAAATATTACTTTCAGTATTGTTAGAAAAAAAGAAGAGTTTAAATATTTTTGTAGTAAAGACTTAAACCCACCTTTACCCTTTGATAATTGTATTTTTTTAAATATGACTTTTAATACCTCCCATAGACTTGTAAAAAGATTTATAATAACTCTAGCTGTTCAAATTCATTATCCAGAATA
The DNA here is from genome assembly GCA_945859785.2 of Tridacna gigas. Lineage (NCBI taxonomy): Eukaryota > Metazoa > Mollusca > Bivalvia > Cardiida > Cardiidae > Tridacna > Tridacna gigas. Next base: position 60,647,468 of record OX244028.2, read on the forward strand.
TCCCGAAGACCTTGTACCTTTTGACCTGTAAAAATTTATTAACAAATATTTAACCTTTTTACCTAGGTTAAATATTTAAATATTTAAAACCCTCTTAATATCACTCTCAGTTTTACAAACTGGACACTTTTGTAAATCCATTAACTTATTACACCCTTTACATATACAAAGATGTCCACAATTACAAAACAAAACATCAGGCCTGTTGTTAAAACATATAACACACTCGTTAAAATTAAAAGTTTCTTGATTGTTTATGGGTTCACGAGTAAAAAAATTACAGTCTTCCGTTGGGTTTTCTTCTGGGTCTTCTTCAATGTTTAAACTGTTTAATATTTCATTAATATTTAAATTTTTAAACTTTCCGTTTTGAAATTCTTTTAAAAATTTCTCGTTTTTCTTATTAATAATGTTTACATTTGTTTTAAACATTCTTTTTTTTACTTGTTCTCCTTTTTTTAAAAATTCAGTAACATAAAAAATTGGTTCTGTTTCCATATTTTATAAGAATTATATTTTTTAAAAAATTTTTAAAATACAACTTTAGGTGGGTTTTTTTTCCTTCTCCTTCTCTTGTCTTCTCTTCCCTCAAGATTTTTTAAAAATTCCGTTTCCTCTTCTGCTTTTTCCTTTTCCTTTTGTGTTAGTCTTGTTTTTTTTAAGTTTTCTTTTTTTGGGTTTTTCTTTCAAATCGATAAAGTCTCCCATTTTTTAAATTACTCTAAATTTACTAAAACTTTTTTCAATTTTTTAAAATCGAATACAACGGTGGACAAGATTTCCAAAAATGCCCCTTTTCAGTATAGACAAAAGGCAAAAAGTATTTTTCACCGACCGCCTCTAGTGGGACACGATCATCAGTGTATAAATCTCGTACCATTTTTAAAAATGTGTGACACGCTTCTTGATGTGTGTACCTACCCGGTAATTTACAAAGAATACGAGCCGGTTTGTTTTCTTCCACTGTTGGGTTGTCACAAATCAAAAAACAAAGATGACAAACGAAAGGATAATCTCCTTGTTTGTGTTTTTCCCATTCATTAAAAAAGTACTTACTGGCTTCTTCAATGATAGACAGTAGATCTGTATAATCACCACAAGAAATACTTAAAAAATTGTAACCTGGGTACGACTTGTTAGTATAAGAGCTCGAATCGATGTCACAGTTCTCTAGTTCTTCGTTTACATGTTCTTCTAATACCAACTTTAACAGATTCATATTTTTTTTTTTTTTTAATTTTTTCTAAAGTAAATTTTTAATATTTCTTTTTACTTGACTAACAAGATTACACAAGGGACAGACACGACGTAAATATAAAAAGTCGCAGTCTTCACATATACAAAGATGTCCACAACTACAAAACAAAATACAGGGGGTGTTGTTAAAACATATTACACACTCAGGGGATGAATATGTGGAATCGTCATTGACCGGCTCTGTTTCTTCTTCTTCCTCTATGTTTTCTTCCTCTGGTGCTTCTCCGGTTCTTTGTAGTCTTTCGACTCCTAATCTACTATATGTTACATTATAGGTGCCCACTCTTAGCATGTCACTGTTCATCTCCCAAAATGTTATTAAATCTTCTTGTGAAAATATTGCTGGCCCTTGATTATTAAAAATAACCAACTCGGAGGAAGCAGTCCCGAAGTTTGGTTCTCTTTCTTCTTCATATATCCCTCCTAATATTGAAAAAACCGAGGACAACTCTTCAATAAAGAAATCAACATGATTAAAAGTTTTTAATTTTAAATTAATATCAAGATTTAAACTCTCACTGTGTATTTGTAAAAAATTAATAAACTTTTTTTCTAAATCTTCTAAATATTTAATTATATTGTTTTGAAATGAATATAACCGAAAAAACACCCCCTCTTCTGTTCTTTCTCCATATTCCACCTCAGCAATAAAAAACATTACGTAAAAATGTGGGTTATATTTTTTTAATGTGCTCCATTCATAGTAACTTAAAGGTTTTAAGATATTAAAACAAGAGGGCCATGATGGCCCTGGGTCGCTCACCTTAGTAGAGTGCCTTAAAGGTTTTTCTTTAATTTGACCATGTGACCTAGTTTTTGGCCGCAGGTGACCCAATTTCAAACTCATATTTCATGAAGACAAACATTCTGACCAATTTTCAAGTCAATTGAGCAAAAAATGTGGCCTCGAGTGCCCTATAGATATTTCTTTAATTTGACCTAGTGACCTAGATTATGACCCCAGGTGACCCAAATTTGAACTGGTCTTTTATTATATCAAAAGAAACATTTTAACCAATTTTCAAATCAAATGAATAATAAATGTGGCCTCTAGAGTGCCCACTAGCTATTTCTTTAATTTGACCAAGTGACCTAGTTTATGACCCCAGTTGGCCCAAATTTAGACTCATGTGAGATTTTACAAAGACAAACATTCTGACCAATTTTCAAGGCAATTAAGCAAATAATGTGACCTCTAGAGTGCCCACAAGGTATTTGTTTATTTTGACCTAGTGACCTAGTTTATGGTTCCAGGTGACCCAAATCCAAACTCATCTGGTATTTCATCAAGACAAACATTCTGGCCAAATTTCAGGTCATTTGAGCCAGGGGCATCATATGGACAAACTTGGTAGAGGTCCACTCTGAGATGCAACATACCAAATATCAAAGCTCCACACCTTTCGGTTTCAGAAAAGAAGAATTTTAAAGTTTTCCTTCTTTGTTCCTATGTTCGAACTTGTGACCCCAGGGGCTGGGCGAGTTTTGACCCAAGCAGCATCCTTGGAACAAACTTGGCAGAAGTCCACTAGGAGATGCTACGTACCAAATATCAAAGCTCTATACCTTCCCATTTAAGAGAAAAAAAAAAAAATTAAAGTTTTCCTTCTTTGTTCCTATGTTTGAACTTGTGACCCTCGGGGCAGGGCCAATTTTGACCCCAAGGGCATCATATGAACAAACTTAGTAGAGGTCTACTAGGCGATGCTACATACCAAATATCAAAGCTCTACGCCTTCCAGTTTCAGAGAAGATGATTCTTAAAGTTTTCCTTCTCTGTTCCTATGTTCGAACTTGTGACCCCCAGGGCAGGGCCAACTTTTGCCCCAAGGGCATCATATGCACAAACTTGGTACAGATCCACTAGAAGATGCTACATACCAAATATCAAAGCTCCATGCCTTCCTGTTTCAGAGAAGAAGATTTTTAAAGTTTTCCTTCTTTTTTCCTATGTTGGAAATTGTGACCCCCAGGGCGGGGCCAGTTTTTACCCCAGGGGCATCATATGAACAAACTTGGTAGAGGTCCACTAGGCGATGCTACATACCAAATATCAAAGCTCTACGCCTTCCAGTTTCAGATAAGATAATTTTTAAAGTTTTCCCTCTTTGTTCCTATGTTCGAACTTGTGACCCCCCGGGGCAGGGTCAGTTTTGACCCCAAGGGCATCATATGAACAATTTGGTAGAGGTCCACTAGGAGATGCTTCATGCCAAATATCAAAGCTCTATGCCTTCTAGTTTTAGAGAAGATGATTCTTAAAGTTTTCCTTCTTTCTTACTATGCTCAAACTTGTGACCCCCGGGGCGGGGCCAGTTTTGACCCCAGGGGCATCATATGAACAAACTTGGTAGAGGTCCACTAGTAGATGCTACATGCCAAATATCAAAGCTCTACACCTTCAAGTTTCAGAGAAGAAGATTTTTAAAGTTTTCCTTCTTTGTTACTATGCTCAAACTTGTGACCCCCGGGGCGGGGCCAGTTTTGACCCCAGGGGCATCATATGAACAAACTTGGTAGAGGTCTACTAGGCAATGCTACATACCAAATATCAAAGCTCTACGCCTTCCAGTTTCAGATAAGATGATTTTTAAAGTTTTCCCTCTTTGTTCCTATGTTCGAACTTGTGACCCCCCGGGGCAGGGTCAGTTTTGACCCCAAGGGCATCATATGAACAATTTGGTAGAGGTCCACTAGTAGATGCTACATGCCAAATATCAAAGCTCTACACCTTCAAGTTTCAGAGAAGAAGATTTTTAAAGTTTTCCTTCTTTGTTACTATGCTCAAACTTGTGACGCCCGGGGCGGGGCCAGTTTTGACCCCAGGGGCATCATATGAACAAACTTGGTAGAGGTCTACTAGGCAATGCTACATACCAAATATCAAAGCTCTACGCCTTCCAGTTTCAGATAAGATGATTTTTAAAGTTTTCCCTCTTTGTTCCTATGTTCGAACTTGTGACCCCCCCGGGGCAGGGTCAGTTTTGACCCCAAGGGCATCATATGAACAATTTGGTAGAGGTCCACTAGGAGATGCTTCATGCCAAATATCAAAGCTCTATGCCTTCTAGTTTTAGAGAAGATGATTCTTAAAGTTTTCCTTCTTTGTTACTATGCTCAAACTTGTGACCCCCGGGGCGGGGCCAGTTTTGACCCCAGGGGCATCATATGAACAAACTTGGTAGAGGTCCACTAGTAGATGCTACATGCCAAATATCAAAGCTCTACACCTTCAAGTTTCAGAGAAGAAGATTTTTAAAATTTTCCTTCTTTGTTACTATGCTCAAACTTGTGACCCCCGGGGCGGGGCCAGTTTTGACCCCAGGGGCATCATATGAACAAACTTGGTAGAGGTCCACTAGGCAATGCTACATACCAAATATCAAAGCTCTACGCCTTCTTGTTTTAGAGAAAATGATTTTCTAAGTTTCCCCTCTTTGTTCCTATGTTCGAACTTGTGACCCCCCGGTGCAGGGCCAGTTTTGACCCCAAGGGCATGATATGAACAAACTTGGTAGAGGTCCACTAGGAGATGCTTCATGCCAAATATCAAAGCTCTATGCCTTCTAGTTTTAGAGAAGAAGAATTTTACAGTTTTCCTTCTTTGTTCCTATGTTGGAAATTGTGACCCCCGGGGCGGGGCCAGTTTTGACCCCAGGGGCATCATATGAACAAACTTGATAGAGGTCCACTAGGAGATGCTACACGCCAAATATCAAAGCTCTACGCCTTCAAGTTTCAGAGAAGAAGATTTTTAAAGTTTTCCTTCTTTGTTACTATGCTCAAACTTGTGACCCCCGGGGCGGGGCCAGTTTTGACCCCAGGGGCATCATATGAACAAACTTGGTAGAGGTCCACTAGGAGATGCTACATGCCAAATATCAAAGCTCTATACCTTCAAGTTTTAGAGAAGAAGATTTTTAAAGTTTTCCTTCTTTGTGACTATGCTCAAACTTGTGACCCCTGGGGCAGGGCTAGTTTTGACCCCAGGGGCATCAAATGAACAAACTTGGTAGAGGTCCACTAGGAGATGCTACATACCAAATATCAAAGCTCTGCACCTTCTAGTTTCAGAGAAGAAGATTTTCAAAGATTTTGCTTTTTTTTCCTTTTTGTTGCCATGGCAACCAGAGTTGTGAGTGGAATTCAATTCTTTGAACAATTTTGGTAGAGCTTCACCCAAGGAACATCCCTGCCAAGTTTCATCAAGATTGGCCCAGTGGTTTAGGAGAAGAAGATGTTTAAAGAAATTGTTGTCAGACGACGGACGACGGACGCCGGACATAGGGCGATCACAATAGCTCACCTTTAGCACGTTGTGCTAAGGTGAGCTAAAAACTTGTTAAGTTGGCTTCATTAACCTTTAAAACAAAACGATTAAAATTTTTATTTTCTGCCTGTGTTACTATATGTGTGTAATTTTGTTGTTTTTTTTCCATTTCTGTACTTAAAAAATTTTCCAAACTCATTTTTATTTTTTAATTTGTGTTAATTTTACCTAAATTAAAAAATATTTAAAAAAAATGGATTCTACACATATTTTATTAAAAGGTAAAAAAAATAATTTTGTAACAGAATTTAACCCACCGATTAAATTAAATAAACCTAGTGAAATATGTTTAACTGAAATAAATTCCTATTTTAATTTAAATAATATTATTAAAGATGTAAATGATATTTTTTCTATAGGTTACAGCAATAATTTAAGATTTACAAGTTATTTTGTAATTCCACCAGGAAAATATAGTTTAAATGATATTAATAACGAACTAAAAAAACGATTTAAATTAAGAACAACAAAAAATCGACCTTTATATGATGAGAAAACTGACACCTATGCTGTAACTATTAAAGGTAATAGAAACACTTTAAAAACTGAAATGTTTATCAAAGATGATTTTTATGTTAATTTTAGTTTATTTAGTAGACAGAGTATAAAAAAAATTTTAGGATTCACAAAAGATTATTATTACCCTGGAACACATGAAAGCGAAAACACTGTTAATATTCTCCCTGTTAACTCTATTTTAATTAATCTTGATATTGTTTCCGGTTCATATATAAAAGGGGTTAAAGCTAATACAATATACAGCTTTTTTCCAAATGTAAACCCTGGACACAGAATTATAGAACGACCACCTTTTCCTATTTATCTTCCTCTACTTTCAGAAGAAATACACAGCATTAGAGTAATTATAACAGATCAAGACAGAAAAGAAATAGATTTAAAGGGTGAAATAGATTTGCATTTTCATATTAGAAAAATTAAACAATAATAAAAACATGATTTCTAAACAGTTAATTTTATCAAACAATAAAACAAATTTTGTAACAGAATTTAAACCATCAATTGAATTAAATAAACCGTGTGAAATTAGTTTAATAAACCTTGAAACCTATTACAGTATTCCAAACATTAACCATAATGATAATTTAATAGTTATAGTTTATGGAGAAGAGGGAGACAATGAGTTTTATTTTTATATTCCTCCTGGAAGTTACAGTTTAATAGATATTAATATAGCATTACAAAAAGAATTTAAAAAATTATATTTAGAAGCTCCTAATATTTATAAGTTTTACAATGAGAAAAATGATAGTTACCCTGTAACAATAAAACCAGATTTTAATAGATTAAAAACAATATTAATAATCGATAATGGTTATTATGTTAATTTTGCTAAATCTCAAGTAATTAATAATAAAAAAGTTTCTCAAATTAATAAAATTCTAGGTTTTAAAAATATTCTTTATAAAGGTGGTACACATGAAAGCGAAAACATTGTTAATATTCTCCCTATTAACTCTATTTTAATTAATCTTGATATTGTTTCCGGTTCATATGTAAAAGGGGTTAAAGCTAATACAATATACAGCTTTTTTCCAAATGTAAACCCTGGACACAAAATTATAGAACGCCCGCCTTTTCCTATTTATTTACCTCTACTTTTAGAAGAAATACACAGCATTAGAGCAGTTTTAACAGATCAAGATGGAAACCAAATAGATTTAAGGGGTGAAAATATAACTATGCGTTTTCATATTAGGGAAATTGAACAACATTAAAAAAAGAAAAAATGACAAATGCTCGTTATATAGAGTCTAAAGTTTCACTATCAGAAACACAAAAACAAAAGATTGCAAATGCTTATAAAAACAAGAGTAAAGTATCAATAAACTTTAAGCCAGAACATGTTGGTGGTGAAGAAAGCTTTTTTTTCACTCGTTCTCAAATTACACGAATGAACAAGGCTTTTAAACAAAACAAGGGGGTTAATCTTCTTCTTTCATTTGCTCAAGTAAGTTATAACGCTAAACACGGAGGATTTTTAGGAGCTCTTCTCTCAGCAGCAAGGGCAGCCGCTCCTTTTGTTCTTCCTATTGCTAAAAAGGTACTACCTGCCCTTGGTTTAGGTGCTCTTTCAGGATTGGCGGAAGGAGCAACAAAAAAGATTTTTGGAAATGGGTTGTATCTAAGAAAAAACGGAAGTACCGCACAAGTTGAAACAGATGGGGAGGGGTTGTATTTGAGGCCAATAGAAGGAAACGGGCTTGGGGCTGTTGGTGATGGTTTGTTTTTAGTTACTCAAGGTAGAGTACAACGAGGGGAAGGGTTTTTGTCTAATATTCCACTAATTGGTCCCCTGCTTAAGTCTATAATTTAAATAAATAAATGGATAAAATAGCTTTTTTAAATGAAAAAAAAAAAAACAACCTAAAACAATATAGTGGAAGCCACATGACAATTTAAAAAACCCAGCACAGAAAAAAAACGGGTCAACATGGCTGGTTTTTTCTCAGGTTCCTTTAAAGATAGAACCAAACAAAGGAAAGCGGTTAAGCTTAGGTTTTGGTTTGATACAAAGTGAAGGAGTAACAACGGTAAGCCTAACAAACGAGCTTAAGTCTTTTTTAGGTTTGTTTAATGGTGTTTACACTGAGGTTAAGACAGACGACATTATTGTCTATATCTGGAACTTTAGCCAAAACGTTGTGTTGGTGCCTGAGAATAGCCCGCTATGTTACATCCAATATTTAAAAGGTTAAACACATTAACGACGTATTTAAAAAATGACAGAACTAAAAGAAGAAAAGACCGGAAATATTTATCCAACTATTACTGGAACAGAAAACCAACCAACAGCACCAGTGGCGATTTTTGAGATGAACGATGGAGGACAAAGCTTCAGACTTAGCAAAATTTCTGAAGTTGAGAAGTATCTCGAAAACGAAGTACGTGTAAGTGAAAACCTATCGAAAAAATATCTTAAAATTAGCAAGATATCAGATAATATTGAGGGTGGTTTAACTGTTGCGGCTTTGGCTTCTGGTGCTGGTGGTATTGCTCTTCTTTCGACTGTTGTTGCTATTCCTGCAACAATAGCCCTGGAAGGTTGTGCCCTTGGTGTTGGTCTTGGTGCCATTGTTGGTAAATTTATATCAAGAAGAACAAGAACTAAAAGCGAGAAGCATCTCCAAATCCGGAGTATTGCGGAGAGTAAATTAAATACGTTAGCCACACACATATCAAAAGCAATATCGGACAACAGGATCGATCATGATGAGTTTAAGTTAATTATTGATGAACTGGAAAAGTACAAAGTAATGAAGGAAGAGATCAGAAGTAAGGCAAAGAAAAAAACAAAGATGGAGGACGAGAATTCGCTAATAGAGAAGGGGAAACGAGAAGCCCGAGAAGAATTTCGCCGGCTGATGGAGAAAAACGCAGGAGGAGGGGGCAGAGGTTAAATTTAATTAAAATGAAACCGATAAAATTTAATCTTTCGTGTTCTTGTATGATAGCTAATACTTAAAAACTAAAATATATTAAACAAAAAGTTTAATATGTTTTATTAAGGTTAAGAATCATTAAAAAAAATATGAGTTATCATAGAATTAATAATCCTCAAAAAAGAAATGAAGAAGTGGAGAAATATTTAGAATTAAAAGACATTCTGAGAAATAGAGATAGAGAAGAGAAAATGGGAGAATTAGGAAGAGGGGAGGAACTGGCTAAAATATTTAAACCTGTAACAGCAGCAACAACACAACTCGAGAAAAAAGTAACAGAGAAACTAGGAGAAATACCAGAAAGCATTAAAGAGTTGGACACGACCTCAGATTTATATTTTCCAGATGACCCAGAACTTACACAATTGTTAAAAAATTTAAAAAGCTCTAGGTTACTTAGTTTTAACAAAAAAATAAAAGACGGTATTTCCCTTTCTCTTGGTGGTAATCCTTTGCAAATTTATAAAAATTATATTACTTTTTATGGAAATACATATCCTAGAACTCCAGAGTTAATGGATTTAATATTATCTATTCAACCAAAAGAAGAAAGTTTAAACAATACACAAGCAATAAACAACTATGCAGAAATTTTAAAAAATTCAGATGTTTTAACCAATTTTAATAAAAACGGAGAATTAGTACCAAATAGAAGACTAACAAACACTAATAAATGGAAAACAATTTGGGTACATATATATAGAGATATTAAAGATAAACAAGAAGGTAGAGGATTAAAACAAAATACTAAAACCAACACGAATAAAAAGGCTGTTTTCCTTTCATCAGACCCGGAGGCATTGGCTGACCGGCTTGCCCTGTTGTGTGGTAGTGCTCAAGCAGGTAACACAGGGTTAAGAAATGAAATGGTAGAGATATGTAATGAGTTAATCCGCCAAAAGATAATGACAAGAAAACAACGAGACACCATCTTAAATGATATTTAAACATATTAAACCCAATTTAAAAAAATGATTGTTAAAAACAGAGGTTATCAAACTCGTTATGTATATGGAGGTGCAAATTTTTTATCTCCTTTATGGGAAATGGGTAAAAAAAATTTTTCGAGATTTGGAAAAAAAGCTTTAAAATTTGGACAAAAAAAAGCAATTGAAGCACTAGAAAAGGGGGCAGAAAAAGCAGGAAAAAAGGGAGCTAAAATTGCAAAGGAAAAGATTAAACAGATGTTGTCTTCTAAGGGTAAAACTAGTTTTAAACCTTTAAAACCTGGTAATGTTAACGAAGTTTTAATGGCTTCACCAGCTTTTAAACCTTTAAAAACTACTAATGCTTCAGAAATACAAAAGGTAACACCAACTTTTAAAAAAAGAGATGAAAGAAACAACAGTGGAATAAACAGAGGTTTAAATAGAGGTTTAGGAATAAAAACAAATTTAAACACCTTAAACAATTAAAACTAACAATAAAATAATAAAAATAATGACAAGCAGTGAAATATTAAACTGGGATAAAAATATAGTAGTGGATGAAGATATAGAAGAATATGAATACCTAAGATACCCACCAAATGCTGGAGGTGTTGCAATGTTAAACACTCCAGGGGAAATAAGGTTTAACATTGAGTCAGATTCTATTTTCACTCATCCACATCGGAGTTATTTACAATTCGAAGGGCAAATTGAACAAAAAGACAGTGGTGATAAGTTTGAACCTGCCGACTTAATAACTTTTGCAAATAATGGTTTAATGTTTCTTTTTTCACAAATAAGATATGAACTAGGAGGAAGAGAAATAGAAACTTTACTTTTTCCAGGACAAGCAACAACAATGCTGGGGCTTTTGGAATATACAGATGATTTTGCTGTTTCGAGGGGTTTTAATCAATGTTGGTTTAAAGATAGTTTATTTTATACAAATACCGGAGTTTTAGAAGCAGGAACGGCAACAAGAGACAACAAAGGTTTTAAAGCTAGACACGATCTTTTAATATCTTCAATTACTGAAGAGGCAAAAAGGGGGAGTTTTACTTTTAATGTTCCTTTGTCTCATATTTTCGGATTTTGTAAAGATTTTGATAAAGTACTATATGGGTTAAAACATGAGTTAATACTAACAAGAAAAGTCGACGAAGAGCCTATATTTCAAGCCGGACCAAAAACACCAGAAATAAAACTTAATAATATTTTTTGGTTTGTACCTCAAACCAAACCCTCGATAGAACAAAACAACATTTTAATGGAAGAAATGAGAAAAGGGGTTGATATTAATATTGGGTTCGACCATAGACAAGTTTTCAGCGTTGGGCTTCCTGTTGGTAATAATTCTTACACATGGACTTTAACAACAAAATCAGCAGCAGAAAAACCACGTTTTATAATTATTGGGTTTCAAAAAACTAAAAGAACAGATAAACACCAAAACCCATCCGTTTTTAATCATTTAAATCTTTTAGAAATACATGCCTTTTTAAACAATGTAAGAAAGTACCCAGTTTTAAACTTTCAGATGGACTTTAGTAAAAATAGTTACGCTGATGCATTTAATGCAGCTGCTAACTTCAGATGTTTAGTTGAGGGTTTGCCTTCTTGTGTGTCAAATTTTGGAATTAATCCACTAGACTTTAAAAGTCTCTATCCTATATATGTTTTAGATGTTTCTAAACAATCAGCAGACATTAAAACAAGTACAACACACGTAACAGTGGATATGAAATTCAGACAAAACATAGAACCAGATACGAGAGCATATGCGGTTCTTCTGTCTGACAAAGTGTACACATTAAAGGCGGAAGGAAAAAATTTAAAACCAGTATTTTAATTAAAAAAGTGTTTAAAGTTTTCATAATCTATATATATTTAATTAAATATATAAAGATTTTTTACTTTTTTTTTAATTTTCCCCTTTATAGCTATAAAGAGGATTAATCGTTGTTATTTTGTCTTTTCTACGTTGTCTAGGATGTAAAGTTTCCTTATTATTAATAGTTAAATAAACAGGCTTTATAAGTTTAGACAAGTCATGGTTATTAATTTCATCTGTTAAATAAAAACCTGTAACCGGTATAAATTCTCCTTTTTCCTCTTGTATTTCTTGTAAATGTTTTAACTGGTCTGCTGTTAAACCTTGTGTTTTTTCTTCTTCTGGTTCCGTCTCTTTTTGTTTCTTTTCTTCTTTTTTATATTCTTTTTCATGTTCTTTTTTTATTTCTTCAATGGGTTCTTTTCCAATAAAAAGAATGTAACTTATTTTTTTTAATACTCTTTCTCCATAACCATAAATTAAATAATTTCCACCTTTTAAATCTTTAATATGTTTAATTTCACTCTTTTGTGGCCATTCTTTTTTTTCGAGTGTTCTTGGTTTTATTTTTTCTAGTTCTTCGATTCTTGTTTTTTCTTCTTTAATAGCTTCTATTCTTCTTTTAATATTATTAGCATTGTTTGAGTCGTAAAATTTCCCTATTTCTTCTCGACTCATATTGTGTTTTAAATTATTAGGATCACTGCAATCGATTTCTAAATGAGTTAAAGGTATATAAAAAACACCCTCTTCGTACGGTAAAAATAAATCACTTAAATTACCTCTGCAACATTCTAAACCTTTAACCTCTGCTCCATTTGCAACACATACGCCTTTATTATTAAATCTATCAACAAAGGCCAAGCGAGTACAGGTAATGGTTTTAGAAGCATAACAAGGGACAACCTCATCTTCATTAAAATAATTTTTAAGAGCATAGACAAATATTTTTTTAATTTTTCTCAATCTGTCTTTTATTGCTTTTGAATTGTAAGACTTAATAAAATCATCATGTAAGCTGTTTTTTCTTTTTTCTATTTTTTTAATAAATTCTTCGTCTGATGTTAGTTCTTTTTTCATTTTTTGGATCTTTTCTTGTTCTTTCATTAGCCTTTCTATTTCTTTTTCCAAATAAAAATTTATTGTATCTTTTTTTATTTTATCTTTATCAATCATGTCTTTTTTATTTTTTCTTGTTTATTTCTTTCCGCTGTTGAAAGTGCATTTATAAACAAGTGTTTAGGTGAGTCAATTTTATTAACTATAAAAAGTTCTCTATCTATTTTTCGCTGTCCTTTTCTTTTGTGTGCTCCTGGTTCTTTTCCTGTCCTCCATATCCAGTTTATATTTTTCTGATCTGGTAAAATAGAAGAAGGTTTAATAGTTTCTAAAATTAACCCCGGTTGAATTTTTGTCGGAAATCTTGTAGGAGTCAGATAAGTTGGCCCATCTTTAACGTACACTTCTATGGGCTCGAATATAACATTTTCGTTTTTGTCAAGCATAAACTCGATTAAATATATTGGTACATTTTTCCATGTAAATTCATGAATAGCCTAGTCAATACAATTTCGCCATTCTTCATTTGTTAAATCTTCTATTTTTCGCGGTTTTGATTTTCTGCTTGCTATTTCTTCATTGTCATCTGGACACAAAGCATTATAAAAAAACTCCTGATATTCTTTTTGTTAAAGTTTAACCGTAATGAACAACCCAAATATCGTTATTAGATCTATTTGCAAACACACAATTAGACTTAACAAGCTCTGTTAAATTACTCCACTGTTTGCTTAAAGGTTGTTTATAAAATAATTGTTCTTTAGTCAATAGTTTAAATTCTTCTTCGATATAATGTGCATAATTAACACCAGTATTAAAACCATAAACAGAAATCTCCAAACGTGACAAACCATTTTCAAGAGAGTCTGGATGATGAAAAGTTTTAATTAAATGTTCGTCGTAAGAACTAACGAGCTCACAAATATGTGACCCTTCTCTCAGTTGTACGTTTCCAGCTTCAAGATTAGAACAGTATTTATTATAAACTTTTACTTCGACGAAGAGTTTATCATCTATTCTTTTTCTATATCTTAATGTATTGTTACCTGCTTTTTCTTTCACATCTAATAAAACCGGCCTTCCGAAAAAGTCATCCATTAAAAATCGGTTTTTACTATCAGGATTTCTCAAATCCTCCTCATCAATAAAACCAATGCTTTTTAAATATTGTGTTAATTCTTCAACATTTAAAGTTCCAGCATGATCTCGGGCGTAATCTACTGAAAGCAAACCAAACCCAATTTTATTAAGTTCAATTTCATATCTTCTAAGTTTAGTTAAAAAGTTTTCAATTGGTAAATTAGAAATATTAATTTTAATATAAGCCACTCCTACAATACGTTTTTTATCTTTAAAGTTTTCAGTGTCTGCTACGTCTTCTATATCTATATAAGGCCCGACTCTATATTTTTTAAAAGCTTTTAATATTCTCTTATTGCTTCTTTCCTCTACTATTTTTAAAAGGTCAAGTATTTTACTGTCTGTAGAGTGTATATTTACAATAAAAGCTATTTTTTGAGAGCCAATTAATCTGGCATCCTCTACGAAAACTTCATCAGATATTAATTTAAATTTTCGAATAAGAATAGAAGCGGCTGCATTTTCTCCTTGTTTTAATTGTATACGTCCGTATTTGTCTTTTCCTATAAAATCAACTTGATCTTCTGTTACATAACCTACAGCATACGCATCATCGTAAAAAGATTTTAAACCTGTCAAAGGTTTTAAAAACATTTTGCCTTCTGCGCCTTTTGTGTAATCTAAATCTTTAATATCAGATATTAAATTAGAATTGTGTAAGTTTTCTTTTGCTAAATGAGGGATAATCTTGTCAACTTTTTTAATAGATAAATTTTTAAAAGGTACTTTCCTTTTATTGTATCCATCGCCTAATAAATCAAATTGCGAACTAGTTGTTGTATAATTTATAATACTTGTTTCCATTTTTATATAACAAAAAAAAAAAAAAAAAAAAAAATTTAAATTAAAATTTTTTTGCGACTTAAAGTTTTTTAATTTCCCTTTCTAACCCATTTTTTTTATTTTTTTATTTCCCGCTCTCATTCCCGCTCTTTTCCTTTTACCCCCTCACCTCCCCAGAAACCCCGGCCAACTTGACAGCTCGGGAAGCCGACAAACCAGAAAACAAGAAAACCGAGGGAAGCCGGCGGGCCGTGTGTGGCTGAGGGCTGCCTTTTTAGATATTCAGCCGGCTAATCGGTTAGCCGCCGTAGGCGGCTAACTCTGTTAATCGGTTAGCCGCCGTAGGCGGCTAACTCTGTTAATCGGTTAGCCGGCAAGCCGGCTAACTCAGGGAGTAAAGGAGTGAGGGAACCAAGAAACAGGCTAAATTAAAAAAAAAGAGAAACACAGAGAAACAGGCTAACTAAAACAAGGATTAACCGGCTGCCACAGTTGATTAATACACAGATAAACCGGCTGCCACAGTTGATTAATACACAGATAAACCGGCTGCCTGGGCTGTCTGTTGCGTGGGTGATTTGGGGGGTTGTTGTTCTAGGTTATAATAAGTCGCAGAAAAAAAAGTGTGGTTGGGGTTATGATAAAATAAAAGTCGCAAAAAACAGGGGTGATTTTTGGTTTTTGCGAAAAGTCGCGTAAAAATAATGGTTAAAATACAAGGGGAATTTTTGGGTCGCAAAAAAAAATACATGGGGTCGGTTTATGCATAACAAGACATATATTTTTATTAAAAATACGTTTGATTTCTCTTTCTTGCTCTCTCTGGGGGTCATTTCTCTACGTAGAATAATGACCCGGGTCATTCCTCTACGTAGTGAAATGACCCATAGGTCATTTTGTAGGGGAGGGTCATTTCTCTGCATTACACCGTCTCGAAGTTTTGTTGCACGTCCTACGCACATCTCTTAGTCACTTGTCTAGATAAACAGTTGTGACAGATGGGATACTGTTATAATGACTTTCATCAATTTCGGTAAGAACGAAAAGCAATTGTACATAAAAAAGCCTTTTATCTAACATACCTGAATTAGGTCCATGAAACAAAACTGGATGAGGCTCTTATCAAGGAAAGAACCACAAAACAGATCTGTTCCTTCATCACCCAGACTTGAAAATAGGTCCATGTAAAACTTACCCATCTGTTTCCTCAGGCATCCCCAAAACCATTCTATTCGCTGGTTGTGAGTACTTTTGCCATATAAAAAGCTCTTATTCCCTGATAACTCATCAGTATGATTGCGCCTTAGAAATTTTTGCATTTGTTCCACATGTCCGTTTTCAGTTCCTAAATCTGCACGAATTCTTTGAGGACATCCTGATTTTCGACTCACAGCCTTTATATAGTAGTTTGCGATTACTTTTGGATCACTGTTTGTCGTATTTGCTTCAAGCCAAATCATGTTTCTGGAAAATCCGTCAATGCATCCGTTTATAGCAATACCATACGGTTTCAATTTGTCGTACGAGTCAATATGCCACACGTAGTTTGGTCCTTTACTGACATAAACGCGTCGCCTTAATCTATTTCTCCGACGTGCTAGCAATCCCTCAGGGTCAAGGAGTTTCATCAAGTCGTATACAGTATCCCGTGGCACGTTCAGGCCTGACTGAATACACTTAAGATGCATCCAGCGATATCCATGGGATTTCCCCGAAGAAGAGACCTCTTGTTGAATAAAAACTGCAACATCTATTATATCGGAATATAATTTCCTTTTGAATAACTTTAGATTCTTTAATCTTCTCTTCAGAGTAGAACTGCTAATGCATACTCTGTGTTGAATAGCTAAAAACTGCAGCATTTCATTTTGACTTAAGCCCAGTCGGTGATAGACAGACAGCATGTTATCCAAATCCATATTTAGATAGTAGAACACAATGTGAGTTAAGTACCTTTTGATCTGCTGCATATAGTGAAATCAGAGTAAAGCGTTTCATTCAGTCATATAAACGTAAAAAATTACGTTATTACGAGAATTTTCGCGTTAGTGCGACTTTATTCGTGTTGTAACGTGTTTTGATTTCACGTTATTACGAGAATTTTCGCGTTAGTACGACTTTTTTCGCGTTATAACGTGTTTTATATTCACGTTATAACGAGAATTTTCGCGTTAGTGCGACTTTTTTCGCGTCATAACGTGTTTTGATTTCACGTTATTACGAGAATTTTCGCGTTAGTGCGACTTTTTTCGCGTTATAACGTGTTTTATATTCACGTTATAACGAGAATTTTCGCGTTAGTGCGACTTTTTTCGCGTTATAACGTGTTTTGATTTCACGTTATTACGAGAATTTTCGCGTTAGTGCGACTTTTTTCGCGTTATAACGTGTTTTGATTTCACGTTATAACGAGAATTTTCGCGTTAGTGCGACTTTTTTCTCGTTATAACGTGTTTTATATTCACGTTATAACGTGAATTTTCACGTTAGTGCGACTTTTTTCGCGTTATAACGGGTTTTTTTTTTTTTTTTTTTTCTCATTGTTCATATTGACCCTTATAGGCTTTCGTAACATTTGTATGTGTGCTTATGGTTTTGCCAGTGTAGGTCCTACCTTTGGGCACTCATTTGAAAAAAAAAGAGTTTATAATGAGGATAGAACAAAGGAGCTCATGATTAGAAATTCTTCCCCTTGTTTATGTAGTGCTTTACCCACTCTTAAAACACTAGGAACGATTTTTGTTTCTTTTGTGACCATTGTAGATCAAGATTAGACTGTAATGAATGTGCAGTCTTACCTTGGATCTACACTGATCGACGCGCTGTCATAACATGACAAAGAGACCCCTGAAAACAATGTTTCTGTCTGTTTTCCAAAAATGAAAGTACCCATTTTGAATATGTAGCCCATTGACGGTCATCACTGTTTTCAACATTAAGCCAGTTATATTGCGTATGCCAATGCACCTATACAATAATGCTTCTTTAGGGTTTCTGCTACCACTGCTAAACAAAGTATTCTTTCCAAGCTACTTGACTGCTTTCTCACGTAAAGTGTTTTACTCTATCTTTGTTCACTTGGTATAAAAGAATAGCGAATTAGCTGATATATTTGAAAAAAAATCTGGACAGAAGTATTCAAGAAGTATAATTTCGTGGTAAATGTAAAAATCAATATAAATGTGGCCCAACACAGAGTATCTGGTTTAAACATTATTTATTTTACATCAGTTGAGAAACAAGTTTATACAACTTGTACTAATCTCTCTCGATTCTGCTTCCTGGGAACTACACCAGTATTCGAGCCAAATGTGTGGGCCTATGGGTGATCCCTAAGCCAACACCCGCTCCCGGGTATTGAACCTGACCAAAGCTGTTGTGCTGTTTTGGTTGGATGTTATTTTTCTGGCCCAAATTTTTTCATACGATATGTTCAGTAAGGCAAATGATAAAATGCTTGTCATAATTGTTTTTTTACAACCGCCAACCCTAGAGCCATTAAAACTAAAACTGGTAAAGGATCAAATAGTTTTCATCAAAATGCTGCTCTTCTGGACTTGTTTAGTAGTGGTAGCGTTTAGTTTATACTGTAAAAACATATGAGCCATGCTCTGTGAAAAGGGGGCTTAATGCATTTGCCAAAAGTATCGACCAAAGTCAGCCTGCGCACTCCGCGCAGGCTTACCTAGCCGAAACTTTTCGCTATTTGTCAATTTTCCGTATGTCCAAGGGTTAGTGTACCTTATAAAATAGTAGGTTGTTAAAAAAGTGGCAATTATGGATCCATTATAATGTAATGACTTGCTTGGTATCATGTTTCACGGAGATGCATTAAGCCCCCTTTTGCCAGAGCATGGCTCATATTTATTTTATATCGATTGAGCAACAAGTTCTCACAACTTATACTAATCTCTCTCGACTCTGCTTCCTGGAAACTACACCAGTACTCGCGCCGGATGTGTGGGCCAATGAACCATCCAAAAGTTGAAATCTGCTCCCGATTATCCAACTGTAGACCTTATGGTTACCAGGCTGATGCTGTACCTCACAACCGCAGACATCATATATTGGTATTCTACAGGTCTATGATTTATCTTTCATCACCAATCCTGTGCTTTAATGACCCTTAGGGAGAAGGCTTATGAAAACATTGCTGGAAAAAGAAAAAAGCTAGCAACAGCTTTTCCTTATTTTCTCACTATGCTTTTCAGTCTTATGAAGACAAATTCAATCACTTGGAGTGCAGTTTGAACTCTATTTACTGTAAATAATTGTAATATGGAGAAGTTTCAAGAGGTTCCTTTGATTAAGGGGATGTGGCATTTTGTTAGTATTTTGCCGTCTTAAAAATATTAAGGTGTTTGTTTTAAAATTTTAACGCTAGTTCATAGGTTTATAAAGTATTCAAGAGTTTATTTGTGCGTGTCTACTTGATATTTATTTGTTACTGTTGATCTAGTTATAGACCTGTTTCTTATCTGTAGCTGTTGTATAAATGATTATATTCTTAACTATAATTATTTGGAAAGGGATTTCATGTTAAGAACTGATGCCGCTACACTTACGACCTTCTGTCGATACCTGTTATAACATACTATTTTGACAAATAGGTTGTAACTAGCACTTACGACCTTTCATTATTTGTCCATTTTGAAACAACCTAAGTATAAAGGACGTTTGCAAGATTTTTTCCCAATTTTCTCAAATTATATGAGGCAGTTTATTATTATCAATGGTCATTTAAATTTTCTTCTATGGGTAGGAGAAAATAGAAAATGAATTATTGAAAATGATCTGTTATTGTTGTAATAAAATAGTTTTTTTCAAGTTTTCTCAAAACTTGTGTTTTTTCACTTACGACCTTCTCATTCTAAGGCATCATGTTGTGTGTATGTTAAGTGTGGAGTAAATCTAAGGACCAATAAAGTTTGATGATGTCACGACGAGCGATATGGTTGCAAAAAAGTACGGAAGCACCGTAGCGCCTCGATTTCACCGTATTGGTAGTAATTACACGATATAATTTCTTTTATTTTATAACTTTTGTGGTTGTTGTTACTTTAATATTATGTTTCATCATACTTTTCAGTTTATTTGTACTTGATTCGTCTCTTTCAGATGGTTGAATATTATTGATGCTTAAGAAAGATTGAGTGAATAAATTAATTTGAAACTCAAGTAGTTAAGTACACATTTAACGAGTTGAACGATAAACTAATTCATATCATTTTTACAACAGAAGTGTAAGCATGCTTAAACTTTTATTCAGTGTTAATTGAATGATTTACTGGCGTTTCTCTATGTTTCACTGACATCAAAGCGAACTTCACTTATTCATGTAGTTCATGGGTTTCACCAGTACTTAGCTGCCTTGCAAGAAGACACTCCCGTGTGACCAATAATGCCAGTGGGATTCCATTCCAGGACCCTGGATTATAAATCTAACTCGTAACCAATGAATCACATGTTCTCATGTTAGTGCTAAGAGTTAGACTAATTATAAATGTAGAACAAAAGCATGTTTGTTTGTTTTTTTTTTTTTTTTTGTTTCTGTTTTCTTAAAAATTGTAATATTTTTCTTCCTTCATTCCCAGTAAACAAGAAACACAAAATAAGATGAGCACTACATGTACATAACTAATGATAATCAAAAGACTTAGTTCATACAAATATGGTGTGCTTCTCCCTTTATTTTGGGAACATGAACCTGACATTCACATGGAGAATTTTACTGGTCATTCCATTACAATTGGGAAAACTAACGAATAGAAAAATTCTGAGATTTTTAGTTTATGACTGGGGAAATCATAAGTCAAATGGCGACTTTTGTTTCATCAAAATTAAACAATGAAAATATTACCAATGAAAAAAAAATTACCGTTGAAAAGACAAATGCCTTACTCATTCCAAAGCTAGTATTTTATGCAGCAATTAATCTGTTGACTGGTATTGCATGAAAAATTCTGAATATGATATGAACTGAAGATGTGTTTGTTTTTCTACTGTGTACTTCATAAGGGAATGTAGTTGAGGAATCTGACTAAGACTGCAACCTAAGTTTAAAAAAAAAAAAAAAATGTTACTTCATTCTTTATTGCAGATCAAGTCGCAACACTGTGCTATTTGCATGAACAAATAATTTTTTTCATTTGCCCAAAACGGCATACCATTTGCGGAATTTGTTTCTTTCATTTGCGGAAATAATTTATATATGGTTCGCGCAAATTTTAGAAACATGATTACCTCTTCCGTGAGCCAGTCAGTGTTAAACATCCATACTAGATTACCTTGCTAGATCTTTACTTGTACTGGCTACATAGTCCAAGACCTTTAATTTTTCACCACCAAGCTTGGCTAAGATAAAATCTACAGCATTGTAGCAGCGTCATGGTGAAGGTTTCCTTAATGACATTATGCATTACCTTTATGAAGTTAACATGTACAGCTTGTTCTAGCTTCAATCGTGGTCCTCACAAAGGGAAATGATAGTATTCCACATGCTTTTGTATGTAGTTTGTGTCTTGAAGCAGAGTAAAGTGAACAGAAGCGGTTTGTAATGTTAATTCTTTAGACCATGGATACCGCACAACTTTTGTAAGAACTTTTGGCAGCACTTAAATACTCCAACAATAAAACGGTCTGTTGCAGAACAAAAACATTTCAGGTTCTTGCTAC
The DNA here is from genome assembly GCA_945859785.2 of Tridacna gigas. Lineage (NCBI taxonomy): Eukaryota > Metazoa > Mollusca > Bivalvia > Cardiida > Cardiidae > Tridacna > Tridacna gigas. Next base: position 60,668,933 of record OX244028.2, read on the forward strand.
ATGAAAAAACTACTATTCCTTTGATAAGATTTTAACGTGACACTTGCTAATTTGCTATATTGTGCTTTTTAAATACTGAACTGTTAAATGTACGTGCGCTAATGAAAGGGTAGTTTTTCCCGCCTTTAATCAACATGTAATTAATTTTTCGTTTTTCTGCAAATGAAATTCGCCCAGTTGGCTATTGGACATATTATCATTGATCCATAAATTAAGACTTGTAAAACTGATTAGAAAAGAACAGTCACTAGTAGATATGATAAAACTCGATCTGGGCCAATACCCCTTATGCCGCATAATCGCGTTACGCAATACGATAAAACTTACCAAATAAACCAAATGTTAAATAATGCTGAGGTACTTATACAAATCCAACAATCTTATGCATTTAGTTAGCCCTTATCCTCTGTCACTCCCATTATCAATTTCATGTAACACGCACGCATTTAAGCCGCATGCTCATAAAATTATCACCCTCATTAAACTTACGCAAAACCAAATAACAAGCTTCATAAAACAAAATGTCTTAACCTCTATCTTAATCCTTTTACCTTTAATTCAATTATTATATCATTTCAATCCCTTATGTAGTAGATGAAAAATTTTCGAAAAAAAAAAATTTCATCATCACGCGTCATTGCTTCAGATACTGAGTTACTGAGTTACTCAGAGATACTGAGATACTGAGTTACTGAGTTACTGAGATACTGAGATACTGAGTTACTGAGTTGCTCAAGACAAACTCTTACATCAGTTAATCACTTAACCCCCCCCCCCATCAACCAACGCGTCATTGCTTTTAATAATCATTGCTTCAGATAATCATTGCTTCAGATACTGAGTTACTCAGAGATACCGAGATATTGAGTCAATGAGATACTGAGTTACTCAGAGTTACTGAGTTACTGAGATACTGAGATACTGAGTTACTGAGTTGCTCTAGACAAACTCTTACATCAGTTAATTGCTTAACCTCCCCATCAACCAACGCGTCATGCAATGGCTAGCCAGTTTATGAGTTAGTGGGTGGGTTGGGATTATGGTAAATTAAAAAAAAATTTTTATTTTTTTGTTTTATTAACAAATAAAAATTTTTATTATTTTTTAGTCTTGCCCCTATGCTTCATCGGTCAGCTTATAATGACCCCATGATAATGTTCTATAACTACCATCCAAGAGTATCAAACCCTTTTTATCATCTTCAAAGCTTAATGCTATTTTATTCATTTTTATAGTGGTTAATTCATGATGTTTACTTTTTATTCCTCCCATAGTTACACAAAAATCTTTTTTAGTATCCAAACACTCCTTATAAGTTTTAAATTTTAGTTCATTTTTAATCACAGACTTTTTAACTCCTTTACATTTTTTAGTTTCTGTTTTCTCATTATATACCATATTACCATCTTTATCTTTTTTAACAGGTTTATCATAATTAAATTTACCATCTTCATTGGTTAAAGCATTACCATTTTTATCTTTTCTTAAGATAAATTTTTTCATAGCATAAGTTTTTGCTCCTGGACTTACAAATCCAGTTAAAAGATCTCCTTCCATTTCATCCTTAAATTTACCTAACACATTACAATTTTTATCACTATACAATGGATGATTTTTCGGATAATTGCTAAAGTCAAACAAATCATTGGCATCCTCTTTTAAATCTTCATACAAATCTTCAGTTTCTATTTTTAAAACATAACTATCAGTATCAGTATAGCACATAAATACTTTATCTTCACCAAATTTATTTTTAAAATAGTTATAATAATCTTCTAACATAGGTGTTTTGCTAATATCGAGTATACTTACTCCTAAATAAATTGGCTTATCATATTTAATCCATGTTTTTTTCATATGAACAGCAACCAAATTTTCATCAAATATAGTATGATTTTGAAAGTTATGTTTTGCTGTTAACTTTTTAAATCGTTCACTATTTTCACCATTAACTAATTCTATGTTTACTCTATTTCTTATATTTTCCATTGTTTTACCAAAAACAGAATTCATTGCTAACTTCCATAAATTATCTAAAAATTTATTTTTATCCTTTTTTGCCTGTGTTCTTAAATTTACACACTTATCAACATATTTTTTAATAGCGGTACTCTCTTGATATTTAATTCCACGATGTATTTTTTTAATTTTTAATCCTAATCTCTGGTAAGTCTTTAAAGCTTCATGATGAAGTATATATTTTTCTTTATCATTTAAGTTTGGTATTAACTTTTCTACTTTACTTACCTTTAATCTTTCTGCCGCTAAAGGCATTTCATTATGTAAATCATGTAACTCTTTAGGATACTCCAGATCAACCTCCAGGGTACACGGATATTTTTCCCAGTTATTTAATTCTTCATCTGTCATCCACTTAAAATAGTTTACAGGTAAAGGCTTACTCATGGCCCAAGGATAAAGACTGTTTTTATCAATATAAAACCCATATATACTAGGTTTAGTTGAATCATACTCATCACCCATATACTTATTGTTTGCTTCAAAATGTCTAATACTTGTCATGCAAACACCACCCCTTTTTGATGCTTCATAAAAGTTAAGCATATTAATATCAGTAAGTTTTTCTAATTTTATTTCGCTTACCTTAAGCATAGCATCCCATCCAAATCCAGGAAGAGTATAATACCAAGCAGGATCTAAGTCAAATTCTTTATGCAAAGAAAATCTAAAGTTTTCCATAACATCAGCTAAAAGTACAACATCTGTTTCATTGTATAGTTGTAAATAATCAGACATAGTTTTGCAACCAAAAACATCCCACACTTTTAATGCGTGTGCCAAATCTTTTTCTTCAATTCCTTCTCCATTTAAGCTTGAATAAAATTCTTCTATAGGTGGTAGTTGTGTTTCTTTTAACTTATCAAAACTATCCATCCATTCATAAGGAAAGATACCCTTTCTACTTAACAATTTTAATTTTTCTTCTGTATAACCACCACGATGATTTTCTAAATAATACTTTAAATTTTTAAAATTTTTATCTTTTAAATTTTCTACAATTTTTTCTAAACTACTAGCTAAAAACTTAAAACTATCAAGAAATCTTAACTTAATATGTTTATTTCCTACCATAAGATGTTTTGTAAAACTAATATATTTTTCTTCTGTGTTGGGTAAACAATCAATTCTACCACTAGTTTTACCAAGATACTTAATAAAAATATGTGCATCATAACCAGATAAATTATGAAAGATAACAGGTATAAAATCTGGAACTTTTGCCTTAAGATTACATTCATTATGTGCGGCTCCTCTATAATTACCAGTAAAATGACAATGATCTCTTACTTTATAATTTTTATGCGTAAATTCACCACCACATATCCAACAATTTACTTCATTTTTATGTTTTCTAACTTTATCTTCAGTTAAATTTTCTATTTTTACTGGGTTTTTATAAAATTCTTTATAAAGTTGTTTAGCATCCTTAGTTAAAGTATCTATAAAATGTTTTTCGCTATCTTTACCAACATGTCCTCTTAATACTGGTTTTAAAACTTTTCTATCAAAACTACAAATTAAATAGTTATAACTAACAGGTATATGCTTTTGTGTTTCAATAGTATTACTTTTTTGTTGTGGTTCTATTTTTTGTAATATACATTCAAAATCAGCAATAACAACAAATGGTACCATAATTTTTCTACAATAGTTTTTAAACTTTATTAAAATTTCGTCAGGGTTTTCAGGATCAAACTTAGGCATTATTATATCAACTCCATCATGATCTTCACAACGCTCCATATGCTTTTTTAAAAGTTTTTCACTTCCAAAATGATTCATACAAAGCATACAATACTCAACATTATTATTAGAGGCAGTTTGTGTTCTAAGTAAAGCATTAATATTTTTTATTAAAACATAATGTGATTTTTCTTCTTCATCTTCAACATATAACAAATTTATATGATTTTCATTTAAACTTTTTATAGCTCTAATACGTTTGATTTTTTCCTTACCTTCTACTATCCCAAAAACATTAACGCTAATTGTTTGATTTTGCCTTTCAAACTTATCTATATCCTGTAAAGAAACAGGATAATTAATTCCTTTCATATTTAAGCTATTTTTCTTTGATTTTAAATTAGCAATTCTTTCAGGGTGATTATCTGTTGGATTTAAATGTCTTAAAATACAATCTGTAAAACATTCATCATTCTCACTTTTCATATTAATACATGCCTTTTTGTTTTCAATCCACTTTGGTAAAGGTAACCATCCACCTGCTCTTAATGGATCATAAATAACATTATGCAACTTTAAATGAACCACACTAACAAAATCCCACCCACTACCACTTGAAACAAAATTAACAAAATTTTCTAAAATTCTATTTACCATTTCATAGTATAATTCTATTACATTTGTTCCTTGTAAATTAATCTCATAATCCTTACCTTCACCATCTTTGTCTTTAGAAGAAAAATTAGCCTCTACTATTTGTTCATTATTACCTTCTTCTCTTCTCATAATACACTGAAGATTTAATTTTACTTTTTGACCACGCATGCTATTTAAAAGATTTATAATTGATGAATGTGTTAGTTCTAAAAACTCTTGTGGTGTAGCAACAGGTATTCCTTCTATTTTATGTTCAGTTGCATATTCTTTTAAGGCAGATCTACTTTTTATTACGTTTATCTTATCCAATTTATCATATATACTTTTTATTTTATTTTTTAAAGCATTAAGTTCTGGTGTTATACTTGGTTGTTCTACTCTTACATTTTCTAAACTCCTTAGCAAATCATTAACTGAAGTAGTTTGTTGCCTGGTTGGTCTTTGTCTTGGTGGTATATAGGGCGTTGGTTGTAATATTGGTGCATCAATGGTATCTAGGTCTCTATCTAATATTGAGGGTCCCGTATTAATCAAAAGAGTTATTAGTTCATCACGTCTAAGCCTTGAGTATCTTCTTAATCCCCTTTCCCTTGCTAAATTTCTTAATCCATCTACATTATATCTATCAAATTGACGATCCATTTTTTTTTTAAATAAAAAATTCTTTCCTTAAGTCAAATTTTATTATTTTTTCATAAATAATAAAATTAAAGAATATCAATTCTATATTTACCATTCCATACTCTACCATTCCAGTTTTCAATCGTTTGTGGACATTTATCAATAAACTTACTAGCCTTGTAAATTGATGGAAACTCTTTCACCTCTTCAGTTTCAACATCCTTTAAGGTAACCCTTTTAGGGTTTTTAGCAATATCCTTTAATCTATCATAATTAGGAATTTTTTTTAAAAATTTTTTTTCTTCCTCTTCAGGATACAAACCATGCTCTTTTAACACATCAATATACTTTTTCTTGTTCCAATAGGAATACCACTTAATATTGTTATCTGTTAATATTTTCTTAAAATCATCAACCTTTTTCATTTTATTTAAGTAAAAAATTACTTAATATACTACACTCATCTTATTCCCATCACTCTGGAAGTTAATTAGTCTATCACTAAGTAAAACTGCATAAGCTATAGTATTTGCTGGAACACCTGGATTTGCGCTAAATGTTGCTTTAATGTGAATATCAGTTACAGAATACTTAAGCCTTTCACTTTGTTTAGATAAATCAAACACATACAAAGGAAAGAGAGTTTTATAATCTGAAGGAGTAATATTAGGGTTTGATACCAATTCATCCATATTATAAAATTTCTTTCTAAAAGAGGAAGCTTCACTATATATTCTACTAAATAGATTAGTGCTAAAATTTATAAAATGTTCATAAGCAGGGTATTTTTTTGAACCTAACATTACATATATATTATTTACATTTAAGTTGTCAAATATAGCTGGGTTTTGATTTTGATTATTACTTTTATCAGTTTGAAAACCAACAATTAAAAATCGTGGCACTTCAGGAGATGATTTAGATGATAACCTCCAAGTAAATGCCGTTGTTTGTGGAACCGCAATACTATCACTTTGTATCATTCTATACCCAACTGGGAATTTTTCTTTCTTCTCGATAAGTTTAAAAAGTTCTAGCCTGTTTCCATCTTCAGGCTCAACATGTGGCATAAACCAAGATACTTTATCTATTCTAACTAAACCAGGGTCATTTAATACTGGCGGACCAGCTTGCCTTGCTGCTCTAAAAATTGCATCATTATCATTATTTCTTGTTAAGGTTAAAGTTTGTTTCATACCATATAAAACTTTGTTGTAATCTTCACAAAAACCAAATATATGTTTCAATGGTATCCTAAAACTAAATGATCCTTTATCATTGTTAACTATATTAGCATCACCTGTGCCTAAAATATAATCTCTTCTAATTTTAAAACCCACATTGCCATCTTCAGCTTCTGTACTAGTGTCTTTATACCACAATTGATTTAGCCCCTGTGATTTAGAAAAGTCATCGGGATATTTTAACAGTCCTAGCATTGTAGTAGTTTGACCAGGATAATTAATGCTTTCTATCTCTTGTCCGCTAAGTTGATATCTAATATTTTTAAACAAATACATCAGCCCATTATTTGTTAAGGTTACCAAATCACCAGCATTAGTTGAATCATATGCACTTCTATCTGTTTTCATTAATTTACCATTAATCTCAAGATATGACTCGGAAGGATGATAAAAAATATCTTGAGTTTCAATATCAATCCTAATATTTCCTCCAGGGTTGTTACAATTGGTTCCTGTAATAGGAAGATATTCATAATATTCATATTCATTAATACTATCGTCTTTAAAAATCGGTGCTTTAATATTTAAAATATCCATTTTATTATTTGCAATTATAATTTTAAATCAAATTATAATTGTTTAAATTAATTTGCCCATAGTTGAGGGAATGACCTGTTTTCATCATTTACATACACACCCTTTAGTTTAATATTTTTAATTTTTTCTACTGAAAGGTTTTTTTTTCATTTTTAGATAAATTCTATTTCCGTAAAGTATGGTTACCTTAGACATATTATTTTTTTTTAGATATTGATTTATATCTTCTTCAAATTCCTTAATGATATCAGCTTTTTCAGGTGACAATTTTAAAACAACCTTTTTATAATCATAATTTGTATCACTGCTATCTAATACTTCACAATCTTCATCAAGTTTTAAATTAGCATAAAGGATACTAACCTTTTTTGTATTGTATTTTTCATAATGCGTTAAATTAAATTTTAGATTAGTCATTCTTTTTATTTAATGTAATAATTTACTTAACTTAAATTTATAATACTTTAACTCCACCACCCTTACTATTTAATTTCTTAACTAAATCTTGAATAGCAATGGCACTACCATCTATTAAGGTATTAACATTTTGCATTACAGGTTGAGTTGTTGTAGTAGGCTTTTGTGCATATTTTTCTATAATCTTTTTAGATTTTGGTGTTAAAGCCTTTTGAACTAACTTTTTACCTGCATCAACTGCTGCACTCTTTCCAACCTCTAATGCTTTCTTTGCTCCTTCCTTAGCTACACTCTTACCAACATCAACTGCTGAAGATGCAATTTGTTTAGCTGCGCTGCTTGTAAAGAGTTTTGTAAGAAAATTAGCTAAAGTATCAAATACTCCTGCTCCTCCATAAGCATAACTTCTTTTAAATCCTCTCTTTTGTGATGTAATCATTTTTATATTATAGACATTAATTTTTTATAAGTTTTTGTATTTAAAACACGTTGTCTTTTTAATTCATCACAAATACTTACCAGCTCATTTCTTACACCTGTATGACCGGCTCCTTTACTTGCCATTAAGAGATCTAATCTTTCTATTAGTGCGTTAGGGTCAGATGGGATAATGGTGGTTCCTCCACCTTTTTTAATACTATTCCAAATGTTTTTAAGTATTTTTCTCCACTTAGGCATCAACATTTGATCAACAGGTTTATGATTAAATTCTAATGGGTTGTTATTGCGATAAAGAGCATTAGTTTTTATCATTATTTCCTTATAAAATTCTTTATCAACGTCACTATATTTTGTTTTGTCTGGGTTTTTAGCAACAATTAATTCCCACAAACCAGGTGTACCAATTTCATAATGGTCTCCCCCAACTAAGACAAAGTAATCACCGCTAATATTAACTTCTTTATCACCAATATATAATGCTCCATCATTTTCATAAAACCCAAACGTTGTATCAACTTTATCTTTATTCTCATATCTTTTTAACTGTTTTTTTGCAATATTTCCAAGAAAATTTGGCATATTTTCACCTTTTTCTTCACTTTCTATTATAATACTATTTATTTCATCAGGGTTTAATTTTTCTTTATCATATGCTAATACGGAAGGAAAACCTTTTAATTTAATAAAACTTTCTATTTTTGTTACTCCTTTTTTAATATGACCTAGTTCTCCTGTAATTTCCTCTGATGTTTTTTTCTGTGTTTCTGTAACAGGTTTAAAAAACCCAAAAAGTTGTTGTTGATATTTAAGTTTGCCTTCTTTCTCTGCAAGCTGATTATCATGAATTCTTTTCTTCAGTGCAAGAAATTCTTTTACTGTTTGTTCCCTTTTTAAAGGGTCTCGGATCTTCAAAAATGACATTTTTTAAAAGTAAAAAAAATTTTTTAATTTGTGTTATCAATCTCACATGCACAAGAACATTTAAACTTGGGTGGTTTTAGTTTTATTCTTAATGGCGTCCATTGTTTCTTTCTACTAGTCTCCTGAATTCCTCTCGAGCTTCTATTCGTCCCTTCTCTATTAAACTCTCCGATTCCTCTAGCTTGCTTTTTTTCTTTGACTTACTTCTAATTTCTTCCTTCATTTGTTTGTATTTTTCCAATTCTTCCATAATTAAAGTAAATTCAGAATGATCAATTTCATTGTCTGATATTGCTTTTGATATATGCGTAAGTAGTGTATTTAACTTTGAATCTGCCAACATTTTAATCTGAAGATGTTTTTCAGATTTTGTTCTGCTTTTTCTAACCACAAACTTACTCACTAATGCGGCTAACCCAACAACTAAAGCACAACCTTCTAGAACCATAGTTGCAGGTATCGCTACTACGGTTGATAGTAAAGCGATTCCCCCTGCTCCGGCACCTAGTGCTATAACGGTTAGTCCAGCTTCTACATTGTCCACATTCTTACTAATCTTTAAATACTTTTTACTTAGTTGCTCTCTTTCCTTAACTTCATTTTCCAGAAAATCCTGTATCTCTGATATCTTTTTAAGTCTGAATGATTGGCCATTGTCTTCTGCTGATAGTATTGGCTGTATTGATGGCGCATTTGGTATATTTCGTTCTTCTGGTAACTCTGGATAAATCTTTTCTTTTAGTTCCATTTTATTAACAGCAACTTATTTTTAAATAGAATAGTAAAGACGACACAAAAATTCACCTTCATTAATTTTTACTAACTTTTTTGAGTTGTTTGTAATTGTTGTAACCATGTCATCCACTTCTTCTAATGTAACTTCATTTGTAATAGATATTTGATTAAGTTTTAGAGCATAAGATAGAGAAACTAAAACAAAACCTTTACTCATATTAAAACCCATACCTAAAGCCATCGTTCTTGTTTTACCTCCTTCTAATACTAATGGTTGTTGAGTAAAAATATCCCATGAAACAGAATTAACTTTTTTAGCTGGATACTTACCTTCAACAGGTTTCCAAAAAATAGTTTTTGGTTGAACTATTTTATGATATCCATTTTTATTTCCATTTCCAAATTTATGTACATTCATATTTTTTTAATTTATAATATTGCTCCTAATATAGGAATATTAGCAAATGGGCTATTAGGTCCTAAAAGAAGACCTTTTCCATCATAAATTTTTCCACCTTGTTTTAAATACAATCCATCACCAACGGAACTCAATCCTTTACCTTTGTATGGTTTAAGATATAAACCTTCACCACCAGTTTCAACTTGACATACACAGCCACCTTTCTTAAGATATAATCCATTACCCATTGCTTTTTGAACTCCTGAAGAAGCTAGACCAGATAACGCACCAACTCCTATAGCAGGTAAAACGGTTCTTGCTAATGTTGGTAAAACTGATGAAGCTAAACCCGCCAACAAAGGTAAAAATCCGCCCGCTACCCTCATATTGTGTTTAAGTTGTCTAGGAGACATTCTAAACGTTGCTCCCTTTCCACCTTTATAAGCTTTTGTAAGTTTATTTACTTGTGAATTGGTTAATGCTATTACATCATTACCATGTATATCCTCATGCTTTAAACGAATACTTGCTGGAGCTTTGTTTCTAAAAGCATGTAAAATTTTTTCCTTTTGTCCGTCTGATATATTTATTTTAGCGTTGATATAGTTTGTCATTTTTATATTATCTTGCCTCTCTTATATGAAATCTAATTGTTAAATTTTCCCCTCTTAGATTAAGTAATGTTCCATCTTGGTCTGTAATTGATACATTTAAATCATGTATTTCATTTAATGTTAGGGGAAGATAAACAAGGTTTACCGGGTTTTCTATTATTTTATACCCTGGTGATACATTAGGAAAAAAACTGTAAATCGTATTTCTTTGTGAACCATTAACATAACTACCTGAAATTAAGTCAATATTAACTAACAAGCTATTAATACTAAGAATATTTACTACATTTTCTGATTCATGAAATCCTTGTAGATATTTTGCTCTATTAAATCCTAATACTTTTCCGATACTTCTACCTTGGTTAAAATCAACCTGATATCCATTTTCAACATAAAGAATTGATTTTAAAGTATTAGTGTTTGCGGAAATATTAATATAATATTCTTCATTAACTAGGTCATAATGTCCCCTTTTCCTCATTTCTTGATGTATTGTATCATTAATATCAACTAAATCATAAGATCCCTCTGGTAATTTTAGTTTTACCCATGTTGCACCATTGTCAGGTGAATAAACAAATGTGTTGTTGCTTTTATCAATATTAGGAAATGAATAGTAAGTTTCAAGGTTAACCAACGCTATTTCATATTCTTTATCTTGGTCTAATTTAAGTGGAGGAGTAAATCTTGTTTTAAACTCTGTTTTGTTATCGCTTACGATAATTTGAAATGATGTTTTATGGTTAGTGTTTTTTACTATCTTTTCAAGTAATTCTACTTCCATTTTATAATTTGTAAAATATATTTTTAAAATGAAAATATATTTTTAATGGTAATCCTTGTAATCTCGTGGTATGTAAAAGTTGTCAAAACCACATCTATATTTTCCATCATTACGGTTCTTAGTTAAATCAATCACAACAAAACCATGTGGTTTTTCCCAACAGTTTTTACAAAAATTGATAAACTCTGTTTTAGTCATATCATCCCCAACATGATCGCTATAAATATGATTAAGATTTTTTAAGTCTTGTCTAAACAGGCATATTAAGTTAGCATTTTCTCTAATAGTTTGACGAGGTAATCTAAAATAATTTTGTGCTAGATAAAAACAATCAGCGTTACTATGTCTACCCCTTACATAATAGTTTTCACACTTGTTTTGCCTTTCTAAAAGTAAGTCATCAAATATCATTAAGTTTTTATTTGATGCATTTAAATCTCTTGGGTCAGGAACATCACTAGCATATTCAAAAAATTCACAATTGATATCAGATTTTTCCTTAATTGTTTTTGCCCATTCTTCAACTAATGCAGTAGGTGAAATATTTCGGTTTTGAACTTCATCTTTAAGTGAGAACAACCTTAATATGTATTCTTTTGGTATTTTTTCTTCAAAGGCTTTTTTAAGTATGCGATATTCTGGTTGAAACAAACTTTTTCCAAAAACGCATAAGTTGTTATAATCTAACCAATCAGGTCTTAACAAAAGGTTAAGTAAAAGTGTAGTTTTACCACATCCTGATTTACCTACTATTAAACCTCTGATGCTCCTAGGTAAAAGGGGGTGATTAAATCTTTTTGCTAACGCTTCATTCCATGATAAATTAACAATATCCATATTTTATATTAAAAATTTTATTTTAATATATAAAAAATGTATTGCTTTAAATGTAAAAAGAAAACTGATACTACAGATATAGAGTATGTGGTAAGTAAAAATGGTAAAAATATGGCACGAGGAAAATGCGTTAATTGTGGTACCGTGAAAACACAATTTATTAAACAACAAGAAGGTGGTTCGTTGTTAAACAAAGCAATCAATAACTTACCTGTTGAAATGCATTTACCTGGTCATAATTTTACTGGCCCTGGTACAAAGTTAAAGAGAAGATTAAATCCTGACTTAACACCTAAAGATTGGTCAAAGCCTGTAAATCGCGTTGATAAAGCAGCATATCATCATGACATTTGTTATCTTAAGCATAATGATACTAAAACACGTAATGATGTGTGTGATGCTAATATGCTTAAAGAGTTAAAGGGTATCTATAATCCAACTATTAAGGAAAGAATGGAAAGAGGATTAGTTTCCACATTGATAGGAACCAAGAAAAGATTTGGTATGGGTGTGAGTAAAAAAAAAAATATTCACTAGCAGAAGAATTACATAAACCTGTAAAAAGAAAATTTAAGAAAAGGAGAGTTAGAGTAAATGGTAACAATAAGATATGGGCCGCAGATTTAGTAGATATGCAAGCATTCTCTAAACTTAATCGTGGAGTAAAATTTCTTCTTGCTGTCATTGATATCTTTTCAAAATATGGATGGTTAATACCATTAAAGGATAAAACAGGAAAATCTGTTTCTGTTGCACTGAAGAGCATTTTTAAGGAAAGAAAGCCTGAAAAAATGTGGGTTGATAAAGGTAAAGAGTTTTATAACAAAGATGTTAAAGATTTGGTTGAATTGTATTCTACTGAAAATGAGGAAAAATCAAGCATTGTTGAGAGATGGATTAGAACAATGAAAGAAAAAATGTGGAAGTATTTCTCTGCTCACTCAACAAATGTATATATTGATGTATTACAAAATCTTGTTAAGGAATACAACAACACGAGGCATTCTTCTATTAAGATGACACCAATTGAAGCAAGTAAGAAGAAGAATGAAAATAAAGTTTGGACAACATTGTATCCTGATTATGATCAAGTAAGGGAGGATATCAAACCAAAGTTTTCTGTTGGAGACAAAGTAAGGATAAGTAAAAAGAAAAAGACTTTTGAAAAAGGTTATACTACGAGATGGACTGAAGAGGTTTTTACAGTTTCAGAAGTAAAACATACATCACCTGTAACATATAAAATTAAAGATTTAAATGGTGAAGAAATAAAAGGTAGCTTTTATGAACCTGAACTACAAAAAACGAATCAAGAGGTGTATAGGATAGAAAAGGTTATTAAAAAGGGAAAAAAGAAATCTCTTGTAAAGTGGAAAGGTTATTCTAATGAGTTTAATTCATGGGTTGATAATAGTGCTATTATAAATATTTAAATATATAAAAAATGAAAGATATTACAATTGATAATGTAACTTTAAAAAATAAACCTTTAAGTAATTTTGAACTAAATGATGCTGCAAAAAAATTAAAATTAAAAAATTTTAGAGGAACATTTTTAAGAGATACCCTACCAAAAAAGAATAAAAAAAATGAATGCGGTATATTAAACCTTGATGACTCTGGTGGTCCCGGTACTCATTGGGTTGCATGGTTTAAAGATGGAAAAAGAAAAATTTATTTTGATAGTTATGGTATTCAACCACCTAATGAAATTATAGATTATTTAAAACAACCTATATACTACAATACTGATCAATTACAACATGCGGGTGAAGTATTTTGCGGTCATTTATGTTTGTTTATTCTTAAAGAGTTATGTGATGATAATGAATTTCAAAATGTTTTAAATAAACTTTTTTAGTAATATATTAAAAAACGATGCCTGTTGATAAATTTGGAAGAATGGATGATGTTAAAACAAGTGGTGATGGTGGTGTGTCACTTGCTTACATTACTAACAACTTTTTACGTAAAGATGGAACAACCACTGTTACCGGTTCTATAAATATGAATGGCAACACATTTACGAGGGTTAGTAATCCAGTAAATCCACAAGACGTTGCGACAAAGGATTATGTTGATAATACAGCAGGGGGAAACCATGAATCACCACTATTAAAAGAAAATGGAAATTTTATTGCTACTGCTCCATTCAATATGGGTTTTAAAAAAATACATAATCTACATGACCCTGAAGAACCGCATGATGCTGCTACAAGAAGTTATGTGGATAAGGTTAGTAGAGAAAGTGTCATTGTTAAACGTAATGATGGAAGATTTGTTGCTACAGGAAATATAGATATGAGGAATTATGGGTTAGTTAATGTTCTGTCACCTGCTGAACCTGATGATGTAGCAACAAAGGGGTATGTTGATAGTCAATCCTCACCATTTTTGTATAACCCTATTGATAACTTTTATACTGCAATAGGAGAAATATCTATGGGTAACCGGCGAATTCATTTTGTTGCTCCTCCAATTGAAAATAGCCATGCAGCGAATAAGCTTTACGTAGATAGCGTTATTGAGATGGCTACCGCAGGTGAAAAGACTTTAACAAAAAACCAAGACGGGTCTTTTTCAGTGGCTGGTAAAATAGATATGGGTGGTAACTCAATTACTGGTTTACCAAATCCAATAAATCTTAACGCTGCTGCTAATAAAAATTATGTTGATAATGGTGGTGCCATTGTAAAAAATCCAAATGGAAGCTTTACAGCTATATCTGATGTAGATCTTCAAGGTTTTTCTATAAAAAACGCTGCGATACCTGTAGATGAGGGAGATTTAGTAACAAAATCCTATGTGGATGAAAGGGTATCGCTTCATAAAACAATTATAAGCGTTTGTGCCGAGGAGCAGGGTCCTTTAACAGACGGCCAATATGAGTTTTCTTTTGGTAATGGGAGTGCCGGAGTAAGTCATGGGATGGGGGGTTATTGTATGTCTGCTCCTGGTAGAATTATAAGAGGGACTTTAATGGTTGTTAAGGGAACCGGTATTCTAAAAGAAGAGGCAAAAGTTAATATAGTCGTAAATGGAGTTGAACAGATTGACTACTCTATAATAAAAAAGAAAGGAGAAGGTTGTAGTTGTGTAGTTTTCCCACAGCCTTTAGAAATAGACCAATGTGATGTTATAAACTTTATAACAAGAACAAATAATCCTAATGCTAAAAATGCATATTTAACAATACTGATAGAGTTAGACTTGTAATAGTTAAATATTTAACCCAGTAAAAGGGTTAAATATTAATAATATTAGTAAATAATAAACTACCAATGATAGCTATTGCTTCAATTTTACTCACTATCACTCTTCTATATGAAATCTTTTTTCTTATGGTTGGGTATTTTTTAACCATGTTATTAACTTCATCTAAAATATTATTAATATAAGAAACTATCATTAACTTCATTTTTTTATTTTTATCCTCTCCTTTAGGTTTAGGGATGCGAATATAATTTAATGTATTATAAAGGACCGTATTGGAAACATCACCGGAAGTTAATTTTTCTTCAATACAATCTACAATCTCCTTAGCAAGTTTATCAAGATCTTTAGTATTTTTTTTTTTTATTTCATTTTGTCTATTATAACAAACATACGCTTCATTTTTAAAGGTTGTGGTTTTTCCTTTGTCCATCTTTGTAAACTGTAGGAATCTATAAATTTTAATTCAAAATTTATAGATTATATAAACTTAAAGTTTATGCTATATTCTTCAATATCGTTAATACAACTTTCTAAAAAACTGTGTTCATTTGGACAATCTATAAATCTTTGTTTAAAGAGAGATAGCAAATTGGTTAAATCTTTACTGTAAAAACAATGTTTAACGCGTATGTTGTTACCACCAGCATAAAATGTTATGTTTAAAGTATCTTCTTTAGGTTGTTCATAAAACATTTTACTGCAGTAATAGTAGATATCACTAAACCATCTTGGGTTTTTATAAGGCATTAGACCGGTTCCATTTGTGTAAATGATTTTGTTTGTGTTTATAGGATAAATATTGGATTTATCCTTAAGTAGGTCACTTAACTTATGTTTAAAATCAGGCTCTAGTTCTAGCATTTTATTTTATGAAAATTTTTGTTTAATATTCTATTTCTGCTATTTCATCTATGATGTCTTCTTTAATTTTCTCATATTCTTCTTCCACCACAGCTTTCAACTGTTGTTCTGGTACCGTGATACCCTCTTTCTCTTTCAACAAAAGATTTTTTAGTTTTTCATAAATTTCATCCTCTTTCTTTTCTAAATATGATCTTATTCTGGCTAGGGTTTCTCTTTTAAAATCACCATAAGCATTGCAAAACTGTTCATCCATTTTAGATATGCGACAATCTGTTGAAAAGGGATTATAGTCTTCATCTTCGTTATAGCTGCTGCTAATATTTAGATCTTCATATCTAGGAGAATTAGGATTTATATCAACCGGTGGTGTTTCTTCTGCGTCAATTCTATCAATGTTTATTAAACCGTTTTCTAGTTCTTCTCTTTCGGATATTAGATGATCTAGACAGAAACATTCGTCTCCAAATTCACAATTTTTATCAAACCATTCTTGCATTACACCACCGTATATGCTATGGGTTAGGTAGTAAGTATAATTATTTATTTTTTTATAAAACTTTTCTAGTTCTCTATATTCTTTTATCACATTTACCACGTGTTTGTATTCTTCATCCTCTACGGAAAATACTTCACATGCTCTGTTTGTTATTTCTTTAAATAACTCATATTTATGACTAATATCCTCAAATGCTCTTAATTGAAATTGGTCTATTACCCATTTGTCTTTTACAGTTTTACTTGCTTCAATTTCTTTCTTAAATTTTTCCATATTTTATATATCTCTGGTTCTTTAACTAACTATGTTTGCTGAAAACGTTTTAAGTTAATTTCAATTTTTTATTTCTATCAAAAGGAATAAAAAATTTAAAATTTTTTTTTTAAAAAAATATTATTTTATTGTTCTAGATCATCTATATTTATATATTCATATTTCACATCTCCATATTCGTTGTGGAAAATTCCAACAATTTCTCCATATGTTCCATCAAAATTTTTTCTTAACATTACTCCATCTTCTCTATCGATTGTCCATCCTTCATCATCACTAAAACTATATGTTAAAAATTCGTTGTATGCTATATCTAGTAAATTTTCTTTTTCTGCTTTATAATCTTCAATAGTTTTATTACTTTTTTTCTTTGTTTCAACATAAAATTTTAGTTTGTCTTTAAACAGTCTTACAAATCTATCAACAGTAATATCTACTTTATCTTCTTCAACATCGTTTTCATGAAAGTACCATAGAAGATCGTTTTCTACTATTGATTCTTGTAAGCCTTTTAGTTCTAAAAGAATGCAGGGAACCAGGTCGGCTAGTTCTTGTTCTAGCCTTTCTTGTATTTTATCTCTAACATCTAGTGTTTGGTTGTTATCAGTTGAAAATTCCTGTAAGTCTGTCATCTTACCTACTGTCTCTGCGCGATCTTTTACCTTAAAATCAATTTTTTTTTCACCATAATCCCAACCCACCCACTAACTCATAAACTGGCTAGCCATTGCATGACGCGTTGGTTGATGGGGAGGTTAAGCAATTAACTGATGTAAGAGTTTGTCTAGAGCAACTCAGTAACTCAGTATCTCAGTATCTCAGTAACTCAGTAACTCTGAGTAACTCAGTATCTCATTGACTCAATATCTCGGTATCTCTGAGTAACTCAGTATCTGAAGCAATGATTATCTGAAGCAATGATTATTAAAAGCAATGACGCGTTGGTTGATGGGGGGGGGGGGGTTAAGTGATTAACTGATGTAAGAGTTTGTCTTGAGCAACTCAGTAACTCAGTATCTCAGTAACTCAGTATCTCAGTATCTCTGAGTAACTCAGTAACTCAGTATCTGAAGCAATGACGCGTGATGATGAAATTTTTTTTTTTTTCGAAAATTTTTCATCTACTACATAAGGGATTGAAATGATATAATAATTGAATTAAAGGTAAAAGGATTAAGATAGAGGTTAAGACATTTTGTTTTATGAAGCTTGTTATTTGGTTTTGCGTAAGTTTAATGAGGGTGATAATTTTATGAGCATGCGGCTTAAATGCGTGCGTGTTACATGAAATTGATAATGGGAGTGACAGAGGATAAGGGCTAACTAAATGCATAAGATTGTTGGATTTGTATAAGTACCTCAGCATTATTTAACATTTGGTTTATTTGGTAAGTTTTATCGTATTGCGTAACGCGATTATACGGCATAAGGGGTATTGGCCCAGATCGAGTTTTATCATATCTACTGTCACTACTGATAGATATCTGATTGGTAGATCAAAAATGAGTTGTTGTCATATAAATGCACTAATATATGTTCTCTCTCTATTTGTGAAACCATCCCCTGGTAACATCTAAGACTACACCAAACTTGAAGGAATCTGTAGATGAAAATTCGGACTTTGTAAGGATGACATGAATAGAAAATGTTGAGAAAAGTGAAATTGCCCGTTACTGGCAATGTCACTCTTTTCCAACGTGTTATCTACCGTTGTCAGCTGCAGATTGGTCATCTTTAGTCCTATGTTGGAGAGAAAGAAATAAAATAATTACGAGTAATACTTTAAGCTTTACCAGACGAGGAAAATATGGGTTTGTCCAATTTCTAAACACTTGTAGACCACAAGTTAAATGTGCCTCAATTGACAGAATTTGTGAGAGAAAGGTCAGAAAACATTGTCAGAAAAGGAGAAAATGCTGGTTACCAGTTTTGGAAACCTTCTCTTTAACTAATGTCGTTAAAACTTCGGACTGTGTGGTAAAGGGTTAAGTGTCATAATTTTTATTTCGTGCTTTTATGTCTATCCTTGGCCCATTCATTTAAGGCAATACTGAAAGTTAAATATGCAAGCATCATGCAGAAATGATACAGCTCAAGAATGCAATCTCTTAAGCGAAATAAACTGGCAAACGGGATGCGCTGCTCTCTTAATTCGATATCACATGGAGGGCAGAAAAATTTGAGAAATTAAGACTATAAGCATCTTGTTGGAGACGAAGAAATTGTTTGGACAAGAATTTGAGTATCTCAGGGTTTTCAGTGCTTAGTTTCGATTATTGACAGCGTTGTACCTAAATGGGAACTAAAACGTTTTCTTGCTAAGCTTTAACACTTGCTGTTCCAGTGTTCCTGATAAAGACGTAAACCCTTTACCTATTAACCAATGACAAAATTATAGATTTTTTCTGAATTGGATTGGTGCACTGGCCGCGGCGATATAACTGAAATAATGTTGAAAAACACCATACAACCAATCAATCTGAGTTTAAGGCATCTGCAGATGACAGAGTAAACATGTTACAAATGTTCTTTTTTTTTTTTAATCTGATCTATGAAAATACTATGGAAGTAAGAGAACTTGGTCGCAAAATTTTCTGCTTATCTAAAATGTTTTCAAAACGCATTTAAATGTCATGGACGTAAAACATGGAATCGATCATAAACGGTTAAAAAGTGAAATTACAAAGGGAAATCTTGCGAGAATTAGCAGTTTGAGTACTGTAAAAATTCAACTTAATTTGCTTTCTTGCAATCACTTATATAACATAGATGTATTTTGGTTCTGACAAAGCCTCAGATGCGCTACTCACATCTATAGGTGGTTCCACCCCCCACCCCCCGAAATGCATATGCATTGCATATGCACATAATGATGATGTTTTGTCATAACATTGTTTTGCTTTAAACAGATTCGTGTATCAAATGGATTTGATGTATTGCAATTCATTAACTAACAAAAAGAAAAAAAGAAAAAAAAAAACAAAAAAACATTTGAGCTAAGTGAGTGGGGTAAATTAATACGGAATTGCAACAATTAACTTTTTTTTTTTTTTTTTTTTTTTTTTTTTTTTTTTTGATAAAAAAAAAAAAAAAAAAAAACATAGTTTTAGAGCATAATCTTTCCTGCAATAACAGTTTCACAAATAAGGCGAAATAACATCATTTTCCATTGAGTATCTTGCATAAAATGGCACTTTGTTGAAAAAGTAGATGATGTTGGAAAAATTATAGTGGGCCTATTCGAGGGCATTTTTTGACAACTTCCCCACATAATTCAGACTGCAGCTTTTTTCTTGTGCTTACTGAGGTATCACACGAAATGAAAATGACAAAATCATTTCTTTTGCAATTAGTTCCAAGTTTGGTGCTGTTTTCGGGTAGGTTGACTGGCCTAAAATGTGTAAATTTATATAGAATTCCGTGGTGCAAATGACGTTATATGTCACATGATTATAAGATCTATATTTGCTACACAGCTACATTCCAGAAAACACCTGCTAAGCGATGACTTGGTACAGCCTAGAACCGTGCGCATTACGTACGCTATGTACGATCTCTGCCGCACCTAGAATATGAGTGTGCAAAGTATTTAAAGTTTAGAATTAAAAGCTGTGAAGAAGCAACTTGTAAGAATGTGTAAAAAGGCAACGCAACCATTCCAAGTCGTTATAAATTTGTTAAAAAATAATTAGCCGACTGTTGGGAAAAATTTCCTTTGAAGGCTTCCTCTTTCCGATCATAGGTTGAGTGTTGAATTGAAATAAGACTTACAATTAAGGACAGATTGTAAGATTTAGAGGTACTTCTAATGGGTAATTATCAAACAATTTTCACTGAGAATTGTCCACAAATAGAAGCGTGCCGTAGAAAAGACGCCTTGTCGTCGAAGAGTATTTTTCAGCGTGTCCGTGAACTTGTTTAGGTCACGAGGGCTACTTTTAGATATACATGTATACATAATGCGCTATTTTTAGAGATGATGTCTGTGTAAGCGATAGGCTATCGTGTACCCTTGCGTACGAAATGACTGCTTCAAAGGTTTGAACCGTTAAATAGCTCAGTCTTTATAGTCATATTCATTATCACAAAGGCACAATTGTAAGTTAGTTACAAGAGAAAAAACTGGGTTGTTTACCGAATAATTAGAAAACTATGTTTTATCTTGTAAACCGGAACTTGAGACAGGAAGCAGTACAAGGCCGGAAGTATCCTTACGTCACCCCATAGATCAAGATGATAACAATGAGAGCCTGGTTGCTACGCAACCAGGCGACTCAAAAACTATATATGTGTAATATAAAACCGAATGGCTATGGCTTAAATGACGGTGTAATGGATTCAAAAGAACAGAAGAGTTCCACTAAACTATGTTTTAAAATTTAATAATTCAAAACACAGTAAGTTATAATACAAATGATAAATTTCTACTTACACTTCACAGAGTCTAAACAATTCAAACTGTCCTAAACTATCACAATTCCATTGATCCAAAAAACCGAGTAAGTCACGAAGAATAAATAAAATTCCTGGTCTCAAAAGATCTCCAAAAGCTGAGAATCCAAAAATGATAACGACAGCGTATGTTTCAACGGTGATGCCAAGTATCTCATCCTTTTTAAATTTCAGTCACAGTCGCCAGTCTCCACCACGTTTCTCACCACCTTGGGGGCCTTTATATATCACAATTGATAAACTGGTCCCCGTTGTAGATATACATATCACAACTGGTACAGGCAATTGTGTCGTTGCTTTTCATTGGGCTACATGTATTTCAAAGAATAGCCAATCAGAGCATCTTGCACATTTCCAGTTTGGCTGTATCGGTAACATTGCGATTTTTTGCAAAATTTGAAATTGGTAATCGAAATTTTTTTAAAAGAGTATTAGCAGAAATAAACATTAAAATGTGATACCAAAAATACGATTCACTTTATCGCGAGGTCAAAAATATCTGAAAATCTCCTGCTCAGGAAGTGAGAGTGACCTCCCCTGAATCTCTATTTGTCTCGCGACATGGCTGTTCTATAAATACACGGGCAGAATTCTGCCCGTTTTTAGTAGCCTGTGCCGATCCCTATACACTTGCTGTATCAGGGGAGGTAACCATTCTACACAAAGGAGTGCTCCCAGAAACTTCCGGAAGTACATTCGAGAAAAACACAGGGGAATTCCAAATAAACATATACGCTGAATTATGACAATAATAATATCAATTTTTCTTTGAGACCAGGATGACCTATCATACAAACAGTTAAGTACCTATATTACTATTGATTAAAATCATTCGCAAATTACAATTATGAAAATTAATATTCATTCTAGACTATTCTGCATACATCATGCTTTGTAAACAAAACATCGAAAGTACTAGAAATATGTTGACACTGTTACTAAAATTAGAACAATAAACATTAACGCATTACTAGATTATTCGCAAACATTCCGTAATACTTGGTAAATAGAAAGCGACAAACCCTTTACTTTACTTGGATCTCAAACAGCAATCAGTAAAACTAGACAAGAAAATAGTCAAGGAGTGGTTTGTGTATGTATGTTGAAAATGACGATCAATTTATTGAAAAAATACACACATTTCACTGCTGAAGTAGAGCTGTGTGCTATTACAATTTTTGGCCCCAACGAAAATATTGATGTGTGTAACATTCATGTAACTGACAAGAAAAAAATTACAAGAAACAATCTCCAAAATTTATTCAAGTTCAAAGATCCTAATAACAACTCAATAATAGTTGGTGACTTTGGCACCTTATTTGGAATCCTCTAGGTGATATGAGATGTGACAGCGAGTCAGGAGCCTTTCTTGAGTTTCTATCTGAAAAAACGAATAACTGTACTGAATGATGGACAAGTCACCAGAATAAGTCCAAATGAACAATGAGAAAGTGAATTAGATCTGGACATAGTGTCTGCGAAATTACAGTCCTTTAGTGAGTTTAACGTGATAGACAATTGCTTTGGAAGTGACCATTTACCTTTTAATGTACATGTCACATTCCAGAGACATTCCGCTATCAAGGAAACCAAATCGAAGTGAATATTTAGGAGGACTTAGACTGTGGAAAACTGGAATAATTTCAAAAATTATGTGACGCGGAATTTCAAACTGGTAGAGATCCGCACGTACCTGACAATTACATTGAATATTTTGTAAAAAAATTATTACAATAATTTTAAATCAATCTTAGACAAAACAATGACAAAATCTAAAAAATCTAAAAAAGCTCAAGTACCTTGGTGATCAGATGAGTGCACAATGGCAATAAAGAAAAGAAAAAATCATAGAAAAAGAATGCGATCTCGAAACGCTCAGATAGATAAGGATTTATATAAACAGGCTAGAAAAGAGACAGACTACACAATAGGGCAAGCTAAAAGGAAAAGTTCTGCTCAAATATAAATGCAAATAGAAGTTCGAAAGATCTTTGGGACATCCTGATTGACGATGACTTTGTAGCATTTAGGACCCTCCGTGCTCTAGGCATATATGGTATGGACCATGACTTCATGATTTGTAGGAAAGAAACTGTATATAGATGGTCAAGAATACATCTCACCTACTGAGTCATAGAGGCGTCAGAAACGTCCACAGAAATTACAGATTATTTCCTGGAACGTTAATGGGTTAAAACGAAAAATTGATGACTGTGACTTTATAGATTCTTTAGCATCCTTTGATTTGTTGTTTCTGACTGAAACATGGTTATCAGGTAGAGATAGCTATGGCTATAATATAAACGGTGTCGTCTCACATGATATTTACGGGAAAAAACCAAGAAACGCAGACAGGGTTCGTTATGTACAGTGATGATATTTCTCTTTACTGTAAAGAAAATCTCAAAAAAAATTTGACAGTCGTTGAAAGCATTCAAAAAGGCATGTTATGGGTTAAGATTGCCCAAGGCTTACTTTTCTACTGAAGATGTCTATATGTGCTATATATATGTACCCCCTAAGGATTCTTGTGTTGTAGACCAAGACTTTGATCTGTTAGAACAGCTGAAAAATCGATTTATAAAATATGTAGTGAGAAAGGCACGGTTTTTCTTTGTGATGACTTCAGTAGTCGGAAATACTCATGCGATGATTTTATCCTACTGGATAGATAAATGGGTGAGGATGAGCGATCAGATAGTGATCGAGATACAACTTTACACTATAACCAAGATCATGTCATAGACAGAAACGGGCGGTGCTTGTTGGAATTGTGTCAGAAAGGTGGTCTGTCAATAGTAAATGGTCGCATCCAAGGGTAAATTCACTTTTTGTTCTCAGCAGGGTATGAGCACAGTAGATTATATTTTAGCAAATCACATAAACTTTCGAATGATTAAAGATTTTAAGATATTCGATTTTAATGAACACTCCGATCATGCACCGATCCTTTTAAGGCTTAACTGCATGTGGAATGACATTAATGAGCATTTAATGCTTTTATATCAAAGGTATTATCATAATGAGAGAACTTATAGTGTGCTTTTATTGACTCTGAGAAGTGCTTCAACAGTATCAGTCGCTCTTTACTTTGGCAGACACTACTACATGATAACGTTAGCAGTAAATTTGTACATGCGCTTTGACCAGTCTATGTATACATCTGTCCGAACTTGTGTTCGTTATGATTCGGAACTCTCTAACTTCTTGAACTCCCGTGTGGGCTTGAAACAAGGCGATCCAAGCTCCCTCCTGATTTTTATGATGTACATTAATGATTTATTAGACAACATAAACTCTGATCTAGACGAAATCTTCACGCTAAATGAGTTTTTAAAAACTTTTAGTTATCCTTTGCGCCGATGGCCAGATTGTTTTTGCAAAATCAGCCGCGGCTCTCCAATCCATCATTACATGACATTGAAACAGATTTGCGAACTATGGAAATTGAAAATAAATACATCCAAAACTAAAGCGATGATCTTTGAAAAGGGACGCCACATACATCACACATTTTCAGTTTGTAATACAAATATAGAAACACTTACATGGTTCAGGTAGTTAGGTTTAACCTTTTATAGTCAAAGTGCTGTAAGCACTGTAATCGGTTGACACTTAATAACTACAGTTGTTTGAAATCGAAAATCAAATGGTAGATGTTTGAACTATGTATGGAATAAAAAATCCCACACCTTACAAATGAGCCACGTAGGATCCCCCTTTTTAACTGTCTTTTACAAATTAGTAGTTTAGCGGAATGGTTAAAATATATGCTATGTTTGCCAGCCGTCAGCAATACAACGTAAAAAGTATGAGACAATTCTGATCAGAAATACCCATTATCAAGCCTTAGATATCACTCATCGTGAATAGCAGTACCTTCCAACCTTCTAAAAATGTAAAAAAAAAATACAAATATTCTTTTCTGTAACTTTGGCAACTTCGGTAACTGTACTGTAACATTCAAAAGTCGTATGAAATATGCCTGCATTGTGACTTTTGAATTGTTTACTTTTGGCTGCCCGTGGGCCTTTCATTTTTCCATAGTTAACAAGCCATCGTATTCATCTAGACAAACCATCCTACCTAATATTTTTGGGGACCAAATCGTCCAGTCCAAACTTCTGCTGGCAAATTTCTCCTACATTACTTTCAAGGAATGTAGACACCCAATAGCTACCTAACCCTCAACCCTTTACCAAATGATAAAATTGTAGACTTGTCCAAATTGAAAGCATTTTCACATGACTAATCAAATGTAAACCAAATGGTGATTTGAATCGTTGAACGGGTTAAAAAAAGGGGGGAAGAAAATACATAATGGGAAAAGTAGAAAATAGTTGTTACCTGTATTTTCCCCTTTTCCCACAATGTTTTTAACAGCCTTCTTCCTCATTACAAAAGGGATAGTTTGGTTCAGAGTTAAAACACTCAGTTAATATAACGGCCTTTTACTGTCAGAAAAACAATATCCAAACATTACAATTTCATGGTCGTTTTTTTCCCCCATATATATCCCAAACAAACTGACAATTAGATCTAAGATATGAACGTCTGTGATATTGATCTGCATTGTGTTCAAAGGACAGTCTGATCTTGATCTTTTATTGTCTTCAAAAGCGACATATAGCCAGCAAAGGTCATTGTATTTAAGTCATTCTAATAATCTAAAGCGTAACTACAGTAACCTTGTGCTCTTTACCTGAAATCTGGAAGGCAATATGGGGTAGCTGATGAGACAAACATGTTGCTGAGAGTTACACGCTTAGAGCGCTAAATTGGTAAAATAGAAGTGTCTTCGACAAATGCCACAAAAACTGTTATAGAGGGTAAATTCATTCTTATTTCTGAACTGAAAAGATGCATCTTTCTCTCTAAACACTTTGTTTTCAATGGCATTATTATGGAGCCATGTTATAAAAACTGCACATTGCAGTTCATTATTTTTTTTTTAATTCTCGTCCTGTAAATCCAAGGCAGTTTGCGACAAATATATTATTGGAAGCCGGCTCTTGAAGCCGGCTTCCAGTAGGAATGCTTTTTTTATGCACATGGGGAATTTTGGGATACATCATTGCACAACTTTTCCGACATATTCACTCAAATACTTTTGATAGTATGTTGCTATTAAGCTCAAAATTATGCATTTTTTTCGTATGTACTGTTGAGATGAATTTCGAGCATAAAAAGTAAAGATTTCGTATTTATAGATATTTATTTAATAACTGATTAATGATTGACCCCCACAGGCAGCGTAACTCTTCTTAAACTAGTATAGACTGGTTACCTCCCCTGATGCTACTATACGTGTAATACACGATACAACAAGGGACCAGTTTAAAACTAGTAGATTAGCGCAATATTACGCGTTTTTTTTTTTTCCTTGAGCTGTTCACATAAATTGCGAGCATGAAAACTACAGATTTTGTATTTGAACTCTTATTTCTAAAAACGCTCAATAAGATTTTAATCGGTAAAATGGTCCTGTGCCATGCAGAAAATGTACAAATAGCTAAAAGTATTGACCCACGTCAGCCAGTGGGGACTGCACAGGCTAACATGAGTTGATACTTTTTGCAGATGCATTAAACACCCCTTTCACAGAGCATGTCTCAGATTTTTTGTTCCACTGTGTCTATTTTTATCTGTGTGCAATATATTGTATTTTAGCAGGAAAGTTTGTAGGTGTGTAATTAATCTGTTTACTATTGGAAACTTTTTGTAATAACTTTTTTGTAAGAATGTACCTTTGTTGTGACAAGCCTTGCATACTCAAAGCACAATTGAGACTCTAAATCATTGGGCATTTATTTATGAGCCATGCTCTGTGAAAAGGGGGCTTGATGCATTTGCAGAAAGTATTGGCCCAGGTTAGCCTGCACAGTCCGCGCAGGCTAACTTGGACCGACACTTTTTGCTTTGGTAATTTTTCTGCATGTCAAAAACCAGTGTACCTCACGTTTCAGTTGGTTGCTAGACAAAATGGATTTTATGGATCCATAAATATGTGATGACTTGCTTGAATTATGGATGACAGAGGTACATTAAGTCCCCTTTTGCCAGAGCATGTCTCATGTGTTTTGATAACCCTGAGGAAGAAGACTATTGAAATGTAGTTGCAGGAGGACAAAATGCTGGTTACCATCATTTTCTCCTTTTCATACAATGTTTTCTACCCTTTCAAAGGTCTAAAGTAAGGCTGGAAAGGAACTTTTGATGTAGCGTTTAAGGGTATTGCACTTATTTTTGTGGCTTTAGGGCTCCAGCCAAACTTGGGTTTTGCACCTAGTTATAAATGACCTTCGACAGCTTTTGACTGACGTTGTACATCATTGCACTTGAGCCATGCTCTGTGAAAAAGGGTCTTAATGAATCTGTATCAACCCAAGTCAGCCCGCTTGGACTGTGCAGGCTGACCTGGGCTGAAACTTTTCGCTATTGGTAAATTTTCTGTATATTTAAGGACCAGTCTACCTGATGATTAAGTTGATTGTATTAAAAAAGAGGCTACATGTATTGTTGATCCTTAATTATGTGATGGCTTGCTTGGTATCATGGATCACGGAGATGCATTAAACCCCCTTTTGCCAGAGCATGGCTCATTTACATGTTCAACTATTACATTGTAAGGGGGCTATTCAGATTTTCATAGTCAAACCAAACTTGAAAATATTTTATTGCTCAATTTAATAAGGCAATAGCTGACTAAGAATCAAGAAATAAAGCAAGAAGCAAAGGGAAAACAAATTGATGGTACTTCTTCAATGGACTAGTTAAGGCGCTGTCACACTCTAGCGTATAGAGCCAGCGTATGAGGAACGTATCAAATATTTCGAAAAATTGTTTATACTCGCAACTTTTCAGCGTATGAGGTCGATTTTCGGTTAATGACCGTTAGAAAAATGCAGTCCTAGCGTACCGTCAGCATATGAGTAGCGTACACATAGCGTATGTTGGATCATATTTGTAACAAATCATATATGTAACACATTTGTTACGTACATGATCACATTCGTAACAGATAAAGTGTGTTACAAATGTGTTTGTCCGAAATGGGGGTTGACATGAGAAGCATATATGTAACAGGTTTAGTTGTCTATTTGTATTCAAACAATTAACAGCAATAGCAACATCATTATATTCTTTACACTATTGATTTTATTCTCGATTGCAAAACAATAGTTAGCACATTAAGCTAATCGCTCTCGAGACTCACTCCAACTTGAATCAACCTCAGAGAGAGAGAGAGAGAGAGAGGACGTGTGGAATAATGATTTTTTGCCCAAGGTACCAGTGCATCTCGAGCGCGCACGTGAGTGTGTCCAGCAACATCCAAACAGCAAGAAAATTGATCTGCAGATTGGAACTCAAGGCAAAACACACATCATACAGTTTAACTTCCAACAATCTGCGCCTCGTACTGACTGTCGATCAATTGTTGAATAAAAGATAACAAGACAGATTTCTTATCTCAGTCGGCGTTCAACATCATTTGATGACAGGAAATCCCGGGTCTTGGTGCCATATATATTCCGTAACTGTGGTGTGATTCCGTTCACTATGCGCCACATGTTGTTCAGGGTGTAACAGTCTTAAACAGCAGTCACACTGTAGCGTATAACCCAAACGCGCGCCGGGCGTATGGAAACTCTCAATTGTGACTGAAAGTAAGCATTTACGGGACTAGCACTTTTGCTAAACTAGCACCTCCACTGTATACATTTTTCCCACGCGAAGATGGTGACGTCATCGAAAGAGACAATGAAAAGGGTCATTTTCGGCTTGTTTGATGTCGGTTCTTTTCAAGTCAGTTGTTCTTCATAAGCTTCACATATGATTCACAGTTGGAACCAAACGCTCCTCGTGTGCAGAAAGCTCGATTAAAAAGTAAGTTCCAGTTTTATTAATTTCATTCTGTGCTATTGAGAGCAGCCACGATACCGGACATTATATTCATGAATATCCTTTAAAGAGTTGAGGAAATATGGAGCGGACGCGAAAGAGTGACGTCGACCTCACCGCCGATGACGACGATGGACAAAGTGACACAACAAATCAGTATCAAGATATTGGCCCATCTGGTGAATAAAAACCTGCTACAAATGTGTTTCAGATGTAAATATGCATTCTTTTGTACTGTTTTTAAATCAAAATTGACCTGTGACATATGTGATTTCATGTCACATCAAAAACCGGCATCGATCATATTCGTCACAAAATATGTTACATTTATGCTTGATTTCCGAGTCATATATGTAACACATGTTACATATGTGATCATATATGTAACAGGTGTTACATATATGATTTGTTACAAATATGATCCAACAGCGTATGTCAGCGTATGTGATGTGATGTGTTTTTGAGTTGGACGTATACCGACGTATGAGTAACGTATATCAGCGTACCTCCGACATATGAGAAACGTATGCGGAACGTCAGCCTAACGTATGAGGAGCGTACACAGCAGGGGGTATAAAAGGTGGCAGCGCGCGAATTTATTCATTCCACCAGTAGACTTCAAGCTGTCAAGATGCCAAAACGCCGTGCCCAGAAAGTCAAGCCAGCTGATGTTCCTCCTCCCTCTCCACCTGCACCTGGGCCTGCACAAGCACCTGCACCTGCTCCTGCTGCTGCTGATCCTGATCCTGAGCCAGATGTCATCCGTCCTCCTCCTCAGCAAGCTGGTCATTCAGAAGATACTGGTGGTGATACCTCAGATGCAGTGTCAGTCTCTCCAGTTCCCCGGGAGGACTCCAGGGAATCTTCTCCAGCATCCTCACATTTCCCCAGGGCTTCCTCCACATCCTCCAAACACAAAAAGAAGAAGAAGAGGGCCAAAAAGAGTGAATTCAGTTTGAATTTTGCTGAGGAGGACCAGATGTTGGACTTTATCAGACATAATCCTATTCTCTGGAATGTGAAATTGACTGACTATAGGAGGAAGGACAAGAAAGAAAAGTTATGGCAGGAGCAGGCTGAATTAATGGACAGGTCTTCTGACACGTTAGGCATAAGTTGAGTACGTTAGACTGTCGTTAAAACTACCATTATAACGTTAGCCATTCGTTAGACACACGTCAGACACACGTTCATTATACGCTCCTCTAACGCTAGGTTTCCTGACCCATTCAATTTCAACGTATGAGAAGCGTACTCGACGTATGAGTAATGTACCTTCAGAGTACCTCTAGCGTGTTCAGCGTATGAGGAACGTATGATGAGCGTAAAATTCATACGTCGGCATACGCAGAAAATTTTTGTGCATGTTCAAAAAATTTTTTGGCCGTCAACGTACATCAGCGTACACCGACGTACCCCGGCGTACTAGAAACGTATTCCAGCGTACCCCTAGCATGTTTCAGCGTATGCCCAAAAAGTCCATACGTTCCTAATACGCTGGCTCTATACGCTAGAGTGTGACAGCGCCTTTAGCCTCTTAACTCTGTACCCTACAACAGAATTTAGAACTTGTCCAAATTCAAAGCAGTTGCAGATGACAAATCCAATTTGGTTATAATGATGAGATTTGTCTCTAAAATGGTAGAAAGCATTGTAGGAAAAGGAAGAAATGCTTGTGATAAGCATTTTATACTTTTATTGCAATGGTTGCAGAAGCTTTTTTCTTCAGGGTCACAAGAACATATAATTGTTTAGTGAAGGATTAAATCTTTACCACATAATCCCGACTTTTAACGACCCTGAGAAAGAAGCCTTTTGAAAACATTGTTGGAAAAGGAGAAAACGCTGGTAACCAGCATTTTCTCCTTTTCCCACAATGTTTTCTAACCTTTCAGAACAATTGCAATCATTTTAGCCACACTGAAATTGTCGTCTGCAAATGCTTTCAACTTGGACAGGGCTAAAATTTTGGACAGTATTGTCCAAATTCAAAGCAGTTGCAGACGACAAATTAGATTTGGTTATCATGATGAGATTTGGCTGAAATGATAGAAAACATTGTGGAAAAGGAGAAAATGGTTGTGACAAGCATTTTATACTTTTCTCGCAATGGTTTCAGAAGCCTTTTTCTTCAGGGTCATTAATTAGAACATGTAATTGTTTGGTAAAGGCTTTATAGCTTTTGGCTAAAATTTTGTGAAGGCTTGTTGGAATGTCAAGTGATCATGCAATAATATGCATCAGCTACAGCAGAGCTCCAGATAGAGGGAGTGATTTTGATTTAAAAATTGAAAATATTAATCAGTCTCCACTAAACCCCATGTTATGGTACTCATTAGAATCGTCTCATCGAGACGATTCTAATGAGTACCCATAACATAGGGTTTGGAAGGGAAATAATGGATTTAGAATACTATCACTCCCTCTTACCTGGAGGTCTGACTACGGTATGTAGGATCATATTCATGTAAGAATGATAACAGTATTTTGATCTTGTCAAAATAGAGAAAATACCTAATCCAAAATGACCATGCTTTTATCTGAAGACCAAAATTGCACCATTCCTGTTTACTGAATGTAACTGTCCTCTTTCCGAATGCATGCAGGGGAAAAAAGTGAAGTTTATATTAGTGTTTTAAGTCTTTACCACACAATCCCGTGTTTTAACAACCCTGAGAAAGAGGCATTATGGAAACATTGTGGGAAAAGGAGAAAATGCTGGTAACCAGCATTTTCTCCTTTTCCCACAATGTTTTCTAGCCTTTTGAAAACAAATTTCAAATTTTTGAGTCACATCTATTTTGTCGTCTGCAAATGCTTTTAATTTGGACTAGTCTAAAAGTTTGTCGTTTGGTAAAGAGTTAAACAAAAAATAGGATTCACAGCAAAAAAAAAAAGTCTTAATTAGCCACCAAATTGTTGCAGTCGGTAAAATTTTCTACTGGGTCTGTATTCACCAACCATTCTTAAGAACATTCTTAGTCTTATTCTCCAGAATTTTTAATTTAAAAGTAACACAACTTCTGCTAAGCGAGTTATTCCTAAAGCACCTTCCTCATTGATGGTAACAAAAAAATTGCCGGCTTCTTTGATGCTAATGCATCAAAAATTTGTCTTGTTCCTTTCTCTGGATTCATAATGTAGTCTGCATGCGAAAGCTTTTATCAAATCGCCCGACAGGAGACAGCGCTTGCGTTATAACTCTTCTTTCTCTACTTCGTACAGTACTTTGATCTTCAATGACCAAGGGAAGTCACTGCGCCCGACTTGCCAAGAACAAATTGAAAACAAAGAAAAATTTTACAATGATTATGAAGTAATTTGTAGGTCAGGATATCGAAACTGTTGGAAAATTGCGAGATCGGTGATCTTGAAATGGAAGAACCCAGAGAGGTAATTGGAGTGGCATAAGTAAAATGCCTGAAATGATTTTGCATTCTGCAACCGGCTTTGTGTTGGAGAAGTTACATTTATTCGGATATCTCATTCGGATAAGCACTGTACTGCTTTGTTCTTGTTGAGGGATCTACTATTAGGCGTTTGCCTCGCTGATCCGTCTATATATGTAGATATTCTTTCTTCTTTCGGTGCAAAATACAACGGTGAAAATTTGAATAGAATATTCTTCCAATACTTATTTAAAAGTGATTTATGGTGGTCTTGCCTGTTTCGTGGGACTAAATTGATTATTTTAGCTTACACATATCTAAAGGAAGAATTTATTACAAAAATACATTTATCTCAAAAAAAAATAAATAAATTTAAATGCATATTAAACCATAAATTCTGTATGAATCATGCATTTTCAACAGAGACAACATATTTCACCCTTCCATCTTCAGCCGGAAGCTCAATTGGTGCATGGGAAAACATGCCCTCATTTCGTGGCTTTCAATATCTACAGAACAGCTCATAAACAAAACACTGAAGATCATCATGTATACCAAAACTCATCAAAAGCATTAACTACCACAAGAAGGGAATGGCTTGAACAATGAAAATGAACAGTTCTGGGTCAATTATCTTAAGTTTTTGAATCGCGATGAAAAGGATGGATGAGTGTCATGGCGGCCATCAGCCCTCTCGTGATGGCAGAACCAGATTAAAAACAGACATTTTGGTCCCTTCTATCAATCTGTATGCGCCTATGAGGACAGATTAGGAATCGTTTTAAGCACCATTTTATCATAAAACATCTGAAAATATTGAGTGTCTTGATAAAAGGGTTGGAAACATTTTCTCGCTTTAGCGGCAAATGTTCTGGAAAAGGTTTTGTTCATAAGTGACCGAAAGAAATGGGTCACGAAATCCTCTGATCTAATAATAGATCGGAATCTTGTCACATCATTCCAGTATGGTAACATGACTTTTTGGCATCAAGACTATGTCACCTGTGGAAAATTGTTCAGGATTAAAATTAAATATCAGATGGAGAATTTAAATTGGGCACTTATCAGGTTGAAAAAGGTAATAAGAAATTTGTCACTTAAACCGATTATTCCTTTAGAAAAATGCATACTGTCTCGCTTTTGTTGCATTTCATAAATTAGCAGCAGTGACACTATTGTTTACATTCAAATTTGCGGTTCACACAAAACAGTTACGTCATTCACTTCATAGTTCGCAAGAAAACTTGGATTTCGTTTCGGGTTCGAAAACAGGTACTGTGCCCTCGAAAATAGATCAGTCAACCATAAAACTATTTACATTTTTGGCCGAGACAATTTCATCCGGCAGGCTATTCCATGTATCTACAACTCTCTGTGAGAATGATTTCATCCTGGTGTTTGTTCTACATTGCTTTTTAAAAATTTTATATTCAGGTCCTCTAACTTGCACAGTTACTTTTTATCATCAGCAGTTAGAACCCTATTGATTTTGACAAAAATTTGACAATCAGTACAGGGGATTTTCTTCCTTTACTAAGGGGCTGAATTTCAGCCCCATTCCCAATCGCAAAAAGTGTATTTTTTTCCCAATTCCATAAAATAGAATTCCCAATTAGACGCTAGTAAAAGAAAACAAGTCTGATGTATCAGCCAGGGTTTTCACTGACACACAAATTTGCAGGCATTGACCACACTTCAAGCAGGAAATCGACAATCGTCGTATTGTAGGTACGAAACTATTCGGGGGCGAATGAACTATAGACTGCGTCCGTATATTTTCAATCGATTCATGTATAGACTCAATTGTCTGGCTGTAAACCGTTATTGGTTTACACGTCGTAAAAATAGCATGTTAACTTCTTAGCAACCGCCTCGCGTATATGCAGCGAAGCGGAGTTTTGTAAAGCAAAAACAAAGAACCCAGCTCCTATAATAACAAGCTCCTATAATAATAGTCCTGAAACAGGAACATGTTATGAAAAATATCCAACCTAATCTAGACCACGAGTTTTTTCCTCTCAAATTTCAAGCGGTTGTGCTTCCTCTTTGTCTTAGCAAAGTGATCGTCTGATTAATTTGTGAGCAGATCTTGTCGTCGGCCGAAATGGATAATCAAATAAAAAACAAGCTAATTCATTTTGGGACTTTTAAAGTCATCAGTTATGGGTTATAAATTCAAGATGTTAATTAAAGAGCCGGTATCAGTATGGCTGTGGGACTATCGACACACCCGAAGCCATATAACGCAATAATCTAGTGTGAAGTATCCTTTTCACAATTAATTTTTAACAGTTTTTTTTTCTACCTCAGAAAAGGACGATTTATCAGTCTTTCTTTATGTGTCAAAACACACAAAAAATCATTTTCAAAGATTAATCATCATGGAAAAAAACCACGAAAACACATGACAAAACATTGCCAAAAAGACCTCAACCGATCAGAGGCTCTTCAATCTGTCTTGTTTAGCCTTGATAATGACTTCTATTAGCTGACTTGCATTCAAAATAAAACATGAAATAATTCCTCTGTTCATTCACCAGAAAAACAGATATCTTAATAAGAGAATTAAAAAATCCTACTGAACGGGGGTTGGGGGTGTTGTCTTGCAGCTTAGAGACTGGAACTAGTATGAAAGACTACAGAGAAACATCCCAAAAGAAAGAAGTTTGGAGGAAGAAAAAAAAACAGTATTGATTTAGTAGTTTATTGTAAGGTTAAATATGTTTCAAACTTTTTATGTTTTGTCAATATTATTTTCCCAATTTTGACATTTTGTCGATGATTTTTTTCCCGATTTGACCAGGGGCCTTTTCCCAAAATGCCTGGATAAAGCCCCGCAGTATGGGAAAAGTAGCCATTAAAATTTGAAAATTTACATTTCTTGTTTATGCTACAACGACATGGCATATGTTGTCGAATTTTCATGAAACTTGCACAGTTGCTTTATATTGTCAATAGCTTGAACCCTATTGATTTTGAAAAACATTCGACAATCAGTATGGGAAAAGGAGCCATTAAAAGTTGAAAATTTACATTTCTTGTTTACACAATTAAGACCCCATTTTAGATACAATTCTTTTGAAACTTGCAAAGTTTGTTTGTATCATCAAGAGATTGAACTCTATTGAAAATGCTGAAAATCTAGCTGTCACTTTAGGAAAAGCAGCCATTCGAAGACTTAGTATCATTTACTCAACATAGTCCACAATTATTAGTCACATTTCTTTGAAACTTGCAGGGATTGTTTAATACAATGAGTACTGAAACCTTATCAAATTTGGCTGGATTCCAAACTTTTAGTTTTGAGAAATTGTACTTCATTTTTTTTTTCACTATTTGTTCAATTCAACATGCCAACGTGTGCTTTCTTAGTGGGTTCAAGCCCAGTTGCAACAACACCCCCCCCCCCCCTTTTTTTGCGGGGGGGGGGGGGTCTTTTTCCTTTTTGCATCATGAATTTATAATATATGCTAGAAAAAAAGCGAAATCACTGCCAGTAGAGCAATTCAGTTCAGGCCCTCAAGGCCTCTAGTTTGAAACTTGCAAAGATTATTTGTATCATCAAGGGATTGAACTCTATTGAAAATGAAGAAAATCTAGCTGTCACTTTAGGAAAAGCAGCCATCTGAAGACTTAGTATCATTTACTCAACACAGTCCACATTATTAGTCACATTTCTTTGAAACTTGCAGGGATTGTTTAATACAATGAGTACTGAAACCTTATCAAATTTGGCTGGATTCCAAACTTTTGGTTTTCAGAAATTGTACTTCATTTTTTTTTTTCACTATTTGTTCAGTTCAACATGCCTACTTGTGCTTTCTTAGTGGGTTCAAGCCCAGTTGCAACAACCCCCCACCCTTTTTTTTTGTGGGGGGGGTTCTTTTTCCTGTTTGCATCATGAATTTATAATGTATGCTAGAAAAAACGCAAAATAACTGCCAGTAGAGTAAATCAAGCCCTCAAGGGCCGCTAGTTTGGATTGTCCAGCTCATTTCTCTGTGAAATCTTATTGCCATACAGACTTATAATGATTTATGTCTTTTTCAATGCCAATTTAGCACATGAATGATACATTTTTTTATAAAGCCAGTGTGATACAGGGCCATCATGGCCCTCCTGCTGTTTACATATGGCCTATTATGCGGTACAATTTTTCTCTATCTTTCTCAAGGAGCCTATGCACAAGGATATTGTAATGGATGACTTCGAGGATTTTGAAGGTGAGCCAGATGATGAAGACTTTCAGAAAGATGACCCAAATAGACAGACAGATGAACTGGACAAGAGAGCAAGGCATTCATTCACAGGGAGAGGTGTGACCCTGAAGATGTTGATGATAGATGGAGTTATTCATGCAGGAGAATCATTGCTTTCTCTTGATTACCTGGTATATATTTTAACCCTTACAGTGCATTTCACAACTATAGTTGTTTTTGTGGCCAGTGTAGATCAAGGCACAAAACCTGCAGTCTGATTTTTGATCTATACTGTCGGCTCTGCTGAGAAATTCTGGATGAGAGCAATGCTGTAACTGCTATTATTATACCCTCGCAAACGAAGTTTGTGGGGGGTATACTGGAATCAGCCTGTCGGTCGGTCGGTCATGCGGTCGGTCGGGCGGTCGGTCTGTCCGCAAAATCTTGTCCGGACAACTCCTCCTACAGTTTCTGTCAGGTTCACTTTAAACTTGGCAGAAGTGTTCATTAGGAGCTGTAGATGTGCAAGACACACATTTTGTAAAAATTCCATCAAGAATTACTGAGTTATTGCCCCTGATTTGACTTAAAAATGCTTGTCCGGACAACTCCTCCTACAGCTTCTGTCTGATTCACTTTAAACTTGGCAGAAGTGTTCATTAGGAGCTGTAGATGTGCAAGACACACATTTTGTAAAAATTCCATCAAGAATTACTGAGTTATTGCCCCTGATTTGACTTAAAAATGCTTGTCCGGACAACTCCTCCTACAGTTTCTGTCTGAT
This sequence comes from Tridacna gigas, assembly GCA_945859785.2. Classification (NCBI taxonomy): domain Eukaryota; kingdom Metazoa; phylum Mollusca; class Bivalvia; order Cardiida; family Cardiidae; genus Tridacna; species Tridacna gigas. Next base: position 60,706,421 of record OX244028.2, read on the forward strand.
TCACTTTAAACTTGGCAGAAGTGTTCATTAGGAGCTGTAGATGTGCAAGACACACATTTTGTAAAATTTCCATCAAGAATTACTGAGTTATTGCCCCTGATTTGACTTAAAAATGCTTGTCCGGACAACTCCTCCTACAGTTTCTGTCTGATTCACTGTAAACTTGGCATAAGTGTTCATCAGGAGTTGTAGATGTGCAAGACGCATCTTTTGTGAAAATTCTATGAAGAATTAATGAGTTATTGCCCCTGATTCACATTTAAAATGCTTGTCCGGACAACTCCTCCTACAATTTCAGTCCGATTCGCTTTATACTTGGCAGAAGTGTCCATTTGGAGTTGTAGATGTGCAAGACGCAAATTTTGTGAAAATTCCATCAAGAATTACTGAGTTATTGCCCCTGATTTGACTTAAAAATGCTTGTCCGGACAACTCCTCCTACAGTTTCTGTCTGATTCACTTTAAACTTGGCAGAAGTGTTCATTAGGAGCTATAGATGTGCAAGACACACATTTTGTAAAAATTCCATCAATAATTACTGAGTTATTGCCCCTGATTTGACTTAAAAATGCTTGTCCGGACAACTCCTCCTACAGTGTCTGTCTGATTCACTTTAAACTTGGCATAAGTGTTCATTAGGAGCTGTAGATGTGCAAGACACACATTGTGTAAAAATTCCGTCAAGAATTACTGAGTTATTGCCCCTGATTTGACTTAAAAATGCTTGTCCGGACAACTCCTCCTACAGTTTCTGTCTGATTCACTTTAAACTTGGCAGAAGTGTTCATCAGGAGTTGTAGATGTGCAAGACGCATCTTTCGTGAAAATTCTATGAAGAATTACTGAGCTATTGCCCCTGATTCACATTTAAAATGCTTGTCCGGACAACTCCTCCTACAATTTCAGTCCAATTCGCTTTATACTTGGCAGAAGTGTCCATTTGGAGTTGTAGATGTGCAAGACACAAATTTTGTGAAAATTCCATCAAAAATTACTGAGTTATTGCCCCTGATTTGACTTAAAAATGCTTGTCCGGACAACTCCTCCTACAGTTTCTGTCTGATTCACTTTAAGGAGGTCTTTTCTGTCATATGTATAGTTGGCCAACATTATGCGAAAAGGCACCTTTGGACATTTGCAACAAGCGTGGATCCAGACCAGCCGCTGTGTCTCAGACATATTGTCAGATCATGGTCTACACTTTTTTACACTCATTTAGTTTTGTGTCCAATTAAATTGATACTTTGCATAAATATTCACCAGGAGCAGTAGAGGTTCAAGATGCATTTTTCTCAAATGTTTGCCAAATTAATTACCCCTGAATTTACTCAAAACTTCTTGTCCAGAGAACTATTCCTTCACTTTAAGTCTTATTCACTTGATATTTGTCATGATATTCACCAGGAGCAGTAGATGTGCAAAGCACAAATTTCATGAGTGTTGGCCTAATGATTACGGAGTTATTGCCCCTAAATTGACATTGCAGAGTTATTGCCCCTGTGACATGAAATATAGGGGCGGGGGTATTTATCACCTTTAGTGATAGTTATTCTAGTTTATATCTTGTTTCTAGAATGAAAGTGTCCATTAGGTTAATACGGTGCTCTAAGGGTTAAAGCAAAGAGATTTTTCTTTTTACATAGAATTTTGTTGCGAGCTTCAAAATATGATTCTTGATCAAGATCATAGTTAGTATGTAAATATGTATCTAATGTTTCTGTCTTTTGCTTTGTTTAGGTCAAGTTTGATTTTTTTTGACTGTCCTTAACTCTTTGCCAAACGACAGAATTTGTGACTGGTTCATATTGAAAGCATCTACAGACAACAATTTCAGAGTGGTCCAAATGATTAAATTTGTCCTCAATGGGGTAGAAAACATTGTGGGAAAAGGAGAAAATGCTGGTTGCCAGCATTTTCTCCTATTCCCACAATGTTTTGAAAAGCCTTTTTCCCCTGGGTCATTAAAAATCAGGATTGAGTGGTAAAGGGTTAATGCAGAGTGGTGTGTATGATTTCTTATAAATTACTTTTGGCGGACAGAACATATTTACCTTTATTTCATCAACCCCTAACCACACAATCCCAAGTTTTAACAACCCTGAAGTAGACAGCTTTTGAAAAAATTGTGGGAACAGGAGAATATGTTGGTAATCAGCATTTTCTCCTTTTTCCACGATGATTTCTATCCTTTCAAAGACAAATCTGATCATTCACCTTATTGTCTTTAAATGCTTTAAATATGGACAGGTCTAAAATGTTTTTGTGGTGAAGGGTTAAATAGATGAAACAGGTACTATAAGTAAGGAAATATTCTGGTAGAATATCAAAGACAGTAGTTTGCCAACTTCAAGGTTATTTTGATGGGGACAACTGTCCCATAAACTTGCAGAAACGGGGGATAATTCAGACTATCAGACTAATTTGAAAAGGGTAAAAATCCAACTGTGTCAGGACATTTTACTAAGTCAGTGGCACAGTGTCCCAGAATCTGTACAGTCATGTACATATACTTTGGTAAGAATGATTTTTGTCAGGCTATCTTACAAAATATTGGACAGAATAGAGCCAAGATTAGAAGGTGTATATTCTTTAGTCTGATCTTGGTCTACACAGTCCATATAATGGATACAATTGAAGATGATGTTTTTTTCTCCTATCTTTAACAGGGACAGAAATTCACCGCAGACTTGCTACCCAATGGAAGGATCAAGTCTAATGAATTTGATCAAACTTTTCCTTCTCCAAGCTCCTGGGCGATGTATTGTAAAAAACTGGTCAACCCATCCAAACCATCAGGATGTGGTTGGTCTACAGTGAGTGTGCTTCCCTCTTCCTTTTTAGCGGATTTGTATAGTAAATCCACTTACTGTGATGGTCAGACAGGGCCCAAATACTGACATACACAGTTGTGCTCTACTCTTTCTACTTTCAGTTTTAGCTAGTACAACCAAACCTTGCTTTTGTCACTACCATATAGTCCTACAGGTGTAAAGAGTCCTAAATCTAGTACCAGCAGAAAACTGCATCAGGTTGATGGATCAAATTACTACTCCTTAATAAGTAACAGTATATCTTTGACTTTCCTTGCCCTTACTATTCTCACTAATTGATTACATAATAATGAGCCATGCTCTGGTTAAAGGGGATTTAATGCATCTTCATGATGCATTAAACCAAGCAAGTCATCACAAAATTATGGATCCTTAAAAAATATTTTGTCTTACAACCGATTGAATCATGAGGTAGACTGAGCCTTGGGCATGCAGAAAATTTTCCGAAAGCAAAATTCTGTCAAACTCAGCTCAGCCTGTGCAGATTGACCAGGGTGGATACTTTGTTGCAAATGCATTAGACCCATTTTTCACAGAGCATGGCTCATATACATGTATTACATGCAATGAAAATTTTATTTTTCATTCCACCATAATACTGTTCCACAAATCTACTTTTCAGGACTTCGAGTCTGTGATCCTGTCATTTATTATTATTTTTATGATAATTAATCCAATGTCTTCCCATAGGTGGCATTTTTCAAATACAAACTTACTTAATTTGGGCAATCTGACTACAGAACCGGATTTCTTTTCAAGAAGGTGATCTATACAGTGAATTTGTGCATTAACTTTTAATTCAAACGTCTCCTCCTCTGAAATTACATGACCAAACGTAATAGAAATGATCCCTGCCATGGTCCTCTTCAGAATTTATGGAAAGAATTTGATTCCTGTGAAAACTGGGTGCCATGGCATCAAAACTAAAAAAATATTGAAAACCATTAAAAATTGACCACAAGTCACAAGTTTTACATAAGCTAATAGTGAAAAACTTTCAAGATCTTCTTGTTCCTTATCTAGAGATACAGCTGTAATTTTTGTGTCATCTTCTGGCATCGTTTGAGTCAAATTTTTCAAATTAAAGCTCTTGTGTCAAAATTGGCCCCACCCCATTAGTCATAAGTTCAACATGTGCTTAGGGTTACAATTCTGAAAATCTTCTTGTTCCTAAGTATAAATCCTAGAGCTACCAAATTTGAATCGCTTCTGAATTTGTTCAGAATTTAGGCCCTGGGATCTAAATTATATAAGACCAGCTTCAGGGGTCTCACGTTTTACCAGGGGCTTTATAATGAGGAAACTTTGAAAACCTCCTTGTTTATAATCAAATCCAGGCTTTCAAGCGGACCCTACTCCCCCCCCCCCCCCCCCCCCCCCCCCCCCCCCCCCCCCCTTGTCTCCCTACTTTTTTTCTGAAAATGCCCTCCTACTTTTTTATAGGAAAATAGAAAATATTTATTAAAAGGGTAAAAAAGGTGAAAAGCTTTCCATATTGTGATGGAATTCTGTATTTTCAGGGTCCAACCAGGTCATTTTTCCAAATTGTCTAAATAAATCTTGTATCTACGGCATAGTGCAAGTCAACTGATCTCCAGGTGTTATATATCAACAAAGTTTATATCCTGTCTGCATTTCCTTTGAGGCTATACCTGGTCATTTATGGCTTTTGTTTAACATTTGGTAATAGAGTTTCCGTTACATAATCAGATGAGTTTAATGGCTGAGTCTACTTGGAATATTTATAGGAGCATTTCATGCTAGCTACTTAAAAAACATCTCATGATTAGACCAAAACATTTCGGTCAGCCAATAGATGATTATGGGACAGAGAAACTTGTCCTGCATCATAACATGGCTGCCAAGTTAACCCATAAAGCGCTGGAACTGACTTAAGTTGTTTTTGCGGACAGTGTAGATCAAGATCAGACTGCACAGAATGTGCAGTCTGATCTTGGATCTTCACTGTCTGCTAATTTTTTGCACATTCTGGCCAAAACAAGCTTGAAATGACAATATTTCAAATGGTATTTCCTGTTTAAAGAGGTCCATTTTTATTAATTCAGCATACTAAGAGTTAAAATGAAGATTGTCACTGTAAAAACCTCCAGGTTTTAATTCAAAAGAAATTGAAAAGGACATGCAAAATAAATGGGGGTGGGAATGGCTAAATGAAAGAGATTTAGGTGGCAAAGGATATGCATCTGGTTAATAATGCCTCATGTAACTGGACCTGCATTTTTGAAGTGTGCACAAAAACGATCAACTACAGATCAAATGGAAAGAAAGCCTATAGGCCTGCATGCCTGTAAATGTAGAAGATTTTTATGTATAAATGAATGTAAGTTCAAAGGGTTGATTATTAAAAGAACCATGTCCTTGAAAGTATCAATCCTTCTGTTAGCCTGCCTTGGTATGGCACTAGTTTATTGACAAAAACTTAAGTTGAATCTTAACTTAAAAATTGAGAGGGAAAATACATAAAGTCTTTTCGAAATGAGGTTGTCAGGAAAGGGTTTTAACATGAATAAAAAAAGCAATTCTTCTGGAGCTTCCGGGGGCTGCTGGCCAGCTTGACCCCCAGCCAGGGTGTTCACCTGGACCCACCAGGGGCCCTAGCTGTAGTTATATTTCAGAATGTCTGTACTAAAGGCACATTGAGGCAGGTGGGATTCATGGTGATATGGAGCCAACCCTTGTCAAGCCTCACTGTCTCTGTAAGGTTACTCCTATTGCTGTGCTATCAAATCTATCTGAAGACAGATATTGCCAGATGTATAGAGAGCAAGTATATTTACCTGAGGTAGTCATATATGTAACTAGAAAGTAAAAGCTTCACTATCATTGATGAAATACTAGTAGATTGTAAAATCTTCATTATCATTGATGAAAAATATCGTAAGTTCTCTGTAAATATGCCCTACTATCCCTACTTTTTTCTTCCTTATAATCTCCTACTTTTTCACTACTTTTTCAAAAAGTTATCCCTACTTTTTCCCTATTTTTTTGCAGAAGGGCACTTGGAAGCCACTTTTTCCCTACTTTTTTGTAGAAGGGCACTTGGCAGTCACTTTTTCCCTACTTTTTTGCAGAAGGGCACTTGAAAGCCTACATATGGCCTAGACCTCTATTATTTGGCATGTGGTCATATCTTGTGGATCTCAACCAGGATTTAAGAAATTATAACTCCATGGTCAAGAAGTCCTCAAGGTGAGCTTTTGTGATCATGCTGTGTCCGGCGTCCGTCATGCAGTCGTCAGCATTTACCTTGTATGCACTCTGGAGGCCACATTTTCTGCCAAATCCTCATGAAATTTTGTCAGAATGTTTGTCCTGATATTTTGGACAAATTCAGAATTGGATCACATCAGGTCAAAAAGTAGGTCACTGGCCCAAATCTTAGAAAAACCTTGTGTACACTCTAGAGGGTACATTTTCAGCTGTATACTCATGGAGCTCTGTCAGAATGTTTGTCTGGATGAAATCTGGGACAAGTTCAAAATTGGATCACATCAGGTCAAAAGAAAGGTCACTGGCCCAAATCTTAGAAAAGCCTTGTGTGCACTCTAGAGGCCACATTTTCTACCTGATACTCATTTGAATTTGTCGGCATATTTGTCTTGATAAAATCATAGACATGTTCGAAATTGGGTCACTTTTGGTCAAAAAGTAAGTAACTGGGCCAAATCTTAGAAAAACCTTGTTTGCACTTTAGAGGCCATATTTTCAGCTGGATACTCATGAAGCTTGGTCAGAATGTTTATCTGGGTGAAATCTTGGACAACTTCAAAATTGGGTCACATCAGGTCAAAAAGAAGGTCACTGGGCCAAATCTTAGAAAAACTTGGGTGCACTCTAGAGGCCATATTTTCAGCCAATACTCATGAAACTTGGTCAGAGTGTTTGTCTGGTTAAAATCTTGGAAAGTTTGAAGTTAGGTCACGTCGGGTCAAAAAGTAGGTCTCCGGGCCAAATTTAGAAAAACCTTGGGTGCAGTCTAGAAGCCACATTTTCGACCCAATACTCAGGAAACTCAATCAGATCTTTTGTTCTGATGAAATCTCAGACAAGTTCGAAATCGGGTTATGTTGGGCGAAAAAGTAGGTCACTGGGCCAAATCTTGGAAAAACCTTTCATGCACTCTAGAGGCCACATTTTAAGCCTGATACTGCTGAAACTTGATCAGAATATTTGTCTTGATGAAATGTCAGACAAGTTTGAAAGTGGGTCATGTTGGGTCAAAGAGTAGGTCACTGGGCCAAATCTTAGAAAAAACTTGTGTGCACTCAAGAGGCCACATTTACAGCCTGATACTCATGAAACTTGTCAGAATGTTTGTCTTGATGATATCTTGGAAAAGTTTGATATCGATTTACATTGGGTCTAAAAGTACAGTAAAACCCCTCTATTAAGACCACCCGTGGTACTTTTGAAAATTGGTCTTATTAGCGGGGTGGTCTGATTTCCGGGTTTCACCCACCTAGATTTTGAATCAAACCCAGACTATGTGTAGACTAATGTGGATTTAAATTATGTTCCAAGTAATGTATACATATTTTAGTCGGGGAAGCCTATGCCCACACATTTAAATGACAACAAGAAAATTTTCATGTTTATTGTAAAGTTAATATGTGCTTGAATTTTTATGAATAAATTCACATGACAGTGAATGCCCATTCATAATTGCCTATTTAAACTCTTACAGCAAGATATGTACATTAATCAAGAATCTGAACAAAAAGACTACATAATCAAATGTTACTGATAGAACTTGTCATATTCCCTGTTTTAATCTGCTTTTTTTCTTTTTTTATCTTGTGTAGTCTCAACAACTCCTATTCCACGCGCTCATTTTCATTTTTAAACAGAGAATTTCGAATATTATTGAAGAGCCTGACGTTTTTTTTTTTTTTTTTTCCCCATTTTGATTCGAGTTGAATGTTCGAACAGTCCTACTAATCGTCGATCGCAAAGTTGAAGTGTTCACCAGTTCAAAAATCGCATATTCTCTACGATATAAGTATGGCTTTAATGTGTAACAAAAACCAAATAATTATCCCATCCCGATCGCTAGATATTAACCCAAGCGTCTCAAATTACAAAAGCTAGATGTACAAAACAAATCGTAATTACCCAGATGTCGACATGTTTTTCACCCGTGTCAGCAATGTGTGATAAACGCCTGATTACCGAATAAAAGCCGAATTAATCATCACCAATTCATTGGTCATTTGATTATGTAAGGTAACACCTTGATCACTTAACACGATTGTGTTACTGTAGTCAACAGATAAACAAAAGATCGCTAATTGATTGTCTACTCCATCGGACCCAAGAATATTCGTACATGAAGCACGCCTCCAGTTCGCGATTATAGACGCGTGAAAATTAGCTGGTCGTAAAAAAAATGTGAAAATTAGTGGTCGTTTCACGGGGTTAAAATCTATTGGTAATTACTCATTGGTACTGAAAATGGTGGTCGTAATTTCGGAATAGCGGGGTGCCCGTAATTCCGGGGTCGTGGTCATTGATTATGAAGAAGGAAAAATTCCGTTCTGACAAAAATCGTTCGAAATAGCGGGTTGCTCGTATTACCGGGGTGGTCGTGAGGAGAGGTTTTACTGTAGGTCACTGGGCCAGATCTTAGAAAAACCTTATGCGCACTTTCGAGGCCACATTTTCCGCCAGATTCGAAATTCAAAAATAGGTCAATTCGGTCAAAGAGTAGGTCACTAACAATAATGTGTTTTACTTCATCATGGCCAGGATCCTTTCAGCTTTATCAATCCTGGCCCGCCCGGGTAGCTCAGTGGTTAGTGTATCTGACTCATGACCTGGTGGTTACGAGTTTGATACCCAGTTGAGGCAAACTTTCTTTCTGGCGATTTTTCTCTCACCTCTGATTCATGTGGGAAAAGTAGTCAGTGACCTGGGAAAAAAGGTTGTGTCACTACTGATGAAAGAAGGCCAGGAAACACATGCATAGGTGCACTGACTGCTGTGATATGGCCTTAGCTGTTAAAACAGCATTAAACTCTGATAAAAACAAACAATTTATCAATCCTAGATGACCGTACTCAGCTGAGCCCTTTAGGGCCAATGGTCCTCTTGTTTCCTTTTCCCACAATGCTTTATACCCTTCCAAAGACAAATTCTACAATTTGAGCCACATTTGATTTGTCATCTTCAAATGCTTTCAAATTTGACTAGTTAAAAATTTCATCGTTTGGTAAAGAGCTAAGTCAATAAAGTATTGTCTGATATTGGCTAATCTAATAGCTAGCCTTGAAATATAGAATTTAAAGGCCCAGTTGTGGCCAAAGTAAATAATTTGGGTTTTTAATGCATTTAAATGTAAACCATACCATTTAAAGTTATGGAACTTATTTTGAAGTTAGTTGCTGGAAGAAAAACTAATTTTGAAACTAGGTTGCCAAGTCACTCTGTATTTTGTTTCCTTCTTACCAGGTTTAACATTCGTTTTATAAATAGGTGAAATACAAAGGTAGAAAGCTGGATTCATGGAAAGCCTTATGGTTGAAGCAAATCAACTCATCCTCAGCAGGGCTGCAGGATACACAGGTAAGGAAACACCTCTCATACACATTCCATTCTGGATTGTTTAACCGTTCACCAGATAATGACAGGTTTTAATGATCCTGTTGAGGAAGCCTTTTGAAAACGTTTTGGGAAAAGGAGAAAAATCTGGTAACCAGCATCTTCTCCCTTACCCATAAAATTTTCTTTCCTTTCAAAAACAACTCTGACATTTAACTTGATTGTATTGCAAAATAATGCTTTCACTCAATCTTAAAATTTTGTCATGTGAAGATTTAAATTATTTGAGTGTTGTTGGATTTGAAAATTGAATTATTTTCAACGTCTTCACACAAATCCATGTTGTGGGTACTTGTTTGATTTATCTTACCAAAAATAATGTGGATATATGTCAGATACCTTTGTATACCTTTTATAAAACAACACACAATTTAGAGGAAACCAAATTCAAAGCTCTTGAAGGCAATAAATTTAATCATGCTCACAATATGATTTCAATCTTTGAAATGGTAGAAAATTTTGTGGCAAAAAGGAGGAAATGCTGGTTAAAAGCATTTTCTCCTTTTCTCATAATGTTTTCAAAAGCCTTCTTCTTTAGGGTCATACAAACACAGAATTGTTTGGTAAAAGGTTCATTCTATATTTCAGCTGCCTTGTGGCATTTTAATGCAAGATCCTATATCTGATGCAGCAAAGGGTCAGTCTACTAGTGTGCAGTCGGTGTGTTCACCTATCACTCCAGCCATATCTAGTGCTAGTCAGATAAGTGACCAATTGATACCCAATAAGTCAGTGTTTGATGATAACTGTGTTTTAGATCTGACAAAGAAATCCACGGGCCCAGAAACAAAAGTTAGTGAAACACCAGAAAGGTAACAGAATAGTTCATTTATTCATCCCTTACCTTGATCTGTCCATCTGTAACTGACTTAAGTTGAAAGTACTTTACCTTTTTTCTTTGATATTTTTATCAATCCTTTCAAAAACAAATCCCATCATTAAATTCAAATTCAATTCTACCCCACAACAAAAATTTAGTCTAAAAATATTATTGAAAGCATAACTATTTGTTACCCTTCCAAAGACAAATCCTGTCATTTGGGCATATTCAATATGTGATCTACAAAATTCAAGGAGGTCTGTAATTTTTTGTCATTCAGTATAGAGTTCTAAATCAACTTGGGCTACAGGAACACATATAGGACAGTTATCATTTGTTTCCATGTAAGATCAAAATATGAATTTTCGTAGTGAACCCCATAACTAATATTTTCAAGAGCAGCTTAGCCAGTCATGAAAATTTTGAATTTTTATAATCAGAAATGAAATTTTATCTTGATCTTACATCAAAACAAGCAGCTTTCCTCTTTCTTACTAAAAACTGACAAAAAAAAAAACTTTAAGCTGTTCTCAAAGAAAATTTTGAGGTATTGTCAAAGTTCTGTTGCCGGCGTCATGTAATATCTCAATTATCGTGTAAGATTTTTACTTCAAACTTGGGCTATTTGTGTACTACTAAGCCTTGCCAGAATGGCAGATAACTTTCAGCACATTTTTGACACAGTTATATCCCTTTTTAGCTCAGAAAGAGCTTTTGCACTACTAAACTTGTTGGAATTGGAATAAGTGTCCACATTTAAATCAAAGTTTTTTAAGAGCTCACTTTTTCCAAACCATATGATGGATTTGGTTTGGTTCATATATAATGCTAGACATTGGTCCAATTTTCAGCAATATCCGCCCCACACTTCCATGCCCATCATCTTAAGGTCAAGGTCATTGACTTTTATATTTTTCATCAAAGTTTTACATTGAAGTTTCTTGAGAGCTGATATTTTCCTAACTAAATAATGGATTTGCTTCATATTTGACTTGATGAAAGATACAGGTCCAAAGTTTTATTTGGAAGTACCTTGGCCATGTCCATTATCTAATGGTTTTGGTCACAGATTTTTAAGTGTTAAAGTTTATAGAGTTCCTATTTTCCAGACTGAATGATTGCTACACCCAACAAGTAATTTTTCCAGGCAAATGGTGCTGTCTGATTACAGCTCTTGTTCTACTTTAATACAAATTTCCCTGATAAATCACACACAGCCAAGCAATGGCACCCTCAAGCATAATTTTGTGAGAAAACATTACATCTATGAAGACATTTGTTTACCTCATATAGTTTTTGTGTTGTCCATCTGTCTGTTTGTCCGTCTGGACAGATATCTTTTGAAGTCCTTGACGAAATTTGATGAAATTTCATGCATGTGTTAATTGTGATAAACAGCTGATACCCCCCCTTTCTTTTTTAATATATTAAATGCCATGTCATGGAAAAGGGGGGCTTGATGTATATTTCCATTATGGACCAAGATCTCTTGAACTACTGGACAAAATTTTAATTAACTTCTTATTTATATTTTTATCATAAGCCACAGACAAACATTATTTTTTTTTATTTAATGAAATTCCATGTCATGGAAAAAGGGGACTTAATATATATTTCCATTATGGACCAATAACAGTTCGTTAGTCTGTCCAACCAGACAGATATCTTCTAAAATCCTTGATGAAAATTGATGAAACTTTATACATGTGTTCCTAATGACAGTCTGACAAAATTCTTTTTTGTTTTGTTTTTTATTAAATGTTGTGTCATGGAAAAAGGGGGCTTGATGTATATTTCCATTATGGACAAATACATGTATCTCTTTGACTACTGGACAAAATTTTATGAAACTTCATATTTATATTGTTTATCATTAGTCGCAGACAATCATTATTTGTTTTTATTTAATGAAGTGCCATGTCATGAAAAAAGGGGGCTTAATTTATAATTTCATTATGGACCAGTAACAAAAAGGCCACACATACATGCAAAACACAATACCTCTTATATGTTTCTATCAAAAAAGGTCTTTTTCAGCGGGTAATATCATTTCAGCGAAATAACTTGTTATTAATTCAGTGTCAAAACAGCCAAGATACACTGTTGCTTAGTAAGGGATACACCAGTAGAAAGATCGGGCTATAATCTAATGATTCTTTTATCCCCTGAAAAGCATGTAAAAATGTATGTACTGTCTTTCCAGGAAATCTGAACCAGAAATGATGTACATAGAGGAACAGGAAGAAGGTGCATGCACTTATTTTATACAAAAAGACTAATCTCACACTTGACCTTTGGCCATATTTATTTGTTTGTTTGTCTGGTGTTAAAGCCATTTGCAACATTACTTCAGTTATATCACAGAGGGCAGTGCACCTATCCATGCTTAGCTGGAGTTTCTTTTACCAGAGCTTCATGCAACAGTTTGGCTACTTTTCTAAAAGAAGCACCATGGAATCAATGTACAGTAGTAAGAGAGAAATGCACCCTGTTGCAAACAACATTCCTCGAAAAGAATTAGGCCGAGCTTGGGATCAAACCAGAAACCCCTTGCCTTCAAGGCCTGTATATAACAAACTGAGCTTTTTGGATGGGTGGGACTATAGTCGCCAACCATTCTGAACTCACTTTAATTCTTAATTCCAAGACTAACATTGTGATTGGGTGAGACATCTTGTCCAGTGCACCAAATTAGATTTCTAGTTAAAGACTTCAGAATAAGAGCAGGTTTTTGAATTGGTGGTGAAGATGGTGCTTTAATAAATCAGTTTGTTGATGTAATGTAGCATGCAATAATTGTTTAACATCTAATTTCTTTTCTGCATGTCTTTAATCCATTGCTCCACAATCCTGAGTTTTCAGGACCCTGAGTAAATTAGACTTGAAAACATCGTGGGAAAAGGAGAAAATGCTGGTCTACAGCATTTTCTCGTTTTCCCACAATGTTTTCAAAAGACTTTCTCTTCAGGGTCATAAAGGCACTGAATGTGTGGTTTAGGGTTAACATCATACCAGGTGGTGTCTGTGCTTGTGAGATAGAGCGTCGGCCTCGCAACCCTAGAGTCTCGAGTTTGATACCACGGAGTGGGTGTCAACTTTGGGACTTTTCATTTGCCTGCTTATTTGGCAAGTGTGTGTTGTTGTTTCAGAATCGAGAGGGATTAGTATAAGTTGCAGGAATTTGTTTTTCAATTAATGTAAAAAAAAAATATGCTTATATACATAAAACAGATTTTAGCTTCATCCATTTTGACAGTATTTCCAGACAACAAATAAAATGTGGCTCAAAGACTGGGATATGTCTTGGAATATGTCGAAAACATTGTTGGTTTGTTGAGTTTGATTTGTTTGTTTGTTTGTTTGTTTGTACAGTGTTTAACAACATTTTCAATGTTATTTTAGTTATATTATGGTGGCCAGTGCACCTATCATTGCTTTCCTGGAGTTTCTTTTAACAGTACTTGCGCAGTGTTCATCCCAAGCCACTGGCTGCTTATCCACATAACCATCGTAGAAATAAGCAGTGAGAGAGGAATAAATCCTGTGGCAATGACTATCAGCTGTCGTTTGAAAACAATTTGCCAAGCTGGGTTTCAAACCAGCAACCCCCTGGTTTCAAATCCTGTACATTACCAACTGTGCTCCTGGGCTCAGCTAAAATATTGTGGCAAATGGAGTAAATACTGTTTACGAGTATTTCCTCCTTTCCCCACAATATTTTCAAAAGCCATCTTCCTCAAGGTCGCAAAAACACAGAATTCTTTCGTAAAGTGTTAACCTAAAAACCTGTATAAGCAATTCTGTATTTTGCAGCTTTAAATCTTTCCATGAAAGACACAGGCAGTAAGAAAGTTCAGCCGACTCCACAAGTGCCAGTTAAACAAGAGATTAAGACAGATACAATAGAACCTTTAAGATGTGGGAAAGTTCCTATTAAACATGCCTCCTTACCCTATAGAAGTGTTCTCATGTAAGTGTGTTGTTGTTTTACCTTTTATCAAACAATCTTTTTTTTATGACCCTGAGGAATAAAGGTTTTGAGGATGTAATGGGAAATGGAAAAATTGCTGGTTACTAGTATTTTCTCCATTTACCACAATGCTTTCTAAGCTTTCATGGTGTTGAACCTGGATTTATTTGCTTATGCAGACAGTATAGATATATATATATATGTATAAAAAACTCTTAACAATTAGTATAAGAAAAGTAGCCATTTAAATTTGAAAATTTCCATTTCTTGTTGATGCCATAATGTCTGCATTTGTGGTCAGATTTTCAAACTTGCACAGTTTGTTTATCTCATCAATAGCTTGAACCCTATTGATTTTGAAAAAAACTGACAATCAGTATGGAAAAAGTAGCCCTTTAAAGTTGAAAATTTCATTTCTTGTTTACGCAATAAAGTCGGCATTTGTAATCAGATTTTCATGAAACTGGCACAGTTGCAGTGTATATTCAATACCTTGAACCCTATTGTTTTTGAAAAGAATCCAAAAATCGGTATGGGAAAAGTAGCCATTTAAATTTGAAAATTTACATTTCTTGTTCATGCGATAAAGTCAGCATTTGTCATCAAATTTTCATGAAACTTGCAAAGTTGCTTTATATCATCAGTTGCTTGAAGCCTATTGGTTTTGAAGAAAATTTGACAATCTGTATGGGAAAAGTAGCTGTTCAAAGTTGAAAATTTACATTTCTTGCTTACGCAATTAAGTCCGCATATTTTGTGTAATTGAAATTGATTTATCTGCATTGACTGAGAATGTCCATTTCAAATCAGCCATGCTCTGTGAAAAGGGGTTTAATGCATCTTTAAGGAGTATTGGCACAGGTCAGCCAGTGCAGTCCACACAGGCTGACCTGAGTTGAAACTTTTTCCTTTTGGTAAATATTCTGCATGTCAAGGACCATTCTACCACTGGATTGAGTCTGTTGTGAGACTAAACAGATTCTATCCGTACTGATGTGATGACTTGCTTTGTATATTGGATTACGGAGATGCATTAAACCCCCTTTTGACAGAGCATGGCTCATTGATTAGCGCTAGAGAGGCTATTAACCCAGCTGAGCATGTCAGATTGAGACTTTATTTTCTTAACCAAAAATCAACATCAGTTATACATATAGTTCAAGTTTTGGCAACAGATTCATTTATGAAAGTGGATGTGTGAATGTCCGTAGTCTTTCATCCATCCTGAACCATGTAAACATGGTGACTTAGACATCAGCGTGCATGCGTATTAACTCACAGAGTGTTAAAAAGAGAGTTTTTTATTCATCCTGAGCCATGTAATCATGATTATTTAGTGCTTGTCAGCCAAATTAAACATCAACATGCATTTGTTTAACTCACAGAGTGTAAAAAGGTTGGCGACAAAAAAAGAAGGCTGGCTGCCATATATACTGTCAAAGGTAATTGCCAATCAGTAGGCCACTAAGTCAGTCCTCGTTTCTGTAATACAGAAGGGCATTCAATGGATGAAGCTTTTACATTTATCAAAAAATACAAATTTCAGGCAAATCATTTTCTAATAATATTTTAATGGGAACTCTTTTTCGTCAAATTACTCAATTCACTCTATGTTTTGTTGTTCTAAAATTATAACAGGATCCTATTTTCACCTTTCATTCAGTAATATTTTTAACAGAGGGAAAAGCATTTATCAGTTTAAAGATTTTTATTTTCTTTCCAGAGACCAAAATCAGCTGGTTGATTGTGAAACTTTCTCTAACTTAGAGAAGGCTCAACCTTACACAGTGTCGATGTCAACAAACTCCTTATTACTACTGGTATGTGAAAGTATAACCTTACTTACTGTACAGGTCAGGATGGGGGATGGAATTTTATAAGATTCTAAAAATATAATTACATCTTTCATTACTTAGTTAAAGCTTGTAGCTGTTACTCATGAAAAATATCTCAATCAGACAGTTCTAATTAGTACCCACAGCATAGGTTTTAGTTAAGAACTGAAGAAAAATCACTCTTACAACCCTAAATCTCTCCCAGAATCTGATTGTCTGGCTCAGTGTCCTGGCAGCACTTGTCACATGGTAGTTTCATTAACTCTCTTACGACACAACAAAATTCTAGACTTGTCGGAATTGAATGCAATGGAAAATGAGAGATTAAATGTGGTAATGATAAGAATTGCCTATAAAAGTGCAGAAATTTTATCCTTTTTCCGAAATATTTTCAAAAGCCTCCTGCCTCAGGGTTGTTTAGGATTGTGTGGTAAAGGGTCAAGTAAGGTTTAGTAGAATTCCATACTGTTGAAACCTTGGAAAGACATGAATAACTGAGATGTTACTGTGATTTGACTGAAACACATGTACTGCTGAAAGAGACATAAAAACCCTATTCAAACAAAGGAACTACTTTCCACAACTCAAAGACTTAATATTTATGAGAGGAAAACATTTTATCTTGATCAAGGGGACTTGCTAACAAGTAAGTAGGTATAGCTCTAATGATAGGATTAGTCCTTGGTAGGGTAGAAAACATTGTGGATCAAGAAAAAAATACTAAAGGATAAAAAATGTTGTAGGATAGAAAACATTTTTGGGTAAAGGAGAAAGTGCTTTTTTCCAGCATTTGTTCCTTTTCCCGCAATGTTTTTTACACACCTTTATTTGCAGGGTCACAGGGTCAACTGAATCTATGATTGTTTGGTAAAGGTTTAAGAGCTACTAATAGTTGGTTCTACACGTTTTCTTTTGCTTGAATGTTTCAGGACTTCCATTGTCATTTGACCACAAGTGAAGTTGTTGGTTACTTAGGAGGTAAATGGGACCAAAGTACACAGCGTATGTATTCAATCATGTTGCTGATTAGACAGAGCTATTCTTATGCAATCAGCATTTTCTGCACACTTATGTCTATTTGGTTCAGTGAACTTAAGCAAAAACATTATCTGGTGATTTACCTTATGTACTCTGCGGAGACCCTTAAGCACATTCTATAGCATACAAGACTTGAGAACAGGGGGTCACTAGTTAGAATTCCCAGCTCAACCAATTCTTTTCTAAGGATTGATGATAGTTATTGCAACAGGATCCATTCCTCTTTCACCAATAATCATTGTTTTGACGATGGTCTTGTGGGAAAGCAGCCAGTGGCTTGGAAAGAATATTGTGTAATGTACTGGTGGAAGAAACTCCAGAAAAGCATGGATAAGTGCACTGGCCGCCACAATGTTACTGAAACAAGTGCACCACGTGAGGGTGCCAATGCTCGGCTGCTG
Source organism: Tridacna gigas (assembly GCA_945859785.2). NCBI lineage: Eukaryota > Metazoa > Mollusca > Bivalvia > Cardiida > Cardiidae > Tridacna > Tridacna gigas. The sequence goes on from OX244028.2 coordinate 60,723,934, forward strand.
ATGCTTGATTTTCAGTAAAAATTCTAAGTCAAAAAAGGGGCATAATTTTGTCAAAAATACTCTGGTGGTTACCTGCCCATGTTGTATAGGTTTCCCTTTTGATAATTAACAACTTATCCAAGTTTGAAGTAAATATCTTCAGTAATAACAGAGATATAATAAAATGTCAGAGTTTCCGCATGACAACGTAGACAACACCAGGGCTAGAACAAAACTTTGACGTTTTATTCGAAAAACAGCTGAGCTAATAATTTTGAAATATATGTAAGACACCATTCAGTCAATCAACCGCAGATACTCCACTATGTCTCGGAAATCGGAAGTTCCTGGTGTGAATCTCATGATAAGCTGTGGGATCAATCTTTGGAACTATCCATGTAAGGGAGCAAGTACTAGTTAAGGTTTCCGGGAACCTATCATAGAAGTTGATTAATTTAAGTCAAGGAATTTATTTGTCAGCTGATTTAAAATAAGTTTAAACAAAGGAACCCTTAGCCTGTACTTCAAGTTCATAGATATAGGATTGAATACCTCAGAGAAACAGACCAATCAAATGAAATTCTGCAAAAACAACTGTCTGTGTATCTCGAAGCCCTGTCTAATATATTGCTTAATGTAATACTGATTTGTTAACCCTTCACCTGACAGTCCTATATTTTAACAAGGCTCAGGAAGGTAACTTTCGAAAACATTGTGGGAAAAGGAGAAAATGCTGGTAACCAGAATTTCTCCTTTCCCTACAATGTTTTCTACCCTTTCACAGATAAATCCAATCATTTTAGCAACATTTAAGTTGTTGTCTGCAAAAGCATCTAATAAGGACAATTTTAAAATTTGGTCTTATGGTAAAGAGTTAATGGGGCTTATTTAGTTTTTTAGTTTTAAATCAAGATTTCTTGTGAAATACCAACAAATACAGCTGCATATATTTTTCTTTGCAATCATATAAACATTACAATTACATTCAATGAAAAGGTGCTACTTTGGAGGTTTAAATACGGGGATGGTCATTTTGCAGTCGGTGATACTTTGTATTTTTATTACATCAGATATGACGTCATCATTTGACGTCAATTTGAGTGTGAATCCTCATAAGTAACATGTGTTATTGATCTTGAAACATTCCCACAAGTCTCTGTGAAAAAGTAGCGTTAAATCTAAAAATACCTTGTGAGGCTACATAGCCCATTATGGGAATACCATTGAAAAATATTAATATCTTACTTTTTTAGCTCACCTGAGCACAACGTGCTCAAGGGGAGCTTTTAGGATCACGCTGTGTCCGTTGTGCATCGTGCGTCGTCCGTCGTGCGGCATCAACAATTCTTTAAACATCTTCTCCTCCTAAACCACTGGGCCAATTTGGACCAAACTTGGCAGGAATGTCTCTTTAAAAATTGTTCATAGAATTTGATTCCATCAAAAACTGGTTGCCATGGCAACCAAATGGAATTTTCTAAGCAATTCTTTAAAAATCTTCTCCTCTTTAACCGCTGATCAGATTTTGAAATAATTTCACAGAGATGTTCCTTGGGTGACCCCTATCAAAAACTGTTCACGAAATTTTGATCCGTCGAAAAACATTGCTCTGGTGACTGGGGGCTACTTGCACTATACGGATATGTGGAAATTCTTAAAAATTCTTCTTCTCTGAAACGGCTGGTCAGATTTTGAAATAATTTCACAGAGATGTTGTTTGGGTGACCCTTTTCAAAAACTGTTTGCGAAATTTTGATTCGTCATGAAACCTTGTTTTTTCATTGCTGTGTCATGGAAAAAGGGGTGCTTGACGTATATTTTCATTGTGGACCAATATCTCTTTAACTACAGGACAAAATGTCATGAAACTTCATCTTTATATTGTTTATTACAAGCCACAGACAACAGTTATTTGTTTTTATTTCATGAAATGGCATGTCATGAAAAAAGGGGGCTAAATGTTTAATTTTATCATGGACCAATGACCATCTGTTTGTCCGTCTTTCAGGACAGATATCTTGTAAAATCCTTGACAAAAACTAATAGAAATTCCTACAGGTGTTCTTTGCCTTTTTGATATCAAATACGGTCTCATAGGAAAAAGGGGCTTCATGTATATTTCTGTTAAGGATCAATATACATGTATCTTCAACTCAAAATCCTGGACAAAAATTTGTGAAACTTCATAGTCCACCAATATCATTATTTTAGCTTTTTTGATTAAATGTCGTGTCATTGAAAAAGGGGGCTTCACATATATTTTCATTATGGATTAATATCTCTTTAACTACAGGACAAAATGTTATGAAACTTCATCTTTATGTTGTTTATCACAAGCCACAGACAGTGGTTAAGCCTGTTTGTTAGCTCACCTGAGCACAAAGTGCTGGGTGAGGTATTGTGATTCGTCATTGTCTGGCGTCGGTCTTTCCACAATTCCTTTAAACATCTTCTTCTCCTAAACCAATCATGTTGAAACTTGACAGGCATGTTCCTTGGGTGAAGTTCTACCAGAGTTGTTAAAAGAATTGAATTAACCCTTTAACTCCAGGGGTCACAATTTTGGGCAAAATCGTATATAGAGCAAACTTTAAAATGTTTTTGTCTGAAACTAGAAGGCCTAGAGCTTTGATATTTGGTATGTGGCATCTCCTTGTGGACTTCTACCAATTTTGTTCAAATGATGCCCCTGAGTCAAAACAGGACATAGAGGTATATAGAATGAACTTTATAAGTCTTGTTCTATTTAACCCTTTACCACACAATCCCAAGTTTTAACGCCTGTGAGAAATAAGGCTCTTGAAAATATTGTGGGAAAAAGAGGAAATACTTGTAACCAGTATGTTTTCCTTTTTATACACCCGAAGGGTCGTATTATGTTATACCCCCGGTCGTCCGTCCGTCCGTCTGTCCGTCCGTCCGTTAGCAATTTCTTGTGTGCGCAACTCCTCCTACAGTTTCCATCAGAATTATTTGAAACTTGCCACAATGAATCTCCATGATGTCTAGTTGTGCACCTGACTCTTAGAATTTGGATCGCTGTTTGCATTCTAAAATTATCTGCCCTTGATTTCTGAAATAACCAACTTTTCACTTTGAATTTTTGTTCAGGCCATAACTTCCATACCATAAAAGGTATCAACTTGAAACTACATACACTGATAGAACACATTATGGAGAAAAGCAGTGCACAAGAACCATAACTCTGCTGCTCTTGTTTTTTGAGTTATTGTCCTTTGTTAATGTTCAGTTTGAATTTTTGTCCAGGCCATAACTTCCAAACTATAAAAGCTATTAACTTGGAACTTCATACACTGATAGAACACATTATGGAGAAGTGCAGTGCACATGAACCATAACTCTGCCACCTTTATTTATTGAGTTATTGCCCTTTGTTAATTTTCAGTTTGAATTTTTGTCCAGGCTATAACTTCCAAACCTTAAAACCCATCATCTTGAAACTTCAAAGACTAATAGAACACAGTATGAAGAAGTGCACTGCACAAGAACCATAACTCTGCCATCCTTCTTTTTGAGTTATTGCCCTTTGTTAGTTTTCACTTTGAATTCTTGTCTGGATCATAATTTCTAAATTATAAAAGCTATGATCTTGAACCTTCAAAGACCGATAGAACACCTTGTGGAGAAGAGCAATTCACAAAAATTGTAACTGTACCACCCTTATTTTTTTAGTTATTGCCCTTTAATATTTTTCACATTAGATTTTTGTTTTGGCCAGATCTTCCAAACTATAAAAGCTATCAATTTGAAACAATATACACTGATAGAACAGGTTGTGGAGAAGTGCAGTAAACAAGAACCATAACTCTGTCACTCTAAGTTTTTGAGTAATTGCCCTTTAATAACTTCATTTTGAATTTTTGTCCTGGCTACATCTTCCAAACTAGAAAAGCTATCAACTTGAAACTTCATACACTGACAGAACACATTATGGAGAAGTGTCATGCACAAGAACCATAACTCTGATACCCTTATTTTTTTAGTTATTGACCTTTATTTATTTTTAAATTTTTACTTTGAATTTTTGTATGGGCCGTAACTTCCAAACTATAAAAGCTCTCATCTTGAAACTTCAAACACTGATAGCAGTAGAGGGTTAAATGCTTTTTTTTCCTTCAATAAATCATTGCAGACAATCAAGTCTTACTTTCTTTATCATGGAGAATAACTACTCTTCATTCACGGCCCATCCTTCATTTCAACTCATTTCACTGACAAGCCCCTTCAGGCGTATATGCGCTGCTCTGCGAAGCTCTTGTTCCACAGTGTTTTCCACCCAACCAAAATCAAATTTAAATTTTTGAGTCACATTTATTTTGTTGTCAGCAAATGGTTTGAATTTGGACAAGTCTTAACCCTTTAAGCGCCTTTCAGTACCATAGTTGCCTTTGTGTCCAGTGTAGATCAAGATCAGACTGCACAAAATGTGCAGTCCGATGATTGATTTATACTGTCTGCTTTGTTGAAACACTGCAGACAAAAGGCACCCACTCAGTTGTTATCATCTTGGACTCATTCTGGAATGAAAATGGCCTTTGGGTTTAAGGGTTAAATTTTGTTGTTTGTTAATGATTTGAGCCAAGCCTGTTAGCTCATTACCTACAGGGCTAGCTATGCTGGGATGTCAAGTTTAAATCTCAGCTGGGCCAAGTACTGGTAACCAGCATTTTTAGCTCACCTGAGCACAACGTGCTCAAGGGAGGCTTTTAGGATCACCCGGTGTCCGTCGTTCGTCGTGCGTCGTTTGTCGTGCGTCGTCAACAATTCTTTAAACATCAATTCCTCCTAAACAACGGGGCCAATTTGGACCAAACTTGGCTGGATTGTTTCTTGGGAGGTCCTGTTTAAAAAGTGTTCACAAAATTTGATTCCATCAAAAACTCTGGTTGCCATGGCAATGAAATGGAATTTTCTTAGAAATTCTTTTAAAATCTTCTCCTCTGAAACCGCTGGTCAGATTTTGAAATAAATTCACAGAAACGTTCCTTGGGTTACCCTTTTCAAAAACTGTTCGCGAAATTTTGATCCGTCAAAAAACATGGCCGTGGTGTGGGAGGGGGGGCTCTTTGCACTTGTGCAGTGTCAACAATTCTTTAAACATCATATCCTCCTAAACCACTGGGCAAATTTGGACCTAACTTGGCTGGATTGTACCTTGGGAGGTCCTCTTTAAAAATTGTTCACAAAATTTGATTCCATCAAAAACTCTGTTTTTTTTATCTATTCAAAACCATGCTATGGGAAAAGGGTGCTTATGACATATAACTTTAGGTTTTGTTTTTTTGGACTTTGAAATGAAACATTTTCCAGTTTCTTCAAGACTTTTCAAGATATATGCTGCTGATCAAAAGTCCCAGATCATGATTCCATTCTTTCCTATTTAAACCAAGCTGTGTTGTAGAAAAAGAGGGCTTAATGACAAACTCTAACACAGCAGCATAGAAAAAGGGGATTTCTTGCAAAATTCCAATATTTCCTAATATCTCTTTCATTTTTTGTCAAAATTTCATAACTTCAACTTTTTCAGCATATGTAAAGAACAACGTATTATGGTATCAGCTTATGTTAAGAATAACGTATTGATAAAAGGTCAAGATCATTTTGGTTGTAACATTGGCAAATTCAGTTTGGCAGACGGGACCAAACACATGTAGCCTGTTTCACCTCCACCCTCCGCTCCCGTGGCCAACCATTTATCGACAGTCTTCACTTTCCTAAAAAGAGACCTCTTCGGGGAGCATAATCTGTCTATGACGGCTCTTGTTCTGCTTGTGGTCAATACTTGGAATGACCACATAATAGCAGATTTCATCCTTCACAATATTTTCAAAACTTTTAAATGTTATGATTTAAATTCAATTTCATTTTAACCCTAGCATTAATATTTTGGCACCTACTAAGCCTTTAATCATGAGGAAGACTGATCCTTAGACATACAGAAAATTGACCAGTACCAAAAAGTTTCGACCTGGGTCAGCCTGGACGGACTGCCTAGGCTGACCTTGGTCGATATATTTTGCAGTTGCATTGAGCCCCCTTTTGCCAGAACATGGCTTATATGTTTATAGTTGGTTTGTTTCTAACTTTGGTTTTGGTGTATCATTGTAACGTTTTTCCTGTATCATTTTATATTTTGTTGCAGTCAACATTTAATTATTTTGATAAGAGTGGAGAAAAACCTAAGTGAACTTTGTTACTTACTGAACTATGTAATATTTTTTTTTATAACCCCGCCCCCCCCATGAAGTTGAGGGGGTATACTGGAATCGCCATGGCTATCTGTCCGTCCGTCTGTCAGTCTGTAGACGCAAATTTGTGCGGCGAAATACTCCTACAGTTTTTAAGATACTGAGCTGAAATTTATACACAGTATTCCTATATATAAGAAGTTGTGCATGTTCAATTTTCATGACCCTGCTGCAATGTGTTGCAGAATTTTCTTTCCATGAACTTTGCAATTTTTCATTTCCGTGCTCTAACTCAAAAACTGTTTGACCTAGGACCCTGAAACTTTATACAAGTGTTGCTCATGACCCAAGGAGGTGCTCTATTTGTCCATCTGTTCGTCTGCCAGTCTGTTACAGAATTATCTCCTCTTGAACTTTGCAATTTTTCTTTCTGTGCTCAAACTCAAAAATTTTTTGACCCATGACTCTGAAACTTTATACCAGTGTTGCTCATGACCCAAGGAGGTGCTTTATTCATCCATCTGACTGTTGCAGAATTATCTTCCCTTGAACTTCGCAGTTTTTTGTTTCCGTGCTCCAACTTAAAAAATGTTTGATCTAGGACCCTGAAACTTTATATAAGTGTTGCTCATGACCCAAGGAGGTGCCCTCTTGTTTTTGGTTCACATCGATCTACTGACAAGGCGCTGGTGGGGGGTATTTAGTCGCTTTGCGACAGTTCTAGTTTCTGTTGTTTGTAAATTGCATTTGGAAATGTAAACTTACGAAAATAAAACAAAATGTAAGTTTATAATAAGTGTTGATTGTGGTGTCACTGCCATGTTGATTTCTAGCTCCACTTGCAGAAGCCTGACAGGTGCATGTCATTGCCATGTGTCTGCCGTTCATGTGTGCATCTGTCTGTGTGTGAATGTGTGTGTGCATTAACTTGTATTTCAAACATCTCTGAAACCATACATCCAATTTTTGGTAAAACTTCACAAAGATTATCCTGCCGTAGTCCTGTTCAGAATTTTTTCAAAGAGTTTCAATTCAGTAAAATCTCAGCTTGCCATGACAACAAAACTGAAAAAAACTCTTGAAAATTGGTGAGAATGTTTGTCTTAGGGGTATCTCATACCAGTACAATAATTGGTCATGTTGGGTTAAAAACTAGGTCAAAAGGTCCTAATCTTAGAAAAACTTGTGTACGATAGAAAATGGATTGATTTGGTCAAAAGACTCAGGTGAGCAACTTTAAGGCCATGATGGCCCTCTTGTTCTTTCTTCTTTACTGATGATTTGCCAACTATTGCCTTAATTCAGTGATTAATCATTTTTTAGCTTGGCTGTTTTGGAAGAAAACATCAAGGCATTGTCATAGTCCTGGCGATATGTTCGTCTTCTGTGTCATCATTGTTGTCTGGGTTGTCGTACAAAAACTTTGACATTTTATAAATTTCTGTCATTACTGATGATATTTACTTCGAACTTGGAACAGTTGTTAACTATCCATAGGAGAACCCATACAACAGGGGCAGGTAACCATCAAAATATTTTTGACACAGTTATGTCCCTTTTCCAACAGAATTTTAAAAAACTTTGACATCTTATAATATTTCTTTCATTACTGAAGATATGAACTTCAGACCTGGACTAGTTGTTAACTACCAAAATGGAACCCATACAACAGGGGCAGGTAACTATCAAAATATTTTTGACACAGTTATGCCCCTTTTTTGCCAGAATTTTCAAAAACTTTGACATCTTATAACATCTCTGTCATTACTGAAAATATATACTTCAGACTTAGACTAGTTGTTAACTATCAAAAGGGGAACCAATACAACAGGGACCAATAACCATCAAAATATTTTGACACTGTTATGCCTCTTTTTTGACATAGAATTTTCAAAAACTTTGCCATTCATAACATCTCTGTCATTAAGATATTATCCTCAAACTTGGACTAGTTGTTAACTATCAAACGGGGAACCCATACAACAGGGACAGGTAACCATCAAAATACTTTAGACACAGTTATGCCCTCTTTTCAACCTAGAATTTTCACCAAAAGCATCTGCATCCGAGCACTTTTACCTGCACGTGGTGTCTTGTTAGCACTACTGGCTGTAAGCCAGCAGAGCTTATGTCATGGCGTGGTTTCTGTCGTCTGTCCATTTGTCTTTTTCTTGTTTACGCAATAAAGTCCACATTTGTGGTCAGATTTTCATGAAATTTGCACAGTTGGTTTATCTCATCAATAGCTTGAACCCTATTGATTTTGAAAAAAATCTGACAATCAGTGTAGGAAAAGCAGCCATTTAAATTTCAAATTTCAATTTCTTGTTTACGCAATAAAGTCTGCATTTGTGGTCGGATTTTCGTGAAACTTGCACAGTTTGTTTATTTCATCAATAGCTTGAACCCCATCAATTTTGAAAAAAAATCTTACTATCAGTGTAGGAAAAGCAGCCATTTAAAGTTCAAAATTTCAACTTCTTGTTTACATGATAAAGTCTGCAGTTGGGGTCAGATTTTTGTGAAACTTGCACAGTTTGTTTATCTCATCAATAGCTTGAACCCTATTGATTTTGAAAACAATCTGACAATTAGTGTAGGAAAAGTAGCCATTTAAAGTTAAAAATTTCAGTTTCTTGTTTATGCGACAAAGTCTGCAGTTGTGGTCAGATTTTCGTGGAACTTGCACAGATTGTTTATCTCATCAATAGCTTGAAGCCTATTGATTTTGAAAAAAATCTGACAATCAGTGTAGGAAAAGTGGCCATTTAAAGTTCAACATTTCCTTTTCTTGTTTATGTGTTTTAGTCTATGTTTGTTGTCAGATTTTCATGAAACTTGCACAGTTTGTTCATCTCATCAATAGCTTAAACCCTATTGATTTTGAAAGAAATCTGACAATCAGTATGGGAAAAGTAGCCATTTAAAATTCAAAATTTTCATTTCTTGTTTACAGGATAAATTCAGCATTTGTAACTGGATTTTCATGAAACTTGCACAGTTGCTTTGTATCATCAAAACCTTGAGCACTATAGATTTTGACAAAAATTTGACAATCATTATGGGAAAAGGAGCCATTTGAATTAAAAACTTTACATTTCTTGAGTACGCTACGACTCGGCATTTTCATTTAACTTGCACAGTCGCTTTATATTATCAATAGCTTGAACCCTATCGATTATGAAAAACATTTGACAATCAGCATGGTAAAAGAAGCCATTTAAAGTTGAAAATTTACATTTCTTTTTTACGCAATTAAGTCTGCATTTTATATCCAATTCTTTTGAAACTTGCAAAGATTATTTGTGTCATCAAGGGATTGAACTCTAATAAGAATGAAGAAAATCTAGCAATCAGTTAAAGAAAAGCAGCCATTTGAAGACTTAGTACTGTTTACTCAACACAGTCCACATTATTTGTCACATTTCTTTGAAATTTGCAGGGATTGTTTAATACAATAAGTACTGAAACCCTGTCAAAGTTGGCTGGATTTCAAACAGTTGATTTTGAGAAATTGTAGTTCAATTTTTTTTTTTCACTATTTGTTCAATTCAACATGCTCACTTGTGCTTTCTTAGTTGGTTTAAGCCCTGTTGCAACAATACCTCCTTTTTTTTTGGGAGGGAGGTGGATTGTTTGTCTTTCACTTTTTTGCATCATGAATTCATAATGTATGCTAGAAAAAACTCACTGCCAGTAGAGCGATTTCAGGCCCTCAAAAGGGCCTCTAGTTTAGTTTTGGTGGGGTTATGAAATTCTGAATTGATTCCTTTAAATTTGATTTGATTTTATGTATTGGAATATGAAAGTTTGCTTCCGCACTGCCTGGTAGAAAAAGTGACGAGATCCCAGTTGGCTTCAGTAGTTATATAGGAGTGTGTTTTAGGCAAGGACACTGTTGATCCATGTTCTGAGGCTTTATTTACCAACTAACCTAAACTCAATTTATATTTGAAGTTCCTCGGAATACATCAACTTCACTGTAAACCTGTTTTCTGTAACACAGATTGTGGTTGCCATGGTTATGCTATGTATGTAATGGCATTCAGATTGAACTTAACTCTTACCCAGATCACAAATTGTTGACTTCTAAATTAAAGGCACCTGTAGGTGACTAATTTTATATTGGTACACATGAGCTGAAGTACTCTAACAGGGTAGAAAACATTACGGGAAAAGGAGAAATTGCTTATTACAAGCATTTTCTCCTTTTCCTGTAATGTTTTTAAAAGCTTTCTTCCGCAGGGTTGTTAAAACGGAGGAATGTTTGGTAAAGGGTCTAACTCTATTATCATAGGCAGAAAAGAAGATCCAATATGCTCTTCTCCAAGTTTTTATGCCTGGCCTGGAAGATGTTCGTCAATGGGCAAAACAAATACCATTACCCTTTAATTAGAACAATTACATTTGATAAATTGAAATCATACCATTCAAAAATATGGAAATTATTGTAAAGAGGACAGTCTGTTGTTTTACACTTGGTCCAAGTGTCAGTCAATGACAGGAAAATGAATTCAAAACTAGTTCAAAAGTTGCCAGGTCGCTCTTTCTTTTGTTTACTTTTTATCTAGTTTTAAGATTCATTTTTCTGCCAGTGACTAACACTGGACTAACCATACAAAAACAGATTGTCATCTTCACAATAATTTGCATACTTTTAATTAGTATGACAAATTCAGATTCTTTTTATCACTCCATCGTTGACTTTTGACCTCTACTAGGACTTTTAGGATTTCTCCCAGTCCTTTTTCTGATATGACATCAAACAAATGTCGCATTTTGGAAAGAGTAGAATTGCTTGAGTTTCTCTGTTTCACTATTTCTTACTTTTTATGCAAATACGGGATCAATTTTTGTCATTCCTACAGATTTAAGTATTCAACAGTCATTTCCATGTAGATGTAGGCTGGGAGACTCACAGACAGCAGCACTGGTGGAGGATGAGGTAAGAGCAGTTATTGTCTTTTACAGTATTTGTTACTCTTCTTTAATACACAGGAATTTGGTTTAAAATGCTGTTTAGAGAGGGTATCAATCTGCAAGGGTGTTATTTTTCCCCCTTTTAACTCTACCACACAACACAATTTTAGACCTGTCCAAATTCAAAAGAATCAGGGATGAAAAATAAAATGTAAAGGAAATCATGGTATATGTCTTTAAAACTGCAGGAAACATTGCAGGAAGAGGAGAAAATACTGGTTACTTACATTTTCTCCTATTTCAACAATGTTTTCTATCCTACCATAAACTATTATTTGGTGCACATTTAATTTGTCATCTGCACAAATCTGAAATTTTGTTAGTGCTTCCTGCAGCCAACTCTTTTCTGTGTTGAAGATGAATGTTTTTGAAAACATCAGGGCAAAAAGATAAGCAGGTTTAAAACAATGTAACCCATTACCAGACAAAAAAAAATACACTTGTCTAAATTTGCAGAGGACAAAAGACTTGGGCTAAATTGTTTATGGGTGATTTTCAAAAAAATGAAGTCAAAGTGTGACATAGAGGTAAAAAATTAGATGTACTTTCAGGTGCATAATATTATCCAATGTAGAAAAACTGTCATTTTTTTGTAATTTCCATGTTTCAGGAACTATTTTTTTTTTTGTTTGTTTTTTAGCTCTACTGGCTGTAAGCCAGCAGAGCTTATGTCATGGTATGGTTTCCGTCGTCTGCTGTCTGTCTGTCAGTCCGTCCGTCCATCTGTCCATTTGTTAGTCTTTTTCTTGTTTATGTGATAAAGTCTGCATTTGCGGTCAGATTTTTGTGAAACTTGTACAGTTTGTTTATCTCATCAATAGCTTGAAGCCTATTGATTTTGAAAAAAATCTGACAATCAGTGCGGGAAAAGTAGCCATTTGAATTTCAAAATTTCAATTTCTTGTGTACGCGATTAAGTCTGCATTTGTGGTCGGATTTTCTTGAAACTTGCACAGTTTGTTTATCTTACAAATAGCTTTAAGCCTATTGATTTTGAAAAAAATCTGACAAACAGTGTGGGAAAAGTAGCTATTTGAAGTTTACAATTTCAATTTCTTGTTTACGAGATAAAGTCTGCATTTGTGGTCGAATTTTCATGAAACTTGCACAGTTTGTTTATCTCATCAATAGCTTGAAGCCTATTGATTTTGAAAAAATCTGATCATCAGTGTGGGAAAAGTATGCAAAGTTCAAAATTTCAATTTCTTGTTTACACGATAAAGTCTGCAGTTGTGGTCAGAATTTCATGAAACTTGCACAGTTTGTCTGCATTTGTGGTCAGATTTTTGTGAAACTTGCACAGTTTGTTTATTTCATCAATAGCTTGAACCCTATTTATTTTGAAAAAAAATCTGACAATCAGTGTAGGAAAAGTAGCCATTTAAAGTTCAAAATTTCGAATTCTTGTTTACGCGATAAGGGCTGCATTTCTAGTCGGATTTTCATGAAACTCGCACAGTTGCTTTGTATCGTCCTCAGCTTTAACTCTATTGATTTTGAAAAAAATTCAATCATCAGTTTTGGGAAAGTAGCCAATTAAATTTGAAAATTTACAACTCTTGATTACGCAATAATGTAGGCAGTTTAGTTGAATTTTCATGAAACTTACACAGTTGCTTTACATTATCAATAGCTTGAATTCTATTGATTTTGGAAAAAAAAAAAAAAAAAAATCAGTATAGAGACAGGAGCCATTGAAATTTGATAATTTAGATTTCTTGTTTACACAATCAAGTCACATTTTTGATTAAATTCTTTTGAAACTTACAAAGATTACTTGTATTATCAAGGGATTGAACTCTATTGAAAACGAAGAAAATCCTAGCAATTAATTTAGGAAAAGCAACCATTTGATGACTTAGTATTGTTTACACAACACAGTCCACATTGTTAGTCTCATTTCTTTTAAACTTGCAGGAATTGTTTAAAACAATAAGTACTGATACACTATCAAATTAGGCTGAATTCCAAACAATTGGTTTTGAGAATTGTACTTCATTTTTTTTTTCTTCACTATTTGTTCGATTCACCATGCCAACTTATGCTGTTTTACAGGTTTCAAGCTCAGTTGCAACAACACCTCCCCCTCCATTTTTTTGTGTGTTTCCTTTTTAGCTCACCTGAGCACAAAGTGCTCAAGGGGAGCTTTTAGGATCATCCGGTGTCCGTCGTCCGTCGTTGATCGTGCGTCATTCGTCATGCGTCATCAACAATTCTTTAAACATCATCTCCTCCTAAACCACTGGGGCAGTTTGGACCAAACTTGGCAGGAATGTTCCTTGGGAGGTCCTCTTTAAAAATTGTTCACAAAATTTGATTCCATCAAAAACTCTGGTTGCCATGGCAACAAAATGGAATTTTCTAAGAAATTCTTTAAAAATCTTCCCCTCTGAAACCGCCGGTCAGATTTTGAAATAATTTCACAGGAATGTTCCTTGGGTGACCCTTTTCAAAAATTGTTCGCAAAATTTTGATATGTCGAAAAACATGGCTCTGGTGAATGGGGACTACTTGCACTATATGGATATGAAGAAATTCTTAAAAATTCTTCTTCTCTGAAACCACTGGTCAGATTTTAAAATAATTTCACAGAGATGTTCCTTGGGTGACCCTTTTCAAAAAGTGTACGCGAAATTTTGATCCGTCAAGAAACATGGCTCTGGTGAATGGGGGCTACTTGCACTATACGGAAATGAAGAAATCCTTAAAAATTCTTCTTCTCTGAAACGGCTGGTCAGATTTTGAAATAATTTCACGGAGATGTTCCTTGGGTGACTTTTTTCAAAAATTATTCGCGAAATTTTGATCCGTCAAGAAACATGGCTCTGGTGACTGGGGTCAAATTAAAGCAATACCTTGTGGGCATTCTAGAGGCCACATTTTTTGCTCAATTGACTTGAAAACTTATCAGAATGTTTGCCTTAATTAAATCTTGGATGAGATTGAAATTGGGTCATCTGGGGGTCATAAAGTAGGTCACTAGGTCAAATAAAAGAAATACCTTGTGGGCACTCTAGAGGCCACAATTTTTGTCTTGATGATATCTCAGAGGAGTTCAAAATTGGGTCATAAACAATGTCACTGGGTCACATTGAAGAAATACCTTGTGGGCACTCTAGAGGCCACAATTCTAGCTAAAGTGACCTGAAAATTGGTCTACATATTTGACTTGATGATATCTCGGATCAATTAGAAATTGGTTCTCATAGGGTCATAAACTAGGTCACTGGGTCAAATTAAAGAAATGTATTGTGGGCACTGTAGAGGCCACAGTTTTTGCTCAAATCACCTGAAAATTTGTCAGCATGTTTGACTTGATGATATCTTAAATGGATTTGAAATTGGGTCACATAGGGTCATAATCTAGGTCAATAGGTCAAATTACAGAAATACCTTGTTGGCACTCTAGAGGTGACAGTTCTTGCCCAGTTCACCTGAACCTTGGTCAACAAGTTTGTTTTGATGTCTCGGATGAGTTTGAAATGTGGTCACATAGGGTCATAAACTAGGTCACTAGGTCAAATTGAAGAAAGACATTTTGGACACTCCGGAGGCCACATCTTCAGCTCACTTGACCTGACAATTGGTCAGAATGTTTGTCTTAATAATATCTCAGATGAGTTTTAAATTGGGTCATTATGACCCTGGAGTGAAATTTCGCCTAATGACTCGGGTGAGCAATCCAGGGCCATCATGGCCCTCTTGTTTCCTTTTTGCATCATGAATTCATTATGTATGCTAGAAAAAAAGCAAAATCAATGCCAGTAGATCAATTCAGGCCCTCAAGGGCCTCTAGTTTGTTCCTGAATGTGGTATAGACCTTATACCATGTACTACAATTGTTTCAGATATTTTTGGTATTTTTTGACTAGACACATTTCAAGATATGATTCTATGCCGTTTCTTTGGACACTCTCTGTGTAAAAAAAAAAGAAAATCCTTTTTTCTTTTTTTGATAAATTTGATGCTGAAATTGCTTCCTCTACCTACAAAAGTTTTTTTATTCACTTGACTTTTTCAAATATTTATGCTAAAAGTATTTCTCATCAAAATACAAGGTATACCTAACATACTCAACAAATTTCTTTTCAATCAGAACATTATTTCCTGTAGAAATAGGCCTATAAAATGTGGTCTGTTTTTCAAAAATTGCTTTGCACTTGGGACATAGACATTCCCTTGAAATTTCTGCTAGTAATCCAGGATTTTGTTCATCATATAGCACTTGTTCCACCTATTTTGTTCCTGAAAACCAATTACTGGTAACATGAAAAATGTTAAACTTCAATCATGTAAAAATTGATAAAAATAACAATTTGTTTTTAACAAACAGTTTGTGCACTTTGTGTTATAGAGAAGAGAATTGATGATAAAGGTTGTTATAGTGATAGTTAGCCCATGTTTCTTTTTTTTTTATAAAGTAAATCAGTTTTAATCAGTTTTGAGGCAGAGTAGTTTCCAGTTCATGTTAATTCGTGTAAATATGTTAAGTAAATCGTTGCACTTGGGACACAATACAAAAGTTTAAAATCGATTTCACAAACTGAGATCATTCATAACCACAATCAGTGATGTTAAACACCAGAAATCCAAGCAGACAAATGGACATTCAAAACAACATGAGAGTTACTAGTGTATGCGGTTTTAGCACTATAAAAATATGTACAACTTAGGGTTACAAAAATAGTAATGTTAAAATATGTTTTTCTTGCTGCTGTTTACTGGTTTCTGACAAAAAAATATTTCAAGTTCAAACCTGAATTCTTCAATTCCTCTTCAAGATCTCAAAAATGTAGGTTTGATTATTACAGGCAAAAAAATCTAGTGTGGCTTCTGTGCAACAATTTTATAAATTATACATAGATCTATAGATGTATATGTATAGACATGTGCCTGCATAGACAGAAAATCACCACCTTGTAACCAAAACCAATTGATACTCTTTATGAATACCTCCAATATTATTTGTATCGGTGAAAGAAGTTTGTTTGGTCTTAAACATTGTTCTCAGCATTATTTTTGTCATTATGACAGCCAGTGCACCTGTCTATCTGTTGACGGAATCTATCTTACTGATTCTGCAACACAACTTTTTCCCAAGCTGCGGGATTGTGTGCCAGTGGTGAAGAGTTAAGGTTTTGAAATATCATTATTTGCATTTCGTGAAGGCTGGATGTGTAAGACTTTCAGATCATTTCCATTCCAAGCTAACCGATTTTTTTATACGCCCGAAGGGTCGTATTACGTTATACCCCCGGTCGTCCGTCCGTTAGCAATTTCTTGTGTGCGCAACTCCTCCTACAGTTTCCATCGGAATTATTTGAAACTTGCCACAATGAATCTCCATGATGTCTAGTTGTGCACCTGACTCTTAGAATTTGGATCGCTGTTTGCGTTCTAAAATTATCTGCCCTTGATTTTTGAAATAACCAACTTTTCATTTTGAATTTTTGTTCAGGCCATAACTTCCATACCATAAAAGGTATCAACTTGAGACTACATACACTGATAGAACACATTATTGAGAAAAGCAGTGCACTCTGCTGCTCTTGTTTTTTTAGTTATTGTCCTTTGTTAATTTTCAGTTTGAATTTTTGTCCAGGCCATAACTTCCAAACTATAAAAGCTATTAACTTGGAACTTCATACACTGATAGAACACATTATGGAGAAGTGCAGTGCACATGAACCATAACTCTGCCACCTTTATTTTTTGAGTTATTGCCCTTTGTTAGTTTTCACTTCGAATTTTCGTCTGGGCCATAATTTCTAAATTATAAAAGCTATGATCTTGAACCTTCAAAGACTGATAGAACACCTTGTGGAGAAGAGCAATTCACAAAAATTGTAACTGTGCCACCCTTATTTTTTTAGTTATTGCCCTTTAATATTTTTCACATTAGATTTTTGTTTAGAACACATTATTGAGAAAAGCAGTGCAGATCTTCCAAACTATAAAAGCTATCAACTTGAAACAATATACACTGATAGAAAAGATTGTGGAGAAGTGCAGTAAACAAGAACCATAACTCTGTCACCCTAAGTTTTTGAGTAATTGCCCTTTAATAACTTCATTTTGAATTTTTGTCCTAGCTACATCTTCCAAACTAGAAAAGCTATCAACTTGAAACTTCATACACTGACAGAACACATTATGAAGAAGTGTCATGCACAAGAACCATAACTCTGATACCCTTATTTTTTGAGTTATTGACCTTTATTTATTTTTAAATTTTTACTTTGAATTTTTGTCTGGGCCATAACTTCCAAACTGTAAAAGCTCTCAACTTGAAACTTCAAACACTGATAGCAGTAGAGGGTCAAATGCTTTTTTTGCCTTCAATAAACTATTACAGACAATCAAGACTTACTTTCTTTATCATGGAGAATAACTACTCTTCATTCACGGCCCATCCTTCATTTCAACTCATTTCACTGACAAGCCCCTTCGGGCGTATATGCGCCGCTCTGCGAAGCTCTTCTTTCCCTTGGTATTGTTGATAGCCATTGCGACAGAAGTTATTCCACTGTCACAGCTGCACATTGTTCTGACAAGATTTATGTGAGAAAGTGGCTTTAAAAGCAAGTTGTGCAAAAGTTTTATAGAAGAAGCTTGACAAAAACATCTTGCAAAGCACCAATAAGAGGAACTCGACGAAAACATGGATATGTGCACTGGATGCAGTGATGCAAATGAAATATTAAAAACAATACTAAATATGAATCAACAGATCATCTGTATTCCAGATCAAAGCAAGTATGAAACATCTAGGAATGTCGCTGGTTGGCTGGTACCACTCACATCCTTATAGTCCTGCGGAACCATCAATAAAGGATATCGAATGTCAGATGATGTATCAGTTGAAGATGAAGGGAGCTAAATCTACATACTATCCTTGTGTTGGGATTATTATATGTAAGTTACCTCCATTGCAATTTCCTTGAACCAATAGCCCCAATCACAATATCAATTAAAACTTTTGTTTTAATACTGTTATGTGTTTTTTCTCTCTTTTGTGATTAGAATATGGTTTGACTGATTAGAAATGTGCAGTATATATATTGGATCTACACTTTCTAGTAGTATGTGAGATTATTTTCTGGCAAACCTCTTACATGTATTACTCTTTCACCCTTAATCACACAATCCTGAGTTTAAGCGACCCTGAAGAAGAAGGCTTTTGAAAACATTTGGGGAAAAGGAGAAAATGCTGGTAACCTGCATTTTCTCCTTTTCCCACCTTGTTTTCTACTCTGTCAGAGACAAATTCATTATTTGAGCCACATTTGATTTGTTGTTTGCATATGCTTTCAATTTGAATGGGTCTGAATTTTTGTGGTGTGATAAAGAGTAAAACAGCACAAACTTTGGAATAGTTTAGGATTACAAGGTCAGTGCAAAGAACTTTCCATAAAATCATCTGGATACATTGTTTCATACTTTACAAGATACCCCATCCAAAAAGCAATGAAATTTAAACATTTCATATCTTTCCTGACTGAAAATATCTATCAAAATGCTTCTTTTCCCAGATATTTCCATACAGTACAGTTAGTGTTTTATCGTTCAAAAACATCTCCATTATATCCGTAGCACTTGTATAACCCTTTCTTTCCAAACAACAAAATTTTGTTGTTGTCCATTTTCAAAGCATTTGCCGACGATAAATTATATGTTGCTCAAGTAATGGAATTAATGAGCGAAAGGAGAGAAAACATAGTGGGAAAAGGAGAAAATAGTGGTTGCCATAAAACCCTGATTTTTAAAAAAATGGTCATAAAAACCCAAGATGGAGTGTTAAAGGGTTAAGTCTTTTCTTAAAGCAACTTTAATAGACTTGATGAGTTGATATTTTCTTCCCAACAGCTCCCTATGATTCACAGTCAACAAAGACAGAATCATCAGTCAGAATGTACATGGTCATGCCACCACCTGAGGTGAGTCTGTCACCTGTATTAAATCTTTGGCAAACAACAGATATTTAGACTTAATTATATTGAGAGCAGCGTACAGGACTTGAGAACAGGAGGTCGCTGGTTCGATCCCCGGCTTGGCCAATTTCTTTCCAAGGATTGATGATAGTCATCGCGACAGGATTCATTCCTCTCTCACCGCTGACCATTCTTTACTATCCCGACTTTTAATGACCCTGAGAAAGAAGGCCTTTGAAACCATTATGGGAAAAGGAGAAAATGTTAGTTACCAGTTAAAAATTTAGCCTTCCATTTTGTGTCTGTGGCACTTCCGGGTCATCTGATAATTTTTAGCTCAGCTGACAGGGTAATTGACTTTTTCTTAGGGAAAAAAAAGACAGCTGAGCTAAAAATTTACCAAACAACAAAGTTTTGGACTGGTCCAAATTGAAACCATTTGCAGAAGACAAATTTAAGGTGGCCCAAATTGCAAAATTTGTCCTTTGATAAGGTAGAAAACATTGTGAGAAAAGGAAAAAAGGCTGGTTACAAGCATTTTCTCCTATTACCACAATGTTTTCAAAAGCCTTCTTCCTCAGGGTTGTTAAATGTCAGGATTGTTTGTTACAGGGTTAACTGATTGTGTCTGACCTAGTGAACCCTTCACCTAACATTTTTAAGCAACCCTGAGGAAGAACACTTTTGAAAACATTGTGGGAAAAGGAGAAAATGCATGTATTTAGCATTGTCTTTATTTCCCACAATGTTTTTTTTTTTTTTTTCAGGTCACCTGAGCATGAAGCGCTCAAGGTGCGTTTTTGTGATAGTGGTGTGTCCGTTGTGCGGTCTGTGTTGTGCATCATCCGGGTTGTCAACATTTACCTTGTGTGCACTTTAGAGGTGACATTTTCAGTCAGATAGTCATGAAACTTGGTCAGAATGTTTGTCTTGATAAAATCTCGGATAAGTTTGAAATTGGGTTACATTGGGTCGAAAAGTAGGTTGCTGGGCTAAATCTTAGAAAAAACCTTGTGTGCACTCTAGAGACCACATTTTCAGCCTGATGCTCTTGAAACTTGGTAAGTATGTTTTTAGTGATAAAGTCTTGGACTAGTTCGAAATTAGGTCACCTTGGGTCAAAAAGTATGTCACTGGTCTAATTCTGAGAAAAAACCTTGTGAGCACTCTAGAGGTTACATTTCCAGCCTGATGCTCTTGAAACTTGGTCAGAATGTTTGTCGTAATATTACCTTTGACAAGTTTGAAATTGGGTCATGTTGGGTCAAAAAGTGGGTCACTGGGTCAAATCTTAGAAAAACCTTGTGAGCACTCTAGAGGCCACATTTTCAGCCTGATACTCATGAACTAGGTCAGATTATTTGCCTTAATAACATCTTTGACGAGTTCGAAATCGGGTTATCTCAGGTCAAAAAGTAGGTCACTTGGCTAAATCTTAGAAAAACCCTGTGTGCTTTCTAGAGGCCTGATACTCATGAAACTAGGTCAGAGTATTTGTTTAGATGGCATCTTAGACAAGTTTGAAATTTGGTCATGTTAGGTCAAAGAGTAGGTCACGGGGCCAAATTTATAAAAAAACCTCGTGTGCACTCCAGTGGCAACATTTTCAGCCAGTTACTTATGAAACTTGGTCAGAATGTTTGTTTTGATGATATCTTCGACACGATTGAAATTGGGTCATGTTGGGTCAAAAAGTAGGTCACTGAGCCAAATGTAAGAAAAACATTGAGGCCACAATTTCAGTCTGATACCTATGAAACTTGGTCAGAATGTTTGGCTTGATGATATCTCGGACAAGTTCGAAATTGCGTTACATCAGGTCAAAAAGTTGGTCACTGGGCCAGATCTTAGAAAAACCTTATGTACACTGTAGAGATCACATTTTCAGCCTGATACTCATGCAACTTGGTCAGAATGTTTGTCTTGATTATCTTGGATAACTTTGAGATTTTGCCATGTCAGTTCCGAAAGTAGGTCACTTACACTCATATGTTTTACATCATTAAAACCAGGATCTCTTCAGCTTTATCAACTGTAGATGACTTTACTCAGATGATCAGTTTAGGGCCAATGGCCCTCTTGTTTTACTCTTTATGGTACAAATCTAATTGGGCCATGCTCTGTGAAAAGGGGGCTTAATGACAAAAAATTCAAATTTCACTTTTTCAGGTTTTATCTAAGTGCGTACATTTTTTTTCTCAGAATTTGAAAACAAAATATCGCTAACTTATCAAAAATTGGAGATATCAACAGAATTGTAAGCATACCCAATAAAGAATGGTCAATTTTTTAAAAGACATCAATGACGTCATTTTTTTTTTTGTAATATATTTTCATGTATTTTACTTATTGCTCAAATCAGATGCTTATATTAACGCTGTTCAACATAGAATTTCAGATGTAGTTCTTGCATAAAAGACTCCATGCAAAATTATTAAAGGAGGTGCATTAAAAATGCTCCTACTTTGCCGTGACATCAACACTTGAACTACAAAATGAATGATAAATTTCATTTTCCCGCCACTGTTACCACCTAAATATAGTGATATCACGGTTCTTTTTGCCGATAAAGTCTCACCATATAGGACAGTGTAGATCTAAAACCAGACTGCTCCCTCACATCAATCAAAGGTGGGAAGTGTATTGAAATTGCCAGAAAGAAGTTCACACAGATATCGAACCCGTGACCTTCAGATCATGTGTCAGATAAGCTACCCACTGAGCTTACCCAGCCAGGTATCGACTTTTAAAAACTCAGTATGAGTAAAAATCTTTTTGTTAATTTACCCTGTTTTTAATTACATAATTGATTGATAAGCAATATAGAATCTTTAAAATAGATTGCAACAGATACGTTTCATCTGCAATACAATTCCTCCTTTTATGATTTTCATTTGCCTCTAATGTCTTATGTAAGTGATGAAGAAGTAAATACTTGGAAAGAATGTTGTGCGATTTCTGGTGTGAGTAAGCAAGAAAAACACAGATAGGTGCGATGATTGCTGTGATTTGACCACAGATAATGAAATCGGCATTAACCTTGAGCCATCCCCTCTTCCGTCATTATTTCAGGCCTCGGCCGAGTGGGTGACTTGGGCGAAAAAGTCACCTCTTTTAAAAAAAACTTAGCCCATTTCGCCGGGCAAAGCGAAATCGAAGTCGCCTGAAAAAAATCGGGAAGTCGCCTCGTGTATACTGACCACGAATCGGGTACTCGATACGTAATCACCGTGTGTAGATCTATTACCTAACAGTGAGTTATACCCGATTCACAGCTGGTGTCCAATCAGCGAAATTAATTGTTTTTAACAGTCCAATTTGACAAGCAGTTGTTAATTAGATTCTCGGGTACCAAATCCCCCTTCTTAATTGGTAGGTATCATCTTTACCGACAATATTCACCCCTGTGCCCCGTCAAGTCGCTAAAATTCTTTCAAAGTTTAACCAGTATTTTTCGCCAGTCATAACTAAAATCGGCGCTGTCTACCAGCTTGTCTGGCCTCTTTTTTCAGTGTTAAAACCTGACTCAGATATCGATGTTTATTTAATGTCCCGGAATTGAATTGAAATCAGCACCTTGCTTTTAAAACACCATTTACCCCATCCTTTATTACTCGCACTTCTACTAACAAACAGACATGATGACGTATTTAGATGATCTGCTAAAATCATGTGGCAATATATTTAAATCATATGACTACAAATTGGCGCCAACTGTGTTACGTTGCAAGTGGTTTTTGGACGAATTCCAGCAAGTTACATGATTCAATTTCAAAATGGCTGCTGGGGTTTTTTCACATAGCTCAAGGGCGGTTTTCTTTCGAAAGTTTGGATGAAATTGTATATTTTTCTTTGACTCGAACAAATAGATGAAATTTTATATATATATATATCTATATATCTCTATCTCTCTCTTTTTGTTCATCTTTTTATATATATATGTGTGTGTGTGTGTGTGTGTGTGTGTGTGTGTGTGTTGTTGTTGATCCTATACTTTCTATACTTTGTCAAAATTTTGACATTTTGTTTTTGATTGGACACTATCTACCGCGAATGAACGATCCACGAGGTTAAAACAGGTATTTAAGTTGGAAATGTATGTCCTTAGCGATGTTTTCATTAACGATTTATCTGTCATCAGCAAAAGACAAACAGTACTCAGACAAGTTTAAACTTGTCTTCGATTTCTCTTGCTGTTGGAAACTGGACTTTAATTACCATGAGGAAGTTGAAAACATTTTGCCAACAGGAGAAAATTCTGATAGCAATTGTTACTTTTTAACATTACATACATCCTTTGAGTAATTATCTATTTGCCAGCTGTAAATGCTTTTGATTTGAGATTAAGAATTTTTTCTTACCTGGTCAAGGACAGGGATTGTAATATATATGATCTCTGCTAAAGATAATGATTTTCAGCAAAAATTTTTGTCCAGGATTTTGGAAAAAAAAAATAGTGCTTCAAAGATTGGGGGAAAAATGTGCTAGGAGAAACCATTGCTCACAGCAAGTATTTGTTTTCTCTTTCCATAATGCTTTTATCAAAAGTGTATGAATTGAGCATGGTAAACATTGATTAAATATGTAGTAGTTTCTATTAGGAATAAGTATAATAATCATTAAAAAGATACACAGTATAAAATATTTTCATCTAATTTACATGGTTTTCTAACCAATCAAACTGTTAAATTGTTAAAATAGTGTTATTTCCTTCTGTAAGTCCAACCACGTCCGCATTTTAATGTCTGTATAAACTTCTCCTCAAAGTCTGACCACTTCTCCCCATTTTGAAAAACTTCTCCCAATTCTCAGACCAGGGAGAAGTCACTTCTCCCCAAAGTCTGAGAGTTGGCAGAGGCCTGTATTTATTATATAGAACACGGATTTGGAGTTTTTCAATATACTTTTGATAAAAACAAAGCATGTCTTGTGTTACAATACCTCTAGATCATGTTTACTTTGTATACTTATATTTCATAACATACGTAAGCAAAAAGAGTGATAGGTTATATTTTCACCGTTGGACATCTGCATTTAATACATGTACATGTACATGTTTATCTTGAAACTTAAGCTTATCAGTTACATTTTAAAACTAAACTTATCTTACAACTTTGAATGAAGTATCATTCGTACAGTGCTTTGTTATCATACTAGCAATACAAACTTGAATAGAAAATATATTTGTCTAAAAAAAAATCGAGCACTACATGAAATGCAGACACCACTGTTTTCATTTCAGCAATTTCTGTTGCTTGAGATGCATTTAATTTGTCAACGTATTGCTTGACTTTACAATTTTAAAGGTTACGATTTCTTGTACAAATAATGTCAAACGTCCAGAACAAGTATGTCTTGTAAGGTATCTGTCGGTACATTTTAATAGCCGATGTTGTGTCCATTGCCGAAACAAAATGCTAACTTAACAAAAATATTCCACATACACATTTCCTTGACAAATGTATTTTAAATAAAAAGCAAAAAAATATGCACATGTATTTGAAGACATGATCCAAATCCCAATTTCTTATTGGGCCAATAGCCGAAGAATGAAGGTGGTATTAGAAAAAATAGCCAGAGAAGTGGGGGGGGGGGAGATTTTTTTTTTTTTTTTTGTAAATTTGTTGACTTACAGACACAGAAAGTAATGAATAAGGAGACATTTATCAGTTCTATTTGAAATGATCACTCTGTATCAATGTTTAAGCAACTCTGTTCTTCTATGTAATAAAATTTGCCGAGCACAGTGGCGCAGTCGGTAGCGTAAGGACTTGCTATCAGGTTGTCTCTGCTTCAAATCCCCAGCTCGGCGAATTTCTTTTGAAGGACAGGTGATATTCATTGCAACAGTATTCATTCCTCTCTAAATAGCTGACCATTGTTTAGACAATGGTTTTTGGGGAAAGCAGCAGTTGGCTTGGAAAGAATATTTGTGAGCCCGTTATGGGGATAATTTGGGATGAAATGTATGAATACCGAAAGTAAAAACTTTACAAGATTCAAAATGAGACAGCCAGGATTGTTACAGGATGTACTAAACTTGTATCAATTGCAGACCTTACTAGAGAATCGGGCTGGGGGACACTAAGAGAGCACAGGAACAAATATATACTCATTTTTTTCCAATATGGTAAATGATCTAGTTCCAAACTACTTTTGCTCTTTTGTACCAACCACTATTGTAAGTAATACAACATACAATCTTCATAATTGGAACAATTTGGCAAATATTGTTAGTAGAACTAACCTTTACATGAATTATTTTCTACCTTCAGTTGTAAATGCATGGAACTCTTTGCCACAGGCTCGCACTCTCTCTCTCTCATCTTTTCAATGTTTGTTGAATATAGATAAACTAATTCCCTACAGTCTTTTGTAAAAATATTGTAGAAACTCCCCTTTGTCATTGCAGAGAGGTAGAATCTAACAAACACTATTTCTTTGATGGTAGATATTATGGTAATATCAGGACAGCATTCAGGCTATGTATTAGCGAAATATCTGCTTTTAATAATGGAACTGTCCTTTTTGGTGACAATAGCCTCTCCCTTACCAAAAATGAAAAGATTTTTAATGCAGCTCATGTTGACATTAAACATGGTGGGAGATTCACCCGAGTTTCAAAAGCGGTCAATCCTTTGTTCTTCTCTCCTGACTTTGTTCCACTGCGACATAAATAGATATATACAAATTGCTTTTTTCATTTTTGTAACTCTACACAATCACCATTCATCATTTCTTCCTTCAT
Organism: Tridacna gigas; assembly: GCA_945859785.2. NCBI lineage: Eukaryota > Metazoa > Mollusca > Bivalvia > Cardiida > Cardiidae > Tridacna > Tridacna gigas. The sequence goes on from OX244028.2 coordinate 60,749,781, forward strand.
ACTTTTGTTTTTGCTGTAAATCTCTGACATTTGTTTAAAATTTTAAAGTTCATTCATTTGATTTTTATTGAATGTCGTTGAATGTGACTGTTTTAGGGAGAGGAACTAAATAAGCTTTTATGCTTTTGTTCCAGTCCTTTTCACATTTCTTTGTTGTACCTTATACATGTAAATTTATATTGAATCAAATATGTTTAAACTAAATATATTGTGCAAAGAACTAAAAGAATAACCCTCCAGGAAAGCATGAAGAGGTACTCTGGCCACCGAGATAAAACTGAAATAATGTTGAAAATGGCATTAGACTGGATACAAGCAAAAGCTACTTCATTGATGTGTGGATTAGATCTACTGTAAGAAAAGAAAACACGTTGTTTAACTGCACATTATATAGTCTAAGAGGGCCGGCTAAAACTTTAGAGAGATCTATTTATAAGCTTTTGAATAATCAACCATCTTTGTGATTGATGGGGGAAAAAATAAAAGTATACCTAACCTTGGGGACTCGATCTCAGGAAAAGCAGAAGATGAGGATCGGTAGCCCAAGCCATTCACCATTGCACCAGATTGATGACAGGGAATTTAGAATCTAGACTATAATGATAGCATTTATATATGTTTTTTCGGGGGGGCCAAAATAAACCAAAATAAAGATGGCAGCTTCACTTTATCTCACCATGTCCATTGAAAGATTTTAGTGTAAACTTACTTTAAACTCTGGATACTATTTTTACATCCAGAATCTGAGGGAGATCAATAACTACGAAAAATGGCGCTAAGACTTTCAGTATTTCTAAACAGCCGATATGCAACAGATTAAGAATATACATCTACCAATAAATCTACTAACCTCAAGTTCACTGTCCATGCCCAATTGAAAATCGAGAATTAGAAAACACATGTAGGTTGATAATCCCTTGCTGTACTGTAAAATGGATCAGAACAAGTTATAATATTTTGAAATGAAGCACTCTCATGAAAACCACATGTAAACAACAAAAATAATGATGTCACTTTAAACAAGATTTTCTCAACAAAATCTCAATATCATTAAGTCCCATTTTCACAAAGCACAGTCCAATTACTTATGCCATGTTTAATTTGTGGTCTGCAGGTTCTTGCAATTTGGAGGAGTAAAAAATTTTCATTTGGTAAGAGTTTGAACATAAAGAAACTTTTCCAGTAGAAAACCACCATATACCTTTTAAAGGGCAAATCAACAGGTTTCAGAAAATGTTAATTTTCAAAACTACATTTATCAGTTGGTAACCTAGTAATGTTGTAATTAGAAAAAAAAAATCGGAAAAAGTACTTTATTCCAATTTGTATTTCTGCTTATTAGTTTTTACGACATCGCTTATCTCCCTTACTTATTGTTGCGTCCCTTGATTTGTGACGTCATAGGCGTACTTGTTCCAAAATGGATGTTGTGTTTGATAGTGATTTGAGCAGTATTGAAGGCAAAGAAGTAGACAATTCTGGTCCCGTACGTGTACGAACCAATTCGTAGAGAAAATAATGTAGTTTCAGAGGATGAGGATGAGAGTAATTCTTCGTTTGGGGAAGACTATGAAATTGACGATTTTTTGGCAGATGTTTCAACATCATGAGTATTGCGCATCGGTAAATTTGGATACGATGAGGCGAATATTGGTTATTGAAAAAATGATTGATACGTGATAGAATGAAATATATTGCATAAAATTTGTTTCATTTGAAGAAGTTTCAGTCGGTGGACGGGCAGAATTAGGAGAAAAAAACTTGTGAAACATTTTTAATGTACTTTCATAATTTCTGGATTGTTAATTTGTTTCGATATTTGGAACAATTGTTTCATCTAATTATACGTCGACGGAGATATATATACCTGACGAATTTCCTTGCAATGAGATTTGTATTGCTATTGATTAACCCTTTACCACACAATCCCTACTTTTAACGACCCTGAAGAAAAAGGCTTTTAAAAACTTTGTTGGTAAAGAAAGTGCTGTAACCAGCATTTTTTCCTTTTCCCACAATGCTTTCTACCCTATCAAGGACTGAAATTGTCATTTGAACTATGTTTAATTTGTCTTCTGCAAACACTTTCAATTTGGTTGAGTCCAAAATTTTGTTGTGTGGGAAAGAGTAGCAGAAAATTAAGTATGCACAAGTTCAGATTCTAATAAGCTAGCGCAAGTCTTTTCAACAGCATGAAACTGTAACATAAGTAATTCACAAAGAAATGCAGACAGATGCACAAGCAGACAAATAGACTGACCATTGCATTACATTTATAAAAGAAAAACACTTCTCTGCACAGACAGCAAAAGCCAATGTTAACACTTGCCACAAATTCCCCAGTATCAACATCTTCGCAAGCCAAGGTGACGATCACTATGTGGATCTTACCCCTTGGCTGATCGAGTCGAAATTTGTTAGCACGGTGACGCGCCACCTACTGGATTTTGATTGTTATCACCCCTAGATTTACATCATCGAAAACCAATCAAACTTCGCATAACATAATTTTTTCGGCATTTTGTTGACTATGACCGAAGGCTTTTTTACCTTTCTATGATCTGTTAAGCACTTCGGTGTTTTTGTTTTAACGGAGGTCCTTGACAATTGGCCACTAAAGTTTAGTCCAGTTATAGTTTGTTCAGCATGCTTTCTCTGTAATTCGCCATCAATTGACTGCTTTTCAGATCATAAACTTGACAGATGATTGATCAAGTCAAAATCTATTTTCAAAATCTTTTTAGACTATGAGATGCAAAAGCCACACACATTCTTTGAGAGTCCATCATTTGGTGTTGGGATGTATCCTAAAAACTTCATTTAATTGATTTGTGACAGTGAATGTTGAAGAAAATATTGTTCGTCTGTATTTTGTTTGTTATAATTCCCAGCATATCCGACAGATTTCTCCTGTGGTCATTTTTATTTATGTTCTGCTGATGTTTGATAGCAAACATAACGCGCTATTTGATTAGTGCTTTCAGTCCTGACTGCAACCAATGATTACACGTATCGCGAGGCTAACAAATTTCGACTCGATCAGCCAAGGGGTAAGATCCACGTAGTGATTGTCACCTAGGCTTGCAAAGATGCAGTATCCACAACCCAAGGAAAAATGCTTTTCAAACATTTGAAAAAGCTTCGTACCTTTATCCACAATATTTTTTGTCCTTTCAAAGACAAATTGATCCATATTTTATTTGTTATATTCCAATGTTTTGAAAATTTGGACAATTCTAAAATCTTACAATTTGTTAAAGGGTTAAACCTTTACTCCCTTTACTAAACGGTAGAATTTTAGACATGTCCACACTGGAAGTATTTGCAGATGACCAATGTGGTTTTGATAATGGGAAGGGTCTGAAAAAGGGTAGAAAGCATTGTAGGAAAAGGAAAAGAATGCTGGTTTCCAGGAATTTCTTTTTCCAACCATGTTCTCAAAAGCCGTCTCCGTAAGCATGGTTAAAAGTCCGGACTGTGAGGTAAAGAGTAAAAGCACTGATTTGTGAAGCTGGTCAGGAACATTCTGATTCCTATTAACTTTTTTCCACTTAACAAAATATAAATTGTCCAAGTTGAAAGCATTTGCAAACAACAATTGTACTATGTTTCAAATGATGAAGTTTGCCTTGAAAAGGGTGGAAACATCATGAGAAAAAGAGAAAACGCTTGTACCATCATTTTCTCCTCTTCCCACAATGTTTTTCAGAGGCTTTCTTAGGGTTGTTAAACCGCAGGATTGTGTGATGAAGTGTAATTTCAGCAAAATGCAGATCTGTATTTTTTTTTCCATTTGCACATTTTTTTTCTGATTACCAGAGAGCACGACTTGTTTCAAAAGTTCAAATTTCACAATTTTCATACTGACACATGAATTAAAAAGATTTGCCTCAATAGTTTGGAAGATATCATATGGATGCAAACAAGGGAATACTTTGCAAAAACCAGAATTACATACCGAGGTTGTTTGAAATGAGTTTACGTTTACAAATCAATTTTCAAACAAAGTGAAGACAGTGACACTGTCACAAACAAACATGACAGTGTAAAGGGGTGAGATATGCAAGTGTTATGTAATTATTTCCTATATTGTTTTAACTGGTTGTTATAATTTACATTTATGACCATGACCAGTTGAAGCAAGGGCCTGAGTTCACCCTTTACCAAACAAACATAGTTTTGGCTACATGTGCCCTTAAAAAGAAAGTGTTTGAAAATCATTGTGGAGAGTAAAAGATACCAAATGTGCTCGGTTTTCCCTTCATTTTCTAATATGGGGTTTATTGGCCTCCCTTCAAATGAATAAAAGAAGGTAGATCATTTGAATTTGAATTTTGGGAAGCCATTAACCCTTTTACCACACAATCCTGACTTTTAACGACCCTGAGAAGGAGGCCTTTTGAAAAAAAAAAATAGCGGGAAAAGAAGAAAATGCTGGTTACCAGCATTTTCTTCTTTTCCCACAATGTTTTCTACCCTTTGAAAGACAAATTTTATGTTTTGAGCCACATTTAATATGTCATCTGCAAATGCTTTCAATTTGGACAGGTCTAAAATATTGTAGTTTGGTAAAGAGTTAACTTTACCACTCAACAAAATTTTGGACTTGTCCAAATTGAAAGCATTTGCAAATGACAAAATAAATGTGTCTCAAAAATTTAATTCTGATTTGGGAAGGGTGGAAAACATTGTGGGAAAAGGAGAAAATGCTGGTTACCAGCATTTTCTCCTTTTCCCACAATTTTTTCAAAGGTTTTCTTTCTTGGGGTCATTAAAAGTCGGGATTGTGTGGTAAAGGGTTAAGAAAAATTGGGGGTCTAAATTCAGGAACCTGGCAGGCAAGGCAAAAACCCTTCAAAAATGTAACCAGCATTTTCTGCTTTTCCAACAATGATCGTTATCCTCTGAAAGACAATTAACCCTTAACCACACAACCCTGACTTTTAACTGCCCTTAGGAATATTGCTTTTGAAAACATAGTGGGAAATCAAGAAAATGTTGGTAACCAGCATTCTCTCCTTTCTTCGCAATGTTTTCTATACATCCAACAACAAAAACCATCATTTCAGTCACTTTCATTTTGTCGTCTGCAAAATGCTTTCAATTTAGGCAAGTCTAATAATTTGTGGTGTGGTAAAGACTTACCATAAATCATATGATCAAAATTGAATTTGTTGTCAGCAAAATTTTGAAATCAGATGAATCTAAAATTTTGTTTTCTTGTAAGGAGTTACATTTTAGCACATAACCCAACCCCCAAACCTTAAGGAATAATGCTTTTGAAAACGGGTCACACAAAAATATGCCAAACATGAATTTGAAAAAATTTCGGAAAAAAAAGCAGCTAGATCTAGTTAGGAGCATTTTCTCCTTTTCTCACAATGAAGAGATAATGCAGAAAACGGTAAAAGAGTACAAATACCAATTCAAAATATCTTCATTTCAAGAAAAAAGAATTTTACCTCATGCTGAAGTTTCTTTTTGGAAATGGCTCTTGCGTAGTGTCTGGGCTTTTCCTCTCTCCGATTTAGAGTTTCGAATAATGTTGGCACAGCATCAGGTTTCAATCGTAGCCTAAAATTGCTATAACCAACTGTCTTTGCTAGATTTGGACTTATTAAAAACTGACTGTCCTCAAAGTATTTCAGACACAGCTTAGAATTATTCGTTGGCACGTTACTGTCCGACCCAGGTTTAAACGTTGAATCCATAGCTTTCTTCATTTTAATTCTCTTGGAAATTTGAACATACTAATTCTATGAATTCCCGAATTGACGTTACAGCCAAAGGCTGCACAAATTGTCATTTTTTCGGTGTAAATTTCCATCTCACACTTGGATAAACGCTTTCGAATATCAGCATCCCTATGTAAAGGAAGAAGACTAAGTGCCGCTATGATGTCACACGAGGATGGAAGATGAGCAAATCAGGGGAAGTAAGCGATGCACCATTTTAGGGCTGTAAATTATCGTGACAATTGAACCATGGTTTATGGTATGTTACCAGGTAGTAACTGCGGAAAATGATGCACAGATGTTTTACTGAATCATTTACAGATGATTGAAGGGAAAAAATAGCTAAGTCAAAAAATCTTTGGATTTGTCCTTCAAGCACATCTTAACATAGTATACATAGTATAGTGTATTTGTATATATTTAGCTAAAAAATTGTTTTTAAATTAATCTGTAGAGTGTGAAAACAGACTATGGTGTGCCAATGTCACTGAAATACTCTACAAAAAAGAACCACTCAGTGAGTGAAGAACTTCTACATGAGATGGTAAGATTATCTCTTTATTTTCAGAGATTTCAGCTAAACTCCAGTTTGTCTAATAGTACTGTTCAATGCACTTGTTATTGTTCAAGCATGACTTTGAGTTGTGGACAGATTTGAGAAAACTTCTCAGATACATGAGCAATTGTGCCATGATGTTCATGTTATTGTTGCAATACCTCTACATGTAACACACTTCTATCATAACTCAGGGTGTTACAGTGTTAGTGCGCAGTCAGTACTGTACAGGACTTGATACCAGGGGGTTGCTAGTTTAAATCCCCAGCTCAGGGAATATTTTTGCAAGGATTGATGATAGTCATTGTGACAGGAATCATTCCTCTCTCAAGGCTGATCATTCTTTCGACGATGGTTATGTGGAAAAGCAGCCAGTGGCTTTGGAAGAATATTGCTTGAAGTATTGGTTATAGAAACTCAAGGAAAGCATTGGTAAAGTGCACTGGCTGCCACATTAAAAGTGAAATAATGTTGAAAACATGAACAGTGTTAGTCAAAGTTTATCTGAAATCCTTTTGGAGACTTAGTGATGGTGATTGTAACAGGAATCATCCTGCCAATTGAATGTTGCAACTGTATGACGTAAAGCAGCCAGTGACTTGGAAAGTTTTTTGTTATGCCCCCGAAAAAATTAGTTATTAGCATATAGTTTTTGTTTAGTTAATCCATCCGTCTGTCCATCCACTTTCCGTGTCTGGGCCATAACTTTTTTCCCTATTGTTTGATTTCAACATAACCTGGCACAAATGTTAACCACATTGAGACGATGTGTCATGCGCAAGACTCATGTCCGTAGGTTAAAGGTCAAGGTCACAGCAAGGTTTCAGCTAAACTCCAGTTTGTTTTGGTGGGATAATATTTATGTATGGCCGTGTCTTTTTTTATTTATGAATGAATTTCAGTATTACTTTGAAGAATTGTTAACCACATAAAGACAATGTGTCATGCGTGGATTAAAGGTCAAGGTCCTTGCAAAGTCAAATGTGTTTGGGGCTGGGGTCGTTGTGCAAGAGATATGTCCATAGGGTAAAGGTCACAGCAAGATCAAACGTCTTTTGGGGGGTAGTATTCGTGTCCGTCCTGTAACTTTTTTAATTATGAATTTATTTCAGTGTTACTTTGCAGAATTGTTAACCACATAAAGACGATGTGTCATGCGCAAGAATCTGTCCGTAGATTAAAGGTCAAGATCACAACAAGGTCAAATATATTGTGGGGGGGGGGGTGTCATTTTGGTGTCCGGGCCTTTGGTGTCCGGGCCATAATTTTTTTCCCATTAACTTAATTTCATAATAACTTTGCACAAATGTTACGACATTGAAACGATGTGTCATGGGCAAGTGTCATGTCCATAGGGTAAAGGTCAAGGTCACAGCAAGGTAATATGTACTTTAGGGGGCATCAGTCACTTCTCATTGACACATCTTGTTTAGACTAGTTGTAGGGAAAGACAAGGAACACATAATTAATGAGCCATGCTCTTTGAAAAGTGGGCTTAATGCATCTGCAAAAAGTATCAACCCATGTTCGCCTGTGCAGCCCACACACACTGACATGGGTCAAAACTTTTTGCTATTTTTGAATTTCATGCTATTTTTGAATTTTATACATGTCCATGGGCCATACTACCGCATAATCCAGTTCGTTTTTGGACAAAATGGTTTTTATGGATCCATAAGTATGTGATGACTTGTTTGGTATAATGCATCATGGAGATGCATTAAACCTCTTTTTCCCAGAGTATGCCTCATATATAGGTGCACTGGCTTCGTTGACTTGTCAAATGACTTAACTTACAGAAATTTGAAAATGGCTTTAAACATCAAACAAGCAAACTACCATTCCAGAATACAGCAAAAGTGTTTGTTCTATTAGTCAGTTTCATTCAAAACTATGGCATTGTTTGGAGGATGGATACAGGATTATATGATGCAATGACAAGACTGATACTGTGGAAGGTTATATAAATAGCAATCACTTTTAAATGAGCCATGCTTTGTGAAAAGGGGCTTAATGCATCCGCAAAATGTATTGACCCAGGTCAGACTGTGCAGTCTGCCTAGGCTGACATAGGTCAAAACTTTTTGCAATTGGTCAACATTTTGCATGTCAAAAGGCCTGTGTACTTCATGACTCAGTCAGTTGTTATGCAAAATGGATTATATGGATCCATAATTATGTGATGACTTGCTTTGTACAACACATTACAAAGAGGCATTAATCCTCCTTTTGCCAGTGCATGACATTATATTGTTATTGTACATTTTCATAGAAAATTGTGCAAGTTCAGGACATTGTTCCAGAAGTTGTTCAGCAACACAAAAAATGGAAATCACTTTAACTCTTAAGGAGCCGAATAAAACCAATAGACATTTTCACACTAGAATAAGACCCAGGTAACAGCAGTATCGTGGCTGCCTTTTGTCTGTTGTGTTTTTGTAAAGCTGACAGTGTAGATCAAAGATCAGAATGCACATTTTTTGCAGTCTGATCTTGATCTATACTGTCTGCAAAGACAAATGTAGTAGTAAAAGGTATTGTAAGGGTTAAGATCTTTTTATTATTTGCTTTCAGAGAAAATTATGTGAGTTTTACAACAGTGCTCCAGATTGGATCAGTTTCAAACACTCCTGGCATCCAGGGATCACATACTTAGAAAAGCTGAAGGTTAGTTAACTTTTGCATGGTGTAGATCTGGGATCAGACTGCAAATTCAGACTACAAGATCAGATTAAATCTCTTCTGAAAGACAAATTCTAGACTTGTCCAACTTAGAGGCAATTGCAGTTTGCAATTTAAATGTGGCTCAAATGAAAAAATTTTTCTTGGAAAGTGTAAAAAACATTTTTGGAAAAAGGAGGCAATGCTATTTACTAGCATTTTCTCATTTTGCTATGGTGTTTTCAAAAACAGTCTTTCTCAGAGTCTTTAAAACTCTAGATTGTTTGGATAATGTAGACTTGAGATGATATCAGTATATCATTCTGAACAATGTAGATATAATTCTAACACATTACTATTCCTTAATTTCAGTGTAATACAGCCAGTAAGAATTTTCTCTTTTTTGAGGCAATTTTTCGCTCCTTACCTCTGATGCATTTGAGAAAAGTTGTCACAGCTTGGAAAGAAAGTTGTGTCAGTACTGGTGTGAGAAAGCCAGGAAACACATGAGTAAGTGCACTGACTGCCATGACTTGACCTAAGCTTTTAAAATGGCAATAAACTCCAACAAACAAACAAACAATTAGAATTTACTTACCTTATACACAGTTCAGATAAGCAAATAGTGCTGTTTTTGTTCAGATCTCTGTAATCATACGCATCATTTCTAAAATATTCCTGGCCCAAATTTTTCTTTGAAATTAACAGTAAAAATATTGATGATTGTGACAAAGCTGTGAGTGTTACAACCGTAAGATTCAGAACAAAACCATTATGCAAGTTTTTTGTCCTTAATGTACACAACTATTGTAGAAGCAAATAGGCTTCATGTAAATTTCAAAACACATGTATATGTAGGCCTTCAAGATAACCTGAACTATAATTCTTGAGATATAGTAATGTGATAAAAAGAATCTGACTTGTATTGGCTGTTGAACTAAAATTTTATCAAAATTTTTTAGCAAAGATCGCTATCAAGTTCAGCTATTGTTCTCTGAATAACATTTTTTCTAAACTTGTTTGGTAAAATCTCAAATGCTAGCTCATGTCAGATCCTATATATATGACCCAATCCTGTACCAAATGACAAAACCTTAAACTTGTCCAAATTGAAAGCATTTGCAGACAGCAAAATAAATGTGGCCCAGAAATTGAAATTTGTTTTTGGAAGGGTAGAAAACATTTTGTAAAAAGGAGAAAATGCTGGTTTCCAGTGTTTTCAAAAGCTTTTTTCTCAGGGACATTAAAAGTCGGGATTGTGTGGTAAAAGTTTAAAGGTAAAGCATATCAAATTTGGCTCAGCTTTTTCAAAAGTCAAAGAGGTCAAGATAGCTACCCCAAAACAGGCAAACTGAGGTTGCAGTTACGCAAGTCCTAGTGAAAAAAAGGGCATTTTTAGATTTTGATGATCTCCCACTCATCTGATCTCTGCCGAAGTGTTTAGTTGTAGCTTGGCTGTTTTGGTTTGGGTATTGTCATAGCACTGACGTCATATGCATCTTCTGTGTCACAATTCAAAATCTTTGACATCTTATAATATCACTTTATAGACCTTGAGCCACCAATAGACCCTTCCCCCACTCCCGGGGGGGAATTTTCGGCACTATTATTTTCTGAAGCCCCAATGTCTCCTGTGCACTTTGTCAAAGTCTGCCACCTGGCAAGCGGGGCATTTGCAAGGTATAAGGTCATCAAGTGCACTTTTGCATAGAAGGGTATTAATGAATCACAATTCAGGTTAAATTTTCATTTCATTTTCTACATTAAATATATCAGAAACATCTTCAGATGGGTTTATCCACTCATATGTATTATCACAACCAATGTTTTACTGAAACAGACACAATTTTGTTTCAATCAAAGTGCTAAAAGAACCATATTTGGTCATTTTTGTAAGCCAAAAATGGCTGGTACTACAAAACATACCATAGTATACAACATCATCTTTTATGATCTTAGTGATACTGAATAGATGTTAAGACAAACATTGCACCTTTTCATTATACTCAATGCTATCTATAAGCTGCTTTAGCCATGCAAGTCAGTGTATTAACAGTAACAAAGGTTGATTTCTTTTTCAATCTAAACTTTATAGGAATTAAATATAAAGTGTTGCTGTTATCCCATAAGAATTCATTGTAGTCAGGATTTTATTAATGACTTCTATGGTCAACAGTGAGTAAGGTACTGCATAAGTTGATAATGTAATAACACACTGAATAAAGTTGTTTAGATAGTTTTCTATATTGTGGTCCTTAACAGAGTCTGAGACGAATATGAAGTCGTCTTTTAAAAACTTATAATAATAACAAATAACAGTGATGCTTACAGTAAATCATTCACACTATAATTATGAAGTCTATTCATTATCATTTTCATCCCCATAAACCACAGTTTTTTATATATATGTATCATATATATGTATTGCAAGTCTATGACGTTAGGAATTACCTTGTAAATATCTTAAAAATTCTATGAAGTTTCTGTTCGGTTCATAATGTCAGGATTTTACTACAATTGAAAAGTATCGAGATGTACACAAAGAGGGTTTACAAAATAAGATAGTATATTGCACATTTCCATTTTGGAATACAACAGGTTCCTCCATAATTATGCATGTGTGATAGATAAAGAGAAGAGAAAAAAAAAACATGCACAGGCTTTTTGCCCATAGTAGATATAAGAAGGGTCATAGCATATCTATCAAACTTGGTAAATAATAAATGCTCAGCTGAAAAATCAACGAAGATTTTGTCTCTGTTGAATGTGTAAAACATCAAACAAAAAACCAGATAAAGAAGTTTTTAATTCATACTGATGATAAATCACTATCATACAATGTAACTGAGTAAGTTTGTTTGTATCAGAGTTTAACGCCATTTTAACAGCTTGTAAGTTGCTTCTAGGATGCCCTCAAAGCATCTTTTATCAAGAAAATGTGTTTTATCTAATAAATATCACCATGGTTTCTCATAATATGATTTTTTAGAAGCTTACACAGTAAAAATTCAGTGCTTTCAGTGCTTTGATTTGCACTAAACACCCTTGTAATTTGTAACAAATGTAAGAAATATTTTGATATAAGCTTAATTCATTATCTGAGATCATTTGGGACTTACAGAAGGACTAAAAAAATACCAAAAAACTGTTAATTGCTGATCAACTGATAAGGTGCAGTCAGAGATGCACTTTATGACCTTTGACCTCTATAACTTGCAAGAGCACCCCCTCGCCAGATGGCAGACTTTAGGAATGTGCTCAGGAGACATTAGGGTGTAAGAAAATGATAGTCCTGAAAATTCCCCCAGGAGGGGGAGGGGGGAGGAAACACCCTGCTGGCTCATAGGCTATTAATTACTGGAGATAACTTACTTCAAACTAGGACTAGTAGTTAACTATCAAAAGGTGAAACCTTTCAAGAAGGGCAGGTAACCATCAAAATATTTTAGGTCATATCATGGTGGTCAGTGCATCTAGGTGTTTTCCCTGGCTTTCTCACATCAGTACTGACACAACTTTCATGCCAAGTTACTGACTATTTTTCTCACTTGCACCAGATTTGAGAGGCAAATAATCGCCAGAAAGGAAGTTTGCCTGAAGTGGGTATTGAACCCACAACCACCAGGTCACGAGTCAGATACAGTAACCACTGAGCTACTCAGCCAGACAATGACTAGGGTAATACATAGCCTTGAAACTATGCAACCTAAAAAACAAAATGTTATCCATATTTTGTTAGAACAAGATAATCTAAGAAATAAAAGGATTGCTATTTGAAAGATAATAATTTGCATGCCCTTTACAACAAAAAACACCTTGGCCTATTGGTAAAGTGTAGGACTGGTGACCTGGAGGCCCCTGGTTTGAACCTCACTGGATCCACTTGGTTTTTCGTGGGAGAATCCTTGGGCAAGACACTTCAGAGCCCCAGCCTAGTACTGATGGAATCCAGCTGTAGCCATGATATGACTGAAATATTGTTGAAATCAGCGTAAAGCACCATTCATTCAATCAATCAATCAACAACAAAAAACACAATAAAGACCAAAAAATGAACAGTACATTATAACACACAAAATGGCCTTCATTTCAAACTTAACATAAAAGGGAAAAAATTAGGATAAAAATGGATAAAAGAAAGGGAAAAAAGCCAGGGCTCTTCATTGCATATTTTTAGGCTTTAGCATTTTATATATCAAACCCAAAGCATCTCATTTCCAACATTTATACGTAGCCTTTTTTCATAATCGTGACATGATGCTTCCTAGTTTCATGATGCCAAACAGTTTACCTGACATACTTCTAAGTAGGTATCAATGGAAAAACAACAACCTTTGTTTCCATAACAAGACCAAGCAGTCTCAGATATGGCTGGCATGCATGAGAATGATGATGATTTTACTGAGCAAATATGACCTCTGATTCCCTGTGTCATAATGGCCCTCTGTTACTGAATATTGACCAACAAAATGTGCTATAGAAGGTACATCTGCCTTTTTAAATATGAAATCCAAAGGGGGAATTCAACTCACCTTGGTAATATACATAGCTAGTAAATCACTGGATTACTAAATTGATGTGTCTAAAAAGTGGAGCTTATCACAAGATTAACTAGGAATTATTTCTTTAGGAAGTTATAGTCATGCATACATATTGCACGTTTAGTTTAAAAGGTAAATATGGCTGTAGATCATACCTTTTGTACCTTGTCACGGCAAGTTGAAAATTTAGTACTTTGATTTCATTGACTGATAGAACTAAAATGATAAATAAACAAGAGGAGGCACTGTAGCTAACATATGCAATGTCTTCTCGGTGAAAAAGATCAAAATATATTGCATTTTTAAACATTGTCCTTTTTTTTTTTTTAGATGCAAGAGTTTAATGGTAAATAATTATCAGTTACTTCAGTGCTATGATTTACATTAAAAGTTTCTATTTACTGTAAGAATATAATAAGACCACGATAAAAGGCATACCAATAAATCTTAGATCATTTTCAACCCAAAATAAGAAATGAACCAGATAATAGTGGAATTCTCAGCAACGGATATAAAACATTCAAAAGTATATTTGATGAACTTTTTTGTTATTAGTACTTCCATTTAATTCATGGATATGACAAATAGGTGAAATAAAAATCTGAAAATGCCATGTACGAGGGGTGATCAGAAAGAACGTGGACCAGTGCCTGTATCAGAATATTGTCATAAAAATCAACTTGAAATGTTTTCTGTTTTTGAAAGTAACCTTCTTTGAATTCTATGCACTTATTCATTCTTGATTCTCACACGCCAGACATGTGCGCGAATAGTGTCACGTGACATTACTCTCAAGGACCCAGTCCTAGCAAGGGTTAGCTCCTCTCTGCTCTCATAGTTCTTGCCACATAGAGAATCATTCAAAACAGGAACTAGTGAGAGGTCACAAGGGCTCAGGACTGAATTATAGGGAGGGTTGGCAAGTGTTTCTGTGTTCAGTTTTTGCAAAGTTTCCTGTGCAGGTGTCTCATTGTGAGCTAGGGCATTATCCTGGTGTAAAGTTACGTCACTCTGCAGGACCTCTGGCTGTTTTTAGACTAGCGAAGCTAGTCTATAGGCATCATGACTGACCTAGAGTCAAAGTAAACAAAAAACCCCACAGTTGCCAAATACTGCCTCACTGAAAATACTTCTTTCTGTTAAAAATCTTAATTCTGTTACACATGACAATTTTTACAAAAAACTCTAAATCTCTACCCCTCCAATTTGAACATGTCATCTTACAAAATAATAAACTGAACAAGATGCCATTTACAAGGTACAAGATATTTGCTTATATGTAACTTAAGTGACCTATGGAAAGCAGGACTCACTTATTCCTACACCATTGTAACATTATGAATGAATCTATAAATAGATATTACCTAGGTAACTTGTAGCAAATCCCAGCTGTATGAACCCTCAGTGGACAGGAAACCCTTGTCGTTCCTTCAGTCATTCATTATTTAGATCATTGTGTACAGTTAAACTGTTATCTTAAACTGCTATTTTATGTCTTGAATATTAACCCTTTACCAAACAATCCCAAGTTTTAACGACGCCAGGGAAGAATCCCTTTGAAAACATTGCGGTAAAAGGAAAAAACTCTGGTAACCATCATTTTCTCCTTGTCCCACATTGTTTTCTGCCCTTTTTGAATCAGGTTTCATCAGTTCAGCCACATTTAATTTATGGTCTTCAAAAGCTTTGAATTTGGGCGAGTGTCAAATTTTTCATTTTGTAAAAAGAGTTAAATACTTAACTACATCTTGTGCTATTGGATATAAACTAATTGATTGCATGGTGTTAAACGCTGTTTTCAACATTATTTCAGTGATATTGCGGCGGCTAGAGCACCTATCCAGGCTTTCCTGGAGTTTCTTTTACCAGCACTACTGCGACTGACTGACCTTTTGAGGACAGTGTGGATTAAATTCATACTATACAGAGCGTGCAGTCTGATCTTGGATCTACACTGTCCAATAAGAGGATATATTTTCTCCAAAATGCAACTTTGAAATAGCAATATTCAGGTGTTTACCATCAGCTTAAAACTTTCATTTAACATTTTTTAGCATTTTAAGGGTTAAACTTAAACTGGATTATAGTTAACCATCAACACACATAGCGCGGGCAGCTCAGTCGGTAGCATACAGGACTTGAGAACAGGAGGAGGTCGTTGGTTCGATCCCAGACTCGGCAAATTTCTTTCCGACAATTGATGATCTAGTCATTGCGACAGGATTCATTTCTCTCTTACGTTTTGGCGATGTTCATGTGGGAATGCAGCCAGGGGCTTGGAAAGAATATTGTGCGGAATACTGGTAAAAGAACTCCAGGAAAGCATGGATATGTGCACTGGCCACAGCGACTTAACTGAAATAATGTTGAAAACAGGCTTAAAAACCATACAAACAATCAATCAATCGCTAGTCTGTCAGTGCTTTCAGTACTTTGATTTTTTTTTCGTATGGTGTTTATGAAATTTATTGGAATAATGTAGGCATAAACTCCAGCATTGACTGTAGTATGTATAGATACAGCGTGATTCAGAAGAAAGAAAGGGGAATAGAAAACATGATGTACATTACTTTACCAAGTGAGTTAGAAAGTTTGGCTTTAACAGTGGAACGTGATGTTGGATGTTCCCATACACTGCTTTGTTGTTTAGATTCAGTCGTGTTAATGTATACCCATGTTTCGTTGCATGTTACAATAGGATCAGTAAAGTTTGACCCATCTACCCTAATGCGTTCTGAAATTTCTTAACAGATTTCAACCCCAACCCCAATTTGCTGGGGCGTCAATAGTCAAGGTACCCATCTTGAGAAAAAACGACATTCCAAGAATGTCACTTATTATCTCCTGGGCAATGCTATATGAAATGTTAAATGTGTCAGCTATTTTCCTGACAGTATCTCAGTGATCTTGTTTTACAAGCTGCTCTACACCCATGATGATTCTGTCTGCAACAGATGTTGATGGAGAGACAGATTTAGGGTCATTTTTAACAGTATCGCACTTGTCTCTAAACCACTCTGATCCATTTAGGAATATCAGATTTCTTGAGCGCAAAGTCCCTTTAAACTTTTTCTAAATCGGCTTTGATTTCCGATAAATGCTTTCCGAGTACTACCTAAAATTTTATGATTACTCTCGGCTCATATAAAACGTCATCCAACATTTTGGACAGCTAATCAAGTATATGATGTCATAAAAATGACATCACACTTTACCTCCTTGAATTTGACGACATTTGAAAGCTTGAATCAGTTACCAGATAATTAATGCTCATCTATGCAATTTTTTACAACCCTACGTGAAGTAGTTTTCAAAATAGCAAGGTGATCCACCTTCTCTCTGATCACCCCTTGTAGGTTGCTTCTAGGATGCCCTCAAAGCATCTTTTATCAAGAAAATGTGTTTTATCTAATAAATATCACCATAGTTTCTCATAATATGATTTTTTAGAAGCTTACACAGTAAAAATTCAGTGCTTTCAGTGCTTTGATTTGCACTAAACACCCTTGTAATTTGTAACAAATGTGAGAAATATTTTAATATAAGCTTAATTCATTATCTGAGATCATTTGGACTTAGAGAAGGATTAACAAAATAACAAAAAAACTGTTAATTGCTGATCAACTGATAAGGTGCAGTCAGAGATGCACTTGATGACCTTTGACCTCTATAACTTGCAAAAGCACCCCCTCGCCAGATGGCAGACTTTAGGAATGTGCTCAGGAGACATTAGGGTGTAAGAAAATGATAGTCCTGAAAATTCCCCCAGGAGGGGGAGGGGGGAGGAAACACCCTGCTGGTTCATAGTATATCTACTGGAGATAACTTACTTCAAACTAGGACTAGTTGTTACCTATCAAAAGGTGAAACCTTACAACAGCGGCGGGTAAGCATCAAAATACTTTTGACACAATTATTACCCTTTTTTGATAGAGAATTTTCACTAAATGCAACTGCATCAAAGGGTTGGCACCCACATATGGTGCTCTTGTTATTTGTAAAAATATTTTCAGACGTCTTTACATGACAAACTACCAGAGGATCAAATGGACAGTGGGACTTTCCTGGACTTTGTACAGCATGTCCTGTCACCTACTGTTTGATAGTTAATCTTGTCCAATGCTGTTAAGTGCAACTTACTGACCTTTTGTGAGCTGTGCAGATTGAGAACAAACAGCACAGAACGTGCTAGCTTGGGTTCCAGTCTATTTTTGGCCGACATTTCATCGCAACAATTACAGAAGAGACATACAGATTTTACAATTGATCAATGTAAGACAAAGATAAGGAGTGATAAGAGTGGAAAACAGGGAACTTGGTGCTTTGAGAAAAGCTAGAAATTCGCAGTTTGATCTGGGATTTACACTTTCTGATATGATGAAATTGATACGGTGAGATTTTTGGAAAACAAGAGCCTTGAAATCACAGTGTTTTACTTTGGAAAAGTTTAGCACTTGAAACTCTAGACTGGGCTTTAAATGCTTTTGAAGTGCAGATCAAGATCATACCACACAATTTCTATTGCAGGTTCTCATTAAGGTAGCTTTCGTAATATGTTGTGGCATTTCTTGATGATAATACTGTAGAATAGCAGAGGATGAGACTAAGATCAGACTGCACATAATTATTTTGTGCATGCTAAACTTTCTTATCACCTTAGGTAAAAAAAGACAAAATCCATAAATTCATGTTGCAGGACAAAGATTGAATTCTTTTATTCCTGCAGTTATGTTATGTGTAGTCTAATCTTTGTCTACACCATCTCCTTGACCCACATTGTTTTTTTCTTTACCCTTTCAAAGACAAGCCACAGTGAATTTGTCATATTCAAATACTTTCGCTGTTAACATGTCTAAAATTTTGTAATATAGGGTCCATATATTCAAACAGTTCTTCAGAGCATTCTTTGTCTTCTTCTCAACAATTTTCTAAATTTGAAAAATGACACAATCTCTAATTTAGTTTAGACAATCACAGGTTGCGTTACTGGCTATATCTAGAATTAAACTTAGAATGAAATTAAGAATGGTTGGTGAATATGGGCAAGAATAAAAGATTTTCTTTACTTAGATTGTACCCTAGACCTTTTAAAATACAAAATTTTTTGATGAAAAAGGCAGTCAGACCTTTATTTTCACTGTCTGCAAAAACTGCAAAAGCGGTTTTTGGTCCTCTAAAGGTTTAGTCAGTTTAGTAGAAAATTTCCTTTTGAAACGGATTAATTTGATTATTCCTTAGCCTTTTACCACACAGAGTCATGTTTTAATGACCCTGAGATAGAAAGTTTTTGAAAACCATGTGGGAAAAGGAGAAAATGTAACAAGCATTTTCTCCTTTTCCTACAGTGTTTTGTAAAACCTTCAAAGTCAAAGCCAATCATTTAACTCTTCACCACACAACAAAATTTTAGAGTTATCCGAATTAAAAGCATTTCCAGACAGCAAACAAAATGTATCTGTTTAGCACACAATTCCGAGTTTTAACAACCCTGAAGAAAAAAGCTTTTGAAAACATTGTGGGAAAAGGAGAAAATACTACTGGTAACCAGCATTTCTTATTTTCCCTGAATGTTTTCCTTCATGCCAAAGAACTTCAGTTCATTTTTACCACTTTTGGATTTGTTGTCTGTAGATGCTTTCAGTTTGGAAGAGTCCAAACTTTGTTGTTTGGTAAAGAGTTAAATGATGATATTTGTTTTTGTAAGGATAGAAAACATTGTGGGAGAAGGAGAAAATGCTGGTTACCAGCATTTTCTCCTTTTGCCACAATTTTTTCAAAAGCTTTTTTTCTTCAGGGTCATTAAAATTCAGGATTGTTCATTTACTTCTATGTGTTCTTTAAATGTTTAAAATGTTTAAATGTGTTCACTGCTCTATGGAATAGTAATTGAGGAGTAATATGATACATATTTGTGTAAACATGTTGTAATGGAAAAGTTTTAAAAAAGAAATTCTCCATGTACCTGAAGTTGTTTGTTTGTTTGTTTGTTTATCTGTCTGTCTGTAAGCCGAGCCTTGATAGCTCAGGGGGTTGCTAGTTTGATCCCCAGCTTGGCAAATTTCTTTCCGTGGAATGATGATAGTCATTGCGACGGGATTCATTCCTCTCTCACGGCTGACAATTGATGGTTATGTGGGAAAGCAGCCCGTGGATTGGAAAGAATATTTTGTGTAGTACTGGTAGAAGAAACTCCATGAAAGCATGGATAGGTGCACCAGATGTGGCGATATAACTGAAATAATGTTGAAAAAAGGTGTTAAACACCAAACAATCAATTAATTACTGTCTGTTTGTATATCAGTCTAATGCCACTTATTAAACACTTAATTGAAACATCCTTTGGTCCCAATATTTCAGCCAATAGCCTATATAGATAAGGAAAACATAAAACATACACTAACTCTATATAAATTTAGAATTACATCACTCACTTCTCAGCTGAAATGGGGGGGGGGAACTTGTTTCAGTTAATGTGTTTCGGTATATGTATATGTGCTATATTTAACAAATAATACATGACCTTGAGGGCAAGATGGAAGTCGATGGGACCAAAGATGTTAGGTACATGGAATGAAGCGCAGCTTAGGTCCTTATAACATCTTTGGTCTGACAGACCAGTCTGCAAACTTCTGTATTCACCTCAAGGTCATGTGTTATTTGTTATATTATACCAATTCTATCAAATAAGCCATTAGAGATAGAAAAACTTTTCATTATCAATTATTTGAGAAACAGATCAGATCTAATTGATCTATATCAACAATAAGTAATAACAATTGGGGGAAAAAAAAACATCCTTGATTCATCACATAGAAATGATTTTCTCTTCCAAACAATAATACATTGCTAGAGCTAATAGCGATTCCCTCCACTATGTTTTCATGTAGCATAGTTCTGATTAGAGTATAACAGAAGCGCAAGAAGAACAAACAGGGACTGCAAATTACTTGAGTTACTTTCTGAAGTTTCTGTACTGTAGTGTGACTTCCCTGAAGAATCGTCTCAATAAGGCTATTCTTTTGAGAAGTCAATGTTGGATTTAATTCATTTAACCCTTTACCGCACAATGCCACCTTTTAACAACTCTGGGAAAGAAGCCTTTTGAAAACATTGTGGGAAAAGGAGAAAATGCTGGTAACCAGCATTTTATCCTTTTCCACAATGCATTCTACCCTATCAAAGAAAAATTGCACCATTTGAGCCACATTGAAATTGTCGTCTGCAAATGCTTTCAGTTTGGACAAGGCTAAAATTTTGTTTTCTGGTAAAGGGTTAAGAGATTCTGGGGGATAATTGTGTTAATTACGTATTCTTTTTGAGGCTTTGATGTTGGATGATCTAATCTTTTGTTAACATGATTTTGTCATCTTTTTGTATGCATGAAATTTTACTTACTTTAAAATATACAGATACCTGGTCCATGTGCCTTTTTATGAACTGGATGACGTCAACCTTGAAAACAAGGATTTATTGAAATAAGGTATATTTAAATAAGATATATTTATTACACTGTAAATCTTCTCTGCAGAATTATTTTTCATTGTGACTTTATTGGATAACTGGACATTTATTAGAATTATGCAAATTAATGCTAGGAGACTGTGCTGTTGAAGTAGAGCACCAGCTTTTCACTTCAGAGATGTTTGGTTCGAATCATATGATGAACAGAGCCGATCATTGAAACTAGTTACATGCGCAAGGGCTGACTTTGCATCCAGAAAGTCATCAGTGAGAGTAATAGAGCTAAGTTTTAAATTTTTACAACCCCATTCCGAGGTTTGAAGACCCTGAGAAGGAAAACTTTTGAAAACATTGCAGAAAAAGAAGAAAATGCTGGTAACCGGCATTTTCTCCTTTTCCAACAATGTTTTCTAATCCTTTATATAAGAATTGGATCACTTGAGCTGCATTTGATTTGTTGCCTGCAAATTTGAACAAATCTAGAATGTTGTTGCCTGGTAAAGGGTTAAGAATGTATTTCATAATTGATTCAATATAGAAAGGTTTGAACTGAACCCAAATATTGGAATTTCAAACTGATTGTTTTTACCAGACTTTCTTGTTATTGCAGAGTATAAAGTTATCAGTAATTTAGTTGACTTTGTGGAAAGTGCAAGCTAAGATCAGACTGCATGTTCTGTGCAATAATAACTGATAATTAGTGATAACTTGCTTTAAGTGAAAAACTTGGCATATGCCAAGCCTCATCAGTGTCCTCTTTGTGAAAGTGTAGATTAAGATCAGACAGCTGAGAATGGGCAGTCTGAACATTGATCTACTCTTAACAATATTTTGAGATACATGCACATGTATATTCTGGCCAACCCAGTGAGCCCCAGTAGCTCAGTCGGTAGAGTGCAGGACTTGAGAACAGGGGGGTCACTGGTTCAATCCCTGGCTTGGCCAATTTCTGGCCGAGGATTGATGATAGTCGATGATGGTTATGTGGGAAAGCAGCCAGTGACTTGGAAAGAATATTTTACATGGTACTGGTATCAGAAAGTTCAGGAAAGCATGGAAAGGTGCACTGGCCGCCGAAATGTTCATGCTCCCCTGGATAGATAATTTGCCGTAAGTGAAAAACTTGGTATTTGCCGAGCCCCATCAGTGTCCTCGTTGTGAAAGTGTAGATTAAGATCAGACAAAAAAATGTAGATTAAGGTCAGACCAAAAAATGTTCACATTGACTGGGATTTTTTTATGCCAGTATTCCAAACAACATTCTTTGCAAGCCACTTGCTGCTTTTCTACAAACATTCTAAGAGCAATGTTCTATGGTGAGAGAGGAATGAATCCTGTTGCAATAACTATCATCGATCCTTGGAAAGAAATTGGAGGTTGAGAATCAAATTACTGATTCCTTGGTTCCATGCCCTGTATGTTACCAGGCTGGGTTCAGATAAAGAACAAGATGTAAAGAGAGTACATATGGAATATTACAACAGTACATTTTTTTGTGGTCAGATCATGTCAAGTTGTATGTGTAAAGAGACGCGTATCGGATGCGGCAGACGTTCGAATCCGATGCGCATCTCTCTACACATGGAAGGAGACATGATCCGACAACGCAGAAATGCTGACTGTTGTAATATTCTTTTCATCATATACCTCACCACTATAACTGTAAAGAAACATCACAAAATTAATACAAATAACCAAAAAATCAGAACTACATTTTATTGTACATAATTATGGCGGATGAATATACATAGATAGCGGTAAGTCTGCATAGATCTATACGCATTTAAAAATGGCAGCTGCTGTTCTCGAGACGCTACAAGAAAATAAACAACAACTGTGGCTTAAAAATTATTCCTTAAACACTGAAAAGGTAGTCAGTGGTTGTTATTCACTGTCACTGTCAAGAACAGTAGGCCTACATTTTTTTTTTTCATTTCAATGCAGGAGAGGAGTCAAGCTTGTGATTATTAATCGCGATGCTGAAGTTCATGAGTGTATTGTACTGTAGCATTTGGAAATACCCTTTCATAACCAATAATTTGTCTCATTTTTTTTTTTCTCCTACAATGTTTTCAAAATCAGTTTGCTAAAAGAGGCAAAAATTTCTGCTTTAACATTGAATGAGTAAATTTATCTTATGCAATTTCATGTTGATGCTTTAATTCTTAACAATATAAGATCTTAAACCAGACCACACTAAAACCATTTGCAGATTGATAAATAGAATGTGGCTTAAATATGATGGTGTTTGTCTTTGAAAGATTAGAAAACATTGTGGGAAAATAAGAAAGTGCTTCTTTCCAGCACTTTCTCCTTTTTCCAAAATGTTTTTAAAAGGATTCATCCTTAAAGATGTTAAAACCCAGGACTGTTTGTTAAAGGATTGAATAAAAGGGAAAAAAGATGGCTTACAAATACATACAATATACATATAAACACATAACAAAAATTTGGCACAAGGAAGAAGGAATACAGAAAAAAATATGAAGCATGGGAAAAAATGTATATACGCATAAAAATACTTTTTAAACTTCTGAGGGCCCTTCATGGCTCAGGTAAAGGATTTAAAACATGGAAGGCTGGGTTTGATCATTGCTCAAAGCCATGGGTTTTCTGGGGAGTGCCTATGGGCAAGGCACTTCAGAGGCTTAGCCTACCATTGAAGAAACTCGTGACACATATGAATAAATGAGCCATTGTATGATTGAAATAGTGTTTAGAGCAGCATACAACACCATTTAATCAATAATAACCCACTGCATGCCATGATATTGGAATGGGTATATTGGGTATATTTGGCCATCTTTGATCTTTACTAAACTTGTCCATATTGATAGCATATACAGGTGAAAAATTAGATGTGGCCAAATTGATGGCTTTTTTTTTTAAACTCTTTACCAAACGACAATATTTGAGACTAGTCCAAATTGAAAGCACCTGAAGATGACACATCAAATATGGCTCAGAATTTGAAATTTGTTTTGGGAAGGGAAGAAAACATTGTGGGAAAAGGAGAAAATGCTGGTTACCAGCATTTTCTCCTTTTCCCACAATGTTTTCAAAAGGCTTCTTTCTCAGGGTCGTTAAAAGTCGGGATTGTGTGGTAAAGGGTTAATAGAGTAGAAAACTTCCGGTATAAGCAATTTTTCATTTATCTACAAGGTTTTTAAAAGCCCTCTTTCACAGGGTTACTAAAACTTGGTAAAGGATGGTAAAGAGATAAAACAAAAAAAAAAAAAGTGTTAAAAATGATACGTAAACATAAACAACAAAATATACCACTGAGATTTTGAGCTTCCCTGCACACAGATACATGTATGTACATTACAAGATTTGGCACAATTAGATTAAATAACTCCTTATCTTTAAAGGCACACTAGCAGCCAAATTAAACAATTTGGGGCTGAAAAGGAAGACAAATTTAATACATACGATTTAAAACTAGAAGGTCATGATTGCCCTGGTTTGCTCCACTTCACTGATTGTTTTATCCCTTGTTTTGCATTGACAGAGACATAAATCGTAAGAAGTTTGTGTGGCAATAAATTTGTATAGAGAAAAAAGCCTACCCCCCCCCCCCCCCCCAACACCAAAAAAACTGTCATATTTATTTTTAAATGCAAAAATTATTTCATGTCTAATCAACGGCTGCAGCAGCTCGGCGGTTTTTGGCGGCTCATAACGTCAACGTCTTAGACTGGCCTGCGAATAGTCCCGATTTAAATCCAATAGAACACGTGTGGGACGAGTTAGGACGTCTTGTTCGAACAAATCACGCAATCAACACGGTAAATGACTTAGCAGCAGCGTTACAAGTTGAATGGAACAATTTGCCTGCGCCTTTATACAGCGTTACGTAAACGGTATGCACCGCCGAATCACGACGTGCATTCGACAAAATGGTGGACACAAGGAATACTGACTCCGAATTCAAAATTTAAAACCCATTTTGGGTACTTAAACCCCATTCAAAATGAAATTGAACCTTTCTTGTTGGTGAACCCAGTGTTATCGAAGAAAGTGTCATTGTTGAAATCGACCCCTATATTATTTCGCTCAATATTTTTTTAATGAAAGAAATACCGCATCGACTACAAATTTTCACAGAATGTCAGAAAGGAATTGTTCTTTAATACAGATTAAAAAAGTAGTCACAATATATGCTAGTTCCTAGTATATAGATAGGAATATACGATGGGTACTTTCATTTTTGGCTGAATATATATTTTGGTAGAGGTCTATTATTTTATTAGATGAAGCTACATGCCAAATTTAGTAGCCTAGGCCTTACGTTTTGAGAAAAGATTTTCATAGATTTTCAATCCAGAGATTTTAATGGAATCAAATTCTTTGAAGGAATTCTGAAGAGGGCTATGGTCGGATCAATTCTGTGAAGTTTCATCAAAATTGGGTGGGTAGTTTCGGAGAAGAAGATGTTTGAAATAAAAGTTAATGCTTGCACTGACGGACGCACGCACATACGACGGATCCATACCGGGCCATTACCTAAGCTGGCTGGCCGGCCTTCGGCCAGTGGAGCTAAAAATATGGATATTATTATGGGTCTGATATTTTGTTATGCTGCAATCTGTCATAGTCGGCATTTTTGTTCTAGTTTTACAACACGTTTTTCTGCATGCCGGTGGAACTTTTACCCTAAATTTACTTTTGGCAGCTAATGGGCCTTTAAATTTTCTTAACAATATTAAAAACTGTTCAACACTATTTAGTCCATGAACTGTCTGAGAAATTACCTCTTTCAGCCATTTTTTTTTTTTTTTTTTTCTCATTTTCCTACAATGTTTTTACTCCTTCAAAGAAAAACAATCCATCATGTTAGGCTTGTTAGTCACCTTTACATTGAAGTATGCAAGTGCTTCTCTCATTAACTTGTCTAAAATTTTGTCGTTTGGTCAAAGAGTCAACCCTCTACCACACAATCCCGAGTTTTAAAGACCTTGAAGAAGAAGCATTTTGAACACATTGTGGGAAAAAGAAAAAAAAAAAAAAAAATGCTGGTAACCAGCATTTTTCCTTTTCCCACAATGTTTTCTACCCTTCCCAAATCAAATTTTAATTCTCGAGTCGCACACATTTTATCGGCTGCAAAGGCTTTCAGTTTGGACAAGTCTAAATTTTGTTGTTTAGTACAGAGTTAACTTTCATAGAATTCACGACATGACGCTGTCTTTGAGCTCTTTACCAGATGACAAAATTTTAGACTTGTCCATATTGACAGCATTTAGAGACGAAGTAAGTAAACCTTGCGCAAATGATAAAATTTTTCTTACAGAGCAGAACACTGTTGGAAAAGGAGAAAAGGTTGATAATCAGCATCATTTCTTTATCTCGCGAGATGTTTTTAAAAGCATTTCTCTTCTAGGTTCGTAAAACACCGAGATCTATAGCAAGGATTAATTGCTATATAGAATTAAGTGTACAAACAACAACGGCTCAGTGGTCAAAAGTGTATGACTCAGAATCTAGAGGCCCTGGTTTCAAGCCTCACTGGAAGAACTTATCATTTCGTAGGATTGGCCTTGGGCAAGATACCGTACTTCAAAGCCCTAGCCTAGTACTGGTGAAACCCAGGGCATGCATGAAAATGAGAGTTGTTGTGAGATGACTAAAATAATGTTGATAGAAGCGTAAAACACTAGTCAAGAACTAAACTAAAAAGATGACAACATAAACTGTTGATTTTTTTATGGCAAGACATGAATTGTCTATATGCATTCTACTCTAGGCATATTTAATCTACACACATAAAAAATATTTTGGCACTGTCAGAAGATGCGAGATGAAGATGGGAGCCATTCCTGGTGGATTTCTCAGAAGTACTCGCTCTCCAGTCTGAAATGGAGCAAAAGAAGTGGAAAAAATAGGAACTGTTATTTTGAAAAAAGACAAAATCTGATTATCTTCTTGAAAGGTTTTGTTTCAGCTCCTGGTTCCATATGCGCGCCATACAACTCTTTAAGATTGGTTACTTTCCATGATAGAGCGAGGCATATATATGCAATAATGAGGACAAGTTCATACAACTGTGAAAGCAGATACACTTGACATGTATAGCTTCTTATTTCCCAAGTGGACTTAACACGTGAAAAAGAAAAAAAAAAGTTATAGATCTGTAATTCAAAGTTTTCTGTTTTTTGAAAATCTTAATAATTATGCTTATTTAACTCTTTACCGAACAAAACATTTTTAGACTCCTTTTGATAGCGTTCGCAGATGACAAATAAAATGTGATTCTAGTGATACAACTTGTCTGGGGGAGGGTAATAAATATTGCAGATTACCAGCATTTTCTCTTTTTATTAAGCCTTCTACCTCAGGTTTGTTAAAACTTGCGATTGTTTGGTAAAGAGTCAAGTTCTTACCGTCGTAAAGCGTCCCGTGTGCTTTGAGACTGAGATGTTTCTGGTTGTTCAACACTGTCCGAACGATGATTTGTAGCACAATTCGTCCCTCTCAGTGGAAGAGTTGGTGCTTCATACACTGCAGGCACGGACGGCGGTAAATTGCTGAATACACTGTGGTTTCCATGTTTACCACAATAGGTAAAGACACTAGAAGCGCTGTGCTGGAAAACTGAAAGTATATATATTTGTGTGTGGGTGTCGGTGTGTGTTCTGCGCAAAATGGGAATCGGACAATTCTAGAATGGTCCTGTGCAAAGTAGGAATTCTTAATTTGTTGCGCAAAGTGGGTATTCTCACTTTGCGCAGTGCCATTCTAGAATTGTTCATGCGAAAAGTAGGAATATTGGACAAAGTGAGAATCTCACAACAGTGTTATCAATAGTCTATGGCACTGTTATGCTCGGTTGGTTTTAATGGGACTATGTATGATTTAGCAGATGACAAAAAATATTACATTGTTAGTTTTCATTTAACCCTTTATTTATCAATGCCGGATGTTAATGACTCTGGAGAAGAATGCTTTTAAAAGCATAGTGGAAAGAGAGGATATGCTGGGAATCAGCATTTTCCTCTTTGTCCACAACATTTTCCATCTTTCGAGGGACAAATCTCACCGTTTAAGCCATATATATATATATTTTTTTTTTTTTTTTTTTTCTGTATCTGTAATACTTAATTAACCCATTACTTGCTGTTTAACTCTTTACCAAAAAATGAAATTTTAGTCTGATTGTCCAAATTGTAAGCATTTGCAGACGACAAAATAAATGTGACTTAATAATTGAAAAATGTGTATAGAAGGCTAGAAAACATTGTGGAAAATACATGGATCCGTGGAAATCGATATTTGACCAATCAGGTCATCGCATTTATTTGGCCCGATGTGCAGCGTTGCTGTCTGCTATTTCGGCTCACAAACAAGCGACTGTTAATGATGGAGAAGTGCGATATTATGTGTGTTTACGACGCTTGAATTTTAGGAAAAAGTTTAAAAGATGTGCTTTGCAATCGCGTACTGCTTACGTGAGATATACGAAGAGATTGTAAGTTTGGATTAGGATTATGATTGACAATGGGACATGAGCAAAGAGTTTGATCAACGCTGTATTACGCAATGGATTAATTAATGTTAGTTTTTTTTTGTTTTTTTTTTTTTTGTTTTTTGTTTTTTGTTTTTTTTTCCTCTGAAACTCTCCGAAAAAAAAAAACTTAAACTGTTTTACAGTGGAAAACAAAGGTAAAATATAGAAATACTAATAAGACAAAAGTACGTTCACTCAAATAGTTAATCTTGTTTAATAACATCTGCACATCCAAATAGGGGCACGTGTCATCAATGTTTCAATTTGACGTTAACATTAGCCTTGGTGCGTGAAGAATGCTGAATGTGTAGATACAGATCAGAGTGCAAAAAAATGCAGTTTATTCTTGGATTCAAACCATTTGCTACTTAAATTAAGTACATTTACGTGTATTTTTTACTGAAGGTACATGTAGATTTCAATTATGAAACAGAGTAAGTTCTGTTTTGTACAGTTTTGGAAGTTTAGCTCAAAAGGCAACTTATGTTAATTAAATCAGCTTTTGACTTAGCCATATTTAGGTGGATTTGCACATCTGCCATTTCAAAGGGTATGCCGGTAAACTGATAACTGATCAGATGTGTGTTTAATTGCCGCTGTAATCCACTCGACCATCCGTTGTCTTCAGTATATCATAAGATAAAACAAACTACCGCCAATGATATTAACAAGTTTGTTAATTGACAGCACACTTGACACTTTTTTAAAAACGTCTGGCAACCATTTACCCTTAACTTGAAATTTAAACATTTCTCAGACTTCCACCTCTCTGTTGAATGAGACAATCAATAAATATTTCAAAATGCTTGTAATAAAGTGTAATCTATTATCGAATACGATGTTGAGACAACCTAACAAGCCTTACAAAAATATTAATCATCTTTAATTCTATTATTTTCAAACAAAACTGCAGAGGATAATGAGTTATTTCATTCTTTCTCGTAGAGGTTCAAAACTTTGCTTGCACATGTATTAGATTGTCCGTAGTCCCTGAAATTCACACTTTTTGTACAAATCCTTATGTAAATAAGTTCAAGTATCCATATTTTTCTTGCCGAGAATCCATCATCGGCAGAAACATATGAAAAGGAATATTTTTCCGGAATTTAATCAAAAGATACAGGCATGACAGCGCGATTTAAGTGGCCTTTCTGCTATATTGTATATGTATTTACTGCGTTTCTTTGTGAGCCCTTAACGACGGTAACCAAGGAAGTCGATTTAACTCATCGCCACGGATCCATATATAGAGACAATGCTGGTTGCCAGCATGTTATCCGTTTCCCGTTGTGTTTTCAAAAGTCTACAGTTTATTGAGGGTCGTTTAAACTCGTATTGCTAAACGGTTGCGACCTTTCTCATTGATACGCACTTTTTCTGTCTCCATTCGAGAGCCTTAATTCAACGTTGTAGAGGCTAGCTTCAGACCTACAAAAGCCGTGAAACTTTCACAATAGTAAAAGGACTGAATGGGTTAAAGGAAATTACAAGAGCAGCTGCTCCTATTTTGAATTTTCGAAGGTGATAAATTGCAAGGGCGTACCAAGTCGTACTTGTGAGGTAATGTGTTGATTCTTAGTGCATTATTTGAGAGTGTATGTAGATCCGAGATAGGACTTCACGTCCTGTGCAGTCTGGTCTTAATCTTGATGTTACACTTGATACAAAAACAACTGAAGTTTTGCTTAGCACTCCAAAGGCTACGACAAATATTTATTAGTAAAATGCACATCGCCAGACAATTTTTCATCGAACAAATCCAATCCAATCAAATATTTGTTTAACGCTTTGTGTTAAAATCTCCAAGTGTTAAAGTGCTGACTCTGAAGGGATACCCAACTACCTGTGTAATAATATACGATCATAAAGATTTGTGATCACGTTCATGAAAGGTAAAGTAGCTGTACGATGTAATTATCACCTTTTTCGATCTTTATGAATGGCACTTTTGGTGTGAAAACTTATCTGACGACAAAATGTTTTCTCCGTTTGACCCTTTTAATAACAATTAACTCTTCTTTTAAACCCAAAAACATCCGGGGTAAAATAGTGTTTATTCAAAATGACACAGACACACGGACAATTTAAATCTACGATATTTAAAATGACACAGAAACACGAACACTAAGACATACGATGAAGGATGAAACATGATACAAAAAAGAACAAGATCATTCTTTCTCGGTTTAAATCAGGTAAAAATTCCAACTTTTTCCCAAGCATTCCCACTTTACGCAGAGACTCTAGACTCTACCTACACGGTTTATCGATTAAAAAAAAAAAGTCGATAAAATCATCTGCGCAATTCTAGAATTGTACCGATACAATTCTAGACTTGTGCAACAAAGTGGTAATTACTTTGCGCAGGACCATTGTAGAATGGTCCCGATTCACACATTGCGCAGAACATAATCATAACTTGGAAGTCTTAGCTCTACGTGTGCTAACCTCAGATGGAAGAGATAACATGCCATTTAGAACTGGTATCTCACAACTAAAGGGCATACGCCACAGTTTTCGCTGCTTACCGCTTTGCGCATGTTTCTTTTTGTAAATTCTATTATATTCCACTGTGTTAGTATGATAGAGAAATGGTATATCTTTATCTGTAATGTATCAGTTGCCTTTTAAATATCTGAGAGTCACAGACGCGGAGAAGAAGTGAGAGATGTATAAATGATCGGGGTGCCAAATCACGCCGAAATAGATATTTATTATATAAGGAGGTAATTCATCATGTCAGTAACCTTTTAAAATAAAGCATTTTTCATTAAAATGTCCTGCTTGATATTTTTTTTTTTTTTTTTTTAACAAGCTATTAGAAAGTACTATTTCTGTGCAAAATTCAAAAAAGAAAATCTGTCCATTGAAATTTTTCTTATCGCAGAAAATTCATCAGAAAATAAGTCCTTGTTGACAAGTAAGAACATTTCTAATCAGGCTACTACTGCGATCTGTTTAGTGCCTTAATTCTTTCGATTAATCCTTTTACTATTGGCAAATATCACATTTCTAGGAATAATCATTTATTTCAGTAGTATTTATTACTTTAAGAACTTTTTAGGTTTGAAATTAAAGCCTATTTTATGTAATTTTGACAAGAGTTATCCCCTTAGAAGAACTGTATCATTATATTTTGCTCCGCAACATATGATTTTTTTTGTCAGAGACTATTTACAGTTAACTGTAAATAGCCAAAAAACGTTAAAATGGCTATATAGACAGTTAACTGTCAATAGCCAGTTCTACGTTTTTTGGCTATTTACAGTTAACTGTAATTAGCCAGATTTACGTCTTTTGGCTATTTACAGTTAAAATGGATTTTAATGTTGTAATATACAATATGAGTTACAATTTCAACCGTGTTTTTGAGAACTGGATCTACAAATCTATTTTTTTTTTTTTTTTTTTTTTTTTTTTTTAATGTCTGATCTTCTGTATTGTTCTACTTTCAACACACATGATCATGTTTAATTTCAAAAAAGCGAGAAAATATATTTCATAACTAAGATGAATACATTCTAAAAAGCTCACTATGAATGTTCATCTCTATGAAGCAAACTTTGCCTTAACTTTGGTGTTGCAAATTGTTGGTTTTGTCTGCCTTTACATGTATAAAAAATCAACACTTTTCCATGATGATTATTCTTATGGCAGACTTTTTCTCCTTTTTCAGATTGGTGTGCAGGATTTTTTCAAATGTAGTAATCATTTAAGACTGACAGCACACAGTTAAAGTTTGGACTTTCGAAGCGATATGTTTGTTACTTTGATGAATTGCCATGTAGTTCAAATTTATTTTATAAATGTTCTGTGTTCTGTTCTGTCCAATAACCGATGCATCATTTTAGCAAACGTTTAAATATGAACAAAACACAGTTTGGCTAAAAGTTTCATGGTCAACTGTTTAAGTAAAATAGGACTGGTCAATTGTCATAGAAACAGACAATACTAGCTAGCTGCTGAAAATTGAAATTTCTTGAAGAGAAAGACTTAGTGATTCAATACTTCGGATTAAAACAAAAACAAAAAAAAACTTTGATTTAATTTCTACTGTAAATGATGAGGCAACAAAATAGTTTAAGCCATACACAAATTTACATGAATATTAACATAACATAACATATGTTTTTTTGAAGTAATATAGGCCATTGGCCCAGTTTACAAAACATCCTGTAACATACATTGTTATGGCAACCTGGTTTTTATATAAAAATAGATAAATATAGGAACGTTAAAACTAAATTTTGTACTTGAATATAATACAAACGGAATTTTGAAATATTATCGAATAGGACTGTTACTGGTGAGAGTTGGTCGAAGATCAAAACGTACTACTTGCCATGTTGATCCTGATCAACACCCACCGAAATGAATCCCAATCTTTACGGAATTTATTAACAAATTAGACAAATAGAGTCGAGGAATGTGACACTACATATCCAGTAAATATGAAACATATTGTGATTATGTAAAAGAGAGAGAGAAAAAAATGAAATAAATACATAATAAATAACTAGTACAAAAATTTGTTCCAGATTTGCAGAATTTTATGCACAAATTTGCAAATATTCAATAATTTTGCCTGATTTCTCTCCGAAATAAATCTAAAGACGGATTCAATGTTTTCAGAATTATGTTTTCCAATATAGATATACCTGTAATGATTGAATTGTTTACATTAAACAAGAGGGCCATGATGGCCCTGGACGCTCACCAGAGTCAATAGGCGAAATTCACTCAACGTGCATAATTCAATTTCTGACCAATTGTCAGGTCAATTGAGCTTAAAATGTGGCCTCTAGAGCGTCCACAAGGAATTTCCGTAAGTTGACCTAGTGACCTAATTTATCACCCCACGTGACCCAATTTAGAACTCATCAAAAAATGTATCAAGACAAACATTCTGAGCAGTTTTCAAGTTAATTGAGCAATAAATGTGGCCTCTAGAGTGCCCACAAAGTGTTTCTTAAATTTGACCCATGACCTATGACCCCAGCTGACCCAATTTCAAACTCACCCAATATTTCATCAAGACAAACATTCTGACCAACTTTCAAGTCAATTGAGCAAGAAATGTGACCTCTAGAGTACCCTAAAGGTATTTCTTTAATTAGACCTAGTGACCTAGATTATGAGCCCAGGTGACCCAATTTTAAAGTCATCCTAGATTTCATCAAGACAAACATTTTGACCAATTTTCAAATCAATTGAACAATAAATGTGGACTCTAGGGTGCACACAAGGTATTTCTTTAATTTGACCTAGTGACCTAATTTAAGACCCCACATGATCCAAATTCGGATTCATGCGAGATTTTATCAATACAAACATTCTGACCAATTTTCAAGTCAATTGATCCAAAAATGTGGCCTCTACAGTGCCTACAAGGTATTACTTTAATTTGAACTAGTGACCTAGTTTATGATCCCAGGTGACCCAAATCCAAACTCATCTAAGATTTTATCAAGACAAACATTCTGACCAAATTTCAGGTCATTTGAGCAATGAATGTGGCCTCTAGAGTGCCCACAAGGTATTTCTTTAATTTGACCTAGTGACCTAGTTTATGACCCCAGGTGACCCAATTTCGAACTGACTGAACATATTGTGCTCAGGTGGGCTAACAAACTTAGAACAGGTTCACTACATACCAAATAACAAAGCTCTATGCCTTCAAGGTTTAGAAAAGAAGAATTTTAAAGTTTTCCTTCTTTGTTCCTGTTAGAACTTGTGACCCCCGGGGCAGGGCCAGTTTTGACCCCAGGGGCATCGTATGAACAAACTTGGTAGAGGTCCACTAGAAGATGCTACATACCAAATATCAAAGCTCTACGCCTTCCGGTTTCAGAGAAGAAGAATTTCAAAGTTTTCCTTCTTTGTTCCTATGTTAGAACTTGTGACCCCCGGGGCGGGGCCAGTTTTGACCCGAGGGGGATCATATGAACAAACTTGGTAGAGGTCCACTGGGAGATGCTAGATGCCAAATATCAAATCTCCACGCCTTTCGAGAAGAAGAATTTTAAATTTTTCCTTCTTTGTTCCTATGTTCGAAACTTGTGATCCCCCGAGCAGGGCCAGTTTCGACCCCAGGGGCATCGTATGAACAAAGTAGGTAGAGGTCGGCTAGGACATGCTACATACCAAATATCAAAGCTCTACGCCTATCAGTTTCAGAGAAGAAGAATTTTAAAGTTTTCCTACTTTGTTCCTATGTTCGACACTTGTGACCCCCGGGGCAGAGCCAGTTTTGACCCCAGGGGCATCATATGAACCAACTTGGTTGAGGTCCACTAGGAGATGCTAGATGCCAAATATCAAAGCTCCACGCCTACCAGTTTCAGAGAAGAAGAAATTTAAAGCTTTCCTTCTTTGTTCCTATGTTCGAACTTGTGACCCCCGGGGCTAGTTTTGACCCTAGGGGCATCATATGAACAAACTTGGTAGAGGTCCACTAGGAGATGCTAGATGCCAAATATCAAAGCTCCACGCCTACCAGTTTCAGAGAAGAAGAATTTTAAAGTTTTCCTTCTTTGTTCCTATGTTCGAACTTGTGACCCCCGGGGCCAGTTTTGACCCTAGGGGCATCATATGAACAAACTTGCTAGAGGTCTACTAGGAGATGCTACATACCAAATATCAAAGCTCTACGCCTTCTAGAATCGGAGAAGAAGATTTTTAAAGTTTTCCTTCTTTGTTCCTATGTTCGAACTTGTGACCCCCGGGGCGGGGCCAGTTTTGACCCCAGGGGCATCATATGAACAAAATTGGTAGAGGTCCACTAGGAGATGCTAGATGCCAAACATTAAAGTTCCACGCCTCCCAGTTTCAGAGAAAAAGAATTTTAAAGTTTTCCTTCTTTGTTCCTATGTTCGAACTTGTGACCCCCGGGGCGGGGCCAGTTTTGACCCCAGGGGCATCATATGAACAAACTTGGTAGAGGTCCACTAGGAGATGCTACATAGCAAATATCAAAGCTCTACGCCTTCTAAAATCAGAGAAGAAGATTTTCAAAGATGTTCCTATTTTTTGCCTTTCTGTTGCCATGGCAACCAGAGTTTTGGGTGGAATTCTTTGCATAACCTACCTATTAGTAACTAACAGACAGGTTCCAGCAGATCTTCGAAATTACAGAAAAGAGAAATGTGCACACACTGACCCAAACAGTGCACAGTATGAAAATAGGAACCAGACCGCAAATTTCCATTTAAAGGCTATTATTACAGTTAACTGTAAACAGCCACTCCGTTTTTTTTTTACTTCGCATACATACAAGTACATCACAATCTGAGCGAAAATGAAAAAAAAAAAATCTGTCCATAGGAAAAAACTGTGGTACATGTCCTGAAATATTTCGGGTTAAAAAGAAAGGAGAAGTGTCATTTAAATTGATCTATGGGATCTGACATAAGTTGGCGTTTGAGATAATTTTTATTAAACTAGTCTAGAAAAATGTTATTGATGATACGTTTACACCATGTTCCCGGCGGTCACGGCAGCCACGTTTCAGATAACCGTGGACGAAACGGGATTGGCGTAAGGCGACGCAGAGGAACGGGATAAGCAAACTTAGCAGATCGTGATTGCCTTGGTTTCCCGTGATTGCCGTGCCTGATTTTTAAACTGTCAAAAAATTGCCAAGGCAGGCCCGGTGCAGATGAAAAGCCTAACAATCCATAGCTGAACGGGTCGATCGCAACAGAACTTACCAACACGTTATAAGCCGTAACAAGACTCAGTGACAATCCGTGTTGGGACGTGCAAGCACAGGCTATAACACCGGTATCTTACGGTTCTTTAAAGTTTTGTCAGGTTCTGTTGCGTTGCTTGGCGGTTCTCCCGTACAGCTCAACTGTGTCCCAGCCGTTTCGTTGCGTTCTATTAAGGCACACTCCGGTTTGTTCCGTTTATAAATGGATCCCGCGTGTAATGGCGCTTTGCGCTCTACTACGGCTGCACAAATATGATAACGTGTATAAGATATACGGAATATTATGTTGTAGTGACTTTCCTGTTATCGACTGTTATTTGTCGTCTACTTTTTAAAAAATCGTTTTTATGTAGAACTTGATTTTGTCCGATATCAATGCCCATTTCATAAACATGTGTTGTTTCGGAAGGGTATTTCCAAATGCTACTTTACGGTACACTCGTGATTTATAATCACAAGCTTGACTCTCATCCTGCTTGGAAACGAAATAAAATGTACTGTTCTTGACAATGACAGTGAATAACAACCCCTGACTACCTTTTCAGTGTTTAAGAAATAGTTTTTAAGGCACTGTTGTTGTTTATTTTCTTGTAGCGGCTCGAACAGCAACCGCCTTTTTTAAATGCATTCTGATCTATGCAGACTTACCGTTATCTATGTATATTCATCCGCCATTCATAAATATTGTGCATATATGTACAATGACATGTAATTCTCAGATTTTTTGGTTAGGCCTATTCGTATTGATTTTGTGATGTTTCTTTGCAGTTATAGTGGTGAGGTATATAATAAAATGAATATTACAACAGTCTGCATTTCTGCGTGGTCGGATCATGTCTCGTTGCGTGTGTCATCCGATACGCATCTCTTTAAACACACGCAACTCGACATGATCCGACTACGCAGAAACGCAGACTGTTGTAATATTCCATATATATACCTTTATATATATGATCTGAGTAAAATGCGGGGGTTATAAAACTCACAAATACAACTCGACGGAAAAGTCTTCCGTATTAGCCTAGTACTATGTGTAGAGCATAATCGTGTACACGGACTACTTCTTTGTAAAAACGGGACTTGCAGCAAAATCCCTATTTACGTTCAGCTAGCATGGCATAGCACGAAAACCCCATTGAAGTGTATTTATCTATTGATACTTAGACTGTTATTTGTCATCTACGTTTTCCAAAATCGTTTTAATGCAGAACTTGATTTTTCCGATATCAATGCCCAATACTTAAACATGTATTGTTTTGAAAGGGTATTTCCAAATGCTACTGTACAGTACACCCGTGAACTTCAGCATCGCGATTAATAATCATAAGCTTGACTCGCCTCCTGGGTTAAAACGAAAGAAAAAAGTACCGTCCTTCACAGTTACCGTGAATAACAACCACTGACAACCTTTGGTATCCCGATCACATATAAATGCCCTTTTTTTCTTCAGCGTCTGTGATTTTCAGACATTTGAAAGGCAACCGACATATTACAGATGTATATACGAGGGCTGTTCGGAAAGTAATGAGACTCTGCTAGCAAACCTTGAAACAAATATGTAATCTATGTTAAAAATTGCTGTTCTATACTTTATAGTTTTAAAAATCTGTTATTAATAATTTTGACATCCTTACTTAATTTCCGTTTCTATGGCGGTTGCCACAGTAACCACTGTATACTGATATCAGCGCAGCACAACGAATCACCCATTAAACATGAAAAACGTAACATTTTTACCGCAAAACGAAATCTTACATTTACTAGGACGTCACTAAAGGCTTTCAACCACATTTCTTTTTTTGACTGAGCCATTGACGGTTAACGCATCTGCCTTAAAACGCGTAAAACGAATCTACAACGGGAACATCGTCTAGGGAAGAACTAGGTTTTTATAAAATTCTGCGTGAATCTTGGGAAATGCCAACTGAAACAAAATCACTAATAGAAAGGTTAACATGTTAACAGGAATCTTGTTTATTGATGACATAAACAGTTTCGCAATGGGAGGCAGTCGGCAAAAGACAAAGAAAGGCCATGTCGTTCAACAGTCATCAGAGACAAGCTGATGCTCGCAAAACAAGCGATTGACGACGACAGCCGGATAACTGTTAGGGAGCTTGCAGATATGTGCAAAGTTGGTACGGCAACTGCACATAAGATGTTGACAGTGACACTTGGAATGACACGCGTGTTTGCTCGATAGGTCCCAAGGCTTCTCACCAGGTCTTGCTCCTTTGGATTTTTCAGTATTTCCGGCTATTAAACCAGAACTGCGGGGCGTAAGGTGTGAGAGCTTCGATCATTTGCAATCCACAGTAATGAGTGTGATTTCTTCTCATAAATCAGATTGGTACAAGCAGGTGTTCGCCGAGTCGGTAAATAGACATGAGAAATGTATAAGTTGTGAAGGACGGTAGGCCTACTTCGGAAACGAATAAGGGTCAATAAGAAATGACGTTTAATCTAGGATGACATGACGCTGACGTTATAGCGTGCGCCGGGATAATGTTGGTGTACATGTATATGTTTTGTACTGTCCTATGTTAACATATAGTTTGTTTTTTGTTATGTTAAATTTTGTCAGAAATGTATTAAGATCATATTTTAGTTAGGAGGAGGTTATTTTTCCTCCTGAACCTGATAGAGTTAGAAATCAACGTTGTGTCATTACTTTTCGAACAGCCCTCGTATAAAATCTCTCTGTCAAACTAACCCAGTGGAATATGACAGAATTTACCAAAGAGAAACATGTGTAAGCCGATGAGCAGGAAAAAAGCAGGTCTTAACCATACTCAAACACAAGCAAAAACCTCTTTGCAGGAGCAAGACCCTCTATTTAATTCAAGCCAGAAGAAACATTTACCACAGTTATGTAATAGGAATTATTCGATACACAATTTTTAGTAGTAATAAGACCCTATGCTGGACTGACCCAGGGGAAAAAACCAGTGATAAAAACACTGGGTGAAAAACTCTGGAAAACCTGTGCAGTCATCTTATGTGGTACATTAATTCTTGCAGAAACATTTCTATGACATACTACTGCAATACAAATGAATCCTTTGATGCACATACACCGTTCTTCTGACTTGATACATTTCTTCCGCTAACACAAAATTATTTTCCTGATACGAAGTAACTGAAACTATATATTACTGAATTCGGATAGCTGTTTGAATTAAACGGTTGGACGCCTTGCGTAGAACTGATTTTAAACCACCAAAACCTCCTATATATAGCCACACACATCAGCTCGTGCACAAATCTACGTTTGTGTTCCCGCATATGTTAAGGCAATTGTTCTCCGCTTTACTGCGTACCGCGGAGAACTTTCAATGATATATGTCTTTAAGAAATAATTTTGAAGCCACAGTTGTTGTTGTTGTTGTTTTCTTTTTTCTTGTAGCGGCTCGACATGATCCGACCACACAGAAATGCAGGCTTTGGTTATATTCAGTATTTATCCGCGTGCGATGTATGTATTTCAGCCGGAATTCTTTTAGGTATATATACAGAAATGTCAATTATTGCAACATTTTGTGTTTTAAAGTGGTAGGTATATAATATAAGGAATATCATAACTTGTTGTAGTGATTTTTCTGGTGCTTGTATTTAATTCGAGCAGCGTGGGAAAATTTGATATGGCGCGAGACCGAAGGTCGAGCGAGATGCCAAAATTTTCTTACGCAGCGAGAAGTGTGATAAATTATTACTATATCATATTAGAGATCTGTTCAAAATTGGTTAATGGGTCTTTCTTCAGTACAAGGATAATGAAAAGCTTTAAGCCCAGCTGGTTATTTGAGTATTCTGGTTCCAATTTCCTTTCCGTTCTTGAACATTGCACTATTCATCTCTATACTGTACATTATTTCTTTTAAATTGTCCTAATTTCTCTGAAAAGTTCCAACATGCATTGAAAAAAAGATTAAAGTAAGTTAGATTTGACCAAAAGTAAAAATAAAACTCTTGATAGACTACAGATCTGTACAATTTGCCTTTCATAAAAGACAACCTTAAGTAGAAAAACTTGTCGAGAAAAGGACCAGTGTCCCGTCCACAAGAGTGACATAGTGAAAAAGAGCTATGACATGTTGCACCCATCCTAACATTTGAAAGACAGCCATTATAGCAAAGATAAGTCCGATTAGCATACAAACCCGATCGTTGAGATCTATTGTCGACGATGGGATATAAACTGCTCGTTGATGTTCTGATCGCAGACGCGTTCGCTCTCGTTCCCTGTCCCAGATTCCCACTTATTATCCGGTTGGCTGACAGTGATAAGCCATTTCTGTCGGGTCTCGGAGACTGTAGACTTGGCACGGCTGGAAGACATTGGTTGTCACGACGTGACGTCTGACTGATACCAATACGGGCACTTGTGGTTGGAACAGGTGCTCCGCTTGATGATGTCACATTCACGGATGAAACGTTTGTGGCGGGTAAATTATTGGTGTGTCTTGATGTTACAAATCTGTCGTTTGGGATTGTTTCGTAATGGTGTTGAGGGGACCGGCTTGCTCCATTTGTGCTTGTTGGCGGCTGAAGTCGAGGTCTGTTTGAAACGTTAGCAGCAGTTCGGTGGTTTGTCACGTGACTCGGAGTTGGATGTTGATTCGATCTATTTTGATTTGATGTAAGGTTATTTTGTGTAGTACTTCTAACTGCTTCATTGTATGACGGTAAACGTAGATTATTTAGGAGAGTTCTCTGTTGACTTGAACTATTTTGTTGTTGGGAACTACTTGTTCTGGCGGAAGGATGTACTTGAGAAGGACATCTGGCCTGCGAATCGGTAATCACTGGAATCCAAGTCCATATTTCGTCGTAATTTGTACTAAACCCGTGATTGACACCGCCATGGCGGGGATTTCCGCGACCAGGAGGGAGGTTTGTCCTGTAAAAAAAAAAATGTTCCTATTTTGAAATATGACCCTAAGTTCCGCTGCTGTTGGCAATGATGGTAATGTATCAAAACTACTGGAACACTTTTCTCTGTTTCACTGTTAAAAAAAAAAAAACACGGAAAACTAGATCGATGAAAACGAAATTGGAATATTCTAAATAGATCTAGATTATTTCGATTATTTCTGAAAAAGCTGTGTACTGACTAAATCGTCCGAAATTGGCACTTGATGCAAATTCAGACGTTAGGGCTATTTAAAGAGTGTATGAAGCTGGGCGGAAACCCCAAAGACTTTGAAACGAGCGAGGCAAAGAATTTAGCGGGGCAAAGAGAGACAGAGAGTGGTATAGGGCTAGATCGTCGGCCTCCTACATAACAGGTTCCGACCGACCAGGGTTCGAATCTGGTGATAAACGGGGTCAAACTTTGGAACCGCCCATTAGGCGCGAGTACTGGTTAAGGTTTCCAGGAAACAACGCTTATTATCGCTAGTACAATAAAGTCATCTCTTTTTGGGCACACTTGTGCATATATAGTAAGAAACTGAACAACTTTCGCGAGACAAGCGCGATATTATTGGAACTCACACGGTGCCCTTGACGTAGCCAAATCGTCAACTAACCCATAAAGGGAAAATAATATGAGAAATGAAAACCTTAATATGTATACGTCAGTATTAGACATTACATTGCAATGAAATGTGCCTTCGTTAGTACAGATTGGCTGCGTTTGATTGTACTTCATATTATGATGCCATTGATTTTTGTGTACGCGTTGTCCCGGTAGTCGGTCTAGATGCGTCTTTAACTTGAAGAATTCCACCAGTGGAAATAGAAAAGATTAGCGAGAGGGATTCATTTAAGATGTAAGAACTTGTTTCACAATCGATGTGAACTAAGTATATTTAAAGGAGAGAGAGCAAGCAAACTGATCAAGATCGATGGAGAAAACATCAAATAGAGAAAACATCAAATGACGGAGGAGGTGATCTGCTATAATGGAACGTTTAAGTCATCGTAAAGTTTATTTGGTAGGCTAGAGTCCGTACTCACCAACTATTAAGAACATTCTAAGTCTTATTCTCCAGAATTTCCTAAATTTAAAGAAACACAACTTCTAAACCATTTCGGTCAGCCAACACAAGTTGTGTTATTCTCAAAGAATAAGACTCAGAATGTGCTGAAGAACGGTCTGCAGCACTACGTCAGAGTCTCCTTGCACAAGTCATATTTTTCAAGCCTTATTTGCGTCCACAGCCCCGAGAATGTATTACAATAAACTGTCGGCATAAAATAATGTTGAAAACAAGTCGAAAGATCTATTTCTAACCTATTCCTTCTTCCTTTTTGATGAGACCTCAATATACAGACCATCAGGATGATGAGTGTAACTAACAGAGCGCCCCCTATCGCCCATATTATCACTATTATTGTATCGATGTCACTGTCAGGTTCAGGTGGCACTGTGGTCGATACATTAGCGGTCAAGGTCGTCCAGCCTTTGTCGTCATCTGGAAGTACAATGTAGAATAAATTGAAAAAGAAATACGTAATGACATAAATATACGCCAGGATTCTTTGCATAAAAAATGAAAGACCTGAAATGTCTTCATGAACTTGGCGAAATAATAGGTTCGTTTAATAGGATAGTTTATTAGGTGCTAAATCAGTGCTTTTTATTCCACAGCGTTGCCGTTCAGTCGCAAATCCAGTACTCAATTCTAGGCAACAAAGGGTTAAAACATTTGAGTCGTGCTCTGGTAAAAGCGGTTTTTAATGCATTCCCGTGTCTTGATGCATTTTACCATGGAAAAAATTCCATAATCATGGACCCATAAAATCTGTTTTATCTAACAACCGACTTAATCATGAGGTAGAATGGTCCAATAGCCAATAGCAAAAAGTTACTTGGGTCGATAGCTTAGCAGATGCATTAAACCTTTTTTTCAAAGAACAGGACTCATATTGCTTTTTTTTTAAAGGACTTAGCTCAA
Source organism: Tridacna gigas (assembly GCA_945859785.2). Taxonomy (NCBI): domain Eukaryota; kingdom Metazoa; phylum Mollusca; class Bivalvia; order Cardiida; family Cardiidae; genus Tridacna; species Tridacna gigas. The sequence continues at coordinate 60,792,855 of OX244028.2, forward strand.
AGCTAGAGTTTCTCCTTTTTGTTATACCATTGAACAAGAATCGAAGGACACATATCCGCCGGGGATTCTGTGATACATGTACTTGTAAAATTAAAACCCTTGTAATACATGAATAAAGGAGGTCTGCTCTAAAGCATGCTTTCACATTTCCATTTTCATCGTTTTAAGAATCGTTTTATTTCGCGGCTTAATGACTTCGAGCAAATTTTTGGAAATTACACGCTTGATGAAGTTATTATAAAAAAAAATAATGCAGACATCAGGAACAATTCGCAATGTCTGGACGCCATTATTTCTAGACAGACTATTTGAGCCAGGTTCTTTGAAAAGGGAGGTTAATGCATCTGCAAAAAGTATCGACCCAGGTCGGCCTACGCAGTCCGCGCAGGCCAACCTGGGTCGAAAGTTTTTGCTATCGGTCAATTTTGTGCATGTCAAAGGACCAGTGTACATCATGATTCAGTCGGTTGTTTGACAAAATGGATTTTATGGATCCATAATTATGTGATGGCTTGCTTGGTATAACGGATCACGGAGATGAACTTGACCTCCGTTTGCCACAGCATGGCCCATTTGATTTTGTTCGATGTCGCTTTGCCCATAAACCTCGTCTCTATATCGAATGGATCATCATCACAAAATCAGATTAAGTCGGGACACTGATACAAAGTTATGTGAAAACATTGCGGTGAAGAAGAAATTACACGATATAAGCACTTATTATGTTTGTCACAATTTTTTTACAATAATGTTTGGTAATTCCGTATGTCTATGATTAGTTAAAAAGGCTACTTTTGAAAACGTGGTAGAACAAATGAAATGACAGCCATGAATTACCTGGACGAGGTCGTATATCTGTGTGTGTATGCCCATTTCATTATAAAGAACAGCGTGACCGGATTAAATGCTGAAGGTGGCATACAGGGCTTAACACCAGGGGCGTCAGTGGATCGAATCCCAAGCTCGGCGAATTTCTTTCCGAGGATTTATGATAGTCATAGAGACAGGATTTTTTTCCTCTCTTATCGCTGATCATTGTTACCAACATTTTCTCCTTTTCACAAAGTGTTTACAAAATCCCTCGTCATCCCGGGTCGTTAAAACTCGAGATTGTTTGGTAAATTATTAGAGTAATAAAAGCAGACATTCGATCGTCTATTTGCAGTAAAATTTCTACGACTGAATTTTAAATGACCACATCTAATGCACTTACGAGATGAATTTCAAAACCGCTCGCTTTTTATATCGCAGAAGACTCTATTTCAATAATGGTTTGTCTTCCCCAAAAGGGAATTGAATGAAAGTCATTGAGACAGAATAAATTTCTCTCTCTCTCTCTCTCTCTCTCCGCTGAACCTCTGACTTCTTATTGCGAAAGCAGCCAAATGGCTCGGGAAGAGAGTTGAACTCAACCGTTCACCACACAATCAATTCAATTCAAATGTTGTATTCAGAAATACAGGCCACCGGCCCATAATACAAACATTTTTGCACGACTTCCCGAGTATTTAACTACCCTGAGGAGGAAGCCTTTTGAAAACATTGTGGGAAGAGGAGAAAGGCTGATAACCAGCAATTCCAGCTTTTCCCTACCATGTTTTCTATCCTTCCAAAGGCGAATTTCTGTTTTTGAGTCACAATGACTTTGACGTCTGCCAAAGCTTTTAATTTAGGCAAGCCTAGAATTCTGTCGTTTGGTAAAAAAGTTAAGACTAATAAACGGCCTCTATAGGTAGGTGCACTGGCCTCCCTGGTGTTCCTAAAATGCATTATTAGTATTCGCACATATTTTATTTGTAAACTGACGTCAAACCTGAAACATCGAAAGAGTCTATTTGACACGTCACTGGATTAAAATGTAGCTCGTTTTGGACAGTGGTGGAGTGTTGGTCTCTGACATTGAAGGTTCTGGGTTCGAATCCCGTCAAGGGAATGACCGAATCCAAGTTGCGAGAACTTGTGGCCAGACCCTTTTGCCTGACTTGTATTTCTTTTCATTCAATGTACGTATATTGTATGATTTGTACAAAGACGGCAATAAAATATGTTTTTATTTCATGCTTTTCGGTAGTTATTCGAAAAATAATGGTAAATTATAGTTTGGTTATTTCATGGTTACGACCAGTGAAAATATCTATTTCATATTTTTAACTCTTCATTTGAAGGCGAAAACGGTAGTTCCCGCGCACTAGTTACCTAGGTGAACAGCGCGTGCCATTCTTTTTCCACCGTGTTTTCTACTCTTTCAAAGACAGAATCCATCATCTGAGCCACATAAAATTTGTTATATGCAAACGCTTTCAGTTTTGACAGGTCTAAACCTATGTCGTTTGGTAAAGGGTTAAAGACAAATTCCACCATTAAACCACAAGTTGCCCTTTGCAAAACGAGCCCGAGATTTTGTCGTGTGGTAAAGAGTTGGGGGACAAAAGCAGACGACATTGTTACAATACTGGAGACGACAGAAATTCTGACAGATGGCTATGCTTGCTGGATAATTCCGCTTAGAGTGGTATAAGTAGTGCCTAGGAAATGCTGCTTCTTTACTAGACAGTGTAGATCCAAGATTGGACTGCACAGAACCCTTGCAGCTACTTTCCCATATGTTACTGAGTATTTGAAAAAAAAAAAAGACAACAGCAGTCTCGAAGAAACAATACATACAAGTTATTAAAACTCCAAACAGTTATTCTGGTATTCAATCTGCACGGAAAGATGAGAGCTACCCGGATCTCTCAATATATAAACGAACATTGTTTTATAAATTACTTAGTTCAGGTCTTTACCACACAATCCCGAGTTTTAACGACCCTGAAGAAGAAGCCTTTTAAAAACATTGTGGGAAAAGGAAAAATGCTGATAACTAGCATTTTCTTCTTTTCCCACGATGTTTTCAAATTTTTGAGCCATATTCATTTTCTTGTCTGCAAATACTTTCAGTTTAGACAAGTCTAAAATTTGTTGTTTGGTAAAGGATTATGGATTAGTAATAATGGATAGATGGATGGATGGATGGATGGATGGATAGGTGATGTGTGTGGATAGATGGATGGATTAATAGGCGGGTAAGTGGATAAATAGTTGGATAGGTGATGGATGGGTTGGTGGTTGCATGCATCCGACCATCCATTTTTTGTAAACTTTCATGTAAATTTCTATCCTTATTTGAGAGGCACGAAGCCTTAAAAATAACTTAATCATTGGTTACATGCAGACTCTTGCTCAACCCTTTTCCAGTCGACCAAACTTCAGACTTGCCCATATTGAAAGCTTTTGCAGACGACAAAATACACGTGACTCAAAAATGGAAATTCATATTGGAAAGGGTAGAAAATATTGTGGGAAAATCATTTTCTCCTTTTTTCCACTATGTTTTTCAAAAGCCCTTCCTCTCAGGGTCGTTAAAACTCAGGATTGTGTGGTAAATGAATAGAGACGTCGTACCGCCCTTTTTCACAATATTTCATTTTTTCTTCGAGTAACCCACTTTAGGGGATTATTCACCAATTTTACAGATGGCACGGACATCTGGCAGACAAGAGCCAATACAAATGTGGCGTTGCCATGGTTTCCTGATTTTTCAATTGAGCGGAACAGTTTAACTCAGTAACTCATGTGCCGAGTTTTTTGAATCTGTCAAATTAACCCTTTACCAAAATATTTCGTGTTTTTATTATCATAAGACTTTTGAAAACAGCGTGAGAGAACCATCATTTTCTCCTTTTCCCACTTTGATTTACTCTTTCGAAATATCCAATCACTTGAGCCCTATGCTTTCAATATGGACAGGCCTAATAAAAATGGTTAACGGGAAAAGTTTGCCCTGGAATAGAATTGAAAATGTCAAGTAAATTTATTTTTGTTCTGTAAGGCTAGCTTCTGTCATCTTACAAATTAAATTGACCTTTCGCAAGTAAGCAAGCAGGTTTTTGCTGACATGTTTTGCACGTTTTGTGCAGTCTGATCTTTGATCTACACTGTCCGATGTTTTGTTATATCCTATGGCCAAAAAGTACCACCATTTGTAGTTGACCAATACTCCTTGACTTCGAATAAGGGCCAGATTTGTTTCATGTAGCATTGAAAGGGTTTAACAACACACGTTAAATTAACGGTTCTCTTCTATTAATTCCGCCAAATTAAACCGCGCCTCTTTTCAAGTTTTCCTTGCATTCATTTTGTTTTCTTTACATTTTTCAGCAAGTATCTTGTATTCATGTATTGTAATCTCTTCAGTAATGAAATAAATAAATAAATGTACAAGTTAGTCTGCTGATAAAAATATTTAACTTTTACGAGGTTTACTTTATTTTCCATGTTACGAGCCACAAACGTTAGTGTGATTCGCGTATACATGTGTCTAACTTTCAACTAGAACTGTTAAATCTTTTCCTATATTAATTTAGTTCATAGAACTATTTATCATTTTTTTGTGTTTGGCAGTTTTATTCTAATAACAATATATACGTATACATATACATATTCTAATTACCAAATACTAGTAAATATCACAAGTTTTAGATGGTTTTGCGACAAGTACAGATCACGATCAGGCGGCATTTCTGATCTCTGGGTCACACTGACTGACATTTTATGAATTTGTTTTTTGACAAACAGTTATTGCAATGCGATGAAAACGTTTTTGTTTTTTTTTTCAACCACACAAAATTGTCTATTTTGTTTACCGTGGACTGTGCTTAACCGTTGGGTTTTTTTAATTACAAATCTAATGCCATTACTCTTTACCAAACAATCCCCAGTTTTAACGACCCAAATGCTTTTGAAACATGGGAAAAAGAGAAAATGCTGGTAATCAGCATTCTTTCTTTTTCCTATCATGTTTTCTGCTGTTTCACAGAAACATTCCAACGTTTTAATAGCAGTAGATTTGTCGTCTGCAAGTGCTCTCAATTTGAACGGACAGGTATAAAATTGTGTGGTCTTGTAAAGAGTTAAGGCATTACATCCTATAACCCACACGGAGAACCCTGTCGTACTTTTCGAAAATAACGTTAACTCTGCACAGAACGACAAATTTTAGACTTGTGTATATTGAAAGCGTTTGCAGACGACAAATGAAACGTGGCTGAAATAACGGGATTTGTCTTCCAAAGAGTTGAAAACTTTGTGGGAAAAGAAGAAGATGCTGCTTACCAGCCTTTTTCTCGCTTTCCAAAAACGCTTTTATAAGACTTCATCTCAAGGGGCATGTAGGTCATGCGTGGCTCAGTGGTACAGTGTAGGACTCGTAAACTTGAGGCTCAAGGTTCGAGCCTCACTGGAAGCAACGGAAGCTTCGTAGGAGTGCCCTTTGGCTTGACACTTCAAAGCAATAGCATAGAAATAATGAAACTTAGGACATACAATCATTCATGAGTTAGTGAGCTGTCGCCGTGATAAGACTGAAATAATTCTGGAAACAGGGAATAAAAAAAACACCATTCAACCCCAAGACACTTAAAACACGAGACTGTTAGGTAAAGGTTTAATTCTCTGCCACAGGGAAAAATTTTGGTCTTGTCCAAATCCAGAGTACCAGCATTTCACTCGTTTCCCACGTTTTCAAAAGACCTTTTCCTCGGGGTCATTAAATCTCAGGACTGTGTGGTAAAGGATGAAAAAAAAGACAAGCGCGCCTATCAAATGAAGGGTTACAGACAAGGGACGGTCACTCCAACCCCTTCTTCCGCATTTTTGGGGGAAAAAAAGAATCTATAACGAAATGTGTTCAACCCTATCCCTCAGCGCGGACGGCATAGATCAAAGTCAGACTGCACAGAGCGTCCACAATACGTGCAGTTTGATCTTGGACCTATACGTTCCACTTGTTTAGTCGGGCCGTTACGATAAAAATTTTCCTGAGTTTCAGTAGACTGTATTTCAGTCAGATTGTAATATCAGTCTCTTAAAGAGGCTGTTCACTAAATAAATCATCTGAACTATTCTAGCTAATAGTTGTGGCCGAAATATTGCGATTTGAAAGTTATTCAAGCAAGAATAATGGTTGGTTGTTTGGTTGGTTGGTTGGTTGGTTGGTCTCTCTACACTTATTAATTTATTACAGGGCGATACTTCACATACATCTATGAACATGTATGTCATGTTTCACCAACCAGTTCTAGGCTAGGGCTCTGCAGTGTCTTGCCAAAGGACATGCCAACAAAAAATCAATTACCTCCATTAAGGTTGAAACCCGGGGCCTCCAGGTTACGAGTCCTGCACTTCACCATTGAGCCAAGCGAGACCCCTGTTCTACTACAGAGAGTTTTTTGAAAACATGTAGGAAAATGAGCAATTGACTGTAACAATAAATTGCTCCTTTTTGCCCAATGTTTTAAATTGTTGATTTGGAAAAAAAAGGCTTCAAATACGGGCCAATCTGTACTAAGCAAGCACCTGATCTTCAACTATACTTATACTTCGTTTTAACCTTTACACGAAAACATCTCTTCTGTAGCTATTCTTTTGTATTTTGAAAACTTAAAAAAAAAAAAATTGCTGTAGTTTGTGATAAAAGAGTAAATCTTAGAGATCAGTTACAAAGTGTCTTTTACAACCCAGAATGCCCAGCGAAAGGGGTTCTGCGTGGCTCGGTGGTAAAGGAGTAAGATTAGTATCCTGGGTCTGTAGGAGTTCATCATTCTTAGTATTTCTCTCAAAAAAAGAAAAAAATCTAAATTTGAAAGTAACACAATTTCTGATTAGCCAAACTATTCGGTTTAGCCAATCAGAAGTTGCGTTTCTTCTAAATCTGGAATAAGACTAAGAATGACACTAAAAATGGCTTGTGAGTACGGAGCAAGGCTGGAGGCCCAAGGTGGATCCTTACTTGAGGTATTGGTTTTTGTGGGGGTGTCTTTGGATGTGACACTTCAGAGCCCTAGCTTGGCACTGGTGAAACCCTGGACATACATGAATATGTGAACTGTCGCCGTGCTGTGACCGATGTAATGTCGGAAGCAGCGTAAAGCACCATACGACTTATCAATCAATGCACACCGGCATGTGAAAAAGCTAATTAATCCAAATGATATGGGTGTATTGTATATTCCAAAGTACCAGTAGTTAATTACTTTTCATTCATTTTTCTTGTCCTTGCTGTTGATTGTGAGTCATTTCGTATCGATTCTTTACATTTCAGTAGATCCCGTTATTTGATGGAAAATTATCGCCTGCCCTCACAGAGATCATTTCGATATTAAACTTTGCGTTGCTTAGTAACAGTAAAAAATATGAAAAAAAAGCTGTGTTGTCTGTTTCTGTTTCTTTTTTTTTTTAAATACGAACCGTTGACTTTGGATTTATTCTTTCGTCTTTTAAGTTTCTATGCTTTTCGACAAAATCCAAGTGCCGTCCATTTGCAAGGTATAAAGCAGGCCTAAGTGTGGCTTAGATATGGAATTTGTCTGTGACGAAGTAGAGAAAATTGTGGGAAAAGGAGAAAATACTAGTCAGCGGCTTTTCCTGAAATGCTTTCAACACCATTTTTGTCTTCGTAAAAACACGAGATTGTTTGGTAATGAATATTAAAAATATTTCAAACAATTGAAATCATTTGATCGCGTTGCGTTCTTTTTCCCCTATATTTAAGCCATGCTCTGTGAAAAACTGGCCAAAAGTTTCATGGTTGTATCTGCAAAAAATATTGACCCATGTCAACCAACGCATTACGAGAAGGCTGACCTGAGTCGAAACCTTTAGCATTTTGTAAATTTTCTGCATGTCAAAGGGCCAGTCTTCCTCATGATTCAACCGGTTTCTAGACAAAATGGGTTCATTTAATACCGTTGACTTGTAATCCCTCGCCGAAATTCGTGGGTGGTGGGGGCGGGGGGGGTTATAGTTTTTGCGTTGTCTTCTAAAATCCTTGAAAATTGCTGAAACTTCATATATATGTTCCTTATGATATTCCGTCGACATGCTTTTTTTTTTTTAATTTAATGCCGTGTTATGGAAAAAAAAAAGGGCTTGATGTATAATTCAATTATGTACCAATATCTCTTTAACTATTGGACCCAAAATATGAAACTTCATCTTTATATCGTTTATCATAAGCCACAGACAATCATTAATGTATAATTTAATTATGGACCAATAACAAAAAGGCCACATGTACATGTAAAACACAATACCTCTTATATTGTCTAACCAAAAGGTCTTTTTCGGCGGGGGATATCACTTCAACGAAATTACTTGTTTATTTACGAAGATGCATTGCAATGAACCACCAGTTTTTTCCAGACCGCCGCTTATATGATAATCATTGTAGTTGCTCACGGGCTCTACTCTAAACGGCGACCAGTTAACTTGTCTCTGACCTCGGATGTCTCCTAGCCAGTGCTCAGTTCAACATTCTTTCTAAGACAACGGTGTAGGTTTACATACAGACTAATTCAGTGTAATGCTTTGCTGTAACAGAACAATGATAATTCATGGTCGCAGTACAGTCCATAAAACTTTAGAAAACAGAGGACAAATGAAGTGATCCCAAAACCAGAGTATGACATTACTTTTTAACTCTTTACCAAACGACAAAATTTTGGACTCGTCGATGTTCAAAAAATATTTGCAAATTAAATTAAAATCAAATTATGAGATTTGTCGGTGAAAGGCTAGAAAACATTGTGTGAAAAGGAGAAAATGCTGGTTACCAGCATTTCTCTTTTACCTGCAGTGTTTTCATAGGTCGTCTTCGTCAGGGTCATTAAAACTCGGTATTTTGCGGTAAAGGGTTAATCGGTACAATGATGAAAATTTAAAAAAAAAGTTATTTCACCAATCTAATTCACTGTGTGCGTGACGAAGCGGTCTGGTACAAAAGTGTCTACCCTCGAGTCACCATCGTCCTAATCAGGTACACAGCTTTGTCGGAAAAGGAGAAAATGCTGGTTACCAGTTTTTCTCCTTTTCTCACAATGTTTTCTATCCTTTCAACTTTGGCAAATCCGTCATAAGAGCCATGTTTAGTTTATCATGTGTAAATGCTTTCAAAATGGACAAGTCTAAAATTTTGTTCCCAAGTAAAGACTTAAAGAGCTGTGACGGTCGTACCGCCCGAAAACAAAGCATCCCAAGTGCTTCTTTAACTGGCTCTGAGTCGCCTAAATTGTAATTATGTTTTCTGATATTTTCTGACAGCTGTTTACCCAAGAAGGGGGATTTTGTGGGCTGCCGTAACTTTGTTCTAGATGGGCCTTCCTTGAGAAATTCTCTCTCCCTCTCTCTCTCTTTCTCTCCCTCCCTATATGTCTATCTGTCTGTCTGTCTGTCTCTCTCCTTCCCTATCTATCTGTCTGTCTGTCTGTCTGTCTGTCTGTCTCAGCAACACTTGACCATAAATCCATAAACCATGTTATTAATGAACGGGGCATGAACTGCAAACGTTTTCCAGTTAGTGGCCAAATTCATCCGCAAACTATATATAGGCTTCATATTTCAAAATAATTGACAAATGGAAGAATGCTCATTCGGAATTATTCGTACAGTTGTCGCACCATCAAAAGTAAAACTGAACACGCTATCAGAAAACAATGTAGGCTAATACTAAATACCTAATATTCCCTAAAATGTTACACAAACTCTGGGTACAAAAAAGGGATGACTTCCAGATGCACGAATGAAGACAATGGCGCGAGAAGAAAGAAAGGTCAAAAGTGTGACCTTAAATGCCACTTCATGGGATGCTCAGAAATAAATCAATTCTAATTTCTCTAATGTAAATGTATGTTGATTAAAATTCGCAATAAAAGGACAGAATTTCAAAGGAAAACTCTTCAGCAAGCATGGCCATCTGCTAGAAATTTTGTCGTCTGCAGTATTGGAACAATGTCGAATCGTCTGCTTCTTACCCTTTCTACCAGACGACAAAACCTCGTCTAGTCCGTATCGGTGGGATTTCCAGAGGGCAATTTAATTATGGCTCAAATGATGGAATTTGTTTCTAATGGGGTTGAAAAAACATTGTGGGACAAAGAGAAAATGCTGGTTACTAACATTTTCTCCTTAATTCATATTGTTTTCAGAAATCTTCTTCCTCGGGGTAGTTGAAACACGTGATTATACGGTAAAGAGTTAAATGGTCAATAGATTAACTTTTGGCATTTTTTTCGGACAGCGTAGACCCAAGATCGGATAGTGTATAACCTGCAATCTGGTTATAAACCTTCACTGCCCGGTGTAATTATTTAACCCTGTACCACACAGTCACAAGTTTTGACGATCCTAAGAGAAAGAGCTTATGAAAACATAGAACTAGCATTTCTTTATTTTCCAACAATGTTTGTACCTTTTCAAGGACAACAACATTGTCTGAGTCGTATTTAGATGTCTAATGTAAACTTAAAACGCTTCTAATTTGGACAAATCTGATCGTCAGGCCAGTAAACAGTTGAGAGAGAGAGGGGGGGGGGGGATTACGAAGGACATGTATGGTCTTAGTTCAAAATGACGACAGCGAGTGATGGGTCTCCAGGCTATCAAATATTCATTACTGACAAATGTATGATAATACTAATATAAATAATGATATTCTTAGCCCTTTGCCGCAGTGCTAACTGTTAGCGTTGTCTGTGTTTACAGACGACAATTTGAATGTCGCACAAGTGGTCCGATTTGTCACGGGAAAGGTAGAAGCATCGTGGAAAAAGGAGAAAATGCTATCAGTATTTTCTCCTTTTTCCACAATATTTTCAAAAATTATTTTTTAACATGGAGATAGTGAGGGGTCAATTTATTTCTCGATCAATATGCGTGACATACATTATGGATTGGTAGATGGCTATGCCCAAAACTCCCCTACCGCCTCTGGTCAATCTGTCAGTCGCGTATCGACAGTGTTTTTATTGAGCGTTTATTGATAATGATCAGTTAGCGGATCAAAGGACGTCAAGTGTGAAATGATATATTAGCAAGGCTCCTATCTTCAAATTTAATCTTTGTTTGTAATGTTTAATGATATTATCATATAGAAAATAATTTAAAATAGCAAGTAGCTTGAACTAATATCCATTCATTCGTTTAAATCAAAACAACACGAAAACGCGATAAAAGACAGACAGACTGACAGAGACAGAGAGAGTGCAGAGACAGACAGACAGACAGACAGACAGGGAGGGGGCGAGCAAAGTATTGTAATTTAAAGTGTTTATTAATACAACGAGAAGCGCAGATCAGACTACGTCTTTGTTGCAATTTTACCTAATCTACAATGACTGACAAATAGCTGAGTTAACATCTCAACCCGAGTTTTACTTAATAAGAAGGCTTTGGAAAACAGTCTTGAAAATGGAGAAAATGTTGAATTTTCGCTGCAATGTTTTTTTAATTGAGTCACATTTAATTTGTCGTCTGCAACTGCTTTCTATTTGGACGGGTCTAAACTTTTTTGTCGTCATATGCTACTTTTAGACATACATGTCACTAACTTGTCCATAGCGGAGGGAGCAACAGATACAACAGTTCTTACTCCTTTTTTCAAAATGATTTCAAAGTTTTTTATTTTTTTTTTTTTCTATAAGTGCGTAAAAAATGATTCATATACTTATATGATTTTTGATACACCGATAACTGTACACAAGAACTTACGGACAACTTTTTAAAATATTGTGAAAAAAATAGTAATTTGCTTGTAGCAAACTGTTACTGTCTCCAAAAATGCTCAGGGCAGCATTTCTCTTAATTTCAAATGCTCTTTAGATCGTGCAATTTGTTACAATTTCCGGTCTGACTGGTGAAGGATAAGTCAAAACAGACAGATCCTTCCCGGTTCAAAGATATTATTTATACCCGATTAAGCAACAGTTGAATTGTACATAGGGCACTTCATCCTTGATACGTCGTGTACTTTGACTCGAGAGCTTCCGGAAATCTCGAGATTTGAAGGTAATTGAGAAATCCCCAAATTATGCAAGAAAGAAATCGGGACAAAAATGTTGGATTAAACAAAAAAGTCAAAGTAGATAACACGAATTAACAAGATATGATGTATCATATCAGCTCTTTGCTTCCTGTAGAAAACTTGAAGCAGATGATTAACAATTATTTTGAAAATCCCCCGGAAAGTATTAAAACAACAGCCGCGGTAATTTGTGAAAACATTGGTGTTATGAAAAAGAAGTCTGATTTAGGACGAAAACAGTTGTCTACAAGCGATGATGTCTTAGATAACTAACCTACTCGTCTGTCTGTCTGTCTTCTGTCTGAGACTCTGTCTGTATGTCTGTCTTGTTTGGCTTAAATTCTCAGAAACAACAGCCATTAAGTTGCCTCTACAATACTTCGCTTGCTCCCGCTACATAAGCCTTGTGAACAAGTCTATACTCGATAAGCACATCTGACACATATTGATATACATATTCTGTTTACATTTCAGCTTTAAGTATCTGTCTGTTTGTTTGGCTAAAATCCATCGATAAGCAAATATGTTTGTGAGCTGGCGAATATCAAATAACATAATCGATAAAAGAGAGCGGGAAAAGAAGAGGAACAAAATATTCAGGGGAAGAAAGTAACACAAGAATCCATATTTGACCGTCTATACATTCTTTCTTGTTTGGAAATGCTCATGTCTGTTCGTACATACATTATAATATAATTCAACTTTGATTGTCCTTATTTTACCACGAGGTTATTCATAGTAACCAAAGCCAAAATTTGGCTCAGGAGATTATAAGTAAACGAGACAAAAAAAAAAACAGAAACCCCAAAGATTTAAAAAAGATCCTAACTCTTTACCAGATGAAAAAATTTAAGACTGGTCCAAACTGAAAGGCTTTTCAGAAGACAAAACATGTGGTAACAATGATAAGACTTCTTCTTGAAAAGGTAGAAAACACTGTGGAAAAAGGAGAAAATGCTAGTGACAGCATTTCTCGTTTTCCCAAAATGTTTTCAAAAGCCTTCCGTGACAGAGTCGGAAAGACTCAGGAATGTTCGGTACAGGGTTAAGTATACATTGTATATAATAACTGCACTAAAACACTTAACTTCTATAATACATACCAAGACGTTCGCCCATTTCCTCCGAGTAATCCGGGTAATTCAATCAATTGTTTGCTTGGTTTAATCCGAAATGTTGCGATTCATTATAAAGAACTTCCTGATAAAGTCAACAAAATGTTACATCCGAAACGGATTAGAGTCCAACGTGCTGAACTCAATCTGTCAGAGATTAAGTCACTTGAAAATTCCTGAATATCACACACACAAAAGTCTTTACTCGCAGTCTCTGCATTCAGTATAATAATTATAGTAACTTTTCAAATTAATTCAAATTCATATTCTAATTTTCAACTCCTCATTCAAGCACGGATCGTATTACAAGTATACACATATAAACGATCTTTGTTTAGATGTTTCAACATATCAGCTAGAAGGATGGGAAGGAAAGCTCCCGTGATTATAACTGATCCATCCTCTGGCAAAACAGGGTTCAGTGCATCTCCGTGATGCATGATACCAAGGAAATCATTGCATTATCATGGATCCACAAAATCTACTTTGTCCAACAACCGGCTGAATCCAGAGGTCCAATGGTCTTTTGACATGCAGAAAATCTACTGAACGCAAAAACTTGAGTCGACTCAGGTCAACCTGCTCGGATTGCTGGGTCGACACTATTTGCAGATGCATTAAGCCCCCTTTCAACATAGCATGGCTTAAATAATGTATCCTAATATAGTGCAGTTCCATGAGTAAAATAATATCATTAGGCTAAAAAAGAACCCTGAATCGAAAACGAAATGAATAGCAGTGGAAGCTAAGAACTTAAAAAAAAAGAAAACCCTTGAATATCAGGGGAAAAAAAAAACATAAATGAATATGTATACTCGTCTTAGTTACAATTCTAGACATATTACACTTATCAAAACAATGCAAAAAAAATACATATATCTAAGTTCTATTGAAAATTCGTACATCAATACAAAACGATCACTTGTCAATCCGTAATCGATCTGATGTACATAACAGTTGACCTCTGGCCTACATTGTACACATCACACGAATATTAACTTCATGTCAAAGAAATCAACATGAAATGTCAACTGAAGTCATAAACAGACAGTAGATGACAATTGGGAAAAACAAAAATCGAAATATATTCCGAATGAATGATTTCATTTGTTAGCCTGTTACTAAACAATCCCGAGATTTAACGACGCAGATAAAACTTCAGAAAACATCGTTTCGAAAAGAGAAATTGCTGGTTATCAGCATTTTATCCATTTCCCACAATGTTTACTACATTTTCGTAAATAAAAAATAAGAAACGAACGGCATTTAATTCGTCGTCTGCAGATGCTTTAAGTTTTAACAAGTCCAAAAATCTATTTGGTATAGATTTACAACGTAGTTTGTTACACGCTAAAACAAATGAACAAAAGACAACATGGTTTGAAAATATGGATGCTTATCGTGAATTCAACCTCAATGTTCATCAAACTTATGTTTATGCTCAACTGAGTTCGTGCTAAACTTAAATTTCACCAGTGCTTCAGACACAGAGACAATTTGAAAAATAAGCATAAATCTAATGAGAAGAAGGATGGAATTGCTCTGAAGGATAAGAATGTACTCCACTAAGTGTATCAAATTATTTGTATACATGTAATCCCGAAATTTCATGCTTAACTCAGAAGAGCATGAAAAAAGTTTCATAATCACTGAGCGAGGTTTCTCAGTTGAATTCACGTGTAAGCATTGAGGTAAAAGGAGAAATGACTCGAAATGAGTGATTTCTCCTTTTCTCACAATGTCTTAAAAAGCGGTCTGCTTCAATACAGGAAAAAAGTCTACGAGGGGCAATAAAAAGTTAATGTTCAATCCATTTTTTTTTTTTGTTTTTGTTTAAAGCCGTACATATTTCGCACTAAAAGCTTAATGTCCTATTTACTATTTTTATTCCCCTATCTTCGTTTAATTCACCCCTTCCCCTTTACCAAGCAATCCCATGTTTATGAAACCAGCATTTTCTCCTTTTTTCACAATGTTTAATACTTTTTGAGAGACAAATCTCAGCATCTGAGCTGCATTTAATTTTTCATCTGTGAATGCTGACAATTTAGAGAAGTAAAAAATTTTGCATTTTGATAAAGGGCTTAATACTGGAATAAAGAAGAATAAAAGTAAAAATCGAATGACTCTTAAAAGATTAATTAAAAAAGAAAAAAAAAAAAAACTTTATATTCATCGCTGATTATCATTAAGTGTTAAAAAAAAGAATTGATAAAGTCGTGATTCACTGAAAAAAAAAGTTAAAACCTACAAATTACAGTTCCGTTTTTGTTCACTACAGCGCTCACGAATAACGATTCAATGTCCATAAAGGACAAAGAGATTATTGAATCTTCGTCTGCTCTCTGCTTCTGTCACCAAGTCACGTGACATACTCGTGACTTGGTTGCTACACTGTGATTGGTTAATGTATCTTACGCTGCACAAGAGGGATAAATATAGATTCTTAACAGCTGATGTGGGTCGCCGCTAAAATATCGACTTTTTTTTTACATTTCCTTTTATCGAAAGTGAGATTACAGGATGTTTAATTCTTTAGCATACGGCAAATGATTTTATACTCGTCCAAATTCGAAACATTTGCGGACGACATATCAAGTATTGCTCAAATCATTTGTCTTAGTAAAAGCAGAAGACATTATCTGATCAGAAGAATCTGCTGGTTACAAGTATTTTCTTCTATACGAACAGTTTTTTTTTTCCCAAAACAAAAGCCTCCTTCTTCGCATCGTAGAAAAACCCCGACAGTAAAAGGTTAATCCATTACCCAATGAATAAAACTGAAACTATCGTGAATGAAAGAAGAATAACACAACTGCGAACATAATGCTTTTTTTTTTTTGTTTACTTGGTAGACGATTGATTGATTGTACGGTGTTTAACGCCGTTTTCAACATTATTTCAGTTATATCACGGCGGCCAGTGCTCCTATCCATGCTTTCCTGGAGTTTCTTTTACCAGTACTCCGCACAATATTCTTTTCAAGCCACTGGCTGCTTTCCCACATAACCATTGTCGAAACAATGGTCAGCGGTGAGAGAGGAATGAATTCTGTCGCGATGACTATCATCAATTCTCGGAAAGAAATTGGCCAAGCCGGGGATCGAACCTGCGACCTCCTGTTCTCAAGTCCTGTACGCTACCGACTGAGCTAGGGGGGCTGGGCACTTTGTAGACGAGAAAGAAAACAAAATATGTCCACTAAAGGGAAAAGATTAACTGCGCATTATGATTTGTACATAAATATTTAATTTTTATTTTTCAACTCGACCGGTGATGAAAATATAGCAAGCAAGCGGGAGATGAGAGAGAGAGACAGAGAGAGACAGAGAGAGAGAGAGAGAGGACTGGACAGGTAAAGGCAGGAAAGAAAGAAAGAAAGAAAGAAAGAAGATGCTTAAAGCACCCTAAAGCTGACTTCATTGCTGAAATCATCGTCTGAGGTACCTCACAAATACCTGTACAACACCTGCTGCCGATGGTATATCAAAGTACTAGAGTACTTCATAAATACAACCTTGCCACAGTATGCATTCATAAAGACTATTTTTGTTATTTAGCTCACGGAGTAAGTCCAGGATTACATTCTTCAAGAGTCTAATTTTGAATTTAGATTGGCTAAACGAACCGGTTTCGAAAATCAGAAATTGCGTTAGTTTGAAATTTAGAAAGTTCTTGAACATAAGACCAAAAATTTTATTAACCCTTAGGCTGCAAAGCGCGATTCAAAGACCTTTTGCGGACAGCGTAGATCAAAATCAGACTGCACAGAACGTGTTGAATCTACACCGTCCGGTAAGGAGATATTGTTCTCAAAAACAAAAAAAAAAAGTCTGAAATAGCAACATTCGGGTTTTTACTATCGTCTTGAATATATCATATAAGCTATTCAGCAGGATAAGGGTTAAGAATAATAAATAAATAAGGACCCTGGTGGTTACAACGTGAGGGTAATAACTCGGTTGTCTCGAGTTCGATCCCAATAGAAGCCGACAATGGTAAAAATTTGGAAGATGGAAGACGAGTTTCCTAAGACCTACAGTAGACTATCGGTAAATTACTCGGGAAACCTGGATAATCCATGCCGACATGATATCCCTGAAATAACAGAGCATCGATATAAAAGCGAGTTTCTTTTTCATTCCAAAAAGATGAATTCTTTCGCAAAACCTATGTTGTTGGTATCATATGGATCATTCTTATTAGACTTTCCATATACATGTAATACTGACAGCATAAGTCACGGTTTATTGCGGTACGGCCGTTTTAGACATTATTTCGTTATATCACGGCGGTCAGTGCACGTATGAATTCAAGCTTTCCTGTAGTTTTTTTTACCAGTACTTCATACGATATTCAAGGCTTCCCGGCAAGCCACTGGCTGCTTTACCAGCAGCTAACATCATCAAAACAATGATCAGCTTTACGAGATTTGTAAATCCTGGTACTGACCAATCATAGGAAAGAAATTTGCCAAGCTAGGGATTGAACCTGCGACCTCCCAGTTTCAATCCTGTGGTCCGTATTTATCAGCCATTCTAATTTGCAAGCATTCTTAGTCTAACTATAGATATGGAAAGTAACGCGATTTCTGGTTGGCTAACCCGTTTGGTTTAGCTAATCAGAAATGCCGTTACTTGAAAATTAGAAATTTCTTGAGTACTAGAATGAAAATGTTATAAAGAATGGATGGTGAATATGGGTCAAGAACGACATCAAGTAAACCAGCGAGATAGGTGTTAAAGTGCATTTAAATTTAGATCATATCATTTAAGGATGTTTTTGGTAGTTTTTTTACGCAACCTAGTGTACATGAAAACGAACTCTTTTGTCCCCAGGCTTGTTCGCCCGAGCTTGTTCGTCCGGGCTCGTTCGTCCGGGCGTGTTCGTCCTTTTGAATGATCTCATTTCTTTTCATATCAAATCTGGAGCACTAAGAAGGCTTATTAGTATAAAGGACGATATTGGACTCTTCACGAAGGAAATAGTTAGTAGTACTCTGATAGTTTCATTGTACGGCGCGAAATCATAAACAGCGTAAACATGTTTCGCTATAAAGGACATTTTGCGATGAAATCTAAGTTAGACCGTATTTCAAGAGTTCAGTCTGCAATTCCAAGAAATGATACTACAAGAAATACTGACTGTATGCACTAGCGAGGCAGAAGAAACGAAGGTTACTGTCAGTTCCCCGCCACTTCTTCTAAAGCGAAGTGTTCAGAAACGTATCATAATCGTCGAACAAGCCGTGGAAAAGTGGTCGTTGAATTAGTAGCCTACGTCGAATGATTAGCATACAGACTTGACTAAACAAGCGGTTGGTATAGATCTAAGATCAGACTGCACATTATATGCAGTCTGATCTTGATCATCCGCTAAAGCCCCTGATTTCGCCTATGGCGCAGAAAGGGTAAAGTGGAGTTTTTATCCATGATTATACTCGTACTAACCTGATGTTAAGTAATGCATATTATTACCAGCTTACATATTTCAAACATTTTAGGGGCCCAATTCAAAATAAATTTGAAAATTTATCCTGTTTTTCTTGAACCGAGCTTCATTTCTGGGTGGTCGTTGATAATAGGTGATCCGTCAGTTAAATTTGACTTATCAAATGTTTTATTGTTTTTACTAATACATGACCATGCTTGTATGTTTTCAAAAAAAAAAAAAAAAAAAATGCGTGGTCAGCTTTCAGTAAAACTGGGAATATTTGTATTAACATGTTTTATGGTTGCCATGGAAACTGTAATTTTGTGAAAATCTGAACTCGACAACCTATTCTTTTTTTGTTAAATTCGAACCGAAGATACTTCAAGGATTCTATACAGAAAAAATAGACAAAATCTATGGAAGGGTATTTTTGATAATTCAGTTTTACTTGCAGAACACTTAATTTTTTCAGCATTTCTGTGAATACAAAATTGCTAAAAAATGACACTTTCTGAAAAAATATAAATGGAATTCAAATTTTCTGAATGTTTATACAAATATTTAGCTCTGATTGTTTACAAATTATAAAATTAAACCTGTCTAACAATGTTATAACCATTTTCAATCAACAGTCACATGATTGATTGAATGGTATTTTTACGCCGCTTTCAACATTATTTCAGTCATATCACGGCGACAGCTGACATATTCATGTATTTCCTAGGTTTCATCACTACTAGACTGGGGCTCTGAATTGTCTTGCCCAAGGACACTACCACCAACAGTCACAAATTTTAGAATCTGAGGGTACACTGTTACCATAGAAACAGGCATTTAACAAGAAAACGAATTCGTCAACATATCATTTTCTTTTTATTTTTGTATTCAGCATAAAATTTTACATAACATATGTGAAAAAAAATCTATGGAAGAATTAAAACTCTGGAAAACGTCCTTGAAAGCCTGGTAATTACTGTGGAGATGACATTCTGTTATAGTACGGTCGATCCAACCGTTAGTCGTTGACAGAAAACTGAAATGTAAACCCCAGCGCCCAATTGTATAAACGTTGGTTAACCTTACTCACTGGGTTAAAATTCTGGTTAGGAGAGAATTTGGGTTAAATTATTGGTTAGCGATTGTATAAAGCTCTGGTTAACTTTAACCAGAATCGAATTCCGGTTAAATGTAACCCACCTTCCCTAGGTCGGTTAACTATGTTAACCAAAAATCAACATGGCCGCCGTTGAACATTCCACCGACAGCTTGACGGCCGAGACAATTTCAACGACTGAATAGGCCTATGAAAACTGACGAATTTGACGACAAAGAACTTCGACGATGATAAATCTATAGCCTAGGTCTGGAGAGGCAAATTTAGACAGACAAGATAACCTTCAAGGGGGTCGACTTCGACACGGGACGAATCGTAAATTACCGCAGGGTCTGTTTCTGGCCTAAGGTTTAAAGCTTCTGGGATTTTTTTTTTTTTTGTGGTTGAATAGAAACACATTTGGGCAAGATATCCATACTGTGTCCAGGACCATTACAGGGATTAAAGACATTTTGTAATCTTTAAAAGACGCAGATCTACCGGTATATTGACTTTCCGTCGAGGACGAACAACGGACTACACAACAAGGTTGTACGAGATCGACAGTTTTCCCGGTGAAGTGGGATTCGTAGACAAACTCAAATTAGAATTTATATCCATTTAAAGATGAAGCGACTTTCATTAACTTTCATTAACAGAAAGAGACATCATTCAATAAATATGCAGGCAACCTGCGATTTTGGAAGTTAAATTTCGCAACTCTCGTGGGTGAAGAAACACAGTGTAGTCTCCCCCTGTCGGGATTATACCTGAATGTTGACAGTGACTTGCAAATAAGAGAAAATGGCGAAGTCTCTTTGATTTTCTCCACAATAAAACAAACCTTTTTCTTTAATAACAAACGCCGTATCTAATTTACGCACAACAAAGTATGAGTTATTGTATATTACGATAATTTACAATACTCGACCACGACTGGCCTAGTGGTCTAATGGTTATGTTACTCGCTATCTACGGATGAGTTTCAAATATCACTTTTTTTTTTCCCCTAGGGAGCTTACTTAACGACCTCAATTTTTTCACATTCATGTTGTTAGAAATTAAATATGTATCAAGTATTTAGGCCTTTCACTTCAATAAATTTAAAAGTGACTGCAGAAAGGGGTCTAATGGTCACTTTCTCAGTTTTCCCCATATTTGGAAATGCCTGCATGTCTAGAACATAGTCTGTGAAAATGGGAAATTATGAGCTTTTTACCAAAGGTAGTCAATGGTAAATGATCTATGACGTCATGCACATGGTGTCATTAGTCAACAAGAGGTGAACTTCTTTAATTCGTGGGTTAATAGATTAAATAACTGAGGTGATTCTATTTCAGTGGCATATCTCTCTCATAAACCTTTGTCTTTCTCGCACAAACTAATCAGACCTATACTTTAATCCATTACTTTACCAGCCATTCTTTGACTTGCTAAACCCCATTACAAATTACATTTTGGACATTTACGTAACTCTTTACCACATGAGCAAAATTTTAGACTGGTCCAACTTCAAATCATTTGCAGATGACAAAATGAAGGTGCCTGAAAATTTGAAATTTGTTTTGGAAAAGGTAGAAAACATTGTGGGAAAAGGAGAAAATGCTGGTCAACAGCATTTTCTCCTTTTCCCATAATGCTTTCAACAGGCTTCTTTCACTGGGTCGTTAAAAGCCGGGATTGTTTGGTCAAGGGTTAAAGAAGAAGAAAATATGCTTTTTCAGCTGCATCAAAGACGTTATAGGATGGTATGCAATCAGCTTTTATTAGCAATTTCTACTTTTTGAAGCTATTAGCTTCAGGGGCATAAAAAGTTGGTTTAGGTCCAGTTGGAGAGGGATGTCAATACAAGCCTGAATGTGGTACAGTGACAAAAACAGTATTATTCTAAGTTATTTATTTCTGTAACATGCCATGACTAGTGATTATATACATCTAGCATTTGTAATAAACTGAGTAAATGTCCAAATTTATAAAAAAAAACATGTACTGAAATATAATAATTGATTTAATCCATAGAGTGCAATTTCACCCTTTACCACACAATTTAACGATCCCAAGAAAAAAAGCATGTGAAAAATATTGTTGAAAAAGGAGAAAATGTTGGTAACCCGCACTTTCGCCTTTTTCCTTAATGTTTTCTAACCCCTCAAAAAGAGAAATAATCATCTTATCAACAGTAAATTTGTTGTCTGCAAATGCTCTCAATTTAGTCCAGTCTAGAATTTTTTTTGTTGGTGAAGAGTTTAATGGACTTTTTTTCCAGTCTGGGAAAAAAATGACAATAGCATTTATAATTTCACAAATACTAGTATCCAACATAATGTTAACACAAAAGAAAAGTATACATAAAAGCTCAGACTGCACATTCTTTGCATTCTAATCTTGATCTAAACTGTTTGTAAAACAGTCTGATTCTGAGCTAATTGTCCACAAAAAAAAAAAAGGAAAAATCTAGCTGAATGCATGTTTCAAACTAAACTTTGGCATAAACTGTGAGTTGAAAGGTGGTGAGAGCATCATTGCTTCCGAGTAAATTCATAGGACATTGATACTTGAACATTTCTCATGACTCTGGAACTTACATGTATTTGCATGTGACATATCCTGACCAATTGTTCTGATAGCAAATCATGACATATCATTATATCCTTGTGTTGTTCAAATAGCTTTGGTTTAAAAGAAAACGATTGATTGGAAAAGTGACCTGTTCAAGCATCTTTTGCCAAGTGTGACACACTGTGAACACTTTTACACAAAAGTTCAAGTAATTCTGATGTAAATTCTGCAATGGCTCTCCATCTGAACCTCTCATAACACCCAAGCACCATGAGGCTGGAGTAAATTTGGTATATTGTTGCCCAGGCACCATCATACTGTACTGGATGTCTTTGCTTGTATCTATTTAAAATAGAAATTCAATCTTTAAAGGAGTAAAATTCATTGTGTTAACCCTCTACAAACAATTCTGTTTTAGCAACCAGAGGAAGCACTTTGTAAACATTGTGAGAAATGGGGAAAATGCTGGTAATTGACATTTTCTCCATTAACCACAAAGTTCTATAACTTTTAAGACTATTTCCTTATTTGAGCCACACTTTAATTTGTTGTCTGCAAATGTTTTAAATCTAGACTAGTCCTAATTTTTTTCTTGATATAGAGTTAAGTGATGGATGTCACCTATAAATGACAACTGCAAAAATCTACCCAACTCACATCTGTAACTTTGATGCTATCTATCCTGAGTGAAATTTTGCCTTTTTACACCAATATCAGTCTATATGTTCCCGAGTCTTTCCACAAGCAGTCAAATTTTAGTCTCAACCTTTCCTGCCTTCTATGAGAAATTTATAACAAAAAAGTCTACTGAAAATGATTGATTGAAAATGATATAATAAACTGGGGGACAGATTTGGCAGCTGAGGTTAAGGATAATGTACTGAAATTTCCTTTCAGTTTGTATTAGGACTTACACAGATTTCTGTTTTAACTTGGCTATGCTGTAATTTGTAGTGTTACCTAAGTAGGATACCTACTGGAAATTAAAGCAACAACAACCCTTTTTTCTGACAGTGTTCACTTTTCATTTCCACAAAGAAAATACCTTTGACAAGATGATTCACAAACCTGTTAAAACTCTCCACAATGAAGTAGACTTATTACAGTATTTTTTCTGTTGATAGTAGATATATTTACCATAGTGGATTTGAAAAAAATATTTCACAACATGTTTATTATGTGACCATTGATGTAGCACTAGTAATTGCTTCACAGGCTATGCATTTTTAGTGCTCTTGTTTGTAAATGTGTGTCAGTTTCAAAAAAAATACGAGTATGGTCGAAGTTTATTTTGTATGACTGAAAAAAAAAAATTGTTTTGAAGTCTGGAAAACACTGATCGATATTTCTATCACTTGCAATCATTAACTGATTTTGGTGCAAAAATATCTATGTGAAAGATAAAGCATATATTACGGAACACAAATGTAAGAGAAAAAGTCACTTATGCATGTTAAATGTAAGATTCATTAGTTCATATGTATGGCAGATATTTTGCCAATATACCAAATTTCTTTTACCTCTCTCACTGCCAGTGGGGACTAAGAAATTTTTGGAGACTGTATATCAAGATAAGAAAGTGCAGTCTGCTAACTGATGCTAATTTTTTACCAAAACCAACTTTCAGTGCACTAGTAATCTACATGTACTTTCAGACTTTGAATAGGCTGAATTTATTTATTCTGGTAGCAAAAAGGTTAAAAGTTACATTCATCAGCTGGATTCTTGAGTAAGAAACACCTGTTATTTTCTACAAATGATGACCTCCAGGTCTTGAAGATCAGAAATGATGCTGTCCCATGCTAATTTCACTGTCCTTTTACTGACCACTTCACCATCATCATTCAAATATGTGTTTATTTACCTAGGATGAGAAAGACAGCAATGAAAGTTTTCGTATTGAAAAGAATAAAAGTAAAATACATAATGAAAACAAAATGAAACCTATGTTGTGAGTAGTCATTGAAATTACTGAAGAATACTGTATATGCATCTATCATACAGGTTTTAAAATTCCAATCACCATCTGATAATCAGAAATCAACCAGTTTTCTGATCTTCTTCAAATTACTACAGAATGACTGTTACTTTCTATAAACCTAGCTGTTTGTCATTGAGCTCCCAGCCTCAGTTTAGTTGTTATTAAATGGTATAAATACAAGTCAAACTGTGGCCAGATAATAAATAGGCAAATAATGATAAATTCCATCACCAAACATTTTCATCATGTTACACTTTCGTTCAAATTTAAGTCAAGATAACAAGAGATGCAAAACACATTATCTTACTTCAATGCCTGCCTTTGTAATTAATAACCATAACCTTTAACCTTGAATAAAGAAATATAGGCCACCAAATCCATACATATAGATTCTTAGTTTTCGGTTTTAAATTTAAGAATACTGACATTGCCTGAATAATTATCGGACTCATAGTCTATATATTTATCTACATTTACAACACTGGATTCTGGATCAAATTTGTTTTCAAAAGCTGAGTAATTTTTCACCCGTGACAACCAATATGTTGTTCTCAATCATTCAACAAAAACATTGTCCTAATATACGATTAGGCCTACTTTTATGTAGAATCGTACTGACAGTGGAAGAGTGAATTTGAAGATCTTCTCTGTCCATTTTCTTTTCAAATTTTGGCGGACAATGTACACAAAGGCAGTTGCTATAAACAAAACTTCTACTGATTAGTTACCGATGACACAACTTCCGGGTCATTGAAAGTACCGAAAATATTGCGTTAAAAAGTCTCATTGCAAAATATAAAACACACCAATCTTACCCAAGACGTGTTTCTATTTGTAGTCATCATATTTGTCTTTAAATCCGATGCTTATGCCACCGTATCTGAATTAGGTCATCGCTGTTTTCAAGCAGGAAGAGGTACACTCGGTACGGACAAAATCACTCCGGCTGCCTTAATTTTATCGTAATACGGTCGGACCACGCAAATTTGTGACTGAATTACATGTATATGTTTAGACGAGGCTATATACAAACCAAAACGTGTGTTTAAACCCATAATTACGGTGGTACTCTAGAAAAATACACCGTGCAAAATCTCGAAATTGACGATATATCGAGCGGTAAAATGTGCGTGAAGGGATATATTTGTGACGTATAGCGCGTGAAAAACTTGAAAAGAGAACTGCATGATGGGATTTATTGGTTAGGTTTGCCTCTGGCTAATTTAACCATTCTGGTTAAGTAACCAATTTGGTTATCTCTTTTATACAAGTGTTTAACCAGTTTGGTTAGTTAACCAAACTGGTTAGAAGTTAACCCAAGATTAGAGTTTAACCCTGGGTTAGTTTAACCAACGTTTATACAATCGGGTGCAGGTAAAAAGTAAACAAAAGATAGAGCAACTTGACAACCTTTTACCTAGTTTTAAAATTCAAAGCATTTGCAAGCGACAAATCAGTAAAATGCGGCTAAAATGGTGAAAATTGTCTTTGAAAATTTACAAAACATTGATAGAAAAGGAGAAAATGCTGGTCACTAGCATTGTCTCCTTTTCTCACATTGTTCACAAAATGCCTTCTTCCTCAAGGTCATTAAAACTCTGAATTGTGTGGTACAGGGTTAAGAGTTACCGGTAATTTCCTGCAAATCAGATTTAGGAGCCGATGCTTTTGTTATCCATACCTGACCTCTGGGTCCTGACATCAACACAGAGACAATGCAGTGATTTCTTTGGTCACAGTTTCCTAAATTTTGAATTTTCTTCCAGGGGAAAGACTTGACAATTTACAAAAGACAATCAAAATTTCCAGCTGGTCATTAGAATAAATCTCCGTCCGTTTAAGGTCGGACAAATTGACCGCTTGAGTTAATACGCTCTAAATATGGATTATTGCTTCTCAAATAAACATTGAACCAATCTGTCACTTTTAAAACAGGTGTCACTTCCGGAAATTTTTTTTCTTATGATAAATATTGGTGGGAAATCAACTCTTAAAGGCCAAATAGCGGCCAAAAGTAACAGTGGGGTGTTAAAATGCATTTGAATTTATTAATACCTTTTAAAGGTATGGAAAATACTGTGAAGATGACAGTCTGTGGTTGTGCGGTACAAGTGTCGGTCGCTGGCAGAAAAATTAATTTTAAATTAAATCAGGTAAAAAGTAAACAAAAGAGAGAGCGACCTGGCAACTTTTAAGCTAGTTTCAAAATTCATTTTTCTGCCAGCGACTAACATTTGGACCGACCGTATAATATCTATGTTATCGTCACAATAATTTTTATACTTTTAAATGGTATGATTTAAGTTTAAATGCATTTTAACATCGGCTTTATTTACATTTGGCCACTTCTGGGCCTTTAACTCTTTTCCCCACCAGACATGTCCAAATTGAAAGCATTTGCAGACCGCAAGATCAATGTTTCTCAAAAATTGAAATTTGATTTTGGAAGAGTAGAAAACATTGTGGGCAAAGAAGATTTTTTTTTTTTTTTTTTTTTTTTTTTTTTTTTAAGGTCTTTAAAACTCTAGGTTGTGTTGTAAAGGGTTAGGCTGGTAGGCGCAACTCGGTGCGCTTTAACAGACAATTTGGAACAAGATCAGACTGCAATGAACGTGCAGTCCGATCTTGGATCTAAACTGACCTATACGGTAAGATTTTTTCAGACTTAAAACACTTTAAATTTAAAACCGTGATGTTTACAATTCGCTTGAATTTTTCATTTATTGTACATGTAGTTTCATGGTAAAGGGTTAAATTTCCTATGTTTCTACAACTAGAATTTAACAAAATCGAAGTTCTGACTTGGAGTGTTCTAGAAAAGGATGATACCCTGAATATTAGTGAATATTCTGGTACTGTAGGATGACTAAAGATAGAATCAATGAAACATAACATAATAAAGTTTTCGACCAAGTTTTATTTCACTTGATGTGCGATTAAAAAAAGATATCAAGAAAATATATTTGGGAATCGGCTGTATTCAGCTCCGATTTCGACTCAGGCTCAGAATACTACTCAGTCGATAAGTAAAGGAACATGTTCAGTGTGTGGACCTATAAGCTAATTGCGGGCCCATTTGCGGGCACTCATATATCTCCCACAGAGCCTATTCACAAATTGCCTAAACGGCATTACAGTGGAAACCAGAACTGACGTGAAAGGTAAGTTAATACCCTCGCTAAGTGGATTGATAGAAAAGACACATGATCAGATGTATCACGCCTATGAAACTTTCTATGTTGTTCAGGGGAAGATAACTGCTCAAGACTGAAGGACAGACATCCGAAATATTGCGTCTTGCACACCCCTAAATTTTGGCACAGTTGTGCATAGTTTCAATACAAAGTCATTAAACTTACATTCCCTGGGCATCTGGTAAGAATGTTTGAATGTAGGTAAAAATGTCAGAGGTAAAAATGCCATAGGTAAAAATGTCATAGGTAAAAATGTCAGAGTCAAAGTGGTAAATATGCCATAGGTAATAATGTCATAGGTAAAAATGTCAGAGGTATTTATCATGGTATAAATATGTGGGGTTAGCTCAGTTGGTCAAGGCTTAGCAAGTTCGAAATCTTGTCAGGGTTCACTTATTTCTGGCCTCTGAATCATCTAAGATAGCAGTCATTCAAAATCAAGATTGGTATATGGACTAACAGGGTCTGTAATCACCAACCATTCTTGAGATTATTCTTAGTATTATTCTCTAAGATTTTTTAAATTTGTAAGTGACATAACTCCTGATTGGCTATACCGAATGACAAATGTAGAACAAGAAATTTCTTGAGAAAAAGACAAAGAACATTCTTAAGAATGGTTGGTGAATACAGGCCCAGAAGTTCTAAGATCACATACTATTGTCCAAGATACTTTTTCACAGATGTTTTTACCAAGGTTTGCAATGTTTTCAAAAGGACAGTATGTTAGGGAAAACTTCCTTAAACAACCCATTCATCACAATTCATAAACAATATTGCAGCAATATCTTATTGGTTTTATTCAAGTTTAATTCGAAAACATATAATGAAACATCAATAGAAAGTAAGGACATAAATATTATAAGTTATATCTAGCATGTACCATTTATTTAACTTTTTACCAAACTGCACAATATTAGATTGGTCCAAATTAAAAACACTTGAAGATGACATATAAATGTAATTCAAAAAATAAAATTTGTTTCCAGCAGGGCAGAAAACATTGTGGGAAAAGGAGACAATGCTGGTTACCAGCATTGTCTCATTTTCCCACTATGTTTTCTATAGGCTCCTATAGATCTCAGGGTCATAAAAACCAGGGGTTGTTTGATAAAGGATTAAGTCTTTACCACATGACAAAATTTAGACTTGCATGAACTGAAAGCATTTGCAGAAAACAAATTGCTGGTTAACACACAATGTTTTTCAACAGGCTTCCTCGTCTAGGTCTTCAAAACTCAGGAATGTGTGGGTTTAAAATTCATTGAATATTGTGACATTAGAAAAAAGTGCTCATCTGCTTGGTTAGGTTCTCCTGTATAAAATGACACAATAGTCATTTTCTGTCACACTGCAGATGAAATTTGAAGAACATCGATACTTAAGAACAAATTACCCATATTAAGCTCAAAATGAGTAATTTCTCCCTTTGTTCCAATGTTTCCTTATTTATTTTACAACACCCTAAGCAAGTTAAATCTGACCAACTGATGATGACTTCTTGTATCACACAACGGAGAAAATTTGAAAAACATTGCAACAAAAGAAGAAATTGCCTATACTAAACTGATCATTAGTAACTTTTCCTTTAGTTGCACAGATTTTCATACATTATATACACAACAGTTTTCAAAGCAATTTAAAATTTATCCCTCATCAATAACAGATGGCTTTTTTTGTCACACAGTGGTAAAAATTTGCAAAACATTGTAACAGAAGAAGAAATTATTGATTATGAGGGCATAATGAACAGTTTCTCTTTTTGTTCCAATGTTTTCTCATGTGTTCATAACAGATCAAATAGATTGTCTCATATCAGCTGATGTCTGTGTTGAGCGGCACATGACATTTAAAAAAAAAACATTGCCATAATGAAGAAATTGCGCATAATGAGCTCATTATGAGCAATTTCTTGTATTTTTCCATGTTTTCGATTCATTCCAATGTTTCCAAATTTATTTCAAAACAAGTTAGGCAGGTAACATCGTAACAACTGAGGATGGCTTTTAGATGTATTAGGTTCTTGGTTCTTTGACACTTTTATAGATCAAAACGAATGGAATGCCCAACTGCATTCAAAAAGTTGGCAATGTCACGATTACCATCACTATACTCTACACACAGTTGCCTAAGTCTGGACTGGAGATTTACATAACGTCTTTGTTTTTTTCTTGGGTGAAAGTTGCCAATATCGTGCTGGGCCATGGATGCTGCTGCTGATCTTTCTTCAAGTTTTAGAAATTTGATTAATTTCCATACATGTGGATGCTGGTGACCAACTAGATGTGTAAAGCGATTATTCCAACCCTCACACTGATTGTTTGTGCGTTGCCCGTCGTTTATTGTTGTGTCATTCACATTCCATTCTGGAGGTGGAAATCTTGCAGGTGTTCTACGAATTATATTTACTCCATTTCTTAGAATATTTCTGAAACGTCCTGTGACATAGTTACTGTCAAAGTAGTTCACCATTTCTGCTGTATGTGGAATATCCAGTGTCTTAAGGTAACCCATTCCAAGTGGGACATCCTGAACAGGAAGGAATGCAAGTGCATCTAACATGCCACAATTTTTTTTAAATTCATTGTTACGCTTGTATATGTCGGTCAACCCTAATTCTTGAACCTTTCGCCATGTTGCTTGTGTAAGATGGTAGAAGCATCCTTGTATTGTAAGGTGGTCTCCAAATACAGTGCGCAAGGCTTGTCTCAAACCGATTTCAAAGTCTACCATTACTGTTAAGGGGTCAGGCTGGTATCCAGTATTTGTACATGTGTCAAAGACAGCTTGGAACAATGATTCATATGTGCTTTGTCTTTTGTCTTGTAGAAGGGTGAAGACACAGGGTACTGTAGATTCTCCTAGAGGAACATGTATCGCAAATATCTGGCTAAATTGTGTCGGTGCCATGGCAAAGTTGCCATCCATTAGCCAATGGTTGGACTGTGCTAGACGCTGGAGTTGTCTGTTAGTGGCAAACGCTGTCGCTGTCTGGCCCACTGTCATGGAAAAGGAACTGTTCTCCATTTACGTTTTGTGACCATTCACCATTTATTTGGATATGCGTGATGTCTTCAGGTACTTTGGGAAACTCTGGTGTTCTCTGATTACGTATGGTTCTTTTACATATGCTAGCTGGAGGGAGGGAGGCTAATGTGCATTCATCTGCAGTAATGATGCTGCTCGAGTAAACTGTAGCTGGTTTGTCATTTGTTTGTTTGGCCTGTTCTTTCATTACAGCACGAACCTTCACAACTTTAGTTTTTGTTTCAGATGGAGGGTGGTCATGATCTTGACCTATCACAATATCAGTCATACCAATATCTGTCCGTACAGTTCCACGACAGCCTGATGAACGTTTAGTACATATCCAAAATATTGATGACTTAGATGCTGATTTCTTGGTATACATATAATCCCGATGACACAGTTTAAGTCCACCTTTATTGCTACGAATTATTTCCATTTTCTACACTTAAAATCCAACATATATAATCCTAGACAAAGATCACATGATAAATAGTGAAGTGGTATCATATCCATTATTTATACTTATGTTCAAGTCAAAAGAATTTTGCAGTTAGAAGTTTGCTGTTTAAAGTCCTCTTTTGATGTTTCTGTATTAAAGACAGGCTTATACTTATAAAATTTGTTTGACTTTTAATTACTTTCTTAATTATTCACACATTCAGCCAACAGAAAAATAAAAAGGTTCCAATGCAGGTTGATACAAATTGTTTAGTCAATAATTATTTTAACAAAGTATACAATTAATAATGCCACCCCCACTTTCTCACATTTTTAGCAAACAAATTGTCAACTAGTCTTCAAAGTAAATGTAGATAAATAATAAATAAATGTATAGGACTGGTATAATTATCAAATCTACAAAGAGTGGCTTTACTTCAATGGATCTGATTAACCCATTACCACACAATCCCTACCTTTGATGACCCTAAGAAAGAAGCCTCTGAAAACATTGTGGGAAAAGGAGAAAATGTTGGTAATCACCATTTTCTGCTTTTCCCACAATGTTTTCTACCTTTCACAAAACCAATTCCAAATGGATCTGGTGAGAGGCCAGAGTCACATGTTTTTTTCATATCATATACTTAGTACCTCTGACATTTTTACCTATGACATTATTACCTATGGCATATTTACCACTTTGACTCTGACATTTTTACCTATGACATTTTTACCTATGGCATTTTTACCTCTGACATTTTTACCGCACACCTCTGGTAAGCCTTCGGCTTCTAAAGGTCCTTCTGTTTGTTTTAAAGGGATGTTTGGTGGAGTGTTGTAGCAGCACTCAGGTTGGAGTTGGGGAACAAACTATCTGTATTAGGTCCCTTTGTTGGACATAAAAATAGTTTCTAGGTTTAAGAGCAGATAATTCCTCAACACTCAGGAGGAAACACAGTCTTTAAATTTTTTTTTGGCACATATGCAGTTTGTGCTTAACAACGAGTGACAGCGGGTTACGGGCTAACCCCTTCACGAGCGAAGCTCGTTTTGCGGTAACACAGTTTTAGATTTTTTTAAAAATGAAATTCCAACTTCGTTTTGGGTTTTAGCCTTAATCTAGATGGGGATGGCTAAAAATAGTGTGTATTCAGGTTGGACGTAGTAAAGTGTCGCACGTATCACAATCCTTCGCACATATTATTAAATTTTACTTGACTGGTCAAAAATGACACAAATGATTTACCCGGATCGGATGATTACTGAAGATTCATCGCCAGTTTACTGAGTACAGAGTATTGTATTTCCAAGTTGCTTTCAGCGTCGATCTTACGTGTAATTTCAAAGAACAAAATTTAATATTGCATGACAATTACTTCTACATATATCAATGGAAATGGGTATTTTTTATCTTTAAAAAGCGGCCACTTCAGAACTCTCTTTATCTATTAATAATCATGTAACAATTATATGCTGTGAAAAGGGGGCCGCGTTAAGGTATGTGCAAACAATATCGACCCTTATCAGTATGCGCAGTAAGCACAGGCTGACATACGTCGAAACCTTTTGCTTTTTGTAAATTCTCTGCATGGCCAAGGACCATACTACCTCTTCCCCCCCCCCCCCACCTCTTTCCGCGCCCCCCCCCCCCCCCCGAAATTTTGGAAAAGTTGTAGTTGTCGGATTCGTCCGAAAGGGAAACTCTGGGACCAGATTCATATCCCATGTAGTCGCTGTTAAATACTATCCAGTCAAGATGTGGCATATGAGTTGGTCTGAAGTTTAAAACAGCATTTAGTTTAACCCTTAACGCGTGTGAACAGCCCTTTATGAAACAATGAGAAATAGAGTGCGAGTTAGTAAATAAAATGCCTTTACATCGTTAAGTGTATCATTTAATACCATATTTGCGGAGAATCGATGCTCATTAATGACTCGTAGCGAACTGTCAACATTGCATACATGTATGTATGCAACAATACGCATCTGTAAAATAAACTCACACTGGTCAATGCTGCCGTTTTGTCCTTCTAGAAAAATGTACAGTGTTCAGTATTTATTCTAAAAACACAAATCAATGTATTATCTGATCAGAATAGCGATTGTCTTATGTCTTAAAGTCGTTACAAAAAATACAGCGTTACAAAATTACGTCATTGTATTTGAGTTTTCCGCTGGTGGTGCAGTGACGTCACTATCCGCTGCTTTTTGTGTGCCATTTTGCGTGCCATTTGTGAAAGGTCACAGTGCACTTTCAAACTGCGTGCGTAAACATGGCATGAATCGATATCTCTATGACAAAAAATTTGAATCTTATGAATTCTATTATTTCTTTTTTCTGCCCGTCAGCCAAGGGCGGATCCAGGGCAGGGGTGTAAATTAAAATCCAAGTTACTAGACATTGAAAAGCATACAGGTAGAAACTCTTTACCATTTTACAAAACAGTAAAGAGTTCTGAAAAAAAAAAAAAAAAACCTTTTTCCACAGTGTTTTCAATAGCTTTCTTCCTCAGTGTCCATAAAACTCAGGACTGTGTGCTATTAGATAAAGTCCAAGTTTCTAGACATTAAAAAGCATATATAAGAAGATACTCTTTACCATCTTACAATATATATATATATATATATATATATAGTAAACAGTTTCTGAGAGAAAAAAAAAAGGTTTTTTTTTACCTTTTTACACAATGTTTTCAACAGCTTTCTTCCTCAGGGTCCATAAAACTCAAGATTGTGTGCTGTTAGATCAAATCCAAGTTACCAAACATTGAAAGAGCATATAAGTAGAAACTCTTCACCATCTTGCATAAAAACTCACTTTGAAATAAAATGGTAAGGAGTTTTTAATTTTTTTCCTTTTTCAAGAATGTTTTAGCTCTACTGGCTGTAAGCCAGCAGAGCTTATGTCATGGTATGGTTTCCGTCGTCCGTCCGTCTGTCCCTCTGTCCATCCATTAGTCTTTTTCTTGTTTACACGATAACGTCTTCATTTATGGTTGGATTTTCGTGAAACTTGCACAGTTTGTTTATCTCATCAATAGCTTGAAGGCTATCGATTTTGAAAAAAATCTGACAATCAGAAAAGTAGCCATTTAAAGTTTAAAATTTCAATTTCTTGTTTACGCGATAAAGTCTGCATTTGTTGTAGGATTTTCGTGAAATTTGCACAGTTTGTTTATCTCATCAATAGCTTGAACCCTATCGATTTTGAAAAAAAATCTGACAAACTGTGTGGGAAAAGTAGCCATTTAAAGTTTAAAATTTCAATTTCTTGTTTACGCGATAAAAGTCTGCATTTGAAGCCAGATTTTCGTGAAACTTACACAGTTTGTTTATCTCATCAATAGCTTGATTGATTTTGAAAAAAAATTGACAATCAGTGTAGGAAAAGTAGCCATTTAAAACTCAAAATATCAATTTCTTGATTACACGATAAAGCCTGCATTTGTGGTCGGTTTTTCTTGAAACGTGCACACAGTTTGTTTATCTGATCAACACCTAGAACCCTATTGATTTTCAAAAAAATCTGACTGTCAGTGCAGGAAAAGTAGCCATGTAAAGTTCAAAATTTCAATTTCTTGTTTACACGATTTAGTCTGCATTTGTAGTCGGATTTTCGTGAAACTTGCACAGTTTGTTCATTTCATCAATAGCTTGAACCCTATTTATTTTGAAAAAAAAAAAAAAAAAAAAAAAAAAAAATCTGACAAACAATGTGGGAAAAGTAGCCATCTGAAGTTCAAAATTTCGATTTCTTGTTTACGCAATAAGGGCTGCATTTGTGGTCGGATTTTCATGAAACTTACACACTTGCTTTGTATCATTCACAGCTTTAACCCTATTGATTTTGAAAAAAATTCAATAATCAGTATGGTAAAAGTAGCCAATTAAATTTGAAAATTTACCATTCTTGATAATGCGATAACGTCAGCAGTTGCGGTTGAGTTTTCATGAAACGTGCACAATTGCTTTATATTATCAATAGCTTGAATTCGATTGATTTTGAAAAAAAAAAAAAAAAAAAAAAAAATGACAATCAGTATGGGGAAAGGAGCCACTTAAATTTGATAATTTACGTTTCTTGTTTACTCAGTTAAGTCACGTTTTTTATTAAATTCTTTTGAAACTTGCAAAGGTTACTTGTATCATCAAGGGATTGAACTCTATTAAAAATGAAGAAAATCTAGCAATTAATTTAGGAAAAGCAGCCATTTGATGACTTAGTATTGTTTACATTATTAGTCACATTTTTTAAAAACTTACAGGGATTGTTTAAAACAATGAGTACTGATACCCTTTCAAATTCGGTTGGATTCCGAACAATTGGTTTTGAGAAACTGTACTTCAATTTTTTTTTCACCATTTGTTCGATTCACCATGCCTACTTATCATACATGTCTTACTGGGTTCGAAAAAATGCTTCCGGTTCCGGTCTGGGTCGGTCATAGGATTTGTGCTCTCGATATTATTCCATTTATCTACGTTTTTTGAGGGTTTTTTGAAACAGAAATCAATTGAAGCACTCAGTTAAGTATCGAGTCTTGTCGTTTGATAGTTGATCGGTAATTTATTGACGATATATTGCTTTAATAGATCACTGTGCCCTTTTTTCAGTGAATTCCTTTGTCCATCCGTGGCTATTTTTAGACTGAGCTAATTCATATAACGGTAACAGTGAATAAATTTGACATTATTGGTTAGCTGTAGTGTACGCCTGGATCAGGTGGTGTAATTATCAGACGCTTCGGGCTATATCAAGGTATATAATTATGGCATGTTGTGAGAATGTAACGGAACTCGAGCCGATTGTGCTCAGTGATAACACAGAGGTTAAAGTGCCATTAGTGTTGTGACGTGTGCAAAAATATCTACTCGCAACCTTTTTCGCGGGAAAAACCGACATCCGGGACCCATCTGCGAAATATTCACTCTCTGGAGAGCAGGCGAATCGTGCGGACGTTGCAAGACGACTTCTCCATAGAAGACAACGCCTAGACAGAATCAAACACACGGTTACAGAACCGATACCACAATAAGGACAGGTAATACTCCCCATTCCCTTCTTTGTTGCATATTTGGCCACTCACTTTATTTGGCGACGAGGATAAACTTTCATTAGTTTTCGTGCAGTTCAACGTAAATTTGTTTTTGTCTTCAATTTTCACGACCTATACGAATTTTTTTTTTGTTTCAATTTAGTCAACATTTTTTGTAAATTAAAGGGGAAAATTGTGGTTTAGGTCCTTGAAATTAATTTTGATATTCTTTTCAAGCCAGTATTTAGGTATTTTGGTAATTATTTTTCTTTCCAAAAAACCTTCACTTTTTACAAGGTAAAGTTGATCTTCAGCTTTCACATAACTTTCAATTATCTGTAAGGTACTGGTTGTAGGTATCCAGGTTTAAGTGGGTTAGGTTCTTTAGTATTTTTCAATACTTCACCCACAAATTTACAGCTTAGCCAGAGATTGGAAGATTTTGTTTTGGACCTTGTAAGCAGGATTTGTGACAAAAGTAAGTGCATTATTTTTTCCTTTTGCAAATTTTCGGATAAATATGTTCAAAGTAAACATCAATACAGCCCCAGCTGAGTCTTTAGGTCTGGTCAGCGGCATTGGTGAGAAAAAAGCAAATGCTATCATTAAGCACAGACAAATTTATGGGAAAGTGACTAAAGAAGCTTTTGCTTTAATGTTTTTGGGAGAAATTCCTGATGGTGCTTGGGAATTGTTGGACTTTACTAAACCTTCTAGGTCAGATATTCAATCTTTTGAGGGGGGGAGAGGTCAAGGTTATCCTTCCTTGACTCACCTGAAGCAGAAGCAGCCCAACTTAAAGCTGAAATTGAGGAGACTCAAGAGTCTTTGCGGCGTTTGTTAGCCTCCTCAGTTCCCCGCCCAAAGGTACCCCGTTTCCCAAATCTGGAACAATTGATTGAACAATTGCCAACACTTCCAAAGGAAAAGGTTGAGTTTGAAGATGCTGATACACATTTGTCATCTACGCCAACTAAACCCAAAACAAAAAATAGAGATTCTTTGCAAATGTTTAATTTGGACACTTCCCATAAATATAATTCAGATCTTTCCACTCTCCAGGAACTTCAGGAAAAAACAGATAAACAAATTAGCGAATTGCAAAATTTAATTCTAAAACAACAAAACATACAAAAGTCATTGCAAGAATCAATAATGCACTCACAAAGAAAGGTAAGGTCTTCTAGACCAATAGAACAGAAAACGCATCTGTCTTCTAGACAGAGCGGGGAATATAGAGCTAGGTCTTCTAGACCTACAGGACAGAATGACTCAATGGATGAGTCATCGATGGCTTTAGGGATAAAACCTTCAGTACAACAGCCATCAAAAATGAGCATGGATGGACTACAGTCTTCCAGACTGGACGCCCATCAAGATCACAGAGAGGGACTACAGTCTTTTAGACTGGACTCCCATCAGACAGGAGTAGATGGCATACAGTCTTCTAGACTGAATGCTATTCAGAGTAGGTCTGATTTTCGGTCTTCTAGACTGGAAACCCAGCCAAGTATTAAAAAAGATAGCCAACTGTTTACTAAAGGTCAGTCTTTTATATTGGACGATGATTATGGGGTGGCTGATGATCTTCCGTCTTATAGACGAGACACTGGTACCCGTATTCAAGTAAGTAATACCAGACCAAAGGTAATTCAAAACAATGCCAATGACTTCACTGAAAAGAAAATGATACCCACATCTTTGGACCAGGTATCTGAATTTCATCCTGATAATCCAAATATTTGCTCTCAATTCAGGTCACATCTCCCTAAATCAGTATCAGTAAACAAGAGAGGAGATCCACTTAGAACTCCCAGGAATTTAAAATTCGATGGAAAGACTAGTTGGTTTTCCTTCAAAAAATTATTTGATAGTTACAGGTCTGTTTACAATTGGTGTGACCAGGAATGTAGGGACTACCTGACTTGGAGTCTTGAGGGCAAAGCACTTGATTACTTCACCATTGCTACTAAAATGGGGGAAGATTACAGTTTCGATGAAATTCTAAGAAAGTTAGAAAGTAGGTTTGGATCTTGCGATCTGACCGAAACGACTAGGGTACATTTTCAAAATGCTTCTCAAAAGAATGCGGAATCTTTAGAAGATTGGGCAGATCGAGTTATGTCACTGGCAACATCAGCTTTCAAAGATCTGCCTGAAGTTTATAGAGTACAGGAAGCAATTTCTAAATTTTGCCAAGGATGTCTTGATAAGGAAGCAGCCAAACATGCATGCTTCGAACATCCCAAAAGCATTCAAGAAGCCTTAAATGCCGTAAAACACCATCAATACATCTCACAGGCAGTTGATGGACAGAAAACAAAAAATCGCAGACGCGATGATTTTTCTGTCAATGAAATTACAATAGAAGATGTGAAAAAGATAGTTAACGAGGCTTTAACAACAAACAAGTCAGAAAATACAGACCAAAATAAGGCAAAATCTGACGAAGAATGCTTCTTTTGTAAAAATAAAGGTCATTTCAAAAGAAATTGTAGAAAATACAAAGCATGGCTAAAAAGAAAGGAGAAGAAACAAAAAGATTCAAAAGAAAATAAAGATTTAAACTAGTAAGGACTGAGGCCGGGGACCACGTCCCTCAGTCCTGTGTCAAAGAAATAACAAGTGGTCAAAATAAAGTTGCCTTTAAAGAAAAAACAGTACATTCAGAGGAAAAGGCTTCTACTTTAGAGAATGTACAGTACAAAGTTGAGGCTTCTAGTCTCAATAAAGTCAACCCAGAATTTAGCTTAACAGATATGCACAAAAATGAAAACATCTTGAAAGTGCATAGGGTTTGTGCCGGTTCCTCCTTCATTCATTTGAAAGTCGGGGGGAAAGTTGTTAAAGCCAGAATTGATTCAGGTGCAGAAATTTCAATTCTTTCAACTGCCAACTACAATGAATTAAAAGAAAAACCACAAAAAGTTAAAGATGTGGTCATGCAAATGGCCGATAAGGAAAATGTTTTGAATGGCTTCATCACAAAGCCTATACAATTGGGAATTGGTAATCAAAATTTCAAGGAAAGACTCTATGTGGCACCCATAGCCGATGAGATGTTGCTGGGGCACGATATCATGCATCATCTTGGTGTACTCCATGATATGTGCTCAGACACGCTCATAGTGAATGGGGAAAAAATACCAATTACCACTTATTTAAAGGATGGCAAACCCTTAGTTGCTAGAATTTCTTTGACCAGGAAAGTTGTGGTGCCTCCAAATTCAGTTGTAAAAGTTCTAGGAAAATTGACAGATCCAATTGGGGATTATTGTTTGGAACCAGAAAACATTGTTTATGAGAAAGGAATTCTAATGCCTAGAACTATTAGACTATCAGGGGGTAAACCAGTCTTATGTTTTGTAAACCCCACTGACAATTTTAAATCATTTAGAAAAAATGACATAATAGCCAGTGCTTATGAAGTTGAAACTGTTTTTGAAAATATTGGCAACAAAGATTTGGCTTTTAGTCAAATGAGTTGTGAGGGGTCTATTTCAGTGATGGCTTCTAGCTGCAATGATTCAGATCAGACAACAAATTTGCCAAAACATTTGCAAAGTGTATTTGAAACATCAAAATCACACTTAAATTCTAGTCAGGAGGGACATTTTGCAGGGATCCTAAGGGATTACTCTGATGTCTTTGCTGAAAATGATTTTGATTTAGGCAACTTTACGGCAATAGAACATGCTATAAACACTGGAGATGCGAAGCCAATTAAGCAAAAATTGCGCAGAACACCAGCATGCTTCGTTAATGAAGAGGAAGCTCACCTCAAAAAGATGATAGATGCTGGTGTCATTCAAGAATCATGTTCAGAATGGGCTTCGTCTCCCGTTCTCATAAGAAAAAGAGACGGATCAGTTCGCTGGTGTATTGATTATAGAGCCTTGAATGAGGTTACTGTAAAAGATACATTTCAATTACCTTTGGTCGAAGATTGTTTAGATACGTTGGCTGGGAATGTCTGGTTTTCTAAACTAGATGCAAATTCCGCATACTGGCAAGTTCGTGTCAAGCCAGAAGACCGTAAAAAGACAGCATTTTTAACAGAATTTGGGTTGTTTGAGCATATTAGAATGGGTTTTGGTCTAACAAATGCTCCAGCAACATTTTCAAGGGTAGTGAATTTCATTCTAAAAGGTCTGACATGGAAAGTTGTTCTAGCATTTTTGGATGATATCTTGGTCATGGGGAAAACATTTGAAGATCACATAAGAAATTTGTGTGATGTCTTGCAAAGGTTCAGAGTACATGGCATGAAATTAAAGCCAAGGAAATGTGTTTTCTTTCAACCAGAAGTGGAATTTCTGGGGAGAAATGTCAATGGTGATTCCCTCTCAATGACGCAGAAAGACACAGAAACGGTCAGAAATTGGCCTGAGCCAATTTCTGCAAAAGATGTAGAAAGGTTCCTTGGACTGGCAAATTATCACAGATTATTTGTCAAGAATTTTGCAAAGTTAGCCCAACCCTTGTACAAACTGACAGGGGGTTGTCCTTTTGTTTGGGAAGAAAGGGAGAAAAAGTCCTTTGAATCTTTAAAAGCAGCATTGACAAGTCCACCAGTGTTAGCAATGCCTAACACAACAGACCAATTTATCTTGGATGTAGATGCATCCAATGTCGCCATAGGTGCTGAACTTATTCAAGTTCAAAATGGTGCAGAGAGAGTCATTGCTTATAGCAGTTTCTCTCTAACACCAGAGCAAAAGAACTACTGCACTACCAGAAAGGAGCTTCTCGCTATAGTTAGATTTACAAGACAGTTTCGATACTACCTTTTAGGTAATATCTTTACTGTACGTACAGACCACTCCAGTCTTACTTGGTTATTGCGGTTCAAAGAACCGCAAGGCCAGCTAGCTAGATGGATTGAGGAACTATCTCAATACCATATGGTAGTAAAACACCGTGCGGGAATCAGACATGGAAATGCGGATGCACTCTCAAGGATCCCTGATCCTTTAAGTCCGTGTTCTGATTATGTAGCTGGCATTAAGCCTGAAGATCTGCCATGTGGAGGTTGCCACTACTGCTCAAGGGCACATCGACAATGGGCAAGATTTTGCGAAGACATCGATGAGGCAGTAGGTTTAACAAAGCGCGTAAGGGAGGCAACTCCCCAGGGGGTGCACCATAAAGAGGCAGATGCCCAAAAAGTTAAACCAAGTTCAGTGGGAATTAATAAAATCACTAAAGAGGCCCCAAGGGTAGAGCAAGGGGGTCAGAGAGATCTTTTAGATCTCATGGTCTCGGGCAATATCCAAGGTTTGGGGGGGTCACAGGCCCATTTCGACATTGTGGCATCTCGGGAAGACTTTGGTCATAACATTTCACGTTGCAATGTACAAACAAGCACTTCTAGTGCTCGTAATGGGGTTGACGAACCACATACCTGGGGTTACTCGAATAACGACATAAAGGAAGCACAACAAAGCGACAAGAAACTAGGCATGCTTTTAGCGTGGCTAGAACACAACAAGCAACCAAGTGAGAAAGATCTCTTTTTAGCTAGCGTCGAAGAGAAGAACCACTGGTTAAATAAGGAGATGTATCATCTCAGAAATGGAGTATTGTTTAAGTATGATGAAAAGGAGAAGGCAGGTGGGGATTCGCTTTTAGTGATTCCTGAAAGCCTCAAAGAATCTGCTATGTCCCTGCATCATGATATTCCATCATCCGGTCATCAGGGAGTAGCAAGGACTAAACAAAAACTTAAAGAAAAGTTCTACTGGTTTCATATGACTCGGGACATTGAAAATTATGTTCTCACATGTAATGTGTGTAACAAAAATAAGAAAAACAAACAATATGGCAAAGTTCCCCTTACAGAATTTCAGGCCGGTGCACCTATGGAAAGGGTTCATATTGATTTTATAGGCCCATTACCAAAAACAAAAAATGGCAATGAACATTGTTTAATGATGGTGGACCAATTTACAAAGTGGGTGGAATGTATCCCATTACCATCTCAGCGGGCTGAAGAAACTGCAAAAGCTGCAGTAGATAACTTCTTTTCGCGAATGGGGTTCCCTTTCCAGATTCTATCTGATCAGGGAAGAAATTTTGATGGTAAGTTGTTTGAGTCCCTTTGTAAGAGCTTACAGATCCACAAGGCAAGGACTACTCCGTATCGGCCTTCGGCCAACGGTCAGGTTGAGAGATTCAACCGTACCTTGTTGGATGCTGTCAGGTGTTTCTTGGGGAGAAAACAAGGTAAGTGGGATCAATACATCCAACAAATAGCAATGGCTATGAGAGCATCAGTGAATAGAAGTACTGGGTTCACTCCTAACAAATTAATGTTGGGGAGAGAAGTTAATACTCCAGCACAATTAATGTTTGCAAATCAAAAAATCCAATCAAAAGACTATTGTGAGTATGTAGCAGATCTTGAAAGAAATTTACAAATCGCTCACGATACAGCAAGAGCAAACCTGAAATGTTCCTCAAAGCGAATGAAAAGAAATTATGATCTTATTAAGACCTTATGCCGAGGGTGACATTGTGTATCTTTTAGATACCGCTGTCATTAAGGGTAAGTGCAGAAAATTATGTTCACCATGGAAGGGCCCGGCAATTATCATAAAGAAACTGTCACCTTACATTTATAGAGTGAAATTAAATAAGTCTATATTTGTCGTAAACCATGATAGAATGATGCCTTGCAGGGATCGTAACTTACCTGCTTGGATAAAAAAATACAAGGAGTCAGCAGACGACCAAATAATGCCCCCTGATGATGATGATACTCTTTATTGTATTTGTCGTGAGCCTTGGAAAGGCAGGTTCATGATACAGTGTGACTTTTGCAATGAATGGTATCATGGGTCATGTGTAAATATAAGCATTTCAGACTCCTTGCAAATTGACAAATATAAGTGTGAAAACTGTAAGATAAATGAAACCAGGGTAGAGTATTAAGAATGTTTATACTCCATTTCAGATTTCAAGATGTCAGACTTATCAGAGGTGAATAAACTCTTGAGCGGTGACTTCACCGTAGAAGGCCTGCCCAGGCGGGAGGGGGATCAGACTTCTAGTTTGGTATCCTTCTTCGTGGATGACATCACAGATGTGCAGGCAGAACAGCTGCTCTACTCTCCGGAACCGCAAGACAGAAATGAGGCGTATGAGCCTACAGAGAGTGCGCATGGTCAACCCAGCACACCGTGTCCGGATGTTAGAGTAGAGGCAGAAGGGACTTCTAGTCCCAGAAGATCCCAAAGGCTGGCGGCGGCTTCTAGTCCTGCTAGTGCGGAGGGTAAAAAGGCAGAAGGGACTTCTAGTCCCAGAAGATCCCAAAGGCTGGCGGCGGCTTCTA
Organism: Tridacna gigas; assembly: GCA_945859785.2. NCBI lineage: Eukaryota > Metazoa > Mollusca > Bivalvia > Cardiida > Cardiidae > Tridacna > Tridacna gigas. The sequence continues at coordinate 60,835,963 of OX244028.2, forward strand.
GTCCTGCTAGTGCTGAGGGTAAAAAGACCAAAGATACCCCGACGAAAACTACCAAAGAAAAGATCTCTAAGCCAGGAAAAGGTAACCGACAGCGCACAGTCACGTCAGCTGGACCTGCAGGTATTCAAGTCCATGTAAGGAATGTTGGCTGTTATACAGAGAAGAAAAGACCCTTGAAAGCCCCTTCTCCTCAAACAAGGAAAAAACAATGGACAGAAAAAACAGTACAACAAGCCCGAGAAGAAAGAAGCAAAATCATGAAAAAGGCTACAAAAGTGCGAGCATGCAGTGTTCCAGGATGTGCTTCCTCGGAAACCCGTTTTATGAAACCGCACGCCTTTAGGGAGCACGTTCCTGGGATATTCCATGAGGGGCTTCCTTACAATGATCAGCACGTGAATACACGCAGGGTTAAAGCCTTGGAGCAAGCCGCAAGATGGTTACTTGGGAAACCAGCCACTTTGGAGGACCTACTATCCTTTCTAAGGATTCAGCGTCTTTTAGACACTGTAGAGCACTGTGAGGTTTCAGAGGTACAAAGGAATGCCATGATTGGTATGTGCAAGCATCTGAAAGCCAAGCAACCAGAGGTCTTCGATTTGGCTGGAGCCAACTCTCCAGGTGTTCTGGTCCACTGGAAGGTACTTCTTTTGATAGTTGCTGTCTTGAACCAGGAAGAAAGAGAGTACTGGAAGACAAATTTTGGAGAGTCAACTGATGAGTGCAACGTAGATCAAACTTCTCGATATCCTGCTGCTATAGACTCTCATTTTCACCTTGACCGTACTCTAAACAAATTAGGCATCTCTGGTAAAGGTTCTTTGCAGGATATCCTACAGGCTATTCCAGTGGACCCGGACGAGCAGATTACCCTTGTTGGAACCGTAGCAGTCTACTGTGATCCCAATACCTTTCCAACGCCTCAATCTCTTCTAGAGATTAAGCCAGAAATGAAGGTTGCGGTGGGCCTTCATCCAAGACATGCTTCTTTCCCAGTTCGCAAGATGGATGAAGCCATCAGGTGTTTTACATCTTTAATCCAGCATCCACGTGTTTGTGCTCTGGGGGAAGTAGGATTGGATAGAACAGAACCGGTGAGGGATTGGTCTAGCCAGCTGATACTACTGGAAAAAGTTCTGCCATTGCTACAGGATAGACACGTTCTTGTATTGCACTGTAGGGGGATGGATGGAGATTGTGGAACAGAAGCCTTCCTGCAGTTACTACATTTGTACGTAAACATGTCAAGCCTGCTCATCGTATCCACTTACATTGTTTTACGGGAAACTGTTATGTTGTTGAAAGATGGTTACAAACTTTCCCCAACACCTTTTTCGGCTTCACAAACAAGATTAAGTCTTTTAGACCAGATCAAATTGATGCGCTTAAGATGCTGGGAGAGGATCATTTACTGTTAGAGTCCGACGCACCATATTTCACCGTTGGAAGACATCGTGTATCTTCACTGGGACAATTGTACACTGTGGCAAGACATATGGCTCGTCATCGAAGCCTTTCTGTAACCAAGGTGCTTCAGATTACAACAACAAATGCACGCAACCTGTATTGGAACGAGTAATGGCAGAACCGTGGAGTACTGGCCTCAAGCCATGCTCCACTCCAGTAAAATAAGCTCTAGTATTGGTTAGTTACCCAGGGAAATTGGTTAAAGGGCTGTGTGAAAATCATATACTGTCGGGTTACCTAAAAATTTTTACAAAGCTTTTAGTTTTGTTAACTTATTTTTAAAGACTACCAAAAGTCACTGAGACTATGAACAGACAATCATAATTTAGTGTAATGCAAGGCTTTTAGCTTTGCATGGACTTGTATTACTCAGTGAACACTCAGAAACATTTTAAGACATTAAAAGCAGAGCTTTTAGTTCTGCATAAGGACTTTTGACAAGGCTTATAGTTTTGTCACAGCAACTTAAATCTGGGCTTAGAGATCAAACACAAGGCTTTTAGTCTTATAAGAATTATGTAATAATGGGCTTTCAGTCCATATAACCAACGACATTGAGTGAATATTCCGATGACAGTCCCATGGAAATCCCGTATGTGTACATTTAGTGAGGATACCACTATAACCATTTTAAGAAAGTCGGGGGGAGTGTTGTGACGTGTGCAAAAATATCTACTCGCAACCTTTTTTCGCGGGAAAAACCGACATCCGGGACCCATCTGCGAAGTATTCACTCTCTGGAGAGCAGGCGAATCGTGCGGACGTTGCAAGACGACTTCTCCATAGAAGACAACGCCTAGACAGAATCAAACACACGGTTACAGAACAGATACCACAATAAGGACAGGTAATACTCCCCATTCCCTTCTTTGTTGCATATTTGGCCACTCACTTTATTAGTTCAAACAGAGTCAACTACTTACAACGATTCTGTAAGTCCGTCAATTTACCTTGCTCAGCGTTGCGATTTACAGAGAAGCAGTCCATACAGAGATGATACTGGTACTGGCACTAGCGATGGACAAAGTGATCCGATTAGGACGGATAGCTATCTACATCCTTCAGGGAAGCAAGTGAATTCTTGTATACTTATATCTGATAATGTTGTGAATGAAGCTGACCACTCTAACTTGAACATGTTTCATTCTCTTCGTGATCTTTATCACAAAGTTCCTGCTGATATATTTATTAATGAAGTGTTGCACATGCACTCCGAAAGTGAGGTAGACTTAGAACGCACCAGAGCGTTTCTATTTGAAATGCTGAAATCAAACGAAGACTACCCATACGGTGATACTATGGAGTTGAAGAGAAGGGTCAATTCACGTTCTGGGGACAGAGTAACTGTCAAGTTATCGAGGGATGTCTACTCAATCCTCTCTGCTGTCGAGGGTGCAGAGTATTCTACGTTAAAAGACTTACTTAGTCAGTCCAGAGTTAAGTCAAAGAAAAAGTATCTGTCCGTTTCGCAACATGACAGCAATTTAATTGCGGGTGTCGATCCTCAAAAATGCGGGTGTAAATCTGACATAGATATCATAAAGAATACCGTGGAGGCTCTTCAGGCTGATGTTCTACTACTGAAGCAAAGACTCGTTGCTGTTGAACGTACGAGAAGTGAACAAATGTCAACGATAAATGCCACTTTGAAACAGACAAAAGACTGCTTATGTAGTGTTACAGCAGACGTAAATCTACACTTCGATGAAGTAAAACAGAAACTCTCGTCAGTGCCAAATACTGAATTTTTGCAACTCAAAAATGACATGTGTTTTATAACAGAAAACATTCACAAACTTCAAACACATTTGGTACACATAGTTAAACAGTTGGGTTTAAGCCCTACTGAGCCACTGGGTGCAACTGATTCCTCTCCAGATCTGCTGTACTCTGAAAGCATGGGCGATGGCAATCAGGGCCGGCTGCCCACAAGGGTAGTCGGCTCTGAGTGCCACCTTACACACTCGGACGAAGTATACGAGTTGTACCAATCATCTCCTTGTCAAGATTTGGATCAGTCAAACACTAAAAGCGTGGACGATGATACTCAGGACCGCCTGCCCGAAAGGGTAGTCGGGCCTCAGTGCCAAACTCCACCATCTGCTGAAATACATGAGTTGCGCCCATTATCTACGGAGATAGACATTTGTGACATGGAGGGTGATAGTAGCTTTGGAAATTTGCCGATTCCTGTTATTGTCACGGGAAATAGACAATCACAGAAATCTGCAAATAACAGAAATGATAGTGATCGAAATGGCAAATATCCTTCTTACAGTGATATTCTACGTCATGCCCCCCAAAAAAGTAGAAACGCTCCGAGTGAAAATACAAACACTCAAAGGTCGAATCCTGTGAAAAGGTTCAATATGAATAGGCCGTTTTCTAGCAAAACGGATCACAAGCAGGAAGAAAAAGAAGATGGTCTTTTGCGACATATCAAAAGGCGGACAAAACGCTTTTATGTTGGTGGCTTTCAAAATACAATTACTGAAAAAGAAATATTTGATTTTGTCACGAGCAGAGGTCTAAGAGTATCTCATATTCGAATTTTTCCAAATAAACGAAATAGTTCTGTTGTGATCAGGCTAAATGTTTTTGACAATGAAAAATCATCCTTCCTGCTTGATCCGTACTTCTGGCCCGAAGATATTTCATGTAGGCCGTGGTTGTCCTACAACCAGTACAAGAGGAGATTCCAGTCTCGATATGATCACTCTGAGGAACGTATGTATTCAAATCCTAGCATTAGAAATGTTTGGTGTGATGATACTGATCAAATCGAATCGTTTGAAAACACGAACAGGTTTTCGTGTCTTGAAACAGATGTCGATTAGCCATTGATATAAACCTTTGCACTTGGAATACGACTGGTATCATGTCCAGTTGCTCATATTTATGTAATCTGTTGTACAATTATTCCATAGATATTTGTGGCATATCTGAGCATTGGTTGTACCCTTCTGACTTATCTTTTCTGGACAGTATTGATAATATGTACAACAGCGTAGCTGTATCAGACAAGGACTTGAGCAAACCTAGTCACAGACGAGTTGGTAAGGGAGGTGTATGTTTACTGTGGCACCGAAAATTTGATAAATATGTCTCTCCCATCATATTGGAAGATGACAGAATCATAGGTATTCAAATTATGCTTAGTCCGAATAACTGTATTTTTGTGTTCCAGGTTTATTTACCATGTACAAACCACCCCCTATCAGTGTACAAAGATTATATAGACTCAATCGAAAATCTGATCATGAAATACAATGATATGGGAACAGTTATAATTATGGGTGACTTTAATGCTGATATCTCGTCTGCTACTTTAGATGGCCGTGCCTTATACCTGAAGTCTATGATTTCAAGAGAGAATTTTGCCCCTGTAAATACAAAACCAATTTTAAATGGATCTAATTTTTCAAATTATAGCTACAGCTCCGGCTCGAAAAGAATGATAGATTACAGTTTTATCCCAATGGAAAAGGCTGATTTGATAAAATACTGTCTTATCCCAGAAGACAATGTTTTGAATTTCTCTTCTCATCTCGCTGTCATTTTTTCGATTACACTCTTACCATGGCAAAATACTAATCCTGTGCAAGAATGCAGTGAAAAAATTAATTGGAAAAAAGTTACCCCAGAAAATATCCAGTTTTATAAAGATAGCACTAACTATGATGAAATATTTCAAACATTGCTTACACAAGATCTATCGTCAGTAAAAGCTATAGACGCGTTTCAGTCTAGCTTTACATATGAGGTTAAGAAAGCCGCAAATTCGTGTTTTCCACTTCGCACCTTTAAACGATATTGTAAACCTTATTGGGACGCTGATTTGAAACAATCGCATTTACAAATGCGTAAGGATAGGCTCAAATGGCTCCAAAATGGTAAATGTCGAAATCACAGTGACACATTTTATCAAGTCTATAAAAACTCAAAGCGACTCTTTAGGAAATTACACCGCAACAAATGTTTTGAATACATGATAAAAGTATACTCAGAGATAGATGAATGTGCAGAAAATAATAGCAAACAGTTTTGGAACTTAGTTAATAGAAAACGTAGTCAAAAGAAAAATATTGGTTGTGAAATTAAATTCAATAATACTGTGTACAGAGATCCAAAATCTATAAATGAACATTGGTATGAATATTTCAGAGATTTATACTCGCCATTAAATAATTATTGTTTTGACAATTCTTTCAAAGAAGAAGTTAACACCGAATTGATGAGAATTAATAATTCCATTGAGCATTCAATTTCTTTAACACCTTATGAACCAATTACGATCAGGGAAGTTAGCCTTGCTATTGATAAATCAAGTAAAAATAAAAGTTGTGGAATTGACGAACTGTATTACGAGCACTTTATTTATAGTGGCTATACAGTAAGATTATTACTTGCAAAGTTATTTGATAGTATGCTTAGATTTTCATATACCCCTACCATATTAAAGAAGGGAGTGATAACAGTTTTGTATAAGGGAAATGGAAAACCAAGAAACGATCCTAAAAGTTACAGAGCCATAACGCTTTCTTCGGTTTTACTTAAACTCTACGAGTCAGTTTTATTGTCGCGTACTGATACAAAATCAAGTATAAATGAACTTCAAGGTGGGTTCCGAAAGGGCTTTGGGTGTTTAATGACGTCGTATTTGTTACACGAAAGTATCAATTTTGCTGTTGAAAATAATAGTAGATTGTATTTGTGTTTTTTGGACGTTCAAAGCGCTTTCGACTGTGTATGGCATAATTCTCTAATGGTTAAATTGTATAACATGGGAGTTAACCCATATATTTTTCTTTCTATTCAAAATCTATATAGAGATATGTCGAGTTGTGTTAAAAGTAACGGTCTTCTCTCTGACTGGTTCCCTGTTCTACAGGGAACCAGACAGGGAGGGGTTTTAAGCCCATACTTGTATCTAGTTTTTGTTAATGAACTGATAGAAAGACTCGTTATGTCTGGTATTGGCTTTCATTTCCAGGGTATAGCATGCGCTTGCCCAACGTCAGCAGATGACATGGTCCTCATATCGTATTCCAAAAAGGGTTTAGATGAGATGATGAGTATTTGTTATCAATTTGGTCTTAAGTTTAGGTATCAATATAATGCAAGTAAGTCTGCGGTTCTCGTAATAAATGAAAAATCAAATGAATTTAAATCGACAACTCGCACATGGTCATTGGGTGACAGCATGGTTGCCGATAAAGAGACGTACAAACATCTTGGCATAACACTTAACAAGTACTTGAATAGATCAATTAATGTAGAGGAATGCTGTCAAAAAATAAGATCTACCTTTCTCTCTCTTGTTCATTGTGGCCTGTTTGGTGATGGCCTTCATCCTTTGTAAGCTAAAAAACTCTATAAGTCTATTGTTTTACCTAAAGCTTTGTATGGTTGTGAGTTTGGGGATAATTTGAGTAAAGACGACGTTTATTTACTAGAGAAAAGCCACATGTACTGTCTTAAATATATACAGAGTATCTCTAAGTACACTAGTACTGACATTGCATCGTCTCTTATTGGTATGTTACCTATATCAGCAGAAATTGATATACGAAAACTTGTTTTCTTCGGCCAACTTTGTAGACTTGAATCCTGTTTACTTGTTAAGAGTATTTTGTCTCGAAGAGTAATTTCATATACGAACAATCCATCAAGAGTAAGAGGCTTCATCGCTGAATCCTTCAAACTTTTCTATAAGTATAACCTTGGCCACATTATTAAAGTATTTACTAATGAAGGGGTGTTCCCATCCAAGAACGTATGGAAAAACATGGTCAAACAACATGTAAATATGTATTTTAGTAATAATCTCTACATGAGAGTAACAGAAAACAGTACTTTTACATTGTATTCTTTATTACATCCGCAGTTTTATCAGTTTATACCGGCTGATATATGGGTTTTATCTAAACAAAATAGACGATTGATCCCTGTTTGTAAAGTTATCGCTCAAATGATAAGTTCTTTTTTCAGTACGTTTAGTACTACTTGCAGTAAATGCGGCGTCTTTACAAACCAGAAAGTTGTACACCTTATGTTCTTTTGTGCTGAAAATGTCCTTCATTCTGAAGAACTTCTTGATATTATATATGTTAACTACAAAACAATGTTTAAAAATTTCATGAAATGTACAATTGCCGAACAAGTCATTCAGATCTTATCTGGTTTTGGCCATCTGTTGAGTCCAAACGAAAAGATGATTTTTTTCAGATTAATTGCAAGAAAACTGATTAAAATTTGGACCTGAGTTTTTAATGATTGAACTCTTTACCAGAAATTCAGCGTTCTAGATCGCACTAAACTGAAGGTCGATGCAGACGACAAATCCCAAATGCCTAAAGTTAAGGCATCTGTCTTTGAAATGGTAGAGGGCATTGTGGGAAGAGGAGATAATGCTAGATACCAGTGCTTTCTGCTCTTCCCATAATGTTTTCAAAATCCCTTACTCTGATCTCTAAGGGGACATAGCATTGGTTGTAATTGTATATACGTTTATTATATATATCGGCTGTATGTCATACATACAGACGATGTGGCCAAAATATCACATTATTGTTCATTTGCACTGCACTATGTATATTTTGTTTGTTTGTTCATATGTATTCTTTTGCAATCTTCATTCATGGAGGAAATAAAGATTATATTTCAAAATTTTTCAATTTTCAAAATACTTTATTGGCTCAAATCTTCAGGTAAAGGATATATGAGCAATTAACAATTCTAATTTTTCATTTGTGACAACGAGAAATTTCTTTTCTACAGTAGGGGAAGTTTGAATGTGCAGATAGAATAAAGTTCTTCTAAGAGACACTAATTTTCAAAAATATTTTAAATCTTTACTCATACCCATATTACATAGGGTGGACTAAAGATGCAAAATACTCTCGAGAAAGTCCCTCGTTACATGGCCTTGACATTGTCAACAGCTGATTTGTCGCTTATATCTTTTTAATAAGATGATTAACACCTGAACACGTGAATTTGGATACCTTACTCGAGATTTACGAAAAAAGAGTGTTTTGTGTGCAATAATTTCATTATATCTCCATGAAAAACATAAAATAAGTAATTTATATTTACCGGAAACTATGTAATAGATTGGCAGGAAAATTAGGTTTGTTTGAACAACTGTGTTTTTCTGCTTCACATCTGCAAATGTTTATAATCATCACTGTGATCGGATCTAGATCGCAGTGCAGGTAAGGATCCGACAGCATAATAAGTGTTGTCTGATCCCAACCTGCAATGCTGATAATGATGAGATAATGCTTAGTTTTTAAAATAGCTTGTTATTATGTTTATTAATTTACACAAGTTTTTCAAGTGCTTAACTGATTTGCAATTCATTAACTGCTGGAACTTAACAATGTTTGGCCTTTTGTAATACTACTTTTTTATGAGTGAGACTCGGCTTATGTTAAAAAATGGACATTTCAAAAGATAATGCATTTCATCACCAGTGTATATATATATATATACTTGTGCTATCTTAATGGGTTCAAGCCCAGTTGCAACAACCTTTTCCCCAATTTTTTGTGTGTTTGCTTTTTTTTTTTTTTTTTTTCCTTTTTTGCATCATGAATTCATAGCGTATGCTATAAAAAAAAAACAGGCGCGTGATAATCATGCCAGTGGAGCGATTCAGGCCCTGAAGGTCCTCTAGTTATATAGCTTTCTTCCTCAGTGTCGATAAAACTCAGGATTGTTGAAGTTAGATAAAGTCCAAGTTTCTAGACATTGAAAAAAACATATAAGTTGAAACTCTTTACCATCTTACAAAAAAAAAAAAAAAAAAACTGAGAGATAAAATGGCAAAGAGATTCAAATACAAAAAAAAAAACATCATCTCAAGATTATCCACAATTTTTCAAAAAGCCTTCTCCCGTAAGGTCTACCAAACTCATTAGTATGAAGTAAAGGATTAAATATAAGTTTCTAGACAATCAAAATCATAATACTAGAAACTCTTTACCTTCTAAAAAAAGTTGTCTTTGAAATAAAATGGTAAAGAGTTTCAGAAATCATGTTTGAATTTCAAAGTTAAAGGGTTTGCAGGAACAGTTCCATTACTTTAGCATTCATACTGAAGCAACAATTTGGGTAATTTAAAAAGGGGATAGGGTCAAAACGGCCCACTCCCAAAACGGCCCGGTCCAAAACGGCCCACTTTACCATAACGGCCCACTAATATGGGTACCAAAACGGCCCACTTTTAAAAAGGATCTTTATCATTTTTTCTTTTAATCATTTTCTTTCTATTTTTTTATCCCCTGATTTTATTGAACTCAATGTCGAATTATGCAATAATAGATGATGATGTATGACCGGATTTGTTTTGTGTTATATTTCACACGTTGCTTGCTTCCTGCTCAGATAGCGTTTTCCTAATCAATGCTAGACTGGGACGTGTTAAGATGGCTTCAATCACAGGTGTTTGACACTATTTTGTTTGTTTCATTTCTTTTACATAAAGAGCTCATTATTTCTTTAAAATTGTTTATATCTTCATACTATCTCTCACTGCTCGAATCACTTGCGTTTGTTTAAGTAGGTATGCAGTCACTTCGTACCATAACCATTTCGTACCATTTCGTTTATAACCATTTCGTACCATAGATTTACCATTTCGTACCATAAATTTACCATTTCGTACCATAGCGTTACCATTTCGTACCAAGGTAGAACCTTCTCGTACTATGACCAAACATGTAATCTAATGTGACAAAAAGTGGTATTTAATATATTTACTTGGTATAGAACAATGCTTTGGACCTTATGTTATTTACGGGATATTATCATAAACCAATTTAAAGAATCAGTATTGAGAAGATAGGTGTTTGGTCTGTTTGTCTGTAATGCTTGTCGCAAGTTGGATAATCAGAATTAGTAACAAACTGATCACATTAAATTGAACAATTAATCAAAGAATTATAATTGTTTGATTACCCTTGATTGTAAATTGTCTATTTCCTTTTTGTCTTCTTTTTTGTATGTTTGTTTATGGGTATGTTTTGAAATTAGGTTGGCCTTGTATGATGTCGCGACAGGGACAGGGTCAAACGTCAAGGTCAATATGACAATTTTTTTCTTGTAAATACATCATTTTGCACAATATTCATTTACTTAAATTACACACTTTACAAAAGCAGTTCGTATTTCAACGACTCTTGGAGAAACTGCTATGAAATCATCTTGGGAAAAGGAGATAATCAAAAAGTGTTATTGTGCATAACTTCTTGAATAAATATCTAATAAATAGCGGTTTTTTGTCTTCTTCTTCTAATATCTTCATAGTGAAAGTTTTTCTTAGTCGAAACTTTGTCATAGGTCTCAAAAAAACATGGTACGAAATCGTATGACTATGGTACGAACTGGAAAAATTATGGTACGAAATGGTAAAAATTATGGTACGAAATGGTATAATTATTGTACGAAGTGACTGGTACGAAATGGTTATGGTACGAAACGTCCGTAATTCGTTTAAGTATAATTTCAAAAATTGCGTTTTGGATTGTCTTAGATTTTTTATTAAACTTCATAAAATTTATCTGTTGTAAATTTCTTGATTGATTGTTTTGTTTGACTGTTATTTCGTGTGTGGTGGGGGCGTTTGTGTTTGATTTGTCATATTATTTGGGAACGAGTGACGGTTCACTTTTGGAATTATGAAATTTCCATGCATTGTTTGTTTTCGGGAGATTCGTCAAAGGCAGCAGGCAGTTGAATGTGACCGATGTAGCCGGTGGCAACACCGAACATGCAACACAGGTAAGTGAGTTTTTCTTTTTTTATTTAATCTGTCTGTCTGTCTGTCTGTCTCTCTCTCTCTATCATTTTTCAAATAAATCGCTGGGAAGTTCCTCATTCAATTTCGATACGTCACAAAGAAAAAACCATACTTTATGACCGTATGCAGACATTATCGATCAAGATAAGACAACACAAAATGTGCTGTCTGATCTTGGGAGTACATTTTCCGATACAATGCTATTTATCCTATTTTTTCCAAAAAAAAAAGTCTGTCTGTCTGTCTGTCTGTCTGTCCCTATTTTTTTTTTTAAATAAATCGCAGAGAAGCTCCTCATTCAATTGCGCAAATTTTTCACAAAGAAAAAAAAAAAACTTTATGACCGTTTGCAAGCACTATCAATCAAGATAAGACAACACAGAATGTGCTGTCTGATCTGAATGTAGGACGTTTTGGCCATGGACGTTTTGGCCAGGACGTTTTGGCCAGGATGTTTTGGCCACGGACGTTTTGGCCAGTCTTATTGAAAAATCGGACGTTTTGGCCAAATTCAATTTATATGTACTTATTATAGATTATTAAGCTACATAAATATTATTTTTAACCGATTTAATTAATGGTTTAGAATGTTTATACAATAATGATTGTTAGATTATGACTTAACAGATGATTTCAACATTTTTGAATGTTTGAATTCTGTCAATAAAATTGGAAATTTTAGCAGTTACTTCTATTCTCACAATGTTTACCAAGTAAAGAAAAAACTAAACAAATACATATATTTTCTTTTATTTATCATTTTGTTGATTGTTTGTTTCTTTATTCTTTCATTATAGAATTTTAATGTAGTTAATAAGTTCTTTCTTTATTTTTTTCTTTTAAGTAAGGATAGATTATTAGAGTGATTGTTTGTGAAAGTTTTTAAATTAACTTCAATTTTCAGTTTGATTTTAACAGCTTAGGTCATATCATGGTTTACAGCACAACTATCATGCCTTCCTGGTTGACTTACACCAGTACTCACACTACTGAAATGGCTGAAATGACCAGGACTCATCTTGCAAGAGTGAAAATTCGAAGGGAAGTTCCTAGAATGATCCCATTTCCAATTATTTACTATGCAGTTTTCAACCCCATTGGTCACAGGCCATCAGTATAGTATATGTACTTATAGATAATAAAAGCACATAAATCAAACATTCAAAAATGTTGAAATCATCAATTAAATCATAGTCTAACATTCATCATTGTATAAACGTACTAAATCATTAATTAAATCAGTTAAAAATACCATTTATGTAGCTTAATAATCTATAATAAGTACATATAAATTTAATTTGGCCAAAACGTCTGTTTTTTCAATAAGGCTGGCCAAAACGTCCGTGGCCAAAACATCCTGGCCAAAACGTCCTGGCCAAAACGTCCGTGGCCAAAACGTCCGTCCTCCGTCTGATCTTGGGAGTACATTTTCCGATATGATGCTATTTATCCTACGAACATGTGTGTGACTGAAAATTTCGTATTTCTTAAAAAGTTCTAAATGTACCTTCATGTATTTCTCTGGCCGCGTATCGAGAGGCGGTTAAGCTTGACGGGTTGACGTATGTGTGTAAACCGTGTTTAGACAAGGAAAAATGGACATTTACAGAGGAAGCGGTAATCTATTATTTTCTGTATAACAAGCAAAAATTGTATTTATCTACTCCAAACGCCAGATGATAAACTCGACCATATTAATCCTTAAACTGCTAAGCTCGACTCGCTGCCATTTCTGCGGACAGTTTAGATCAAGATCAGACTACACAGAACCTGCTGTCTGATCTTGGATCTAAATTCCGATACGGAAATATCTTCTCCCCAAAAAATTGTATGGAAAAACATTAGTAGCTGGATAAGGGTTAATTGTATATTGAAAGTTTTTGCGGTAAAGTATTAAATATGTGGGGTTTTTTTGTTTTTTTTTGAAAACTCCGGGTTTGTAAAGATTAGAAAACAGTGTGGAAAACAGATTACGATGGTTAGGAGCAAATATCCATTTTTCAACAATGATATCAGTTTGACAAGGTTTATTTCATGAAAATTCTGATAGTGTCAATTGTAGTCTTTATACTACTATAACTGACAATTTGAATTGTTGATATTGTAAACACGCAGGAAAAATTAGAAAACATTGTTAAGCAGCATCTATCCTTCACCTGTAACTTTTTATCAAAGTTTCAGAGTCAGTCTCAATAACTGAGCTTCTTTTGATTGAAGCAAAATATTCATTAGTAAAGATATTATTTCAGGTGCCACATGTATATGCCGAAATACAAGTCGATGAGGTGAACAAGGACCAGCCTCCCTTTCTTGAGCTTAGCGTAAATTTCTTTTCTCTTTATCTAACAGAATGATAATTAGGCATTTAAAACTTTGTGTAACATATGTAGCTTATACAGTTAATAATTTCATTAAGTAAAAGATGTAAAACACTATACGGTTGATAAACGAAGGCGTATTTTGAGATGGCAGTGTATGCACGTTGTTTCACAGTTTATCAACGGAACTGGAAAAAAAAAAATGAAAAAAAAAAATGATGTTTTGAATATATAGAAGACAAAAAAAACTATAAGTTGAATGAAAAGATGACGTATAAGATAATGATCAAATACGATTGCAGGTGCCACAGACGGATGAGATACGTGACCATGATGTAAATGACGAACCGCCCGTTCTGGAGCTTAGTGTAAATGATTTTTCTTTACATTTTTCTTTTATAGCGTAATCTTTATTTAGCCTGTACAACGCCATATACGTATATACCCATTACAATTAATAAATTCAATAACAACAAGATATGACATAGTTTGTGGTGATAATGGACGGCGAAATTAAAGATCAGATCACACATAATATGCAGCGCGATCCCTGAACCGCGCATTCCTTTAAGTTGAGTTGTTAAAAAAAATGATTTCGCAACATTTGTAGTTTAGGGTTTCATGCGTCGGTATATAGGATATGTCTATTGATGGATATGTTACTGGATTCCAAAGGAAATTACTGCATAAAGTACTTGCAGCTCGAGAGGATTTATAAAGAGGAGAGTGCAACCGCACCTCCCGAAAAAAAAACCGGAGTAAAAAATGTCATAAAATAGCATTTTAATAATTCGTAATCGCAAAGTATTCGAACATATTAGCAGCTGATTATAATTGAACTATGCTCTGGCAAAAGGAGACTGATTAGTAATGTTGTGATTTTAGGTACCACAGGAAAGCGTTACTGAAGAGAGTTGCAAACCGTGCTAGAGCGGCACTGCGCCCTGAAGATCCTAAAACACTAGATTTTGAGGTAAACTTTTTTGAATTTTTTTAAAACCATAATGTGTACATATACCTTCCACTCGTATGAAAAGAATATTAAGCGCAGTACTGGTAAAAGAAACTCCATGAAAACATGGACAGGTGCACTGGCCGCCGTGATATAACTGAAATACTGTTGACAAACGGCGTTAAACAACTTGCAATCAATCCACTTGTAAGAGTGATATACAAACGGATAGTGAGCGAGTGAATGTTTGATCTTTGTTCCACAATGTAATTATTGTTATTCATTATTTTACAGATTGACCGGAAATTTCTCAATGCAGAAGAATTTCTAGTTTCTGATATCCGGTACGATGGACAACGTCACATTACATTCATGACGAATGAACAAATGGTACTGCTGAAGTCTGCAAAGCGCTGGTACATGGACGGAACATTTAAGGTAATACTCTTTTAAAGTTTTCCCATATGTCAATCTAGAAATTTGAAGTGGTAGAAAATGACAGGGAGAATAAAGCAGACTAAAATTTTGTTGAATTAAGGAACGGTACTAACTTCGAAACAAATTTTAGATTGTAGACTATGCAGTAGTTCAACCATTTTGACAATAAGTTTTCTCGATCAAAAAAATGCAGACATGATACTGACCAAATATCTAAATATATTGTTTATTGCTTCAGGTTGTAGCGGAACCTTTCAAAAGACATGGCCAGCTTATGTCAATCCACGCTTTCATAGAAAGGAATGGACAGTCCAAACAACTGCCACTTGTATTCTCCATAATGAGTAGAAGAACGAAAGAAGATTATATAATGGTATGATGACCTTAATTATAACGAGATCTTATATATTTTGATACTTACTCTAAACAGTTAATAGGCCAAACGCTGAATGGGTCTTATCTACATTTTCTGCAAACAATATAAATAATTGAAACTGAGCAAGGACAGTTTCGGTCGTTTGATCAATAATTGAGTTGTCGTCTGCACATGTTTCCACTTTTGACGAGCCCAGAGTTTTTACCTGTTTTAGAGTAAAGGTCCGTTATTGTGGAAATATAAAGTAGTGGTAAAATTAACATAGGTCTCATGTTTTGTTTCAGGTTGGCACCATAGGCTTACCAGTAAAGCGGGCACTTCATGTTTAGGTTTTTACAAGCTCTTCCCACTCTTAAGGCAAAAGGCAGAACTGGTGAAGATTGCGGTTGAAACCAACGACTTGGAAAGAGGAAGTTCTGGAAGATCAATTAAAATGGACAAATTAATAAACGCCTGCTGGGATCGGTACTCTTCCGGTGAATAGAAGACGTCTCGATTCCTGCAGAGTGTTGGTGATATTTATACTGTAAGATGTTAGATGCTTTAACTGTTGTAAATATCACAAAAACCCCCAGTTGTCAAATACTGCTTCACTGAAAATATTTCTTTCTGTTAGAAACCTTAGAAACCTTAATTCTGTTGTATATGACAATTTTGACAAAAACACTAAATCTCTACCAGTCCAATTTGAACATGTCTTCTAACAAAGTTATAAACTGAACAAAATGTCATTTGTAAGGTACAAGATCTTTGCTTATATGTACATTGAGTGACCTATGCAAAGCAGAGAATCACAAGGGTTAAACTTAAACTGGATTATAGTTAACCAACAGCATGCATAGCACCAGCAGTTCAGTTGGTAGCGTACAGGACTTGAGAATAGGAGGTCGCTGGTTCGATCCCCAACTCGGCAAATTTCTTTCCTAGGATTAATGATAGTGATTGTAACAGGATCCATAACTAAAATAATGTTGAAAACAGGGTTAAACACCATACAAACAATCAATCAATCAAATTCGCTAGGCTGTCAATACTTTCACTACTTTGATTATATACGTAACGATCAATATGAAAAATGTTTTGGAAACATCATGGTAAAAATAGATGCTGGTAAGCAGCATTTTCTCCGTTTTCCACAATGTTTTCAATAACGTTTTCCATCCATGTTTTCTGGTAAACAGCATTTTCTCCTTTCCACATCATGTTTGCTACCCTTTAAAGAAAGAAAACGTTATTTGAGCTACATTCAATTTGTCGTTTGCAAATGCTTTCAGTTTGGAACTGTCTAAAATTTGGTCGTTTGGTAAAGAGTTAAGGGTACGTTTAATTAGTTTGCAAAATCAGTTTAGATCTACTGCATTGAGATTTAAAAATGGGTTAAAAAAATAAAAGGTATAAATTAATTCCAGACTATGTGTTTCTTTTCATTCCTTTAACTATCCATCTTATTCAATACTTAAAACTGAAATGAAACATGCTAGATAAATGGCCGGAAAACTTCTGCACGAGATAAAGAACGAACAAACAAGTAGACAAAAAAAAGACGCACAAAGATCATGTGCGAATTCCATTGCGAAAAAGGCATGACAAAAAAAATGGGCCGTTTTGGTCATGGGCCGTTTTGGAAGTGGGCCGTTTTGACCCCGATAGGCTTCTAGAAACCACAGTGATAATCAAATTTTGGAAAATTTCAGATTTCACTGACATGTTGGATTCCATTGCTAGAAAGGTCCAGGATTTTTTGGTAGTCGGCGCAAAGTAGTCCGTAAATATTCTAGGTGTTTTTGGTGTTTTAAAGATAAAAAAAGAGGTTAAGACCTGTAAACTTTAACAAAATGACATTAGGCTAAATACGTTTAACAATATTAAATAACCGTATTTGATGGTTTTCGAAACTCACAACGGTTACCATGGGTAGGCAAGCTACTAAAACCGTATTTCAACAGACCAACCTTTTTTGTTCGATCAAAAGGAGTCATGTTCGTTTTTTAGACTTAATTTACGAAAAGGGCTTTTTTCTCGAAAAGGAGTCCTTTTAGTCAGATCTATGAAGAGTCTTCACGAAGAAGGAGTTCTTTTCGCATTTAAGACACTTCTTTTCGCGAAAAGGAATTCTTTTATGAAAAGGACTTCCATTCGGCATACCTCGAGGTTAGATGTAGGTACGGAATCGGCCGAGTTGTGACGAGTGAAGGACTTCTTTTCGCATTTTAGACATAACCTATAACGACAACAACAAGCATGGCGGTCGAAATTGAGTCGGCAGAGTAAGTTATAAAAAATCTTGATTGTTTACTTAGAAGAAATTCACAAGGCACACTTAGTACAGAAATGATCATACTGGCATACTTATCATCCACGTGATTGACATTTGAGTACAAATATGTACAAAGGTGACTGGACATTTCGGCCCATAACAATTTCGGCGCAGTAGAATTCCTGCCCATAACAAATTGGGTCCATTTCAGTTTCGGCCTATTACAAATTCGGCCTATGCAATTTCGGATAATGGATTTATCATAAATATTGCACAATCTGACCAATCTTTCTACAAGCTGTTTAGTGCATAAAACGGTACTTTTGACTGTTGCACTCCTGAATATTTTTGTTTGATGCATCAATCGACATTGTGGATTTTCTGTGTTAGGTCCTGGTAGAATGTTTATATATGGTAATGTAATTTGAACAGTATGAGCCATTGAAACCAATATAAGTGGACAGCGAAGATCGGACTTCACATTTATAATCTGTTTAGATCTACGCCATCCACAAAGGATACTGGAGTCTCCATCGACAGTAAATGATTTCAGACAGCATGCCCGCTGGGTTTTCAATGTTGCACCCTCCAGGTTTTGAATTGGGGTTACAAAGAAAAAATTGCGGGGTACACTGTACCCCCTAGGTTTTGAATTGGGGGGTACAAAGAAAAATTAGGGGGATACAGTGTAACTTTGGGCTGTTTCAGTTTTAATGAATTTTAACATCTGCCAAAATGAATGGGGATCTTAATTAAATTATTAAATTGTGCAATTGGTGATTATATGGATGCATCATATGTCTCCAAGCATGCACATGATATAATCGCAACGGCGGTCAGGATTTCAAAACTGAACATGACCATGATTTTTGATAATCGACCACCTTTACGGGAGAATTTTCAGCTTTATTTCTTTCTCAAAGTTGTGAAGTACATTAGGACTGCTTTAAAAAGGAAGCGTAGACAGATTGAAGCCTGTTGTCCAAGATGATGCTGGTAGATCTGGCTTTTTTAAAATCACAGAGGAGCAGGCTAATCGGCTCATTGTAAGCTCAAACTCTGTCAAATAAAGGCCATGCCATGTTGGGGCAAAATGAAACAAAATGTGTAATGATAGAATCACTTGTGTCAACCTACCTTTCTCAGATCTTGATGCTGTAAAGTATTTTAACAACTTTTGTTGTGATGACATTTTTTCTGCAGCAGACGCCATTACATACGAAAATTACATGTTTAATTTGCAGCTTGATTTTTCAGCTTTCATATGTAAAAAAAAAAGGTGTTTTTAACAGTAACTGCGCATCATAATCAGGGTTCTCATTTGACCTGGGACCCTGGGTTTTGATGCTTAGAATTTTGAAATGACCTGTTTTTGACGCTCAAAAATATCTGCCTAAGCGTCAATCTGACACATGAGATTATTGGCTAAAGGTGCACATAAAGTTGCTGGTGGGCATCCAGCAGAAATATGGGCTTTCATAAACACTATCAGTATCAATTGTGCAGGATGCACACGGCTCTGTTTATCGCATCTAATCAAGCTGGTGAGTCATTACATAGTAAAGTTGTTAATCCACTTATCTAGTATAAAATGATAGGTTTTAAAGTAACGTGCTACCGTAATTGGCAAATTCATGCCAAAATTTGCATATCTCCAATGACATTAATTGACATGAAAATTAGGTCCCTGGGAAAAAAAACGCGAAAACCCATGACACTACAAAAGTCAGTTTGACATCATCTGATCAGAGACACTACAACTTTTGAAACTGTGAATCTACTTAAATTCTCTGTATAAAACAATAATTAAAAGCTAAAATCTCTGTTTTGTAATGAGGGAAAAAAAAACTGGTTATTTTATGAAACAACCTAAAAATTAGATGGAGGGGGGGAAAACAGTGGAGGTTAGTCCACTTTTGTCTTACAGTGTTAATACTGGAACAAGTGTTACAGATAGTATTGGACATTCATCTTAAGAAATAGACCAGAAATTTAAAAAGAAAAAAAAACTTTATGGATGTGACCTATATTTTCTCCCTTTTCCACAATGTTCCATGCTACGGCAGACAAATCCAGTCATTCGAGCCACATTTGAATTGTCATCTGCAAATGCTCTAAATGTGAACGAGTCTAAATTTTTGTCGTTTGGTAAATAGGTAAAAGATTGATTGTGTCCATTTATTCATAATGGTGGATTACATGCTAGGGCTGCAAGTTGAAATTCATCTATTTACTTCATTCCAACATGTCTGTTCATAAAATGAGGTCTTTTCTTTTTTAGTTTCTGTCCATAAATACATGTAAAGAACAACAACAATGAAGTTGGTGTTTATTTCACCCTTATTTCTCCACAATAAACGAGTAATTTTGACCCTTGGACATTTTTCTGTGACCCTTGGAAATTCCATTTTGACTCTTGAAAGTTTGGGCCCAAGTTTGGGATTCAGGACCTAGTGAGAACCCTGATAATATTATTACTGATTTTAGTCTCTCAATGAAAATTAATTACCAGATTTCCTCTACATGTGGCAGATTCTGACACCTTAAAAAATCGTAGCGAAATTATTCAGACAGATGAGGGAGCCACAAAATATATATAGTGACAATATTTAGTTACCCGCTCTATGTTGAGGACAAAGCGTTGTACCCACTTACAAGGGAAACTACCCTTTTTTTGTTTGTTTGGCATGCAATACGAAACGGTATCTAATTTGTATGTGTAGTGTACGTGATTACTATCCTTTTTTGTATGTGCATACTTTTGACACTGTGTGCATGCATGTAAGCACAAAAAATTTGTATGCGCGGAGTAGAATTTATACCCGAATTATGTACTGCAGTACATGATTGGGCACCCTGTCAGAACTAAATTTCTACTGTCATAAATTCTGTCAAATTTTGATCTTAGTTTAGCATCAGGTGATGGACGTTATGTATCAAAGATTAGATTTCACCTTAAGTGCAATCTGATCTTGATCTACACTCTCCTCAAAGGATACTTAGTTCTCCATAGGCAGTGAAAGAGTCAAGTAAAATTTGTTGTTTATTGACAAATTTTATCATAGTTTATCGTGAAATCTAATTTGGGTCAAGGGTTTAAACATCCAGTACCTGTATAGCCATTTCTTGACTAAGATATCCGTCAGTTTTAGGCACACACTTTGTTGCATTATCAGGGGTGTTGTAAATCCAATCTCCTTGACAACCAAGTACAATGACATGAAAGGGGTATTAACATATGCTAATTAAAAGTATAGGGCAAATCAGTTAATAATATTACAGTTACAATTGCCTTTAGTGATAAGCAAAGACCACTGACATCGACAGAACTTCCAAGTTCCAGACTCGTATGCTGAAAAGATGTTGTGATTAGTCTCATCCAATGGTTTTTTTTTTCTTGGGGGTGTATGCAGCCATTCAGAAAGTCCACGTTTTTGATGCACAAAATGAAAGGCTGACGCAACAGAATTAATACATTGCGTCCTCCTTGACGCAACATAAATCAGAATTAAAAAGCCACATAAAAAATTGATTCATTGAATATATCTTACCAAATCATCAAGTCATACTGCAGAATCATATCCAATCCGCTTTCTACCACTTAAACTGGCAGCCTGTCATAGATCTTCGTATCAACGGTTATGGGGAGATATAACGAATACCAGTTTATCTACCACTGAATAATTTGTTTCCGGTTTACTCTATATTGGTCTAAAACACGACATTATTCTGTGTGACATCACTCTCATCTCTCCTGTATTACTGTATGGAATCCGTTCTTAAAACTTTTTGTCTGCGTCTTGGTCATGGTCACCGACTTGTTGGAGTAATTGGGATTACAGAAGACACAGTTTCTACGAGGTCATTGTTTTCAACTTTTACCTTTAACACCACATTGTCACATATAAAACTTTTAACATTATGGGACATCTACAAAGGAGCAACGACGAAAAACAATTAAAAAAAAAAAAAGTTTAAAGACTGCGACACGTAAAATTTCTGATTGACCCCCAAAATTCTAAACAGGGAGTCACAGATGACTCCCAAAATTTATGGGCCAGCAGAAACACTTTGTATGTCAAAAACAGTTCTAAATGCTTTTTTAAGTATTACATGGCATAGGAAAAAGCCCATGACAAATATCATGTCAAATTGACATCATCCAATCGAAGACCTGAGCCGTAACATTAACTCTCAATGGCTGACTTGTATAGACAATATTTTATTCATAATGTGGGAGCTAGAATATAAATTACTAATACTGTGAAAATGACCAGAATGATTTCTTGTGAAATAAATATTATCAGACATTATGGATTAGAAAAGGGATGGGGGGATACTTGTCACCTTGAGTGCCCTGAAATAAGTGTAAAGACTGGGGAAAAACCTTGAATGGGTGCTACTTCAGTGTTATTATTTTCAAAGGCAAGAATAACTGGTACAATGAATTTTGATTTGTGCAATATTTATTCATGACAATGAAAAAAGGTTAGGGAACTGTTTTCAATTAATTTCTCTAGGCATCCAGATCAGGTAAGAACTTTCTTGCTTAGCGCTTAATTTCTCTCCTGATCCCAGTTAACCCAGGGATCGTATATACTGTATGTGTGTACATATGATACTTGGTTAACGCTAAGCATACCATGGGTAGTGTTTGGAAATGGGTTGAAAATGCTAATCGATGATCGGTTAGAATCAAATACCACTTCTGATGCAGTCTGATATTAGATCTACTCTGGATCATATTTTTTACATATTGTGACCAAAACAACATTGAAATAGACACATTTCCGCCATTTTTCCTACTTAAAAATTATGCTTTCAATTAATCAGTGCTCTTAGGGTTACATGCACAACCTGGTACCCGTTAACTTGTGTAACTGTCCTATTTTTAGCTCCACTGGCCGAAGGCCAGCGGGCTAATGTCATGGCCTGGTGTCCATCGTGCGTCCGTCTGTGCGTTAACTTTTATTTCAAACATCTTCTTCTGTGAAACTACCCATCCAATTTTCATGAAACTTCACAGAAATGATCCTGCCATGGTCCTCTTCAGAATTTTTGAAAGAATTTGATTCCTTCAAAAACTCTGGTTGCCATGGCAACAAAACTGAAAAATAGTGGAAATCTTTGAAAATCTTCTTGTCTGAAACCATAAGGCATAGGGCAACCAAATTTGGCATGTAGCTTTATGTAGTAGACCTCTATCAAGTTTCTTCAAATTATAGCCCTGGGGTCAAAATTGGCTCTGCCCCAGGGGTCACAAGTTTTACGTAGGCTTATATAGAGAAAACTTTAAAAATCTTCCTGTACCTAGCCATAAGGCCTAGAGCTACCAAATTTTGCATGTAGCTATATCTAGTGGGCCTCTACCAAGCGGGCTAAAATTTTAGCCCTGGGGTCAAAATTGGCCCCGCCGCAGGGGTCACAAGTTTTACATGGGCTTACATAGTGACAACTTAACAAATCTTCCTGTTTTGATTTTTTTTTTGAAATTAGCCTTGCATCAGGGGTCTTATATTTTATGGAGGCTTCATATGGACAAAACTTGAAAATCACCTTATTTATAACCATACAGCATAGACTTGTATTATTTTGGCATGTGGCTTTATCTTGTGGACCTCTACCAGGGTTCAAGTAATTATAGCTCTGGGATCAAAAATGGCTTTGCCCTGCGGGTCTCAACTTTCACATGTGCTTTTACAGAGAAAACTTTGCAAGTCTTCATTTTGAAACCATTTGGCTCAGAATTGAAATGCTTAGTATTTATGGTTTGTATTTATAAGCCAGTGGAGCGATACAGGGCCATCATGGCCCTCTTGTTTGTTGATATGAAGATCGACAACCAGTGTAGTTAACTGCATAGCAAGTTACCACTGTAATGCTGTCAAACAACCGCTGATTCAACAAGATCCTGTTTCAAAATGCTGGGAAATTGGATACATTTTTGCAACCGTCATTACACTTTATAAAATGAAAAGGAGAACAGAAAACAAGACCAGAACTTATGTCTTTCATTATTAAATCATGAAAATGATAATTCAAGGTCAACACGATTTCATATGATTTCATATATATGATTATATATTTTTGAGTATATACAAAAATACTCTATATTTGTATGAAGTAGCAATGGTTTATAACTTGGAGTCTTTGTATGCCTCAATATTTGACCTTTATCTACAAATGAAAATTATTTCTAGTGGAAAAGATTGCAATTTTTAGCTCCACTGGGCGGGCTTATGTCATGGCCCGGCGTCCGTCTGTCCGTCCATCCATGCGTTAACTTTTATTTCAAACATCTTCTCTGAAACTACCTATCCAATTTTCATGAAACTTCACAGAAATGATCCTGCCATGGTCCTCTTCAGAATTTCTTGAAAGAATTTGATTCCATCTAAAACTCTGGTTGCCATGTTGCGATTAAGTGGAATCCACTGTAACATTAACAAAATCTATTCTTCAACTTATTACTGACAAAGTTCAGACAAACAAAATTATAACATGACATAATATTGATGACTGCAGTATTCATTGGTCATGCCAAAATGAAAGCTGGGCATCGCCTGCCAGACAAAACAACCACTGCCTGGTGCCTAGATACCCTGATGATAATGTATACGAGTGTGCATTGGGCCCACCCAGGTAGGTTTTGTCTAGTTACGCACCATACATGCATACACACCATACAGTGCTAATCAATCAAATGTCAATTTTGCCACTAGTCTCTTTTGCCATATATGGATGCATCTCTGCCTCTTTTGCTGTAATACTGATACATCCTACGGGTTCGTTTAATTCACCCCAAGGCACCCAAAGATACCCCACAATACCCCAATGCACTAAAATATTGATATTTTTTTCCCCACAAAAGGATCTGAAACATGTTAAGGCCAGTGTTTTTAAAATTTTGTTGTACTGTTTTTTTTTTTTGTCAAAAGCAGGGCACAGAGGACAAAAAAAAAAAAATCACTGTGACTATCACTCTGTTAGTCTGTCATGTTATTGCTATTGCAGCTACGAACAAGGACAAATTCTAACTGCTTTTTTAAAAAACTATTTCTCTGTATCTGTTACCATACAATCCTGTTTTTAAGCAATTCCTAGGAAGAGGCCTTTTGAAAACTGTGTTGTTAGAGAGAGAGAGAGAGAGCGAGATAGAGACAGACAGACAGACGGACAAACAGACAGACAGATGGGAGGTTTAATGCACTCAGCAATATTGACTTATAACTTCCAGGAACAGTTCACTTATGAAAAGAGTCTTTAGCACATACAAATCAGGGTGCCCAATCACGTACTGCAGTATGTAATTCACGTATAAATTTTACTCCACCCGTTCAGATATTTTGTGCTTACGTGCATGCAGGCACTGTAAAATGAATGCACGTACGAAAAGGAAAGTAATTATGTAAATTACACGTACAAATTAGATACCATTTCGTATTGCATGCCAAAAAAACAAAATGAAAGTAGTTTTTCCTCGTAAGTGGGTACCACGCTTTGTCTTCAACCTAGAGCCAGGGTTACCAAATATTTCACTATGTATATTTTGCGGCTCCCTCATCTGTCTGAATAATTTTCGCTACGATTTTTTAAGGTGTCAAAATCTACCTTGTGTACAGGAAATCTAGTAATTAATTTTCAATGAGAAATTAAAATAATTTAATAATATTATGATGCACAGTTATTGTTAAAAACACATTTTTTGATATATGACTGAAAAATCGAGCCGCAAATTAAATAGTAATTTTCGTATGTATGGCGTCTGCTATGGAAAAAATGTCATCACAACAAAAGCTGTTAAAATATATTGTACCGCGTGAAGATCTGAGAAGGGTAGATTTACACAAGTGATTCTACCATTACACATTTTGTTTTGTTTTGCCCTAACACGGCATGGCCTTTATTCGACAGAGTTTGAGCTTACAATGAGTCAATCGGCCTGCTCCTCTGTGATTTTAAAATAGCCAGATATGCGCACATCATCTTGGACAATAAGCATCAATCTGTCTAGGTAACGCTCCCTTTTTAGCTCACCTTAGCACAACGTGCCAAAGGTGAGCTATTGTGATCGCCCTATGTCCGGCGTCCGGCGTCCATCGTCCGTCAACAATTTCTTTAAACATCTTCTCCTAAACCACTGGGCCAATCTTGATGAAACTTGGCAGGCATATTCCTTGGGTGAAGCTCTACCAAAATTGTTCAAAGAATTGAATTCCACCCACAACTCTGGTTGCCATGGCAACAAAAAGGAAAAAAATGCAAAATCTTTGAAAATCTTCCTCTCTGAAACTAGAAGGCGCAGAGCTTTGATATTTGGTATGTAGCATCTCCTAGTGGACCTCTACCAAGTTTGTTCACATGATGCCCTTGGGGTCAAAACTGGCCCCACCCCGGGGGTTACAAGTTTGAGCATAGTAACAAAGAAGGAAAACTTTAAAAATCTTCTTCTCTGAAACTTGAAGGTGTAGAGCTTTGATATTTGGCATGTAGCATCTCCTAGTGGACCTCTACCAAGTTTGTTCATATGATGCCCCTGGGGTCAAAACTGGCCCCGCCCCGGGGGTCACAATTTCCAACGTAGGAACAAAGAAGGAAAACTATAAAAATCTACTTGTGTAAAACTAGATGGCATAGAGCTTTGATATTTGGCATGAAGCATCTCCTAGTGGACCTCTACCAAGTTTGTTCATATGATGCCCTTGGGGTCAAAACTGGCCCTGCCCCGGGGGTCACAAGTTCGAACATAGGAACAAAGAGGGGAAACTTTAAAAATCATCTTCTCTGAAACTGGAAGGCGTAGAGCTTTGATATTTGGTATGTAGCATTGCCTAGTGGACCTCTACCAAGTTTGTTCATATGATGCCCCTGGGGTCAAAACTGGCCCCGCCCCGGGGGTCACAAGTTTGAGCATAGTAACAAAGAAGGAAAAACTTTAAAAATAATCTTCTCTGAAACTTGAAGGTGTAGAGCTTTGATATTTGGTATGTAGCATCGCCTAGTGGACCTCTACCAAGTTTGTTCATATGATGCCCCTGGGGTCAAAACTGGCCCCGCCCCGGGGGTCACAATTTCCAACATAGGAACAAAGAAGGAAAACTTTAAAAATCTTCTTCTCTGAAACAGGAAGGCATGGAGCTTTGATATTTGGTATGTAGCATCTTCTAGTGGATCTCTACCAAGTTTGTTCATATGATGCCCTTGGGGCAAAAGTTGGCCCAGCCCCGGGGGTCACAAGTTCGAACATAGGAACAGAGAAGGAAAACTTTAAGAATCATCTTCTCTGAAACTGGAAGGCTTAGAGCTTTGATATTTGGTATGTAGCATCGCCCAGTAGACCTCTACTAAGTTTGTTCATATGATGCCCTTGGAGTCAAAATTGGCCCTGCCCCGGGGGTCACAAGTTCAAACATTGGAAGAAGGAAGGAAAACTTTAATTTTTTTTTCTCTTAAATGGAAAGGCATAGAGCTTTGATATTTGGTATGTAGCATCTCCTAGTGGACTTATACCAAGTTTGTTCCAAGGATGCTGCTTGGGTCAAAACTGGCCCAGCCCCTGGGGTCACAAGTTTGAACATAGGAACAAAGAAGGAAAACTTTAAAATTCTTCTTTTCTGAAACTGAAAGGTGTGGAGCTTTGATATTTGGTATGTTGCATCTCAGAGTGGACCTCTACCAAGTTTGTTCATATGATGCCCCTGGGTCAAAACTGGCCCCGCCCCGGGGGTCACAAGTTCGAAGATAGGAACAAAGAAGGAAAACTTTAAGATTCTTCTCTAAAACTGGAAGGCGTAGAGCTTTGATATTTGGTATGTAGTGATTCTCTTCTAAGTTTGTTTGCCCATCTAAGCGCAACAAGTTCATTGAGTTCAAAATTGGGTCATCTTTGGTCATAAACTAGGTCACTATGCCAAATTAAAGAAATACCTTGTTGGCACTCTCGAGGCCACATTATTTGCTCAATTGCCTTGAAAATTAGTTAGAAAGTTTGTCTTTATAAAGTCTCACACAAGATTAATTTGGGTCAACTTGGGTCATAAACTAGTTCACTGGGTCAAATTAAAGAAATACCTTGTTTGCACGCTGGAGGCCACATTTATTGCTCAAATGACCTGAAATTTGGCCAGAATGTTTGTCTTGATGAAATACGAGATGAGTTTGGATTGGGTCACCTGGAACCATAAACTAGGTCACTAGGTCAAAATAAAGAAATACCTTGTGGGCACTCTAGAGGCCACATTCTTTGCTTAATTGCCTTGAAAATTGGTCAGAATCTTTGTCTTTGTACAATCTCACATGAGTCTGAATTTGGGTCAAATGGGGTCATAAACTAGGTCACTTGGTCAAATTAAAGAAATAGCTAGTGGGCACTCTAGAGGCCACATTTATTATTCATTTGATTTGAAAATTGGTTAAAATGTTTCTTTTGATAAAGTCCAAGACCAGTTCAAATTTGGGTCACCTGGGGTCATAATCTAGGTCAAATTAAAGAAATATCTTTAGGGCACTCGAGGCCACATTTTTTGCTCAATTGACTTGAAAATTGGTCAGAATGTTTGTCTTCATGAAATATGAGTTTGAAATTGGGTCACCTGTGGTCAAAAACTAGGTCACATGGTCAAATTAAAGAAAAACCTTTAATGCACTCTACTAAGGTGAGCGACCCAGGGCCATCATGGCCCTCTTGTTTTTTAAGCAGTTCAAATGTACTTTGGAACTTTGAGAAAGGAATAAAGGTGAAAAATCTTCCATGAAGGCGGTTGATTGTCAAAACTCATGGCCGTGTTCGGCTTTTAAACCCTGACCGCTGTTGCGATTATATCTAAGTATGTGCATGCGCTGGAGACATATGGTACATCCATATAATCACCAAATGCACAATTTACCAACTTAATTAAGATCCCATTCATTATGGTGAAGGACCTAGGGTGTTAAAATTCATTGATAAAACTGAGACAGCCCAAAGTTACTCTGTACCCCTGATTTTTCTTCGTACCCCCAATTCAAAACCTGGAGGGTGCATGTACCCCCAAATTGAAAACCCAGTGGGCATGCTGCAAATAACAGTGTCTGATCCAGGACCTGAAAAAGTGGTTTGAAAATATGCGTGATTCACAAAAAGTATTGGCTATTCCCGCAATTGCGTGCTCTAGATCAGACACTGCAAATAATGGGAAATTTGTTCTGATCTTTTATTAAAGGAAAGCTGGAAAATATTATGCATTTTGTCATTCAAAGATAAAATGAATACAGCTGGGTTACTTCTACAATGCAGGGAGCAAGCTAGCCCAAAATGTGTGGGAGAAGTGACTTCTTCCTCTCCGAGCAACAGCGAGAAGTTTACTGAATCCAAGGAGAAGTCAGATTTTATGCATTGACGGACCTCACGACAAATAAATGCACTCTTCTTTTGCAATTGACCAAGATCATGCGGATAAACTTCTTCACTCAAGGAAGAAATAGATATAGTCTTTAAAACTACTATTGTCATTTTGTTTTAATTTTCAGGGTTTTCTAGATAGGCTTTGATTTGTAAATAAAATAAGAAGGAATGATTCAATGATGTGTTCCATTAGTGGTCCTAAAATAAACAAAAAAGAACATGGTTACAACAAATAACTGAATTCTCTGTTTGAGTGTAGAAGCAGACTTAAAAATGCAGCAAGTAGACAGCAGTTCTTCCATGAACTTTACAGGAGAAATTTTAAGAATATGATTAAAGAATTTCTGCATGCCTATGATGAGTGAAAAACAGTAGAATCTACAGTAAAACCTCTCCTCACGACCACCCCGGTAATACGAGCAACCCGCAATTACGAACGATTTTTGTCAGAACGGGAGGGGTCCTGCGTGGCTCAGTGGTAAAGTGTAGGACTCGTAACTTGGAGGCCCCGGGTTCGAGCCTCACTGGATCCACTGGGTTTTTTGTGGGAGTGTCCTTGGGCAAGACACTACAGAGCCCTAGCCTAGTACTGGTGAAACCCAGGAAATACATGAATATGTGATCTGTCGCCGTGATATGACTGAAATATTGTTGAAAGCAGCGTAAAACACCATTCAGTCAGTTGTCAGAATGGAATTTTTCCTTCTTCATAATCAATGACCACGACCCCGGAAATACGGGCACTCCGCTATTCCGAAATTACGACCACCATTTTCAGTACCAATGAGTAATTACAAATGGATTTTAACCCCGTGAAACGACCACTAATTTTCACATTTTTTTTACGACCAGCTAAGTTTCACACATCCATAATCGCGAAGTGGAGGCCGTGCTTCATGTACGAATATTCTTGGGTCCGATGGAGTAGACAATCAATTAGCGATCTTTTGTTTATCTGTTGATTACAGTAACACAATCGTGTTAAGTGATCAAGGTGTTACCTTACATAATCAAATGACCAATGAATTGGTGATGATTAATTCGGCTTTTATTCGGTAATCAGGCGTTTATCACACATTGCTGACACGGGTGAAAAACATGTCGACATCCGGGTAATTCCGAGTTGTTTTGTACATCTGGCTTTTTGTAATTTGAGACGCTTAGGTTAATATCTAGCGATCGGGATGGGATAATTATTTGGTTTTTGTTACAGCCATACTTATATCGTAGAGAATATGCAATTTTTGAACTAGTGAACACTTCAACTTTGCGATCGACGATTAGTAGGACTGTTCGAACATTCAACTCGAATCAAAATGGGGGAAAAAAAAAACGTCAGGCTCTTCAACAATATTCAAAATTCTTTGTTTAAAAATGAAAATGAGCGCGTGGAGTAGGAGTTCTTGAGACTACACAAGATAAAAAAAAAGTAGATTAAAACAGGGAATATGACAAGTTCTATCAGTAACATCTAATTATGTAGTCTTTAAGTTCAGATTCTTGATTAATGTACATATCTTGCTGTAAGAGTTTAAATAGGCAATTATGAATGGGCATTCACTGTCATGTGAATTTATTCATAAAAATTCAAGCACATATTAACTTTACAATAAACATGAAAATTTTCTTGTTGTCATTTAAATGTGTGGGCATAGGCTTCCCCGACTAAAATATGTATACATTACTTGGAACATAATTTAAATCCACACAAGTCTATACATAGTCTGGGTTTGATTCAAAATCTAGGTGGGTGAAACCCAGAAATCAGACCACCCCGCTAATAAGACCAATTTTCAAAAGTGGTCTTAATAGAGGGGTTTTACTGTAACTTTTACTTTTGATATGATTTGCATATTAAAGAAAAAAAATGCAATAAAGAAGTCTTATCAACTTGTTGACTCAAAGAACAGAAATCTGACCATAAGACTTTTGATTACCTTGTAGTTAATAACCCCATTGATACACAGACACACTTAGCTTTAAATAAACCCTGAGATTTCTCACCAGGTTACAAAAAATGTCCAGAGTAATGAACAAAGAAAAACCTCCTCCCAGCTGTATAAAGAATCAACAACAGTTTGATTAAAAAAATAAATTAATAGGAATATGAGTATAAATTAGAATAATTACAGTAATGAGGTTCACAGAGTTGTAATCTACATTATAATCATATATAAAATGTGTATACAGTCCATAATCTAACTGATGGGGGGATTCTAAATATAGACTGCTAAAAATAGAACACAGCAGTGCAGATTTTGCTGGCTCAAAGAGTTGCCGATATATAGAAGGCTAATGATTATTTTCATCATTGTTTGCTCCTTTGGTTTACCATCCATCGTGGTAATTTATTGAAAAATATTTGTAATGAACATCTCCAGCTGTAAGAAGAGGTAATTCTGCTTTGTTTTACAACTAATGTCTCAAGTGAGAATCGGTATCGATTGTGTGACGTCGTATTTTAAAAGCAAACTAGCAGACACTTTAACCTGGTGGAAAGAAAGACAGGGTTTCATGGGATAAATGGACAGATTTAGCAGACCGTGACAGATAAGGATCATAACACTCTTTTGTCATGTCTAATTGACCAAGTTAACAAGGGATACCAGTAAGTGGTGTCACCCTTAGTCTTATATTGCCTATATTTCATAAAAATAATCAGGTCGGGAAAGTTTAAGGCAAAGTTTTTTCGCTGTGCAAGCTTGACGTGGAAAAGTCAAGCCATTCAAGGTGAGTTCTTTGCTCACGTCACCCTGTAGCTTATTCCCTGCAATGATTGTGTCATCACAGAATCGGCGATTGAAAAAACGCGAAAACTAATGACAACTAAAATGGACTCACAAATCTTTATCTGCATGTGCTAGCAGACAAATTTTTAACATGATATACCTACAGGTTTTGACATAATTTCATTTATCTGAGACATTTTGCCCCTAAAGATGCGCTTTTGTTATTATCTTTGGTTAACCCTTCATATTGACTGCTCAGGAACCGGGAGATCTACTTTGTATCCAATAATTTTTAATATACAACAAATGACCCCGTTTTTATGCGGCATTTACATATTTTAGCAATATCTTTGAAAATATGTCAAAGGTATGAAAAAAGAAACCCTTAAATGGCATTAAACTAATGGTGATTTCATGTTCAAGACAACTTTTGAGGAAAGCAGACTTTTTTTTTTCTGCATCGCAACATTATCGCTATACCCTACTTAAAAATTCCGTTTTATTACTGCCACTGGATTGGCATCTAAATCCTTTTTCAGAGAATTACAAAGTAGTCTAAACCTACGATTAGAACCTAACAAAATGTGGTATGAGTTTCAAATATTTGCTTAGAACTATATTATTTATGCGAATAGATTTATTCCATTCAATGGGCCTAAATAACTGAAAGTGAAAGAGTCACCGGTGAAAAGTTAAAATCTTTACCAACAAAAAGAGCCGGAACACACTTTTTTACTTACCTCAAATGTTAATTTTTCAACAATGTACAAAAAATCCGAAGTTTTGCCACAAGACTGCTGTATGAAAAAATGGTTGATCAAGTATTTCATCTCAAGAAAACCAGTTTTGTTGGATGAGAAATTGTTCTACTGTAAGAGGATGTTTTTCCCATTGGAAGCTAGTGAAGCGTAGTAAATGTCAAAATAAGGGTTTGTTTACTATTGTATAGTGCCGCAAGTTCTCTTGAATGTAAAAAAAAAGGCAAGAAAGTAAAATCAGAAAAAGGCAGTCTAAATTTGGCATCAAATTTGATTGGACTTTACATTACATACATATATGTTGCATGATAAAAGGCACATGTACATCGTGTTGTCAGTTAAATACTGTGTTTTTGAAGTTATCAAACGCTTGATTTGTATGCATGGGGAAGTAGAAAGCAAGTGCAACCATAAATGTGTAGTGAGATAGATTGAGATGGTAGGTTGTGAGAACTTCTGTTGTTTGCAAACGATTT
Organism: Tridacna gigas; assembly: GCA_945859785.2. Taxonomy (NCBI): domain Eukaryota; kingdom Metazoa; phylum Mollusca; class Bivalvia; order Cardiida; family Cardiidae; genus Tridacna; species Tridacna gigas. Next base: position 60,868,922 of record OX244028.2, read on the forward strand.
GTGTCATATTTTAAGAGAGAAAGTTTGCTGCGGAATCGATCTTCCTATACTGGACTGTGGCATTATTGGAGAAACAAAAGGAATCCGTTTCTGGCATACTTTTCCTGACTTCAAGACTGATTTTGATTCAACCGTATAAAAGCAAGACCGTTGAAGGAAAGTTAGAATGTCTAGACTTGTTAACTGTTTTAAAGATAGTGTGGGAACTCTGTTGGTGCTTGTAAAAATGATGTCATGTATTTTGGTACACCATTCTGCTCATTGAGTCGGAGTGGTGATGGAAAATAAGATTGAAAAAAAAAGTGCTTTTATTTTTTGGTTTCATGAATTAATTGGGTCGGCAAAACGAAAAATAAAAAAAAAAAAAACATTGCCTAATATATAATATTTACTAATATACTACTTATTTTCCCAAATGTTTTCTAACTGTTTGGAGACAAAACAAAAAATTAAAAAAAAAAACATTGCCTAATATATAATATTTACTAATATACTACTTATTTTCCCAAATGTTTTCTAATTGTTTGGAGACATTTTACACGTTAACACAGAGTGACTACCATATGCATTGCCAAGTGCCGTAATGAAGGACCTGCATTCAATGGTGTGTGCATACTTTAGAGCATTTTCTGTCTCTGGTGTTGTACTCAAGGACCTTCATTCTATGGTGTGCGTAGGGTAGAAAATATCGTGGGAACAGGAGGAAACGCAGGTTACCAGCATTTTCACCTTTTCCCAATATGTATTCAAAAGGCTTAGTTCTCATGGTCCTTAAAACTCAGGATTGTGTGTTAATGGGTTAAGACTTTTTTTCAAGGTTGTTTTCAGCTCAGCAACTGTTTCAAAGTGTAGAGTCAAGATCAAAATGCTTATTCTGTGGATTTTTTTTCCTTCATCCACATGCTTTTTAAAAGGACTTAAAAGTTGTCCTCACAAGTATATTAGCAGTCTTTCTGAAAGTTGCCCAGTTCTTACTGGACATTTGCTTTGGTAAAAATAAAATACGAAATTAAACCTGCAGATAAGAAAATCCCTTTGTGAAACAATTACTTTAATAAAATGAAAGCGAAATCACTTTGAAATCAATACAAGATCCTTATAATACAATCCTTGAGTTTTCTTTCTTGCAGTCAATTTTGGACACTGTACTTTCAATAGACCAATGAAAAATGACTGATTGACTGTACTAATATATCATGTTATATTAATTTGTGTGATGATATACATTGGTCTATTGAAGCTGAGATTAGTAGCACGGCCGCTTATCTCCTGAATCACAACAACAGTGTTCCCACTCATATCTTTTTTTGGGAGTGCATGCGCTCCCTGGAGTACAAGTTCAGGAGTGCAAAAGAAAATCTAGGAGTGCACTTAATACTGACCATTCTAGAGCATCTATGGAGGGCCTGTTGTATTGAAAATTTGTTTAAGTGAGTCTCACTCTGCAGTCATCTGCTTTTCCTTACGCACGGGACCAGTTTCAAACGGAAAACTTACAACCTGATGGCCAGTAGAATTTTCCATTTCATCGTCAATTTCAGACATTAATCAGCTTTCACTTATTGTTTTATAGAGATATTTATGTAAATTTACTGTTCAAAGTCATTGATAAAGCTGAATAGATAGTTTGAAATGCCTATGAATGGACGATGTCAAAGCGAATTTTTGTTGTGTCATGGGTTTTCGAGTTTTTTTTTTTTTTGCAGCAATCTCTTGTTCATGCCTGTTAAGGTTTGGAGTAGAATTTCCGCATGATTTGACATAGATTTGTCAATTAGGGTAGCAAGTAACTTCTAAACCTATAATTTTACCCTAGAAAAGCAGATTGATACTGTTAGTACTTTTAAATAAATGACAACAGTTTGATTAGCGATGATAAACGGTGACTTTCACATTTGGTACCTATTGTGTATGTAAGAATTTAGATCTTTCAAATATCATGTAAAGGCATTACTTGTTGCCAGTAGATTCGCCAGAGCTTAAGTTTTGGAGACATTTTTTCTAATTTGCCCCAATTGGCGTCACTGGTGATCGACAGTGGGAGCCTTGAAACCTGTGCGTGCATGCATGTTTCACTTCATAGTTTTGTGTGTGATTATTCAATTAAGTGCGTGAGTCACGCACATATCTGTGTGAATGGGAACACTGAACAATGTATTGTGAATGGAAATAATGTTGAGGGGACATCTGGTTGAACTTCATGGGACTAAAAATCGAGCGATACAAAGGTGAGTGTTACGGTTTGAATGGGGATTTATTCTGTTCCAGGGTCAAATGTAAATAATCAGAGAATGTCATGCAACCCTTTATCAATTTTCCTACAAATATGATGCTCATTCGAACCCAGATTATGAATGATACAACAGAAATCCATTTTTCCAGGAGCAACTGTGATCGGAAGTATGTCATTTTGATGGTATGCAAACAATTTGGGTTTATGTTTTTGAAGTGGCCATGTACAAATGGTTCCATTCATCAGTGGATATTAAAACATCTCTCAGTTTATTGTAATTTACAGCCAAAACTATATTCAGTTAATGTCCTTCTTCCAGGAAAATGAGATTTTTAATGAAATGTGTGATTGAGGGGATCTGTTGTGATTAAAGGGATAGGCTGCGATTTAGGGGACAAAGTAATACAGCACCAGTAATCAAGACACTGTCGGTCATGATCTAATCTTGTTCATGTCCTCTCTCATATATATATGTGTGTGTGTGTGTGTGTGTGTGTGTGGGCAGCAGAAACGCACGGTGGTAGGCTAGATAACATCTAAGTTGGCCCTTTTTTTTTTGACAATGGACAGATATCTTAGGTTAATGGGTTGGATAACTAGCAATAATATTTATCTGACTGAATTGTTCTACGTCCAAAGAAGACACCATCCTTACCAGCATCTCTGACATAGATTGGGTAAATGAGATGAACAATGACCATCTCCTTATGAAGTTTGAGAATTGTTACCCTTTGTTGTTCCTTTCACACTGACAGTATTGACAACCATCAGCTTACACATCTCAGTTGATACTTTCGGCCTTTCGGGAAAAAATGATATTGCCCGGATTAAAACCTGAACTCTTCCATTTTTCGGCAGGATAGGAGTCTGAAAATCAAAGGTTAGAAATACCGGTACATTCCAGTGCAGATTAAGAGCCTTCTTGTATTTTCTTTTTACAATCAAAATTAGGACAATTTAGTGGAAGACCAGTGTACAACTACTATGCAATCATATCTTAGTGTCCAGGCCTCACCAAAATTCCACCGATGTATTGACCGCAGAAATGTCATGAAAGGTTTTGGTGGTTGATTATTTTGGATAGACACACTTCTTTTACCCTTTACAAGTTAAGCCTAGTTTTGACGGCTCTGGAAAAGAATAATTTTGAAAACATTGTGGAAAGAGGAAAAATGCTCATACCCAGCATGTTCTCTAACAATGTTTTCAACTCTTTGAGAGACAAAATCCATCATATGATCCACAGTTATTTTGAGGTCTACAAATGTTTTCAAATTGGACGAGATAGAAATTTTTTGTCTGATATTTTAAGACTTAAATTTATGTTTCATATAGAAGTCTGCAACTGTGTTTTGTCTTACCACTGAGTGTCCTTAGACGGACATTGCACTAAGAGGTCTATCAGTTTATCTGTGTTGTCTGATCTGGGTTAACCTTTTTAGCTCACCTTAGCACAACGTGCTAAAGGTGAGCTATTGTGATCGCCCTATGTCCGGCGTCCGTCGTCTGTCGTCCGTCGTCCGTCAACAATTTCTTTAAACATCTTCTTCTCCTAAACCACTGGGCCAATCTTGATGAAACCTGGCAGGGATGTTCCTTGGGTGAAGCTCTACCAAAATTGTTCAAAGAATTGAATTCCACCCCCAACTCTGGTTGCCATGGCAACAAAAAGGAAAAAAAAGCAAAATCTTTGAAAATCTTCTTCTCTGAAACCAGAAGGCGCAGAGCTTTGATATTTGGTGTGTAGCATCTCCTAGTGGACCTCTACCAAGTTTGTTCATTTGATGTCCCTAGGGTCAAAACTGGCCCCGCCCCGGGGGTCACAAGTTTGAGCATAGTAACAAAGAAGGAAAACTTTAAAAATCTTCTTCTCTGAAAGTTGAAGGTGTAGAGCTTTGATATTTGGCATGTAGCATCTCCTAGTGGACCTCTACCAAGTTTGTTCATATGATGCCCCTGGGGTCAAAACTGGCCCTGCCCCGGGGGTCACAATTTCCAACATAGGAACAAAGAAGGAAAACTTTAAAAATCTTCTTCTGTAAAACTAGAAGCCATAGAGCTTTGATATTTGGCATGAAGCATCTCCTAGTGGACCTCTACCAAGTTTGTTCATATGATGCCCTTGGGGTCAAAACTGGCCCTGCCCCGGGGGTCACAAGTTCGAACATAGGAACAAAGAGGGGAAACTTTAAAAATCATCTTCTCTGAAACTGGAAGGCGTATAGCTTTGATATTTGGTATGTAGCATTGCCTAGTGGACCTCTACCAAATTTGTTCATATGATGCCCCTGGGGTCAAAACTGGCCCCACCCCGGGGGTCACAAGTTTGAGCATAGTAACAAAGAAGGAAAACTTTAAAAATCTTCTTCTCTGAAACTGGAAGGCATAGAGCTTTGATATTTGGCATGTAGCATCTCCTTGTGGACCTCTACCAAGTTTGTTCATATGATGCCCCTGGGGTCAAAACTGGCCCCGCCCCAGGGATCACAATTTCCAACATAGGAACAAAGAAGGAAAACTTTAAAATCTTCTTCTGTAAAACTAGAAGGCATAGAGCTTTGATATTTGGTATGTAGCATCGCCTAGTAGACCTCTACTAAGTTTGTTCATATGATGCCCTTGGGGTCAAAATTGGCCCTGCCCCGGGGGTCACAAGTTCAAACATAGGAACAAAGAAGGAAAACTTAAATTTTTTTTTTCTCTTAAATGGGAAGGCATAGAGCTTTGATATTTGGTATGTAGCATCTCCTAGTGGACTTCTACCAAGTTTGTTCCAAGGATGCAGCTTGGGTCAAAACTGGACCAGCCCCTGGGGTCACAAGTTTGAACATAGGAACAAAGAAGGAAAACTTTAAAATTCTTCTTTTCTGAAACCGAAAGGTGTGGAGCTTTAATATTTGGTATGTTGCATCTCAGAGTGGACCTCTACCAAGTTTGTTCATATGATGCCCCTGGGTCAAAACTGGCCCCGCCCCGGGGGTCACAAGTTCGAAGATAGGAACAAAGAAGGAAAACTTTAAATTTCCTTTTCTCTTAAACAGGAAGGTGTAGAGCTTTGATATTTGGTATGTAGCATTTCCTAGTGGACCTCTACCAAGTTTGTTCATATGATGCCCCTGAGTCAAAACTGGCCCAGCCCAGAGGGTCACAAGTTCGAACATAGGAACAAAGACAGAAAACTTTAAAATTCTTCTTTAAAACTGGAAGGCGTAGAGCTTTGATATTTCGTATGTAGTGATTCTCTTCTAAGTTTGCTTGCCCATCTAAGCGCAACAAGTTCATTGAGTTCAAAATTGGGTCATCTTGGGTAATAAACTAGGTCACTAGGTCAAATTAAATACCTTGTTGGCACTCTCGAGGCCACATTATTTGCTCAATTGCCTTGAAAATTAGTTAGAAAGTTTGTCTTTATAAAGTCTCACATAAGATTAATTTGGGTCATCTTGGGTCATAAACTATTTCACTGGGTCAAATTAAAGAAATACCTTGTTTACACTCTGGAGGCCACATTTATTGCTCAAATGACCTGAAATTTGGCTAGAATGTTTGTCTTGATGAAATACCAGATGAGTTTGGATTTGGGTCACCTGGAACCATAAACTAGGTCACTAGGTCAAAATAAAGAAATACCTTGTGGGCACTCTAGAGGCCACATTCTTTGCTTAATTGCCTTGAAAATTTGTCAGAATGTTTGTCTTTGTAAAATCTCACATGAGTCTGAATTTGGGTCAACTGGGGTCATAAACTAGGTCACTTGGTCAAATTAAGAAATAGCTAGTGGGCACTCTAGAGGCCACATTTATTATTCATTTGATTTGAAAAATTGGTTAAAATGTTTCTTTTGATATAGTCAAAGACCAGTTCAAATTTGGGTCATCTGGGGTCATAATCTAGATCACTAGGTCAAATTAAAGAAATATCTTTAGGGTACTCGAGGCCACATTTTTTGCTCAGTTGACTTGAAAATTGGTCAGAATGTTGGTCTTCATGAAATATGAGTTTGAAATTGGGTCACCTGCGGTCAAAAACTAGGTCACATGGTCAAATTAAAGAAAAACCTTGAAGGCACTGTACTAAGGTGAGCGACCCAGGGCCATCATGGCCCTCTTGTTTCATATTTCTGTATTCTCTGATTCAGAAATGATAATGTTCTGGTCAAAAATCAAAATAGTGCTAGAACATCTCTGTGCTGTATTAGTGTAGTGTCTTGTCACCTAGGCTAGACACATTCTTCGGTGTGCTCGACAAAATCTACCCGTAGGTTTTAGGTCCTACCAAAGGGATAGCTACCCTAGTTTGGATAGACTGGGGCTAGGTAGATTCGAGCTAAACTAGTTTTATGGAAATTAGCTTAAAATCCTGGGTCCGTATTCACCAACCATTCTTGAGAACAGTTTTAGTCTTATTCTCCAAGATTTTCTGACTCTGAAAGTAACACACTTTCAGATTGGCGAAACCAACTGGTTTAACTAATCAGAAGTTGTGTTGCTTTCAAATTTAGAATATTCTGGAGAGTAAGACAGAGAATGTTCTTAAGAATAGTTGGTGAGTATGGACCCTCTTCTACCCAGACCTGGGTTAGGCCATGTTCCAGGTTTGTATTAACCTTTGTTATGCAACCGACGCAAATGTTTAAAAAAATAGTGTGACAGTATCCGTTTGCTGTATTAGTATAGTCCGCACTGCATTCCTAAAGCCACATCAGATGTTATCTTACTTACCATCATGCCATGTTAGCTGCCTAAATATATGTACCTAAATGAGGATACAAACAAGATCAGATTGTTCTCAAACAACAGTGCCTTGATTACTGGTGCTGTACTGTACTTCGTCCCCTAAATCACAGCTTATCCCTTTAATCGCCACAGAACCCCTCAATCACACATTTCATTTTTCTTGGAAGAAGGACAGTTTTTAAACGGAATATAGTTTTGGTCGCAAATTACTATAAACTGAGAGACTTTTAAATACATGCTGATGGATGGAACCATTGCGCTTGGCGACTTCAAGAATGTTAATCCAAATTGTTCACATGCCATCAAAATAACATATTTCCGATCACCCTTGCTCAGGAAAAATGGATTTATGCTGTAGCATTTGTAATCAGGCTTCGAATGATTATATTGATTTGTAGGAAAATGAATAAAGGGTTGCATGACAGTGTCTGATTTTTGATATTTGACTCTTGAACAGAAAAAAATTCCAGTTCAACCATAGCGCTCACCCTCGTACTGCCGGATTTTTAGCCCCCTGAAGTTCAACCGGATGTCCCCTCAACATTTTTCCATTCACAACACATTGTTGTGATTCAGGAGATAAGCAGCCGTGTCCTGTCTAAACATGATTTTTTAATTATGGTAGGCTGTGAAACTTAAATACTCACAAATATTGTTTTTGTACATTTCTAGTGTGGTTCGTTTGATTGAGCAGTACTTGAAAGAGAACAACCTGCTGAAAACCTTGACAGTTCTTCAGGTAGGTATTACACCAAGTTGCTATTGTACATTGCAAACAGAGTGTCCCAGAGGGGCTTTTTGATCCAAAGGAGCCTTTGAGTAGGTATCTTGCAAACCACTTGACTTCGGCCAGAAAAAAATATAACTGTGTTTTAGGTGATACGACCAACCTTACCCAATAGCCGCCGACCGTAAACTTTTATTTTAGTTACATTTTTTGCCAATTTCGTGCCATCTGCTTCGACCTGAGCCGCTTCGTTCCATGTCGGTAAATAGTGTGACTGCCGCTGATGTCCTTCAGATGGTAGGCCTAAAATAGCGCTGGGAGTTTTTCGCTCAACCGTCAATTTCAGATGAAGATTTCCATTTCATTGGAAAATTACCAATGTGTATTTAACCCTTTCCCAAACAAGCCCTGGTTTTCACGTGTCTGCAGTATAAGTCTTTGGAAAACACTGTGGGAAAAGGAGAAATTGCTCGTAATGGGCAATTTCTCCTTTTCCCACAGTGTTTTTTACCCTTTTTGATAACTTTCTGCCATTTTCATCAAATTTAAAATTGTCGTCTGCAAACTCTTTCAATTTTGACCAGTCCATAATTTGTCGTTTGGGAAATGGTTAAGCCTACCCTCTTTCAGACTCTTGAAATCAGCGTCTGTCTGATTGTTGACTTCAACCAAAACGACAACCACCATTCTCTCAAGAAAATAGCTGGAATTCTTTGATATTATTACATTAATTTGAGACAAAAAAAGGTTTTCCGACCAACCAATCATATTTTCATGCCCCTGAAAATTTTTTTCAGGGGCATATAGTTTTTAGCTCCACTGGCCAAAGGCCAGCGAGCTTATATCATGGTCCTGTGTCTGTTGTGTGTCTGTGCGTCTGTGTGTGCGTTAACTTTTATTTCAAACATCTTCTCTGAAACTACGCATCCAATTTTGACCAAACTTCACAGAAATGATCATGCCCATGTCCTCTTCAGAAGTTATGGAAAGAATTTGGTTCCTGTAAAAACTCTGGTTGCCATGGCAACAAAACTGAAAAATATTGGAAATCTTTGAAAATCTTCTTGTCTGAAACCTTAAGCCTTAGTGCTACCAAATGTGGCAAATAGCTTCATCTGATGGACCTCAACCAAGTTTCTTCAAATATAGCCCTGGGGCCAAAATTAGCCCCACCATGGAGTTCAGGGTTCCCGCTGGGCTTCGCATTTGGCGCCATTTGCGATAGATTTTGAAATGTGGCGCAAAAAAAAGCCAAATGGCGAAAATGACTGGTGCCGATATTTTTCACATCGGGGTGCCGTACATTTTGATACTGGTCCCCGTCACCTCACTGTGTGAAAGCGTATCAATGACCGAAAAATCGATAAGCAGTTTGTAAATTGTCGCCAATACACCCCATCACGGCAGGTGATCTAAATAACGGTCTGTATATTACATGGGATTGTCTAGTTACACACAATACACGCATATACACCATGCAATGCTAATAATCAATCAAATATCAATTTCGCCACGCCCCATCTGCATCCAAGGGTGTGAAAACAGAATTTTTACACAACGTGAAGTACTGCGAACCAATTAAGAATCACATACGAGATTTAGTTGCCGCCCATAATTTCTAAAGCCATGCCTTGATTCTGTCTTATATGCATGATACATGCAGGGCATTAGGGCTCGTATTTAGTGACGACCATACCATTTTTACGTAGATTAAATTCGGTAATTAACACATCAATGAAAGAAGACTGGACCTCGGGATAACCGATTTATCGGCTTGCCACTTATGTTTGCAAACTGGAATTTTCGCGATTGATTATTCCTTTCTCAGTTAAAGAAGTCAGTCGCTATTTTTGTTTATGTAAACAGTAATCGGTAGATTACGGTTATGATCTTATTGCCCATTTATGTTTTCTATCTTTCAAAAGACAAGATTTATAACTTGATCTATGAATAACTCAGTAATTTCTTGTCTGCCAGAGCTTTCAATATGGACAAGTCAACATTTTTAGCTCGGTTGTTTTTGAAGAATACAACGTCGAGTTATATTGCCGTAGCCCTGTCGTCGTTGTGCAACAAGTTTGAAATTTTTGAATACCTCTGTTGTTACTTAACTATTTACCGTACAATCCCGACTTTTAACGACCCTGAGAAAGGGGCCTTTTGAAAATATTGCGGGAAAAGGAGAAAATGCTGGTTGCCAGCATTCTCTCCTTTATACCCACAATGTTTTCTACCCCTCCTAAAACAAATTTCAATCTTACAGTCGCATTTATTTTTTCGTCTGCAAGTGCTTTCAATTTCAACCGATCTAAAATTTTGTTGATTGGGAAAGAGTTAAGCTATTTACTTAAAACCTGGGCAAGTTAGTAACTCAAAAGGGGAACCTATACAACAAGCAGGTAACAATCAAAGCATTTTGAAGCACAGCCATGCCCGTTTTTCACCTTGGGATTTTCCCTAATCAAGCACCTGCTGCCGAACTATATTCACGCAATGAATATAGATATGGGTTAAAAAACTAATCAAATGGAAAAATGTTTTCTCATTTATTTCATTGCTCATGATACAAACAAAGAAAAGATATTTTATTAATTTAACCAATTTTTTACCCTGGCCGACCCCATGTACTTTCATTTTAAAAATGGCACCAACTGGCTCCAATTATTTTAATGTGGCGCAAACTTTTCTCATTTGGCGAAAGTGGTGGCGCAAGAAAAAAAATGGCCAGGGGGAACCCTGGAGTTCACAAGTTTTACATGGGCATATATAGGGAAAACTTTAAAATCTTCTTGTCTGAAACCGTAAGGGCAAACACACTTGGCATGTAGCTTTATCCAATGGACCTCTACCACGTTTCTTTAAATTGCAGCCCTGGGGCCAAAATTGACCCTGCCCTGGGGGTCACAAATTTTACATGGGCTTATAAAGGGAAAAATTTGAAAATCTTCTGGTTCTAAACCATATGGCCTAGGGCTACCAAAATTGGCATATAGCTTGATGTGGTAGACCTCTAGTTAGATTCTTTAAAATTATAGCATGGGGATTAAAATTGGCCCAGTCCTGGGGTTCAGAAGTTTTACAAGGGCTTTATAGTGAAAATATTAAAAAGCTTCTTGTTCCTAACTCAAAGGCTTAGGGCTACCAAATTTTGCATATAGTTTCATCTAGTGGATCTCTTCTGAATTTCTTTAAAATTGAGCTGATGAAAGGAAGTACATCCCGCCTTTCATGTTTTATTAAGGAAACTTTGAAAAAGCATATGGCTTAGACGACCTATATTATTTGGTATGTGGCAGTATCTTGTTGACCTCTACCAGCATTCAAGTCATAGCTCATAATTATAGCCTGAAATAATAATTCTAGGTCTAAAATGGACTTGCCCTTGGGTCACAATTTTCACATAGTTTTTTAGCTCCACTGGCCAAAGGCCAGCAAGCTTATGTCATGGTCCTGTGTCCATTGTGCGTGCATGCATTTGTTTTTATTTCAAACATCTTCTTCTCTGAAACTACACATCCATTTTTGACCAAACTTCACAGAATTCATCCTGCCATGGTGCTCTTCAGAATTTCTTGAAAAAAAAAAAAAAAAAAAAAATTGATTCCTTTAAAAACTGTAGTTGCCATGGCAACAAAACTGAAAAATAATTGGAAATCTTTGAAAATCTTCTTGTCCGAAACAAGGCCTAGGGCTACCCAATTCGGCATGTAGCTTCATCTAATAGACCTCTATCAAATTTGTTTAAATTATAGCTTTAGGGTCAAAATTGGCCCCATCCCACCGGGTTCCCATTCACACACATAAAAATTATGTGCGTGATTCATGCACTTAATTGAATAATTACGCACAAAAATAAGAGGTGAAACGTGCATGCACGCACAGGTTTCAGGACTCCCACTGTCGATCACCAGTGGCGCCAATTGGGGCAAGTTAGAAAAAATGTCTCCAAAACTTAAGCTCTGGCGAATCTACTGGCAACAAGTAATGCCTTTACATGATATTTGAAAGATCTAAATTCTGACATACACAATAGGTACCAAATGTGAAAGTCACTGTTGTCATTTGTTTAAAAGTACTAACAGTATCAATCCACTTTTCTAGTGTAAAATTACAGATTTTGAAGTTACTTACTACCCTAATTGATACTACCCTAATTGACAAATCTGTGTCAAATCATGCGAAAAATGCAACTCCAAAACTTAACAGGCATGAAAAAAAGATTGCTGCAAAAAAACACGAAAAACCATGACACAACAAAAATTGGCTTTGACATCGTCCATTCATAGGCATTTCAAACTATCTTTTCAGCTTTATCAATGACTTTGAACAGTAAATTTACATAAATATCTCTATAAAACAATAAGTGAAAGCTAATTAATGTCTGAAATTGACATTGAAATGGAAAATTCTACTGGCCATCAGGTTGTAAGTTTTCCCTTTGAAACTGGTCCCATGAGTAAGGAAACATAGCAATTATCTTCTTTTTTAAATTACCATATTGTTTTCAAAAGCAGATGACTGCAGAGTGAGACTCACTAAAACAAATTTTCAATACAACAGGCCCTCCATAGATGCTCTAGAATGGTCAGTATTAAGTGCACTCCTAGATTTTCTTTTGCACTCCTGAACTTGTACTCCAGGGAGTGCATGCACTCCCAAAAAAAGATATGAGTGGGAACACTGATCCCAGGGATCACAAGTTTAACATGGGCTTATAGAGTGACTTAGAAAATTTTATTTAGTGATCAATGGAAATAACTCCTGATATAAGATATATAAGTTTGTTACTATTTACCTCCCTTGATTGTCAAACTGCACTATTACATGATTGGTGTTATGTATTTAAGTTTTTTGGGTAGAAAATGTTCAGTTTCTAGGGAAAGTTGTTTATTTTGATGCTAATAGCTATTCTCAGATGGGTGGAATATTTAATATAAAGTAAGGTTTTCTATCATTCAGTTTATTGTTCCAGCACTTTGCCTTTTATGCCATTTAGAAAATGGCCATGCATTTACTGACACCCTCTTTGCATTTGAAAAAGATATGACTGTTTTTAGCTCACCATGAGCACAAAGTGCTCAAGGTGAGCTATTGTGATTGCCCTATGTCCGTCGTCCGTCAACAATTTCTTTAAACATCTTCTTCTCCTAAACCACTGGGCCAATCTTGATGAAACTTGGCAGGGATGTACCTTGGGTGAAGCTCTACCAAAATTGTTCAAAGAATTGAATTCCACCCTTAACTCTGGTTGCCATGGCAACAAAAAGGAAAAAAATGCAAAATCTTTGAAAATCTTCTTCTCTGAAACTAGAAGTCGCAGAGCTTTGATATTTGGTATGTAGCATCTCCTAGTGGACCTCTACCAAGGTTGTTCATATGATGTCCCTGGGGTCAAAACTGGCCCCGTCCCGGGGGTCACAAGCTCAAGCATGGTAACAAAGAAGGAAAACTTTAAAAATCTTCTCTAAAACTTGAAGGCATAGAGCTTTGATATTTGGTATGTAGTATCTCCTAGTGGACCTCTACCAAGTTTGTTCATATGATGTCCCTGGGGTCAAAACTGGCCCCGCCCCGAGGGTCACAAGTTTGAACATAGGAACAAAGAAGGAAAATTTTAAAAACCTTCTCTAAAACTAGAAGGCATAGAGCTTTGATATTTGGCATGTAGCATCTCCTAGTGGACCTCTACAAAGTTTGTTCATACATGCCCTTGGGGTCAAAACTGGCCCTGCCCCGGCGGTCACAAGTTTGAACATAGGAACAAAGAGGGAAAACTTTAAAAATCATCTTCTCTGATACTAGAAGGCATAGGGCTTTGATATTTGGCAGGGAGCATCTCCTAGTAGACCTCTACCAAGTTTGTTCATATGATACTCTTGGGGTCAAAACTGGCCCAGCCCCGGGGGTCACAAAGTTGGAACATAGGAACAAAGAGGGAAAACTTTAAAAATCATCTTCCCTGAAAATGGAAGGTTTAGAGCTTTGATATTTGGCATGTAGCATCTCCTAGTGGACCTCTACCAAGTTTGTTCATATGATGCCCTTGGGGTCAAAACTGGCCCTGCCCCAGGGTTCTCAAGTTCGAACATATTGAACAAAGAGGGAAAACTTTAAAAATCATCTTCTCAGAAACTGGAAGGCATAGAGCTTTGATATTTGGCATGTAGCATCTCCTGGTAGACTTCTACCAAGGTTGTTCAAATGATGCCCCTGGGGTCAAAACTGGCTCTGCCCCTGGGATCACAAGTTTGAACATAGGAACAAAGAAGGAAAACTTTAAAAATCATCTTCTCTGAAACTGGAAGGCATAGAGCTTTGGCATTCGGTATGTAGCATCTTCTATTAGACCTCTACCAAGTTTGTTCATATGATGCCCCTGGGGTCAAAACTGGCCCTGCCCCGGGAGTCACAAGTTCGAACACAGGAACAAAGAAAGAAAACTTTAAAAATCTGCCTCTCTGAAACAGGAAGGCGTGGAGCTTTGATATTTGGTATGTAGCATCTCCTAGTGGACCTCTACCAAGTTTGTTCATATATTGCCCTTGGGGTCAAAACTGGCCCAGCCCTGGGGGTCACAAGTTCGAACATAGGAACAAACAAGGAAAACTTTAAAATTCTTCTTTGAAACTAAAAGGCGTAGAGCTTTGATATTTGGTATGTAGTGATTCTCTTCTAAGTTTGTTTGCCCATCTAAGCACAACGAGTTCATTGAGTTCAAAATTGGGTCATCTTGGATCATAAACTAGGTCACTAGGTCAAATTAAAGAAATACCTTGTTGGCACTCACGAGGCTACATTATGTGCTCAATTGCCTTGAAAATTGGTCAGAAAGTTTGTCTTTATAAAATCTCACGTAAGTCTGAATTTGGGTCAACTGGGGTCATAAACTAGGTCACTGGGTCAAATTAAAGAAATACCTTGTTTGCACTCTGGAGGCCACATTTATTGCTCAAATGACCTGATATTTGGCCATCATGGCCCTCTTGTTTTTTTTTTTTTAGCTCACCTGAGCACGAAGTGCTCATGGTGAGCTATTGTGATCGTGCTGTGTCCGTCGTCCGTCGTGCGGTGTGCGTTGTCCATCGTCCGTCGTCAACTTTTTACCTTGTGTACGCTCTAGAGGCCACATTTACAGTCCAATCCTCATGAAACTTGGTCAGAATGTTTGTCTCAATAAAATCTCGCACGAGTTCGAAATTGGGTCATGTGGGGTCAAAAACTAGGTCACTAGGTCAAATCTTAGAAAAACCTTGTGTACGCTCTAGAGGCCACATTTTCAGTCCAATCCTCATGAAACTTGGTCAGAATGTTTGTCTTGATGAAATCTCGGACGAGTTCGAAATTGGGTCATGTGGGGTCAAAAACTAGGTTACTAGGTCAAATCTTAGAAAAACCTTGTGTACGCTCTAGAGGCCACATTTTCAGTCCAATCCTCAGGAAACTTGGTCAGAATGTTTATCTTGATAAAATCTCAGATGAGTTCGAAATTGGGTCATGTCGAGTCAAAAACTAGGTCACTAGGTCAAATCTTAGAAAAACCTTGTGTATGCTCTAGATGCCACATTTTCAGTCAGATACTTGTGAAATTTGGTACGAATGTTTGTCTTGATAAAATCTCTGACAAGTTCGAAATTGGGTCATGTGGGGTCAAAAACTAGGTCACTAGGTCAAATCTTAGAAAAACCTTGTGCACGCTCTAGAGGCCACATTTTCGCTCCGATCCTCATGAAACTTGGTCAGAATGTTTGTCTTGATAAAATCTCGGACGAGTTCGAAATTGGGTCATGTGGGGTCAAAAACTAGGTCACTAGGTCAAATCTTAGAAAAACCTTGTGTACGCTCTAGATGCCACATTTTCAGTCAGATACCTGTGAAATTTGGTCTGAATGTTTGTCTTGATAAAATCTCGGACGAGTTCCAAATTGGGTCATGTGGGGTCAAAAACTAGGTCACTAGGTCAAATCTTAGAAAAACCTTGTGTGTGCTATAGAGGCCATATTTTCAGTCAGATACTTGTGAAATTTGGTCAGAATGTTTGTCTTGATAAAATCTCGAACAAGATTGAAATTGGGTCATGTGGGGTCAAAAACTAGGTCACTAGGTCAAATCTTAGAAAAGCCTTTTGTACAATATAGAGGCCACATTTTCAGTCCAATACTCTTGAAAAATGGTCAGAATGTTTGTCTTGATTATATCTTGAAATAGTACGAAAATGTGCCATGTTGGGTCAAAAACTAGGTCACCAGGTCAAATCTAAGAAAAATGTTGTGTATGCTCTAGAGGCCATATTTTCTGTCCAGTACTCTTGAAAGTTGGTCAGAATGTTTGCCTTGATAATATCTCTGACTAGTTTGAAAATGGGTCATGACGGGTGAAAAACTAGGTCACTAGGTCAAATCTTAGAAAAACCTTGTGTAAGCTCCAGAAGCCACATTTTCTGTCTAATACTCTTGAAAGTTGGTCAGAATGTTTGTCTCGATGATATCTTCGTAGCATTTGAAAATGGATCATGTGGGGTCAAAAACTAGGTCACCTGGTCAAATCTTAGAAAAACCATGTGTACACTGTTGTGGCTACGTTTTTTGTTCAATACTCTTTTAAAGTTGCTCAGAATGTTTGCCTTGGAAATAACTTGGATGAGTTTGAAAATAGGTCATGTTGGGTCAAAATCTAGGTCACTAGGTCAGATCTTAGAAAAACCTTGTGTACGCTGTAGAGGCCACATTTTCAGTCCAATACTCTTGAAGTTTGGCAAGAATGTTTGTCCTAATGATATCTTGGACCAGTTTGAAAATGTGTTATGTTGGCTGAAAAACTAGGTCACTAGGTGAAATCTTAGAAAAACCTAGTGTATGAATGACTCTCAGAAAGAAGCCTTTTGAAAACACTCTTTGAAAATGAGAAAATGCTGGTATCCAGCATTTTTTCCCTTTTTCACAATGTTTTCTACCCCTTTGCGAGACCAGTCCCATAGCTTGATCCGCATATTATTTGTTTTATGCAGAAGGTTCAGACTGATGAGTTTAAAATTTTATTGTTTGGTAATACATATATCTCACAAGACGTTGGAAATTGGTTGTGCTTGGTCAAAAGGCTCAGGTGAGCGACTCCAGGGCCATCATGGCCCTCTTGTTTAATTTTTAGCTCCACTGGCCGAAGGCCAGAAGGCTTATGTCATGGCCCGGTGTCCGTCGTGCGTGCGTGCTTGCGTGCGTGCCTCCGTCCGTCCGTGCGTTAACTTTTATTTCAAACATCTTCTTCTCTGAAACTACCCATCCAATTTTCATGAAACTTCACAGAAATGATCCTGCCATGGTCCTCTTCAGAATTTCTTGAAAGAATTTGATTCCTTCAAAAACTCCGGTTGCCATGGCAACAAAACTGAAAAATATTGGAAATCTTTAAAAATCTTCTTGTCTGAAACCATAAGGTATAGGGCTACCAAATTTGGCATGTAGCTTTATGTAGTAAACCTCTATCATGTTTCTTGAAATTATAGCCCTGGGGTCAAAATTGGCTCTGCCCCAGGGGTCACAAGTTTTACATAGGCTTATATAGAGAAAACTTTAAAAATCTTCCTGTACCTAGCCATAAGGCCTAGAGCTACCAAATTTTGCATTTAGCTTGATCTAGTTGGGGTCTACCAAAAGTGCCCAAATTATAGTCCTGGGGTCAATTTGGCCTCATGCTGGGGGGGGGGGGGGAAGGGGGGTTCACAAGATTTACATAGGCTTACATAGGGAAAACTTTTAAATCTTGGTGTACATAGCCATAAGGCTTAGGCTACCAAATTTTGCATAATTATAGCATTATCTAGTAGACAACTACAAAGAGGGCCCAAGTTACAGCCCTAGGATCAAGTTTGGCCCTGCACTAGGGGTCACAAGTTTTACATGGGTTTATGGAGTGAAAAGTTCAGAAACCGTCTTGTTACTAGCCATAAGGCCAAGAACTCCCAAATTTGGCATGTTATTCTTCTAATACACATATTCCCCATTTAGTCCAACTGTGTCCCTGGGGTCAAAGTTTTATAAGGGCTTATATAGTGAAGACTTCTCTTCATGGTTTATTAGCTCCACTGGCCGAAGGCCAGCGGGCTTATGTCATGGCCCGGTGTCCGTCGTGCGTCTGTGCATCCGTCCGTCCGTCCGTGCATTAACTTTTATTTCAAACATCATCTTCTCTGAAACTACCCATCCAATTTTCATGAAACTTCACAGAAATGATTCTGCCATGGTCCTCTTCAGAATTTCTTGAAAGAATTTGATTCCTTCAAAGACTCTGGTTGCCATGGCAACAGAACTGAAAAATATTGGAAATCTTTAAAAATCTTCTTGTCTGAAACCATAAGGTATAGGGCTACCAAATTTGGCATGTAGCTTTATGTAGTAGACCTCTATCAAGTTTCTTCAAATTATAGCCCTGGGGTCAAAATTGGCACTGCCCCAGGGGTCACAAGTTTTACATAGGCTTATATAGAGAAAACTTTAAAAATCTTCCTGTACCTAGCCATAAGGCCTAGAGCTACCAAATTTTGCATGTAGCTATATCTAGTTGGCCTCTACCAAGCAGGCCAAAATTTTAGCCCTGGGGTCAAAATTGGCCCCACCGCAGGGGTCACAAGTTTTACATGGGCTTTCATAGTGACAACTTAAGAAATCTTCCTGTTTTGATTTTTTTTTTTTTTTTTTTGGAAATTAGCCTTGCATCAGGGGTCTTATGTTTTACAGAGGCTTCATATGGACAAAACTTGAAAATCACCTTATTTATAACCATACAGCATAGACTTGTATTATTTTGGCATGTGGCTTTATCTTGTGGACCTCTACCAGGGTTCAAGTAATTATAGCTCTGGGATCAAAAATGGCTTTGCCCTGCAGGTCTCAACTTTCACATGTGCTTTTACAGAGAAAACTTTGTAAGTCTTCATTTTGAAACCATTTGGCTTAGAATTGAAATGCTTAGTATTTATGGTTTATATTTATAAGCCAGTGGAGCAATACAGGGCCATCATGGCTCTCTTGTTTTTTTGAACTGAGAGATGGATACCAAACAATCCCAAGTTTTAATGGCCTTAGGTAAGAAAGAATTTGAAAACATGGTAAAAAGAGGAAATGCTGGTGACCAGCATTTTCTCCTTTTCCAACAATTTTTAGCTCCACTGGCTGAAGGCCAGCGGGCTTATGTCATGGCCTGGTATCCGTCGTGCGTGCGTGCGTGCGTCTGTCCGTGCCAGGGGTCACAAGTTTTACATAGGCTTATATAGAGAAAACTTTAAAAATCTTCTTGTCTGAAACCATAAGGCATAGGGCTACCAAATTTGGCATGTAGCTTTATGTAGTAAACCTCTATCATGTTTCTTGAAATTATAGCCCTGGGGTCAAAATTGGCTCTGCCCCAGGGGTCACAAGTTTTACATAGGCTTATATAGAGAAAACTTTAAAAATCTTCCTGTACCTAGCCATAAGGCCTAGAGCTACCAAATTTTGCATTTAGCTTGATCTAGTTGGGGTCTACCAAAAGTGCCCAAATTATAGTCCTGGGGTCAATTTGGCCTCATGCTGGGGGGGGAGGGGGGTTCACAAGATTTACATAGGCTTACATAGGGAAAACTTTTAAATCTTGGTGTACATAGCCATAAGGCTTAGGCTACCAAATTTTGCATAATTATAGCATTATCTAGTAGACAACTACAAAGAGGGCCCAAGTTACAGCCCTAGGATCAAGTTTGGCCCTGCACTAGGGGTCACAAGTTTTACATGGGTTTATGGAGTGAAAAGTTCAGAAACCGTCTTGTTACTAGCCATAAGGCCAAGAACTCCCAAATTTGGCATGTTATTCTTCTAATACACATATTCCCCATTTAGTCCAACTGTGTCCCTGGGGTCAAAGTTTTATAAGGGCTTATATAGTGAAGACTTCTCTTCATGGTTTATTAGCTCCACTGGCCGAAGGCCAGCGGGCTTATGTCATGGCCCGGTGTCTGTCGTGCATCTGTGCGTCCGTCCGTCCGTGCATTAACTTTTATTTCAAACATCTTCTCTGAAACTACCCATCCAATTTTCATGAAACTTCACAGAAATGATTCTGCCATGGTCCTCTTCAGAATTTCTTGAAAGAATTTGATTCCTTCAAAAACTCTGGTTACCATGGCAACAAAACTGAAAAATATTGGAAATCTTTAAAAATCTTCTTGTCTGAAACCATAAGGTATAGGGCTACCAAATTTGGCATGTAGCTTTATGTAGTAGACCTCTATCAAGTTTCTTCAAATTATAGCCCTGGGGTCAAAATTGGCACTGCCCCAGGGGTCACAAGTTTTACATAGGCTTATATAGAGAAAACTTTAAAAATCTTCCTGTACCTAGCCATAAGGCCTAGAGCTACCAAATTTTGCATGTAGCTATATCTAGTTGGCCTCTACCAAGCAGGCCAAAATTTTAGCCCTGGGGTCAAAATTGGCCCCACCGCAGGGGTCACAAGTTTTACATGGGCTTACATAGTGACAACTTAAGAAATCTTCCTGTTTTGATTTTTTTTTTTTTTTTTTGAAATTAGCCTTGCATCAGGGGTCTTATGTTTTACAGAGGCTTCATATGGACAAAACTTGAAAATCACCTTATTTATAACCATACAGCATAGACTTGTATTATTTTGGCATGTGGCTTTATCTTGTGGACCTCTACCAGGGTTCAAGTAATTATAGCTCTGGGATCAAAAATGGCTTTGCCCTGCGGGTCTCAACTTTCACATGTGCTTTTACAGAGAAAACTTTGTAAGTCTTCATTTTGAAACCATTTGGCTTAGAATTGAAATGCTTAGTATTTATGGTTTATATTTATAAGCCAGTGGAGCAATACAGGGCCATCATGGCCCTCTTGTTTTTTTGAACTGAGAGATGGATACCAAACAATCCCAAGTTTTAATGGCCTTAGGTAAGAAAGAATTTGAAAACATGGTAAAAAGAGGAAATGCTGGTGACCAGCATTTTCTCCTTTTCCAACAATTTTTATGTCATGGCCTGGTGTCCGTTGTGCGTGCGTGCGTGCGTCTGTCTGTGCCAGGGGTCACAAGTTTTACATAGGCTTATATAGAGAAAACTTTAAAAATCTTCTTGTCTGAAACCATAAGGCATAGGGCTACCAAATTTGGCATGTAGCTTTATGTAGTAAACCTCTATCATGTTTCTTGAAATTATAGCCCTGGGGTCAAAATTGGCTCTGCCCCAGGGGTCACAAGTTTTACATAGGCTTATATAGAGAAAACTTTAAAAATCTTCCTGTACCTAGCCATAAGGCCTAGAGCTACCAAATTTTGCATTTAGCTTGATCTAGTTGGGGTTTACCAAAAATGCCCAAATTATAGTCCTGGGGTCAATTTGGCCTCATGCTGAGGGGGGAGGGGGGTTCACAAGATTTACATAGGCTTACATAGGGAAAACTTTTAAATCTTGGTGTACATAGCCATAAGGCTTAGGCTACCAAATTTTGCATAATTATAGCATTATCTAGTGGACAACTACAAAGAGGGCCCAAGTTACAGCCCTGGGATCAAGTTTGGCCCTGCACCAGGGGTCACAAGTTTTACATGGGTTTATGGAGTGAAAAGTTCAGAAACCGTCTTGTTACTAGCCATAAGGCCAAGAACTCCCAAATTTGGCATGTTATTCTTCTAATACACATATTCCCCATTTAGTCCGACTGTGTCCCTGGGGTCAAAGTTTTATAAGGGCTTATATAGTGAAGACTTCTCTTCATGGTTTATATTTATAAACCAGTGGAGCGATACAGGGCCATCATGGCCCTCTTGCTTTTTTTTTTGCCGGGGGGGGGGGGGGGGTCTTTTTGTTTTTTTTAATGTAAGTTTATTGCTATGTAGACTTTTTATGCTGTTTGTCCTTGTTAGTGCTAGTTAAGTGCTTGAAACATTTATTGTACTCTTAACGAAACAACAAATTTTTTGACTGGATGAAATTAAAATTAAAAGCCATTGCAGACAACCAAGTAAATGTAGCTTAAATGATTATTTCTGTCTTTAATAGGGTAGGAAACATTGTAGGAAAAGGAGAAAATGCTGTTTGACAACATTTTCTCTTTTTTCCAACAATGTTTTCAAAATCGTCCCTTTCAGGGTCATTGAAACTTTGGTTTGTGTGGTAAAGGGTTAAAAGCAAGCGATACAGGCCTTCTTGTTACAGAGAAAACTTTATCAGGCTCCTTGTTTGAAACCTTTTGGCCTAGAATTGACCTTTCTGCAAACGTGAGTTTGGCACGCCCACCTTAGTTACACGGTATTTTGGTCACTAAGTCCGACAAACAAACCAGAAAATGGCCCCCACTACATAGAGTAAGACAGTTTATTTCTTTTTCATTCTAGCTTATGTTTCGCTCTAATTGAAGCACCTAAAGTTTTTTTTCCCTAACTTTCTTATCAATTCGAACCAATGGGCAACGTAACAAGAAAAAATACTTTGAATAATGTCATAAAAATCGAGAAGAAAAATAGCCCAAATATGTTTGTAAAATTTCCGTATTCGGTCTCAGCATTAAAAATAAAAAAAACATTGTGAGTAGATTGCTGTCGGCAACATCAATAAATAGTAATAGGGGAAAGGGGCATAAGTTTTTAAGCCATTTTGTCAGTATATATAATATTTCAGTTTGACAGTTTAACAATGTAAGAAAAGGTTTTCAAATTTGAAATTGGGTCACAAAGTATGTCACTGGGCCAGTTCTTAGAAAAACATAGTGTACACTCTAGAGGCTAGATTTTCAGCCTGATGCTTATGAAACTTGGTCAGAATGTTTGTGTTCATGATACCTTGGACTAGTTTGAAATTGGATCACATCGGGTCAAAAGTATGTCACTGGGCCAAATCTTAGAAAAACCTTGTCTGCGCTCTAGAGGTCATATTTTTAGCCTGATACTAATGAAACTTGGTCAGAATGTTTGTCTTGATGATATCTTGGACAAATTGGAAATTGGGTCATGTTGGGTCAAAAAGTAGGTCATGTACACTCATCTGTTTTACAGAATGACAGTCATTTCGACACCTGTTCATTTCGACACCCGGTCATTTCGACACTTTTTGGTCATTTCGACCCCCAGTGAAATTTTTCTTGCAAAATTTGGCCAATTCGACACTCGATTTTTTTTCCAAGCATTATTGATACTTGACTTCCTATAATTAAATTACTCTAATCGTTTACATTGTAATTTTGTTTTAAGTGCGTGTTAAGTATGTGTTTTTGTTCCATATGAAGATTTAAATAATGGGCATAATTAATCGGCCACGTCGATACTGATAGCAGGTGTCGAAATGACCAATGTCTTGCTTTTATCACCTGATTTCCTAGACAATTAAAATAACTTGTTTTTATCAATGTTCTGCTTTTGTATTGATCAGTTACTTCGCGCCTTGCGAAGCTTATTTTAGACGGCGAAATTCGACATGTGGAACAATGTAGAGTCAAGATAGGACCGAAGTTTTAAGCAGTTTGATCTCACCTCACACTGCTTGCAAAATATGGTTGTAAAAACAGAAATAGGGAGCCATTTTTATTGAATCAAATCTTCTGACAATGAAGAAAATCATATGGCTGCTTTTGCAGATTGTGCAGAATCTATATCGATGGCACCTTTATGTAGTCAGTTCCCAACTCGCATCTATCGTATCTAAGAGTTTATCATGTCTCCTTTAACGATTATGATATCAATCAAGCAGGTGACATTATGATATTTGCATTGTTTTGCACGGTGTGTGACTGCTTGTTTTCACCCTTGGCCAGATCTATTGATGACACGAACAACTACCCTTGTTGATAATTTTATTAATGACTTTCGGCACTGTTGATGGTGCAATTCAGTAAAAATCACAGGTAAGCACGAAAGAACAATTGGCTGAAAAGAAAAGAAGTGGTACAGCCAATAGCATACACGGCCAAAAAAGTGCTGGACCGTCAACGACGGCCTTGCCCATTGTCTCCTCCAGACCACTACCTTTACAAACTCCTGTTTATTTACGAAACGTCAATAGTAAACAAACACAAAACAACTACAACAAATTTAATGTTACTTTTTTTTTTATCTTTTAAGCTTTTACCACACAGTCCTGAGTTCTAACGACCCAGAGTAAGAAGCCTTTTGAAAACGTGGGAAAGGAGAAATGCTGGTAACCAGCATTTTTTCCTCATCCCACAATGTTTTCTACCATATCAAATTCCACACTTAAAGTGTCGCCTGCAAATGCTTTCAATTTGGGCAAGTATCAAATTTTGTCATATGGTAAAGGTTTCACAATCAATTACATGAAAGACATTTCGTTAACAAACTATTGACTATAACATTCAAATTAAAGCAAAACAGCAATGAGGGGTATTACTTGTGAAAAACAATCAACACATTCAGTTTCATCAAACAAAACAATTAATCCAACTTAACCACATAGCTGTTTCATAATTATCATTTATGAAAGCAGCATATTAATTCATGAAAAAGAAGATACATAATTACCGATGTTGGATTATTACTAACAAATAACACATTATCTGTCATCTGCTTTTAACAACCTCCCCCGTATAGAATTCCACCAATGTATCAATCAAGATAGTTGCCCATGTGCGATAGAATAACAAAAGTAGTGAATACAAAAATCGGAAAAGAGGCAACTTTCGCTATAGTATATTTTAAGCAAAAATACGCCAGAATTTTGAAATCGGTACATCTTACAACATACTGCGCAAAAAATGACCTTTTTTCCAATTTTCGGGGAGAGAGGAATCAACGGGTGTCGAAACAACCATTTTTTGCAAAAAAATTTCAGTTGGGTGTCGAAATTAGGTGTCGAAAAGACCAAATAGTGTCAAATTGACTGGGTGTCAAAATGACCGGGTGTCGAAATGACTGGATACCGTTTTACATTATGTACACCAGGATAGCTTCACCTTTATCAACCAAAGATGACTTTACTCAGGTGAGTGCTGTAGGGCCAATGGCCCTCTTGTTGATCTTATGTTTGAAGCTTGTGGATGATGCTGCCATAGGGCAATGGTCAACATTTATTTGGCAAATTGGCATGTTTTTGGAATTAACCCTTTGCCACACATGCCTGATATTTAATGACCTTGAGGAAGAGGGCTTTTGAAAACATTGTTGGAAAAGGAGAAAATGCAAATTACCAGTATTTTAAGCTTTTTCCACAATGGTTGTAGAAGGTTTCTTCTCCAGGGTCATTAAAACCCGAGGTTGTTTGGTAAAGGGTTAAACCCATTTCTTTGTACATGATGAATTGGTTGATGTACTAACAGGAGGAGAGTGGTATATCACTGAACACAGTAGATTCTGTGGATGGCTTTGTCAGCGACATCACTAGTGGACATTGGGACACGGTCCTCCAGGCCATACAGACCTTGAAACTGCCCGACCAGAAACTGATTGACCTCTATGAACAGGTAAGATCGATAGACTTAATGGTGTTTTGTCCTTTTTTTAACACTAATTGTTGTTTCATTTATATCATAGAAACAGATTAACTATTCATGTATGTCCTGGGGTTCACCAGCACTAGGCCAGGGCCCTGAAGCATCCTGCCAAAGGACACACTTGCAAAAAAAAAACATTGTCTAACGTGAGGATCTAACCAGGGGCCTCTAGGTTGTGAATCCAACACCTTTGCTACTGAGCCATGATATGAGGGCCAATTTTTATGTTATAGAATATATATAGAATTACATGGTTTTTATCCCCCACCAAAGGGGAAGGGGTATAGTTTTTGCATTGTCCATCTGTCTGTCCATTCATTCGTCCAACTGTCAATCTGGACAGATAATTATATTCTTAAGTCCTTGACGAAAATTAATGAAACTTCATACATGTGTTCCTTATGATAGTGTGTGTGTGTGTGTGTGTGTGTGTGTGTTTGTTTGTGTGTGTGTGAATGCTGTGTCATGGAAAAAGGGAGCTTTTTTCGGCTGGGGCATATCATTGTAATGAAATAGCTTGTTTACATAGGCCTAGCAGGGTTCCCATTCATGTACATATGTGCATAATTCACACATTAAATTGAGTAATCACGCACAAAAATATGAAGTGAAACATGCATGCACGCACAGGTTTCAGGGCTCTCGCTGTCAATTGCCATTGGAAAGATTGGTTTGACATCGTCAGATCATAGGCATTTCAAACTATCTATTCAGCTTGTACAATGACATTGAATAGTGACTTTACATCAATCTATCTATAAAACAATGAGTGAAAGCTAGTTTGTGTCAGAAATTGACAGTGATCTGGAAAATTTAACTAGCCATTAGGTTGAAAGTTGCCCCTCTGAACCTGGTCCCGTGAATAAGGAAATGTTACAAGCAACTTCTCTTTTAAATTACCTATATTGTTTTCAAGAGCAGATGACTGCAGATTGAGATTCATCGAAACAAATTTTCAATTCACTAGACCCTTACTTCCCTCCATAGAAGCTCTAAAATTGTCATAATTATTAAGTGCACACCTAGAATTTCTAGGATTTATGTCATAGCCCTGTGTTCGATGGGCGTGCGTGCGTGCGTCTACCTTTATTTCAAACGTCTTCTTCTCTAAAACTGCCCATCCAATTTTGAGCACAGAAACGATCCTGCCACGGTCCTCTTCAGAATTTGTTGAAAGAATTTGATTCCTTAAAAAACTCTGGTTGCCTTTGCAACAAAACAAAAATATATTGAAAATCTCCAAAAATATTCTTGTCCAAAACCATAAGGCCTAGGGCTACCAAATTTGGCATTTAGCTTCATCTAATGGACAAATTTAACCTTTTGTCCCTTTAGTCCTATCTAGTCCCTTCAAATTATAGCCCTTGGGTCAGAATTGGCCCTGCCCCAGTGGTCGCAAGTTTTAAATGGGCTCAAATAGGGAAAACTTTAAAAATCTTCTTGTGCAAAACCATATGGCCTAGGGCTACTAAATTTGTCATGTAGCTTCATCTAATGAGCCTCTACATAGTTTCTTCAAATTCTAATCCTGGGATCAAAATTGGCCCCGCCCCTGGGATCAAAAGTTTGACATTGGCTCATATAATAAATTTCAAAAATCTTCTGGTTCTAATTCATAAGGCCTAGTGCAACCAAATTTAGCATGTCAGCTTCGTCTAATGGGCCTGTCCCAAGTTTGTTCAAATTATAGCCTTGGGGTCAAATTTGGCCCTGCCCTGGTAGTCACATTTTTTACATGGGCTTACATAGTGAAAATTTTAAAAATCTTCCCACTCCTAACCAAAAGACCTAGGGCTGCAAAATTTTGCATGTGGGCCATGCTCTGTGAAAAGGGGGCTTAATGACATTGAGGCAACTTCGAGAAAATTACGTTTAAAGTGACGTCGTTGTTTTTGTTCTTTACATGTGGTTTTCAGGAATGCGCTTCATTTTAACATTTTATCGCTTGTTTTGACGAGGCTCTACATCCATTTTACAGTACAAGCAAGGGAACTATCATACTAATGTGTTTTTTAATCCTTGATTTTCAATCAGACATGGACAGTGTAGTTGAGGTTAGTAAATTGGTTGGTATATTCTTAATCTGCTGCATATCCGCCGTTAAAATTATTGAAAGGCTTTTCAACTTGATCTACATTAAATAAAAATAAAATGAACAAATGCTGTAATTTCAAACTGACAACAAAAAAACGTCAGAGATTTACAGCAAAAACAAAAGCATGAAGGAAGGAATGATGATTGGTGATTGAGCAGGGTGTAAAAAAATGAAAAAGGAAATATGAACTATATACATACATTGTATGTATGTATTTATGTCCGTGGCCATACAATGTCAAGAGGGAGGAACGAAGGATCGAACACAACTTTGATTGAAACTCAGCAGAATCTCCCACTATTATCAATGTAAACATGAACTACATTAAAGATCTTTTCATTTTCTGCAAGGGAGAGGCTATTGTCACCAAAAAGGACAGTTCCATTATTAAAAGCAGATATTTCGCTAATACATTGCCTGAATGCTGTCCCGATATTACGATAATATCAGCTATCAAAGAAGCAGTGTTTGTTAGATTCTATTTCCCCGCAGCAACAAAGAGGAGTTTCTACAATATTTCTCCAAAAGAGGTGTTGTTTTAAATCATTACAGTTATTTCTAAGATGAGCATGCATAACCTGCAGTTTTCTGTCCCCATAAAAAAGGGTTGTAAGGAATTGGTCTATCTTATCTATATTCAGCATACATTGAAAAGATGAGAGAGAGAGAGAGAGAGAGAGAGAGACTGTTTCTCTTGTAGCTTGCGGCAAAGAGTTCCATGCATTTACAACTGATGGTAGAAAAGATTTCATGTAAAGGTTAGTTCTACTAACGATATTTGCCAAATCGTTTTAATTAATGTTATATTACTTCCAGTAGTGGTACAAGAGAGCAAAAGTAGTGTGGATCTAGACAATTTATCAGATTGAAAGGAAAAAAAGAGTTTATAGTTGTCCCTTCGCTCTCATAGTGTCTCCCTGCCCAATTCTCTAGTAAGGTCTGCAGTTGACACAAGTTTAGTACATCCTGTCACAATCCTGGCTGCCTCATTGTGAATCTTGTCAAATTCTTACTTTTGGTGTTCATGCATGTTATCCCAAAAGATGTTTCCATAATGGGTCAGTATGCCTTTCAAGCCACCAACTGCTTTCCCAGAAAACCATTGCCGAAACAGTGGTCAGCGGTGAGGGAGGAATGAATCCTGTCACAATGACTATCATCAGTTCTTGAAAAGAAATTTGCCGAGCTGGGAATTCGAACCAGAGACCACCTTGGGCTAGAGTTTAATGCAGATTTCATCGTCTTTGGTCACAGCGATCACCATAACCATGTTTTTCTTGCTTACTCACACTAGAATTCGCACGGCATTCTTACAACCATTTACTTCTTTGTCACTTACATTAGACATGAGAGGTGAATGAAAATCACAATAGTAGGAAGCATAGTGCAGATGTAACGATTTTAATGATTCTATATTGCATATTTATTAATTATTTGATCAAAAACCTGACAAATTAACAGAAAGACCCGGCCAGGTGAGCTCAGTGGATGGCTAAAGCTATAGCTGACACATGATTTGGAGGTCAGGAGTTCAAAACTCAGTCTGGGTGAACTTCTTTCCGGCAATTTTACTATGCTTCTCACCTTTGATGGATGTGAGGGAGCAGACTGATTTTAGATCTACACTGTCCTATATGGTGAAACTTTATCGGCTAGAAAAACCTATAAAATTGCTATATTTGGGTGGTAACAGTGGCGGGGAAGTTCCATTTATTATTCATTTAGTAGTTTAACCCTTTACCACACAATCCCAAGTTTTAACAACCCTGAGAAGGAGGTCTTTTGAAAACATTGTGGGAAAAGGAGAAAATGCTGGTAACCAGCATTTTCTCCTTTTCCCACAATGTTTTTTACCCTATCATATACAAAAATCACCATTTTCACCACATTTCATTTGTCATCTGCAAAAATGCTTTCAATTTGGTCCAGTCCAAAATTTTTTTGTTTGGTAACGAGTTAAGTGTTGATACAACATCAAAATAGGTGCATTTCTAATGCACATTCTTTAACAAATTTGCATGAAACCTTTTAGTGTCTATTCTAGGGTGCATGATTGCTGGATTCACGCTAATTTTTTTCATATCCCACATAAATTCAAGCCCAATGCGTGACAGTCCCACAAAAAAAATAATGACAAAGTCCCAAAACAAAGAATTTACTCTTGTCTTGCCGAAAATACCGCTGTTTTGAATAAGATGGCATCATTGCAGAAGCTGTTCTGCAACATATTATGTCCAGTAGAGTAACCTTCCTTGACAGGAAGTGGGTCAAAACGGCCCAATCCTAAAACGAACTTAATTGCAATGAATTTTATTAGAAATAATTTTATAGCTGTCTTACCTATTTTTGAAAAATGAATTTAATTTCTAGAGAAGGATACTCCAGAAACATCTGTTTTTGAAAAATGAATTTAATTTCTAGAGAAGGATACTCCAGAAACATCTGTTTTTGAAAAATGATTTTAATTTCTAGAGAAGGATACTCCAGAAACATCTGTTTTTGAAAAATGATTTTAATTTCTAGAGAAGGATACTCCAGAAACATCTGTTTTTGAAAAATGATTTTAATTTCTAGAGAAGGATACTCCAGAAACTGTCTTTTTACATATAAACAGGTCAGTAAGTCTACTGTATAGTCTTGGACAGGAATAAATGTCTGTCTTATGAGCTACATGTTGTCTATCTGTGCGAAAATTGTTCCGCCTATTTTTTGAAAATCCCCCCTAATTATACCCCCGCAAACGAAGTTTGTAGGGGGTATACTGGAATCAGCCTGTCGGTCGGTCGGTCGGTCATGCTGTCGGTCATGCGGTCGGTCGGGCGGTCGGTCTGTCCGCAAAATCTTGTCCGGACAACTCCTCCTACAGTTTCTGTCTGATTCACGTTAAACTTGGCAGAAGTGTTCATTAGGAGCTGTAGATGTGCAAGACACACATTTTGTAAAAATTCCATCAAGAATTACTGAGTTATTGCCCCTGATTTGACTTAAAAATGCTTGTCCGGACAACTCCTCCTACAGTTTCTGTCTGATTCACTTTAAACTTGGCAGAAGTGTTCATTAGGAGCTGTAGATGTGCAAGACACACATTTTGTAAAAATTCCATCAAGAATTACTGAGTTATTGCCCCTGATTTGACTTAAAAATGCTTGTCCGGACAACTCCTCCTACAGTTTCTGTCTTATTCACTTTAAACTTGGCATAAGTGTTCATTAGGAGCTGTAGATGTGCAAGACACACATTTTGTAAAAATTCCATCAAGAATTACTGAGTTGCCAAATTAATTACCCCTGAATTTACTCAAAACTTCTTGTCCAGAGAACTATTCCTTCAGTTTAAGTCTTATTCACTTGATATTTGTCATGATATTCACCAGGAGCAGTAGATGTGCAAGGCACAAATTTCATGAGTGTTGGCCTAATGATTACGGAGTTATTGCCCCTAAATTGACATTGCAGAGTTATTGCCCCTGTGACATGAAATATAGGGGCGGGGGTATTTATCACCTTTAGTGATAGTTATTCTAGTTTTTAGATGGAAGGGGGGAAATCCCTGCTTATTTTCAGTTTCTAGAATAGACACTGAACCTTTTATGCAAAATTACATCTAAAATTACATGTTCTATGTTGTACAACGTAATTTTTAGCAACTGATTTGGGCAAAAAGTGACTACGCTAAACAGAGTAAAAAACATCATCAACGTTTGTCAAAAAACTGACATTCTCTTTCTTTATTGGGTATGCTTACAATTCTGTCAGTATCTCCTCTTTTTGATAAGTTAGCAACATTTTGTTTTCAGATTCTGAAAAAAAATGAATGTACCTAAAGAAAGTCCAAACAGGTGAAATTGGAATATTTTCTCATTAAGCCCCCTTTTCACCCCATCCATCCACACACACACACACACACACATATATATATATATCTCTCTCTCTCTCTCCCCCCAATAGACCTCTACCAAGATAGTGCAAATTATGGCCCTGGGGTCTAAATTGGCCCCACCTCTCAATCACAAGTTTTACGTAGGCTTGTATAGTGAAAACTTTCAAGATCTTCTTGTTCCTTATCTTGAGATAGAGCTGTAATATTTTGTGAGTGTTGTCATCTAACAGGCCTCTTCTAAAGTTGTTCAAATTAAAGCCCAGGTATCAAAATTGGCCCCACCCCATGGGTCATAAATTCAACATTCTGGCCTAGAATTCTAATGTTTGGTTTGTATGGTTTGTACTTATTAGCCAGTGGAGCAATACAGGGCCATCATGGCCCTCTTGTCTAACTTAAGTTGAGTTCTGATTTTAGGCGCAATCCATTAATGTTAAAAGACTTGAGTAACATTCTCAATTTCTTGGTTGACACAGTGCTTCAGACTTGACAAAATAATGGACTTAAGTCTGATAACTGAGTTAAGTCCTTCTGTTTTGCTGAGTTGAGTTTGAAAGGGTATGTCAACTCAGAGTTTGAGAACATTACTAAAGTCTTTTAATGCTTGATGGCTATTTGATAAATTCGTGGAATTTTGTTGTTGAAACAACATTTCTTGATATTTCAAGCTAAAAATTTGCCTATAATGGGATGAGCATGTCATGAACTTGATACAGAAATATCACAGTTTTAAAACATTTTAAATGCAAAATATGTGTAACCAAAGTAACCCATGTAATGTGCATTGTCGGGCTCAAATTTTCTCCCGATTCGAAACATGTAATTTTGTGTAAAATGAACATTCAGAAATGTATAAAAATACTGCCAATTGTGCAAATGGTCCAACAGCATCATAACTGCATTTCTGTAATATATCATCACTGTGGCACTTTCGGTTACTGCAATAACATAGCTTTGGTCTCGTCAGTGCTAGGTAATTTTTGATGCAATGATGTCTTCATTGGATGTTGAATTATGCACATTAATAAAGTTTTGTGTTGGACACGGCAAAAAAACCAAAACAGATCATAGAATTGAGTTAGGAGTCAACATTTTCAAGTCCCTGTAGTATTTTAATAATGTATAAGTAGCATGAGCGGTTCAGGAATGATTTAGAACATCCTTAAAGATAATCCTTGTGAAGGACAGCCGATTAGCGTAACAGCGTCAATTTCGGCTACTGTGTGTGACAAGGTGTATAACGATCGGCAGGTTACAGTGTGTGTCATATCAGACGACTTAGGTGTGTGTTGTTCCACAGTACAAGTTTTTCCTTACACAGGACCTAGAAATGTCTAAATTGAGTGAGCGCTGGTTGTTCGAGGGGATTATTTAGATAAAGGTATGCCAATCTCTTGACTTGTAATGACGTTGATGTTACTATTTTTACATCCGGAGCCTGGCAATGTACATTTACATGTGTTTTGTAATACTCTGTTGAAAATGTATTTCTATGTGAATTTGTATGAAATTTGGAGGATGTTTCGGGTATAGAATGTTTGATACGTATGTTAAAAATGATCTGAATTGATTGCATGGTTTTATTATACCCCCGCAAACGAAGTTTGTGGGGGGTATACTGGAATCAGCCTGTCGGTCGGTCGGTCGGTCGGTCATGCGGTCGGTCGGGCGGTTGGTCTGTCCGCAAAATCTTGTCCAGTCAACTCTTCCTACAGTTTCAATCCAATTCCCTTGTTACTTGGCAAAAGTGTTCATTAGGAGCTGTAGATGTGCAAGACACACATTTTGTAAAAATTCCATCAAGAATTACTGAGTTATTGCCCCTGATTTGACTTAAAAATGCTTGTCTGGACAACTCCTTCTACAGTTTCCGTCTGATTCACTTTAAACTTGGCAGAAGTGTTCATTAGGAGCTGTAGATGTGCAAGACACACATTTTGTAAAAATTCCATCAAGAATTACTGAGTTATTGCCCCTGATTTGACTTAAAAATGCTTGTCCGGACAACTCCTCCTACAGTTTCTGTCTGATTCTATTTAAACTTGGCATAAGTGTTCATCAGGAGTTGTAGATGTGCAAGACGCAACTTTCGTGAAAATTCTATGAAGAATTACTGAGTTATTGCCCCTGATTCACATTTAAAATGCTTGTCCGGACAACTCCTCCTACAATTTCAGTCCGATTCGCTTTATACTTGGCAGAAGTGTCCATTTGGAGTTGTAGATGTGCAAGATGCAAATTTTGTGAAAATTCCATCAAGAATTACTGAGTTACTGCCCCTGATTTGACTTAAAAATGCTTGTCCGGACAACTCCTCCTACAGTTTCTGTCTGATTCACCTTAAACTTGGCAGAAGTGTTCATTAGGAGCTGTAGATGTGCAAGACACACATTTTGTAAAAATTCCATCAAGAATTACTGAGTTATTGCCCCTGATTTGACTTAAAAATGCTTGTCTGGACAACTCCTCCTACAGTTTCTGTCTGATTCACTTTAAACTTGGCAGAAGTGTTCATTAGGAGCTGTAGATGTGCAAGACACACATTTTGTAAAAATTCCATCAAGAATTACTGAGTTATTGCCCCTGATTTGACTTAAAAATGCTTGTCCGGACAACTCCTCCTACAGTTTCTGTCTGATTCACTTTAAACTTGGCATAAGTGTTCATTAGGAGTTGTAGATGTGCAAGACGCAACTTTCGTGAAA
This sequence comes from Tridacna gigas, assembly GCA_945859785.2. Lineage (NCBI taxonomy): Eukaryota > Metazoa > Mollusca > Bivalvia > Cardiida > Cardiidae > Tridacna > Tridacna gigas. The sequence continues at coordinate 60,902,777 of OX244028.2, forward strand.
ATTCTATGAAGAATTAAGGAGTTATTGCCCCTGATTCACATTTAAAATGGTTGTCCGGACAACTCCTCCTACAATTTCAGTCCGATTCGCTTTATACTTGGCAGAAGTGTCCATTTGGAGTTGTAGATGTGCAAGACACACATTTTGTCAAAATTCCATCAAGAATTACTGAGTTATTGCCCCTGATTTGACTGAAAAATGCTTGTCCGGACAACTCCTCCTACAGTGTCTGTCTGATTCACTTTAAGGAGGTCTTTTCTGTCATATGTATAGTTGGCCAACATTATGCGAAAAGGCACCTTTGGACATTTGCAACAAGCGTGGATCCAGACCAGCCGCTGTGTCTCAGACAAATTTTCAGATCATGGTCTACACTTTTTTACACTCATTTAGTTTTGTGTCCAATTAAATTGATACTTTGCATAAATATTCACCAGGAGCAGTAGAGGTTCAAGATGCATTTTTCTCAAATGTTTGCCAAATTAATTACCCCTGAATTTACTCAAAACTTCTTGTCCAGAGAACTATTCCTTCAGTTTAAGTCTTATTCACTTGATATTTGTCATGATATTCACCAGGAGCAGTAGATGTGCAAAGCACAAATTTCATGAGTGTTGGCCTAATGATTACGGAGTTATTGCCCCAAAATTGACATTGCAGAGTTATTGCCCCTGTGACATGAAATATAGGGGCGGGGGTATTTATCACCTTTAGTGATAGTTATTCTAGTTTTTACAACAAAATTCCACGAATTTATCGAACAGTCCTCGTAAGTGAAATGCGTCCCAAAGAATAAACTCAACTAAAATCAGAAAATGAGTCCCTTAGCAGATTTGAGCAAAATAAGACTTATTTTTTTTTTGTGAAACTGGGCTCAGAATCTCATCAAGTCATGTGTCCCTCTGAGGCTCCCAAATTGTTGCTTACCTTAGGATAAGAGAATTCTCGTAGTGTAAACCCCTGCTGTAGGACATTGTATTATTTCACTGATATATTCTCAGATTGTTTTAGAGCTGATAGAACTGCGAGAGCTTGGTGCTGCACGATCCTTGTTAAGACAGACAGATCCCATGATCATGTTAAAGCACAACCAGCCCGACCGATACATACACTTGGAAAACATGCTGGCCAGGTCATACTTTGATCCCAGAGAGGTAGGATTTGCCTTACTTTTTCAGTCTACCGCAAAAGATTATTCAGAGAGGGGACTATTGTCCCATAAACTTGCAGAATTAGTGGACATTTTCAAAATTAGTGTGACAAATGCACACAAAACTAATTATCTAATGAGCTATGCTGTTTGAAAAGAAGGTTTAATGCATCTGCAAAAAGTATTGACCCAGGTCAGCCTCTGGGTTGATCTGGGTTGATACTTTTTGTCATTCGTCAATTTTCTGCGTGCCAAAGGACAAATCTACTTCATGATTCAGTCAGTTGTTAAACAAATGGATTTTTTTTATCAATAATTATGTGATGACTTTATTGGTATAGTGCATCAGGGAGATGCATTAGACCACCATTTTTCAGAGTGCTGCTCAAATAGATTTGAAAGGGACAAAGTCCCACCTGTGCACAATTTGATAGGACATTTATCTAAATTAGTGGGACAGTGTCTCAGAATTGTCCCCTCGGCAGACCACTACCTTTACTACAACTTTAACACATTATTAACCCTTTCCCTCTTTTCCCACAATGATTTAAAAGTACAAGTGGTCTTCTAAAAGGTTGAAAACAGGTTCAGTAGGAATTAACATCCTGATCCTACTTATAACTGAATCACTATGAGATTGCTGCATATCTTTTAAGGCCTATGCTGAAGGTCAGACAAAGGAGAAAAGGCGTGCTGCCATCGCCGCTGCCCTGTCGGGCGAAGTGAATGTTGTACCACCATCACGTTTGTTGGCATTACTGGGCCAGGCACTGAAGTGGCAGCAGCATCAGGGACTACTACCTCCAGGTTCTATAATATTATCTATTTTTACTGAAGTACTTAACAATTCATCACACAATCCTGACTTTTAACTACCCGAGGAAATGGACTTTTGAAAACATTGTGGGAAAAGAAGAAAATGCTGAAAACCAGCATTTTCTCCTTTTACCACAATGTTTTCTACCTAATCAAAGACAAAAGTCATCATTTGAGCTTCGAATTATTTTGTTGTATGCTAATGCTTGCCCCGGGGGTCACAAGTTTCAAACATAGGAACAAAAAATGAAAACTTTAAAATCCTTCTTCTCTGAAAATGGAAAGTGTGGAGCTTTGATATTTGGCATGTAGCATCTCTTAGTGGACCTCTACCAAGTTTGTTCATATGATGTCCCTGGGGTCAAAACTGGCCCCGCCCCGGGGGTCACAAGTTTTGAACATAGGAACAAAGAAGGAAAACTTTAAAATTCTTCTTCTCTGAAACTGGAAGGCGTGGAGCTTTGATATTTGGCATCTAGCATCTCCTAGTGGACTTCAACCAAGTTTGTTCATATGACGCGCCTGGGGTCAAAACTGGCCCCACCCCGGGGGTCACAAGTTTCAAACATAGGAACAAAGAATGAAAACTTTAAAATTCTTCTTCTTTGAAAATGGAAAGCGTGGAGCTTTGATATTTGGCATGTAGCATCTTCTAGTGGACTTCTACCAAGTTTGTTCATATGACGCCCCTGGGGTCAAAACTGGCCCCACCCCGGGGGTCACAAGTTTCGAACATAGGAACAAAGAATGAAAACTTTAAAATTCTTCTTCTCAGAAACTGGAAGGTGTAGAGCTTTGATATTTGGCATGTTGCATCTCCTAGCGGACCTCTACCAAGTTTGTTCATATGATGTCCCTGGGGTCAAAACTGGCCCAACCCTTGGGGTCACAAGTTTCAAACATAGGAACAAAGAATGAAAACTTTAAAATTCTTCTTTTCTGAAAATGGAAAGCGTGGAGCTTTGATATTTGGCATGTAGCATCTCCTAGTGGACCTCTACCAAGTTTGTTCATATGATGTCCCTGGGGTCAAAACTGGCCCCGCCCCGGGGGTCACAAGTTTCGAACATAGGAACAAAGAATGAAAACTTTAAAATTCTTCTTCTCTGAAACTGGAAGGCGTGGAGCTTTGATATTTGGCATGTAGCACCTCCTAGTGGACCTCTACCAAGTTTGATCATATGATGTCCCTGGGGTCAAAATTGGCCCCGCCCCGGGGGTCACAAGTTTCAAACGTAGGAACAAAGAAGGAAAACTTTAAAATTCTTTTTCTCTGAAACTGGAAGGCGTAGAACTTTGATATTTGGTATGTAGCATCTCCTAGTTGACCTGTACCAAATTTGTTCATATGATGTCTCTGGGGTCAAAACTGGCCCCGTCCCAGGGGTCACAAGTTCAAACATAGGAACAAAGAAGGAAAACTTTAAAATTCTTCTTCTCAGAAACTGGAAGGCATGGAGCTTTGATATTTGGCATGTAGCATCTCCTAGTGGACCTCTACCAAGTTTGTTCATATGATGTCCTTGGGGTCAAAACTGGCCCCGCCCCGGGGGTCACAAGTTTCGAACATAGGAACAAAGAGGGGAAACTTTAAAAATCTTCTTCTCTGAAACTGGAAGGCATAGAGCTTTGATATTTGGCAACTAGCATCTCCTAGCGGACCTCTACCAAGTTTTTTCATACAATGGTCCTTGGGTCAAAACTGGCCCTGCCCCGGGGGTCACAAGTTCTGACATAGGAATAAAGAAGGAAAAGTTTAAATTTTTTCTTTTCTAAACCTTGAAGGAATAGAGCTTTGTTATTTGGTATGTAGTGAACCTGTTCTAAGTTTGTTAGCCCACCTGAGCACAACATGTTCAGTCAGTTTGAAATTGGGTCACCTGGGGTCATAAACTAGGTCACTAGGTCAAATTAAATAGATACCTTGTGGGCACTCTAGAGGCCACATTTATTGCTCAAATGACCTGAAATTTGGTCAGAATGTTTGTCTTCATAAAATCTCAGATGAGTTTGGATTTAGGTCACCTGGGATCATAAACTAGGTCACTAGTTCAAATTAAAGGAATTCCTTGTGGGCACTCTAGAGGCCACATTTTTGGCTGAAATGACTTGAAAATTGGTCAGAATGTTTGTCTTGATAAAATCTCACATGAGTCCGAATTTGGGTCATGTGGGGTCTTAAATTAGGTCACTTGGTCAAATTAAAGAAATACCTTGTGTGCACTCTAGAGGCCGCATTTATTTTTCAATTGATTTGAAAATTGGTTAAAATGTTTCTCTTGAGGAAATCTATTATGAGTTCAAGAGTGCGTCACCTGGGGTCACAATCTAGGTCACTAGGTCAAATTAAAGAAATACCTTGAGGGCACTCTAGAGGCTACATTTCATGCTCAATTGACTTGAAAATTGGTCAGAATGTTTGTCTTGATGAAATATCAGATGAGTTTGATATTGGATCACCTGGGGTCATAAACTAGGTCATTTGGTCAAATTAAAGAAATACCTTGTAGGCACTCTAGAGGCCACATTTATAGTTCAAATGACCTGAAATTTGGTCAGAATTTTTGTCTTGATAAAATCTTGAATTGGTTTGGATTTGGGTCACCTGGGGTCATAAACTAGGTCACTAGGTCAAATTATAGAAATACCTTGTGGGCACTCTAGAGGCCACATTTTATGCTCAGTTGACCTGAAATTTGGTAAGAATGTTTGTCTTGATAAAATCTCAAATGGGTTTGGATTTGGGTCACCTGGGATCATAAACTAGATCACTGGGTCATATTAAAGAAATACCTCGTGGGCACTCTAGAGGCCAAATTTTTTGCTCAAGTGACTTGAAAATTGGTCAGAATGTTTGTCTTGATAAAATCTCACATGAGTCCGAATTTGGGTCAACTTGGATCAAAAACTAGGTCATAGGGTCAAATTAAAGAAATACCTTTTGGGCACTCTAGAGGCCACATTTATTGCTCAATTGACTTGAAAATTGTTCATAATGCTTTTCTTGATAAAATCTCTTGAAAAAATCTAGGATGAGTTTAAAATTGGGTCACCTGGGTCATAATCTTGGTCACTAGGTCAAATTAAAGAAATACCTTGTGATCACTCTTGAGGCCACATATCTTGCTTGACTGACTTGAAAATTGGTCAGAATGGTTGTCTTGATGAAATATCGGATGAGTTTGAAATTGGGTCACCTGGGGTCATAAACTAGGTCACTTGGTCAAAATAAAGAAATACCTTGTGGGCACTCTAAAGGCCACATTTATTTCTCAATTGATTTAAAAATTGGTCCAAATGTTTGTCTTGATAAACCCTACATGAGTCTGAATTTGGGTCATGTGGCGTCTTAAATTAGGTCACTAGGTCAAATTAAAGAAAAAGCTTGTGGGCACTATAGAGGCCACATTTATCATTCAACTGATTTGAAAATTGCTTAAAATGTTTGTCTTGATGAAATCTAGGATGAGTTCAAAATTGGGTCACCTGGGCTCATAATCTAGGTCACTAGGTCAAATTAAAGAAATACCTTTAGGGCACTCTAGAGGTCACATTTTATGCACAATTGACTTGAAAGTTGGTCAGAATGTTTGTCTTGATGAAATATTGGGTGAGTTTGAAAGTTGGTCAGCTGGGGTCATAAACTAGGTTATTGGGTCAAATTTAACCCTTTCCCAAACAACAAATTTTGGACTGGTCCAAATTGAAAGAGTTTGCAGACGACAATTTTAAATTTTATGAAAATGGCAGAAAGTTCTCAAAAAGGGTAGAAAACACTGTGGGAAAAGGAGAAATTGCTCGTCATGAGCAATTTCTCCTTTTCCCACAGTGTTTTCAAAAGACTTGTACTGCAGACACGTGAAAACCAGGGCTTGCTTGGGAAAGGGTTAAGAAACACTTTGTGGGCACTCTAGAGGCCACATTTATTGCTCAATTAACTTGAAAACTGTTCAGAATGTTTGTCTTGATAAATTTTTTGATGAGTTCTAAATTGGGTCACATGGGGTGATAAATTAGGTCACTAGGTCAACTTACGGAAATTCCTTGTGGATGCTCTAGAGGCCACATTTTAAGCTCAATTGACCTGACAATTGGTCAGAAATTGGATTATGCATGTTGAATGAATTTCGCCTATTGACTCAGGTGAGCGACCCAGGGCCATCATGGCCCTCTTGTTTTCGGATGTGCTTGTCTTTTTCCTTTTTGCATCATGCTAGAAAAAGAGCAAAATCACTGCCAGTAGAGCGATTCAGGTCCTCAAGGGCCTCTAGTTTGTTTACGCGATAACATCAGCATTTCTGGTAGAATTTTCATGAAACTTGCATAGTTGCTTATACGGTCAGTATGGGAAAGGTAGCCATTTAAACTTGAAAATATACATTTCTTGTTTACACAATTAGGTTCTTTTGAAACTTGCAAAGATTATTTGTATCATCAGGGATTGAACTCTATAAAAAGTGAACAAAATCTAGCAATCAGTTTAGGAAAGCAGCCATTTGATGACTTAATATTGTTTACTTAACACAGTCCACATATTAAGTCACATTTCTTTGAAACTTGCGGGGATTGTTTAATACAATGTGTACTGAAACCCTATCAAATTTGACTGGATTCCAAACAATTGGTTGTGAGAAATTGTACTTCATTATTAGCTCACCTGAGCACAACGTTCTTAGTGTGAGCTATTGTGATCGCCCTGTGTCCGTCGTCTGGCGTCCACCGTCTGTCGTCCGTCGTCCGTCAACAATTTCTTTAAACATCTTCTTCTCCTAAACCACTAGGCCAATCTTAATGAAACTTGGCAGGGATGTTCCTTGGGTGAAGCTCTACCAAACTTGTTCAAAGAATTGAATTCCACCCTTAACTCTGGTTGCCATGGCAACAAAAAGAAAAAAAAAGCAAAATCTTTGAAAATCTTCTTCTCTGAAACTAGAAGGCGCAGAGCTTTGATATTTGGTATGTAGCATCTCCTAGTGGACCTCTACCAAGGTTCTTCATCTGATGTCCCTGGGGTCAAAACTGGCCCCGCCCCGGGGGTCACAAGCTCGAGCATAGTAATAAAGAAGGAAAACTTTAAAAATCTTCTTCTCTGAAACTAGAAGGCGTAGAGCTTTGATATTTGGTATGTAGCATCTCCTAGTGGACCTCTACCAAGTTTGTTCATAGGATACCCCTGGGGTCAAAACTGGCCCTGCCTCGGGGGTCACAAGTTCGAACATAGGAACAAAGAGGGAAAACTTTAAAAACCTTCTTCTCTAAAACTAGAAGGCATAGAGCTTTGATATTTGGCATCTAGCATCTCCTAGTGAACCTCTACCAAATTTGTTCATATGATGCCCTTGGGGTCAAAACTGGCCCTGCCCCGGGGGTCACAAGTTCGAACATAGGAACAAAGAGGGAAAAGTTTAAAAATCATCTTCTTTGAAACTGGAAGGCGTAGAGCTTTGATCGTTGGTATGTAGCATCTCCTAGTAGACCTCTACCAAGTTTATTCATATGATGCCCCTGGGGTCCAAACTGGCCCTGCCCCGGGGGTCACAAGTTCGAACATAGGAACAAAAAAGGAAAACTTTAAAAATCTTCCTCTCTGAAACAGGAAGGCGTGGAGCTTTGATATTTGGTATGTAGCATCTTCTAGTGGATCTCTACCAAGTTTGTTCATTCGATGCCCTTGGGGTAAAAACTGGCCCTGCTTTGGGGGTCACAGGTTTGAACATAGGGACAAAAAAGGAAAACTTTAAATTCTTCTTTCTTGAAACCGAAAGGCGTGGAGCTTTGATATTTGGTATGTTGCATATCAGAGTGGACCTCTACCAAGTTTGTTCATATGATGCCCCTGGGGTCAAAACTGGCCCTACCCAGGGGTCACAAGTTCGAACATAGGAACAAAGAAGGAAAACTTTAAATTTCTTTTTTTCTTAAATGGGATGGTGTAGAGCTTTGATATTTGGTATGTAGCATCTCCTAGTGGACTTCTACCAAGTTTGTTCCAAGGATGCTGCTTGGGTCAAAACTGGCCCAGCCCAAACTCTTCTTTGAAACTAAAAGGCGTGGAGCTTTGATATTTGGTATGTAGTGATTCTCTTCTAAGTTTGTTTGCCCATCTAAGCACAAGAAGCTCATTGAGGTCAAAATTGGGTCATCTTGGGTCATAAACTAGGTCACTAGGTCCAATTAAAGAAATACCTTGTTGGCACTCTCGAGGCCACATTATTTGCTCAATTGCTTTGAAAGTTGGTCAGAAAGTTTGTCTGTATAAAATCTCACATAATTCTGAATTTGGGTCAACTGGGGTCATAAACTAGGTCACTGGGTCAAATTAAAGAAATACCTTGTTTGCACTCTGGAGGCCACATTTATTGCTCAAATGACCTGAAATTTGGTCAGAATGTTTGTCTTGATGAAATATCAGATGAGTTCGGATTTGGGTCACCTGGAACCATAAACTAGGTCACTAGGTCAAATTAAAGAAATACCTTGTGGGCACTCTAGAGGCCACATTATTTGCTCAATTGCCATGAAAATTGGTCAGAATGTTTGTCTTTATAAAATCTCACCTGAGTCTGAATTTTGGTCAACTGGGGTCATAAAACTAGGTCACTTGGTCAAATTAAAGAAATACCTAGTGGGCACTCTAGAGGCCACATTTATTATTCAGTTGATTTGGAAATGGGTTAAAGTGTTTCTTTTGATTAAGTCCAAGACCAGTTCAAATTTGGGTCACCTGGGGTCATAATCTAGGTCACTAGGTCAAAGTAAAGAAATACCTTTAAGGCACACTACTCAGGTGACCGATCCAGGGCCATCATGGCCCTCTTGTTTTTCACTATTTGTTCAATTCTATAGGTACTCTAGAGGCCACATGTTTTGCTCAACTGACTTGAAAATTGGTCAGAATGTTTGTCTTCGTGAAATATGAGTTTGAAATTGGGTCACCTGGGGTCATAAACTAGGTCACTTGGTCAAATTAAAGAAATACCTTTAAGGCACTCTACTCAGGTGACGGATCCAGGGCCATCATGGCCCTCTTGTTTTTCACTATTTGTTCAATTCACCATGCCTACCCTCACCCCCTGCCCGCCCGGGTAGCTCAGTGGTTAGTGTGTCGGACTCGTGACCTGGTGGTTGCTAGTTCGATACCCGGTTGAGGCAAACTTTCTGTGCGGCGATTTTTCACCTCTCACCTCTGATGCATGTGAGAAAAGTAGTCAGTGGCTTTGGAAAGAAAGTTGTGTCAGTACTGGTGTGAGAAAGCCAGGAAGCACATAGGTGTGTCGCTGACCGCCATGATATGACTTAAGCTGTTAAAATGGCGTTAAACTCCAATACAAACCAAACCAAACCCTCACCCCCATTGTTTTGTGTGTTTGTCTTTTTAGTCCCCTACCGGCGAAGCCGGAGGGGACTTTAGGTTTGCACTCCGTCCATCCGCCTGTCCATCTGTCCGTCTGTCCATCTGTCCGTCCGTCCGTCTGTCCATCTGTCCGTCTGTCTGTCAGTCCGACAATTCAGTTTTCCGGACTTTTTTTCTAAACCCTGGTACATATTGAGCTGAGGTTTGGTGTGTAAGTCACCAACCATCACTTACAGATCAAGTTAGAGTTTTGTTCCGGTCCACTGGTTTTTCACGGATTTACGGGCCTTGGACTAACAAAATTTCACTGATAAATCAGTTTTCCGGACTTTTTTCCTAAACGCTGGTACATATTGAGCCAAGTTTTGGTGTGTAAGTCACCCAGCATCACTTACAGATTAAGTTCGACTTTTGTTCCGGTCCACTGGTTTTCCACGGATTTACGGGCCTTGGACTTACAAAATTTCACTGATAAATCAGTTTTCCGGACTTTTTTCCTTAACACTGGAAGGTATTGATCTCAGATTTGCTGTGTAACTCAACCACCATGACTTACAGATCAAGTTCGACTTTCGTTCCGGTCCACTGGTTTTTCACGGATTTACGGGCCTTGGACTTACAAAATTTCACTGATAAATCAGTTTTCCGGACTTTTTTTTCTAAATGCTGGTAGATATTCATCTGACTTTTGCTGTGTAAGTCAACCACCATTACTTACAGATCAAGTTTGAGTTTCGTCCCGCTCCACTGCTTTTTCACACATTTACGGGCCTTGGACTTACAAAATTTCACTGATAAAACATTTTTCCGCACTTTTTTTCTAAACGCTGCTACATATAGAGCTGATTTTTGGTGTGTACATCAACCACCATGACTTACACATAAGTTTGACTTTCGTCCTGCTCCACTGCTTTTTGACGCATTTACAGGCCTTGGACTTACAAAATTTCACTGATAAAACATTTTTCCACATTTTTTTTCTTAACGCTGCTACATATAGAGCTGATTTTTGGTGTGTACATCAACAACCATGACTTACACATCAAGTTCGAGTTTCGTACCGCTCCACTGCTTTTTGACGTATTTACAGGCCTTGGACTTTAAATATTTCACTGACATGCCAGCGATACATATGGCCGGTAGTGGACTGTGTATTGCTATGCAATACTATCAGAGTGCTTTTTCCTTTTTGCATCATGAATTCATAATGTATGCTGGGAAAAAAGCAAAATCACAGCCAGTGGAGCAATTCAGGCCCTCAAGGGCCTCTAGTTTCAAAAATGTAGGCTTGTCCAAATTTGAAGCTTTTACAGACAGCAATTCAAATGTGGCTCTAATCATAAAGTTTGTCTTTGATAGGGTAGAAAACATTGTGAAAAAAAGGAGAAAATGCTGATTACCAGCATTTTCTCTTTTCCCACATCGTTTTCAATAGGATTCTTCCTTTGCGTTGTTAAAATTCGGGATTGTGTGGTGGGAAGTTAACTACATTTATAAAGCTTTATGGTGTAGAGTCCTTGCATACAAAGGGAAACTTTGTGTTTTTTTAAGATATGGTGAATCAAGATCAGGCTGCATAGGTTGTGAATGTATACTTTCTGTTGGTTATATTATGATTTTATATATATCGTATAACGCAACTTCAACAAAGATAGGTTTTATGTTTTCAGGTACAACCATAGATGTGTTCAGAGGTAAAGCTGCAGTGAAAGAACAAGAGGAGGAAAAATATCCAACACAACTTACAAAAACTATCAAAGTATGTCTTATACTTCAACAATAAGTACTTTCAGCCTTAAAGTTACTCAAAATTTGACTTGCACCAAAAAACAAGAGAAGAAATTTGATATTGGTAGTATCATGAGGAGATGACTATTTACTGTTAATTAACTCTTTACCAAACAACAAAATTTTAGACTGGTCCAAATTGAGAGCATTTACAGACAACAAATGTGACTCAGTAACTGATATTTGCCTTTGAAAGGGAAGAAAATGTGGAAAAAGGAGAAAATGCTGGTTACCAGCATTTTGTCTTTTTCCCACATTGCTTTCAAAAGGCTTCTTCCTTAGGGTCATTAAAAGCGGGGATTGTGTGGTAAAGGGTTAATAGTTGGAGGTGGAGAAATCACAAACCTCTTTAACAGAAGAATGCTGTCACGTAGACCTTAACAAGTGACCCTTAACCCTTTACTAAACAATCCCGAGTCTAAACAACCCAAGGAAAAGGACTTTTGAAAATGTGGGAAAAGGAGAAAAAACTGGTAACTAGGTTTGTCTCCTTTTCCCACAGTATTTTCAATCCTTTCAGAAAATATCTCAATTTGTGCAACATTTATCTGTCTTCTGCAAATACTTTCAATGTGGACTAGTCTAAAATTCTGCCGTTTAGTAAAGAGTTAAAGTTATAGGTGGGCACCATGCAATGTTCCTATATAACACATTCATTAACTCATTCACTCATTCTCAATAAGAGGGTGCACAGACGGGTATAAAAAGTTGAAAATCAGTTTCATATTATTGCTTAAATGTATTGAAATTTTCAACCTTTAACCTTCTGTGATTGAGAAAAATACAAGATCGTCATGAAGAAACAATTGTATTGATTCTAATTTTTACTTCTAAATAAACACACTGGAAGCACTTTTTTCTGTTAAGAAATGTCCATTACTGTAACTTAACTGTTCATTATGAAACTTGCACACAAAAAGAAACAGGTGAAATCCTTAAAAAAGTTAGCATTTCATTTACATAAAGTATGTCAGATTTCAAAATTACTGTTGAACGGTACTCATATCATGAGAACAACTTTAAATTTCTGTCACAAACTGACCAGTTTTGCGTAACAGCGATCTATATTTTGAATTAGAAAATGATACATTTTAATGAAAGCTGTTCATTAAGATAGTTTTTAAGGATTTTTTTAAAGCCCCTTTCCCTATCAGAAAAAACTACCCAGACATACAACGTATTATCACTAGACCTTGGCAGCAGTGTTTTAGTATACTTGAAGAAAAGTTTTGATAGTACAGTAAAAAGTAACGAACATTTCTTCAAAACTTCAAGTAGTCAAACAGCTGTCAGACATTACATTTACTAAGGTTTAGCACAAAACAAGATCATTTCTCAACTCTAGCAAGTTCTGAATACTCGTATATAACAATTATCAAGTGAATATTTAGTTCAAGATTTAGAAGTACCTAGCGCAAATTAGGTTTCACCAGAACTATTCACTTTCTTCGCCATATTGGCATATTGTTTTGAAAGAATTAATCTCAGCACATACAATTACATCAAGAAGGAACAAATAGTGTTCTAAACATCAAATAAATGAAGAGAATGAAAATGTTCACTCATTTACTGGTTACATGAAACTGAAACTGTTAAATAATTGTTACCATAAAATTTTAATCTTGACACCAATTTTCCTCTTCTAGAATCACTTGCCAATCATTTTCTATTAAATGTAAATGCTACTTATGCTTTTAAATCTTTGAATGACATGCCTTTGCTAACTACATCATTTTGAGATTGAAATGTTATGAACATTTCAAAATCTTTATGTGGATTAAGTACTGGTATTTTAAAGCAGGCTTTCAAGTGGGTCCTACTTTTCCTACTTTGACCTGCTTTTTTCTGAAAATGCCAAACTATCCCTGCATTTTTATAGGAAATGGAAAATATTTATGAAAATGGTAAAAAAGGTGAAAAGTCGTGGGTGAAAGATTTCATATTATGATAGAATTCTGTATTTTCAGTGTCCAACTAGGTCATTTTTTAAAATCGTCTAAATAAATCTACGACATATTGCAAGTCAACTGATCTCCAGGTGTTATCAATAAAGTTTATCTCCTATGTGCATTTCCTTCGAGGTTATTCATGGTCATTTATGGCTCTTGTCGAACATCTCGTAACAGAACATAGCTGCCAAGCTGAAATGAAGATTGTCACTGTTAAAACATCCTGGTTTTAATTCAAAAGAAATTGAAAAGGACATGCAAAATAAATGGGGTGGGAATGGCTAAATGAAAGAGATTTAGGTTGCGAAGGATATGCATCTGGTTAATAATGCCGCATTTGGCTGGAGTTGCAGTTTTGAAGTGTGCACGAAAACGATCAACTACAGATCTAATAGAAAGAAAGCCTATAGGCCTGCATGTCTGTACATGTAGAAGATTTTTATGTATAAATGAATGTGAGTAAGTTCAAAAGACTGATTATCAAAAGAATCATGTCCTTGAAAGTATCAATCCCTCTGTTAGCATGCCTTGGTATGGTGTTAGTTTATTGACAAAAACTTAAGTTGTATGTTAACTTAAAAATAAAAATTGAGAGGGAAAATACTTGAAGCTTTTTTGAAATGAGGATGTCAGGAAGAGGGTTTTAACATTAATAAAAAAGCAATTTTTCTGGAGCTTCTAGGGGGCCGCTGGCCCCCTGGACCCCTAGCCAGGGCATTGCCCTGGACCCACCAAGGGCCCTAGTGGCCCCCTGGCCCCCAGCAAAAAAAGTTCAGTATTTTCAGTTTCTCGAACTTTCACCCATGTAAAATTGTTCCTTATTCTGGTCTGAAGTTATATTTCAGAATGTCTGTACTACAGGCACATCGAGGGTCAAGTGGAATTCATGGTGATATGGAGCTAACCCTTTTCAAAGCCTCACTGTCTATGTAAGGTTACTCCTGTTGCTGTGCTATGAATTCTACCTGAACACAGATGGAATGTACAGAGGGCAAATGTAACTAGATGGTAAAGTCCTCATTATCATTGATGAAAAAAAATTAAGTTCTATGTAAATATGCCCTACTATACCTACTTTTTCTTCCATGTAATTCCCTTTTTTTTTTTCCACTACTTTTTCAAAAAGTTTATCTCTACTTTTTTTTCCTGCTTTTTTGCAGAAGGGCACTTGAAAGCCTGTTAAAGTTCCATTGCCTCTCTATTGACAAAGTTTTAAAAAAGCTTGCCCTAGAAGGGGTGTAAGACAAAACCCCCGCAGGACAATAGCCCCCTAGGACATAAGTCCAATGGAAAAAAGCCACATAGACGAAAGTCCCCTAGGGGAATTGCCCAACAGGACAAAAATCCAATGTTACTAATAACGTTATATATTACAAGGAATGACTTCATAATCTCAAATTTGCAAGCTCCATTTGGTTTTAGTAGTCTGTTATGTATGTTCAAGCAACAGAGAATTTTTCAGGGGCATATAGTTAAGTACGTCCATTTTCGTGTCAGGGCCATAATTTTTTCACGTATTGTTCAATTTCAATAAAACTTGGCACAAATGTTAACCACATCGTGACGATGTGTCATGCGCAAGAGTCATGTCTGTAGGTTAAAGGTCGACATCACAGTAAGCTCAAATGTGTTTTGGCGGTAGTATTTGTGTCTGGCCTGTAACTGTTTTAGTTATGAATGACTTTCAGTATTACTATGCAGAATTGTTAACCACATAAAGACGATGTGTCATGCGTAAGAGTCATGTCTGTGGGTTAAAGGTCAAGGTCACAGCAAGGTCAAATGTGTTTGGAGCGTGGGGGATTAAGTTGTTTTTGTCGACTTAATTTCAAAATAACTTTGCACAAATGTTAACCACATGGAGATGATGTGTAATGTGCAAGAGTCGTGTCTGTAGGATAAAGGTCAACGTCATAACAAGGTCACATGTTTTGGGGAGATTGTATTCATGTCTGGCCTGTAACTTTTTTAAGTATGAATGAAATTCAGTATAACTGCGCAATTGTTAACCACATAATGAAGATGTGTCGAGCGGAAGAGTCATGTCCTTGGGTTAAAGGTCAAGGTCACAGCAAGGTCAAATGTGTTGGGGGGGTAGCCTTTTTCGTGTCAAGGCCATAACTTTTTTCCCTTTAACTTAATTTCATAATAACTTTGCACAAATTGCAACCACAGTGACATAGGTCATGTGCAAGTGTCATCTGTAGGGTAAAGGTCAAGGTCACAACAAGGTCAGATGTTTTTGGGAGATGGTATTCATGTCTGGCCTGTAACTTTTTCAGTTATGAATGAATTTCTGTACAACTTTGCAGAATTGTTAACCTCATAAAGACAATGTGTCGTGGGCAAGAGTCATGTCCTTGGGTTTAAAGGTCACAGTAACAGCCAGTTCAAATGAGTTTTGGGGGGAGCCGTTTTCGTGTCTGGCCATAAATTTTTCTTTATGACTTAATTTCAAAATGACTTTGTACAAATGTTAACCACATTGACATGATGTGTCAAGCACTAGAGTGTCATGTCCATAGGGTAAAGGTCAAGGTCACGGCAAGGTCATATGTGTTTTTGGGGGCATCAGCCACTTCTCAGATACATGTCTTGTTTGGTGCATGAGCTGATAAATATTTTCTAGTATTAGATTCCACTTATTTGCAACTCCTATTTGTCAGAGAAAATCTTGCGATAAAGCGGTCATGCCGATAAACCGATGCCTCTTTTCAGACCGGAAGTCAAACAAGAGATGCCAACGATTGTTTCATCCTGATGATAGACGTTCAGCACTAGGATCGCGATCATTTAATTAATTCATAATTTTGTAAAATATGTGTATTTTAAAATAAATCAGTTTAAAAACTTCATTTCTTTAATTTCCTATTTACCAATCAAGTGCATATAATGCCCGAAAACAATCTTTGCTGTTGGCGATGGAAATCTGTCGTTTCACATGAAATCCTAAACAAAGTCATTGAAAATACAAGTTCAGACGGTTTCCGGTTGTCTAACAACTGCTACATAATATTGTGTACATTGTATTCTTAACACGACATGAACAAGTGTTATGCACCTGTATAACCCCTGACTTGCCACCTGTGCGGTTGAATGGGTGGGTAAACTCTGTGTGACGTCATAGACTGAGTACTGTAAAGACGATTCTATTTTATCGTATGAACTTGAGGCAGACCTACGTACAAAACTATTTTCTTTGTTTTTCACTCATAGATTTTAAGCCAGTATACATTCAGGCCTGTCTTCAAATTGTTTGTCATGAATTGGTTTATCAACGAACCACTAACAGAGACAAAAAGTTAGTTTCATTTCTTTTTCATAGTTTGTAATAATCTGACAAGTGATACGCTGTTACAATCGGTCTTTCTCTTTAATAGGTGAAGAACTGAAATCGGCTTCACTTGCTTTTGTGGAAAGTGTAGATGAAGATCAGATTGCACAGAACTTGCAGTCTGATCTTAAATCTACTCTGGATCTTATTTTTTACATATTCTGACCAAAACAACATTGAAATACCGGTAGACAGATTTCCGCCATTTTTTCTCCTTGAAAATTACGCTTTCATTTAAGAAGTGCTCTAGGGGTTGGGTGTACAACCTGGTACCTGTTACCTCGTGTAACGGTCCAATTTTTAGTTGATATGAAGATCGACAACCAGTGTAGTCAACTGCATAGCAAATTACCCGCTGCAGTGCTGTCAAACAGCTGCTGATTAAACAAGATCCTGTTTCAAAATGTTGGCAAATTAGAGACGTTTCGCAAAATGAAAAGGATAACATAAGGCAGGAATTTATGTCTTTCATTATTAAATCATAAAAATGATAATTCAAGGTCAAAATGATTTCATAATGTTATATTTGTATGAAGTAGCAATAGTTCATAACTTCAAGTCTTGTATGCTTCGATATTTGACCTTTATCTACAAATAAAAATTATTTCTCGTGGAAAAGATTTCAATTTTTCTTTGCTAATAAACACGAGAATTTCAAATATTTTGCAAGATTTTTGTTGCAAAAAAACGAATGTTTCAATTTACTGGATCCCGATTAACCGTTTAAATTTACATTGTCTAAATAGGAAAAGGATTGGTGCTGGGCTACTTCTTGCTAATAGCCGGAAATCCCGATAAACAGGGTTGCGATTAAGTGGAATCCACTGTATTTTCATCGTATTTTCAAAATGACCTTATATATTACTGATAATCATTTGAAATAAATATTGACATGTTAGATGACTTCTGATCTATAATGTTTTGAAAAGAACAGATGGGATCGTGTGGTCAAGGGTTGAACCTTATTTTCTGTTGATTTGTCATATTGTCTTATTTTACAAGGATATTTTCAAATATGTGATAAGGTCAATCAGAAATTAAAGACAGCCAATGCAAAAGCAAGTGCTGTTATCAAATTTTATCTTTGATCATGTTTTGTGATTCTTGATATAACTAGATTTTCAATCGTTAATATCAGTTAAGTCAATCAAATCTCCCTTTTACTTTTTTTTGTAAACATACAATAAAAAGACACAAGATAATCAATGTTTAATATCATGGGGCTTATGTCTGTATTTCTGTTCAAGTGCATGCAGCTTTTATGCTATGAGGCTTTTGTTTGTGGGGCTTTTGGCTTATGGGGCTTTTCTCAGTACCCTGCATTTCAGTTAGAACCAGTTCCTGTATTTGTCATATGTCTAAAATTTAGATCCATTTTGGAAAGTTCAACTAAGTATCACGAAGCAGTTTCAGAGGATTACAAAGCACAAACGTATTCAAGACTGTTTTGTTATATAGATGTCCTTTTTTAGCTCACCTGAGCATGAAGTGCTCAAGGTGAGCTTTTGTGATCGTGCTTTGTCTGCCGTGCATCGTCTGTCGTCCATCATGCGTCATTGGGTCATCAACATACCTTGTGTGCACTCAAGAGGCCACATTTTCAGTCAGATAGTCATGAAACTTGGTCAGAATCTTGGATGAGTTTGAAATTGGGTCACGTTGGGTCAAAAAGTAGGTCACTGGGCCAAGTCTTAGAAAAACCTTGTGTGCACTCTTGAGGCAACATTTTCAGCATGATGCTGACGGAACATGGTCAGAATGTTTGTCTTAATTATATCTTGGAAAAGTTTGAAATTGGGTCATGTTTGGTCAAAAAGTAGGTCACTGGCCAAATTTTAGAAAAAGCTTGTGTGCACTTTAAGCCTGATGCTCTTGAAACATGGTCAGAATGTTTGTCTTGATTATATCTTGGACAAGTTTGAAATTGGGTCATGTGGGGTCAAAAAGTAGATCACTAGCTTGTGTGCCCTTTAGAGGCCACATGTTCAGCCTGATACTCATGAAACTCGGCCAGTTTATTTGTCTTGATGATATCTGAGACAAGTTTGATACTGGGTGATGTCGGGTCAAAGAGTAGGTCACTGGGCTAAATCTTAGAAAAACTTTGTTTGCATTCTAGAGGCTACATTTTTAGCTGGTTACTTACGAAATTTGGTCAGAATGTTTGTCTTGATGATGACTTGGACATGATCGAAATTGGGTCATGTGGGGTCAAAAAGAAGGTTACTAAGCCAGATGTGAGAAAAACGTTGTGTACACTTTAGAGGCCACAAATTTCAGCCTCATACTTATGAAACTTGGTCAGAATGTTTGTCTTGATGATATCTTGGACAAGTTTGAAATTTGGGTTACATTGAGTCAAAAAGAAAAAGTAGGTCACTGGGCCAAATCTTAGATAAACGTTGTGTGCAATGTAGAGGCCACATTTTTAGCCTGATATTCATGAAACATGGTCAGAAAGTTTTTCTTGATATGTTGGACAAGTTTGAGATTTGACCATGTAGAGTCCAAAAGTAGGTCACTTATACTCATGTGTTTTACATCACTAAAACCAGGATCTCTTTAGCTTCATCAAGACTTTACTCAGGTGAGGGCTGTAGGGCCAATACCCTCTTGTTATTCTTTACACTTATTTCCAAGATATCTTGTGTACCCTTTGAACAGGAGGAACAAATATTTAATTGATGTTTCTACAATCAAAATTAGCAAGTGACTAGAGGGTATATTTAATGATATGTTCACAGCAATAATGAAGAAACCTTCGGTGATGAAATCAACTGATCAGCACCAGTAAAGACAAAGAAAGTCTTTCAGGAAAGGTTCAGACTAAAAAAATTTTATCTCATTCATCGAAGATGATGATGTCGCATTAAATATTCATTAAGTTTAAAGAGGAAGTGATAACAAATTTTGTGTATTTGAATTTGCACGTAACAAAAATGTCAATCACAAACATGTCAAATTGGAATTAAATGGATTGGTTTGATGTTTTAGTAGGATACAAACAGTTTTGAAATGAAAACGCTGGGTTTTCAAGGTAAACAATTTAGTTTGATTTACTCGTTTATGGAATAAATTAAAAAACTGAACATTAAAATAGACGTAATGGACAGGTCACTTTGATATGAAAATTCACCAGACTTTCCCTTCAAAGCACACCAGTGCATCACTTGTTAAAATTTCAAACCAATATTTATGCTTAAAGTGTTATGCATATTTTAGACAATATAAAAAATGCAGAATTGAGCAGTAAGTAGAATCCCTTTTGGATATATGTTGACAAAAAAAAGCATTAACAAACATTTCACAGATTCTGGAGACACCAATTTTCACAGATTCTGGCAATAATAAAAATAATATCCAGAATGGAAAAAGTCCAGCAAATATGCACATTACTTTTTTATTAGTTATAAACCTATGACAGTTTCTAGGAAACCATCTAATAGGTGTTTGTATATTTTTATTGTTATTTATTTTTGTGGCTTTTGCTCGGCGACAGTAATGAATGCATCAAAATTAATTGACTAGTTCGACCAGAAATATTTTCTTCGATATTTGAGACCTGCCCCAATTACTTTGGTTTTTATAAAGGATACATGATTTTTGGACACAACCGGTATTAACGGATGCGCTTATTTATTGAGAATGGGTGATTACACAATAGGAGTTAAGTTAAGAAATTTCACAGATTAAAATAACTTTTTTTTTTGTGATTTATGTCAATACATAGTTTAAAGAACATCTTTGTAGGTAGCTAAAGTTTATTTGAACCATGCTGTGGCAAAAGGGGGCTTAATGCATGTTCATGATACATTATACCCAGCAAGACATCTCATAATTATGGATCCATCTTGTCTAAAACCGGCTGTATCCTGAAGTTGAATGGTCGTTGGACATGCAGAAAATTTACCAAAAGTGAAAAGTTTCGACACAGGTCATCCTGCGCGGACTATGCAATCTGACCTGAGTCAATACTTTTTGCAAAATCCCTTTTTCACAGGAGCATGTCTCAAGTTTTAGAACAATAAGTTTTTGATCCTTAAAGTTACTTAGAATTCAACTTCGACAAAAACATGGAAATTTAATGTTTGATAGCATCAGGACATGACTGTTTACTGTTTATTTATAGCGTGTGTGGGGGCAGTGCAATTACATAACACATCATAAAAAGAATGCTGTTACCCAGATCTTAACAGTGACCTTTAAAATCACAGCTGGACATCGCTACCAACTGAGCACCATGCAATTATCCGATCAAACCCAATCAATTACTCATTACGCAATAGGGATTTGTGACTAACACATTAAGAAATTTCACAGATTACAATGACTTTCTTTACATGTGATTTATGCCAATACATGTATGTAGTTTAAAGACCATCTTTGCAGGCAGTTAAGGCTTATCTGAGCCATGCTCTTGCAAAAGGGGGTTTAATACATGTCCATGATTATACCAAGCAAGTCATCACATAACTATGATTCATAAAATCCATTTTGTTTAACAACCAACTTTATCCAGAGGTAGAATGGTCCTTGAACATGCAGAAAATTAACCAAAAGCAAAAGGATTTGACATAGTTCAGCCTGCGCGGACTGCTCAGGCTGACCTTAGGGTGATAATTTTTGCAGATGCATTAAATCCCCTTTTCACAGAGCATGGCTTATCTGTTTTTTTTTGTTTTTTTAAGCATCTTTATGCAGACTTGCCAATGTGAAATCATGCCTTGTTTTGCTTCAACCAATTGCTACACAATCCTGAATTTTAGCCTCACTGAGGGGGTCCTGCCACTCCTGAGTGACTCATTGGTAAAGCATAGGACTCGCACCCTGGAGGCTCTGGGTTCCAGCCTCACTGGAAACACTGGGTTATTTGTGGGAGTGTCCTTTAGCAGTACACTTTAGAGTCCTAGCCTAGTACTGATGTAACCCAGGATATACATGAATATGTGAGATCTCGCCGTGATACAACTGAAATAATGTTGAAAGTGGCATAAAAGACCATTTAGTAATTCAATCAGTTTAGAGACCCTGAGGAAAAACTTCGAAAAGGTGTTGGGAAAGGAGAAAATGCTGGTAACCAGCTGTTATCCAGCATTCTATCCTTTTCTCAAAATGTTTTCTCCCCTTGCAATGGTAGTTTTACCAATTTGAAGCACGTTTTACATCATCTGCAAATGCTTTAGATTTGGGCAAGTCTGTGATTTTTATCTCCACTGGCCAAAGGCCACCAAGCTTATGTCATGGCCCTGTGTCCATTGTGCATCTGTCTGTCAGTCTGTCTGTCTGAAACTACCCATCCAATTTTGACCAAACTTCATAGAAATGATTCTGCCATGGTCCTCTTTAGAATTTGTTGAAAGAATTTGATTTGTGTAAAAACTCTGGTTGCCATGGCAACAAAACTAAATCAAAGTGCCAAAGGCACTGAAAGCCTGGGCATCTGAAGGGGTGAAGAAGAAGAAAGAAGAGGCCCAGAAGCTCAAAATTTCTATCACATTTGTAAAGGCTTGAAACTTCTAGATCACATTTGTACAGACTAATTAAAATATCTCTACATTGTCTCACACTGACAGTCTGTAGAGTTGACAACAGAATGGAAAATCATAAATTTGTAAAGGCTCATGCAACCAATCAAAATGAGCAGCATGCAAAAAGAAATAGGCCTACTGCTGATAAATGTGGCCTATATGGTGCACACAATGTTTTTCTGATTCATAAAAGTGACCTACTTTTTGATACTACACAAACTAATATCAAACTTGTATGAGATGTTTTTAAGCAAAAAATTCCAACCAATTTTCAAGAGAATCTGACTGAAAACTTTATCTCTGAGTGCAAACAAGGTTTTCCTACGATTTTCCCCAGTGACCTACTTTTTGATATGATTCATTTTAAACTTGTTTGAAATATTTATCTAGGCAAATATTCTGATTGATTGATTGATTTATAGTGTTAAACACCCTTTTCAACATTATTTCAGTTATTTTACTGCAGCCTGTGCACCTATCCATGCTTGCCTTGAGTTTCTTTTACCAGTACTACGCACAATATTCTTTCCAAGCCACTTGCTGCTTTCCCACATAACCATTGTCAAAACAATGATCAGCCGAGAGAGGAATGAATCCTGTCGCATTGACTATTATCAATCCTTGGAAAGAAATTGGCCCAGCTGTGGATGGAACCAGCGACCCCCTGCTCTCAAGTCCTGTACGCTACCGACTGAGCTACAGGGGCTGGACTCAAATATTCTGCCCAATTTCAATGTTAGATTTCACTGTGTTTTAGGGAAACATTGGTTTAAAATTACAAATATTCTGCCCAATTTCAATTTAAAGCCAAAGCTACCCTAAAACACAGTGAAATCTAACATTTTGACCAAGTTTCATTGACACTGGGTGGGAGGGTAACCTGGTTGATACCCTTTTAGGATTTTCCATGCTTATACTGCTTTTGAAATGTATACAAATGGACCTATCGGTATTGAAAAGTCAGAAAGATTATCTGGACAAAATTTTGGCCCAACAATTTTCAGTAAATTTGGACCAAAACTTGCTTCTGTGGTTTAACACTATTTTCAACATTATTTCAATTATGTTGAAAAGGCCAGTGCACCTATACATGCCTTCCTAGAATTGGTTTAACTTGTACTTTTTAAGCCACTGGCTTCTTTACCACATAAACATAGTTGAAAAAATATACAGCAGTGAAAGGGGTTGAATCCTCTTCCCATGACTACCATCAATTCTCTGAAAGAAATAGGCAGAGCTCAGCAAACCTGGCTTTCAAGCCTTGTATTTAATAGACTGAACCACCTGTCTTGGCTTGGCTTTAGACATAAATGGAAATTTGCATGGCATACTATTAAGACAGATGGACAGATCAGGATCTCTATTTACTTACCATTCCTAAGAACTTTCTCAGTCTTATTCTCCTGAATTTTCTAGATTTGAAAGTAACACTTCTGATTGGCTAAACCATCTGGTTTTAGCCAATCAGAAGTAGTGTTTTACTTTCAAATTTTGAAAATCTTTGAGAATAAGACAAAGAACGTTCTTAAGAACAGTTTGTGAATATGAACTCAGTTCATGTAATCAAGCCCGCCCGGGTAGCTCAGTGGTTAGCGTGTCGGACTCGTGACCTGGTGGTTGTGAGTTCGATACCCGGTTGAGGCAAACTTTCTTTCCGGCGATTTTTCACCTCTCACCTCTGATGCATGTGAGGAAAGTAGTCAGTGGCGTTGGAAAGAAAGTTGTGTAAGTACTGGTGTGAGAAAGCCAGGAAACAGAGAGGTGCATCGCTGACCGCCATGATATGACCTAAGCTGTTAAAATGGCATTAAACTCCAATACAAACAAATCATGTAATCAAAATATGGTCTCAAAGTATAAATAAGTTGTCAGTGTTGTGACCAGCGGATCAACCATTGGAAATCATCTAAGATAATTCTAATTTATTGCAAAAAAAAACAACAAGAGTGATTGTAATCTGTCTTGTGTGACCTATTTATTTCTACCAAGATTGACCAAAATTTAAACTTGTGACAGTTGTAATTAGGAAACAAACTTGCTCAAACCCAATTTTCATATTTGCATAGTGGCAATTGTCAAAATTATCTTAACTCCTTATCAAACAACAAAATTTTAGACTTGTCCAAATTGAAATCTACTGCAGACGACAAATCAAATGTGATATGCTAATGCTGACATTGGAAAGTGTAGCAAAACAATGTGGAAAAAAGAGAAAATACTGGTCACCAGCAATTTCTCCCGAGCCCCTCCTCCAGTATTTTCTAAACCCTCCTTCATCACAGTTGTTAAAACTCAGGATTGTGTGGTAAAGGATTAAATATTAATATAAAGACAAATACTAGGACTAAATGTGGTGAATATTTGGCCAGAGATGTAGTCTTCAGATGATTGGTGTTTGCTACAGTTTTACTTTTAATTTTATCCAAGACATGGTGCATAAAAATGATTTGCTGATGGTCAGTATTTTTGGAGCAAAACATGGCCCTTTTTGAGGTAAAAAGAAAATTCATCAGCTTTGAAATATGTTCCTATCATTTTGGATGGAGCGGTTCATCTGCACACAGTAACTCTATTAATGAATTAACATCAAATTTGTCTGCAACAACTGGCAGTAAAAATATGGATCCGTAAGCAGTGTGTTAAAAACCTAACTCTTTCAGTACCTATTATCACTTAACCCTTAACTCTTTATCAAACAACAAAATTTTAGACCTGTCCAAATTCAAAACAGTTGCAAATGACAAAATAAATGTGACTGAAAAATTGAAATCTTTCTCGGGAAACGTTGAAAACATTATCAGAAAAGGAGGAAATGCTGGTTACCAGCATTTTTTTCCCTTTTCCCACAATCTTTTCAAAAGGCTTCTTTCTCAGGGTCATTAAAAGTTGGGATTGTTTGGTTAAGGGTTAGATTGTTCAATACAATGGATGAAGTTTTCAAGCCACTAATATATGCTGTAACATAGCAATTGCAAAATTGTTGTTGGTAGAAAATAACTCATCGTATCAGACAACGTAGATCCAAGATCAGACTGCATGTTCTGTGCAGTCTGATCTTAATATACACTATCCGTTAAAGAGCATCGAGTTGCGCTGAGAAGCCAAAGGGTTAAATATCCCGTATTGACAGCTTAGATCAAGATCAGATTGCACCGAGTAATTAATATGATCTTCAATATAAAACACCTACCACCCGATGCTAATCTCAGGTCAAGCAATTTATTATCGATAAAAAACGGAGGAGATCAACAATCAAGATCAGATGGCACTAAATGAGAAGTCTGATCTTTGATATAATATGCTGGCCATTTAGGTCTTCTTAACTGGTTGTCCATGGCTCATATTACAAAGTTTTATGCCCTGTGTAACGTTACATATTCGATTTTGTGTGCCGTGTTTGTAATGCCCAAAATGGATCAAAATTGTCATGGTCCGAGACGTCATAGGATATCGGGACAACTCTGACAAGAAGAAATAACGCATTGTACATACTGGGCCTGTCAAAACATATTTATACCTTTAGATACGAGAAGCACAGTAATTTTGTGAAAATAAATCTTACCGAGTTTTTGAAATGTTCAGCTGTTTTGGGAAAAGAACACATCGTCTGCATTTTGCCATGCACATTGTGTCAAAAAATAGGAAAGACAAAAGATTCCGAGTATTGTTGGGCAACATCACTTGTCACTACTCGGCCAATTCCGTAACTACATCTAAGGATTTGCCAATGTTTCTTTAGTGTTACAGCGCACTAATTTCCACTTGTAAATAAGATCATTAGGGCTTGAAATTCTTTGTCAAATGCTTTTGTTAGATTAACATCGCGCATCTCTCACAGTTCTTTGTGAACTTAAACCTAACTATGATGTTCAAACCGAAATATTTTATCATTTTTGGTCGTTTCTTTCAGCGTAGTGAGATGCATTGCAAGCGGTACTTTTCACTCTTACTCGTAACTGCTTGGATCATGTAGATGGGGTTGAAATTTTGGTATACGATTTCTATAGCCTTGGGCTTGGCAAGCCAAGCCCAGGCTAAAAATATTGAGAATCTTTAAAAATCTTTTTGTCCAAAACTGTGATGCCTAGGGCTACCAAATTTGGCATGTTGCTTCATCTAATGGACCTCTAATAAGTTTTTTCAAATTGACCATTCTGCCGATTTTGATTGACAGGTCCTATCAGCCAATCAAAATGCAGTATAGCCTGTCATGTAAACACACGGGTCAGACAACGTGATAGACTTTACTATTGACAATGTTATTGTTTTCATTTTGTTTAAACCATAGTTTTAAGACTGGATTATACAATAATTATTTCAAAATGGATTGAAGTTACACATAAGAATTATGTGTTAAGGTAATTGTTAGATTATATACCTTGAAAGGAAAACTAAATTTATCCATTCCAAATACCTAGATCTACATAAAATGTCGCCGGTAGATTTAACCAGGATTCTGAAAAACCAGCCACTCTACCAAATGATAGAAAAGCAGGGCTTTTTTCCCAGTCTTTCGGGAAAGAAAGAACGGTCATGCCAAACTGTTTTGTTAAACTACCTGTATTGAAATCTAACTGCACATACATCTTTCAAATTCCAAACCATTACTCCTAGACGGTCATAATCGTTACATACAAAACGAGCGACATGAAGAAGGATATTTTATTAACAGCTACTCGTCACCCTGTTTCTAAAATAAGTTGACATTGCAAATGTCATTATATGATTCTTGTTGTAATACTTTAGAGAGCATTCATATTTTATTCTTGTTCCATAAACCTGATTGCATGTGACTGTTAATGTCACTTTTGTCTGGTTGGAATGATTGTTTTTTTTCCCAACGATTGTACTTCAACTGATAAATGCATGTCCATTCCAAATCAGTATAATCCTTACAATGACCCAAGTGACCAAATAAACCCCCAATTAAAAAGTTTTTTACAACATACGTGTTTTAAGAATACAACAAATCACCTAATTGATTACTTAAATAAACTTCTTGATTTTCACTCAAACAGGACTGGTGTTAGAGGTGTTAATTACATCTTTACCAGACAACAAAAGATTAGTTTGTCTGTTTTGAAAAGATTTGCTGTCGACAAATTAAATGTTGCTCCAATGATGAGATTTGTCTTTGAAAAGGTAGAAAACATCTAAGGAAAAAGTGAAAATTTTCAAAAGTTTCCCTCTTCAAGGTCGTTAAAGCGTTAAATTGTAAATCCTTTTCTCATATTGTTTAATGTCAAACAGACATGCTATATACTGACTAAATGTCTTAAAAGCCTATGCCCCTATTATAAGTTATGGATAATGCCGACAGCAATCTACTCACAATGTATTTTATTTTAAATGCTGTGACCAGACATAGAATATTTGCGCTATTTTCATTTTTCGATTTCTCATAGATATGACATTATTCATAGTATTTTTTCTTGTTGCTTTGCCGATTTAGTCCGAACTGAAAAAAATGTTGGGGAAAAAAGCTTTGGGTACTTTAACTATAGCGAAACATATGCTAGAATAAAACTGAAATAATCTCTCTTTCTGTATGTATTTGACGCCATTTTCTGGTTTGTTTGTCAGGCATAATGAACGAAATACCACATTAATAAGGTGGGCGTGCCAAACTCGCATTTGCAGAAAGGTCGATTATAGCCCTGGGGTCGAAATTGCCCTGCCGTGGGAGTCTCAAGCTTTACATGGGCTTATTTAGTGAAATCTTTAAAAATCTTCATGTCCAGAACCAATTGTCCTAGGGCATGCAGCTTTGTATATTTGGCATGTAGCTTTATGTATTGGACCTCTACCAAGTACCTTCAAATTGTAGCCCTAGGGTCAAAATTGGCTCTGCCCTGGGGGGGGGGGGGTCACAAGTTTTACATGGGCATATAGTGAAATTTAAAAAATTTTTTTTTTGTCCAAAGCCTTAAGGCCTAGGGCTACCATATTGGACATGTAGCTTCATGTAATAAACTTCTACTAAGTTTATTCAAATTATAGCCCTGGGGTCAAAATTGGCCCCGCCCAGGGGCGTGGGGGTGGGTTCACAAGTTTACATGGGCTTATATAGTGAATTTTTTAAAAAATCTTTCTGTCCAAAACCATAAGGCCTAGGGCTACCATATTGGACATGTAGCTTCATCTAATAAACTTCTACCAAGTTTATTCAAATTATAGCCCTGGGGGTCAAACGGGCCTATATAGTGAAAACTTTAAAAATCTTCAGGTTCTAAATCAGTAGGCCTACAGATACCAAATTTTGCATATAGCTTTATCTAGTGGGCCTCTACCAAGATCATCCAAATAATTGACCCTGCCCCAGGGTCACATGGGCTTATATAGTGAAAACAATAAAAATCTTCTAGCTTCTAACCATAAGACCTAGGGCTACCAAATTTTGCATGAATTTTTATCAAATGGACTCTACCAAGATTGTTCAAATCATAGCCCTGGGGTCTTAATTGGCCCCACCCCACAAGTCACAAGTTTTACATAAGCTTATGGTGAAAACTCTCAATATCTTCTTGTTCCTTATCTTGAGATACAGCAGTAATTTTTGTGTCATCTTCTGTCTAGCCTCTGCCAGATTCGTTCAAATTAAAGCCAGGCCCCACCCCCATGGGTCATAAGTTCAACATGTGCTTATAGAGTGAAAATTCTAAAAGTCTTCTTGCTCCTAACTATAAATCCTAGGGCTACCAAATTTGGATCACAACTGAATTTGTTCAAAATTTACGAGGGGTGATCAGAAAGAACATGGACCAGTGCCTGTATCGGAATATTGTCCTAAAAATCATCTTGGAATGTTTACTGTTTTTGAAAGTAACCTTCTTTGAATTCTGTGCACTTATAATTCTTGTTTCCCACGACCTGAAAATTGGTCAGAATGTTTGTCTTGATGAAATCTCAGATGAGTTCGAATGTGCGAGCATGTCACGTGACATTTCTCTATAGGACCCGGTTCCAGCAGGAACAGCGAGAGGTTACAAGGGGTCAGGACTGAATTATAGGGAAGGATGGCTAGTGTTTCTATGTTCAGGTTTTGCAAAGTTTCCTGTACAAGTGTGGCTTTGTGAGCTAGGGTGTTATCTTGGTGTAAAGTGACGTCACTCCTTAAGACATCTGACTGTTTTGTTCGTATGGTTTTCATGAAATTATTTGAATAGTATGGACATAAAACTCGGCATTGAATGTAGTATATATAGATACAGCATGATTCAGAAGAAAAAAAGGGGAATAGAAAAACATGATGTACATAGCTTTACCAAGTGAGAAAGTTTGGCTTTAACAGCAGAAGGCGCTGTTGGATGTTCCGATACACTGCTTTGCTGTTTAGATTCAGTCTCATTAATGTGTACCCATGTTTCATCACGTATTACAATATGATCAGTGCAGTTTGACCGTCTATCCTAATGCGTTCTGAAATTTCTTAACAGATTTTGACCCTAACCCCCATTTGTTCGGGCGTCAATAGTCAAGATACCCATCTTGTGCAAACATGCGACATTCCAAGAATTTCAGTCAATATCTCCTGGGTACTTCTATATGAAATGTTAAATGTGTCAGCTATTTTCTGACAGTATCTCAGCGATCTTGCTGCTCTACACCCGTGATGATTTTGTATGTGACTGATGTTGATGGATGGTCAAATTTAGGGTCATAATAATAGTATCACACTCTTCTCTAAACCAGCCTGATCCATTTACGAATATCAGATTTCTTGAGTGCAGAGTCCTCTTAAACTTGATCTAAATCAGTTTTAATTTCTAATAAATACTTTCCGAGTTTGACGTAAAACTTCATGATTACTCCCGGCTCAAATAAAAAGACACCCTACATTTTGGACCACTAATTCAGTATATGACATCATAAAAATGACATCACACTTTACCTACTTGAATATGACAACATTTGAAAGCCTGAGTCAGTTACCAGATAATTAATGCTCATCTATGCAATTTTTTATAACCCTTAGTGAAGTAAATTTCAAAATAACGAGGTGGTCCATGTTCTTTCTGATCACCCCTCATAGCCCTGGAATCTAAATGAGCCCAGCCTCAGGGGTCTCATGTTTTACATGGGCTTTATGTTAAGGAAACTTTGCAAATCTTTTTGTTTATAACCATATGGCCTAGACCTTATTTGGCATGGGGTCTTAACTTGTGGATCTCAACCAGGATTTAAGAAATTATAACTCCTTGGCCAAGAATGGCTTTTCCCTGGAGTCACAACTTTCACATAGGCTTTTGTAGAGAAAACTTTGAAACCATCTGGCCTAGAATTATGTAGTATGTAACTATGTATGGTTTGTACTTATTAGCCAATGGAGTAATACAGGGCCATCATGGCCCTAGTTTGGAAAAGGGCTAAAATTCACAGAACATGACTTGGCTACTGTTGCAGACAGTACTAGTGTAGATTAGAACCAGGATCTGTATTCACCAAACATTCTTAGTTTTATACTTAGTCTTATTCTAGATTAACCCTTTCAGCGCCATAGGCGAAAACAGGGACTTTTGCGGACGGTATAGATCAAGATCAGACTGCACAGAACATGCAGTTTGATCTTTGATCTATACCTTCCGCTTGTTTGGTCAAGCCTATATGATAAAACTCTTTCGGAGACTCAGTGGATTCTATTTACAGCCATCAAAAAAAGCCGAGTTTGTTTATTTGGCGCTGAAAGAGTTAAGCAAGTAACACAACTTCTAATTAGCTGAGCCAAAATGGTGTAGCCAGTCAGAAGATGTGTTACTATCAAACTTAGAAAACTCTTGAGAATAAGACTAAGAATATTCTCAAGAATGGTTATTGAATACGGACCAAGGCTGCACAAATCATACGACTTGTTCTTAAATCTACACTGTTAACTATTTGGGGAGGTATTCTTACATAAATCTTTCTTGAAATTGCAATATTTACGGTTTAACCCTTTATTAGCTCACCTGAGCACATAGTGCTCAGGGTGAGCTATTGTGATCGATCGTTGTCCGGCGTCCGTCCGTCTGTGTGTCCGTCCGTCCGTCTGTCCGTGAACAATTACTTAAAAAATCTTCTCCTCTGAAACTGCCCAACAGATTTCAGTGAAACTTCACAGAAATGATCCTTAGGTGATGCACTTTCAAAATACTTCAAAGATTTGAATTCCATGAAGAACTCTGGTTGCCATGGCAACCGAGAGAAAAAACTTTAAAAATCTTCTTGTCCCAAACCGTAAGGGCTAGAGCTCTCATATTTGGCATGTAGCATCATCTAGTGGCCCTCTACCAAAATACTTCAAATTATGGCCCTAGTCTTGAAAATGGCCCTATGTTGTGGGTTCTCGGATTTCACATAGAGATAAAGAAGGAAATCTTTAAAAATCTTCTTGTCCCAAACCATAAGGGCTAGAGCTCTCATATATGGCATGTAGTATCATCTAGTGGCCCTCTAACAAAATACTTCAAATAATGGCCCTAGTGTGGAAATTGGCCCTATGTTGTGGGTTCTCGGATTTCACATAGAGATAAAGAAGGAAATCTGTAAAATTCTTCTTGTCCCAAACCGTAAGGGCCAGAGCTTTCATATTTGGCATGTAGCATCATCTAGTGACCCTCTACCAAAATACTTCAAATTATGGCCCTAGTTTTGAAAATGGTCCTATGTTGTGGGTTCTTGGATTTCACGTAGAGATAAAGAAGGAAATCTGTAAAAATCTTCTTGTCCCAAATCATAAGGGCTAGAGCTCTCATATATGGCATGTAGTATCATGTAGTAGCCCTCTACCAAAATACTTCAAAGTATGGCCCTAGTGTTGAAAATGGCCCTAAATTGTGGGTTCTCGGATTTCACATAGTGATAAAGAAGGAAATCTGTAAAAATCTTCTTGTCCCAAACCTTAAGGGCTAGAGCTTTCATATTTGGCATGTAGCATCATCTAGTGACCCTCCACCAAAATACTTCAAATTATGGCCCTAGTCTTGAAAATGGCCCTATGTTGTGGGTTCTCGGATTTCACATAGAGATAAAGGAGGAAATCTTTAAAAATCTTCTTGTCCCAAACCATAAGGGCTAGAGCTCTCATATATGGCATGTAGTATCATCTAGTGACCCTCTACCAAAATACTTCAAATTATGGCCCTAGTCTTGAAAATGGTCCTATGTTGTGGGTTCTCGGATTTCACATAGAGATAAAGAAGGAAATCTTTAAAAATCTTCTTGTCCCAAATCATAAGGGCTAGAGCTCTCATATTTGGCATGTAGTATCATCTAGTGGCCCTCTACCAAAATACTTCAAATTATGGCCCTAGTGTTGAAAATGGCCCTATGTTGTGGGTTCTCGGATTTCACATAGAGATAAAGAAGGAAATCTGTAAAAATCTTCTTGTCCCAGACCTTAAGGGCTAGAGCCTTCATATTTGGCATGTAGCATCATCTAGTGACCCTCTACCAAAATACTTCAAATTATGGCCCTAGTATTGAAAATGGCCCTATGTTGTGGGTTCTCGGATTTCACATAGTGATAAAGAAGGAAATCTTTAAAAATCTTCTTGTCCCAAACCATAAGGGCTAGAGCTCTCATATATGGCATGTAGTATCATCTAGTGGCCCTCAACCAAAATACTTCAAATAATGACCGTAATGTTGAAATTGGCCCTATGTTGTGGGTTCTCGGATTTCACATAGAGATAAAGAAGGAAATCTGTAAAAATCTTCTTGTCCCAAACCGTAAGGGCTAGAGCTTTCATATTTGGCATGTAGCATCATCTAGTGGCCCTCTACTAAAATACTTCAAATTATGGCCCTAGTGTTGAAAATGGCCCTATGTTGTGGGTTCTCGGATTTCACATAGAGATAAAGAAGGAAATCTTTTAAAATCTTCTTGTCCCAAACCATAAGGGCTAGAGCTCTCATATATGGCATGTAGTATCATCTAGTGGCCCTCTACCAAAATACTTCAAATAATGGCCCTAGTGTTGAAATTGGCCCTATGTTGTGGGTTCTCAGATTTCACATAGAGATAAAGAAGGAAATCTGTAAAAATCTTCTTGTCCCAAACCGTAAGGGCTAGAGCTTTCATATATGGCATGTAGCATCATCTAGTGACCCTCTACCAAAATACTTTAAATTATGGCCCTGGTGTTAAAAGTTGACCCTACGTTGTGGGTTCTCGGATTTCACATAGAGATAAAGAAGGAAATCTTTAAAAATCTTCTTGTCCCAAACCATAAGGGCTAGAGCTTTCATATTTGGCATGTAGCATTATGGTGTTGAGCTGCGTTGCATTTCAGGTGAGCGATTTAGGACCATCATGGTCCTCTTGTCTTATAGTCCCAAATTTTAATGACCTTGAAAGAAAAAGCTTTTGAAACTATTGAGGGAAAAAGAGAAAATGCTGGTAACCAGTATTGAAAGCTCAGCAGTTTGAAGAAAACATACAGGTATTCTCATAACCTAGGCCTTGTCTGCATCACACAAAAACTTTGACATTTTGTAATATCTCTGTCATTATTGAAGATCTTTACTTCAAACTTGCACTAGTTGTTAACTATCAAAATAGGAACCCATACAACAGGGGCAGGTAACCATCAAAATATTTTTGACACAGTTATGCCCCTTTTTGGACTTAAAATTTTCAAAAGTATTGACATTTAATAAATTCAGGCAACTGCAGCCAAGCATTGGCACCTGCATGCGGTGGTCTTGTTTCCTATTCCCACAATGTTTTCTACCCTATCAGTGACAGAAATCAGTTTAGCAACAACTTATTTGTGGTCTGCAAATGTTTTCAACTTGGTCCAGTCCAAAATTTTGTCATTTGATAAAGAGTTATTGAACACTGTTTTTAGCTCCACTGGCCGAAGGCCAGCGAGCTATTGTCATGGCGTTGTGTCCGTCGTGCGTCCGTCCGTCCGTTCGTCCGTGCGTGCGTCCGTAAACTTTTTCTTTAAAAAACTTCTCCTCAGAAACTATTGACTGGATTTTTACCAAATTTCACAGGAATGTTCCTTTGGTGGTCCTCTTTCAAATTCCTTCAAATAATTGTGTTCCATGAAGAATTCTGGTTGCCATGGCAACCAAAGTAAAAAACCTTTAAAAATCTTCTCCTCCCAAACCGCTATTTGGATAGCATTATTATTTTGCAGGAATGTTCCTTAGATACAGGTTTACAGAATTCCTTTAAAAAAAAATGATCTGTCAAAAAACATGGCTTTTATGGGAGACTCATTTTCCTTTTATGGTATAAAGTAAAATCTTTGAAAAATTTCTTCTCTAAAACTACTCATTGGATTTCATTGTTGTTTTGCAGGTAAGTTCCTATGGTGGTTGTCTGCCAAATTGTTTCTATGGTGGTTGTATACCAAATTCCTTTTTAAAAAAATGATACACCTAAAAACACATTTTTTTATAGACAAGGCTTATATTTCAAAAAAATGTTCTCCAAAACTATTTATTATGTTAGTTTTATCAACTAACAAAGAAAAAGGAAGAAAACTGGATTGACTTGACCTAGTCAGGGCTGTCCTATTTAAGCCCACACATTTTCCTTGGTATTAAGATCACAATTTACTCCAATGATATGCTATTAGTTAGTACTAGTAATAAAATATCACTGGCCATAAATAAGATAAAAGCTTGAGCACCTTTCACAACTTGAGCTTTTCAATTTTGCCTTATTACTAAGCCTGAGTAACCATGCCAAGATAAAAAAGAAAAAGTATTTTAATAACAAAACCCCCATGTTGTAGGTACTTTATAGTCCTTTTGATATAGAACAAGAGAACCTCTGCACTTTTAATTTTTATTAGTTCTGGTAAAGGTTTGTTGACCTACTAATGAGTAAATGCAGAGTGGACAGAAGGTGTGTAAATCCTGGTGACCTGGTACAGAGTGGGACAGGGCTTTACATTTGTGATAAGGCATTAATGTTATCCAGTCAAACTGATCCCGCAACTTCAGTACACCAGAATTAATCTGTGCCCTGGAGCAGGATATTTGATTTATGTAAATGCATTTGTAGACCATTTTGTTGTTTGCCACAGAAGACATTCTAACTGTGACTGTGAAAAGTTGATTATTAGGGATTAGGTGTTCATTGTATGCCAGCATATTTCACTCATCTAGTGTATTGATGTAAGTTGATCTATATTGCTATAACATTCATTCATTTGCCCTCCTAGCTGTTCTTTTAGATTACCCCTTTACCACACAATCACAACTTTTAACAACCCTGAGAAAGACATATTTTCTATATTTTGATGTTTCCCCACCCAAAATGGTTTGTGAAAGGACCTGTTGCAGACAACATATCTTCAAATTAGTAAGACATATATAAACAAGAGGGCCATGATGGCCCTGTATCGCTCCACTGGCTTATAAATATAAACCACGAAGAAAAGTCTTCACTATATAAGCCCTTATAAAACTTTGACCTCATGGCTACAGTCTGACTAAATGGGGAATATTGTATTAGAAGAATAACATGCCAAATGTGGGAGTTCTTGGCCTTATGGCTGGTAACAAGATGGTTTCTGAACTTTTCACTCCATAAACCCATGTAAAACTTGTGATCCCTGGTGCAGGGCCAAACTTGATCCTAGAGCTGTAACTTGGGCCCTCTTTGTAACTGTCCACTAAATAATGCTATAATTATGTGCAAAATTTGGTAGCCTAAGCCTTATGGCTATGTACACCAAGATTTAAAAGTTTTCCCTATGTAAGCCTATGTAAATCTTGTGAACCCCCCCCCTCCAAGTATGAGGCCAAATTGACCCCAGGACTATACTTTGGGCACTTTTGGTAGACTCCAACTAGATCAAGCTAAATGCCAAATTTGGTAGCTCTAGGCCTTATGGTTTCAGACAAGAAGATATTTAAAGTTTTCTCTATATAAGCCTATGTATAAAACTTGTGACCCCTGGGGAAGAGCCAATTTTGACCCCAGGGCTATAATTTCAAGAAACATGATAGAGGTCTACTACATAAAGCTACATGCCAAATTTGGTAGCCCTATGCCTTATGGTTTCAGACAAGAAGATTTTTAAAGTTTTCTCTATATAAGCCTATGTAAAACTTGTGACCCCTGGGGAAGAGCCAATTTTGACCCCAGGGCTATAATTTCAAGAAACATGATAGAGGTCTACTACATAAAGCTACATGCCAAATTTGGTAGCCCTATGCCTTATGGTTTCAGACAAGAAGATTTTTAAAGTTTTCTCTATATAAGCCTATGTAAAACTTGTGACCCCTGGGGCAGAGCCAATTTTGACCCCAGGGCTATAATTTGAAGAAACTTGATAGAGGTCTACTACATAAAGCTACATGCCAAATTTGGTAGCCCTATGCCTTATGGTTTCAGACAAGAAGATTTTTAAAGATTTCCAATATTTTTCAGTTTTGTTGCCATGGCAACCAGAGTTTTTGAAGGAATCAAATTCTTTCAAGAAATTCTGAAGAGGACCATGTCAGGATCATTTCTGTGAAGTTTCGTGAAAATCGGATGGGTAGTTTCAGAGAAGAAGATGTTTGAAATAAAAGTTAACGCACGGACGGACGGACGACCGGACGGACGGACGCACGGACGCACGCACGACGGACACCGGGCCATGACATAAGCCCGCTGGCCTTCGGCCAGTGGAGCTAAAAAGGATAGAAATTATTGTGGGAAACTAAGAAAATGCTGGTTACCATTTTTTTCTTCTTTTCTCACAAGTTTTTTCCATACCTTTTTTCTTCAGTGAGCTAAAATGCAGGATTGAATGGTAATTGTTAAAAACTTCTTTTCGCCATTATAGAAATATCAGGCCTGTGGAGCGATACAGGCGCTCAAGCGCCTCTAGTTAACATATCACTTAATTACAGTTTGGTCAGAAAGCACACATTGAGTGTGCCAGGTTTTCCCCAGATGGTCAGTATCTGGTGACAGGGTCCGTGGATGGTTTTGTTGAAGTATGGAACTTCACAACAGGGAAAATCAGAAAAGATTTGAGATACCAGGCACAAGTATGTTACAGGCTTTAGTAACAATTTTATTGAATGCATTACTTATGGACAAAACTGGATTATTACTGCAACATGTTTGATGGTATTTCAGGGCATAACTGTTAACCAGCCATAAACATTTTATACTGGTCTAAATTGAAAGCATTTGCAGATGACAAAGTTTAGTCTGGCTCAGTTGATTGAATTTGTCATAAAAAGAGTAGAAAACATCATAGGAAAAGGAGAAATTGCTAGTTGCAGTTATTTTCTGTTTTTTCCAACAATTTTTTTAAATGCCTTTTTGCAAAGAGTTGTTTTGTAAAGGGCTAAATACTAAAAACAGTATTTTCTCACAAAAACTTTTATTTCTTACAAAAACTTATATTATGGATACTTATTAAAATTGTCTCATAAAGGTATATTAAACATTACATCATTATGGAATAACTGATAAATGCTAAAAAGACAGAGCATAACTAACAAAGGTTGTTAATGTAGGCAGAGCAAATTAAGACCAAACTGTACAGAGTCTGGTTGTGATATACAGAATAATTTTTACAGCACTTTTCTTTACACTCTAATCTTGATCTATACTGTCTGCAAAAACGAGTTAGTTGTAAGAGGTACGCTGATGTTTAATAATTTGCTTTGTTTCAATTTTCCCTTTCTTTAAACCAGGATAACTTTATGATGATGGATGATGCAGTTCTGTGTATGTCGTTCAGTCGAGACTCCGAAATGTTGGCTACGGGCTCCCAAGATGGAAAAATCAAGGTTTGGTTATGTCAGATGACTTTCTCAGAGTTTATTCTCTCAAACATTTTCTTTTATTGTGGACTGCTTGTAATTCCTCATACTTTTGATTACTTTTGCCATTGTAATAAATGTCAATAGAAAAGAATTTGGTTCCTTCTTCAACTTCGTGGAGTCTGATCTTGATCTAAATCATCTGTGTAATCAACACATCCTCAACATCCTAAGGGTTTAATTTGAGCTACAATAAAACATCAGATTTAATATTCCCAAATGCATGGGAAAAAAGTATGCTCTCCTTACAAACTTATGTCTGTTACTAAGCATTATTGTGCCAAATAAAGCCGCTAGATATTTTCATTCTAGAATAAGTCCCAGACACTAACAATTTAGTGGGTGCCGTTTGACTGTAAAGTTTTAGCAAAGCTGACAGTGTAGATCAAAGATCAGACTGCATTTTCTGCAGTTTGATGTTCATTTAAACTGGCCACAAAGACAACTGCAATAGTGAAAGCCCTATAAGAGTTTAGTCAAGAATTAAGTTTTGGGAGTTTTATCGTATTTTTAGCTCAGTTATTTTGTTTAAGAAACATGAGGAAGACGGCCTTTGAAAACATTCTGGGAAAGAAGAAAATGCTGGTAATCAGCTTTTTTTTCTTTTCCCATAATAATTTCTACCCTATGAAAGACAGATTTTATGTTTTTAGTAACATTTAATGTCGTCTGCAAATGCTTTCAATTTAGATCAGGCTAAAATGCTGTTGTGTGGTAAAGAGTTAAGAGAGTGAAGCTTGATGACAACTTAATAATAGTTGATGCTTTTGACAAGACACCTTTTACATAGCAGTCATGGTATGCGAAAAAGGGGTTTTATGGGTCTGCAAAAGGTATTGACCAAGGTCAGCCTGATCAGTCAGCACACGCTGAGCTAGGTCGATACTAATAGCAATTGTTTAATTTTCTGTGTCCCAAAGGACTACACTAGCTCATGATTCAGCCTGTTGTAGATAAAAAATGGAGCCATGTCATTCAATGACATGCTTGGTTTAATGCTTTATGAAGATGCAGTAAACCTGTTTTTTAGCTCACCTGAGCACAACGTGCTCAAGGTGAGCTTTTGTGGTTGTCCAATGTGCATGGTCTGTCGTCAAAATTTACATTGTGGACACTCTAGAGGCCACATTTCTTACTCAATTGACCTGAAAATTAGTCAGAATCTTTTTTTTGATAAAATCTCCGATGAGTTCGAATATGGGTCACCTGGGGTCACAAACTAGGTCACTAGGTCAAATTAAAGAAATACCTTGTGGACACTCAAGAGGCCACATTTCTTGTTCAATTGACCTGAAAATTGATCAGAATATTTGTCTTGATGAAATCTCGGATGAGTTTGAATTTGGGTCACCTGGGGGTCATAAACTAGGTCACTAGGTCAAATTAAAGGAATACCTTGTGGACGCTCTAGAGGCCACATTTCCTGGTCAATTGACCTGAAAATTGGTAGCGTATATGTCTTGATGAAATCTCGAATGAGTTCGAATTTGGGTCACCTGGGGTCATAAAATAAATCACTAGGTCAAATCTGAGAAATACCTTGTGGACACGCTAGAGGCCACATTTCTTGCTCGATTGACCTTAAAATTGGTCAGAATATTTGTCCTCATGAAATCTCGGATGAGTTCAAATTTGGGTGACCTTGGGTCATAATCTAGGTCAGTAGGTCAAATTAAAGAAATACCTTGTGGACACTCTAGAGGCCATATTTCTTACTCAATTGAGCTAAAAATTGGTCAGAATGTTTGTCTTGATGAAATCTCAGATGAGTTTGAATTTGGGTCACCTGGGGACTTAAACTAGGTCACTAGGTCAAATTAAAGAAATACCTTGTGGTCACTCTAGAGGCCACATTTCCTGGTCAATTGATCTAAAAATTGGTCAGAATGTTTGTCTTGATGAAATCTCGAATGAGTTCAAATTTGGGTCACTTAGGATCATAAACTAGGTCACTAGGTCAAATTAAACAAATACGTTGTGGGCACTCTAGAGGCCACATTTTTTGCTCAATTGACTTGAAAATTGGTCAGAATGTTTGTCTTGATTAAAACTCGGATGAGTTTGAAATTGGGTCATCTGGGAACATAAACTAGGTCACTAGGTCAAATCAAAGAAATATCTTGTGGACACTCTAGAGACCATGTTTCTTACTCAATTGACCTGAAAATTGGTCAACATGTTTGTCTTAATTATATGTCAGATGAGTTTAAATTTGGGTCACCTAGGGTCATAAACTAAGTCGCTAGGTCAAATTAAAGAAATATCTTGTGGGCACTCTTAGAGGTCACATTTTTTGCTCAATTGACTTGAAAATTGGCCAAAATAAACTCTTAATTAAATCTCGAATGACTTTAAAATTGGGTCACCTGGGGTCATAAACTAGGTCACTAAGTCAAATGAAAGAAATACCTTGTGGACACTGTAGAGGCCTTATTTCTTACTCAATTGACCTGAAAATTGGTCAGAATGTTTGTCTTGATGAAATCAAGAATGGGTTCGAATTCAGGTCACCTAGGATCATTAACTAGGTCACTTGGTCAAATTTAAGAAATACCTATTGGGCACTCTAGAGGTCACATTTTTTGCTCAATTGACTTGAAAATTGGTCAGAATGTTTGTCTTAAATAAATCTCGGATGAGTTTGAAATTGGTCACTTGCGGTCATTAACTAAGTCACTAGGTTAAATTAAAGAAATA
Source organism: Tridacna gigas (assembly GCA_945859785.2). Taxonomy (NCBI): domain Eukaryota; kingdom Metazoa; phylum Mollusca; class Bivalvia; order Cardiida; family Cardiidae; genus Tridacna; species Tridacna gigas. The sequence continues at coordinate 60,943,161 of OX244028.2, forward strand.
CCTTGTGGGCACTCTAGAGGCCACATTTTTTGCTCAATTGACTTGAAAATTGGTCAGAATGTTTGTCCTAATTTAAATCTTGGATGAGTTTGAAATTGGGTCACCTAGGTCATAAACTAGGTCAAATTAAAGAAATACCTTGTAGACACTCTTGGGACCATATTTCCTTACTCAGTTAACCTCAAAATTGGTCAGAATCTTTGTCTTGATGAAATCTCAGATGGGTTTGAATTTGGGTCACCTGGGGTCATAAACTAGGTCATTAGGTCAAATTAAAGAAATACCTTGTGGGCACTCTAGAGGCCACATTTTTTGCTCAATTGACTTGAAAATTGGTCAGAATGTTTGTCTTAAATAAATCTTGGATGAATTTGAAATTAGGTCACCTGCGGTCATAAACTAGGTCACTAGGTCAAATTAAAGAAATACCTTGTGGACACTCTAGAGGCCACATTTTTTGCTCAATTGACCTGAAAATTGGTCAGAATGTTTGTCTTGATGGAATCTAAGATGAGTTTAAAATTGGGTCACTTAGGGTCTTAAAGTAGGTCACTAGGTCAAATTAAAGAAATACCTTGTGGGTGCTCTAGAGGCCACATTTTTTGCTCAATTGATTTGAAAATTGGTCAGAATGTTTGTCCTAATTTAAATCTTGGATAAGTTTGAAATTGGGTCACTAGGGGTCATAAACTAGGTCACTAGGTCAAATTAAAGAAATACCTTGTGGACACTCTTGAGACCACATTTCTTACGCAATTAACCTCAAAATTGGTCAGAGTGTTTGCCTTGATAAAATCTCGAATGAGTTCATGGACCATTGTACCTCAGGATTTAGCTGGATGCTGGACGAAACTGATTTTATGGATCCATAATTATATGATGACTTGCTTGATATATTATATCACAGAGATGCATTAAACCCTGTTTTACCAGAGCATGGTTCATTTGTATACACTTTGTACTTTTCCTCTAACATCTTGGACTGTTTGATGAACAATCCCAAGTCTTAATGAACCAGAGGAAGAAGGTTTTTGAAAATAGTTGTTACTTGTAATCAGCATTTTTGCCTGTTCCTACAATAGTTTCTGCTCTTTTAAAAACTAATTTCAACATTTGACATTGTCTTAGTTATCTGCAATTGCTTTCAAGTTATGTGGGTCTAAAGTTTTGTCAACTGGTAAAAGGGTATAAACATGCAGTAATACTGTAAAAGTTGATCATGTTTGGGGTCTAAAATTTTGCAAATTACCAAATACTGACCTTATATGTGTTTAAATTTTCGCTAAAACTGCAACATGGGATCTTGCCTCTCCATTTTTACTCAGATGAAACATGTTAAATTGACAGTTTTAATTGTCACTAGACTGGTATTCTAGTCGACTTTGATGAAAAAAAGGAACTCATTGATGTCCCCAAGGGTCCCAGTCAATCACTCCCACATGCCACAATGTCTAGGTAAGATGTACCGTAATGTAGCTTAAATTTATGGCAGTGGATATCTTTGCGATTTTTTATTAATACGCGAAAATTGCAAAAATTGCCATGACTCGAGCATTTCTGGTTTTACTGTACTCAATGTTACTTCTCACTGCCAGGTATGGAAGATTCTAACAGGCCAGTGTCTGAGGAAGTTTGAGCGTGCCCACAGCAAAGGTGTGACATGTATCGGTTTTTCTAAGGACAATGGTCAGCTGCTCAGTGCATCTTTTGATCAAACTATCAGGTAAACAGGGATCTGTTTAAATTACACAGAGATCCTGTGGATTCTACTCCAGAATATAAAATTTCAGAATTGTCCACACAGAAAGTATTTGAATTTGTGCTCAAGTGATGGAATTTGGCTTTGAAAGGATGAAAACATTGTGGAAAAAGGAGAAAATACTGGTTACCAGTATTTTCTCCCTTTCCCATAAGGCTTTAACCCTTTCCCAAACGACAAAGTTTGGATTGGTCCAAATTGAAAGAGTTTGCAGACGACAATTCTAAATTTGATGAAAATGGCAGAAAGTTATCAAAAAAGGGTAGAATACACTGTGGGAAAAGGAGAAATTGCTCGTTCCGAGCAATTTCTCCTTTTCCCACAGTGTTTTCAAAAGACCTGTACTGTAGACACGTGAAAACCAGGGCTTGTTTGGGAAAGGGTTAAAAATCCAGGAGCCTCCTTCCTCAACACCTAAAAAGCCCTTATAAATGCAAAAGGGTGACTGATACAGTGTAAATATGAAATATGGATAATCGACATGAACTCTTAACCACACAATCTCGAGTTTTAACAACCTGACAGAAAAGACTTAAGAAACTATTGTGGGAAAAGGAGAAAAAATCTTTGTACCCAGCATTTTCTCCTTTTCCCACAATCTTTTCTTACCTTTCTGAGACACATTTAATATGTCATCTGGAAATGCTTTCGATTTGGACCCGTCCAGTATTTTGTTGTTAGTGAAGGGTTAAAGCTGAATACATCCAAAAGCAAAATCTTCATTTATATAAGGACCACAGAATCATGGTTTTGATCTTTGGAACACAGATAAACCTTTATTAACCCTTCACCACACAATCCTGATTTTTAACAACTCTGATAAATACTAGCTTTTGAAAACATTGTAGGAAGAGGAGAAATTGCATTTTCTCTTTTTTCCACAATGTTTTATGCCCATTCACAGCCAAAATGCATATTTCCAGCTACATCTAAATTGTTGTCTGCAAATGCTTTCATTTTGGATAAGTTGATAACTTTGTTGTTTGGTAAAGAGTTCAGCAAGCACCCAGGGGACACTAAAATGTGCTTGCTTAACTCTTTACCATACAACGAAAATGTATACTCGTCCAAATTGAAAGCATTTGCAGACAATAAATTAAATGTGACTTAAAAATTGAAATTTGTTATGGGACAAGTAGAAAATATTGTGGGAAAAGGAGAAAATGCTGGTTACCAGCATTTTCTCTTTTTCCCACAATGTTTTCAAAAGGCTTCCTTTTCAGGGTCGTTAAAAGTCGGGATTGTGTGGTAAAGGGTTAAGACAGGTGTTTGCTTAATTCAGGTACATTTCAACATAGTTGCTTTCTTTGGAAACTCAGTTTATGCTTACTTTATTGCAGGTTGCTTGCTTGACCTTAAGCTGCTAAATAACAAAATGAAATTTTCAAGTCAATAAACACCAATTATTGCTACTTTGAAGTTATTTTTTGGGAAAAAAATATCTCCCTATCAGACAGTGTAGATCCAAGATCTGAGTGCACATTCTGTGCAGTCTGATCTTGATCTACATTGTCCTCAAAACATGTTGAGTCCTGCTCAGCAGCCTAAGGGTTAATAATGGTGGCCATTAAGACAAATGTTTACTGTAATTGAAAAGTGTTTCAAGTTGTGTACAGGCAAGCTAAGCTGTGTAGCTCAGTAACCGACACAGCTGGAAACCAAGGGTCATTGATTTGATTCCCCAGCTTTGCTAATTTTTCTCCCGGGAATTGTTGATAGTCATTGCAACATTCCTGTCTCACCACTGAACATTGTTCTTACTTTGGTTATGTGGGTAAGCAGCCGTTGGCTTTGGAAGAAGATTGTGCAAAGTTCTGGTAGAAGATTCTCCAGAAAAGCCTGGATAGGTGCACTGGCCACCATAATATAACTGAAATAATGTTGAAAATGGTGTTTGACACGATACATATGGGATATTACAACAGTCTGCATTTCTGCGTGGTTTGGATCATGTTGAGTTGCTTGTGTAAAGAGGTACGTATCGATGAGACCAAAGGTTGAATCCTGTGCGCACCTCTTTACACACCCAACGAGACATGATCCAACCACGCAGAAATGCACACTGTTGCAATGTTAGCTTTTATTATTTACTTTCTCTTTGTAATTGAAAAGGAACATCATAAAATAAATTATAAATAAATAACTAAAAACAATCAGAGAACTACATTTCATCGTTACATATATGTACATTATTTATGAATGGTGTATATGAATGTGTAAATGGTGTATGAACATGTAAACAAGGTATTTCATTGAAATGAGGGGATATTAAGGGTAGACACACACACACACACACACACACACACATATATATGTGTCTATGGCGGTTGCATGTCCTCAGGTAATAGGTAATAATAAAAAAAAAAAAAAAAACTGTGGCTTTAAAACTATTTCTGAAATGCAGAAAAGGTATTCACTGATTGTTACTCACTGTCACTGTCAAAAAGGGGTCTTGAGTAAAGAGTCATCTTTCTCAGTGCAGCAAGACTTCAAAGGAAGGTCAAAAAGGTGTAGACAGGAACTTGGTGAGATGATTTTACTCACTGTCACTGTCAAAAGGGGTCTTGAGTAAAGAGTTGCCTTTCTCAGTGCAGCAAGACTTCAAAGGAAGGTCAAAAAGGTGTAGACAGGAACTTGGTAAGATGATGATTGAGGCAAGGCAAAAAGGATTGTATGCATTAATTAGGTATGACAAACTAATAATTGAAAATCAGATTTACGAATATGATGATGATACTGAAACGGTTGTTTGCATTGGTACATGCCAGAATGGAAAGGGTTAAGTCACTGCATGGGTTGCATAAGGCAGTCTTGAAAGATATAAACAAAACAATCAAAGTGAGGACAGTTCTGATGGAGAAAGTGAAAGAGGTGATCTCGCTAGGGGGAAGGCCAAGGCCAGGTAGATGATAATATTGAAAGTCTTGTGCTTGGCAAACTTGTCGAACTTAACCTCAACAAACGTTACAGATCAGACATTTAATATTTTAACTTGGAATATAGAAATAAATATTTGGATAACTGAAACAATTTAGCATCATATGTTTTTGTAAAACATTAGTGATTTTGATAATTTTCTCCCAGGGTATATACATTATGGAAATTTGAGAAAACAGACCAATTTCATGAGAAATAGTGGTGGTGTTAGCATATCTATACAGGATGGAATAGTCAAAATTGGCATTATAAAACAACTGTATACTTATTTCAAAGATTGCACCGTCATTATTTTAACCCTTCACTACACAGTCCCGACTTTTAAGGACCCTGGGAAAGAAGTCTTTCAAAAACATTGTAGGAAAAGGAGAAAATGCTGGTAACCAGCATTTTCTCCTTCCCCCACAGTGTTTTCTATTCTATGAAAGACAAATTTCATGTTTAGAGTAACATTTAAGTTTTCTGTCTGCAAATGCTTTCAATTTAGATAAGGCTAAAATATCATTTGGTAAAGGGTTAAAAGGCAATTATTTCACTGATGGAACAGATCTGGTTATGTATTTTGCCTATGTTTCAATAAAACAGCAATATTTCTGGAGCTTCAGGGGGCCGCTGGCCCCCTGGACTCCCAGCCAGGGCATTGCCCTGGGCCCACCGGGGGCCCTAGTGGCTCCCTGGCCCCCAGCATAAAAAGTTAAGTATTTTCAGGTTTTTGAACTTTCACCCATGGAAAAAAGTGTTCCGTAGTCTGGTCTGTAGTTACATATTTCAGAAATGTCTTTACTAAAGGCACATCGGATTCAGCTGGAATTCATGGTGATATGGAACTAACCATTGTCAAGCCTCACTGTCTATGTCATGATTCTCCTTTTGCAGTGCTATGAATTCTGTCTGAACACAGATGTTGCCGGATATATAGAGAGCATATATATTTACATGAAGTATTCATACAATATGTAACTAGATACATGTGGTAAAATCTTCATTATCATTAATGAAAAATATGGTAAGTTCTCTGTAAATATGACCTACTATCCCTACTTTTTCTTCCTTATAATCCCTACTGTTCACTACTTTTTCAAAAAGTTTAGCCCTACTTTTTCCCTGCTTTTAGAAGAAGGGCACTTGAAAGCCTGCATAGAAACCTTTGAACTGACCAGAAAAAATGAAGACATTTCATCGTACAATGCATTTGGTGAAACCTTGGTTTAGTTCTGCTGCAGCATTAGTATGCATATCATAAATGGGCAACTTTCTATGGACAGTGATGGTAACTTTACATGTGAAGCTAACAATGGAGCAAGTACTGTTGATTATAATATTTGTAGTTCACCACTTTTTGAGATGTACATATTTTAAAGTGAGGAATAGAACAGAATCTGTCCATTTCCCACTTTTCTGTCCATTCACATTTAGAATGGTGGTAAATCCTTGTATCAAAGTAAATTTCAATACAAACTGTAATGCTTCAAACAAATACACCAGGTGTGTGTGGTCAAATGCTAAGTCAGTTGATTTTTTGCAAAAGTTCAAGAATTAAATGTACAAAGGAAAGTCCAAATATGTGAAACTGCTAAAGAAGATATTGACTTATGTATAGAAATGATACTGAATATATTTTATATTGCAGCTGTGAAAAGTGAAGGTAGAAGATGCCCTACAAATTACAATAATCAACCCCCATGGTGGGACATACATTGTGAAAATGTGAAAATAAAAAGAAATATGCATCATTAGGAAAATTCAGGATGACTAATGAAAATTCAGATTTGAATGTTTATAAAGAAAATAGAAATAAGTTTAAAAATATCTGTAAAAGCAAGAAAAGTCATGTGAATATGCAGACTGATCTTTTACAATACTGCCTGCATAAATTAATGAACTCACAAAAATAGCAGAAACAGGGATAATTAAAAATAGCAATGAAGTGAATTTGATCCTTGTAAGGATTTTGTTCTGACGCTGAGGGGAAAGGGTTTTTGAGTCAAACACAGGTAAAGCCTACTAAAACATGACAAGACATGAGTCGATTCCAGGTATCAGATAAACATACTCGAAACAATGACCCTATTAACACTTACCGGACATTGTTTGGACTTAGCCTTGGTCTCGGACAATACTTCTTTAGGCAAGACTAGTTAAACTAGCTTGATGAGAAAAAAACCTTGTCCAGACTTTTCGGTTATGAATTTGGTGTCCGAATTAGTAGAAAAAATGCTATATCAGATGTCTGAAATTAAAGACATAAAATAAATTATTTCAAGGATTAATTAATAGTGTCCGAATTCATAGAGTGTCCAAATATATGGATGAATTACGGTACTGGTGTAAACTTACCCAGATACAGGAAACAACATATCCTAGGCATTGCTTTGAAATGCTTAAATCGCTAGATGACATAGGTAGAGTTACTTGGGCAACAAAGGTGAAACATCTTCTGTATCAATATGGATTTGGAATAGTCTGGCTTACCCATAATATTAGAAATACAAATCTTTTCAGTACACAGTTTGAGCAAAGACTAAAAGACTACTTAATGCAGAACTGGCATAAGAGTATAATCCGTTTGAGTAGGTGTGACCAATATAAAGAGATCAAATCACTTCTGAACCCAGAAAGATACCTAAATATTCAAATCAACTTCTCACTAAGGTAGGCACTCGCAAAATTCAGATGCTCAAGTCATAAATTCTGAACAGAGACTTGTAGACATCAGAATATACCAAGAGATGAAAGAATTTGTATCAGTTGCCAAGAACATCTAAAAATTAGAATTGTTGAAAATGAATATCAGATATTTTTGGAATGTCCGAAACATAAAGAGGTAAGACACCGTTATCTTTTTTCATGGTATAAGGTATACATAAATCCAAACGAGTTCTCAAAAACAATTGAGGAAAGAAAGATTAAGTTGTTAAGTATCTACATATATCATCTAATTCAAGAATCAGAAATGTAGGTAAAGCGTGGCCAAAGTAATCTGATTAACAACCTTACTTGCTGGACAAGTTTAGAAATATGAAAGAACAGTTGAATACTTACCCCTGCATGATGCTGTTGACCATAAAGATCTAGATTTATGAAGAAGTTGTATACTGATGTACCTAAAAAAATATAAAAAATACATCTCAAAGCATCAAGTGTATACATGAAAGGGAGAAAATGCTGGTTATCAGCAGTTCAATTGTCTTGTTTTCCTTTTACAATATTCCTAAAGCTGTCTTCCTAAGGGTGAGCTTTTGTGATCATGCTGTGTCCGGCGTCTGTCATCCGTCCTGTGGCTTCAACATTTTATCTTGTGTATGCTCTAGAGGCCACATTTTCAATCTGATACTCATGAAACTTGGTCAGAATGTTTGTATTGATGAAATCTTGGAGGAGTTGGAGATCTGTTCAAAAACTAGGTCACTAAGTGAAATCTTAGAAAAAGGTTTTTACGCTCTAGAGGCCAATTTTTCAATCCAATACCCATGAAAAGGGGTCAGAATGTTTGTCTTGAAGACATATTAGAGGAATTTGAAAATGGGTCATGTCCAGTCAAAAACAAGGTCACTAGGTCAAATCTTTAAAAAATCTTGTACACACTCCTAGAGGCCACATTTTCAGTCCAATACTTTGTAAAGTTGGTGAGAATGTTTTGTTGTGATAATATCTTGGACAAGTTCGAAAATTGGTCATGTTGGGTTGAAAACTAGGTCACTAGGTCAAATCCTTGAAAAACATTGTGCATACTTTAGAGTCCACATTATCAGTCCAATACTGTGTAAAGTTGGTTAGAATGTTTGTCTTGATAATATCTCGGACAAGTTTGAAAATGGGTCACGTCGGGCCAAAAGTTAGGTCAATAGGTCAAATCTTAGAAAAACTTGTGAACGCTTTAGAGGCTACATTTTCAATCCAATACTCATGAAACTTTGTAAGAATGTTTGTTGTGATAATATTTCGGATGAGATTGAAAATTGGTCATGCTGGGTCAAAAATTAGGTCACTAGGTCAAAACTTTGAAAAACATTGTGCATGCTTTAGAGTCCACATTTTCAGTCCAATACTCTGTAAAGTTAGAATGTTTGTCTTGATAATATCTCGGACATGTTTGAAAATGGGTTACATCGGGCCAAAAAATAGGTCAATAGGTCAAATCTTAGAAAAACCTTGCACTTTAGAGGCCACATTTTCAATCCAATACTCATGAAACTTTGTAAGAATGTTTTGATAATATTTCGGATGAGTTTGAAAATGGGTCACATTGGGTCAAAAACTAGGTCACTAGGTTAAATGTTAGAAAAACCTTGTGTACTCTCTAGAAGCCACATTATCTCCATTATTTTTGGAAGTTAGTCAGAATGTTTGTCTTGATGAAATCTCCGATGAGTTTGAAAATGGGTCAAAAACTAGGTCCCTAGGTCAAATCTACTGAAAATGTTAAGTTTGCTCTAGAAGCTAACTTTTCAATCCAATACTCATGAAAAGCAGTCAGAATGTTTGTCTTGATAATTTCCTTGAAGAGTTAGAAAAAGGGTCATATCTGGTCAAAAGGTAGGTCATCAGATCAAATCTTTGAAAAATATTCTCTGCACTCTACAGGCCCCATTTTCAGTCCAGTACTCTTGAAAGTTGGTCAGAATGATTGTCTTGATATCTCAGATGAGTGTGAAAATGGGTCATATAGGGTAAAAAAATAGGTCGCCAGGTAAAATTTTTGAAAAACCTTGTGTTCACTGTAGAGGCTAAATTTTCAATCCAGTGCTCATGAAAAATGGTCCGAATTTGTCTTGATGATTTCTTTGATTTGTTTGAAAATGGATCGTATCAGATAGAAACTAGGTCAAGTTTTTGCAAAATCTTCTGTACACTGTAGAGGTCACATTTTCAGTTCAATAGTCATGAAAGTCGGTCAGAATGTTTTTTTCAATAATATCTCAGAATGATGAGTGCTAAAAATGGGTTATGTCAGGTCAAAAACTAGGTCACCTGGTCTAATCCTAGAAAAACCTTGGATACACTCTACAGGCCTCATTTTTAGTCCGATACTCATGAAAGTTGGTCAGAATGTGTGTGATGATATTTAGGACAAGTTTGAAAATGGTCATGTAAGGTCAAAAAGTTGGTCACTGGGCTTAATCTTTAAAAAACTTTTGTATATGCTGTAGAGTCCACATTTTCAGTCCAATGCTCAGTCCAATGCTCATGAAAATTAGTCAGAATGTTTGTTTTGATGATTTCTTTGATGAGTTTGAAAATGGCTCACATTGGGACAAAAACAAGGTCATGGAGACAAATCTTTCAAAAAGCTTTTGTACCATTTAGAGGCCACATGTTTGGTCAGAAAAAGCTCAGGTGAGTGACTTCAGGGCCATCATGGCCCTCTTGTTTTCAAAACAAAATAGATGAAATAACTCAAAGTGTTTCGAGGCTAAAATTTAATGTCCAATAATATAATTTGAAATAACCAGCAATATAAAAGAGATCAGCATCCACATCATTAGACTCAGCATAAAAAATGTTGATTGTCAGATATCCGGTATTTATAAGGTAGATCGGTATCAGACACCAGGCAAGCATGTGCCGATCTTGATCCACACCCGTTACTAAAGACACAAGAGATCATGATCAACAGTTTATTGATGGAAACAAGAGTACAAAATGTGAAGAAGTGTTAAATCTTATTGCCAGACAAAACAGGATTTTTAGTATTCCTAGTTTCCAGATCTTCCCATCTTGTACTTTCCAATCAAGTAAATTTGGTGTAAACACTGTTGTATCCACAACACATATGTCAAAATCTTCACACATCAAAATATCAAGGTTACACACATCAACATCAGACTAACAACAACATGATTGAATTTAGTGTATAATAACATTCCAATATTTAGGTAAACTCCAAGCCAAAAAGTTCACTTTTGATGAAAGTGGTTAAATTTTAATCAATCCAAGTTAAAGAATGGAACACAGCTTGCTAGGCCAACAATGAAAACTGGTACCTTTCAGGAGGACTGGATAGTTTATTGTATGGATTTCGAGACGTCTGAGCATCGTGTGCCTTGTAAAAACAAATTACAGCAACTTGTTTAATAGTAGTTGAAAAATCACCTTACATCAATAGAAAGGAATGTCATTCATAAAAATGTATGATTACTCTTTCATGGCATAGTCACGATTAGGCATTCATGAAATAAGTGTTTTTATACCCCCGCAAACGAAGTTTGTGGGGGGTATACTGGAATCGGCCTGTCGGTCGGTCGGTCGGTCTGCAAAATCTTGTCCGGACAACTCCTCCTACAGTTTCTGTCTGATTCACGTTAAACTTGGCAGAAGTGTTCATTAGGAGCTGTAGATGTGCAAGACACACATTTTGTAAAAATTCCATCAAGAATTACTGAGTTATTGCCCCTGATTTGACTTAAAAATGCTTGTCCGGACAACTCCTCCTACAGTTTCTGTCTGATTCACTTTAAACTTGGCAGAAGTGTTCATTAGGAGCTGTAGATGTGCAAGACACACATTTTGTAAAAATTCCATCAAGAATTACTGAGTTATTGCCTCTGATTTGACTTAAAAATGCTTGTCCGGACAACTCCTCCTACAGTTTCTGTCTGATTCACTTTAAACTTGGCAGAAGTGTTCATTAGGAGCTGTAGATGTGCAAGACACACATTTTGTAAAAATTCCATCAAGAATTACTGAGTTATTGCCCCTGATTTGACTTAAAAATGCTTGTCTGGACAACTCCTCCTACAGTTTCTGTCTGATTCACTTTAAACTTGGCAGAAGTGTTCATTAGGAGCTGTAGATGTGCAAGACACACATTTTGTAAAAATTCCATCAATAAATACTGAGTTATTGCCCCTGATTTGACTTAAAAATGCTTGTCCGGACAACTCCTCCTACAGTTTCTGTCTGATTCACTTTAAACTTGGCATAAGTGTTCATTAGGAGCTGTAGATGTGCAAGACACACATTTTGTAAAAATTCCATCAAGAATTACTGAGTTATTGCCCCTGATTTGACTTAAAAATGCTTGTCCGGACAACTCCTCCTACAGTTTCTGTCTGATTCACTTTAAACTTGGCAGAAGTGTTCATTAGAAGCTGTAGATGTGCAAGACACACATTTTGTAAAAATTCCATCAAGAATTACTGAGTTATTGCCCCTGATTTGACTTAAAAATGCTTGTCCGGACAACTCCTCCTACAGTTTCCGTCTGATTCACTTTAAACTTGGCAGAAGTGTTCATTAGGAGCTGTAGATGTGCAAGACACACATTTTGTAAAAATTCCATCAAGAATTACTGAGTTATTGCCCCTGATTTGACTTAAAAATGCTTGTCCGGACAACTCCTCCTACAGTTTCTGTCTGATTCACTTTAAACTTGGCAGAAGTGTTCATTAGGAGATGTAGATGTGCAAGACACACATTTTGTAAAAATTCCATCAAGAATTACTGAGTAATTGCCCCTGATTTGACTTAAAAATGCTTGTCCGGACAACTCCTCCTACAGTTTCTGTCTGATTCACGTTAAACTTGGCAGAAGTGTTCATTAGGAGCTGTAGATGTGCAAGACTCACATTTTGTAAAAATTCCATCAAGAATTACTGAGTTATTGCCCCTGATTTGACTTAAAAATGCTTGTCCGGACAACTCCTCCTACAGTTTCTGTCTGATTCACTTTAAACTTGGCATAAGTGTTCATTAGGAGTTGTAGATGTGCAAGACGCAACTTTCGTGAAAATTCTATGAAGAATTAATGAGTTATTGCCCCTGATTCACATTTAAAATGCTTGTCCGGACAACTCCTCCTACAATTTCAGTCCGATTCGCTTTATACTTGGCAGAAGTGTCCATTTGGAGTTGTAGATGTGCAAGACACACATTTTGTAAAAATTCCATCAAGAATTACTGAGTTATTGCCCCTGATTTGACTTAAAAATGCTTGTCCGGACAACTCCTCCTACAGTGTCTGTCTGATTCACTTTAAGGAGGTCTTTTCTGTCATATGTATAGTTGGCCAACATTATGCGAAAAGGCACCTTTGGACATTTGCAACAAGTTTGGATCCAGACCAGCCGCTGTGTCTCAGACATATTATCAGATCATGGTCTGCACTTTTTTACACTCATTTAGTTTTGTGTCCAATTAAATTGATACTTTGCATAAATATTCACCAGGAGCAGTAGAGGTTCAAGATGCATTTTTCTCAAATGTTTGCCAAATTAATTACCCCTGAATTTACTCAAAACTTCTTGTCCAGAGAACTATTCCTTCAGTTTAAGTCTTATTCACTTGATATTTGTCATGATATTCACCAGGAGCAGTAGATGTGCAAAGCACAAATTTCATGAGTGTTGGCCTAATGATTACGGAGTTATTGCCCCTAAATTGACACTGCAGAGTTATTGCCCCTGTGACATGAAATATAGGGGCGGGGGTATTTATCACCTTTAGTGATAGTTATTCTAGTTTTATCTGTTTACTTTTTGCAACAATCAAAAGGAAAATTATGAAGGCATTGTGGGAGGACCACGTAACACTAGTGACCAGTGTTTACCCCTTTACCCACCGCTTTTTCAACCCATTAAAGACAAATTTTTTCGTCCAAAATAAATTCAGCCTGCCGTCTGTACATTCTTTTGTAGTATGATCAATCCTAGAGTTATTGAAGCTTTTTATTGTTGTAACTGTGTGCCATTGATAGTTTGGTTTATACTGATAATTTATGCACATATTTTGTCATTCTGTGGTTTAGAGAGAAAGGGACGATAACAATATTGTTGATATTACATATGTTATGTATGAGGGGTGATCAGAAAGAACGTAGACAACTGGTCATTTTGAAAACTACTACACATAAGGTTACAGAAATTTTCATAGATGAGCATCAGTTATCTGGTAACTGACTCAACCTTTCAAATGTCATCGTATTCAATTAGGTAAAGTGTGACATCATTTTAATCATGTTATGTACTGTATTTGTGGTCCATAATGGTGGATGACATATTATTTGAGCAGAGAGTAATCATGAAGTTTTTAGCTCACCTGAGCACAACGTGCTCAAGGGGAGCTTTTAGGGTCACCCAGTGTCCGTCGTCCGTCGGTCGTCGTGCGTCGTCAACAATTCTTTAAACATCAACTCCTCCTAAACCGCTGGGCCAATTTGGACCAAACTTGGCTGGAATGTTCCTTGGGAGGTCCTCTTTAAAAATTGTTCGCAGAATTTGATTCCGTCAAAAACTCTGGTTGCCATGGCAACAAAATGGAATTTTTTAGGAAATTCTTTAAAAATCTTCTTCTCTGAAACCGCTGGCCAGATTTTAAAATAATTTCACAGAGATGTTCCTTGGGTGACCCTTTTCAAAATTTGTTCGCGAAATTTTGATCCATCAAGAAACATGGCTCTGGTGAATGGGGGCTTCTTGCACTATACAGAAATGAAGGAATTCTTAAAAATTCTTCTTCTCTGAAACCGCTGGCCAGATTTTAAAACAATTTCACAGAGATGTTCCTTGGGTGACCGTTTTTAAAAATTGTTCGCGAAATTTTGATCCGTCAAGAAACATGGCTCTGGTGAATGGGGACTTCTTGCACTATACAGAAATGAAGAAATTCTTAAAAATTCTTCTTCTCTGAAACCGCTGGCCAGATTTTAGAATAATTTCACAGAGATGTTCCTTGGGTGACCCTTTTCAAAAATTGTTCGCGAAATTTTGATCCGTCAAGAAACATGGCTCTGGTGAATGGGGGCTACTTGCACTATACAGAAATGAAGAAATTCTTAAAAATTCTTCTTCTCTGAAACCGCTGGTCAGATTTTGAAATAATTTCACAGGGATGTTCTTTGGTTGACCCTTTTCAAAAACTGTTCGTGATATTTTGATCCGTCAAGAAACATGGCTCTGGTGAATGGGGGCTACTTGTGCTATAGGGAAATGAAGAAATTCTTAAAAATTCTTCTTCTCTGAAAGCACTGGCCAGATTTTAAAATAATTTCACAGAGATGTTCCTTGGGTGACCCTTTTCAAAAATTCTTTGCGAAATTTTGATCCGTCAAGAAACATGGCTCTGGTGAATGGGGGCTACTTGCACTGTACAGAAATGAAGAAATTATTGAAGATTCCTCTTCTCTGAAAACACTGATCAGATTTTGAAATAATTTCTCAGGGATGTTCTTTGGGCGACCCTTTTAAAAAATTGTTCATGAAATTTTGATATGTCAAGAAACATGGCTCTGGTGAATGGGGGCTACTTGCACTATACAGAAACGAAGGAATTCTTGAAAATTCTTCTTCTCTGAAACGGCTGTTCAGATTTTAAAATAATTTCACAGAGATATCCCTTGGGTGACCCTTTTCAAGAACTGTTCGTGAAATTTTTATCCATCTAGAAACATGGCTCTGGTGAATGGGGGCTATTTGCACTATATGGAAATGAAGGAATTCTTGAAAATTCTTCTTCTCTGAAACCGCTGGTCAGATTTCAGAATAATTTCACAGCAATGTTCCTTGAATGACCCTTTTCAAAATTTGTTCGCGAATTGTGTGTAAAATTTTGATTCATAAAAAAACATGGCTGTAATGGGCGGATCTTATTTTCACTATGGGTGCTAGAAGAAATCCGTTGAAAATCTTTTCTGAAAACACTGGAGTAATTTCAATCAAATTTGGGTGGATTGATTTCTGGGTGGCCCTCTTGAAAAATTAGTAGACTCTAGTGAAATTTTGATTTTGTGAAAAAACATGGCACAACTGGGCGTGATGTATTTCCACTATGTGTTCACATTATGTTGTACAACACTAGTGAATATGCTTTATATCAAATTAATCAGTTTCTGTTTCAATTTAGAAAAAATTCTTTAAGAATTTTCTTCTTTGAAACAAAATCCAACCAAACTTGACTTGATTGATCCCTGGCCATTTTTGGGGGACTTCTTTTGTCCCTGCAAACTCGAAGAAGTTCTTTAACCCATTACCACACAATCCCGACTTAACGACCCTGAAAGAAAAGCCTATTGAAAACATCGAGGGAAAAGGAGAGCTTTGATATTTGGCATGAAGCATCTCCTAGTGGACCTCTACCAAGTTTGTTTATATGATGCCCTTGGGGTCAAAACTGGCCCTGCCCTGGGGGTCACAAGTTTGAACATAGGAACAAAGAGGGGAAACTTTAAAAATCATCTTCTCTGAAACTGGAAGGTGTAGAGCTTTGATATTTGGTATGTAACATTGCCTAGTGGACCTCCACCAAGTTTGTTCATATGATGCCCCTTGGGTCAAAACTGGCCCCGCCCCGGGGGTCACAAGTTTGAGCATAGTATCAAATAAGGAAAACTTTAAAAATCTTCTTCTCTGAAACTTGAAGGTGTAGAGCTTTGATATTTGGCATGTAGCATCTCCTAGTGGACCTCTACCAAGTTTGTTCATATGATGCCCCTGGGGTCAAAACTGGCCCCGCCCCGGGGGTCACAATTTCCAACATAGGAACAGAGAAGGAAAACTTTAAAAATTTTCTTCTCTAAAACTAGAAGGCATAGAGCTTTGTAATTTGGCATGAAGCATCTCCTAGTGGACCTCTACAAAATTTGTTCATATGATTCCCTTGGGGTCAAAACTGGCCCTACCCCAGGGGTCACAAGTTCGAACATAGGAACAAAGAGGTAAAACTTTGAAAAATCACCTTCTCTGAAACTGCAAGGCGTAGAGCTTTGATATTTGGTATGTAGCATCTTCTAGTGGACCTCTACCAAGTTTGTTCATATGATGCCCCTGGGGTCAAAACTTGCACCGCCCCGGGGGTCACAATTTCCAACATAGGAACAAAGAAGGAAAACTTTAAAAATCTTCTTCTCTGAAACTAGAAGGCATCGAGCTTTGATATTTGGTATGTAGCATCTTCTAGTGGATCTCTACTAAGTTTGTGCATATGATGCCCTTGGGGCAAAAGTTGGCCCTGCCCCGGGGTCACAAGTTCGAACATAGGAACAGAGAAGGAAAACTTTAAGAATCATCTTCTCTGAAACTGGAAGGCGTAGAGTTTTGATATTTGGTATGTAGCATCGCCTAGTAGACCTCTACTAAGTTTGTTCATATGATGCCCTTGGGGTCAAAAGTTCAAACATAGGAACAAAGAAGGAAAACTTTAATTTTTTTTTTCTCTTAAATGGGAAGGCATAGAGCTTTGATATTTGGTATGTAGCATCTCCTAGTGGACTTCTGCCAAGTTTGTTCCAAGGATGCTGCTTGGATCAAAAATGGCCCAGCCCCTGGGGTCACAAGTTCAAACATAGGAACAAAGAAGGAAAACTTTAAAATTCTTCTTTTCTGAAACCGAAAGGTGTGGAGCTTTGATATTTGGTATGTTGCATCTCAGAGTGGACCTCTACCAAGTTTGTTCATATGATGCCCCTGGGTCAAAACTGGCCCCGCCTGGGGGGTCACAAGTTCGAAGATAGGAACAAAGAAGGAAAACTTTAAATTTCTTTTTCTCTTAAACGGGAAGGTGTAGAGCTTTGATATTTGGTATGTAGCATTTCCTAGTGGACCTCTACCAAGTTTATTCATATGATGCCCCAGGGTCAAAACTGGCCCAGCCCCGGGGGTCACAAGTTTGAACATAGGAACAAAGAAGGAAAACTTTAAAATTCTTCTTTAATACTGGAAGGTGTAGAGCTTTGATATTTGGTATGTAGTGATTCTCTTCTAAGTTTGTTTGCCCATCTAAGCGCAACAAGTTCATTGAGTTCAAAATTGGGTCATCTTGGGTCATAAACTAGGTCACTAGGTCTAATTAAAGAAATACCTTGTTGGCACTCTCATTATTTGCTCAGTTGCCTTGAAAATTAGTTAGAAAGTTTGTCTTTATAAAGTCTCACATAAGATTAATTTGGGTCAACTTGGGTCATAAACTAGTTCACTGGGTCAAATTAAAGAAATACCTTGTTGCTTTCTGGAGGCCACATTTATTGCTCAAATGACCTGAAATTTGGCAAGAATGTTTGTCTTGATGAAATACCAGATGAGTTTGGATTTGGGTCACCTGGAACCATAAACTAGGTCACTAGGTCAGAATAAAAAAATACCTTGTGGGCACTCTAGAGGCCACATTATTTGCTTAATTGCCTTGAAAATTGGTCAGAATATTTGTCTTTGTAAAATCTCACAAGAGTCTGAATTTGGGTCAACTGGGATCATAAACTAGGTCACTTGGTCAAATTAAAGAAATAGCTAGTGGGCACTCTAGAGGCCACATTTATTATTCATTTGATTTGAAAATTGCTTAAAATGTTTCTTTTCATATAGTCAAAGACCAGTTCAAATTTGGGGTCATAATCTAGGTCACTAGGTCAAATTAAAGAAATATCTTTAGGGCACTCAAGGCCACACTTTTTGCTCAGTTGACTTGAAAATTGGTCAGAATGTTTGTCTTCATGAAATATGAGTTTGAAGTTGGGTCACCTGCGGTCAAAAACTAGGTCACATGGTCAAATTAAAGAAAAACCTTTAAGGCACTCTACTAAGGTGAGCGACCCAGGGCCATCATGGCCCTCTTGTTATATTAAACTCAGAAAGTATTTATTGGAAATTAAAGCCAATTAACAAAAAATTTAAGCAGACTGCACTATAGAAATACGGTATTTGTTAATGGTTCGGACCAATTTAGAGAAAGGCATGATTCTGTTAAAGATGACCCTATAACTATAGGGCTGTCCATTAACATCAGTCACAGGCAAAAATCATCACGGATGTACAGCTGCATGTAAAACAAAATCACCAAGATCCTGTCAGGAAAATAGCTGACATAATTGCATTTTATGTGGAAGTGCCAAGGGATTTTGACTGACAATCTTGGAATGTCGCATGTTTGTGCAAAAGGGGTACCTCAACTATTGAGGCACAAGCAAATCTATACATACTACAGTGAATGCTGAGTTTTTATGCCTTTTTTATTCAAATAAATTTAACAAACAGCAGGTGAAAAAACCAGCAAGAAGTCCTGCGGGGTGACGTCACTTTACTCCAAGATAACGTGCTAGCTTACAAAGCCAATTTTGTGCAGGAAACTTTGCAAAAACTAAACATACAAACACTAGCCATTCTTCTGAATAATTCGGTCCTGACCCTTGTGACCTCTGGCTAGCTCCTGTTTTGAAAGATTCTCTACATGCCCCATGCTACAATAGCAGAGAGCAGCCAACCCTCTCTATGACCGGGTCGTTGAGAGTTATGTCACATGACAGGCTGGGACACGAGTCTCGCGCATGGTAATCAAGAATGAAATAAGCATAGAATTCAAAGGAGGTTACTTTCAAAAACAGTAAACATTCCAAATTGGTTTTTATAACAATATTCCGATACAGGCACTGGTCCATGGTCTTTCTGATTACCCCTCGTACTATGGGCCGATGGCCTTATTTACAGAAGAAAGTAATCTGAATCTGTCAAGAATAATATGATTTCTTTTTTTAGCTCACCTGAGCACAAAGTGCTCATGGCGAGCTATTATGATCGTGCTGTGTCCGTCGTCTGTCGTGCGTTGTCCGTCGTCAACTTTTTACCTTGTGTACACTCTAGAGGCCACATTTTCAGTCCGATCCTCATGAAACTTGGTCAGAATGTTTGTCTTGATAAAATCTCAGACGACTTCGAAATTGGGTGATGTGGGGTCAAAAACTAGGTCACTAGGTCAAATCTTAGAAAAACCTTGTGTGTGCTCTAGAGACCATATTTTCAGTCTGATACTCATGAAACGTGGTCAGAATGTTTGTCTTGATAAAAACTTGGATGAGTTTGAAATTGGGTCATGTGGGGTAAAAGACAAGGTCACTAGGTCAAATTAAAGAAATACCTTGTGGGCACTCTAGGGGCCACATTTTTCGCTCAATTGACTTGAAAATTGGTCAGAATGTTTGTTTTAATTAAATCTTGGATGAGTTTGAAATTTGGTCACCTTGTGTCATGAAGTAGGTCACTAGGTCAAATTAAAGAAATACCTTGTGGACACTTTAGAGGCCACATTTCTTACTCATTTGACCTGAAAATTGGTCAAAATGTTTGTCTTGGTGATATCTTGGATGAGTTTGAATTTAGGCCACCTAGGGTGATAAACTAGGTCACTAGGTCAAATTAAAGAAATACCTTGTGGGTACTCTAGAGGCCACATTTTTTGCTCAATTGACTTGAAAATTTATCAGAATGTTTGCCTCAACTCTTTACCACACATTCCCGACTTTTAACGACCCCGAGAAAGAGGCCTTTTCCCACAATGTTTTCTAACCTATCGACAACAAATTTGATCAATTTGGCTACTTTTGTCGTCTGCAAATGCTTTCAATCTGGACCGGTCTAAAATTTTGTCGGTTGGTAAAGAGTTAATTAAATCTCAGATGAGATTGAAATTGGGTCATCTGGGGGTCATAAGGTAGGTCACTAGGTCAAATTAAAGAAATACCTTGTGGGCTTTCTAGAGGCCACATTTTTTGTCTTGATGATATCTTGGATGAGTTCAAAATTGGGTCACATAGGGTCATAAACAATGTCACTGGGTCATATTGAAGAAATACCTTGTGGGCACTTTAGAGGCCACAATTCTCGCTAAATTGACCTGAAAATTGGTCTACATATTTGACTTGATGATATCTCGGATCATTTAGAAATTGGGTCTCATAGGGTCATAAACTAGGTCAATGGGTCAAATTAAAGAAATGAATTGTGGGCACTGTAGAGGCCACAGTTTTTGCTCAACTGACCTGAAAATATGTCAGCATGTTTGACTTGATGATATCTTGATTTGAAATTGGGTCACATAGGGTCATAATCTAGGGCACTAGGTCAGATTACAGAAATACCTTGTGGGCACTCTAGAGGCAGCAATTCTTGCTCAATTCACCTGAACCTTGGTCAACAAGTTTTTTTTGATGTCTCGGATGAGTTTGAAATATGGTCACATAGGGTCATTAACTAGGTCACTAGGTCAAATTGAAGAAAGACATTTTGGACACTCCGGAGGTCTCATTTTCAGCTCAATTGACCTGACAGTTGGTCAGAATGTTTGTCTAAATAATATCTCGGATGAGTTTAAATTGGGTCATTATGACCCTGGAGTGAAATTTTGCCTATTGACTCATGTGAGCGATCCAGGGCCATCATGGCCCTCATGTTTTATTTTAACGCAGAAGGTATGTCAAGCTTGTGATGATTAATAGTGATACTGCAGTTCACGAGTGTGGCATTGGAAATCCCCCTTTTAAAACCGCATATGTTTATGTAATGGGCATCGATCAAAATCGGACAAAATCAATTTCTGCTTAAAAACAATTTTAGAAAAAAGATGACAAATAATAGACATAATCTGTATACCAGATTATGTACTACACACAGTATAGGGCTGAAAATTTTTCTACACAGGGTACATGGACTGATACGGAAAAATTTCCTGGTCAATTATATTTGTGTTTTAGGTTATGCCGGCATTTTACTCAGATCATTTATAGGTATATAATAAATACAACTTAGGCATATATGTTGGAAGACTTTGTATATTTCAGAGTACATGGACTAAAGTCGGGAAAAACTTTGAAAGAGTTTACAGGCCATACTTCCTTTGTGAATGATGCTGTCTTCACTCAAGATGGTCATCATGTTATCAGGTAAAATTGCTTCTCAGATACTCTTTGTACAGATAGTTGCTCTAACCCTTGACATTTCAGTCCTGTTTTTACAACCAGGAACTAGAAGGCTTTAGAAAACATGGAGGGAAAAGGAGAAAATGCTGGTAAGCAGTATTTTCTCCTTTTCCCGCAGTTTTTTCTCTCCTTTTGGAGACAAATCCAAATTTTTCAGTCACATTTGTTTTGTAGTCTGCATGTACTTCCAATTTGGTCACATTAAAAATTTTGTTGTTTGGTAATGACTTAATGCCAAAGGCTAAATCTAGTGTTGCCTGTAATTATTCTCCTTTTTGATGAAAGTTATTTTGACAGGGAAACTAGTCCTGATCTTTTTTTGTACACTATATGTTTAGCTTGGCGGTCTTCAAAGAAAATGTAGAGGTATTGTCATAGCCCTGTAGTCGTCTGCGGTGTCATCAAGCTTAAACTTTGATATTTTATAATAGCTTTGTCATTACTGGAAGATATTTACTTCAAACTCTGGCTAGTTTTTAAACTATCAAAAGGGAATCGTATACCAGTATGGCAGGTAACTGTCAAAATATTTTTGATACAAGTTATGCCCCTTGTTCGACTTAAAATTTTCACTGAAAATGTAATTCTAAAAGCAGCTGCAGCCAAGCATTGGCACAAGCATGTGTTGCTCTTGTGTTTCTTTGCTTTAATCTTGGCTGTAATGATAGAATCTGTCTCTAAATAAAAAAGTTGACAGTATTGTTATAAATGTAGAAAAATGTTATTTACATACATTTTCTCTTTCTTTTGTTCAATGTTTTTCAAGGGTTTGAATTTTGTTTTTTTATCCACTGGCAAATTTCTGCCAATAGCTTTTTTTTCACTGGGAAAATCAGCATCAGACTAGCATATTTTTAAACTCCTTGAGAAGCATAAACAATTATTTTTCTGTTTTCGACATTAATCTTTTTTTTTTTTTAAGTTTTAAAACAAATTATAGACATGAATTACAGCAAGTTCATCACAACTTTTTACTTTTATAGTTTATATATGGTGTCCTGCGTGGCTAAGTGGTGAAGTCTAGGACTCGTGACCTGGAGGCCCTGGGTTCGAGCCTCAGTGGATCTAGGGTTTTTCATGGGAGTGTCCTAAGGCAAGACACTTCAGAGCTCTAGCCCAGTGCTGGTGAAATCAAGGAAATACATGAATATGTGAACTATCGCCATGATAATGACTGAAATAATGTTGAAAGCAGCGCAAGACACCATTCAATCAATCAGTTCATGAATGTTTAATTTCATTTATTCTGTTATATTTATTTGTCATTGATTTTATTCCATCATCCACTGTTTTTTCTAGAAATTAAAAAATAGGAAGGAAAATCTACCCTAACTTTGAAAAACGGGGGAATTTCAAAAACTAGGGGCACTTTGGTTGATTATAGTACAATCTCTACTAAAGTTGAAAAAAAAAATGTTTTTGGCCTAGGCTTGGCTTGCCAAGCCCAAGGCCATAGTAATCGTATACCAAAATTTCAACCTCCATCCAAGCATTTATGGAAAAACCAGAGTAAATGTGCAAAGTACCGCTTGCAATCCATATCACTACGCTGAAAGAAACGACCCCTAGAGATAAAAAACATTCTGATTTGAACATCATAGTTTGGTTTAACTTCGCAACAACCTTTGATAGATGTGCGATGTTGATCCTACAAAAGTGTTGACTAAGAATTTTGAGCCCTGGTGAGCTTATTCATAACTGCAAATTAGTGCGCTGTAACAGTGAAAGAAACATTCACCAAACCTTGGGTGATCGTTGATCAAATGTTTAGGTATGCAATCGACCGAGTTATGACGAGTGCTGTTGCCGAGCACTGATCGCGATCGTTCGTTTGTCCTTTTTCTAGACACCATGTGAATGACAAATAATTATAGCGTATGTTACGCAGGTAGTGTGCTCTCTCTCTGAAAAAGCTGTCTCAAAACCTTGGTAAGATTTTAATTTTCGTAAAATACAGTGCTCCTCGTGTCTGAAGTTATAACTATGTACTTGATTGGTATGTATACCTTATTTCTTCCTGTCAGAGTTGTCTAGATATGACATCTCGGCCCATAACCATTTCGACCCATAACAAACTCGGCACATACTGCAGTACAATATCAAATATGTAACGTTACACAGTGCATTAAAGTTTGTAACATGAGCCATTGAAAACCATTTAATCTTTATATCAAATGATGAAATTTTAGAGTTGTCTAAATTGAAAACATTTGCAGACGGCAAGTTAGATTTACTGAAATGTAGGTATTGGCTATGAAAGTGCAGAAAACATTGCAGGAAAAAAGAGAGCATTTTCTTCTTTTCCCAAAATGTTTTCATGAGGCTATATCCTTACCATCATTAAAATTTGGGATTGTGTGGAAAGAGTTAAGCATTTTATATCAAAAACCAGACTTGACATTCTGTGCAATCTGATCTTGATCTACATAGGTATTTAGATCTAATTGCTGGCTAATTTTGATCTGATTCTAGCATTAGGTGGTGGACGTTTTATATCAAAGATCAGAGTTCTTACTAAGTGCAATCTGATCTTCATCTACGCTGTCAATACAGGATATTAAACTATCAATAGGCAGTGAAAGCGGTAGATAAACACATTGCTGATGGATATTTATTACTGCCAGTTTTTGTTGACAAATTTGGTGTTATTTCATCAGTTAAGTTACTGTAAGAACTTGCAGATGACCGCCCGCCCCCCGCACTTGATAGGAACATATTTCAAAGCTAATGATTTTTAGCAGGTGATGGAGTGCGTGCAATTCAAGACTGTTAGTATCAGTACTGACCTGTATAAATCTGCACTGTGACTAAGAATAACGTAAGAAGAATATTCATTGTCCGATCATGTGTTAGGCTGTGGGTTTGTTTTTCCCAAAAATAGTTCGGCCCTGGGCTTTTTCATCCACGCTTGTTTGACCCACCTTGTTGTATGTTACTTTATTGACCGAAAAGAATGATAAGTTAAACATGAATTTGAAAATCAAGTAACATAATACATCTACTGTTAGGGTGATTTACTTGAGTTTTTTTAGCTCACCTGAGCACAAAGTGCTAAGGTGAGGTATTGTGATGGGTCGTTGTCAGGCGTCCATCTGTCCGTCTGTCCACAATTCCTTTAAACATCTTCTCCTCCTAAACCACTGGGCCAATCTTGATGAAACTTGGCAGGGATGTTCCTTGGGTGAAGCTCTACCAAAGTTGTTCAAGAGATTGAATTCCACCCAAAACTCTGGTTGCCATGGCAACAGAAAGGCAAAAAATAGGAAAATCTTTGAAAATCTTCTCTGATTCTAGAAGGCATAGAGCTTTGATATTTAGTATTTAGCATCTCCTAGTGGACCTCTACCAAGTTTGTTCATATGATGCCCCTGGGGTCAAAACTGGCCCCGCCCTGGGGGTCACAAGTTCGAACATAGGAACAAAGAAGGAAAACTTTAAAATTCTTCTTCTCTGAAACTGAAAGGCGTGGAGCTTTGATATTTGGCATCTAGCATCTCCTAGTAGACCTCTACCACGTTTGTTCATATGATGCCCCTGGGATCAAAACTGGCCCCACCCCGGGGTTCACAAGTTTTGAACATGAGAACAAAGAAGGAAAACTTTAAAAATCTTCTTCTCTGATTCTAGAAGGCATAGAGCTTTGATATTTGGTATGTAGCATCTCCTAGTGGACCTCTACCAAGTTTGTTCATATGATGCCCCTGGGGTCAAAACTGGCCCCGCCCCAGGGGTCACAAGTTTGAACATAGGAACAAAGAAGGAAAACTTCAAAATTCTTCTTCTCTGAAACTGGAAGGCGTGGAGCTTTGATATTTTGCATGTAGCATCTCCTAGTGGACCTCTACCAAGTTTGTTCATATGATGCCCCTGAGGTCAAAACTGGCCCCGCCCCGGAGGTCACAAGTTTTGAACAAAGGAGCAAAGAAGGAAAACTTTAAAATCTTCTTCTCTGATTCTAGAAGGCGTAGAGCTTTGATATTTGGTATGTAGCATCTCCTAGTGGACCTCTACCGAGTTTGTTCATATGATGCTCCTGGGGTCAAAACTAGCCCCGCCCTGGGGGTCACAAGTTTGAACATAGGAACAAAGAAGGAAAACTTTAAAATTCTTCTTCTCTGAAACTGGTAGGCGCAGAGCTTTGATATTTTGCATGTAGCATCTCCTAGTGGACCTCTACCAAGTTGGTTCATATGATGCCCCTGGCGTCAAAACTGGCCCTGCCCCGGGGGTCACAAGTTTCGAACATAGGAACAAGGAAGGAAAACTTTAAAATTCTTCTTCTCTGAAACTGGAAGGCGTAGAGCTTTGATATTTGGTATGTAGCATGTCCTAGCAAACCTCTACCTACTTTGTTCATATGATGCCCCTTGGGTCAAAACTAGCCCCGTCCGGGGATCACAAGTTTCGAACATAGGAACAAAGAAGGAAAACTTCAAAATTCTTCTTCTCTGAAACTGGAAGGCGTGGAGCTTTGATATTTGGCATTTAGCATCTCCTAGTGGACCTCTACCAAGTTTGTTCATATGATCCCCTTGGGTCAAAACTGGCCCCGCCCCGGGGGTCACAAGTTCGAACATAGGAACAAAGAAGGAAAACTTTAAAATTTTTCTTCTCTGAAACTGGAAGGCGTAGAGCTTTGATATTTGGTATGTAGCATCTCCTAGTGGACCTCTACCAAGTTTGTTCATTCGATGCCTCGGGGGTCAAAACTGGCCCTGCCCAGGGGTCACAAGTTCTAACATAGGAACAAAGACGGAAAACTTTAAAATTCTTCTTTTCTAAACCTTGAAGGCATAGAGCTTTGTTATTTGGTATGTAGTGAACCTGTTCTAAGTTTGTTAGCCCACCTGAGCACAACATTTTCAGTCAGTTTGAAATTGGGTCACCTGGGGTCATAAACTAGGTCACTAGGTCAAATTAAAGAAATACCTTGTGGGCACTCTAGAGGCCACATTCATTGCTCAAATGACCGGAAATTTGGTCAGAATATTTGTCTTGATAAAATCTTAGATGAGTTTGGATTTGGGTCACCTGGGATCATAAACTAGGTCACTAGTTCAAATTAAAGTAATACCTTGTGGGCACTGTAGAGGCCACATTTTTGGCTCAATTGACTTGAAAATTGGTCAGAATGTTTGTCTTGATAAAATCTCATATGAGTCCGAATTTGGGTCATGTTGGGTCTTAAATTAGGTCACAAGGTCAAATTAAAGAAATACCTTGTGTGCACTCTAGAGGCCACATTTATTGTTCAATTGATTTGAAAATTGGTCAAAATGTTTGTCTTGATGAAATCTAGGATGACTTTAAAATTGGGTCACCTGGGCTCATAATCTAGGTCACTAGGTCTAATTAAAGAAATAACTTTAGAGCACTCTAGAGGTCACATTTCTTGCTCAATTGACTTGAAAGTTGGTCAGAATGTTTGTCTTGATGAAATATTGGGTGAGTTTGAAATTGGGTCACCTGGGGTCATAAACTAGGTCACTAGGTCAAATTAAAGAAATACCTTGTGGGCACTCTAGAGGCCACATTCATTGCTCAAATGACCGGAAATTTGGTCAGAATATTTGTCTTGATAAAATCTTAGATGAGTTTGGATTTGGGTCACCTGGGATCATAAACTAGGTCACTAGTTCAAATTAAAGTAATACCTTGTGGGCACTGTAGAGGCCACATTTTTGGCTCAATTGACTTGAAAATTGGTCAGAATGTTTGTCTTGATAAAATCTCATATGAGTCCGAATTTGGGTCATGTTGGGTCTTAAATTAGGTCACAAGGTCAAATTAAAGAAATACCTTGTGTGCACTCTAGAGGCCACATTTATTGTTCAATTGATTTGAAAATTGGTCAAAATGTTTGTCTTGATGAAATCTAGGATGACTTTAAAATTGGGTCACCTGGGCTCATAATCTAGGTCACTAGGTCTAATTAAAGAAATAACTTTAGAGCACTCTAGAGGTCACATTTCTTGCTCAATTGACTTGAAAGTTGGTCAGAATGTTTGTCTTGATGAAATATTGGGTGAGTTTGAAATTGGGTCAGCTGGGGTCATAAACTAGGTTACAGGGTCAAATTTAAGAAACACTTTGTGGGCACTCTAGAGGCCACATTTATTGCTCAATTAACTTGAAAACTGTTCAGAATGTTTGTCTTGATAAATTTTTTGAGGAGTTCTAAATTGGGTCACGTGGGGTGATAAATTAGGTCATTAGGTCAACTTACGGAAATTCCTTGTGGACGCTCTAGAGGCCACATTTTAAGCTCAATTGACCTGACAATTGGTCAGAAATTGAATTATGCACGTTGAGTGAATTTCACCTATTGACTCAGGTGAGCGTCCAGGGCCATCATGGCCCTCTTGTTTTTTTTTTTAATTAACGCAGGTTTGGGCGGTCAAAACCCCCCCCTGCTTTTAACCAATGGTTTTCACCTGTTGTAAGTTCCCTGGTCAGTACTCCCAAAACTGGTCAGCACTGGCCAATATTAGTCAGACTGGTCGACTGACAATTTTAAGTGGTTGTTTGTGTGGTGTATTGAAATATATGGTCAGGTTTTAATATATTGAAAAAAGAAAAATGAATCTCTAAGGTGTCCTCTATCAGCTTTTATTTTTTTTTTGGCATGCTGCTTATTTTGGTTTGTTACCATTTTGATTTGTTGCCAAAGAAACTTAAAGGAAGAAAATAGGAAACAGAAAATCCTTCGAAAATTATCTCTTCTCAATCCATATGGACCATGAGGCCAAGGCTTTACAAAAATATTCATTATACTGGCCTTTACAAATTTATGTTGTTCCATTCTGTTGTCAGCTCCACAGACTGTCAGTGTTAGACCATGTAGATATTTTTTTTATTAGTCTATACAAAAGTGATAGCAGTTTTTAAGATTGTACATGTATCTTCCTACCTCTTCACCCCTTCTGATGCCCAGGCCTTCAGTGCTTTGATTTCTATGTCTTATTTAACTTGATACCATTTCCCTTGAAAATGATTATATTTAAGATAGTGTTGTGTTTTTGTGACGATCTCTTGATCCAAGGTGTCGGTAAAAACTACAGTAGAGCTCCAATAACCTTGCTTTCTTGCAGTATAGTTTTCCTTACCATAGCATGATCCAGCGTGATGAATATTGTTACACAATGAATATTGCATATTTACAGGTCAATGGGATTTAGAATTTAATGAAATGCTTCTAACCACTGACTGTAGCTCATATGCAAGAGCCATATCCATATTAGGAGCTCCTGGAGACACGATCTAGGTGTAGATTGTTTCTTGAGAAGGTCAACTTTGTCTTGGATCTTTATCAGAACTTGAACTAGATCGAGATCTAGTAAGAAATCAGTGATAACTAACCTTTGTCACTTTGCATGGAAATAAAATCCCAAAGGAAAAAGTGTCTGCCTTTCGTCTACAGTTGTGATGGGGTGTATACAAAGTTCATTATTTTGCCAAAATTATTTATTGAAATAAAATGATAGCGGATTTTTCCAGGTAAGACTGTGTCTGGTGTCAAAAGACGATGATTTCAATATCTGAATATACCAACTCCCTGTTTTTATAATGCTTAAATGTGGTGAGAAATGGAATTTTTCCCCATTCTGCAGAATTTGTCTGCGAGTGATCTAAAAATAGAACATTTAGGAGATAATCTGGTTTTCTGGAAGTGTCATTGGTTACCTCCCTTCACTGTATTCAATGCGATTGTAATCACTCCATGAAAATTTGTATGTTTTCCTTCAAGTCTATTTTTTTCCTGCACTATGTAGCAATAGTCCAGCGATTTAGACGATTTTAGTGTGAATCTCGCAATCACCCCTGTCTGGAATAAACACTGATCATCAACATAGGAGAAAGTTGCAATGTGTTCTGTTAGGTGTACATGTTTGTAATTCAATATATAGACAATCTTTAAAATTCTTTATTTTGACAGACTTTCAGTTTACAGACTGATGTGCATTTTACTGCCTGCTTGCGTCAGTAAGTGCACCAAATTTTACCAATGTTATCATGTTCAGTTCTGTGGTCAAGGATGATATTGAGTTTTTAGCTCTACTGTCTGTAAGCCAGCAGAGCTTATGTCATGGCATGGTTTCCGTCATCCATCTGTCTGTCCATCCGTCCGTCTTTTTCTTGTTTATGCGATAAAGTGTTCATTTGTGGTCAGATTTTCATGAAACTTGCACAGTTTGTTTATCTCATCTCTAGCTTGAACCCTATTGATTTTGAAAAAAAATTTGACAGTCAGTGTGGGAAAAGCAGCCTTTTAAAGTTCAAAATTTCAATTTCTTGTTTACGTGATAAAGACTGCATTTGGGGTCTGATTTTTTTTAAACTTGCACAGTTTTTTATCTCATCAATGGCTTGAATCCTATTGATTTTGAAAAAAATTTGACAATCAGTGTGGGAAAAGTAGCCATTTAATTTTCAAAATATCAATTTCTTGTTTACGCAATAAAGTCTGCATTTGAAGTCCGATTTTTGTGAAACTTGCAATGTTTATTTATCTCACCAATAGCTTGAACCCTTTTGATTTTGAAAAAGATCTGACAATTAGTGTGTGAAAAGTAGCCATTTAAAGTTCAAAATTTCAATTTCTTGATTATGTGATAAAGTCAGCATTTGTAATCGGATTTTCATGAAACTTGCAAATTTTGCTTTGTATCATTGACAGCTTTAACCCTATTGATTTTGAAAAACATCAACAATCAGTATTGGAAAAGTAGCCAATTAAATTTGAAAATTTACAATAATTGTGTTTGTGATAATGTCGGCATTTGAGGTTGAATTTTCTTGAAACTTGTACAGTTGCTTTATATTACCAATAGCTTGAACCCTATTGATTTTGAAAAAAAAAAATGACAATCAGTATTGGAAAAGGAGCCATTTAAAGTGAGAAATTTACATTTCTTGTTTACACAGTTAAGTCGCATTTTTGATTAAATTCTTTTTATTAAGATTATTTGTATCATAAAGGGATTGAACTCGAGATCTATTAAGAATGAAGAAAATATAGCTATTAATTTAGGAAAAGCAGCCATTTGATGGCTTAGTATTGTTTACTCAACACAGTCCACATTAGTCACATTTCCTTGAAACTTTTAGGGATTGCTTAAAACAATGAGTGCTGAAACCCTGTCAAATTTGGCTTGATTCCAAAGAATTGATTTCAAAAAATTGTATTTCAATTTTTATGTCATGGCCCGGTGTCCGTGGTGCGTCCGTGCGTCCGTCTGTCCGTCCGTGCTTTAACTTTTATTTCAAACATCTTCTTCTCTGAAACTACCCATCCAATTTTCATGAAACTTCACAGAAATGATCCTGCCATGGTCCTCTTCAGAATTTCTTGAAAGAATTGGATTCCTTGAAAAACTCTGGTTGCCATGGCAACAAAACTGAAAAATATTGGAAATCTTTAAAAATCTTCTTGTCTGAAACCATAAGGCATAGGGCTACCAAATTTGGCATGTAGCTTTATGTAGTAGACCTCTATCAAGTTTCTTCAAATTATAGCCCTGGGGTCAGAATTGGCTCTGCCCCAGGGGTCACAAGTTTTATATAGGCTTATATAGAGAAAACTTTAAAAATCTTCCTGTACCTAGCCATAAGGCCTAGAGCTACCAAATTTTACATGTAGCTATATGTAGTGGGCCTCTACCAAGTGGGCCAAAATTTTAGCCCTGGGGTCAAAATTGGCCCCGCCACAGGGGTCACAAGTTTTACATGGGCTTACATAGTGACAACTTAAGAAATCTTCCTGTTTTTATTTATTTATTTTTTTTTTTGAAATTGGCCTTGCATCAGGGGTCTTATGTTTTACAGAGGCTTCATATGGACAAAACTTGAAAATCACCTTATTTATAACTATACAGCATAGACTTGTATTATTTTGGCATGTGGCTTTATCTTGTGGACCTCTACCAGGGTTCAAGTAATTATAGCTCTGGGATCAAAATGGCTTTGCCCTGCGGGTCTCAACTTTCACATGGACTTTAACAGAGAAAACTTTGTAAGTCTTCATTTTGAAACCATTTGGCTCAGAACTGAAATGTTTAGTATTTATGGTTTATATTTATAAGCTAGTGGAGCGATACAGGGCCATCATGGCCCTCTAGTTTTCACTATTTGTTCAATTCACCATGCCTACTTGTGCTGTCTTAGTAGGTTCAAGCCCAGTTGTAACAACGGTTAACACCCTCCCCGCCCCCATTTTTGTGTGTATTTGTCCTTTTCCTTTTTGCATCATGAGTTCATAACGTATGCTAGAAAATAAAGCAAAATCAATGCCAGTAGATCAATTCAGGCCCTCAAGGGCCTCTAGTTTGTTTGTGGTTCTACTTGAACAGCTTTCATATGCATCATTATATGATGACAATGCCTCTCTGATAACAATGCAGCCTCAGTAGCAAAGTTCTGCTCTTTATTTCACTATAGTGACAAAAGATATGGGCCATGCTCTGTGAAAAGCAGGCTTAATGACATTGAGATGACATCAAGAAAATCGCATTTAAAGTGACGTCTATATTTTTGTTGTTTATATATGGTTTTTGTGAGAGCGTTTCATTTCAAAACATGATTACTTGTTTTGATGAGACGCTAGATCTAATTTACAATACAAGCAAGGGAACTTGATCATACTACGTGTGTTCTTTAATCTTCGATTTTCAATCGGGCATCGACAGTGAAATTGTGGTTTGTAGATTTGTCAGTATATTCTCAATTTGTTCCATATCTTCCGTTTAGAAATATTGAAAGGCCTAGCGCCATGTCTTTTAGTTATTGATCTCCCTCAGATTTTGGATGTAAAAACAATATCTGGAGTTTGTTAACGAAATCTGTTACAGGTCATAGCGAGATTAAAAAAAGTTTAATGCAAATCTTTTAATCTTTTATTCACACACACACACCCCGACCTGGACAAAAGTAAAACCATTATTGTAAATTCCCCGTCATTCTTTGGGTGTCAAGTGGTATTGGTGAATGGCACGGGCTACTAATCATTTCCGTCTACTTTGCCTGAGATCGAGACCAGTACAGTTACTTTTATTTTTTCCCCATCAGTCACAAAGATGGTCGATTATTCAAATGCTTATAAGTAGATATGTCTACAGATTTAGCATAAACCAAAGTGCATCTAAACATTTTTTTTTTAATGTAGATCTCTCTACAGATTTAGCCAGCCAGCATAGACCAAAGTGCGTTTAAACAACTTATTTTCTTTCCTTGCAGTAGATGTAATCCACATTTTAATATAAGCAGCTTTTGGTTGTATAGTGCCTAACGCAGTTTACAACATTATTTCTGTTATATCCCAGTGAGCAGAGCACATTTCCACGAGTCTTTTTTTTTTTTTTAAGCAGTACTTGGCAAAACTATACTTAGTTAAGTAGTTAAGTTTAAACATGGGGGTCCTGCGTGGCTCAGTGGTAAAGTGTGGGACTCGTAACCTGGAGGCCCCAGGTTCGAGCCCTGCCTGATCTGCTGGGTTTTTCGTGGGTGTGTCTTTGGGCAAGACACTTCAGAGCCCCAGCCTAGTACTGGTAAAACCCAGGAAATACACGAATATGTGAGCTGTCGCAGTGATATGACTGAAATAATGTTGAAAGCAGCGTAAAACACCATTCAATCATTAAGTTTTAAACATATTTGATTCAATATAAATTTACATGTATTATACATGTACATGTATAAAGTACAACTAAGCAGTGTGAAAAGGCTCTGAGCAAAAGCATAGTTCCTCTCCCTAAAACAGTCACATGGTATTTCAACTAGATCTACATTAGAAAAAAATCAGATTGATAAACTTCAAGATATTAAACTGGTGACAGAATCGTCAGAGATTTAAAGCAAAAACAAAAGTATGGAGGAAGGAATGATGATTGGTGATTGAGCAGGATGAACAAAAAATGAAAAACTTGTATACATAGATCTATAGAGATCTATATTTATATCCGCAGGGGTACAATGTCAGGAGAGAGGAACAAAAGATCAAACACTATATGGATTGGAACTCAGTAAATCTCCCACCATTACCAATGTTAATATGACTTGCATTAAAGATCGTTTCATTTTCTTTAAGGGAGAGGCTATTGTCACTAAAAAGGGCAGTTTCAATATTAAAAGCAGATATTTCGCTAAAACGTTGCCTGAATACTGTCCTGGTATTACGATAATATCTGCTATCAAACAAGTAGTGTTTGTTAGATTCTATTTCCCCGCAACGACAAAGAGGAGTTTAACAAGAATTTAAAAAAAAAAAATTTGTCTTAAATAACTACACTTAAATCTAAGTCGAGCATGCATAACCTGCAGTTTTCTATCCCTGTAAAAGAAAGGGTTGTAAGGAATTAGTTTATCTATATTCAACATACATTGAAAAGATGAGAGAGAGACTGTTTCTTTTACATACATTTACAACTGAAAGTAGAAAAGATTTCATGTAAAGGTTAGTTCTACTATGATTTTGCCAAATCGTTCGAATTACGAAGATTGTAGGTTGTATTACTGCCCATATTGGTTTGTACAGGAGAGCAAAAGTAGTTTGGAACTAGACCAATTACCACTGAAAAAAAAAAAAGAGTTTATGTTTGTTCCTGCGCTCTCGTAGTGTCTCCAAGCCTGATTCTCCTGTAAGATCTGCAACAGACAGGAGTTTAGTACATCTGTGACAATCCTGACTGCCTCATTTGGAATCTTGTCAAGTTCTTACTTTTGGTGTTCATACATGTTATCCCAAATGATATCTCCATGATAAGTCAATATACCGTCCAAGCTACTGGCTGCTTCCCCCAAAACCATCATCGAAACAATGATCAACAGTGAGAGAGGAATAAATCCTGTCGCATTGACTATCATATCATCAGTCCTTGGAAAGAAATACGCAGAGCTGGGGATCCAAACCAGAGACCACCTAATATCAAGTCCTGTACGCAACTGACTGCATCACTGTGCTCAGTGAATTTTATTGGTTAGAAGAACCGAGTTGCTTAACATCAATACAGTCTGAACATTTCAAATAGAATTGATAAATGTTTGCTTCTTCATTATTTTCCTTTTTTTATGTGCAATTCAACATTTTTTTTTCTAAAGTTTCTTTTTTTTTCACCACTTCTCTGACTAATTTTTCGTACACCATGTTCATTCTCCAGATACCGGCCCACAAAAAGCATTGGGATTTGAGCCATGTGTTCAATTACACATTTTTGCGTTTTATTTAAAATACATTTGTTAAGAGAATGTGTATGTGGAATATTTTTGTTAAGTTAGCATTTATTTCGGCAATGGAAGCCACATCCACATCTGCTAAAAAATACCGACAAATAAGACATACTTGTTCGACGTCTATTTTACATTATTAGTCCAAGAAACCATAACTTTTAAAAATGTCAAGTCAAGCAATACATTGACGAATTAAATGCATCTCAAGCAACAGAAATCGCAGAAATGAAAACAGTGTTATCTCCATTTCATGTGGTGCCCGATTTGTTTTAGACAAATATATTTTCTTTTCAAGTGTTTATTGCTTACACGATAATAAAGCACTGTACAAACGATATTTCATTCAAGATTGTAAGATAAGATCTTTAATTTTTTAATGTAACTGATACACTTAAGTTTCTAGTTAAAGATGTAGTAGTATTCAATGCAAATGTCCAAAGGTGAAAATGTAGGCTAACTTACCACTCTTTCTGCTTACATTTATCATGGAATATACAAAGTATACGAAGTAAACGTAATCTAGAGGTATTGCAACACAAGCTGTGTTTTTTACGAAAAATATAACAACTCTAAATCCGTGTTCTATATAATAAATAATAACGGGGTGAGGGGGGAAAGGCGCTAGAGTTCATTCTGCTGATTTCATCATCTGTGGTCATATCACAGCTATCATCTCACCTATCCATGTTTTTCTTGCTTACCCACACCAGAAATTGCACAACATTCTTTTCCGCCATTTACTTCTTTATCACTTACATCAGAAATGAAAGGTGAATGAAAATTACAAAAGAAAGAAGCGTATTGCAGATGTAACATATCTGTTGCGATCAGTTTTTAAAAATTCTGTTTTGCGCATGGATTAGTTATTAGATCAACAATAAGATGATTTAACAAAAAGACCTTTATTGAAACTTCTAAAGTCGAAACCCAGCCGGGTAAGCTCAGTGGGTAGCTTATCAGACACATGATCTGGAGGTCACTTGTTCCATACCCTGTCTGGGCGAACTTCTTTCTGGCGACTTTAATACACTTCCTACCCTCGATGGATGTGAGGTAGCAGTCTAGTTTTAGATCTACACTGTCCTGTATGATGAGACTTTATCGGCAAAATGAACTGTGAAATCACTATATTTTGGTGGTAACATTGGCGGGAAAATTACATTTATTATTTATTTAGTAGTTCAAGTGTTAATATTACAGCAAAGTAGGAGCATTTTTAATGTAAATTCTTTAACAATTTTGCATGAAATATTTTATGCAAGAACTACATTTGAAATTCTATGTTGTACAACATAAATATAAGCAAGTGATTTGGGTAAAAAGTAACTATGTAAAACAGAGTAAGAAAAGCGACATCATCAACGTCTGTTAAAAAAATGCTGTTCTCCTTATTGGGTATGCTTACAATTTTGTCAGTATCTCCACTTTTTGATAAATTAACAATATTTTGTTTTCAGATTCTAAGAGAAAAATGAATGCACTTAAAGAAAATCTTTAAAAGCCAAATTCCGGAAATTTGAATTTTTTTGCCCCCTATTTACAGAGCATGGCCCATATTGAAGAACAGAACTATCAAATCTTCTTTCTAAATGCTTAAACCATTCAAAAATGCATTTAAACCAACTATAGCAGTGGGTGTCACCTTTGATCATTTTTTTTGGCAGACAGAGCAAATGGGGTTCTAGGCACAAATTTTTAAATAAAAAAGTTGCTTATCTTTTCTGACAAAATGGTCAATATTTGATTCATCTGCAGATTACATTGTTCTTGGCTTTTGAGATGCTGTATATTCAGTAGCTTGTTGCTGAGAACCAGTTTTTGAATTCCCTAAAAAATTTAGAAATAACCATTGAAGAATTTTCTCAGTGTTACATGCTGTTTAGAACAAAAGGTTTAACTTATTTGCATAATTGACCTTCTATAATTTGCATTTAACTCTTAACCACACGACAAAATTTTAGACCAGTCCAAATTGAAAGCATTTGCAGTCGACAAATTAAATGCAACTCAAGAATTGAAATTTGTTTGGAAAGGGTAGAAAACATTGTGGGAAAAGGAGAAAATGCTGGTTACCAGCATTTTCTCCTTTTCCCACAATGTTTTCAAAAGGCTTCTTTCCCAGGGTCGTTAAAAGTTGGGATTGTGTGGCAAGTGAAAATTAAGCTTACATTTTCCAATTGTTACTTTTGCATGTAAATATAATCGGAATTTCAAACCCTGATTACATAGAACTGGTAAACAAGAAATACTTGTATCTTTAAGAAACTGACAGTGTAATAGGTACTGGAAAATAAGTATTTACTCTTTTGTGTTACTCAATATGAAGAAAAATAGTAAAAAAATAACCTTGAAAACAATTGCCTTTTTTTTTTCATTGTTTTGAGCTGACCTGAGCATGAAGTGCTCAAGGTGAGGTTTTGTGATAGCGCTCAGTCTGTCGTTCATCGTGTGGTGTGCGTCGTCCGTCATCTGTCATCCAGGCATCAAGAATTACCTTGTGTGCATTCTAGGGGCCACATTTTCAGTCAAATACTCATGAAATTTGGTCAGAATGTAATGTATGTCCTGATAATATCTTGGACAAGTTGAAAATTGGGTCATGTCTGGTCAAAACGTATGTCACCAGGTCAAATCTTAGAAAAACCGTGGCTACATTTCAGCTGGGAACTTATGAAACTTGGTCAGAATGTTTGTCTTGATAAAAATCTTGGACACGTTCAAAATTGGGTCATGTGGAATCAAAAAATAGATCACTGGGCCAAATCATAGATGAACTTTGTGTGAACTCTAGAGGCCACATTTTCAGTCAAGTATGCATGAAACTTTGTCAGAATGTTTGTCTTGATAATATCTCAGACAAGTTGTAACTCAAGTCATGTTAGGTCAAAAAGTACCCAGTAGGTCACTGGGCCAGATCTTAGAAAAACCTTGTGTGCACTTAAGAGGCCACATTTTCACTTGATACTCATGAAACTTGGTCAGAATGTTTGTCTTGATAAAAAATCTCAGACAAGTTCGAAATTGCGTTATATTGGGTCAAAAAGTAGGTCACTTGGCTAAATCTTAGAAAAACCTTTTGTGTACTCTAGAGGCCACATTTTCAGCCTGATATTCATGAGTCTAGGTCAGAGTGTTTGTCTTGATGATATCTCAGACTAGTATTAAAATGGGTCATGTCAGGTCGTAATAAAGGTTACTGGGCCAAATCTTTGAAAAACCTTGTTTGCACGGTAAAGACCAATTCTCAGCCTAAAACTCCTGAAACTTGGTCAGAATGTTTGTCTTGATAATATCTCCTACAAGTTCGAAATCTGGTATTGTCTGGTCAAAATGTTGGTCACTCTGGGGTTCAATCTTAGAAAAACGTTGTGTGCAACGTAGAGGCAACATTTTGAGCCTGATACTCATGAAACTTTGTCAGAATGTTTGTATTGATGATATCTTGAACAAGTTTGAAATTAGATCATGTCAGGTGAAAAAGTAAGTCAATGGGACAAGTCTGAGAAAAACTTTGTGTGGACTCTATAGAGGCCATATTTTCAGTCTGATACTCATGAAACGTCATCAAAATGTTTGTCTTGATGATATCTCTGACATGTTCAAAAGTAGGTCAATTCGGTCAAAAAGTAGGTCACAGTTATGATCATGACTGTGTTTAACATCATTAAAATCAGGATTTCTTCCGGTTTATCAACCGTAGATGCTTTTACTCAGGTGAGCGCTGTAGGGCAAATGGCCCTCTTATTTATTTTGTTGAAAAGTGGGATTTTTAATTAGGTATATATTTAGAATTTATAAGCTAATCACAATCATTGTTGAAAAAAGAAATAAAGTTAAAAAATTGTACAGAGACACTTCAGATTCGCATCATGATTTAGTCACCTACTCAAGCACTAAAGTAAGTGCTTGTTGCTTAATTTCATCTGAGAGTCTTGCATAATGGCGTGCTGCTGTGACAGCTATTTGTACATTTAATACACTGTTAGTGGCTATATATATATAGAGATAACCGCTGTCTATGACCCATATAGGCACTCATTTGGTGGATTCTTAAATCTAATGAGGTTGGTCAAATTACACTCGTATAAACATATAGTATTGGGTTTTGGGGGAAATCTTAGAAAAATATTAAATTTCCAAACAATACAAGAAAAGAACCATGTTGTGCCATATTATTTTGCTTTGGTGTGAATAATGGCCCTATGGTATCAATTAATGGTACCAACAGTTGTATATTAATGTCATAAATGTCCAAGTATGTAGGCCAGCAGGGTTGTGCCAAATCAAATGTGCTTATTTTTTGCCAATCGCAAATTACCATGTATTCATTTGATACATAACACCAAGAAGTAGGTCAAAAGCCAGCGCATTCAGCTACACAGAAAAAATTGTGAGGATGTTATGAAAGGTTTTGTTAATGTTCATGTAGGAAAGTGGCAAGTGGCATAGAAAGAGTGTTGTGCAAAGTACTGGTAACAGAAATTCTAGGGATACATGAATAGGTGCACAAGCCAATATATATATAGCCAGGCTTGTAGCCAGGTTGAAGCCTAAAGCTGGGGCTCCAACATTAACCATCAAAGCATCAAATAAACAAAACGCACTTTCTCTGTCAGGAAAAGAGATCAAATGATCTCGATTTCAAAGATGCTTTTGCCAAAAAATAAAACTGAATAGCAGACAATGTAGATCAGTGATCAGACTGCATGTTCTGTGCAGTCTGATCTTGATCTACATACTCTGCAAAAAGTCTGATCTTGATTTACATTGTTTTAGAAATTGACAAAGTTGTGCTTTGCTCATTAAGGTGCTAACATCTTTTTGCTAGAGGAAAAATGACGAAAGAAAGAAGAAGAAAAGAGAAGAAAATTAAGAATAAATTGGTCTCATTTTTACTACATTCCTGGTTATGCACCTGATAGCTAATAAATATTGAAAACAGGGATAACCACCAAACAAGCAAAACAAAGAGTATGTGCCATTACAACAGAGAAGTCAAATGAGTTTTGTCTTTAAGTGACTAGTCTGTCGTATAGAGTTTGACGGGCTTGTAAGAATTTCTTCATGATTCTATTTCATTAACCCTGGAACACACAATCCCAACTTTTAATGCCCCTGAAGGAAATGGCTTTCAAAAACATTGTGGGAAAACGATTAAATGTTGGTAACCACCCTTTTCTGCTATTCCTACAATGTTTTCCACCCACCAAAGAAATTCAGTTCATTTGTGTCACTTTTGAATTTGTCATCTGCAGGTGCTTTCAGTTTGGGAGAATTTAGAATTTTTAGTTTTGTAAAGAGTTATTAAAGCAAAGTTTAACAAGTCATTCTGTGCTGTCTGCTCATTTAGGGACTTGCCTGCATTTACATGGAGTATCTCCTGACTGGGGCAGTTTTGGTAACCCAAGCTACTGCCAGAAGGTAAAAAGATGGCACATTTTATGCACCAGATATACATATACAGACATGTGGAAGAAAAAAGTTATGCCACCGTGATATTATTAAATTTTGCTACTTTCAAATCAGCTACATATTCTTTTTCCATCATAGTGCCAGTTCGGATGGTACCATTAAACTCTGGAACTTTAAGACACAGGAATGCCAATCCACGTTTAAATCCCTCGGGGGTCAGGCAGGGGCAGACATCACTGTTAACAGTATACACCCTTTACCTAGAAATGCGGAACAGTTTGTTGTTTGTAATAGGAGTAACACAGTTGTCATCATTAACATGCAGGGTCAGGTAATGTAGAGAAGTTTGATTTATTCCTATCCTTTACCAAACAATCTCTTGTGGAGGTTCTTTGTATGTAATCTTTATCACCAAATAGACATTGTCACTTTGCTGAATGTGATCAGGACTGTATCAGTTTCATTTCTCGAATTTAAAACCAAAAGTTTTATGTTTTAAGTTGGTTTTGGTTGTAAATGTAGTGAATAAATGCAAATGAAATTAACCCACACCCCAAAGAAATAGCTTCATATGCCACCCCCCTTCCCTCTTTTTAGCTCACCATGAGCACAAAGTGCTCAAGGTGAGCTATTGTGATCACCCTATGTCTTTTGTCCGTCGTCAGTCGTCTGTCGTCCGTCGTCCGTCAACAATTTCTTTAAACATCATCTCCTGAACCACTGGGCCAATCTTGATGAAACTTGGCTCGGATGTTCCTTGGGTGAAGCTCTACCAAAGTTGTTCAAAGAATTGAATTCCACCCATAACTCTGGTTGACATGGCAACAAAAAGGAAAAAAATGCAAAATCTTTGAAAATCTTCTTCTCTGAAACTAGAAGGCGCAGAGCTTTGATATTTGGTATGTAGCATCTCCTAGTGGACCTCTACCAAGTTTGTTCATATGATGTCCCTGGGGTCAAAACTGGCCCCGCCCCGGGGGTCACAAGTTTCGAACATAGGAACAAAGAAGGAAAACTTTAAAATTCTTCTTCTCTGAAACTTGAAGGCGTAGAGCTTTGATATTTGGTACGTAGCATCTCCTAGTGGACCTCTACCAAGTTTGTTCATATGATGCCCCTGGGGTCAAAACTGGCCCCATGGACAGGGGGTCACAAGTTTGAACATAGGAACAAAGAAGGAAAATTTTAAAAACCTTCTTCTTTAAAACTAGAAGGCATAGAGCTTTGATATTTGGCATGTAGCATCTCCTAGTGGACCTCTACCAAGTTTGTTCATATGATGCCCTTGGGGTTAAAACTGGCCCTGCCCCGGGGGTCACAAGTTGGAACATAGGAACAAAGAGGGAAAACTTTAAAAATCATCTTCTCTGAAACTAGAAGGCGCAGAGCTTTGATATTTGGCATGTAGCATCTCCTAGTGGACCTCTACCAAGTTTGTTCATATGATGCCCTTGGGGTCAAAACTGGCCCCGCTCAGGGGGTCACAAGTTCGAACATAGGAACAAAGAGGGAAAACTTTAAAAATCATGTTCTCTGAAACTGGAAGGCATAGAGCTTTGATATTTGTTATGTAGCATCTCCTAATGGACCTCTACCAAGTTTGTTTATATGATGCCCTTAGGGTCAAAACTGGCCCTGCCAAGGGGGTCACAAGTTCGAACATAGGAATAGAGAAGGAAAACTAAAAAAATCGTCTTCTCTGAAATTGGAAGGCGCAGAGCTTTGATATTTGGTATGTTGCATCTCCTAGTGAACCTCTACCAAATTTGTTCATATGATGCCCCTGGGGTCAAAACTAGCCCAGCCCCTGGGGTCACAAGTTCGAACATAGGAACAGAGAGGGAAAACATTAAAAATCTGCCTCTCTGAAACAGGAAGGCTCGGAGCTTTGATATTTGGTATGTAGCATCTTCTGGTGGATCTCTACCAAGTTTGTTCATATGATGCCCTTGGGGTCAAAACTGGCCCTGCCCCAGGGGTCACAAGTTCGAACATAGGAACAAAGAAGGAAAACTTTAAAATTCTTCTTTTCTGAAACCGAAAGGCGTGGAGCTTTGATATTTGGTATGTTGCATCTCAGAGTGGACCTCTACCAAGTTTGTTCATATGATGCCTCTGGGGTCAAAACTGGCCCCGCCCTAGGGGTCACAAGTTCAAACATAGGAACAAAGAAGGAAAACGGGAAGGTGTAGAGCTTTGATATTTG
This sequence comes from Tridacna gigas, assembly GCA_945859785.2. Lineage (NCBI taxonomy): Eukaryota > Metazoa > Mollusca > Bivalvia > Cardiida > Cardiidae > Tridacna > Tridacna gigas. The sequence continues at coordinate 60,985,371 of OX244028.2, forward strand.
GTATGTAGCATCTCCTAATGGACCTCTACCAAGTTTGTTCCAAGGATGCTGCTTGGGTCAAAACTGGCCCAGCCCGGGGGGGTCACAAGTTCGAACATAGGAACAAAGAAGGAAAACTTTAAAATTCTTCTTTGAAACTGGAAGGCGTAGAGCTTTGATATTTGGTATGTAGTGATTCTCTTCTAAGTTTGTTTGCCCATCTAAGCACAACGAGTTCATTGAGTTCAAAATTGGGTCATCTTGGGTCATAAACTAGGTCACGAGGTCAAATTAAAGAAATACCTTGTTGGCACTCTCGAGGCCACATTATTTGGCTCAATTGCCTTGAAAATTGGTCAGAAAGTTTGTCTTTATAAAATCTCACATAAGTCTTAATTTGGGTCAACTGGGGACATAAACTAGGTCACTGGGTCAAATTAAAGAAATACCTTGTTTGCTCTCTGGAGGCCACATTTATTGCTCAAATGACCTGAAATTTGGCCAGAATGTTTGTCTTGATGAAATGTCAGATGAGTTTGGATTTGGGTCACCTGGAACCATAAATAGGTCACTAGATCAAATTAAAGAAATACCCTATGGGCAACTCTAGAGGCCACATTATTTGCTCAATTGCCTTGAAAATTGGTCAGAATGTTTGTCTTTATAAAATTCTCACATGAGTCTAAATTTGGGTCAACTGGGGTCATAAACTTGGTCACTTGGTCAAATTAAAGAAATACCTAGTGGGCACTCTAGAGGCCACATTTATTATTCAGTTGATTTGAAAATTGGTTAAATGTTTCTTTTGATAAAGTCCAAGACCAGTTCAAATTTGGGTCACCTGGGATCATAATCTAGGTCACTAGGTCAAATTAAAGAAATACTTTTAGGGCAGTCTAGAGGCTACTTTTTTTGCTCAGTTGACTTGAAAATTGGTCAGAATGTTTGTCTTTGTGAAATATGAGTTTGAAATTGGGTCACCTGGGGTCATAAACTAGGTCACATGGTCAAATTAAAGAAATACCTTTAAGGCACTCTACTCAGGTGAGCAATCCAGGGCCATCATGGCCCTCTTGTTTATAAATCAAAGAAACTCCACCCTGCTGCTTATTTCTATAAAGTTCAGTTTTGAATTCCCAACCTCCCCTCATCCCCCCCACCCCAGCTTTTTTCCTGGAACGGTTCTGAGCGCTTTTTGGTGACTGCTACATAAATACATGAATCTCCTTCATCTGTCCATCACTTTGATTGTTGACGCGTATATTATGATTACTCAAAAAGACAATGTTAATTAGTTCCCTCAACATACTGTATTCACCCTTTATTATATACTTGAAATTTTCCTGGCTCAAATACACGTGTTGCCCGTGCAGAAAATATATATATTGATTGGTCAAAATTTACGCTATGATATTTATCCGCCATTCATAAAAATGATGTCACTAGCTACTACACCATTGTTTGTTTTATTTTGTTTACCAATTTACCGTAAAATGTCAAGATCTGCAAAATTCTATCATTGAAAGTTGTAGATATATAATAAAAGGAATATTATGTTGTAGTAACTTTCCTCAGGTGCTTTATTTTCTTTTTGCTGGGTGTGGAAATTTTTTCATCTGGCTCAACCTTCGGTCTCGCACGATATCAAATTTTCTCGGGCTGCTTGAAGTAAATATAAGGGGTGTTCAATAAATATGCGGAAAAGTACTGTCATTCTCTCAAATATTTCTTAAATACAGCACAATTGATACATATTGTTGACAAATCAATTCTGTATTGGCAGCATAAATTTCATGTCAATGATCTCAACAACTTAGAAAGATATAGTTGCTGTTGCAACGTCATCGCCCAAAAACCAGCCCAACGTCATCCAACGTCAATTTTATTCCGCTTTATTTGCATTACTTATTAATCGTTTCTTTCACATACCTAGATGAGATAACTTTCTAAAGAATTTCATCATTTTCAAAGTACATGTACTCTTCTTGAATTGTAGTACACTTTTTGCATTGTTTCACCCATGAATAGAAGCTTTTCCTGTTGGCACCAGACTCAAATGAAACAATCGTGGACTGCACTGCACTCTTTACGTTGTGTTATCTATGTCGACTGTTCGCTCCTCTGGTCATCTGTGACACTTTCATGACTGTCTTCATAAAGCCCATACCATTTTTATATATAAAGCCATTTTCTTCATTGCTGAATCACCATATGCCTTGATTAACATTTCCATTGTTCCTTTTCTGGGTTTTCTGTTTAAAACAGAAACTTTAACTGCAGTTCTCTGTTCGGTACTCATTTTGAAGCACATGAATAAACAATATGGCTGCCAAACACTAAAAGAACGTCAGACGTACATGTGACTTCATGAACGTCATACCAAGAGTCGGTGCCAAATCATCATAAAATTTGGTGAAGATATCTGATCAGACACAAACAAGACACGTCGTTTTCCAAACGGCAAATGCTTTCGATTTATTGCATTTTGGGCCGGGTTTTGGAATACGATGTTGCCATAACTACCATATCTTAATAAGATGCGGAAAAAATAACTTGAAAGTCATTCTTTCAGTACAGTATTGTCTACAATATGTATCATTTTTGCTGTATTCAAGCAATATTACTGTACTTTTCCGTGTATTTTTTTAACAGCCCTCGTACAAGCACCAGGAAAGTCACTACAACATAATATTCCATATTTACCACACAATCCTGGGTTTTAACAACCCTGGACTTTTTGAAAACTTTTTGAAAACATTGTGGAAAAAGGAGAAAATGCTGGTAACCAGCATTTGCTCCTTTTCCCGCAAAGTTTTCTACCATATCATTTCTATCCAGTAATTTCATCACTTTTGCCACAATTAAATGCTGTTTGCAAATGCTTTAAATTTTGACAAGTCTACCTTTATGCTACCTTTATGATAAAGAGTTAAAGGCAAGCCATAATTATGGAAAAAAAAAACCTGTTATACTACAATTATGTCAAGAAATGAATTACTTGTTTTCATATAGATGCAGTGAAGACCTATCAATCTCTTCACTACCTTACAGTATCTAGTCTTTCTCAAATTTGCTTCCAAAGATTAGTCTCTTTTAATTTTACAAGTTAACAGCGAAAATGGTCATGCTTGTTTTCTAAAGTGTAGAAAAATGTTATAACTGTTTGTCAAAAGGTAGGATGCTAACACCTCCATAGAAAATGACAATGGTTAAAGTTAGTTTGAACTTTTTCTGCTATTTATGTGCTTCCTTTTTTACCTGTAGATTGTCCGGAGTTTTTCTAGTGGTAAGAGAGAGGGTGGTGACTTCGTATGTTGTGTATTGTCGCCCAGGGGTGAGTGGATATACTGTGTGGGGGAGGATATGGTGTTGTACTGTTTCAGTATAACCACTGGTAAACTGGAGAGGACATTGACTGTGAGTATAGTGTCTGTGTACAGATAAATAGATGTCAACATAACTCCACACCAGACAGTTAACCCTTTACCACAAAACAAAACTTTGGCTTGTTTAAATGAAAGCATTTGCAGACAACAGATTCATTGTCACTCAAAATTTGATTTCTGATTGGAATTGGAGAAAACATTGTTGAAATGGGAGAAAATGCTGGTGACCAGTATATATTCCCTTTTCCAATGTTTTCAAAAGGCTTTTCTTTCCGGGTTGTTATAACTCAGGATTGTGTGGTAAAGGGCAAAATAAAATGCTGAGCCCAATAACTCGGTCGTTAACATATAGGGCTTGTAACCGGGGAGTCACTGATTCGAATTCCTCAGCCAATTTCTTTTGGAGGACTGATGAAAGTCATTGCAACAGGATTCATTCCTCTCTTACCGCTGAACATTATTTGTACAATGGTTATTTGGGAAAGCAGCCAGTGGTTTGGGAAGAATATTGTGCAATGCACTGGTAAAGAAACCCCAGGAAAGCATGGAAGGTGCAATAATGTAATGTTGAAATCTGTGTTAAAAACTGTACAAACAAACAAGTAAATGGTCTGTAAGTAGGACCCAAATTTTGCAATGTAAAATCTGTTTATTTTAGTGCTTTCATTAAGGGCTAATTTCAGAAATTTGGGAATTTCATGTCAGAATTTTTGGAATTTTTTACGAAAATTCCAGAAGTTTTGGATACCTCAATTATTATATCAAACTTATTTTTCCCCCCATTTTATCAGTGATCAAAATACAGAGAGTATTTTGGTTTTGACATTCAATATTTAAACCATTTCACAATTTTCTTTTAAGTACCCCTGTGTTGAGGGCACTCATTAAGCATTCCACAGTGAGACAATTTTTTCAAGCACTAACAATAAACCCAGTCTGGGGGGAAATGTAGTTGGATAAGCAAGTTATCTGGTTATCTCTTATCTGGTTATCTCTTATCTGGTTATTGCCTACTTCATTTAACCTGATCCTGACCTTTATGCTGAGTATGTAAGTAAGCATTTGAATAGAACTCTGACTGTTATCAGGAACTTTAGTTTGCATTTGCTGAAGTTACTTATGTACACAGATAAGCAATTTAATCTGTGCATACTGTTCGAAATACTTCTGTTACTGCAAATTCGCGACATATGCCTAAGGCAGCCCCATGTGATGCCGAAGGGAAAAGTAGAATTTTGATTTATGTAAATAATGTTGACCTGGGTTAGGTTAAATGATGTGGGCAATACTCAAGGTGAAATGATTTGAAAATAATTGTACAGTTATTTTTAACATGAATTTTTAGCATGCAAGTTTTTAGCTTTACTGGCTGTAAGCCAGCAGAGCTTATGTCATGGCGTGGTTTCCGTCGTCCGTCCATCTGTCCGTCCGTCCGCCCGCCAGTCTTTTTCTTGCTTACGTGATAAAGTCCGCATTTGTGGTCTGATTTTCGTGAAACTTGCAGAGTTTGTTTGTATCATCAATAGCTTGAACCCTATCGATCTTGAAAAAAATCTGACAATCAGTGTAGGAAAAGCAGCCATTTAAAGTTCAAAATTTAAATTTCTTGTTTACGCAATAAAGTCTGCAGTTGTGGTCTGATTGTCGTGAAACTTTGCAGAGTCTGGTTATCTCATCAATAGCTTGAACCCTATTGATTTTGAAAAAAAATCTGACAATCAGTGTGGGAAAAGTAGCCATTTAAAGTTCAAAATTTCAATTTGTTTATGCGATAAAGTCTGCAGTTGTGGTCTGATTTTTGTGAAACTTGCACAGTTTCTTTATCTTATCAATAACTTGAACCCTATTGGTTTTGAAAAAAATCTGACAGTCAGTGTAGGAAAACCAGCCATTTAAAAGTCGACATTTAAATTTCTTGTTTACACAATAAAGTCTGCAGTTGTGGTCGGAATTTTGTGAAACTTGCACAGATTGTTAATCTCATTGAAAGCTTGAAGCCTATTGATTGATTTTGAAAAAAATCTGACAAACAGTGTAGGAAAAGTAGCCATTTAAAGTTCAATATTGTGATTGGTCATTGTCCGGCGTCCATCTGTCCGTCTGTCCATCTGTCCGCAATTCCTTTAAACATCTTCTCCTCTTAAACCGCTGGGGCAATCTTGATGAAACTTGGCAGGGATGTTTCTTGGGTGAAGCTCTACCAAAGTTGTTCAAGAGATTGAATTCTACCCATAACTCTGGCAACAGAAAGGAAAAAAATAGCAGAATCTTTGAAAATCTTCTTCTCTGATTCTAGAAGGTGTAGAGCTTTGATATGTGGTATGTAGCATCTCCTAGTGGACCTCTACCAAGTTTGTTCATATGATGCCCCTGGGGCCAAGACTGGCCCCGCCCCTGGGGTCACAAGTTCGAACATAGGAACAAAGACAGAAAACTTTAAAATTCTTCTTCTCTGAAACTGGAAGGCGTGGAGCTTTGATATTTGGCATCTAGCATCTCCTAGTGGACCTCTACCAAGTTTGTCCATATGATGTCCCTGGGGTCAAAACTGGCCCCGCCCTGGGGGTCACAAGTTCGAACATAGGAACAAAGAAGGAAAACTTTAAAATTCTTCTTAGTTTACGCTACAACTTGGCATTTGTGGTCGACTTTTCATTAAACTTGCACAGTTGTTTCATATTATCAATAGTTTGAACTCTATCGATTTTGAAAAACATTCGACAATCAGTATGGGAAAAAGAGCCATTTAAAGTTGAAAATTTACATTTCTTTTTTACGCAATTAAGTCCGCATTTTAGATCCAATTCTTTTGAAACTTGCAAAGATTATTTGTGTCATCAAGGGATTGAACTCTAATAAAAATGAAGAAAATCTAGCAATCAGTTAAGGAAAAGCAGCCATTTGAAGACCAGGGATTGTTTATTCAACACAGTCCACATTATTAGTCCATTTCTTCGAAATTTTCAGGGATTGTTTAATACAATGAGTACTGAAACCCTATCAAATTTGGCTGGATTTCAAACAGTTGGTTTTGAGAAATTGTACTTCATTTTTTTTTTTTTTCACTATTTGTTCAATTCAAAATGCCTGCTTGTGCTTTCTTAGTGGGTTCAAGCACAGTTGCAACAATACCCGTTTTTGTTTTTTTTTGCGGGGGGGGGGGATGTTTGTCTTTCATCTTTTTGCATCATGAATTCATAATGTATGCTAGAAAAAAAGCAAACTCACTGCCAGTAGAGCGATTTCAGGCCCTCAAGGGCCTCTAGTTTTCATGAATCACTCCTTCATAGAAAAAGTACTTAAGTTGCTTACATTCCTTTTTTTTAGCTCACCTGAGCACAACGTGCTCAAGGGGAGCTATTGTGATCGGTCATCGTCCGGCATCCGTCCGTCCGTCTGTCCGTCCGTCCGTCCGTCCGTGTTTACGAGAGGCCACTTAATGGGTACTACGTATGTGTAAATGGGACTTATTGGCTACTTTTTCCTTGTTGGGTATACCCAACAATATGGGCTAGTAATTTGTGTCCATTTTGTTTTTCTTAGGTAGTTGGTAAGAAATACCCATCACAGTCTCGGACTTCATTTTGTCCAATAACTAAGTCCAATTGTTAGACTTTACCGTAAATGATCGATTTACATTTCGCGCCAAACTCGGCGGAAATCAATGCGGTTGGCTTCGGATTTTTCCCGCACAAGATTTGCGCATGCGTGTTATCATCCGCCATATTTGTTGGATATTTGTTTGGATGAAGGACGAGTGTGACCTAGATAGGTAAGCTGAAATCTTAATGGGTTTTCATGCATAGTATTGCGCGGGAATCATTTTTGGGTAGTTTTTTAAACGATTTATTTATAACTCCATGTTGGAAATGCTGTATTTGTTTTGGTTCGAGTGGATTTATTCGTCGTCAAAAATAGCATGGCAAAACGAAAACGTCGTGTTCCAACTTCAAAACATTTTCGAACATTTTAAAGCAATGGACGTTTTTTGTGCTGAATTTTATGAACTGAATCGTGTTTAATAACGTGCTGAAATGGCATCAATGTCGGGAACAAGACAGTTCCCCGACAAGACAGTTCCCCGACACAAGTTTTCGAGACAATTCCCCGACAGATTTGAAGACAGTTCCCCGACACTTTTGAAGACAGTTCCCCGACACTTTTGTTCATTGTCATATGACAGTTATCGTGAGTAAAAATGGTTGATAAAGGATTTTATGGATAAATCATGAATTATGATTGATTGAAAAGTGATTGACGAATACATTTAGTCACCATGAGATTGTCTGTGATTTCATATGATTGCTTTATTTGACAGGACAGTTTGACGACCTTTTATTACCAAACAATATTGAAATACAGGCCCAGTACATTTTCCCCATTTTGTACATACAATATGTGTAAAAAAACGGAAGACTTTGGACAGAGAGGACGAGAAAAAGATGTTTCACCTCTCTTCCTCTCTCTCCAGTGTAATTCTAAAACACATAGAGAAATACACACTAATAAAATACAAATTATCAAGAGTGTCAAGGAGCAGTTAACTCCAAACACAGGAGAAACATATTGTTTTATTAACTTTAATGCCGGGAAGGTCTTTTTTATAATCTCTTACTTTCATGACAATTGTGAATCATCATGAATTAATTCACTCATAGAATAAGTACCCGTGAATGTATAGAATTCTTCATCACAAGGTACAAATAATCCAATCACGACACATCAATTCGCCACAAATATATCAAAATCTCACGATTACCAATCATAATTATTAGTAAGAGGTTGTTTGACGTAGAGCAAAAGTATTGGGGAACTGTCTCGAAAACTTGCGTTGGGGAACTGTCTCGAAAACTTGTGTTGGGGAACTGTCTTGTCGGGGAACTGTCTTGATACCTCAATGTCTGCCTTTCATCGCTTTGGAGATTACACAATATTTTTGTTGTGAAGATGTGATGTCTCATATCTGTTTAGGTCAATGACACAAAGAAATTCTTGTCGTGTTAAAAAATACGATAATGGATATCATATTATCATGTCAGATGTTTTAATGTGGTTGTGTTATGACGACTTCCTTGAAGAACAGCACATTTTTCACTGAACCTGTTGGAGCACGGCAAAGGAAATGATAAACAAAAATACTGTAGCTACCGTACTTTTGTGACGAAGTGGCATAGATTGTGAAAGATTTTGTTCGTTTTTTTTTTTTTTAGCCAAAAAATAATGCCAGGTAGATCAAAGTGAAATGTCAAAGTCAAGTGGTTTGACATTGGGAATTATAGATTTTTGTGTTCATAAATCACAAAAAAATACTTCATCCTGCAGAAAGACGTTTTTTCCACTGAAAGTGGAATGCATGTTTCTGTAAGGTCCAGTTTCATTGTATTTGAAATGTAGAATTTTTATCAATGAAATTTGAACCACATCCCTAGCTCTTTGCCTTACAGAAGCGATCTTTAACAGGTCTGATTTTAAAAATTAAACATTGTGGTAAAGGGAGAAATTGCTCGTTACAAGCAATTTATCCTTTCCTCACAGTGTGGTCTCCCAGAAACTTGAGCCATTCCCACACAATCCCATGTTTTTATGACCCTGCATAAAAAACATTTTGGGAAAAAAAAATGCTCATGGTAATTTTTTTCTCCTTTTCCCACATTAGTTCATACTTTATCAGAGAACTTGGACCCCTTCCAATCTTAAATTTGTCATCTGCAGATGCTTTCAGTTTCGGATAGTCTGAAATTTTTGTTAGGAAAAGAAGGGTTATAGCATCCCTGTTTTGTAAATTTTTTGCCACATAATTTCAAACGCGAGGACTCTCAGTATTACATTTCAGGTGAAAGTTAATTATATTTTTAACCTTTCAGAATCATGTTGCTATGCATTGTGTGTTACAGACGATGGCCCTAATATACTGGTTATCTCTGCCAGGCATGGCCAGAAACATAAAAATGGCCTGTGAAGATTGAAGACTGGGGTTCAAGTGGTACAGATGTTACTGTGTACTGCAACTCAGACAATGCCTAGTAAGTTGTTTGTTTACATACTGATGCATTTGACTTGTAGCATTTAACCGTTTACCTTATGAGCAATTTTTAGAATCTCCGAATTACAAAGCAAATGAAGAAGAAAAATTAAAGTCAAGATAAATATTAGTAGAATTTGCTGACAGAGTGGAAAACATCTGAAAAGCCTTCTGCTTCTAAGGTGTCCAAAATTGAAATGTGTCTAATAAGGTAAAGAATTATTTGTAGAGCAACAGAGATTTTCGAAGTAACCATAAATTGTAACTGTAAACTGGGTTAACAAATCAACACTCTTTTCAAATACCGGTACTACAAATACATGTACCATTATTTAAACAATATATTTGTGCGTTACTCATAGCCTGGGTAACCCTATAGATAGCAAACTCAATTTTGATCATTTTACCCCAACTACCCTCAGGTAGGGGGCTGTAAAGGAATCATTCTGTCAGTCTGTCTGTCCCGAAAATATTTGTGAGAGCCATAACTTCCTAATGCCTGGCTGGATTTCCAAATAACATCATATTAAGACAGCTTGTTCTGTGCAAGAACCAGATTGCTAGCTCAAAGGTCAAGCACACTTTTGTTTGTCCAGGCTGTAGCTATGCCATGGATGAAGTGATTCTCAAATAACTTGGCACAAATGTCAAAACTGTGTGAGACAGTGTGTTTCATGCAAGAACCAGATAGGTAACTCAAAGGTCAAGGTCATACTTGGAGGTCAAAGGTTGAATACTTGTGTATTTTTGCTTGTCTGGACTGTAACTACACCATAAATGGAGGTACACATACAATGTATTTTCAAATAACTTTGCACAAATGTCGAGCTATATTATACAATGTGTGACTGTCATGTGCAAGATAACTAAAAGGTCAAGGTCATAACTTGGAGGCCAAGTCAAAAGTGAGCGCATTTTTGCTGGTCAGGACTTTAAGTAGGCCATGGATGGAAGGATTTCAAAAGGTTTTGCACAATTGTCAACCATATTAAGATGGAATGTCAACCATATTAACCCTTTCCCTCATAGAAGTGGGTTTTGACAGGTCTGAAATTCAAAACTTTTGGAAACATTGTGGGAAAAGGAGATATTGCTTATAATGAGCAATTTCTCCTTTTCCCACTATGTTTTCTACTCAATCAGAAATTTAAAGCATTATTTGTCCATGGTTTGAATCTGTTTCACCAGATGCTTTCACATGGGAAGACCCTTAAAACTGAATAACAGGGAAAGGGTTAAGACGGAGTGTCACACACTAGAACCAGATTGGTAGCTCAAATATAGGTTATTAACTTTCAATTAATAAACAATATTAACTGCAATGTAACATGTAGGCTGGATTTCATAAAACAAATGCTAATTTAATTTTATTTTTGCAAGTTCATCATATGGACATACAGGCTTTGCCGGAGTCAAAATTGCCTTAAAAAATCAATTACATGTAATGGCCATGTTTTATAACACCCAGCCCTGATGTAGGTCATGAACACTTGTTTCATAGCCAGAATTGTACATGTTTTCCCCTTCTAATGAAACAATTCCCCCCATCCCCGCAACATAACAGTTTTCAGTATCTTGCTCACAAATAAGATGAGTAAATCAATGACAGCTTTGGTTTGCCCTTCACCAACCTTACCTGTAAGGGGTGGGTGAAGTAATGAACAAGAGGGCCATGATGGCCCTAAATCGCTCACATAAGGTCATTTCTTTATTAGAATTAGAGCTATTGTTCAGGTTATTTTATAGGAAGTACTATTGGAAATATTGTTTAGTGCTTAGTGCGTTGATTATTTGGATGCAGAGACCAAACATACTTGGGTAGGTTGGGAAAAGAGACCAAACATACTTGGGTAGTTATCTTGAATGGCTTGTCCACCTTTTGTGCTATCCAAAATATTGTTGAGTACTGTACTTGGTCCATTTAGTTATTGGGTACAGGGACTGAGGGTCCACACCCATGGGTATTTATCTTGAATGTCTTATCTGCCATGATTATGTACTGTCCAGAATATTGTTGACTACTTGTCCGTTTATTTAATGGGTACTGGGTCCAAACAAACATGGGTATTTATCTTAGATGTTGTACTATCCAGAATATTGTTGAGTACTTGTCCATTTATTTAATGGGTACAGGGTCCAAACAAACATGGGTATTTATCTTGGATGTTGTACTGTCCAGAATATTGTTGGGTACTTGTCCGTTTATTTAATGGGTACAGGGTCCAAACATACATGGGTATTTATCTTGGAAGTTGTACTGTCCAGAATATTGTTGGGTACTTGTCCGTTTATTTAATGGGTACAGGGTCCAAACATACACGGGTATTTATCTTGGATGTTGTACTGTCCAGAATATTGTTGGGTACTTGTCCGTTTATTTAATGGGTACTGGGTCCAAACATACATGGATATTTATCTTGGATGTTGTACTGTCCAGAATATTGTTGAGTACTTGTCCGTTTATTTAATGGATACAGGGTTCAAACAAACATGGGTATTTATCTTGGATGTTGTACTGTCCAGAATATTGTTGGGTACTTGTCCGTTTATTTAATGGGTACAGGGTCCAAACATACATGGGTATTTATCTTGGATGTTGTACTGTCCAGAATATTGTTGGGTACTTGTCCATTTATTTAATGGGTACTGGGTCCAAACATACATGGGTATTTATCTTGGATGTTGTACTGTCCAGAATATTGTTGAGTACTTGTCCATTTATTTAATGGATACAGGGTCCAAACAAACATGGGTATTTATCTTGGATGTTGTACTGTCCAGAATATTGTTGGGTACTTGTCCGTTTATTTAATGGATACAGGGTCCAAACAAACATTGGTATTAATCTTGGATGTTGTACTGAGTACTTTGTTGATTAATTGGTTACTGGGTCCAAACATACATGGGTATGTACCTTGAATGTCTTATCTACCTTACGTTCTGTCCAGAATACTGTTGAGTATTTGGTCCATTGATCTATTGGTTACATGGTCCCAACATACTTGAAATTCTTGTCTGCCTTCTGTTCTGTCCAGAATACTGTTGAGTACTTGGTCTATCGATCTATTATAGGGTCCAAACATACATGAAAGTCTTGTCTGCCTTCTGTACTGTGCAGAATAATATTGTTGTACTTGGTCCATTAATTCATTGGTTATAGGGTCAAAACATACTGATCTTGCGTTGCTCTCGTTAATTTTGTGTCTGTTGTCTGCAAATGCTGTAATCTTCCTTTTGCAGAACTGGTTGTCGATTCAGATGGTAATATGGCCTTGGCAGTTCCAGATTTGGAGTATCAAGGTATCCAATGCTTATTTATTATACCCCCAGATAGGTATCTGGCGCTGTTTTGGAGTTGTGTTTGTCACATCGCGTCACGTCTCATCACACTTTTTTGTCCTGTGATGAGGCGGCATCTGGGGTATTCATCGCTCTAGTGATAGCTGTTGTTTCTGCTGTATACCGGGTCAAATGGAAAAAAAGAAAAGATGTGATGTGCATATTTCTTTTGACAAAGAAGAGTCTAACAATGCAATAGTAAATATACAAATTCTCTTGGTTTTCCTGTTGGCTTGAATGTAATTAAATGAATTATAAGAGGAGAAAATTCATCGAAGAACATTGTAGCTCAACTGCTCTCAAAGAAAACGTCGGAGTTAATGCCATAGCTCTGTTGTCATATGTGTCTTCATGTGAAAACTGACATTTTGTGATATCTGTAATTACTAAAGATATTTACTTAAACTATTGGCAGAGTTATGCCCCCTTGTTGGGCTTGGAATTTTCACCCAAAAAAAATCACCCACAGTCGAGCGTTGGCATCCACATGTGGTGCTCTTGTTGTCCGTATAGCTGGAAAAAGACTTTAATTAATTGAATGGCAAGTCCCAAGTTCCAATGAAGCAGTTACCTAATATGAAAGCAAGTGTTTTAAAAGTGCATGGAGGTAAAAATCGGACATCAGCAGAAAATTCGCATTTCAAAGTTTTACATGTAGGTTTATCAATTTTCAGGTACGTCTGCTGTTTTTAACACCCGTGAAGCTGATAATTGTGATGATGGTGATGGATATATTCCAGACATGGAGAAAGGTAATAATTTGAAATGCTTTAAATTGAACCAGTTATGAACCTGTCCGCTGAGAATGCCTTATCAAGAACTGCAATTACACGTATCGCATAGACCTTGCAAAGTCCTTGAAGTACTTGAATTTGCAAATAAGTTTTTCAATGCACAGAATCCATGAAAAGGGGTAAAAATACTTAATTATTGTCATAAAAAGATCTTGGAATTCCAAAACCTTCTTAAACCTGCTTTGTTAACCCTTTCCCAGACAACAAATTTTGGACTGGTCCAAATTGAAAGGCCCGCCTGGGTGGCTCAGTGGTGAGCATGTCGGACTCATGACCTGATGGTTGTGAGTTCGATACCCGGTTGAGGCGAACTTTCTTTCCGGCGTATTTTCGCCTCTCACCTCTGCTGAAGCATGTGAGAAAAGTAGTCGGTGGCTTTGGAAAGAAAGTTGTGTTAGTACTGGTGTGAGAAAGCCAGGAAACACGCGTCACCGACCGCCATGATATGACCTTAGCTGTTAAAGTGGCGTTAAACCCCAATACAACCAACCAACCAACCAAATTGAAAGAGTTTGCAGACGACAATTTTAAATTTGATGAAAATGGCAGAAAGGTCTCAAAACGGGTAGAAAACACTGTGGGAAAAGGAGAAATTGCTTGTTACGAGCAATTTCTCCTTTTCCCAGTGTTTTCAAAAGACTTGTACTGCAGACACGTGAAAACCAGGGCTTGTTTGGGAAAGGGTTAAGCAATTCTGATAATAAAGGACTGTTGGATTTGGCAACTGTTTGTTAGTTACTGAAAAAAGGCCAGAAAGTCCTTTAAAAGTCGTTGAAATTTTTAGGCATGTTCTATAATAACCATGAATTGGTTAAAAAACTGGAGAAATTTACAAATCTACCAAGGCTGTTAAAATGCAAGATTTAATTTCAAGTTTTTCTAAAATATATTGTCCGAGATTTAAAGATTTGGATTTTAAAATTGAAGATTTTGATACCAAGCTTTATTTTGGATGTTTCCATAGAAATCGTCCAGGTACTGTCATAGCCCTGCAGCGTCATCGTCTTGTGAAAACTTTGACATTTTGTAATATCTCTGTAATTCCTAAAGATATTTACTTCAAACTTAGGTAATTTGTTTACTCTTAAAAAGAGGAACCATACCACAAGGGCGTGTACATTATTGACAGAATTATGCCCCTTGTTTGACTTGGAATTTCCACCAAAAAAGCACACGGTGCATTAGCACTGACATGTGATGTTCTTGTTTTTATTAAAGAAAGCGCGATGTACACAATATGTATTTCTTTCAGATGCTGATCAAGATGAGTATACCTTTTAGGATGACGACGAGGATTCCCTGTCTCAAAAGCAAAGAAAGAAAAAAACAGGTAAATAATTGGTCTTCGATGATCTGTTATTACTTAAACACATTAATTTAGTATTGTTTGCAGGTCTGATTTCAGTATTTCAAACCAGCTTGATTTTTCACGAGGATATGGGCTTAGGAAACTATCTAATTTAGCAGACGAAAAAAGTTTCGGCTCTTTGAAAATGTTACTGATTGTTAAGAATTCTCACACACAGACACGTGTGTGTGCGTTTGTGTGTGTGTGTGTGTTGAAATACTGGACATCAAGTCAGATCATTTAAATACTGTCTTTATTCAGGCCATATCAACTGATTTCAATTCCACCTCCTAAATCTCTGTTTGTAACATTTCCTGAGGATTCAACTGGATTGATTTTACAATGCCACTATGCGCTTTTGTATTAAGACATAATCTGATTATCTGTCATTCCTTAAACAATGCATGACGTTTTTCTTCCGTAATTTGAAGAAGTTACATCAATACTTTGATAATTATCAGACCTGTCAATCTGTACTGGTTTAACTTTATGTAGAGCATTTTTATATATGTAGGTGCCAGTACACGGGTTGCATGGACTAGGGAGGAAATTTCAGAAGTGCATTCCTTGTTTAAAGAATACATCTTGTCACATCAGACTCCAGGGATGAAAGAGTGTCTTAAAGCAAAAGAAAAGAGCAAAGAAGCTGGAGGTTCCTTATACTTGAGACACTGGGAAACTATTAACAAAAAGTATGGAATATGATCCAAAAGGAAAAAAAGAAATGTGGTCATGTGAATAATAAAGGATACAGAAAACATTTGAAGTAATAGGTAAACAGGAACCAGTGTGCCATAATAAACAGAAAATATAACAAATGTGAAACAAGAAAGAAATACTAAGCAATAAATAGGAAACAGAATTCAAATATGTAATTGTGAACAGGGATCAGAAGAACAAATGTAAAATGAAGATAGGAAACAGAAGAATAAATAAGAGCCTACAGATTTTGTTTCTGCATTTTAAAATGTTGTTAGTTTACCATGATACTGATAGCAATTGGTGCTTTTTTTTTTTAGCTAAATTCTCACATTTTAGCCCATCTAAGCATGTGCTGATGGCTAACATGGCACATGTTATTTAACTTTTCATTGCCTAATGGCACTTCAGCAGACAACATCTGAAAATATTGAAACTAAAGAAGATAATTGCTCATAATGAGCATTATCTCCCTTTGCAACAATTTTTGCACCTACATGTTTATTTCTTTGAAATAAATTATCGTGACTTTTCAGATTTTTGCCCATATACTTGCTTAGTCATCTGCTGCAAATTTGTTGCAGGTTTTTGAAGATTTGAAGCTGTTCTTTAATATCCTTGTTGTTTTTATGCCCCCGGCCATGACTAGCTGGATGGCATGTACTGTTTACCCTCTGTGTGTGTGTTTGTGCGCCGAAATTGTGTCTGGCCTATAAATTTGTGGGATTTGAAAACTGGTTGGAATGATCTTTATGAAGAGACAATACATCACATACAAGATCCATGTCCCTAGGTCAAAGTTATACTGCAGGCTTAAACTTCATGCATAGGCAGTAATGGAAACGTCATCTTGTCCGGCCCATAACTATGTCATGCATGGTGGATTAGGTAGAAATGATTATTATTACAAGATGATGTGTGGTGTTGAAGAACCATGTTGCTAGCTGAAAGGTATCGGGCGGGGGGGGTGTATCATTGGCCTAGTTACAACATTGTGATGGAAGAGTTGCTGGTAATGAGCAGTTCCTTGTTCCTCACAATTTATTTTACCCTCTCGGAAAAGTTTGCTTTTTATTTGACTCTTGCCCACCTTTCTGTCAATGCTTTCAGTTTGTGTCTATTCCAGACCCATAAAGTCATCTGCATGAGGGAAGTGATTAACAGAATTGTCCTCCTTTTGGAACTAAGATTTCCTGGGTGAATTTTTGCATACTACATACTAGTATGTTTCTATCTTGACCATTGGGCATGGGATTCACTGGAAACTAGTTACATGTCTTTTTGATTTTTTGACTAGCGAAGCTAGGCTATAGGCATCAAGACTGACCTATATTCAAAGTAAACAAAAAACCTCACAGTTGCCAAATACTGCCTCACAGACAATACTTCTTTCTGTTAGAAATCGTAATTCTGATATATATTGTAATTTAAACAAAAACAACTAAATCTCTACCTCTCTAAGTTGAACATGTTGTCTTACAAAGTAATTAAGTGAACAAGATGTTATTTATCAGGTACATGATCTTTGCTGATATGTAAACAGTGCTCCAGATAATTTTCAATGACATCAGTACAGTACTGATGAAAATCAAGATTAATCAGTACCAGCATATGGGGATCAGTACCAACATTTAATTAACGAGACTGATTAAAATCAAAATTGGTTTTCTTTGCATTTGCTTTTATGTAAGCATTACTGTAAAACTACATAACATTTTACCTAGTAACAGTATGATATTTACTGTACAAAGTGTAAAGCAGGTTTGTAGAAACAAATATGCAACTCATAATTTTTTTTTTTTTTAAGCGATCTTTTTTTCATGCTATTTAATTTTTGGAAAAATATTTGTGCAGGATTTGACATAAATTTGTCAAATAGGGTCGCAAATAACTTCAAAACCTGTAATTTTACGCTAGAAAAGCAGATATCATAAATACTTTTGAATTCACCAGTGCTTCAGTTTTGGAGACATTTTTTCTAACTTGGCCCAAATTTGCGCTACTGGCGATCAACAGAGAGCCCATCTGGGTGCATGCGCTTTTTGCTTTTTTTTGTGCGTGATTATTCAATTTAGAGTGAGACTTATTGCACATTTATACATAAATGGGAACAGTGCTTAAGTCTTGACCAGTCTGATTTTATCTTTCAACGATTCTCAATTTTGTTAGGATTATTATACCCCCGCAAACGAAGTTTGTGGGGGGGGTATACTGGAATCAGCCTGTCGGTCGGGCGGTCGGTCTGTCCGCAAAATCTTGTCCGGACAACTCCTCCTACAGTTTCAATCCAATTCCCTTGCTACTTGGCAGAAGTGTTCCTTAGGAGCTGTAGATGTGCAAGACACACATTTTGTAAAAATTCCATCAAGAATTACTGAGTTATTGCCCCTGATTTGACTTAAAAATGCTTGTCCGGACAACTCCTCCTACAGTTTCTGTCTGATTCACTTTAAACTTGGCATAAGTGTTCATTAGGAGTTGTAGATGTGCAAGACGCAACTTTCGTGAAAATTCTATGAAGAATTAATGAGTTATTGCCCCTGATTCACATTTAAAATGCTTGTCCGGACAACTCCTCCTACAATTTCAGTCAGATTCGCTTTATACTTGGCAGAAGTGTCCATTTGGAGTTGTAGATGTGCAAGACGCAAATTTTGTGAAAATTCCATCAAGAATTACTGAGTTGTTGCCCCCGATTTGACTTAAAAATGCTTGTCCGGACAACTCCTCCTACAGTTTCTGTCTGATTCACTTTAAACTTGGCAGAAGTGTTCATTAGGAGTTGTAGATGTGCAAAGCACAAATTTCATGAGTGTTGGCCTAATGATTACAGAGTTATTGCCCCTAAATTGACATTGCAGAGTTATTGCCCCTGTGACATAAAATATAGGGGCGGGGGTATTTATCACCTTCAGTGATAGTGATTCTAGTTTGGTTCTGGAGATGGATTGAAATAACCTAGCCAGATGTTTCTGTGTATTCCCCGACTTTTTCGAAGCGCAAACTATTCATTCGGAACATACATGTACATAGTACGATTATCCGCTGGTCCCACGCCGTAATCGATAAAAACTTGACTAAAGCCGAGATGCAGGGTCTAATTCCGGTCCGAGCCGATTTTCCCTTTTTATTTAACGGGAAAAAATTAGAAAATCGCTCGGCAATCCCGAAGATATCTGAATGTTTGTCTGAAAAAGAGTAAGCTCCCTTCCATTGTGTACGGATTCGTACCCTATATTTTACGTAACTGGAAAAACGTTCCGTATCGAGTACGGAATTTTGTAAAAAAAGATGCGTAACAATCAGATCGTCATCCGTAAATTACGTGAATACGGACCTTATCTGGAGCACTGTAAATTAAGTGACCTATGCAAAGCAGAGAATCACTTATTCCTACACCACTGTAACATTATGAATGAATCTATTAACGGATACACCTAGGTATTAACTTGTAGCAAATGCCAGGCTATATCAACCCTCACTGGAAAGAGAACCCTTGTCATTCATTATTTAGACCATTGTGTACAGTTAAACTGTTACGCTGAACTGTTATTCTACCCTTTGAATATTAACCCTGTACCAAACAATTCCAAGTTTTAATGACACTGGGGAAGAATCCCTTTGAAAATATTGCGGGAAAAGGAGAAAATGCTGATTACCATAATTTTCTCCTTTTCTCACATTTATTTTCTGCCCTTTTGGAATCATGTTTTATCAGTTCAGCCACATTTAATTTATGGTCTGCAACAGCTTTGAATTTGGACGAGTGTAAAATTTTTGGTTTTGTAAAGAGTGTTAAATAGTTAACTACCTCTTTTGCTACTGGATACTGACTAATTGGTTGTATGGTGTTTAACGCCATTTTCAACATTATTTCAGTGATATTGCGGCGGCCACTACTGAGCACCTATCCATGCTTTCCTGGACTTTCTTTTACCATCACTACCGCAACTCAATGACCTTTTGCGGACAGTGTTGATTAAGATCAGACAGCACAGAGCGTGCAGTCTCGTGGGATCTACACTGTCCGATAAGAGGATATTTTTTTCCAAAATGTAACTTTGAAATAGCAATATTCAGGTGTTTACCATCGGCTTGAAAGTTTCATTTAACATTTTTAGCAGGTTAAATGGATTATAGTTAAACAGTAGCACGCATAGCCCCGGCAGCTCAGTCGGTAGGGTACAGGACTTTAGAACAGGAGGCCACTGGTTTGATCCCAGACTCTGCAAATTTCTTTCTGAGAATTGATGATAGTCATTGCGACAGGATTCATTTCTCTCTTTCATTTCGACGATGGTTATGTGGAAAGCAGCCAGTGGCTCGGAAAGAATATTGTGTGGAGTATTGGTAGAAGAAACTCGAGGAAAGCATGGATATATGCACTGTCCACCGCTGCATGACTGAAATAATGTTGAAAATAGGGTCAAACACCATACAAACAATCAATCAATCATATTCGCTAGTCTGTCAGTACTTTCAGTACTTCGATTTATAATGGTAATTCAAAACCTGTACCTTTACTTCAATGTTTTTTTTGTTACTATCGAGCACTTTGAATAGTCGAGCCTGCTGGCCTGGGATAGCTGTTGTTTACCATATATGATAGCAGATTATGGGAAAAGGAATTGATCATGAGCAATTTCTCTTATTCCCCTAATATTTTTCCAAAGGCATTAATTTGTATTCGCTACATCAAAACATAATGTTTGGATTCTGATTATCACCCTATCAATGTGTAACTTTTTCAACCTCAACACCTAGAGATGCATTCAAGCTCCTTTGCAGGAGACGATTTTTGAAAACTCATAATGACTATTTTCTTCACCTCGTTTTCATATGCCATTTGCATATCAAATATAAACTTGTATTTTCCACAACATTACAAAACTGTTTTAAAGTCATGTGCTGCAGAATTACTCCATAGTTTTTGAAGAGTTAAACCATGAAGGTTCAGACAAGAGCTGTGCCGCCTGAAATGAAGTGAAATCTCTACTGTCTAGTGTTTAAAAGCATTGGATTTTTTGTCTGCCAATTCACTGTATTGGACTTATTAGTTACACCTGAGTGGCTTATCCATTTTGGAGTTTGATATCAGTAAGAATTTTCATTTACAGTGTTGTGTATTACAGTTAAGCCTTTCAATAAAATAATGAAAGCATTTGTAATTATTGTCTCTTTGTAGATTTTTTATATGTCCATCTTTCGAAGAAGACAGGCATATAGCTTTGCACAGGTCGGTCCGTAGGTAGATCAGACCTTGTCCCAGTGATAACTCGAGTTCTATATGACCCTTAAGTCTCAAACTTCATATGGTTGTTGCTAATGATGAGTAGAAGACCCCTATTGATTTTGGTATTAATACATCAAAGGTCAAGGTTAGAAGGCCACATACAAGTATTATGGCAAATTATATATATTTAATGTTTACACTCGTGTTTCTTAAGTGATCTTCAAACTTCATGATAATGTTTATAGCCATAACCTCTCAGCAAAGTTTTATGCCTATTGCCTGTAGGTCAAGACTTGTGACCCGTTCAACGGTTGAATCGTCATAAAATGCCAGATTTGACTCTGTTCACACTTGAGCATCTTCATTTACACTTGAGCATCTTCATTTCTTACATGAGTAATTTCTGTCTGATTGGTTTGAAACTTGCACAGCTTGTTTTAATCCAAACTGATACACAAGGTTAATGACAATTAGGTTATTTACAGCATGTGTTGGACGGATACTGTTTAATCTAGAATTATGTGACATAATATGTCTTAAGAGAAATGGTAGTCGGGTTAGCGACTTGGAGACATGTTGGTCCTTGTCCTTTCTTGACCTTTTTCCTCATAGAAGCAGGATTTGACTGGTCTGAAATTTAAAATGTTGGAAAACATTGTGGGAAAAGGAGAAATTATTCATAATGAGCAATTTCCACTTTTCCCACAATGTTTTGTACTCTGTCAGAAACTTAAAGCATTTTTTGTCCCATATTTTTGCCAGATGCCTTCAAATGAGAAGACCCTGAAAACTGCGTATCACACAAAGGGTTAAATAGATAATCCTTTTAATATGATGGTACAGCATTTTGTATAAAAACTTGTAAACATAATGTTTAAATGTCATATATAGTTCAAGTAAATTTTCTAATAAAAGTGCCCAAGAAATTAGTCCAAGTAAAATAACCAACTAATAAGTCCAAATAAAATGCCCAACTAGTGCCCATTCGTTAGAATACTTTACAAATACCCAAGAATAAGTTACCAAGAAAGTTTTTAATGAACTACCCATCATATGGTCATTCGTTGGTACGTCCGTCCATCTGTCCGTCCGTCCGTTAACAATTTCTTTAAAAATCTTCTCCTCCTAAACCAGATGGCCAATCTTGATAAAACTTGGCAGGAATGTTCCTTGGGTGAAGGTCTACAAAAATTGTTAAAAGAATTTAATTCCATCAAAAACTCTGGTTGCCATGGCAACAAAATGGCTGAAAATTGAAAAAATCTTTAAAAATCTTCTTGTGACAAACCATAAGGCCGAGAGCATTCATATTTTGTATGAAGCATCATTTGGTGACCCTTTACCAAAATTGTTAAAATTATTCCCCTGGGGTCGTATTTGGGCTTTGCCCGGGCGCACCATATTTTACATAGAAACAAAGAAGGAAATCTTTAAAAAATCTTCTGATGACAAACCATAATGGCTAGAGCATCCATATTTGGTATGTAGCATTATCCGATGATCCTCTACCAAAATTGTTAAAATTATCCCTCTGCGGTCATATTTGGGCTCTGCCCGGGCGCACCCTAAATTAAAATCTTTAAAAATCTTCTTCTGACAAAACATAAGGCTGAGAGCATTCATATTTTGTTTGAAACATCATTGGGTGACCCCTTACCAAAATTGTAAAAATTATTCTCCTGGGGTCATATTTGGGCTTTGCCCGGGCGCACCCTATTTTACATAGAAACAAAAAAGGAAATCTTTAAAAAATCTTCTGATGAAAAGCCATAATGGCTAGAGCATTCATATTTGGTGTGTAGCATTATCTGATGATCCTCTACCGAAATTGTTAAAATTATCCCTCTGAGGTCATATTTTGGGCTCTTCCCGGGCACACCCTAAATTAAAATCTTTAAAAATCTTCTTCTGACAAAACATAAGGCTGAGAGCATTCATATTTTGTTTGAAACATCATTGGGTGACCCCTTACCAAAATTGTTAAAATCATTCCTGTAGGGTCATATTTAGGCTTTGCCCGGGTGCACTCTATTTTACATAGAAACAAAGAAGGAAATCTTTAAAACTTCTTCTGATGACAAACTATAATGGCTAGAACATTCCTATTAAGTATGTAGCATTATCTGATGATCTTCTACCAAAATTGTTAAAATTATTCTTCTGCGGTGATATTTGGGCTCTGCCCGGGCGCATCCTATTTTAAAATCTTTAAAAATCTTCTTGTGACAAACCATAAGGCGGAGAGCATTCATATTTTGTTTGAAGCATCATTGGGTGAGCCTTTACCAAAATTGTTGAAATTATTCCCCTTGGGTCATATTTGGGCTTTGCCCGGGCACACCCTATTTTACATAGAACCAAGAAGGAAATCTTTAAAAAATCTTCTGATGACAAATCATAATGGCTAGAGCATTTATATTTGGTATGTAGCATTATCTGATAATCCTCTACCAAAATTGTTAAAATTATCCCTTTGCAGTCATATTTGGGCTCTGCCCAGATGCACCCTATTTTAAAATCTTTAAAAATCTTCTTGTGACAAACCATAACGGCTAGAGCATTCATATTTTGTTTGAAGCATCATTGCTTGACCCCTTACCAAAATTGTTGAAATTATTCCCTTACGGTCATATTTGGGCTTTGCCCGGGCACACCCTATTTTACACAGAAACAAAGAAGGAAATCTTTAAAAAATCTTTCCCTTCCTTCAATGTCAAGGTCAAAGCAGTGTTTCAAATGTCGACTACCATGCATTTCTTACTGCTTCCTTTCTCCTGAACGCCTGGTTTGATTTTCAAGATATTGCACACAAGTATGATTAAAATCCATTCAATAATTCATAAGAAAGAGAACAGACAAGAAATTTCATCAAAGGGATATAAAGTTCGTAAAACTGAATGAATTTTTTTGTAAATGGCAAAACTATTACATTATATACAACAACTGCCTGTGTTGCAAATGATAAAAGATGCCTATTCATTGTTTACCAACTTACAACAATTGATAGTATTGCATTAGTTGTACTTATCCTTCAAATTCACTTAGAAAAATAAAGCAAAGCCTATCATGAAGTCATGTTTTTTATTTGTTTGGCTGTTTTCAAAGAAAATCTGAGGTATTGCTATAGCCTTGGCATCCATGTTGTTGGCGTTCTCGATATAGGCACCCGCATGCGGTGCTCTTGTGTCTCCCCACATTGATAAATTCAGAGCATTATGTCAGTCCAATTATCCAAAACTTAGAATTGTGTCTCCCAGCTGTTGTTTCTGGCAGCACAATCTGTCTGTCTCTCTGATCATCTGCTTTTCCAATTCCAGATGAAATCTCTGAATATGTTAGGATGATTTTGATATAATTTCATACATTTGTTCAGTATAACCTACTGGCAGTTGTGTAAAAAACCAAAAATTTCATAGGCTCAAAACCAGGGTATGCCTTATTTGAAAAGAATAGCCTGCCCTTAATAGACCATATAGGTTACAAATATACTCAGGTGAGTGATATAGGACCATCATGGTCCTCTTGTTTTTTCAATCTTTGGTCTTTGAATGTGCATCTTAGTCATATCTCTTTGACACTTTTTTCAGTGCTCTTCTCTGTAGGACAAGTAACTCCCCCCTTCTAAGTTATGTAGATATCTTTTATCTCCTTGTATAGATCATCCTACTTTTTTTTCTGGTGACTTGATAGAGATTTTAGCTGTTGTGTTATTTTTTACATGGTGTGTATGCAAGTCAGCTGTCTAACGGCTAAATAATTTGGAAGGGCCTTTGATCCATTGCAGTCAATTTAACGTTTGTTTTGTCAAGGGTTTCCATGTTTTTTTCCACATGACGATTGTCTGTGTATTTTGACATACTTGGAAATGATAATCATTATTTTCTGTGGTAGATTTAATAAAATATTGAAAAAACACCCTGTCAAAAAAAAAATGTTGTGGAGAGGAAACTTAGCACTAGATTTTTGGGTCCTATGAGTTTGAAAATAATTATCATAGGCTATCACAAAAGGTATGTCATTGTTTTTATACAGGTCCAAATGTAGCTAAACAGCCTAATCCATTTTTACCCCTCTCCTGTCATTGTAATAAGTTGCCTAGGAAATTGGATTTACAATATCTGATAACGTAAGGTGATGAAGTGTGTGTCTGAAATTGTCGGGTGTCAGAGTCAATAGTTACAGTCATACTGATACCAGATATTGAAACCCTTGCTTTTACGACTCATAACTCTTTACCACACAATGACGAATGTTAATGTCTTTCGGAAATTAGACTTTTGAAAATATTGTGAGAAAAGGAGAAAATGCTGGTAACCAGCATTTTCTACTTTTCCCATGATTTCTAACCTTTCAGAAACAAATCGAATCATTTGAGCTGCATATAATTTGTCGTCTGCAGATGCTTTGAATTTGGGAAAGTCTAAAAATTTGTCGTCTAGTAAAGGTTTAACTTACGACTTTATTAGTCATAGTATAAATTTGTGGACATATCTGTAAAATTCTAGATGTAAAACATCCAGTCCTATTTTTAGCTCATATGAGCACATAGTGCTCAAGATGAGCTTTTAGGATTGTGCTATGTCCATCATATCTCATGTGACATCAGTCGTTCATCGTGCATGGTCCATGGTCCGTGGTACGGACATCAACAATTACCTTGTGTGCACTCTAGAGGCCACATTTTTCGATCATATACTCTTGAAAACTGGTCAGAATGCTTGTCTTGACAGGCTTTCAAGCTGGCCCTACTTTTCCCTACATTTTTTCTGTGCTCCTTAGTGACTTTTCCCTGCTTTTTTTCTGAAAATGCCCCACTATTCCTACTTTATCGGAAAATATTATATAAAAGGGTTAAAAAAAGTGAAATGACTCATGGGTGAAAGTTTTCTGTATTAGGACATAATTCTGTATGTTCAGGGTCTGATGAGGTCATTTTTCCAATTTCAATTTGTAAATCCAAGGAGAAAATTTAGGGGGTGGGGTGTTACACCCCCCAAATCTTGTATCTTGCATACTGCAAGTCAAGTGATCTTTAGGTTTATTTCCTGTCTGCGTTTCCTTTGTTTGAGGCTATTCCTGATCATTTATGGCTTTTATCAAACATGTGGTAACATAGATTCTGATATGGATTCAGACGAGTTTAATGGCCAAGTATGCTCAGAATATTTTTGAGAGCATTTTTCAGTTGCCTTTTTGGAAAACGTCTTATGATTGGACTGAAACATATCGGTAAACTATTAGATACAATGTACTTAATTTATGGAGAAAAGTCATCCTTCATCCTGGCAGCCGCATTAAAATGAAGATTTTTCACTAGAAAAAAATTACTTTACTTCTCGTTTTTAATTCAAAAGAAATAAAAAGGCCTTGAAAATAAATGGAGGTGGGAATGGCGAAATGAAAGTGATTAAAACAGAGAAAGATACTGCGACTGGTTTATAAGGCCCGATGTGACTGGTGTTGCATTTTGTGAAGTGTGCACAAAAAAGATCAACTACAGGTCACATGGAACAAAAAGCCTTCATGCTTGTACACATAGAAGATTTTTATGTATTAATGAATGTGATTAAGTTCAAAGGGTTGATTTTAATACTAAAAGAGCCATGTGCTTGAAAGTATCACTCTTTCTCTTAGCCTGCCAGGGTATGGCGCAATTTTAATGACAAAAACTTAAGTTTTATGATAACTGAAAATTGAGAGTGAAAATACTTGAAGCCATTTTGAAATTAGAGTGTCAGGAGAAGGGTAAAAAAGAAATGTTTCTGGAGCTTCAGCAGGCCACTGGCCCACTGGACTCCCAGCCAAGGTGTTGCCCTGGACCTACTGGGGGCCCTAGCAGTCCCCTGGCCCCCAGCAGAAAGTTAAGTTTTTTTTCCCCTTTTTCTAACTTTAACTCATGGAAAAGTGTTTCTAATTCTGGTCTGTACTGAAGGCACATGTGGTTTTGGGTGGAATTCATAGTAATATGGACCTAACCCCTGTCATGCCTCACTGTCTATATAAGGTTGTTCCTGTTTCTGTGCTGTGGATTCTGTCTGAACGCAGGTTGTGCCAGATGTATAGAGAGCAAATAATTTTACATAAGATAGTCAGATATGTAACCAGGTGGTAAATTCTTCATTTTCATTAATAAAAAATACAATGAGTTCTCTGTAAATATGCCCCACTATCCCTACATTTTAGTTTACCTGATCACGAAGTGCTCAAGGTGAGCTTTTGTGATTGTGCTGTGTCCGTCATCTGTCCAGCATCGTCTGTTGTGTGGTGTGCATCGTCTAGGTCAACATTTACCTTGCATGCACTCTAGAGGCCACATTTTCAGTCAGATAGACATGAAACTTGGTCAGAATGTTTGTCTTGATAAAATCTTGGATAGGTTTGAAAAAGGGTCATGTTGGGTCAAGAAGTAGGTCACTGGTCAGAATCTTATAAATAACTTTTATGCAGTCTATGGACCACATTTTCAACCTGATGCTCTTGAAACTTGGTCAGAATGTTTGTCTTATTAATGTCTCGAACAAGTTGGAAATTGGGTCATGTTGGGTCAAAAAGTAGGTCACTGGCCCAAATCCTAGAAAAAAGCGTGTGTGGACTCTAGAGGCCACATTTTCAGAATGATAGTCATGAAAGTAGGTCAGATAATTTTTCTGGATGATACCTCGGACAAGTTTAAAATTGGGTCATGTCGGATCAAAAAGTAGGACTCTGGGACAAATCTTAGGAAAACCTTGTGGGCACTCTAGAGGCCACATTTTTTGCCTGATACTCATGAAAGTAAGTCAGATCATTTGTCTTGATGATATCTTAGACATGTTTGAAATTGGGTCATGTCGGTTCAAAAAGTAGGTCACTGGGCCAAATCTTAGAAAAACCTTGTATGCACTCCATAGCCCACATCTTTAAGCACCTACTTATGAAACTTGATGGAAATGTTTGTCTTGATGATATCTTGGACATGATTGAAATTGGGTCATGTCAGGTCAAAAAGTAGGTCACTGAGCCAAATCTCAGAAAGGCCTTGTGTACACTCTAGGAGGTCACAATTTCAGCCTGATACTCATGAAACTTGGTCATAACATTTGTCTTGATAATATGTATGATTCAAATAGAATTTGAAAATAGGTCAAGTCAGTCAAAAAGTAGGTCACTTACACTCGCATATTTTACGCCATTACAACCAGGATCCTTTCAGCTTTATCAATCCTAGATGACCCCAGGTGCATTGTTTCTGCCAGCTTCAAACTTTTGAGGGTCATTTGTGCCCCCAATTCCTAATTTCTGGGGGTCATACAGAAATCTTGAGGGTCACTGTTTTAAATTCCTATTTATAGCCATTTCAATGAACGTTACAGGACCTTTTCCCTTTCCCTGTGAGTCACTGACTCGGAACTGGAACTTTGCGCTTTTTTCCATGTTTTCTGGGAGTTTACTTGAGGAAGATACAGTGAGGAAGTCTACAAGTCTTTTCTGTTTTCTTTTTGGTTTGTCTACCATTCTGTCTAGAATACAAAGACACTTTAGGGCCAATGACCCTCTTGTTTCAGATGCTTTGGGGAATTTTCAGGATGTGTATTATGTTTACATCCTCTTAAGAATAGCAGTGTTATTTATTATTTTTTTGATGGGTGGAGGGTAGATGAAAGCAAAAATTTTCCAAAATGTTGAACAACAAAGATTCAGGATTAGATTGCTGCTGTGCAATCTGATCTTGATCTACAATTCAGAAAAGTAATTCTAGTTGTCATATTCTGTGTTAAAGACATTACAGGGGAATGATTGATGAAATGTGAGAGAGTGGAAAATACCCTGATGCTACTCGCATACTACAGCAAATTTATTTCTGAACAGATCCATCTGAACTGGGGTAGTTTTGAATGTTCAAGAAATCCTATGAAAGGAGAAATACCATACCCCTGTAATTTCTATTTTAATAGGTATGAGCTGAGCTCTGGCAAAAGGAGATTTGATGCATCCCCTTGTTGCAATTAAACCAAGCAAGTCATCACATAGATATGGATCATTAAAATCCATTTTGTTAAACAACCGACTGAGTCATGAGATAGACTGATTTTTTGACATGCAGAAAATTGACCAATGGCAAGACGTCTCAACACAGGTCAGGCTGCGTGGACTGTGCAGGCTGACCTGAGTTGATTCTTTTTGCAGATGCATTAAACCCTATTTTCACACAGCATGGCTCATGTATGTAAATCTTTGACTATGCAGTCTTGATTCAGTGCAGTTACTGATTTATTTCGCACAGACGGATTAATAGTTGTTTTCCATTTTTTCCAGGTACATGAAAAAGACGTCATTGGAATTGCACATCATCCACATCAAAATCTGATCTCAACTTACAGCGAGGATGGGCTGCTGAAATTATGGAAACCATAGCTTGGACGTTACTTATTTTTGTGACATCATTTAAGTTTATACCATACATAAAGTGTTTTCAGAACCTCAAGGAAGAAGACTTTTGAAAATGTCGGGGAAAGAGAAGAGAATGCTGGTAACGAGCATTTTTAGCTTTTGTGATCGTGCTGTGTCCGGCATCCAGCTTGCGTCGTCTGTCGTCCAGGCGTCAACAATTACTTTGTGTGCACTCTAGAGGCTACGTTTTCAATCATATACTCATGAAACTTGGTCAGAATGTTTGTCTTGATAATATCTCGGACAAGTTCGAAATTGGGTCATGTTTTTAGCTCACCTGAGCACGAAGTGCTGAGGATGAGCTATTGTGATCACTCACCGTCCGTCGTCCGTCCGTCCATTCACATTGTTTTGTTTACACTCTAGCATCTACAAATATTAACCAATCAGCAGCAAACTTGGTCAAAATGTATATGACCATAAGATTTCGTATGAGTTCGATTATGGGTCTAATCGGACCAGAACAACTGGAGTTATTTGCCCTTGAATTAGAAAAATTGCTATATTTATACCCCCGCAAAACAAATGTTTTCGGGGGTATACTGGAATCAGCCTGTCTGTCCGTCCGTCTGTGTGTCCGTGTGTCCGTCTGTGTACAAAATACTACTAATTTTGTGTCGCAAACTCCTCCTCCAGTTTTCTTTCAATTGTATTGAAACTTTGCACATACATTTATCATATATTGAAGGTACCCCAGCAAAACAAATGTTTTTGGGGGTATACTGGAATCGGCCTGTCTGTCTGTCGTCTGTGTACAAAATACTACTAATTTTGTGTCGCAAACTTCTCCTCCAGTTTTCTTTCAATTGTATTGAAACTTTGCACATACATTCATCATGTATTGAAGGTACCCCTGCAAAACGAATGTTTTCGGGGGTATACTGGAAACAACCTGTCTGTCCGTCCGTCCGTGTGTCCGTCTCTGTACAAAATACTACTAATTTTATGTCGCAAACTCCTCCTCCAGTTTTCTTTCAATTGTATTGAAACTTTGCACATACATTCATCATATATTGAAGGTTTGCAAGATGCAATTTTCAAGTGTCAACTCCTCCTACTTCATGAATTATCTCCCCTTGAACTTGACACTTTTTTTTTCTCTTAACATCCATCTCTGTATGAAATACTAGTAATTTTGTGTCACGAACTCCCACAAAAGTTTTTCTGCAATTGTTGTAAAACTTTGCACATACATTGATCATATATTGAAGGTTTTTAAAATGCAATTTAAAGTATTAACTCCTCCTGGTTCAACAATTATCTCCCCTTTGACTTAAACATCTTTTTATTTCAGTGTCTCTCAAACATTACAAAGTCAAGGATGATATTGTGTGCGTGAATATTTGTATTGAGACTTTGAACATACATTGATCATATATTGGAGGTTTGCAAGACTCAAACTTCAAATGTCCTCCTGGTTGAGGAATTATCTCCCCTTGGACTTAAACATTTTTTTTATTTCAGGGTCTCCCAAACATTACAAAATCATTGAAAAATCATGAAGAATTTGTCAATTACATGGGTCATGTTTTATGAAAAGGGAGCCTTATGCATCCATTCTAAAACTCCTTCACATGGCAGTTTATATATAATTATGAAGATAGACACCATTATCTGTTCCTTAACAACATTTTTAATTAAATGAGTACATTCCTGAAAAAAAAAAAACATTGGTCAATTACAGCTCTTGCGGGGGTATTAAGTCACATCCTGTGACAAGTTCTAGCTGACTTTGTTTACACTCTAGCATCTACAAATATTAACAAATCAGCACCAAACTTGGTCAAAATGTATATGACCATAAGATCTTGGATGAGTTCGATTATGGGTCTTATCGGACCAGAACGACTGGAGTTATTTGCCCTTGAATTAGAAAAATTGCTATATTTGACTTTGTTTACACTCTAACATCTACAAATATTAACCAATCAGCACCAAACTTGGTCAAAATGTATATGACCATAAGATCTCGGATGAATTCGAGTATGGGTCTAATCGGACCAGAACGACTGGAGTTATTTGCCCTTGAATTAGAAAAATTGCTATATTTGACTTTGTTTACACTCTAGCATATACAAATAATAACCAGTCAGCACTAAACTTGGTCTAAATATATATGACCATAAGATCTCGGATGAGTTCAATTATGTGTCTAATCGGACCAGAACGACTGGAGTTATTTGCCCTTGAATCAAAAAAATTGCTACATTTGACTTTGTTTACACTCTAGCATCTACAAATTTAAACCAATCAGCACCAAAGTTGGTCAAAATATATATGACCGTAAGATCTCGAATGAGTTTGATTGTAGGTCTAATAGGACCAGTTATTGCTGTGTCATGGAAAAAGGGGGCTGTACATATATTTTCATTGTGGACCAATATCTCTTCAACTACAGGAGAAAATGTCATGAAATTTCATCTTTTTATTGTTTATTGCAAGGCACAGACAATAGTTATTTGTTTTTATTTCATGAAACGCCATGTCATGAAAAAAGGGGGCTAAATGTTTAATTTCATCATGGACCAATGACCATCTGTTTGTCCATCTTTCAGGACAGATATATTCTAAAATCCTTGACAAAAACTAATAGAAATTCATACAGGTGTTCCTAATGATGTGTGCTGATATTTATTTTTTTTTTTTTCCTTTTTGATATCAAATACTGTCTCACAGGAAAAAGGGGCTTCATGTATATTTCTGTTAAGGATCAATATACATGTATCTTCGACTCAAAATCCTGGACAAAAATTTGAGAAACTTCATACATGTGTTCCTTATGATAGTCTGCCAGTATCATTACTTTAGCTTTTTTGATTAAATGTCGTGTCATGGAAAAAGGGGGCTTCATATATATTTTCATTATGGATTAATATCTCTTTAACTACAGGACAAAATGTAATGAAACTTCATCTTTATGTTGTTTATCACAAGCCACAGACAATGGTTAGGCCTATTTGTTAGCTCACCTGAGCACGAAGCGCTGGGTGAGGTATTGTGATTGGTCGTTGTCCAGCGTCCGTCTTTCCACAATTCCTTTAAACATCTTCTCCTCCTAAACCAATCATGTTGAAACTTGACAGGCATATTCCTTGGGTGAAGTTCTACCAAAGTTGTTAAAAGAATTGAATTAACCCTTTAACTCCAGGGGGTCACAATTTTGGGCAAAATTGTATATAGAGTAAACTTTAAAAATGTTTTTGTCTGAAACTAGAAGGCCTAGAGCTTTGATATTTTGGTATGTGGCATTTCCTTGTGGACTTCTACCATTTTTGTTCAAATGATGCCCCTGGGTCAAAACAGGACATAAAGGTATACAGAATGAACTTTAAAAGTCTTGTTCTATTTAACCCTTTACCACACATTCCCAAGTTTTAACACCTGTGAGAAATAAGGCTCTTGAAAATATTGTGGGAAAAAGAGGAAATACTTGTAACCAGCATGTTTTCCTTTTTCCACAATGTTTTCCACCCAACCAAAATCAAATTTAAATTTTTGAGTCACATTTATTTTGTTGTCAGCAAATGGTTTGAATT
Source organism: Tridacna gigas (assembly GCA_945859785.2). Taxonomy (NCBI): domain Eukaryota; kingdom Metazoa; phylum Mollusca; class Bivalvia; order Cardiida; family Cardiidae; genus Tridacna; species Tridacna gigas. The sequence goes on from OX244028.2 coordinate 61,018,137, forward strand.
TGGACAAGTCTTAACCCTTTAAGCCCCTTTCACTACTATAGTTGCCTTTGTGTCTAGTGTAGATCAAGATCAGACTGCACAAAATGTGCAGTCCGATCATTGATCTATACTGTCTGCTTTGTTGAAACACTGCAGACAAAAGGTACCCACGCAGTTGTTATCATCTTGGATTCATTCTGGAATGAAAATGGCCTTTGGGTTTAAGGATTAAATTTTGTTGTTTGTTAATGATTTGAGCCAAGCCTGTTAGCTCATTACCTACAGGGCTAGCTATGCAGGGATGTCAAGTTTAAATCTCAATTGGGCCAAGCACTCAGGTAACCAGGATTTTTTAAAATTTTTCCACAATGTTCTCTACCTATCCCAAATCGAAGTTCATTTTTTGAGACAAATTTATTTTGTTGTCTGCAAATGTTTTGAATCATAGACGAGTCTAAAATTTTTGTTTGGTAAAGAGATAAAGATAGACCAATTAATATGCATTTCAAGACTGTGTTGTAGGTAACACTATCTTGCAGAATATAAGGCATATATATCCAAGATCCAACTGCAGTCTGATCTTTATCTACACTGTCTGATAAAACATCCTGTCTTGCGTACCCCTAGCCTTGGTTCCCACCTGATCATTTTTTCCTTTTATCTATTCAGGACGGACGGATGCAGTTTAAATTTGACGAGAAGCCCCCTTTTTCCATGACACAGCAATAAATTCCAAAAGCCTGACAATATGCGCTTGGTCACTTGATGTGTGAAAATTTCATCCAAATCTGTTGAGATATGACCAGTAATTAAAGAGATGTTGGTGAAAAATGAAATATAACATGAAGACCCCTTTTTCCATGATGCAGCTATAAATTGCAGAACCTTGACAATATGCGCTAGGTCACATGATGAGAAACATTCTGTGAAAACTTTTGAAAACATTGTAGGAAAAGGAAAAAATGCTGGTAACCAACATTTTCTCCTTTTTCCCACAAAGTTTTCTACCATATTAAAGAAATATTGTGTCACTTGAGCCAATATGAAAATGTTGTCTGCAAATGCTTTCAATTTGGACAGATCTAAAATTTTGCCATGTGGTAAAGGGTTAAAGGCTTTGACAGCATTTTTCTCTCTGGCTGTTAGGATGTATCTTTGAACATTGTGTTCATTGTATTTTGAGTTCATTTTTGTTCATTCATTTAACTCTGTTGTACAGATTTTATCTTGTAAATCTTAGAAGTCATTATAATTTTTGTTCTTCAGTTTGTGGTGTTTGTCTTAATTTATAAATAAGTTTATGAACCCCCCCCCCCCCCACCCCCGCCCATAGATTTTGGGCATATACTCCACCATGAATTGAAGTACCATTTGAAAGATCTGTTCAGGTAGGGCCAAGGTCAATGTCACACTTGAAGGTCAAATTTTTGTGAGCTGGACGCACTGAAAGGTTGGTGCAAGACTATTGCCAGTGTAAGTACATTTGTTTATGTGTTTACAATGGCAATTACCCATGAACATGTCCCTGGACAACCACTGTAGTTAATGGTGTATTTAACAACATTATAATACTAATTTGTATAGAAAGTCTTGAATCGGCAAACATTCTCTACTAAGTTTGTTCAAATCAGGCAACTTTTTGCCACACACCAAAAATCCTAGGGCTTTGTTATTATTCCTTTAAAACTCTTTTCTGGAGGTATGTAGGAGTCAGCTTGTCGGTCCATCCATCCATCCATCAGTCTTTCTGTAGCATTTTCTTGTCAGAGCTAGTTCTCAATAACTACAGGACAGATTTCATTCGAACTTTAGAGAGACTCGGTGCCAAGCAAGAATGTGCATATTGTATTTTGGTGACGGTTCATTGAATTTTTACAAAGTTATTTTCCTTTGATGAAATTTCTTGTTCTCCCTATTTTTCAACAACTATTGGACAAATATCGTTCAAACTTCTCACAAATATTTATATAACCGGGTTTGGTTAAGAAAGATTATCTTCTTGTCTAAACCAAGAAGACCTAGAGCTTTGGCCTTGCACTTCGATATCTGGTATTTATCTTCATTGTAGACCTTTACTGCATGGTACTCAGGTGAGCGATATAGGACCATCATGGTCCTCATGTTAATTCATAGCGTATGGTATAAAAACAGCACAGTCATGCCAGTGGAGCGATTCAGGCCCTCAAGGGCCTCCAGTTTATACATGGTTCGCACAGGTCTTGAAAAACCCTTGAATTTGATCTTTGCCTTATAAAACCCTTAAAAATGATTAACAGCCTTATAAAACCCTTAAAAACTACAGAAAGTCCTTAAAAAACCCTTTAAAATTGTTTCGCGAGTGAGCTGTAGTTTTATTGCTGGCCGGCCTCAAATCAGGTCTTTCTAGTGTACACGCAAAGATAATGGGTACCAGTCTATTATGACATGCCTATATACTTGTACCCGTCCTAATGGTAGCAGAAATACTCGATAATGGAAAGCGGGATACCACACAATGATACGGAATAAAATACGGACCCTTTTCTATGTCGTCTTCGGGAAAAATCTAATGTATTAAAACAGAATCACGATGAGTTCTCTCACAAAACTATCATTTGGATTTAACTTTCTTTTGAAAACGAGAAGAAAATGGATATTTAGATGCTTCATCAAAACTAATATAATAAAAGTTGAAATCGGCGATTTTTCCGCGACGATCGGAACTAAAGACGTAGTTTTATACATGATCACAGAACGTAGACGCTTTACTATTCGTGATTAATAAGCGTTTCAAAAACGTTGAGTGCATGAATCAGCTCTTTTGAATACGTAATCGGCGATCGTCTGCGAGGGAAAAATATCTTCAACCATGGGAATAAACTGTATGAAAACCAATATTTGTGCATATGTAGTGTTTTGTCGGCCTTAAATTTCAAGTTTGAGTCCTTTAAAAATCCTTAAAAAACCCTTAAATTTTTCTATCAGTATTTTGTATGAACCATGTTATAGGGCCTCTAGTTAGTCGCGTCACTGACAGATGCCCTATAATTGAAGAACATTTTAATGGTGATTTATTTCAATAACATAGTGAACAATAATCCAGATTGAGGGAGATTCACAGTAATAGTCCGATCTTCGTGCGAACAGCTGCTGTCAAATTTTAATATTTACCGGTTGCAATCAAAAGGAAGACGATTCAAAAGAAAAAAAATATAATGTACATTTCACTTTTGTTCTGTTTCGTTTCGTTTCTTTGGGTTTGGTTCCGTTTCATTTCTAAGTTAATAGGGACCCACGGTCCATTGACATTTTTGATACATAAAGCATTTCTGATGTGTAGTTTTTCTCGCTAAATCGGAACGACAATTTAAAAAAAAAACTGGCAAAACTGGCATTACTTTTTTGCAACCGATGTGTTTTGAATTCAGTCTATAGTCGGATTTGATCAAGTGAAATAAGTGTTATCCGTTACTTTTGCATAAATTACCAAAGGGGGCCGCCATTATTGCGCTTTGCCTGACTTACTTTTGAATTACGGTGGGATACCAGACTGGTGGGAGGGGGGGCTTAGTCACTCGTCACAGCTCGGCCGATTCCGTACCTACATCTAACGCATTTTATCACCGGATGACCGAGGTTTGCAGAATGGGGCCTTAGTCTGGATTACCTGCCCCTAACACTATGTAACTCTTGAAGTACGGCAGGGTCCGAGACTTTGGGGGGAGGGGGCGGGCTAATATCCAGAGCAGTACATTCTGCGGGTTGTGAGTAAAGTATGGCGCTAAAGTTTATTCTGGAGACCAGTATACGAATATCAGACTTCTCTGTACTGGATTTCTTCTCTACAAGAAACAGTGGAAATACCTGAATTTTGCTAAACCACATTCCTCAGAGAAATAAATCGTCTTTGGTGTTTTCTAAACAGAAGTTTGAACTCAGAAAGGCTCGAACAGTTGAAGAGTAGAGTAATAATCCGTACAATCAACCAATACCCTGTCGGATTCCTATAATCGTTCTAGTTTAAACATATTTATTTTCCCTCAAATTTACATGAAAATGGGGTTGAGCCGCAAGTTATGACAACTTAGATGACGGCTCTTCCCCTACAAAGGTATTCAAATGTTCAAGCAATTGTTCACACTATAGATATGAGAGAGAGAGAGACAGACAAACAGAGACAGGCAGAAAGAGACAAGTACACAAGTACACAATTTCATCAAATTGAGTGATGAACTGGTCCCCGTTGTAGATATACATATTACAACTGGCACAGGCTATTGTGTCGTTGCTTTCCATTGGGCCACATGTATATCACAGGATGGCCAATCAGAGAAGCTTATACATTTCCAGTTAGGCTGTATAGGTACATGTAACACTGCGATATTTTGCACAATTTGAAATCAATAATCGAAACTTAAAAGAATATTAGCAGACATAAACATTAAAAGGTAATACCAAAAATACAATTAACTCGCTCTTAACGTTAAAAATATTGGAAAATCCCCTGCTTAGGAAGTGAGGGTGACCTCCCCTGAATCTCTAATAGTCTCGCGACATGGCTGTTCTAAAAATAGACGGGTAGAATTCCGCCCGTTTTTTAGGTCACCTTAGCACGAAGTGCTAAGGTGAGGTATTGTGATCAGTCGTTGTCCGGCGTCCATCTGTCCGTCCGTCCATCTGTCCACAATTCCTTTAAACATCTTCTCCTCCTAAACCGGTGGGCCAATCATGTTGAAACTTGGCTGGCATGTTCCTTGGGTGAAGCTCTACCGAAGTTGTTAAAAGAATTTAATTAACCCATTAACTCTGGTTGCCACGGCAACAAAAAAGGGAAAATTTACATCTTTAAAAATCTTCTTGTCTGAAACCAGAAAGCCCAGAGCTTTGATATTTGGTATGTAGTATCTTCTAGTAGTCCTCTACCAAGTTTGTTCAAATGATGCCCCTGGGGTCAAAATTGGCCCGGCCCCAGGGGTCACAAATTTTGGCAAAATCATATATAGAGCAAACTTTAAAAAATCTTGTCTGAAACTAGAAGGCCTAGAGTTTTGATAATTTATATGGATCATTCCTGATGAACCTCTACCAAGTTTGTTTAAATGATGCCCCTGGGGTCAAAATCAGCCCTGCCCCAGGGGTCACAAAGTAGGACATAAAGGTATATAGAGTGAACTTTTGTTTTGATTCATATCTTGAAAACTATACGGAGTTTCTACATCGAACTTGTAACATCTATCAACCACCATTAGGAAATGCAGGACAACAAGTTTCACCCAGATTGACCATGCAACACCACAGTTATATACCTTTGTTTTTTTTCTTTATTGCTGTGTCATGGAAAAAGGGGGCTTGATATATATTTTCGTTGTGGACCAATATCTCTTTAACTACAGGACCAAATGTCATGAAACTTCATCTTTATATTGTTTATTACAAGCCACAGACAATAGGTATTTGTTTTTATTTCATGAAATGCCATGTCATGAAAAAAGGGGACTAAATATTAATTTCATCATGGACCAATGACCATCTGTTTCTCCGTCTTTCAGGACAGAGATCTTCTAAAATCCTTGACAAAAACTAATAGAAATTCATACAGGTGTTCCTAATGATGTCCGCCGATATTTATTGTTTTTTTTTTTTTTTTTTTCCTTTTTGATATCAAATACGGTCTCATAGGAAAAAGGGGCTTCATGTATATTTCTGTTAAGGATCAATATACATGTATCTTCAACTCGAAATCCTGGACAAAAATTTGTGAAACTTCATACGTGTGTTCCTTATGATAGTCCGTCAATATCATTATTTTAGATTTTTTTTATTAAATGTCGTATCATGGAAAAAGGGGGCTTCACATTTATTTTCATTATGGATTAATATCTCTTTAACTAAAGGACAAAATGTTACGAAACTTCATCTTTATGTTGTTTATCACAAGCCACAGACAATGGTTAGTCCCATTTGTTAGCTCACCTGAGCACGAAGTGCTGGATGAGGTATCGTGATTCGTCAATTGACCTGAAAATTGGTCAGAATGTTTGTCTTGATGAAATCTCGGATGAGTTTGAATTTGGGTCACCTGGGGTCATAAACTAGGTCACTAGGTCAAATTATAGAAATATCTTGTGGACACTCTAGAGGCCACATTTCTTGCTCAATTGACCTGAAAATTGGTCAGAACGTTTGTTATGATAAAATCTTGCATGAGTTTGAATTTGGGTCACCTGGGGTCATAAACTAGGTCACTAGGTCAAATTAAAGAAATACCTTGTGGGCACTCTAGAGGCCACATTTTGTACTAAATTGACCTGAAAATTGGTCAGAATGTTTGTCTTGATGAAATCTCGGTTGAGTTTTAATAAGGGTCACCTGGGCTTATAAACTAGGTCACTAGGTAAAATTAAATAAATACCTTGTGGACACTCTAGAGGCCTTATTGCTTGCTCAATTGACCTGAAAATTGGTCAGAATGTGTGTCTTGATAAAATCTTGGATGAGTTCGAATTTGGGTCACCTTGGAACATAAACTAGGTCACTAGGTCAAAGAAATAGGTTGTGCACTAGGTCAAATTAAAGAAATAGGTTGTGGACAATCTGGGGGCCACATTTCTTACTCAGTTGACCTGAAAATTGACGGGAATGTTTGTCTTTATGAAATCAGGACTGTGTTGGAATTTGGGCCACCTGGGGTCATAAACTAGGTCACTAGGTCAAATTAAAGAAATACCTTGTGGGCATTCTAGAGGCCACATTTCTTACTCAATTGACCTGAAAATTGGTCAGAATGTTTGTCTTGATGAAATCTCGGATGAGTTTGAAATTTGGTCACCTGGGGTCATAAACTAGGTCATTAGAAAAAAATTAAAGAAGTACCATGTGGACACTCTTTACAGGCCATATTTTGTACTCAATTGACCTGACAATTATTCAGAATATTTGTCTTGATGAAATCTCGGATGAGCTCGAATTTTGGTCACCTTGGGTCATAAACTAGGTCACTAGGTAAAATTAAAGAAATACCTTGTGGGCACTCTAGAGACCACATTTTTTGCTCAATTGACTTGAAAATTGGTCAGAATGTTTGTCTTAATTAAATCTTGGATGAAACTGAAATCAGGTCACCTGGGGTCATAAACTAGGTCACTAGGTCAAATCAAAGAAATACCTTGTGGACACTTTAGAGGCCACATTTCTTACTCAATTGACCTGAAAAATGGTCGGAATGTTTGTCCTGATGAAATCTCAGATGAATTTGAATTTGGGTCATCTGGGGTCATAAACTAGGTCACTAGGCCATATTAAAGAAATATGTTGACGGCAATCTAGAGGCCACATTTCTTGCTTAATTGACCTTAAAATTGGTCAGAATGTTTGTCTTGATGAAATCTCGGATGAGTTTGAAATTGGGTTACCTGGGGTCATAAACTAGGTCACTAGGCCAAATCAAAGAAATACCTTGTGGACACTGTAGAGGCCACATTTCGTACTCAATTGACCTGAAAATTGGTCAGAATGTTTGTCTTGATGAAATTTCGGATGAGTTTGAATTTGGGTCACCTAGGATCATAAATTAGGTCTTACTAGATCAGCTTACAAAAATTTCTTGTGGGCGCTCTAGATGCTTCAATTAATACTCAATTGACCTGAAAATTAATCAGCATATTAGTCATGATAAAATCTTGGATAAGTTCAAAATTTAGTCACATAGAGTTATAAACTAGGTCACTAGGTCAAATTTAAAGAAATGTCTTGTGGGCGCTCTAGCGGCCACAATTCTTGCTCAAATGACCTGAAAACTGGTCAGCGTGTTTGTCTTTGTGATATCTCGGATGAGTTAAAAATTGGGTAACATAGGGTCAAAAACAAGGTCACTTGGTCACATTGAAGAAATACCTTGTGGGCACTCTAGAGGCCATAATTCGAGCTAAATTGACATGAAAATTGGGTTACATGTTTTACTTGATATCTCGGATCAATCAGAAATTGGGTCTCATAGGGTCATAAACTAGGTCACAAGGTCAAATTCAAGAAATGTATTGTGGGCGTTCTAGAGGCCACAGTTTTTGCTCAACTGACCCGAAAATTTGTCGGCATGTTTGACTTGATGATATCTTGAATGGGTTTGAAATTGGGTCACATAGGGTCATAATCTAGGTTACTAAGTCAAATTACAGAAATACCGTGTGGGCACTCTAGAGGCGGCAATTCTTGCCCAATTCACCTGAACCTTTGTTAACAAGTTTGTCTTGATATTTTGGATGAGTTTGAAATATGGTCACATAGGGTCATAAACTAGGTCACTAGGTCAGATTGAAGAAATACATTTTGGACATTCCAGAGGCCACATTTTCAGCTCAATTGACCTGACCAATGGTCAGAATGTTTGTCGTAATAATATCTCAGATGAGTTTTAAATTGGGTCATTATGACTCTGGGGTTAAATTTCGCCTATTGACTCAGGTGAGCGATCCAGGGCCAGCATGGCCCTCTTGTTTATAGCCTGTACCGATCCCTATAATTATACTTGCTGCATCAGGGGAGGTAACCAATCTAATTAAATAAAAGATACGTGTGATCACGTAAGTAGCATATAGGAAACTGCTGATCATTTAAATCGGCCAGTTTGTTTTATATACTCCTGGACTGCTATATGTTCGAATTCTCACTTGTTCGGTTAAGACTGGATTTCCGTAAAGTAATTATTTACATTTAACGGATCAAAACTTGTACTTGAAGAGGTTTAGTCTATGTTGATCAAAGAAATGGTATCTAAAGAAATAGTGTATTCTTTAACTCTTTACCAAACGGCAAAATTTTAGACTTGTCCAGAATCAAAGCATTTGCAGACGACTCACTTAATGTAGTTCAAATGTGGTTTTAGTCTTTTGTAGTGTAGAAAATGTTGTGGAGAAAGGAGAAAATGTTGGTTACCACTTTTCCTCTTTTTCCACAGTACTTTCAAAAGCCGTCTTCTTCATAGTTGTTAAAACTCGGGATTGTGTGATAAAGTGTTAAATCTATTGTATTTGGTGATGATTACACGACTTGTTGATAGTCATGGCAGAGCAAGCCGCTTGATCAAAACGCAACATATGTCCATTTTTCAACGACCGACTGAATCATGGTGTAGACTGGTCCTTTGACATGCAGAAAATTGACCAATAGCAAAAAGTTTCGACTCGGGTTAGCCTGAGTGGACTGATAAGGGTCGATATTTTTTTGCAGATGCATTATTTAAAAAACACTTTTCAGAGGGTATACTATTATGTATGGCATAGATAATTATTATTAATAATAATATTATTATTATTATTTTAGATATAAATATTACAACTGGCACAGGCTATTGTGTCGTTGCTTTCCACTGGGCCACATGTGTATCACAGAATGGCCAATCTTGTTCCACATTTTTATGTTTAACAGATAAAGGAAAGTCTTACAAATACAATGGTTAATAAAGAATGGGTCCAAAAGAGTAAGATAATAATTAGAAATCTGCTTTGTCCTCAGCGTCCAGAAAACACGGGATTGTTTGGTAAAAGGTTTAAGAGAGCGGAATGTATCGAGAGTTGCACTGGCACAAATTATATTCTATCAAAACAAGAGAGTTATCGGAAATATGCTATTCAACGAGTATCTTCCATTTTCTTTTTAGTTGTGTCCCTTGTAACTCTCTGTCTTCCAGATGGAGGGTTGGGGATATATATATATACAGATCCTTGAACCGGCACCAGTTGAACTTTTATTCATACACACACGTGTGTGTGTGTGTGTGTGTGAGAGACTACAATTTGTCTCTTAATGTGCTCTGTGAAAAGGGGGCTTAATGCATCTGTGCAAAGTATCGATCCAGGTCAGCCTTCGCAGTCTACACAGGCTGAGCTGGGCCGAAAAATTTCGCTATGGGTCAATTTTTGTATGACAGAGGATCAGTCTACCTCATGATTTAGTCGGTTGGTAGAAAAAAAATGATTGTTTGGATCCATGATCATGCGATGACTCGCTTAGTATCATGCACCCCCTTTTGTCAGCGCATGGTATCATGCACCCCCTTTTGTCACACACACACACACACACACACACACATATATATGTGGGGGGGTGAACCACGCTCTGGGAAAAGGGGCCTTAATATATCTGCGAACAGCATCGACCCAGGAAAGCCTGCGCAGTCAGTGCAGGCTGATCTGGGCCGAGACTAAGCTTTTGTCAATTTTCTGTATCTCCAAGGACCAATCTACCTCATGATTAAGTCGGTTGTTTAAAAAAAGTCGGTATTATGGATCCATAATTATGTGATGGCTTGCCTGGCGTCATACATCACGGAGATGCATAAAGCCCCCTTTTCACAGAGCATGGCTCAGTTATATAATGCATAGAGATGTAACCTGTGAGACATGCTCGAGGGTTTAATTCATCTCCGTGATGCATTATACCAAGCAAGTCGTCATATAATTATCGATCCATAAAATCCATATTGTCAAACAACCGACTAAATCCTGCGGTGGAATGGTCCTTTGACATTCAGAAAATTGACAAATGGTTAAAGTTCCGACCTAGGTCAACCAGCGCGGACTCCGCAGGCTGACCTAGTCGATACTCCTAGCAGATGCATTAAACCCCGTTTTCATAGAGCTTGTCTCACATACTTTGGACCTTAATCAGAGAGAAAAAAAAATGTGGTTTTCTTTTCTGTCTTATTTAGATATCTGTGTGTGGTTTATTTCCAGAGATATTTCGATGGATGAGTCAACATGTTATCTTTCTGTCGGTCACAGAACATGCAGTCTGATTTTTAATCTACACTGTCCCATCCGATCAGATTTTTTTCGGCTAAAAGAAGGTCGATTGATTGATTGTATGGTGTTCAACATTATTCCAGTTATATCGCGGCAGCCAGTGCACCTATCCATTCTTTCCTGGCGTTTCTTTTACCAGTACTTCACACAATATTATTTCCAAGCCACTGGCTGCTTTCCCACATAACCATTGTCGAAACAATGGTCAGCGGTGAGAGAGGAATGAATTCTGTCGCAATGACTATCATCAGTCCTCGGAAAGAAATTGGCTGAGCCGGGGATCGAACCAGCGACCTCCTGTACTCAAGTCCTGTACGCTACCGACTGAGCTATGGGGCTCGGCCTAAAAGAAGGTAATGGAAGATGGAATCCGTTAAACTGCCCTGCGTCATTTCTACGAATATAGAAAATTGCTCTGATGGATAGATTAAAGGCCGAGTAGCGGCCAAAAGTAAACAACACGGGTGTTAAAATGCATTTGAATTTAAATCATACCATTTAGAAATATGGTAATATTATGAAGATGGCATTCTGTTATTGTACGGTCGGTCCGAGTGTTAGTCGCTGGCAGAAACATGAATTCTGAAAGTAAGCAGAAGTTTTGTTTACTTTTTACCTGGTCATTTTTCAGTTGCCAGGTCGCTCTATCGGATAGAGCGACATGGTAACTTTTGACGCACTTTTAAAATTCATTTTTCTGCTATCGACAAACACATAGACCGACTGTACAATAACAAATTTTCACTTTCACCACAATTTCTATACTTTTAATTTGAATTCAAATGCATTTTAACACCCGTATTATTTACTTTTGGCAGCTATTTTGATTAAAAATGTCGAAAGCATTTTGTTGTTTCTATAAAAGCGTCGAAGGCGGACGAGAAACGCACAACTGTATACATTTGCACCGTTTTGATCGTAAGCTGTACTAGCACATGTTCTGATCTATAAGAATTACAGGAACCATCCTCGTACTAAAAAGTTTGGGCACAAAAATTCTGTGTTTACGTCTCGCAAACCGGAACTTGGACAGGAAGCAGTACAAGGCCTGAGGTATGCTTACGTCAGCCCATTGATCAGCATGATACCAATGAGAGCCTGGTTGCTACCTCAACCAGGCGACTCAATAATTTTTTTATGGTGAGATCTGAAATAGCATTACAATTGATTTCATTTTATGGATAAGACTAAGCACGTATAAACAACTACGTAATTGGTAGTAAGACGAATGGGGGGGATGTGTGTTTTCCAGTAAAGCGCTAAAACTGCGTGTCGGTAAAGCAAGGACTTCAGTTATGTTAGATAGAGAGGAAGACGGGGTCATGAAACGACGTAGGGGTCCAGTAAATCGCCCTCATAGCTTTCATTGTACGAGGGGTGTTCAATAAATACGCGGAAAAGTACTGTCATTCTCTCAAATATTTCTTAAATACAGCACAATTGATAGAGTCTACATATTGTAGACAAATCAATTCTGTATTGGCAGCATAAATTTCATGTCAATATCTCAACAACTTAAAAAGATATAGTTGCCTTAGCAACGTCATCGCTCAAAAACTGGCCAAACGTCATCCAGCGTCAATTTTACGTCACTTTATTTGCATTACTTATTAATCGTTTCTTTCACATACCTAGATGATATAACTTTCTAAAGAATTTCATCGTTTTCAAAATACTCTCCTTGAATTGTAGTACACTTTTTGCATCGTTTCACCGATGAATAGAGGCTTTTCCTGTCGGCACGAGACTCGAAGGAAACAATCGCGGACTGCACTGCACTCTTTACGTTGTGTTATCGACGTCGACCGTTTGCTCCTCTGATCATCTGTCACACTTTCATGACCGTCTTCATAACGCCCATACCATTTGTATAAAGCCATTTTCTTCATTGTTGAATCGCCGTATGCCTTTATTAACATTTCTATTGTTTCTTTTCTGGACATCTAAGTCCAGTAAGACAACGTCATCAACGGAATAACGTAGGGTGGTTTACCGGATCCCATCTACCTTTTACCCGGAAAGAATCACGAAATTCTAGTATTTAGGTTTGTAACATTTACTGGAAATATTTCATTTAAGTTTAGCAGTTTAAAGGGTTAAGGTTTTGGATATGTAATCAGGAAATTCTAGTTCGATTCCTGCCTGGCGAGGCACTGCAAGTGCGCAGTCTGGTACTGGTTATATGTATGCAAGAATTGTGCCGTTTGTTTAGGAGTTTTGTTTGTGAGCTGTTCCTGTGATACAACTGAAGTATTGCTGAAATAGACTTCCAGGGGACTTTAAACAAAGACTGCTTATTTTCCTGTGCGTGCAAAGATAGCTTTGAAATTAAAATATTGATAGAAATACATATGTGAAACATGAGGTATAACTCTAACTCGATAAACCTTTCATCAACAGTTTATATTAGTGTTTGTTTTTGGAAATAAATGTTTAAAACTACGAAGCATGACGAGATAATATAAACGTTATCAAGTTTAAATTATAAATTATCTCGTCACGGTACGTGATTTCAAACCTGTTATCTCAAACATGAACAATAATATAAACTGATAATGAAAAGCTTATCGAGTGAGAGCTATATTACCGAATTGTTTCGTATTTTTACTATAAATTTTCTTGTTTTGTTAGTAACAGTATAGTCTTTAAATTATAGTCTTAAAATTTAACATTATGAATGAATCTAAAAATAGACACACCTAGGTAACTTGTAGCAAATCCCAGCTGAATTGACTCTCACTGGACAGGGAACCCTTGTCATTCCTTCAGTCATTCATTATTTGGATCATTGTGTACAGTTAAACTGTTATGTTAAACTGTTGTTTTACATTTAGAATATTAACCCTTTACCACACAATCCGGCGTTTTAATGACACTGGGGAAGAATCCCTGGTAACCAGCATTTTCTCCTTTTCTCACATTGTTTTCTGCCCTCTTGGAATCAGGTTTCATCAATTCAGCTACATTTGTGATCTGTAACAGCTTTGAATTTCGTTTCGTGTTTAACGCCGTTTTCAACATTGTTTCGGTGATATCATGAAGGCCAGTGCACCTATCCATGCTTTCCTGGAGTTTCGTTTACCAGCACCACAACGACTCGGTGACCTTTTGTGGACAGTGTGTATTAAGATCATACTGCAGAGAACAGCAGTCTTTTCTTGGATCTACACTGTCCGATAAGAGGATATATTTTCTCCAAAATGTAACTCCGAAATAGTAATATTCAGGTGTTTACCATTGACTTGAAAGTTTCATTTAATTTTTCTAGCAGGTTAAGGGTTAAACTTAAACTGGATGATAGTCAACCAATAGCATGCAGAGGCCCGGTAGCTCAGTCGGTAGCATACAGGACATGAGAACAGAGGTCGCTGGTTCGATCTCCGGCTCGGCCAATTTCTTTCCGAGGATTGATGATGGTCATTGCGACAGGATTCATTCCTCTCTCTCTAGTTTCGACGGTGGTTATGTGGGAAAGCAGCCAGTGGTTTGGAAAGAATATTGTGCGGAGTACTGGTAAAAGATACTCCAGGAAAGCATGGATATGTGCACAGACCGCCGCTATATAACTAAAATAATGTTGAAAACAGGGTTAAACACCATACAGTCAGTCAATCAATCAAATTCGCTAGTCTGTCAGTACTTTCAGTACTTTGATTTTTTGTTGTTCCCAACTTAACAATGAAGAGTCACACGCTTATGATTTTTCCTTACAAAATAATCAGCTTTCTCCTTTCCCCCCCCCCCCCCAAAAAAAAATGGGTCAAAATCTGGTTTATTGCCCCTTTGAGCTCTCTTAATCAGTATCATGGAGAGTCATTATTTCTTCCTGGGCTTCTGTCTTTGTAACTAGATCTCCGTCTGCCTTCTGGGTTAGTCCAACATATTTCTAATCTCAAATAGTTCCTTAAAGCACAACAAGTGTTTAGCAAGAAATTCCTCGCATAGAAAGCGGATACACATTTCCCAAGATATTTTTGTCTGAATGAGTCACGCGCTTTTCCGCGCGTTACCGTTATTTATAACATGTTTATGATAAATCAATAAAACGAGGGAGCTTCCTCAATTTGCCAATTGGATTCATACACGAGATCAAAATTGCTGCAATTATCGGTCCCCCCCCCCCTCCCTTTAGCTTGCTTTTTAAACGTGCTCCCATTGTAAGATGTACGAGGGAAGGTAACCAATTTAGCTTGCTATATACATGCTTTGAGAAAGGGGGGCTTAATGCATCTTCTTGATGCGTGATACCGAGCAAGTTGTCGCATAGTTATGGATCCATAAACTCCAATTAGTCTAACAACCGACTGAATCACGAGATTAACTGGGCCTTGGATATACAGAAAATTTACAAAAATCATTAAGATTCGACTCACCTCAGCCTGCGTAGACTGCATAGGCTGACATGGGTCAACACTTTTTGCAGATACATGAAGCCCCTTTTTCACAAATTAATTGATTGTATGCTGTTTAACGCCGTTTTTAACATTATTTCAGTTATATCGCGGCGGCCAGTGCACCCCTTTTTCACAGGGCATGGCCCATGTATATCGGAAGTGTTTTTGGCCCCAAACGAGTATTTTCTGCTGTTACCACTGTGATCAGACTCACCACTGCTAACGAAATGTACTATGGCAATGTTTTGTAAATCTCGGAAGCCTGTTAATCTTAGGCCCAGTTGGTGATCAGTGAGAGATGCTAAATACTGAATTGGCACATTATCACCGACAAACAACGTTCGTCCGTCTGTCTGTTTCTATGTCGGTCCGTCCGTCTGTCGGTTTCTAGGTCGACTTGCAATTTCTTTTGCGGCTACCTTCTGTAACAGTTTTCATTAGAAACTATAGAAACTTCTTAAGATGCATCTTTATGACATGTATTTACGGTTTTTTAGCTCCACTGGCCGAAGGCCAGCGGGCTTATGTCATGGCTCGGTGTCTGTCGTGCGTCCGTCCGTCCGTCCGTGCGTTAACTTTTATTTCAAACATCTTCTCTGAAATTACCCATCCAATTTTCATGAAACTTCACAGAAATGATCCTGCCATGGTCCTCTTCAGAATTTCTTGAAAGAATTTGATTCCTTCAAAAACTCTGGTTGCCATGGCAACAAAACTGAAAAAGATTGGAAATCTTTAAAAATCTTCTTCTCTGAAACCATAAGGCATAGGGCTACCAAATTTGGCATGTAGCTTTATGTAGTAGACCTCTATCATGTTTCTTCAAATTATAGCCCTGGGGTCAAAATTGGCTCTGCCCAAGGGGTCACAAGTTTTTACATAGGCTTATATAGAGAAAACTTTAAAAATCTTCCTGTACCTAGCCATAAGGCCTAGAGCTACCAAATTTTGCATTTAACTTGATCTAGTTGGGGTCTACCAAAAGTGCCCAAAGTACAGTCCTGGGGTCAATTTGGTCTCATGCTGGGGGGTGGGGGTCACAAGATTTACATGGGCTTACATAGGGAAAACTTTTAAATCTTGGTGTACATAGCCATAAGGCTTAGGGCTACCAAATTTTGCATAATTATAGCATTATCTAGGGGACAACTACAAAGAGGGCCCAAGTTACAGCCCTAGGATCAAGTTTGGACCTGCACCAGGGGTCACAAGTTTTACATGGGTTTATGGAGTGAAAAGTTCAGAAACCGTCTTGTTACTAGCCATAAGGCCAAGAACTCCTAAATTTGGCATGTTATTATTCTAATACACATATTCCCCATTTAGTCCGACTGTAGCCCTGGGGTCAGAGTTTTATAAGGGCTTATATAGTGAAGATTTCTTTTTACGGTTTATATTTATAAGCCAGTGGAGCAATACAGGGCCATCATGGCCCTCTTGTTTTTATTAGCTCACCTGAGCACGAACATCTTCGCAAGCCAAGGATACTAACTCCACTTTGTTCGTTACGTACCCTTGGCCGCTCGCCTCTTTAAAAATCGAAACTCCCGCTGCGCCACCTATCGAATATCACGAGTTGCCTAACCTTTGCTGATGTTATTTCTGACCAATCAAAATGCTCGTAATAAAATTTGTTAGGCTATGCATCAAATATGGCTGCGCTTTCGGATTCATCACAATTTTCTGAAATTAATCAGACATACGATGATTCGCAATCATTTGGCTGTGGAACCCGTCCTAATATTTCACATAATTGATCATGAACTATAAAAAAAAAAAAAAAAAACACACACACATTAAATATCGATCGTCTACTCTTTTTTGGCAAATTTTCGTCACAAACACGACAACTTTCGTTTTTGAAGGGCGCCGCCATTATTGTTTTCTGTTTCGCGGAAGATTTCTTGTTACGGATGGGTTGATTGGACGCGATGGGTTTTGATCGCATCCAATGAAATGGCGCAGCGGGAGTTTCGATTTTTAAAGAGGCGAGCGGCCAAGGGTACTACCTTAGTATCCTTGGCTTGCGAAGATGGAGCACGAGGTGCTAAGGTGAGGTATTGTGATGGGTCGTTGTCCGGCGTCCATCTGTCGGTCTGTCCGTCTGTCCACAATACCTTTAAACATCTTCTCCTCCTAATCTTTGAAAATCTTCTTCTCTGATTCTAGAAGGCGTAGAGCTTTGATATTTGGTATGTAGCATCTCCTAGTGGACCTCTACCAATTTTGTTCATATGATGCCCCTAGGGTCAAAACTGGCCCCGCCCCGGGGGTCACAAGTTCGAACATAGGAACAAAGAAGGAAAACTTTAAGATTCTTCTTCTCTGAAACTGAAAGGCGTGGAGCTTTGATATTTGGCATGTAGCATCTCCTAGTGGACCTCTACCAAGTATGTTCATATGGTGCCCCTGGTGTCAAAACTGGCCCCGCCCCGGGGGTCACAAGTTTTGAACATAGGAACAAAGAAGGAAAACTTTAAAAATCTTCTTCTCTGATTCTAGAAGGCGTAGAGCTTTGATATTTGGTATGTAGCATCTCCTAGTGGACCTCTACCAAGTTTGTTCATATGATGCCCCTGGGGTCAAAGCTGGCCCCGCCCCGGGGGTCACAAGTTCTAACATAGGAACAAAGAAGGAAAACTTTAGAATTCTTCTTCTCTGAAACTGGTAGGCGTGGAGCTTTGATATTTGGCATCTAGCATCTCCTAGTGGACCTCTACCAAGTTTGTTCATATGATGCCCCGGGGGTCACAAGTGTCGAACATAGGAACAAAGAAGGAAAACTTTAAAATTCTTCTTCTCTGAAACTGGAAGGCGTAGAGCTTTGATATTTGGTATGTAGCATGTCCTAGCGGACCTCTACCTACTTTTTTCATACGATGCCCCTGGGGTCAAAACTGGCCCCGCCCGGGGGATCACAAGTTTCGAACATAGGAACAAAGAAGGAAAACTTTAAAATTCTTCTTCTCTGAAAGTGGAAGGCGTAGAGCTTTGATATTTGGCATCTAGCATCTCCTAGTGGACCTCTACCAAGTTTGTTCATATGATGCCCTTGGTGTCAAAACTGGCCCCGCCCCGGGGGTCACAAGTTCTAACATAGGAACAAAGAAGGAAAACTTTAAAATTCTTCTCTTCTGAAACTGGAAGGCATAGAGCTTTGATATTTGGTATGTAGCATCTCCTAGTAGACCTCTAGCAAGTTTGTTCATACGATGCCCCTGGGGTCAAAACTGGCCCAGCCCCGGGGGTCACAAGTTCTAACGTAGGAACAAAGAAGGAAAACTTTAAAATTCTTCTTTTCTAAACCTTGAAGGCATAGAGCTTTGTTATTTGGTATGTAGTGAACCTGTTCTAAGTTTGTTAGCCCACCTGAGCACAACATGTTCAGTCAGTTCGAAATTTGGTCACCTGGGGTCATAAACTAGGTCACTAGGTCAAATTAAAGAAATACCTTGTGGGCACTCTAGAGGCCACATTCATTGCTCAAATGACCTGAAATTTGGTCAGAACGTTTGTCTTGATAAAATCTTAGATGAGTTTGGATTTGGGTCACCTGGGATCATAAACTAGGTCACCAGTTCAAATTAAAGTAATACCTTGTGGGCACTGTAGAGGCCACATTTTTGGCTCAATTGACTTGAAAATTGGTCAGAATGTTTGTCTTGATAAAATCTCACATGAGGCCGAATTTGGGTCATGTGGGGTCTTAAATAAGGTCACTAGGTCAAATTAAAGAAATACCTTGTGTGCACTCTAGAGGCCACATTTATTGTTCAATTGATTTGAAAATTGGTCAAAATATTTGTCTTGATGAAATCTAGGATGACTTTAAAATTGGGTCACCTGGGCTCATAATCTAGGTCACTTGGTCTAATTAAAGAAATACCTGTAGGGCACTCTAGAGGTCAAATTTCTTGCTCAATTGACATAAAAGTTGGTCAGAATGTTTGTCTTGATGAAATATTGGGTGAGTTTGAAATTGGGTCAGCTGGGGTCATAAACTATGTTACTGGGTCAAATTTAAGAAACATTTTGTGGGCACTCTAGAGGCCACATTTATTGCTCAATTAACTTGAAAACTGTTCAGAATGTTTGTCTTGATAAATTTTTTATGAGTTCTAAATTGGGTCATGTGGGGTGATAAATTAGGTCACTAGGTCAACGTACGGAAATTCCTTGTGGACGCTCTAGAGGCCACATTTTAAGCTCAATTGACCTGACAGTTGGTCAGAAATTGAATTATGCACGTTGAGTGAATTTCGCCTATTGACTGAGGTGAGCGTCCAGGGCCATCATGGCCTTCTTGTTGAGTCCGTAAGATGCTACCGAGTCATATATCTTTTAGCCCTTTACCAAATGACAATATTTCAGACTAGTCAAAATTAATAGATTGAGTTTATGACAAATCGATTATGACCAAAATGACGGGATTAGTCTTGGAAAGGGAAGAAAGCGTGGTGGGAAAAGGAGAAAATTCTGGTTACCCGCATTTTCCCTTTTCTCACAATGAGTGTTCCTTAAAAAATACTTACTACAGTGTATCTGTATGATATATTGTATTTGCGAAGTGATGCACGTTGTATTTTAAGGCCTTCATATTTATTTGCCCTTGGAAAAGAAATAAGCCAAGTTCTTGTGTAGTTCTCCACCTATGGTTTTCACAGGAGAACCTTAAGATACAACACAGTGCGTTTATATGTCCTGTAGTCACGCACCTAATGTTTTAATTCGAGCGGGTGTTTGGTATTTAACAGTACTGTACCCTTGAATATAGAACACAAATTCTCCACTTGCTACAGTACTTGTATACATCTATCCATCCATCCATACATACATACATACATTGTACATGTATACCCAAAGGCAACAGAATGATAAGGTAGGTCTAATCTCAAGCATATCTGTATTTTACGTTTCCACAGTATGTTCTGCGATCTGCCTGTTGCAACGTTAAAATCAGTTCTCCGTTAAAATCAGTTTTTGAAAAAAACTGATTTTAACGGAGGACTTACAAACGTTAAAAGTCAGTTTTTGCCGTTAAAGTCATTTCCGTTAAAATCAGTTTTCACTTTTTACCTCCTTTAAAATCAACCGCCACACGCTAAAATCACCCATGGTTTTTTGGTAGTCTTTACCGACCAAAAGTGTTTTTATGTTCTCCTGACTCACAAATTGATATATGTGGTACGCCTACATTCAGTTGTAATATTCTCCATATAAACTTCTTTGAAAAAAACGGTGTCATTTGAAAACTGTTCATGCCCCTAAAGGGAACTTTGGGGGTATAAAGTAATCGAACTGCCTGTCCGTCCGTCTGCTTTGCTATTTAAGGTAGATATTCCAAATTTGGTGTGTGCATACATCTCGGGGTTCCGGTGTGTTGCCTACCATTTCCGGGTCAGTGTGACCTTGACCTTGACGTCTGGCCTCAGATCTGAAAAAATCGTGTCCGGAGCTTATCTTCTATAGTATTTGAGGTCAGAATCCCAAATTTGGCGTGTAGATACAACTTGGGTTCCCGGAGTGATGCGTACTGTTAACTGGCCATTGTAACCTTGAATTTGACCTCTGGCCCCATTTCTTGAAACATCGTGTCCGGAGCTTATCTACTATTCTATTTGGGTGACTCCCGAATTTGGTGTGTGGATATATCTTGAAGTCCCGGAGTGTCGTGTATCATTACCAGATCAATTTGACCTTGAACTCTGGCCTCAGTTATTTAAAAATCTTGCTAGGAGCATATCTGATATACCATTTTAGGTAGGAATCTCAAATTTACTTTGTGGATTCATCTTAGGGTCCCGGAGTGTCGCATACCGCTACCGGGTCATTGTGACATTGACCTCACTTCATGAAAAAAAAAAAACTATTTTGTTTAGTAAACAATCAAGTCAATTCAAGGTAAAAACTGTAAAATGTCCCTGATATACCTTTGCCAAATTTTCATTATTCTTTTAACATCACTTAAGTACACATTGAGCAGATATTTGCGACTTAAGTCATAAGCGACTTTAATTTACTTCAGCATTTAGCTTCTCTTGAGGCTGTTAAATATGGGTCTTTATATAACGCATGGTATGTTCTGTTACATGCAATTTGGGGCCTTAAACATTTATTTAAAGTGTCCTTCTGGGTAAGACTACACAGTTTGTGCAGGCTGATCCGGGACGTCACTTTACGCAAGTGCCTGAAATCCAAATCGCATGTCGCAGGCCAAATGTCATAGTTTGAAGTGTTCAAGTTAGTAGTACTAGAATGACATGATTTTGTTTTATGCGAGTTTGTTACACTCGTTTGTGTATAGACTATTCTTTTATGTTAAACGATAGGTAGGAACTTCTTTTTTACGTTCTAATCTCTTGCTGTAGATGCAAAGTAACTGCCTTGTCGACTTAAAATGCAGGGTCTCCGGTTTAAACCGCGGCTTAGCCAGCGGCTTAGCGATTATTTAAAGATATTATTGCCCTATTCATTCGCCTCCTCCCTGAATAATTCGATCTTTTAAAAACGCTTTGAGCACGTCGAATAATGTCACATGTGTTTTCTTTGAATCCCTGCAACTTCACTAGTCTATATCATTTTCAAAGAACATTGCGCGTGTAGCAGTTCTGAAAAACCCGACCTTGAATCGAACCATGGTCCTATTAATCCGTAGTGAACGCTCTACCTCGTCGCTACAAAACTAGCTTTACAGCAAGGCTATATTAGTGTCCCCATATACAAACACAAGCTTTATAGACCATATTACATTATTCCCCCCTCCATCTGAGATTTGTCCTCAGTAACTACTGTCCTCAAATCTTCCATTTGGACTACTTTTACTCTAATTTTCTCAACCCGATGTTTTTTGACGTTGGGCGCCAACGCAACAGCTCTGAAAACCGGATGTGACTCGGGATCGAACCAGGGCCCTCCAGTTCCATAGGTGAACGCTAGATACCACGTCGCTAAAAAAAGCTAGCTTTAAAGCTAGGCAAAATGCTGGCAATTTTAACAAACACAAGCTACCATTTATGTCTATCTGTGAGCTAGACCACTATACTACACATGCGACTAGTAATCAAGTACCATCCACGGCACAGGAAAGTGAAACAGCTACCCCAAAACTATCAGAAGAATCCATGTACTTATAGTAAAAAAAAGAAAATGCATCATGATTTGTGGTGCTGGTAAGGACTAAAAGGCGCATGATATGCTGAAAGCCTAAGTAATTTAACTGAAATATGATTGACAAAGCGTTAGAATCAATCAGTCAATCGATCAATCAATCGATCGGTCAGTCGGTCGGTCCGTCCGTCTGTCCGTCCGTCCATGCACCCATCCACTCACCCTCCCTTCTGCCTTTCCATCAATCAATTAATCAATCAATCAGCCAGTCAATGAATCAATCAAATCCCTTCAAGAGACATTATACCAAATGCATTATTTTTGCTAAGTTGTCAAGAAACTTATAAATGAACAATCATTCTAAACGTTATAGACCGAAATCAAACACCTAGTCAAGACGAAATGCATGACTTAAAGAAAGAAAGACGGTGTATTTAATTTTTTTTTTATGAAATGGGGGCATAAAGTAATAATGTGGGTGAGGCCAAGCGTAAAAGCGAGTACTGCCATTATTCTTTATGTATCAAGATAAAGGGCTGGAATTAACCATACTGAGGACTGATTGGTCCGTTCTTTTAAAAAAGAAAACGGGGAAAATAGATTATGTCCTATTTGCTCTGCTTTACAATTTTGCAAGCAAATTCACCTATTAAAAGAGGGTTTACACGGTGTGACTTAGCACATGTGTTGCAACAGATTTGAAAAAGCAAGCCGTGTAAACTGGCCTTAATACCGTCGAGAAAAGGATAACGAGAGTGAGCGCAATTTTGCAAGTTTTATGCGTAGCAGTATACTAACCACACAACAGACTTGATTGAGGCAAAACCGATCTATACGGATCCTGCAGAATTTCCAACAAAAAGACATTGGAATTTGAGTGATCCTCTACACTACAGTTTACATTCTCTGATTAGTAGGAAGGTATTTATCGATGTCTTACGGGGAATTGTGAAGGTATTGTTCAAAATTACTTGTTTGTGCCTAATTAAAGAACGGATTGTTTACTTTGTGTTAGTAATTCAATATTCCCAGAAAAATTGTTGCTTAAAGCCCTAGCAGCTTTGGTTAGAGAATGGTAACTTTAAAAACATCCTCGTAATATATAGAAAACCGGTTACGTAAAAAGATACAGTGAAGATAGTGTTGCAAGGGGAGAAATTGCTCGTTCTTTGTCCCAATGTTTTTAAAAGTAGGTCTTCTGCGAGACTTAAGAAGACATCTACAGGTGTTAAATTTGTGATACTGGACTTAGTGATATAACGACTGGAGGTTTGGATTTATGAAAGAAAAATAGTCCTGTCTCACAGGTAAGCTCAACGAGAATGACTCTATTTCTAGGGGTAAGACTAAAGGGCTCTGTCTGTCTGTTTGTCTATGTCTCTCTCTGTCTCTCTCTCTCTCTGTCTGTCTCTCAAGCCTAGACCGGTTCTTTCCACCTGTGTCTCTATCTTTCCTTCTCTACCCCTGTCGCTGTTTCCTGTCTGTCTCTCAAGTCTATAACGGTTCTTTCCACCTCTTTACCTCTCCTTCTTTCCCTCTGTCACTGCTCCCTGTCTGTCTCTCTCCCAGCGTCTCCCACTTATCATGTTTCTATATTTCTTCCACCTGTTTGTCTCGCAACTTTCTGTGTGTCTCTTCTGTCTTTCACTTTCACTCTCTCTCACTCTCTCTCCTTTACACTAAGCCACAAACACACATGTGTTAGAAGTAGATAACCATCTAACGAATGATTCCCCACTAATGACCCGTTCTGTTTGATGATCACTATCAGCGCCTTTATTCAAATCCTGCATCAGTCTCTCAACCCTTTTCCTTCTTGTATATTCTGACGAATTCGACAATGACGATTATTACAATAGTTCAAGTACAAATCGATAAGTTTACTGTGGAATTTCTCCCTATGCTTCAATACTTTCCAGTATAATATGTTTTAATTCATGTACTTTTTGTTGACTGGACAGTGTCTCATGTAGTTATTAATCATATTCATAACGAAAATATAAAATCCTGCACAACGAAAAGAAAAAGGAAAAAAGTTCCATCTGAATCGCTTGGATGCTTGATGGACCTTAGACTGGTATCAGTCCGTTAAATAGAGCATTTTCATTAAAAAAAATCATAAAATAAAACAGCAGAACAAATACACTAATGTTCTCAAGGTCTGATTTAACGTATGTATGTATTAAAGATAAAGAACAAGTAACAACATATATTCCTGAGGGTTTACAATAGTTGTGTACCTTTTTTATTAGAATGACTCAAATGCAGGGCCTGAATGCCAGGCTAGATGGACCTAAATGATTGTGTTTCGTGTTTTGGAGCGAAAGAAATGGCGCAAATTTAACCCTTAGAGTCTCTTTCACAATTGTAGTTGCTTTTGTTGAAAATGTAGATAAAGATCAGACTGCACAAAATATGCAGTCTGATTTTTGTTCTACATGGTCTGCTTTACTGAGACATTCTTGACAAGAGCAAGCTTGAAATTTCAATCGTTATTATTTTGGCTCGTATTTCTAGACTGAAAATGTAGCTTGGGTTTATTCGTTAAGCTTTGGCTACTCATATAGTTGATGTGAACGGTGTAAGCCAATATCAGACTGCACAGAATGTGCAGTTTTCGCTACCCGATGCTATCTTACCATGACCTAATTTTTTTCTTTAGTTGAAGAGGGAGTGCATTTCATGTGCTCAAAAAAGAAATGATTTATTCATTTGGTAGCGAAACTTGCAGGAAGTGGATTCGACAGATTCTCTTGCGGTCGAAGCCATTGGATGTAAAATCTTGTCTTAATATTTTCCGTGCTTTTTTTCGGGAGGGGTGGGGAGAGGGTTGATTCTCACGTGTGGCCGTGTCTTGGTTTCATGGGATTGTCCTTGAGCAAGACACTTTTGAGCCCATGTCGTAAAATATATCACTGCAGCATTTTCAAAAATTGTATCTGACGAAGATTTAAATCTATTGCGTACAAAATGAGCCATGCTCTGTGAAAAGGGGGTTTAATGCATCCACAAAAAGTATCGATCCAGGTCAGCCTGCGCAATCCGCGCAGGCTGATCTGAATCGATAATATTTGCTTTTGGTAAATTTTCTGCATGTCCAAGGACCATTCTATTGCAGGGTTCAGTCGGTTGTTAAACAAAATAGACTTTATTGATACATATTTACATGATGACTTGCTTGGTATTACGCATCACCGAGATGTATTAAACCCCCCCCCCCCCTTTTTTTCCCCAGAGCATGGCTCATTAATGTAAAGACAAAATGGACGCGTATCATGTAGCAACATTTTTGTAGCGTTCTTGTAAAGATCTATTGAATACTTAAAGAAATATTCATTGCGCAGCAATCGACAAACAAAAGAGACACTGTCTTGCTCTCCGTTAACATTTTGTAGCCTCCTTATAAAGTCTTTATTTAACCCTATACCACTCAATCCCGAGTTTTAACGACCCCGAGGAAACAACCTTTTGAAAACTTTGTTGCAGACGACAAACTAAGTGTGGCACAAATGATTGACTTGTCTTTGAAAGGATAGAAAACGTCTATCCTTTCATAGTCAAATTTCATCAGTTTAGCAACATGCCATTTATCTTCTGCAACAGCTTTGAGTAAGTCTATGATTTTGTAGTTTGTTAAGAGTTAAGAAATAATTATAATTCATTCATTACATACAAAATAGACAAACAAAAAGATACACTGTCCTCTGCTACAGTAACATTTTTACAGCGGACTGCCTACTCGTATTTTACATAGATAAAATTACATACATTATCAAGTACTTTATTCGTGAATCGTTGTGACCTGGCCAAATCGAGCTTATGAATAATGTAGAAAGAATTTATCTATAAGTGCACTAAAGTAGCGGGTGGGATTTGTATGTTTATATTTGTGTTTAACTCCGTTTTCAACACTATGTCAGGTATATGGCGGCGGCCAGTGCACCTATTCATACTTTTCTTGAGTTTCTCTTTATCAGTGCTTTGCTCAATATTCTTCCCAAGCCACTGGCAGCTCTTTCACATAGCCATGGTCGAAACAATGATCAGCGGTAAAAGAGGAATCCTGTCGCAATGACTATCACCAGTCCTTGAAAAGAAATTGGCCGAGCTGGGGATTCGAACCAGCGACCTGTGGTTTGAGGCCCTGTACGTCACCGACTGCGCTACCGGGGCTCGGCCTGCTAGTTAAATAAAATGGAATTTCTTAATCGGGAAAACAGACGAAAGAATTGCGATTTCAAAGATATTTTTGTCATTATTTCATAGAATGGCACATATTGTAAAAAGGTTCTGTGCTCCCTGGTCTTAATTTAAACTGTCAGCGCGAGGCAATCCGAGTTTAATCTTCACTGTCAGCGAAATCAAGGCAGACTAAGGGACGACCGACCGCTGAAGGTAGGGCCATTTTGAATACTGAGTTGTCAGCGCCTTGTGTCGATTAGCGCGAAATTTTCATCTGTATTTTGGGTCAACTGGATTATGAGCAAGCAGTCTGATGTTGATTTTTGTTGTCTTCAAAACAGTTGCCATTTGATGTACTTATCTGGCAAACGGACGAACTACCGCTGAACTGTGAACCATTTTGATTCATGAAGTTGTCAGCACTAGTTTGAAAGTCGATCAGACTGAAATACATCTGTATATCGGATCCAATTTGTGTATCTACTACGTAGAGGCTAATCTTGATCTTTGCTGTCCTCAAAACGGTTTTCAGTTGATGTACTAATCTGGCAAAGTGACGAACGATCGCTGAAGGCTGACCCATTTTTAATAATGACTACCTGTCAGCGCCTCTCTGTCGATCAGGGTGAAATGCATCTGTATAACGAATCAATTTCCCGTTGGACTATGAGCAGTCTGATCTTGATCTCCACTGTCCGCACAAGCAATTATCATCGTATGAATCACACAAAGGAATAGCTAATGTCTGAAGGGTCGTATTATATATAAACAGGTCGAATTGACTGATTGATTGTATGGTGTTTAACGCCGTTTTTGACTAGCAAAGCTAGTCTATAGGCATCAAGATTGACCTAGATTCAAGTAAACAAAAAAAACCCACAGTTGCCAAATTTATACTGCCTCACAGAAAATCTTAATTCTGTTATATATGACAATTTAGACAAACACCACCAAATCTCTACATCTCCAATTTGAATATGTCGTCTTACAAAGTAATAAATTGAACAAGATGTCATTTATAAGGTACAAGATCTTTGCTTATATGCAAAGCAGAGAATCACTTATTTCTACACCACCGTAACATTATGAATGAATCTATTAATAGATACACCTAGGTTAACTTGTAGCAAATCCCAGCTAACCCTCACTGGACAGGGAACCCTTGTCATTCCTTCAGTCATTCATTATTTAGATCATTGTGTACAGTTAAACTGTTATGTTACACTGTCATTCTACGTCTTGAATATTAACCTTTTACCAAACAATCCCTAGTTTTAGAAACACTGGGGAAGAATCCCTTTCAAAAGATGGCGGGAAACGGAGAAAATGCTGGTTACCATCATTTTCTCCTTTTCCCACATTGTTTTCTGCCCTTCTGGAATCATGTTTCATCAGTTCAGCCACATTTAATTTGTGGTCTGCAACAGCTTTGAATTTGGAAGAGTGTAAAATTTTTCGTTTTGTAAAGAGAGTTAAATAATTAACTACGCCTTGTGTTATTGAATATTGACTAATTGACTACATGATGCTTAACGCCGCTTTCAACACTATTTCAGTGATATTGCGGCAGCCAGAGCACCTGTCCATGCTCTCCTTGTGTTTCTTTTACCAGCACTAGGGACCGCGACTCAATGACCTTTTGCAGACAGTGTGTGCAGTCTGATCTTGGATCTACACTGTCCGATAAGAGGATATATTTTCTCCAAAATGTAATTGTGAAATAGCAGTTCCGGGTATTCAGGTGTTCACCATCAGCTTGAAAGTTTCATTTAACCTTTTTTAGTAGGTTAAGGGTTAACTTAAACTGAATTATAGTTAAGCAATAGCACACATAGCCCCGGCAGTTCAGGTCGGTAGCCTACATGACTTTAGAACCGGAGGTCGCTGGTTTGATCCCCAACAAATTTCTTTTCGAGGATTGATGATAGTCATTGCGACAGAATTCATTTCTCACTCACGTTTCGACAATGGTTATGCGGGAAAGGAGCCAGTGGCTTGGAAAGAATATTGTGTGGAGTACTGGTAAAAGAAACTCCAGGAAAGCATGGATATGTGCACTGGCCACTACTACATAACTGAAATAATGTTGAACGCAGGGTTAATAAACACCATACAATCAATCAACCAAATTCGCTAGTCTGTCAGTACTTTCAGTACTTTGATTAAACATTATAAACAGGTTGAAAGCGCCTTTGTAGGAATCAGGGTGTGATTTACATCATATAATAGATTTTGAATCAAGTTTTGGTAGATCTAAATGAAGTCTTATCTTAGTCTTCATTTTCGGCATAGACAAAACAAGTTCAGGGACAAATGATAGCTGTAGGGTTAACCGTTTTGAATAATGTGGCTGTCAGTGCCTCTGGGTCGATCAGGTGAAATTTACACCTGTATTTCAGATCAAATTTGACTATGTGGATTCCTCAAAACAATTTGCATTTGATGTACTAACCAGGCAAAGGGATCAACAATCACAAAAGTAATGAGTCATTCTGAATAGTGATGTATTACGCTCCTGTGTATCGATCAGGGTAAAATTTACATGTGTATTTCGGAACAAATTTGAGTGTACAGGTATATTTAGCCTGGCATTCAGGCCCTGCATTTGCGTAAACAAGGTACAAAACTATAGTAAAACCTTCAGAAATATGCTTTGTTACTTGCTCTACATCTAAATACACATTACATTATATCAGATCATGAGAACATTCTATGAGTGTATTTCCTTCGCAGTTTTTTTTTGTATTTTATTCTTTGAAAATGCTCTATTTAACGGACTGATACCAATCTAAGGTATATTATATGGTGTCTTATCTTGATATTAGTTGTCCTTAAAAAAAAAACGGTTGCCATTTGATGTACTAATCAAGTAAAGGGTTGAACGATAGCAGAAGGGTGAGCCCGTTTTGAATAATGAGGTTGTAGGAGCTCTGTGTCGATCAGGTGAAAATTTACATCTGTATTTTTGATCATATTTCGGTATAAATATGACCCGTTTCGCGTCTACATTAATTTATATAGATTTGATACTGTATTTTCCTTTTATAGCCATTAACTCTTAACATGTAGAAGGCAAGATTGGATGTTTTTGCAGACAGTCTAGATCAAGATCAGATCGCACAGAAAGTGCAAATCTGCACTGTCCGATATAGTAAGATATACTCCCTTTAGAATAAGATTTAAATTGGTGCAAAGTATTTTTTGTCTACAAATTGAAAATAATTATATCATTCATATCGACATCCGAGAAGTCCTTGACAGAGGATACATATTCACCCAACAATCTGTTGTGAAGAGTGAGGTATATTTCAATTAAGTGTATTTTTCGATGCCCTTTATGATGTATGTGGCGTGTATTTTGACTCGGTAAAAGCTTCTATGAGTATTTGTGGATTTTGAATTTTATTTGAAACTTTGAAGCGCCTTTCTCGACTGTAGTTGTCTTTGCTACCACTGTAGACTGATGTCAAACTATACGAAACGTACAGTTTGATCTTTGATCTACACACCATAGACAATTTTCGAATTTGCAGTTACCCCAGGTCTTATTCTAGACTGAAGATGCATGCGGGGTTTATTTGGCCTTTTAAGGGTTACATGTTTTGGGTATTTTAAGTTTGATGTGCTGTAGGAGTAAGAAGTTTTGTCGATGACAGAGACGTTCAGGGTTTAATATTTGTTTGACATAATCTTTGGATATTGATGACTCACTTCATTCATTCATTCATTTAGAGAGGTAAGAAAGACATGAAGTTGTTTATAAATACTTTTTTTTTTTCTTTTTAAAATATGTCTGTTTGCCTGTCTGTCTGTCTCCACTTGTGTGTCTTTCCCACGCTATCGTCTCTATAGTAACCTGCCTCTCTCTCTTTTCTGTCTTTGTCCTTCCTCCTCTCTCTCTTTCTCTCTCTCTCTCTCTCTCTCTCTAATTCTCTCTTCCACTCTTTCTATCTCTCTCTCTCACACACACACACACACTCTCCCTCCCTCTCTCTTTTCTGTAATTACCCCATCCAAACAATACAGCAAACCCACGAGACAATTATTAACAGGAACCCATAATATACTCGTAAGTTTTTACTCTCTAATAGCGAAGCGAGTGGATCCAAGGTCAGACTGCACGTTTTGTGCAGTCTGATTTTGATATACACTGGCCGCAAAGGCAGCTATAGGCCAGAGAGGCGTTTTGACCCTTTGAATGCCATATACGAACACCGGGATTTTTCCAGACGGCATAGATCAAGATCAGACTGCTCAGAACATTCAGTCTGATCTTTGATCTATACCATGTAATTGTTTGGCCATCTCTTGAAGATGTAAATCTTTGTGAGTTTCAGTGTTTTTTGTTCAGCTGTCAAATGAAGTCGAGCCTATATTTGGTGTTAAGAGAGTTACTAAGGGTGGTTAACCCTCTATAAAACACACCTGTATTTTTACGAACCCGAGATACCTAACTAGCATTTTCTGTTATACCCTCAACGTTTCAGATCTTTTCAAAGAAAAATTACATCATTTGGTCGTCTGAAAATACATTTCATTTGGATGACATAAAATTTTAGTGGTCTTGTAACACGGGTGGTAATCAGTGGAACTAGCTCCAAAATGAGTCAATGGAAATTTGTTCCATCGACACATCCGGAAATTCTCGAGCTAGCACCCTAGACAGAAAAATAGTAAACAAAGCTATGTCTCGAAGAATTTTATCAATATTTATTTCTTTATTAGCGATCTATGGAAAAATCCGGCAATGCTATTGTGTGAAAATAAGATTTAACTTTATCCACTGTTAGGATTGGTCGTAAAAATATGCAGGGTTTGAATATAATTTTGCCAGAACTTTAGAACACCGAACTGAAAAATCCACCAACTTCTGTCAGCATCGAGATTTGGGACCACGACTTTTTCATTTTCCGTCAAATCTATAGCCTTCAGACCCCATATAAAGCTTTTACGCTTGATTTTATTAGGGATGGAGCTAGTTCCACTGATTACCTTCAGTGTGTAAAGGGTTTGAAAATAGAATAAACCGGAAGTTGAGACCTCTCGATCTACTTAAAATAATGAGGCCGAATGACTTATTATATTGCGGTTACGGAATTACTATTTTGAGTGTTTTTGTCAACATTTATCAGCGAACTAAGGTCGACTCTGTGTCTGTTTGAGTCATTGTTGTTTGTGGTTATAGTCGATGTCAGTTGCTGAAGCAGTGAGCGGCAGAAAGAGTTGTTTGTAGGTTCGAAACCTGTCCGAAAGCCTTTGTTTCGTTAACCCTTTACTAAACAATTCCGAACTTTATTTACCGTAAGGGAGAAGGCTTTTGAAAACATTATGGGAAACGGAGAAAATGTTGGTAAGCTATTTTTGTAAAAGCCTCCCACTTTTCCCATGTTTTCTACCCGTCCGAAAACTGATCCAACATTTGACCAATATTTATACAGGTTACTCTATACAAGACTACAAAAAGTTGTACGAATTACAGCCAAAAACTTAAACGTAGCATTATGAGATTTGCCTTTAAATTTGTAGAAAGCATTGTGATAAAAGAAAAAAATCTCCAGGACACAACTACGCTGTGCTTTAAATGCTATAAGGTAAATGAAACTATTGAAAACATTGTGGGCAAAGGAGAAAATAATGATAACCAACATCTTCTCCTTTCCCTCACACTGTTTCCTATTTACTAAAGACGAAACTCACCATTTGAACCACGTTTATTTTTTCTTCTGCTGTCACCTTAAGTTTTCTTTCTACTTTTTTTTGTGCCAGAAATTATAGGATAAGTAGATTTGCCTTTAGAACTGTAGTAAACACTGTGAGAACAGGCGAAAGTGCTGGTTACCAGCATTTCCCCCTCTTCCGACAATGTTTTCAAAAGCCCTTTTTGGCTTAGTCGTTAAAACACGGGATTGTTTGGTAAAGGTTGAATCCTTCAAATTGATCATAATGATTCACCTTAAGCTGCTAAGCGCAACTCACCGACCTTTAGCGGACAGTGTAGATTAAGATCAGACCGCACAGAACGTGCAGTCTGATTTTGGATCTTTAGTGTCTGATAAGGATATATTGTTCTCCAAAAGATAAGTTTGAAGTGGCATTATTCGGGTTTTTACTTTCGTCTTAAAAAATTTTATTTAACTTATTAAGCAGGATAAAGGTTAATGGTCGTACCCATTTATAATTAAAATAACATCTGTGCTGCATAAAGATACGATCGATGAATAATCGATAACAATCACTGATTTCTTCTTGTTGACTAATGAGAACTCAGTACATGCATAGTAAACCGTTAATCGTGCACCTAATTCCAGTGTTTTTACGAAGAAAACTTTTGAAAACACTGTGGGAAAGGAGGAAATGATGGTAAATCAGTAATATCTCTACTTTTCCTACAATGTTTTGTACTCTTTCAAAAAACGAATACCATCAATTTTCATTTCATGTTATGTCCGTAAATACTTTTTGATACGGTCAAGTTTTAACTTTTTCATTTGGTAAAGAGTAAAATTCTTAGGACAACGACATGAGCAGATGGGGATGGAACGTTAAAAAATTGTCTTTCAAAAGGTGGGGGAAAAAAATGAAAAAAATGAAAGGATAGAATAAATTGAAGACAAAGGTAAGTTGGGTTAATTTGGACTTTCTTATTCACCCTTAGATTACAGAACATATAATTTGGTGTTTTTTTTTTCTCCAGTCAAAGTAGATTGAGTTCAAACTGCCTCTTTTGGGCATCGTAGATCAAGATCAGGCTGTAGCAAACGTAACAAATATTATGACAAATGTATACATTTACATACACTCAGACGCATACAGAATGAACATAGAAAGAAAGAACAAAAGGGAGAGACAGACGGATAAAGGAGAGAGACGGTAACCTTATGACAGACAGATGAAAGAGGTTGACTTTGCTAAAGGCTAAACATTCTTTTTTATGTTAAAGCTGGAGTTACCCAGATTTTTGGATGAATGTAACCCATACGTCATGTAGATGTTGAACCTGTTTAGTGCTCCAGGCGAAAACAACGGCTATTGCGCGCGGTATAGATCAAGATCAGACTGCAATATGATCTGGGATCTATAATGTCGATTTGTATACTCAACATTCCTCTCTCACCGCTGACGATGGTTATGTGGGAAAGCAGCCAGTGGCTTGGAAAGAATATTGTGTGGAGTACTGGTAAAAGAAACTCCAGGTGCACTGGCCGCTGCGATATAACTGTAATAATGTTGAAAACGGCGTTAAACATCATACAATCAATCAATCAATTGTATACTCAAGCCTACAAGATTACAATCAGCTTACAATCTTTCCGGGTTTCAGTAAATTCTATTATCAGCCGTCGGAGATGGTCAAGTCTATATATTTAGTGCTGCATTTTTTTCCCCGTTTTCGTTGCCAAATTATACTCGAAACGAATCCCACTCTTTTTCGAATTTTTAAGGCAAGGTTTACTGCCAATAAAGATCAAAGCGGTGAAAGCGCTGCTGAAGTGGGGCGCGTTTAATCCTGCTCAAAATGAAATCTAACTGTTGTAACAAAAAATAAGCACATAGTGCCACTAGCAAGAATTGAGTAAAAGCAAGCAGACATTTAAAGAGCTGAGAGGTATCTTTCCCTAAATCTATCAAATTTATCTTTTTTTGTGTTTGTGTGAGGGGAAGGGGGTTCAATAGAATGTCACAATTAAACGACGTGAGGAGTATTATTAGGCAATATCTAGCGAAATAAAGCAATCCTATTCAAAGAAATTACTTTCTGTGGCACTTGTTGACGCTTCTTGACGCTATTTGGTGGAACTGATACATAAATGCGTATACCTACGCATGCCTCATGGTAGTGTGCTCTAACACTCTTTTTATACGCCCGAAGGGTCGTATTATGTTATACCCGCGGTCGTCCGTCCGTCCGTCTGTCCGTCCGTCCGTCCGTTAGCAATTTCTTGTGTGGGCAACTCCTCCTACAGTTTCCATCGGAATTATTTGAAACTTGCCACAATGAATCTCCATGATGTCTAGTTGTGCACCTGACTCTTAGAATTTGGATCGCTGTTTGCGTTCTAAAATTATCTGCCCTTGATTTCTGAAATAACCAACTTTTCACTTTGAATTTTTGTTCAGGCCATAACTTCCATACCATAAAAGGTATCAACTTGAAACTACATACACTGATAGAACACATTATGGAGAAAAGCAGTTTACAAGAACCATAACTCTGCTGCTCTTCTTTTTTGAGTTATTGCCCTTTGTTGATTTTCAGTTTGAATTTTTGTCCAGGCCATAACTTCCAAACTATAAAAGCTATTAACTTGGAACTTCATACACTGATAGAACACATTATGGAGAAGTGCAGTGCACATGAACCATAACTCTGCCACCTTTATTTTTTGAGTTATTGCCCTTTGTTAATTTTCAGTTTGAATTTTTGTCCAGGCCATAACTTCCAAACTTTAAAACCCATCATCTTGAAACTTCAAAGACTAATAGAACACATTATGAAGAAGTGCATTACACAAGAACTATAACTCTGCCATCCTTCTTTTTGAGTTATTGCCCTTTGTTAGTTTTCATTTTAAATTTTCGTCTGGGCCATAATTTCTAAATATAAAAGCTATGATCTTGAATCTTCAAAGACTGATAGAACACCTTGTGGAGAAGAGCAATTCATAAAAATTGTAACTGTGCCACCCTTATTTTTTTAGTTATTGCCCTTTAATATTTTTCACATTAGATTTTTGTTTGGGCCAGATCTTCCAAACTATAAAAGCTATCAACTTGAAACAATATACACTGATAGAACAGATTGTGAAGAAGTGCAGTAAACAAGAACCATAACTCTGTCACCCTAAGTTTTTGAGTAATTGCCCTTTAATCACTTCATTTTGAATTTTTGTCCTGGCTACATCTTCCAAACTAGAAAAGCTATCAACTTGAAACTTCATACACTGACAGAACACGTTATGGAGAAGTGTCATGCACAAGAACCGTAACTCTGATACCCTTTTTTTTTGAGTTATAGCCCTTTATTTATTTTTAAATTTTTACTTTGAATTTTTGTCCGGGCCATAACTTCCAAACTATAAACTTCAAACACTGATAGCACACATCGTGGAGAAGTGCAGTGCGCAAGAACCATAACTCTGCCACTCTTCTTTCCTGATTTATTGCCATTATTTTCTGAGTAATTTCCCTTCGATATTATTCACAGTTAGGGCCTTTCTTTCATATGTGGAGCATTTCCCTTTTTGTACACTCGAAGGGTCGTATTATGCTATACCCCCGGTCGTCCGTCCGTTAGCAATTTCATCTGTGTGCAACTCCTCCTACAGTTTCCATCGGAATTATTTGAAACTTGCCAGAATGAATCTGTATGATGTCTAGTTGTGCATGTGACTGTTAAAATTTGGATAGGTGTTTGCATTCTAAAATTATCTGCCCTTGATTTCTGAAATAGTCAACTTTTCACTTTGAAATTTTGTTCAGACCATCACTTCCATACTACAGAAGCTATCAACTCGAACCTTCATACACTGATAGAACTCATTATGAAGAAGTGCAGTTTACAAGAACCATAACTGTGCCATTCTTATTTTTTGAGTTATCGCCTTTTGTTAATTTTAAGTTTGGTCCGGGCCATAAACTATTACAGACAATCAAGACTTACTTTCTTTATCATGGAGGATAACTACTCTTCATTCACGGCCCATCCTTCATTTCAACTCATTTCACTGACAAGCCCCTTCGGGCGTATATGCGCTGCTCTGCGAAGCTCTTGTTTAAATTGTGTTATGATAATGGTGTATTTGTTTACATATTTATCGTCCAAGTCGTGTATGCCTTGATGCCAAAGTGAATAAAATGCTTTCTTAATAGTACTATTTTTCCAGGTAATGATTTTGCAATGTTAGGCACCCCAGAATCATGTTTTTCAGGTTCAATTTTCCATATGGTAAATCTGAGCTGGGATGCTTCACACCCCACCTCAGTAATGTTGATCAAGCCATTGCACCATTAGCGGATGATTTAGATTCAGACCAGACTGGTTATCTTGATCTAGGTTGTGCGAAAACGGACTTTTAAAGGGCATGAAACCAGATTTTGACCCATTTGTTTGGGGGGGGGGGGGGGGGTGATACTAACTTTGTACGGAAAAATCGTATGGACGTGACTGTTTACCCTTATGTGACGGAAAAGAACAAAAAAAAAAATACACAACCAAAAAAAGCGTCCGGAGGGTCTCGAACGCATGACCTTCAAACCACTGGTCGCCGCTACCAGTTGAGATATCGGACTATGGACATTTTTTCTTGTTTAAAATTTATTCAGCCCTGTTTGTGCAATAATGGCTATACCATTTCAAACGGAAAAGGAAACGCCAGCCCGCCCCCCCCCCCCCCCCTTAAAAAAAAAGCACGTTAATTAATTCCTGGTGTATTCTACATGTATTTCTATACCTATTTAATTTTTAAACAGAACAAAACAGAAGATTTTATTTCCTGAACTTAACTACACGTATATTGTACTGTATATAACGATAAACTGCTATGTAGTTCAAGTTCAGGAAATAAAATCTTCTGTTCTGTTTAATTTTTAAATCCATTTTTGTACGCCAGTGAAATCTAGCAGTTTTGTTAAGATTTATGAAAAAAAAAAAGTTGCCCAAGGAAATCTGTATTAATGCCCCTTTATTAACCTCGGCATACTTGGATAAATCACAACGCGCACTAGCGTAGCAAGTCACTGGGTTTCCAGGAATGTATGCCTTGAAGTCCTGTAATTACAGTGGTTTTATTGTATAATTTACCGTATTAAGCTAAATGTGCTTTTTGTACGTGCCGGATTAATGTTTGAAGTTAAAAAAAATTGCGTAATACAATATAATTAAGTTGCGTGACCCTGCCCCACCCTCTTTCCCCTTTCTCTCTCCCTCTCTCGCTCGCTGTCACTGTCTTTCTCTGATCATTCTTTCTATCGCTACGAATATGTTGTACTTCTCAACATTTTCCAACACAATCCTCACAATGTTTTCTACCGTATCAGAGAACTTCAGGCAGTTTGTACCAATTTCAAGTTTGTTTTCTGGAGAAGCTTTCAATTTCGAAGGGTTCAAAATTTGTCGTTTGAGAATGGGTTTAGTATAAAATAAGGTGTAACCCCTTCATAAGACGAAGGCGTTTTACCGTGAAAAACTACATTATATATATACTATTCGACCAAAATAAGACAGTCCTCAATATATACACCATTACAGGTTTCAGGTCGCAGTCACAAAGAAAGGGGAGCGTAAACAGATTTGTAACAGTGAAAAATACAAGGTGAGTGTCCAAATACTCTTGTTTAACTCTTTATCCGAACGAGAAAATTATAGACATGTTCGCACTGAAAGAATTGTAGACGACAATTTAACTTTTGTTTAACTGATGGAATTTGTATGTGATTGGGGAGAAAACATTGTGGAGAAAGGAATAAATGCTGGCTACCAGCATTTCCTCCTTTTTTCACAATGCTTTCAAAAGGCTTCTTTTTTCCAGTTTGTTCAAATTCGGGACTGTGTGGTAAAGGGTTGAAACGGCGGGATTATTTTACGGATAACCTGGCCGACAGGAGCAATACATACATGTAGCATTCAAGCGACCGATGTGTTGGATCTACTGAATTTGTAACTGTGAAAAATCTTTCCGTCTGACGACCAATATACTTGTGGGATTGTTATACGGATACTTTGCACGGCAGGAAGTAGACACTACGCATGTGTAACCGACGTATTTGCCTGTTCCTATTGTAATTTGGTGATAAATTCATACAGGTAAACTTTTCCGACAAGAAGGGTGACATGCAAGTGTGGTTAACTCAATTTGGGACTTTAAAGAATCCATTGATCGATTAACTAGAAAAGGGCGGGACTGTGTTAACCACTGGGCTGCTTAGCGTGACTCACTGACCTTTTGCGAATTGTGTAGATCAAGATCAGACTGCACAGACCGTGCAATTTGATGTTGGATCTACGCTGTTCGATAAGGAGATATCTTTCCTCCGAAAATGCCTTTGAAATAAGAAAATTACATACTATTGGTTTGAAAGTTTCATTTCTTTTACATAGCAGGATAAGGGTTAACGGACAACTTGACGTGCAATAGAAATACACAACAGATGTGTGACTGACGTATTTTTCTGATAATTATTTTTTTTAAAATAGCGTAATTCAGAACATTTGCAGACGACAAATGTGGCTCAAAATGTGACTTCTGCGTGACTTCTGCCTTTGACAGGGTAGAAAACATTGTGGAAAAGGAGAAAATGTTATCGGCATTTTCTACTTTTCTCACAATCTTTTCAAAAGCCTTCCTTTTTTCAGGGTTATTAAAACTCGGGATTGTGTTGAAAAGGGTTAATACACCTTCCTACTCTGTAAGAAAGACGGGGATTTTTTTGTTAATAACTTGTCCTTTAAGAGAAGCATTTAGGTTAGGTGTTAACAACGACGATTAAGGACGATTTATGCAGAGTCCGAGTTCACATGAAACCAAAATTGAATCCAGTAAGACATAGGAACATAGTTATAAATAAAACATTGACCATTGTCTGAGTCATGGTCTGGCAAAAGGGGGCTTAATGCATCTCCATGATACATGATACTAACCAAGTCATCACATGATGATAGATCCACAAGATCCATTTTGTCTAACGACCGGCTGAATCCTGAGGTAGAGTGGTCCTAGGACATGCAGAAAATTCACCAAAAGCAAATATTTTCGGCCAAGGTTCGATACCTTTTGCAGATGCATTAAATCCCCTTTTCACAGCGCATGACTCATTTATTTTTGAATTCTAACATTGCCACAGTCAACATCAGTAGCTATGGCGGACGGAATAGATTCGGAAGCATCCTGTCTATATTTGATCGATTCAGTGAATTTCTTAATACCAGTTTATGCCGGGGAACATATCGGGAACTACCGGAATTTCTCATTCACAAGTAACTTTTTTCCCATGCAACTTTTTTCGGTGACGCCGAATGTTTTTTTTTGTAAACTTTTGTCAATGATGTTTACGGCCTCAGCCATATCTAAAGTATCGCCAAGCTTGATTTGAAACAAGCGATTTGATTGGTTGTAGACGAGAAAATAAATTAAATTTTCTCACCGAAAAACTGAGATTACAATCAAAATGCCTCATGAACAATTCATGGGAACGAGAATACATACGCGAGATAATCCAGCGGCGATGAATGTAGTTTACAGAACACATCGGAACTGGGTCAACGAGGATGATGCAACACTGGCTATAAATATTTCCCGGTGTCTGCCCAGTTTCAAGTGTACATTTACGCCCATTTTATGGTAATTTTAATCTTAGATCTCGTGGAAGTTAATTATGGTATACCAATATTTTCTACTGGGATAACTGAGCGGAGTTCTGCTTGTTTGGTGATTATCGGAGTTTTCAACAATCAACTCGTAAAAAAACTCCTGAAATATCTAGACAGATCAATTGATAGATATAGATCTATAACAATATCATGAATATCATTTAGCTGAGAGAGAGAGAGAGAGAGAGAGACGGGGTGTAGAGGGATGAAAGAGAGAGAATTATATTTAGACAAACAGACATAGACAAAAGACACGCTGGCTGACAGAAAGAGAAAGGCCTGACTATCAGACGGTCGGACGTTATTCAATATCAAACAGTCATAATACGGCTTAATACTCTATTGGCAATAATTATTGTAACACGGTACGATGAAAGATTAAATCCCCTGGGTTTGAACATAATCCTTCCTGCATACAATTTTTTTTCTACTTCTCAACAAACCACTTCTAAAAACATTGTGACTGAATGATAGAATTGCACCTACAGCGAAACCGTATAGTGCAAATGTGTTTATTGATCTCGGAAGTTAACCTATTTCTTCACAAACTTGACTCCTTTACATCGATAGTGTTCTATGCTGTCTGATCTTGGTCTACACTTTCCTTTAAAAGATATAAAACCAGGTTCGACGCTACAAGGGTCAACCGTTTACCACACAACCCCGAGCTTTAACGACCCTATACAAGCATTTTCTCCTTTCCCCCACAATGTTTTCTACCCCACCAAGGACAAATTTTGTCATTTTAGCCATATTTAGTTTGTTGTCTTAAAAAAAAACATTTTTTTTTTGGGGGGGGGGGGGACCAGTCTAAAATTGTGTCGTTTGGTAAAGTGTAAAAACATCTTCATCCTCCAGCAGATTAGGGCTGAATGTATGTATATAGAATAAGATCAGACTTCAATCTGAGGAACGAGCGGTCTCACTGTCTGATCTTGGATCTTCACTGTCCAGGTTTGTCCATAGATTGTCTGACCTAGGCCCCACCCCTTTCCCTTTTCCCAATCAGATTTTGTATGTGTTTGTATTTGTTACAGATGAGCCATTCTCTTTGAATTCAAAAGGTGGTTTTATACATCTGCAAAAACTCTCGATCCATGTCACCCTGCGCAGGCCGCCCTGTGTCGAAACTTTTTGCCAATGGTAAATTCTCTGCATAATAGTGGACCATTCTACCTGAAGATCCATTGCGTTGTAGACAAAAACAGGTGCACATTATACGACGGCTGGCTTGGTATATACTATATTATGAGTATGCATTAAAATAATCTTTTCCAAGAGCGC
The DNA here is from genome assembly GCA_945859785.2 of Tridacna gigas. Taxonomy (NCBI): domain Eukaryota; kingdom Metazoa; phylum Mollusca; class Bivalvia; order Cardiida; family Cardiidae; genus Tridacna; species Tridacna gigas. Next base: position 61,059,227 of record OX244028.2, read on the forward strand.
AGCTCAAGTATTGAATACTGTCGACTCCACTTAACTCTTTACCACACGACAAAAATTTTAGACTGGTCCAAATTGAGAGCATTTGCAGACGACAAATCAAATGTGGTTCAAAAGGTGAAACTTTCTGTGAAAAGGTAGAAAACATTGTGGGAAAAGAATGCAGGAAACAAAGTACGAGGAAAAAAAAGAATCAGGAAGAGAGGTATCAGAAAAAAAGTAAAAGAAAAAAAAAAATATCAGTTGCCAAATGAGATTAAGTTAATATGGTATATGGGGTAAAAAATCAATTGATAAGTCACACTGACTCTTATAGAAAAAAAATGTGATATTTGTACGCGCCTTTTTTGTTTTTTACTTCTTCTGCCTGAAATTGGGCAGTTGATACCTGCAAGAGATTTACATGTTTATCGTCCAAGTCGTGTAAGTTCCCTCTTGTTAACTTTTTAGTGATGCCTTGATGCCAAAGTGAATAAAATACTTTCTTCATGGTACTGTTTTTCCAGATAATGATTTTGCAATGTTAGGCACCCCAGAATCATGTTTTTCAGGTTCAATTTCCCATATGGTAAATCTGAGCTGGGATGCTTCACACCCCACCTCAGTAATGTTGATCAAGCCATTGCACCATTAGCGGATGATGTAGATTCAGACCAGACTGGTTATTATCTTGATCTAGGTTGTGCGAAAACGCGGGGGGGGGGGGGGGGGGGGGCGGCGGTTGAGTTGATACCAACTTTGTACGGAAAAATCGTACGGACCTGAGTAGATTATAAAAGGCGGTTTCAGTTGACAAATCCCTATTTTGTCCTATAGCCTGCCATCACAAATCACTCGTCCCAAAAAATATTTTAACCATAACAAACCAGCAAACCAATCAACCCATGCAAAAATCAACCCACTTATGCAATCCCACCACCCTTAACCAACAAACCAACGCTTAAGCATATGGCTAGCCCTTATATGATAAAACAATATAACAATAAACAACAATATAACAATTTTATGTAACATTAAGCATGCTCATAAAATTAACATAAAATGGGTTTAACATAACAATCTGATGAAGGTTAGCAAACAAATGACGTAACCTTTTTTATAAACATTTTTTACTTAAATCAATTTTTTTTTTTTAAAAATAAAAATTAAAAAAATTAAAAAAATTAAAATTAAAAAATAAAAATTTTAAAAATTAAAAAAAATTTTTAAAAAATTTAAAAAAATTTTTGATTAAGAAAAACCAACGCATCAGCTAACCGGTTAACAAGGTGCATCAGCCAACCAGTTACTTAACTAACCAGACAAACCCTTACATCAAACAATTGCTTAACCTTTTATCCAACCATCAACCAATGCATGACGCACCAGCTAACCAGCTTAAGAGTTAGTGGGTGGCTTAAGATTTTTGATAAAAAAAAAATCAAAAAAAATTTTAAAAAATTTTAAAAAAATTTATAAAAAAATTTATAAAAAAAAAATAAAAATTGATTTTATCTTTAAATATCCTACAATAATAACATGTAAGATGGCTGAAAATAAAAATATGAGTCATAAGGATATTGATGTTGAAGAAAGGCAAGAAAAGTTTGATGAATTTTTTCATAAAGTAAGAGATGATATTGATGATCGGTTTGATTACCATGCAAAAGCTATAATATGGGGTCTTAAAAAAAGAATTGATGCATATTTTGATTCAGTAAAAAATGAGGACCTACATATGAGACTAGATGATTTAAAAGAGGAAGAAGAGTTAATAACACTTGAACCAGATGAAGTAAAAGAACGAATGAAAGAAGTTTTAGAATCCTTTATTAATGATTTGAAAGATGATTTAAATGAAAAAATAAAAATTTAAAAAAATTTAAAAAAAATTTAAAAAAATAAAAAAATTTTAAAAATAAAATTTGATATTATTTTTACTTACCCTAAAAATAATATCCATGATATATAGGTAAAAATAATCATGATTTATGAAAATAATATTGATGATATTGATGTTATGGATATTTCCGTTGTTCATATTCCACCAGAAGAAAAAGCATGGTATCAAGAAAGGTGTAAAGAGATAGAAAGAGAAATGAGAGAAAGAGAACAGTATATGGAAGAAATGAAAGAGAGAAAATTTGAGGATTTTTGTCAGTTTATAAATAAATATAGGTTGCTTGAACAAACCAAACAAATAAAAGTTATAGATGCGGTTATCGATGAAGTTTATATAAAGATAGAAGAGGTGGACACTGAGAATGATGTTAATATGATAATAGAAGAAGCAACTGACTATATAAAAGATCATTTTAATGTGGAGTTATAAATAATAAACTGATATATAACCTTTAAATAGGTTACATATCAATAACAAACTATTAAAAATAAAAAAAAAAAATTTAAAAATTTATTTTAGAATAAAAAAAATTGATTTTATCTTTAAATATCCTACAAAATAATATATATATACCATAAGTGTGTATAAGATAAAAATGAGTGTATTGAACAAAATATCAAAAGATTTTAAAGTGGATTGTAAAGTAATACATCATCAAAGTAAAAAAGAAAAAAAACATAATATTTCATAGTGTTAAAAATACAAAATATGTTTTTGACATTGGTATAGATAATTATGGTGATGTGATGGAGTATATAAAACCCGCTATATATTATGAAATCAGTAAAGTTAAAAAGAACTTAAACATTAACAATTTTTATATAAATTTTGGCTCTGTATTTTTTCTTAAAGAAGGTCAATATTATTACGAAGTGCTCTGTGCTGATGCTGTTAATTTTTTACAAGATTATAATAAAAGTATAGAAATTTATAATCGAGTTTTAGCTGTGTTTTATCCATTTTTTAATCCTTCTTTTCCTTTCTTATGTTTTAAAATTAAAAGTAATGAGGAAGATAAAGAAAGTAAAAAATATAAGATAAAAAAAGCTGAAGTTAATAATGAAGAAGCAATGAAAAGATTTAGAAAATATCTTATTAAAATGAAAAATGCAATGTAATAGATATATAAATATTTAACCTTTTTACTAGGTTAAATATTTTTATAAAAAATAAATTTTTTTAAAAATTTTTTATAAAAAATAAAAATTGAATTTTTACTTGTTAAGTTGTATAAATAATAATATGTAAAAGATGAAGAAAGTTTTTGAGAAATTAACAAAACAAGAAAGAAAAAATTTAAATAGATGTTTAAAAGATAGACCAGCGGCTTTTATGAATGATTATAATATTCCTAATGAAAAAATTGTCGCTTTAGGTTTTCATGCTGTTGGGTATAATAGAAATTTTACAAGAATACTAGCGGCTATAAAGTATTTCATTAGCAAAGAAAAAATTAGAAATGAAAATGATTTTAAAATAGGTGTTAGTTATCACACAGATATTGCTAATTATAATATATCAAATATTTTAATTGAATTATCTTCTCATAACAAGTCTTCAAATACTATTTTTCCTCTTTTAATTTTACTAACAAAAACAACTGATAAAAATTTTGTTTTAATGCTTAAATTTAAAGATGGAAACTTTGAAGAAGATAAACCAAAAAATATTAATAAAGGTAAAATATTTACATCTGATAAATGTGTTATTTGTTTAGAAGAAGAACCAAAGGTTTATTTTGTTGATTGTGGTCATATTTGCTTATGTAAAAACTGTGATCGAAGATCTGTTTCAGTTGTTTGTCCAGTTTGTAAAACAAAAAATAATATTAAGCGAAAATTATAAATATTTAACCCTTTACTGGGTTAAATATTTTTACAAGTCCAATTCTATCAGTATTGTTAAATATGCATTTTTAGCATTAGGGTTATCTGACCTTGTTATAAAGTTTATAACATCACATTGCTCTACTTCTAAAGGTTGTGGAAAAACTATACAACCACAACCTTCTCCTCTCGTTTTTACTATGGAGTAATCAACCTGTTCAACTCCATTTATGACTATATTGACTTTTGCCTTTTCTTTTAGAATACCGGTTCCCTTAACAATCATTAAAGTTCCTCTTAAAATTCTACCAGGAGCAGCCATACAATAACCTCCTAACCCATGGCTTTCTCCGGTGCTTCCATTACCAAAAGCAAACTCATAATTACCATTTTTTAATTCACCTTGTTCCTCGGCACGCACGCTTATAATAGGTTTAGGGAGCGATACTTTTTTATCCACATAAGATTTTGTTGCTAAATCTTTTTCTTCTATGGGTGCCCCAACATTTTTTATAGAAAAACCTTGCATATTTATATCCGCAACAGCTGAAAAACTTCCATCAGGATATTTTACGATAGCTCCACCATTATCAACATAATTTTTATTAGCAGCAGCATCACGGTCTATTGGATTTGGTAAGCCGGTGATTTGGTTACCGTTCATTACTATTTTACCAGCTGCTAAAAAAGCTCCAGCATGGTTTTTTATTAAAGCTTTTTCACCAATGGTAGCCTCATTCACAACTGTATCTACATAAAGCTTATTTGCAACATCCTGTGGTTCTGAGGGTGCCTTAACATCTGTTAAAGTATGACCTTGCATATTTATATCTGCAACAGCGGAAAAACTTTCATCTGAATTTTTTATGATAGCACCACCATTATCTACGTAAAACTTATTAGCAGCTTCACTTAGCTCCATAGGTTCAGGTATGTTTCTTATTTTATTAAAACTCATGTTTAAATATCCTGTCATAATGTATCCACCGTTTTCGTCTAACAATCCTGAGATACCATCAACATAACTCTTTGTTGCAACATCCTGAGGATTTACTGGATTACTAACCCGTATTAATGTATTACCAGCCATATTTATAGAACCGGTAACAGGGGTTGTTCCATCTTTACGTAAAAAATTATTACCTATGTAAGCGAGTGACACACCATCACCATCACCACTTGTTTTAACATCATCTATTCTTCCAAATTTATCAACAGGCATAGTTTTTAACATTACTAAAAAAGTTTATTTAAAACATCTTGAAATTTATTACCTAAACCCAACTCTTTAAGAATGAACAAACATAAATGACCACAAAATACTTCCCCTATATGTTGTAATTGGTCAGTATTGTAGTGTATTGGTCTTTTTAAATAATCTATAATTTCAATAGGTGGTTGAATACCATAACTATCAAAATAAATTTTAGTTTTATCATCTTTAAACCAAGCAACCCAATGAGTACCAGGTCCACCAGTGTCATCAAGGTTTAATATACCACATTCCTTTTTTTTATTATTTTTTGGTAGGGCATCTCTTAAAAATATTCCTCTAAAATTTTTTATTTTTAATTTTTTTACTGCATCCTCAAGCTCAAAATTGCTTAAAGGTTTATTTGGTAAAGTTATATTATCAATTAAAATATCATACATTTTTTTTATATATTTAAATATTTACAATAGCACTATTATCAACCCATGAATTAAACTCATCAGAATAACCTTTCCACTTTACAAGAGATTTCTTTTTTCCCTTTTTAATAACCTTTTCTATCCTATACAACTCTTGACTCGTTTTTTGTAGTTCAGGTTCATAAAAGGAACCTTTTATTTCTTCACCATTTAAATCTTCAATTTTATATGTTATAGGTGATGTATGTTTTACTTCTGAAACTGTAAAAACCTCTTCAGTCCATCTTGTGGTATAACCTTTTTCAAAAGTCTTTTTCTTTTTACTTATCCTTACTTTGTCTCCAACAGAAAACTTTGGTTCGATATCCTCCCTTACTTGATTATAATCAGGATACAATGTTTTCCAAACTTTATTTTCATTCTTCTTCTTACTTGCTTCAGTTGGTGTCATCTTAATAGAAGAATGCCTCGTGTTGTTATATTCTTTAACAAGATTTGGTAACACGTTAATATAAACATTTGTTGAGTGAGCAGAGAAATACTTCCACATTTTTTCTTTCATTGTTCTAATCCATCTCTCAACAACGCTTGATTTTTCCTCGTTTTCAGTGGAATATAATTCAATTAAATCTTTAACCTCTTTGTTATAAAACTCTTTACCTTTATCCACCCACATTTTCTCAGGTTTTCTTTCCTTAAAAATACTCTTCAGTGCAATAGAAACAGATTTTCCTGTTTTATCTTTTAATGGTATTAGCCATCCATATTTTGAAAAGATATCAATGACAGCAAGAAGATATTTTACACCACGATTAAGTTTAGAAAATGCTTGCATATCTACTAAATCTGCAGCCCATATTCTATCGATACCCCCTACTCTAACTCTCCTTTTCTTAAATTTTCTTTTTATTGGTTTATGTAATTCTTCTGCTAGCGTTATATTTTCTGAATTTTTTTTTTAATTCCCATACCAAATCTTTTCTTGGTTCCTATCAATGAGGAAACCAATCCTCTTTCCATTCTTTCCTTAATAGTAGGATTATAAATACCTTTTAACTCTTTAAGCATATTAGCATCACAAACAGAATTTCTTGTTGCTGTATCATCATGCTTAAGATAACATATATCATGATGATATGCTGCTTTATCAACACGATTTACAGGTTTTGACCATTTTTTAGGTGTTAAATCAGGATTTAATCTTTTCTTTAACTTGGTGCCTGGACCAGTAAAATTATGCCCAGGTAAATGCATTTCAACAGGTAAGTTATTGATAACCTTGTTTAACAATGAACCACCCTCTATTTTTTTAGTAAATTGTGTTTTAGTTGTTCCACATTTTTTACACTTACCTCGTTTCATATTTCTACCATTTTTACTTACCGTACATTCAAAATCGGTTGTTTCAGTTTGTTTTTTACA